>OZ004672.1:2870983-5270983 GCA_963924505.1 Agonopterix alstromeriana | reverse complement strand
TCTTAGCGCGGGTTAACTCTACTCTAGTGTTCTTATAAATGCGAAGGTAAAAGGCTGCAATCAACTGCAATATTACTTTTCTTTGACAAACATGTTTTTTATTACAACAGCACGTCTCTTCCGGAAATCTACTTCAGAAACATTAGGCAACAAGCTAGTGGGCTTCCTGGAGGAGCTGGGATGGCCGGAGTGAAGTCATTCCCACCTCACTCAAAATAGGCGCCTAAAAGACGCCTGATAAAATTAGCCCACTCAACCAATACCAATAGGTACCAAAAGTATACAGGGTCCATGAAACTGAACAACTTTCTCTGTGGAACCAACGTCTAAATCGCGAAAAAAAATCTGTAATCCAAGCGTGATTTTGAGTAGGTAGGTAAGCTATACCTACTGTTTATTTATCCTGGAGAATCGGTAAGTTCGATATTTTAGTTTCCTATTATTTTTGCTTTGTTGGCAGGACAGAGAGCTGTAAAAATACTGCGGTATATGCATCTAAGTAGGATGGTAGGTAGTACCAATGTTCGCAAATAAACTACCTACCTATTACAGTTTGACCTACGCCGTAGGTAACGAATTGTGTCTTAGGAATATTATTTCAAAACTCTTCTATTTTTTATTTAGGTTTTCATACAATGCATAGCATATGCACTAACGACTATGTATATTCTCTGACTACCCGTCAGAGATATTTTGAAACCACAGAACATCCACGTTTCACTAGAAGTACCGAAATCTGTGTGTGACGGGGAGTGAGCCCGTCGCCACTTATAATGGACAGTGGGTAAAATACATGCCTCGAAATTGAAGCATGCAGGTTTCCATATGCATAAATTCCGATAAACTCATTGGGACGAGTCGACTGGACGGGGATCGAACCATCGCCTCTTGCATGGCAGGATAGACTATGTATTATTTTAGACATAACTTTAGCTTAAGAATTTATATTGTAATAGTTATTAAGTCGTGTTATGTTGTAGAGTTTCTGGCCGCATCTTCTCTACAGCGACAACACGTTCCGACGCGGTGGTAGCTTTAAAAAAGATTTGACGTTTGATAAGTGTGCTGTAAGCTCCTATATTGAATAAATTATATTGACTTTGACTTTGACTTTGCAGGCAAGGTTACTCGCCACTGGATCACCACGGCTTTTTACCAGCATCGGCAAGCAACGGCTTCACACAAAGCAAAAGCCCATAAAAACACTGCACTTTCTGTTGCTACAGTTAATCACAGGCAGGCCACCCCCAGCCTAACCTACATTCAGGTAGATAGAGAGCAGATGCAAACCACAAAAACTCGCAATACTGTAAACAAACTATTCATTGGCTCTCCGATCAAAGACATCAATGAATGGCAGTGTGGCTGAGCTTTTAATAAGATTTATTGTAACCGATCTTGTTTTGACAATCACAATGGCTGGTTCGCTGGCGGTAAACGATATTCTTTGTGTGGTCTTGAGACATTGTTGTTGGTGTAAAGTCAAATAGTGTTTGCGTTTACGCACCTGGACTATGAAAAAATGCAAAGGAAAGTTATTATTATATATTAATACAGATTTGATCTCCGCTTGCTAGCTAACTGTTCCGCATTCAGATTCAACCCTCATGTGAAAAATGCAAGACAATATACCTAATATACCTATACAACGTGTTAATGAATAAGCGCAAAACCTCATACACCCCAACTGATATATAACAAAATAATTAGATTGAAACATTAATTTCATTATTTTGATAGTTAAAATTTTTAGTTATTCGCATTTTAAGTTTTCAGGCAAAATTATTTGTTAACATTTTAGCAATTAATGAAAGCGCTAACGTGCTCATGAATACATTTTAAGAATCTTGTTTTGGTAGTAAGTAGGGTGAGTGTGCCTGTGCGAAATGTTACAAACAAATTATTTTATATTTTGAAAAAAATTACCCATGTTAAAACCATGATAATTCAATTCCACTCCAACAAACTACTTTCTAGTTTGGCGTTTATTCGTTAACACGTTGTATAGGCCTATATACCCTCAGTGAGGGTGTATGGGCATTAGTCCACCACGCGTGCCCAATGCGGATTCGCAGACTTCACATACGCATCAGAATTTCTTCTTCAGCGTATGCAGGTTTCCTCATCATGTTTTCCTACACCGTTTGAGAGCATTCGGTATAACGTACATAAGTTAGAAACACTCATTGGTACCTACATGGCATGTTGTCTGTGCGGATTCGAAACCTGGCCTCAAGATTGAGTTTCCATACCGGCCCTCAACGCAATGCGCTACCGGCCCTCATGTACTATTTTCGTCTAAATACACTAGTTCGAGCGCTCAAGTAGGTAGGTAATTGAGTTAAAAAGAAATCATCGCTTGGATAATAGTTTCTACTCTAAACTCTACTCTAAAATAAATAACATTCAAGGATAAAATTCCCAACCATGTACCTACCATGTACTTAGTTTGGGTAGGCTGATGTCTCACGTGTAGTGACGTCACAACTCACAACTCACACGAGTAGGTACATCGATAGTAAACCGTGAGTTATGGTAATGCACCCTATGATACGATACAACGGACTCCGCTTCGGAAACGTAGAAACACTAATCTTAACGACAAATAAACATAAAGATGTCCACTAGAGTCACTAAAAGGCGATAGTTGTTAAATTTAATGACACATAAAATAAAATAGTGTAGGTAATTACGGTATTGAAGAATAGCTGTCGTGAAAAAGGGTTCAAACATCAATTGGTACCAAAGACGGTGACCGACCTTAAAATTGTTGACATCCGACTCATTCTTCGTCTTTATCTGATTTTATGAAATTAGGTTTCAAATTTTGAATTCCAAGAAAGAATGACGAGCCAATAAGTGAAACGACACACAACGACACACACACACACACACATACACACACACACACACACACTCAAGGACACACAACGGACACCCCTGGCACTCCATTCAACAATTGTACGCGGGAGTTAAGGATGCTGAAACAGCATCCGACATCCAGTTCACGTAAACCAGATCACCACGGAACTGCTGATGCACTTGACGCACTTTGTAACTTCCGAAGCTTAGTTAACAATAAAGTAGATTCTAATTAGGAACAACAGCAGGATTCTTATAAAAGAGTTCCGTGACTGACTGACTGACAGACAACGCACAGCCTAAACCGCTGTATATATTCTACAGAGGAATTAGGGGTGCACTAAGAAAAGATTTTCGAAAATCTACCCCTAAAGGGGTTATCCACGCCGACGAAGTCGCGGGTCAAAAGCTCGTCTGGATATAAGCATATTCCGAACTCTGTATTGCTATCACGTCACCCCATCATCTAACGCAACGCAAGCCCATTTTATAACATTTAAAAAACTATCCCCACCGAACTATCCTCGTTAGTAAATAAATAATGCGAGAATAATATTTAACTAGTTACAATGGTCTTAGACCGTAAAGTTGGTAACTAACTCCAAGTCACAAGTAGGTACTGCTTGTTTAGACAGGACTTAACATAAATTATTAGCTGTAACTTTTCTAATGAGACAACAGCAATTAGCATTCTTGTCAAATAATAAGAAGTTGTTATTGATGCCTTAATTATCTTTGACTTTTATAGACAACGTATGTTTTGCTTTATATAAGTATAGCAATTAATATAAATATACCTAACTAGGTATATAGTATAATTTTAGTGTTGTATCAGATTCTCTGATAAAAACTCATTGGTACGAGTCGGCCTGGACGGAGATCGAACCATCGCCTCCTGCACGGCAGGCAAGGTTACTCGCCACTGGGCCACCACGGTTTTTTTACTCTACCACCGCGTGTCGAAGTAGAGAAGATGCGGCCAGAAACTCTACAACACGTTTGAGATAGAAATAAACGGTTAGCCAATCTATGTGCACATCTATTTGACCTAAACTCACAGCATAAGAAAGAGTATGGACGAATAAAAACCTTTAGTTTTTGTGTAGTTCAGATTAGACTGACGCATTTAAATTTAATGTCACTATCCCGTTATGATTTTTGTACCATTATATACATGAATACCACAATATAGACAACCACGCCTGTCTCCCACTGGGGTGGGCTGAGACAACAGAACGGTTACGATCCTGACAAACCTCTCTCGCTTCCTCCACATTCATCAGTCATTTCGTGCTTGATGGTTTGGGTTTTTCCCAGTGGTCAGATTGATGGTCGTCCTCTTTAATAATATGTTGCGAACAAAGGTCTGTGTTGCGAACCAATTAGACAACGTGAAAACATAGTGAGGAAACCTGCATACGCTGGAGAAGAAATTCTGATGCGTATGTGAAGTCTACTAATCCGCTTTGGGCAAGCGCGGTGGACTTACGCCCATACACCGTCCCTGAGGGTAGGCCTGTGCCCTGCAGTGGGACCTGTATAGGCTGATGATGATGTTTCTTATTAGACCGTTTTTTTTCTTACACTCAAAATTTCTACTAAAGTTAGCAAATAGAAATTTGCTAATACACTTTCATCAGGCGATGTTACCTTTATACTAAAGATTGCAGAACGGTTCACTAATGTTTGTCCAAAAACTTTTTGGCAATTTATTACTTAACAAGCAACGTTTCATGTAATATTCATTTTACAAACACCTTGTTCCGCAAATTGATCATTTTACAAATAATCGCTTAACAAAAATGTTTTTTGCAAAAGCTTGTCTTTACAAATGTACCTAATGTATTTTTTTCTTTTATGTATTTTTCATGTAATATTGTTACTATTTTACAAAATCACGTATTAACAAAATAGATAGCTTATAGAATATGGAACAGAAAATAACATTGATTTAAAACCAAAAGTCTGCATATTAGACTTTGAAAAAGCAGCTATCTTAAGCTTGCGATCAAATTTTGAAAACACAGTCCTGCACGGTTGCAATTTCCATTTGGGCCAAATAATTTACAGGTAAGTAAGTACTAAAGTTTTTTTTTTCTAAAAATAAAAATGGTTTCTGGCATCATTGTTGTCGCAAGTCAAACCTAACCTAACCGATTCATTTTACTTTGGATAGCCTAGTGAAGTCGGCTAAACTAGTTTAACACGAGCGATTCGGTTCTGGCACTCGCCGGCCGCTGCCGCGGCACGCTCGCTCCGCTCGCTCGGCTCGTGCGGCGTGGTCGCAAGTCAAACCTAACCTAACCTACTCATTTTACTTTGGATAGCCTAGTGAAGTCGGCTAAACTAGTTTAACACGAGCGATTCGGTTCTGGCACTCGCCGGCCGCTGCCGCGGCACGCTCGCTCCGCTCGCTCGGCTCGTGCGGCGTGGTCGCAAGTCAAACCTAACCTAACCTACTCATTTTACTTTGGATAGCCTAGTGAAGTCGGCTAAACTAGTTTAACACGAGCGATTCGGTTCTGGCACTCGCCGGCCGCTGCCGCGGCACGCTCGCTCCGCTCGCTCGGCTCGTGCGGCGTGGTCGCAAGTCAAACCTAACCTAACCGACTTAATATATTTTACTTTGGATTGGAAAACTATTAAGATCGTTAGCAATCCATTTGAAATTAAAATAGGCTGTTGTTAATTTTTACTTTTGTTGATTTATTAAAATTACGAATGATAATGATGTTTTTTTTTAATTAATTATTTTGGTTGACATTAGTAAAATGTGTGCCTAATAATAATGCAACATGTCAAATAATGCAATACACCAAGTGTTGTTTGTTTAAATAACATGAATGATAAATGAATCGTTTGTCAAATGAAATGTCGCAAAATGAAAATTAGTCAGGTGATTAGTTTAATACTTGAATAATTTGTAAAATCAGTAATTGTGTAAAGATGAAATAACGATTCATTTTTTTGCCAGTAGTTGGTTGTCAAGTAAAAATTTGCAAATCGACTGTCGGTGAAATGACAGGACACCTTGCAGAACGTTTTTATTTTACCAATGTGTTTGAGTGAATCACATTAAACTAATGGATATAGAAATAGCCGATTTCGTAGTAAATGTAACTATCGGATCGAACCTTCTTATTAATGAAGTTCTTTCACACCGTAGCGTAGTTCTTTTACGAACAAATAGCGTCATCATTATTTTACTTTGACTTTTTATGTGGACTGGTTACGCATGTAATTCTACTAACAAACATTTCTGCCACTTTTAGCGGGGGGCGAGGTAACATGAAATCCGCAACTTTGGATTTTTTCCCCATAACTTTAGATTCTAATTTTGAATGTTAAAAATCATGAAAAGTAGTCTCGTGTGAACCCCAAACGTTCTAAGTTCGAAGTTATTGTTTCGCAATTATAGGCTGTCTCGTTTAGTGATAAGGTGTAAAATTGAATGTAAATGCACAAGATCAATTGTGCTTATACCGTGGCAGAGGGAAAATGCTACCGCAAGGCAAGTCCTTATAATAATTAGTCAAAGTTATTTTTACCGAAAGGTTCGCTGCTGAACATAGGTATTACCACAAAGTCAATGAACCAATCACGTATAAGTGGCTGAACAGATTTAGATAAAATTTGGCTTGCAGGTAAGCATAATACTGGATGATTTTTTTTTATGTATTTGAAATTTTCAGGCGTGGTTCAGACCAGCAAACTGAAAAATTTTTACTATGGGAGCAAACTTAAAATCGCAAATCAGCTATTCTATACTAAACTGCAATGCCTGTACTTAACTCAAAACAGCTGATTGTTTTTACGAATTCAGGTTTTCTTCTATAGAACTGAACACTTTTACTATGGGAGCAAACCGATCGTAGCAAAAAAAAAAGGGATTCCATACTAAACTGTAATTTTTACTCTACTTAACTTTATGACACAGTTGATTTCATTTTGCTAAGATCGGTTTCCTCCCATAGTAAAAGTTGTCCAGTTTGATGGGTAGACTCTAAGTTTAAAATATCGATTTTACCCAGTAGATATAGAATACATGCACATGAACCTGATGACCGCAGCTGCAGATGACCTGATGAGGCAGGTAGAGCTGGTAGTGACTGGTTGAGGAAGGCCGAATATGCAATTAAACAGCCAGGTTTGAACATAGATAACATAACATAAGTATTATTTATTTGCACACCAAGATTTTGAGATTTTGTAGCGAGTCTCTGTACTCTGTATGTGTGGTGGGCCCATGCCCGTATTCTTACTATAGTCTGATAGATCCTACTCGACGTAGGGGTACTCGACGTAAAGGGAATCGACGTAGAGAAACTCGGCGTAAGGGGAACTCGCTGCAGAGGGAATAACTCGTCTGATGATGCGTGCTGATGATACACATGAAAGCTATATACTTGATTGGGTTTTAACTCACCTTGATCAAAATAACTAAATTCTCAGAAAAATACAAGTGCATAAACAAGTAGGTATCCTTAAACTGTCCCTAAATGAAAAGATCAGCATGGCAGATGGCATTGCTAGCGTCGAGCTGTCTCTGGCGAAAGATACTCGTAGGCAGGGTTTGCAGATCTGACTATCAACCTCCAGTAATGGACACAGGCCCGAAGAAAGAGGTATCAATGGTGACAAGGCGATTAGAGTTGTTTAGGATCGTAGCGTGTGGCGAGTCGTAGTCTCTGCCTGCACCCGTAAGATAATGTCCTGAGCATATTGTACCTATGTATGTACTTTGAAGTTTTGACCTGGAGTGCTATTTTTGAAAGTCACGTATCCTATTTCGATTACGAAACTGATGCCAAACTCTGAATGAATTTGGATGTTAGACATTGATAAATAGTAATCCTGCTGTAACTCAGACATTGATTTCCGGCCTGCCAACATCATGATGTAGTCAACATAATATCGGGTTTGGCCACCAGGATCCCCTAGCCAGATCCCCCAGGGGATCCTTGTGAACCTCATCAGTCCATCAGAAAATTTAGGTAAAAGTAAGTAAAGTCACTATCACAGAGGCGACGGGCTAACAATCAGATAAAAAAGTACATTAGTTAAACACTTGCCGATCACGTGTTATCAGAAAGCCTTTATCATTGTTTATTATAAAACAACTGTTTTACTATATAAGGTAATAAAATTGGTCGTAAACTGCATAAAAACGAAAATAGGCAGGCGCTGCTAAGTTTCCTGTTAAAACACCGCTACTTTTTGCATGTATTTCTAAGTGATCAATCACGATGTGAATGTGAAGGAATTCTAACTCCCCAATCTCAGGACTATCTATACCGGCATTCAGTAGTTTCCATCCAGACTCACTGCAGGGCACATACCTATACCAAGGAGGATGTATGGGCGTTACTCCACCACGCGTGTCCAATGCGGATTGGTAGACTTCACATGCGCATCAGAATTTCTTTTTCAGCGTATGCAGGTTTACTCACGATTTTAAGAAGAGGCACTTTAAGAAGAAGCCGTGGCGGTCCAGTGGCGAGTGTGCCTGGCCTGCCTTTCGTGCAGGAGGCGATGGTTCGATCCCCGTCCAGGCCGACTCGTACCAATGAGTTTTTCGGAATTTATGTACGATTTGTAACACGTGAAGGAAAACATCGTGAGGAAACCTGCATGCTTCAATTTCGAGGCATGTATTGTACCCACTGTCCATTACAAGTGGCGGCGGGCTCACTCCCCGTCACACCGGACAGAGGTTCGGTACTACTAGTGAAATGTAGATGTTCTGAGGTTTCAAAATATCTCTGACTACCCCCTCGGGGAATATAGTCGCAACCGTGAACCGTATAGCCATATACGTATTCATGACCCCTCATAGACCCCAGGTTAAGTAGCCGTGGATTAAATACTTGCCTCTGAAAAAATCTGTCGGTGTTTGCTGTTTGTATTACAGTACTGATATGTGTGTGACTTACATTTGTTTTGTTGTTATTCTGTTGTATTTATGTTTCATCTTATTCACTAACGGCTAATGATTCCTGCTCCCAGTCCTCATGTCAGCATCAGGTTCCAAGTAACAGAGCAGACGTACTTACGGTGTGACAACAAGGCTCGCGTTGAGGTAAATACTACAGTTTGGAACTCAACTCACGTCCATGATTGGTCATTTCAGTATATCTCTGTTAGACGCCATACGAATCCCGAATGAATTACAGTTCACTCCTTATATCAAGTCCCTTTACATTACTCTTACAGTTTAGTCATAAGATTGAAAATAGTTTGATTGAAGGGTCTATGTTCTGATCGGACTTTACGGGAATTGTTTATAACTCGATACACGGGGATTTAGTTCGATTCAGTAAAAACATCGAATTAAACTCCACCTTTGTCGTCGTTTATGGCTTTAGCAAGTGCTCCTCAGAGTTGATCTCAGTTTTTTTTATTTTTTTGTGAGATCGTGTCAATCAGTCCTTGGAATTTTGAGATTACGTTTTTAAGAATATATTTGAGACGCATACAAAACAGAATTCGATAAGCTTTCGCTCTGAATACGTAAGTATACATAATTTTTATTTCACCCATAAAATTTATAACCAATTAAAATAAAATTCGTTCTAATATCCCATGTTTATACGACCATAAAATTGCAAAGTCAGCTCATTAATCATTACAGTTAAAATCCCCCATTAACCCAGCTAATACGATTTAATTTTCATCTTTCCCTCAGTTTTCATTGACACGGCACCTAATCACTGCCCACGACAAGATAATCCCCTTATTTATTGGCCATAACAGTCGATACTGTCGTCAGTTGAAAGACCGCAAATTTATAAAGCTGCTAATGAAATTATATTGAATTCTAATAAATTACCCAGGGTGTCCCATAGTACAATGATAGCTGTTTACGATTGTAAATGGTGTGGTAACAATCATAGGACCACCCTTACTATTTTGGGTGTCAGTTTCGGGTATAATAGAGTTTGGGTGCAACATGCTTTGGTCAGTCTAAACACGAGGTAATTTATTGGGGCAATGCTACTTTTATAGTATAGTTTGTGTGGTAAACAGGTGGTAATAGACCACACAACTGTAGACGAAAGATTGTGTAATGGTTTGTGTGAAACATTCGAAATTAGAAGATTGACATTTCATTGACAACTATTGTCAGAAATATCTACTTAAAGAGTTCCGCCTATGTTACTAGAAATACTAAATAGCAACATGAACAAAGAAACTAGGTAAATTAAAATTGTAATAGTTAAGAAAATATTAATTTTTATAAGAGATATGGATAAACACGCTATTACAGGATGTGGAACTCCACACGCATTGAACACAAAATTCCTCTAAAATAACTAACAAATTGATAACAATAACCTCGACCGCATTCGATTAATAATTAGAGTATCATTTCACACTAACATCTCGAGTTATTCTCAGGCTGCATTTGGTTCGTGACGTATCAAAAATTCTTGTGGACAAAGGACTATGGTAGGAGCGGGCGTAGGTAGCGTGGCCTTCCGTCAATATAGCAGACAGCAGGATACCATTGTCAATGCTCCCTATTGTACCACAGACCGACGCAGCACTGACCAAAAATCATTAATTCTGTTTCACAAAGCAAGAACCCACAAATTGAAGCTCTGAAAAAAATTAGGGCCCATTCAATGTCGACCACTGACGGCACGGTAGGTACGTTCTCTATTTTGGAGACGGGAGCGGTCGGAACGATATTTAGATTTGAGTTTTTAATTAAGTGTACGATTTTGGATCATCCAATCGATGGAGCACGAGTGATGTTAAAATCGTGATCATGCTGATTTAGTTGAAAATAACGTAAGCAAGAATAGTTTTAAAATATGTTGATATTTAGTTACCTAATTATTAAATTACCAAGCGAGTTATTACGTTATTATCTATTACCACAGAGTAATATAATGTAACAGCAGGCTTTAGAGGTCCAATTGATCGCACACTTTTTCCAAATCGCTTGTTAGGCAAATCGGATGTGTAAAGGCAGATCGCACGATCGCAAACCCGGTGTCTGCCAAAGAGGACCGCGTGCTCCTCCCTTCCACCGACTTTTGCGATTTGGCCTCTATAGATAGTAAGCCTGGTGGACCTGGACCTGGATCGTATCGTGTAATAAAACTAAAATCAAAAAGATTTTTTTTCAAATTAATATCTTTACTTTTGTACTAATTGAGAAAAGACAAAAGTTTATTTATTTATTTATTTTAGTTTTATTATATTTATTAGTTGATTATTAACACCATGATTACACAATACTGATGACATAGTCAAAAAATGGTTGGAAGTAAAACTTTTCGTTATGAAATTAGGCAACCACAACAAAATAATTAATTAACAAAATAATACTTAACTAATACACACATAAACTCACGACCAAAATCCCTTTTGGGGTGTGGTCAGAAACATTGCTACAACTATCAACTTTCTGTTTAAGAATGTAGTTGTAGCAATGCTCACATTAAAAATAATAAAATATAAATAAGTATAGTTGTTATTTATTATACGGTTGCTACCATATTCCTATGTAGGTCACCTGCAGCAATAAAGTCTACAGACAATTAATGATATCTAGTGAGGATTATTATTGTCTTTATGTCTATTTATAATGAGAAAAAGAGTTTTATGTACGCACGGCGACAGATCAACCTACCCATAGTTGGACCTTATGCCCATGAACATAGAGTTCAACTATGGGTAGGTTGATCTGTCGCCGTGTGTACATACAAATCCTGCTGCAGTTTTATTATTTGTAATATTACTTAGTTTTATGATATGTACTTAATTGTATAATGATAACAGAATGCAGTTTTGAGAAATCACGCGGAAATGCGGCGGGTTTCGTAGAAAACCTTGAAATAAATCTTGTGGTAGTGCGAGTAAGGAATCGAGTAGACGCATATACGAGTACTCACGACTATGTTCCCCGGGGGACGTTCAGAGATGATCGAATACAAAGTTTAAACTTAAATGCGTTACATGTGAGGTCTAAAGCCCTATGGAGCCAACATCGAAATCGCGAAAATTTAAATTTACACCTTGTATTCGATCATCTCTGAATGTCCCCCGGGGAACATAGTCTGTACAATAATTTTTATTTTATGTACTATACTTAAGTAGTAGGTACATAATATATATGTACTACGTTTAGAACTAACACGATACACAAACGTCATGCGCCACGTATGGGTAGAACGAGTGCGGGTGGGTGAAAGAGGTAGCGGCAACGATTTAATAAGTAAGTGTGGCGACATCGCCACAATTGATTGGGACATCGGAGTGAAGCGCTCAGTGCTGCTAGTGTATTGTTTCATACAAAATGTAGTTTAATCTTTAGTATAATTAGCTTAACATCTTCTTTCTCTAATTTTTATCTAAAAATCTACTTAAATATTTAAAGACAAAACAGTTTATTTACATATTATTTATTTTTCTCCCACACCTTCGCTCTAAGGATAGTACGATTTGTTTCTGATTTTACCAATTCCTCTCCTTTTAGACACCATTGTTTCGTATTCACTACAAATCGTAGATTGCCTGTAATTCCCCGATTTGAATCATTCCCCACGCTCTCCCCGCACGTGCCCCTTATTCCGCGAAAAACGGGAAAATTCCTTGGAAATTCCCCGAAATTGGCAGCACTGGAAGCGTGGTGTTCACTCTAGTAACTATTTACAATAATTGAACCCAATTTAATTGGTTAAAACGGTTTTTAACATATCAATGATCCTATCATTGATTATGTTAAAAATAATGAGCAAATCTAAAAACATATTATGCGTAAGTATCACAGTTTTACTACAATAATAAATGTATAATAAGTACATATTTATAATTAATATAACTCAACATTCTTGCACATTCTAATAAAATTTTACTAACTAACGACATAATAGGATATTTGACTAGTTTTTAAAAACTTTTCTACGTTAATCACTGATGTCTAAGGACTCTATAGAAAATGCATATTTTACGTTTCATTACATATATTGTAAGAAAAAACGAAAACAAAAATTATTTAAATATCCCGCGAAAACGCTTTTCCTGACAATATACGGGGCTGGCTACAAGCAGGTGACGTCACGATGACGTAAACTTTGTGCGACACTCACACTCTACACGCAATTGTTTACAATCAGTTGTCGTCATCAAACATTCGGCCAATCACAGTCGTTTACGATCACGTGACTAAAGACGACAAAAAATATTTTCTTTGTCGATTTTCTCTTAAAATTTGTTGGTTTCCAAAATTCATATTCAATACGGATGCCATCAATAGATCCTTTATTTTACATGCTGTCAAATAGCCTATTATGCCCGTACTTATTAATTAGAATAATAAATAAGGGGAATAACTGTACGATTATACACTAAGTATTTTAAGTTAGTGACTAAATAATTAGTACCTAAGTGTACTTAACTGACTAGTGAAAATCACATACTTAGATCACCTTGAAATATTGCAGGCAGTATTATTACGTTTTTAACTTATAAATGAAATACCTATAGTAGAGTTAAGCGGATACAATCATTGGCGCGCTCTTACTGGAATATAATTAGGCAGTGGAGACTTTAATGTAGTTTAATTATTCAAAATAATTATTATCTGAAACCAGGAGCGAGCTCGAAATTTTACTGCAATAATTATAATGAGGCCGTCACAACACGATATAAAACATATAGCAAGCGAAGCTTTTACCGCAGCTTGATTAGGTAGCCGCAATAATTAGAATCAAAAAATAAAACCAGGAGCGAGCGAAGCTAGTTCGAGATTTTATTGCAAAATGATAAGACAATGCAAAATGATAAGACAATACATTCGTAATACCGGTAGTAAATTATAGTATTGTGTGGTAATAAAATCTAAAAAATAGAGCGAATGCGAGCTCTAGGTTTCTAGGCCCAATTTCGTGTGTAGGTAGTAAGTAAGCCTGGAGTGGGCCCGCTCAGGCTGGGTCCCTGGTGGCAAATGCCAATGCATCCTGAATGTATTGATTGAATGCATTGCATACTTTAAAAACATAAAATTCCCCCTCTGCCATAGGTAAAAATATTTTTAATAAAGTCCCAGAATCAAGTCCATAAATGTTTTTTTACGAAACAGATTATATCGGACCAATACTGAAATCTGGAAAAAAAAACCTGCAAACATAACTCGACTCAAATGTACGCGACAGCTGATTTTTTCTCGCGATTTCAATATTGGTCCAGTAGAGAAAGTTGTTCAGTTTGATGGTCTAATCATCCCTTAAAATAGTTTCAGCTAATGTTGTAAGACCTTATATACTTATATCACTTTTTGATTTGCCCACTTTAACGGCCATTAAATTAGTTTCTTCAGGTAGTTGCGTCTTATTCAATAAAGCTTGAATCTCTTGCAAAGATTTCCCCTTTGTTTCTGGAATAATTCTTATAGCATAGATTCCTAATAATAAATGTACAACAGCCAGTATATAGAATACATATTTATACGTCAAACACTCTACTAAAAATACAAAATATTTTTGTGATACAAACGTACTAATAGAATTCATTATTAGACTGATGCTACAACATAAACTTTTAACGTTTGGTGCAAACATTTCACCCATTAACGTAGGTATAATAGTAAAAATACCAATGGATAGAGTGCTACGATAAATTGCGATTGAAATAATTGTGATCCACTGTAAATTGGGATCAATATATCCTAAATCCAATAATTGGAAATGAATTCCCATAGCGGTTGAAGTTATTGCTATTGAAATACATGACCAAAGCAGTATAGTTGTTCTTCCGAATTTATCACTTGTGTACAAAGCGGCCCAGGTCGCCGGTATTCCTAGAGTCGTTATTATTGTAACCAAAGTTGCTGGTGACATCGCATCTACTTTAGCATCTATTAATATAATCTCAAAATATACCATTAGTGTATAAACGCCACCTAAGTGAATTAAAATAAATAATATATTAAGCACTACAAGTGTTTTAAAATTCACTGGAATTTTCAGTTCTTTGATAGTTTTAATGAGAGGTAGTTGCGGACTAGAAGCAAGAAATCTTGAAAGGCTTTCAACTTCTTTATAAGAATCAATATTTCTAGTATACCACTCTACTGACTTGGCAGCTTCATCAGTTTTATTACAACGTATCAAGTGATGTGGAGTGTTAGGAATGAATGGAAAGGTTACAAGAAACATAACGTTTGGAACTAAATTTACTAACGCGTAAACCCAAGGGTCTATGGCTGCTCCCATAGCATTACCAACAGAACTACCGACCATCAAACCGTGGACTACAAAGCTTACTAATTTACCACGAATTTTTGGATTCGACATTTCTCCGATATAAAGGGGATAGGCACTAAATAGAGCGCCCATACCCATGCCGTTACATACGAGACTTAGGAATACTAGTTCAATAGCTTTAGCATAAATAAGAATGGACCATCCTATGAGGAAGTAGAATCCGCACAGGTAAACAACTTGTTTGCTGCCTATCAAACGTGTGGTTAGCGTAGCAGTGATGGCACCTACTGCTTGGTTGATGCTGAAGATGGCAGGTAACCACGTCGTTTGTGCCTTCGTCGCTTCGAAGGGTGGGTCAGGTCTTGATAATCTTCCTATTGTTGGGGAGAGCCAGCCAACATTCACTCCCACCATAAGTGCCATCAGAAATACTGAAATAGATTGGTAAACATTATTGAAAAAGATAAGAAAATCATGTTGTTCAAAATTAAGTCACTACTTAGATTTTATAGCAAGTAGTTAAAAGTGACCGATAGTTCTTATTTATTGTGAAAATTAGAATATTTTATAGTTGAAAGTATAATACATTATTTTTAATCAGACTGTTTTTGTTTTGATACATACATAGGCAACTAGGGAAAAATTATTACGCTAGTAGTTTTAATAAGCTAGTTATATATGAGGATTGTAAAGTAAATTTTTCAAATCCATGGCGGTCCAGTGGCGAGTAACCTTGCCTGCCGTGAAGGAGGCGATGGTTCGATCCCCGTCCATGCTGACTCGTATCAATGAGTTTGTGTACGATTTGTATACTACTGGCTTTTCGGTGAAGGAAAACATCGTGAGGAAACCAGCATGATTCAATTTCGAGGCATGAATAGTACACATATGGGAAACTCACCTACACTATACATATATGCTCTATGGGAAACTCACCTTCAAAAGCAGCCAGCCACTGTGGCCACAAGCTTGGCTTCATTTTGTTTGTTAAAGTTCTATATTCACCAAACACTTTATTTCAGGTAGTACACCATTGATCAACAATTTTTACCTTCTGTCTACGTAGTACACAGATCATAACTGGCAGAGATGACGGTCGACTGTATTATACTTGGTACCATTCAGTAATTACGTTTGCGAGTGTCACTGCCAATGTTCACGTTCCTATAATTATTTATAGACATAAGTAAATGGAAGGAAAATCGAAGAACACTAGTTTGGCACTGAGTACGGAGTTTTACGAAGTTGTTTTTATCACTTTTTTTTTATCATACGTCGTGACGGTAATTGTTTAGCTTACATACTAAATTTTCACATTTTTGTGTACATTTCCACTTATCTTAGTATTAAATGCAGACTGAAACGTTATCGCGGTACCGAGAATAGGTATTCAATAAGATATTATTTTTGCAACCGTTTCCCTCCATTTACTTTTTAATTACTTGTTATTCTTGATTTTGATCGTTCACTTTAACTCTGTAACATAGGTTTTGGGGCTATTTATCAGTGTAGAGCGTAGGCTCTTTAACACAACTATAAACACAGATTGCAAACTCAGTTTCACAGTGTTTATCTCGAGTTGATTTACAAAATGTGGTTATATTAATATTATTACTATTACTTTATGGTCCTGCATAGTCTTATTAGAAATATTATCGACGAAGACACTTACCTACGATACCTCTATCACCTCTGCCATTTGCACTACGATATCTTAGCGCGATATCGATCAAACATTAAATGTGGATATTGTTTGGCAACAATGCTGTGTACCATTTTTACTTTAAATTAGCCTTTATGTATATTTCCATAGAGTTTAAGCAATTTTACTACAGAAAACACTTTTGCTACAGAGTTACATAAAAAGTAATTAGAGCTAACTGAAACTATTATTTTATTTGTAGAAATGATGTTATGTTTGATATTATTGTATCTCTGGAAGGTGTTTCCAGATCGGCTTGCGTGGGGACACAGGTCTAACACGTAGAGGCCTCTTTGAGACACTTTTATCTTAATGTGAGGGGATGTACCAAGCTGATCCTTGGAGGAGGCCTATGTCCAGCAGACACGTCCATCGGCTGAGATGATGATGGGGTCATCCGAAGTGCCAGCATTAAAATATTTAAAGGCTTGGTGATAAAGAGCAGCTGAGTCAATAATTGTATGCGTCTTGGTTATTAAAGTGGTAACATCATGGGTGACATAATTATTTATATTTATACACAGGATGTCTACGAGCATCGGGGTTGTAACAAAACACCCTAGATATATTTAAAGGGGTGGTTAAGACCATCAGGTTATCAACTTTCACCACGCTGGTAGCCAACATCATCAATTATTTATATCAGTTGTTTCATACAAAACTGCAGTACCTTACTCCACTCAAATATATGGGATTAATATATTTACTTTGATATGGGACAGATGATTTTTTTTGTCGACGTTGTTTCCATAGTGAAAGTTGTTGAATTTGATGGTCTAATTTGTATGGAGTGCCGTACTAATTATATCCTCTTAACAACTTTCCTAGCAACATTATTATGTTTCATTCTGTTAACAGAGTCGTTACTTGGAGTGAAAATTTGTCTTTTAAATGAAGCCCAACCGACGTTAAACTCTGGGCTGGCTTGCACCAAAAAGTATTTAGGCTTAAACATGTTTAAATATGATGCTGTCACTGTCATTTGTATGAGCAGTGTGAAGGATAGAACTATCACTAAAAACGTTTAAGCCTAAATACTTGTTCGTGCAAGCCGGGCTAGCACTCAGTTGCAGAAACACTCATTAAAGTTAATCCTCCATGAAATCTATTGCTGTCACTTTTTGTCTTGTTGACGTAGTAAAAGCTAGCAAGAGATTTAATGGAGGATTAACTCTAATGAGCGTTTCTGCAACTGAGTGTAAGTAGGTATTGTGACCGGAGTCAAGCGAAGCGTGCGTCACATGCATGCCGTAATTTTGGGTGCATGCATGTCCTCTGACATAAGCATATGCTCACGACTGTATTCCCCGAGGGGTTAATCAGAAATATTCTGAAACCACAGAACATCCACGTTACACTAGTAGTACCGAAACTCTGTCCAGTGTGACGGGGAGTGAGCCTGTCGCCACTTATAATGGACAGTGGGTACAATACATATCTCGAAATTGAAGCATGCAGGTTTCCTCACGATGTTTTCCTTCGCCGAAAAGCCAGTTGTGTTACAAATCGTACATAAATTCCGAAAAACTCATTGGTACGAGTCAGCCTGGACGGGGATCGAACCATCGCCTCCTGCAAGGCAGGCAAGGTTACTCGCCACTGGACCACTACGGCTTGTCCTTTGACATTGTGTTGTAGAAGCTTGTGTCAGGTATGTTGGCGCATTCTAAATCATACTTTTTTTTTTGTTCAATTCAAGGCAAAGGGTTATATATCCCATACAGCCGATGTCTTTAATAAAATTCTTCTTATTTATAGCAATTAAAACGTTGGTGCTCGACGTTTTGACTCTTCTTTGGATTTTTTGGAGACAACCGAAAGACGAAGGAAACTCAGAGAAGTCCACAGGAAAGAGGTGAACCGACCGCTTTGCCGCGCTACAAATGACGGAACACTTTTCCTGTTTACGACCCATACACCATCATATTTCACAGAACTGTATATTGTTCACTTGCACGACACTTTGTTACGCAAAACAACACCAATTTTACGAACCAAAACTCACTATTAACAATAAAATTTGATGAAATATGAGGACTCCAAACGTAGCTGACAAATTCTCGCCAAAAACTCTAAATCATACGGTAGGCTGCATATCAAGCAGCATAAGAATCGTCTATATTTTATTTCTTTGCGGCAGCCGGCGCACATATTCGCATTCTGTTTTTGATACATTATAAAATGGCGTAAAATGGAACGTAATTTTCAACTACTGCATAGGTAGCATGGCACCGTGATACAGCGCTATCACACCTTCGCTCTCTTTCTATTTACGCGTGAACGAACGAGATAAAAGACATGATACAGCCTTATCACGTGTGACATGCTACGGCAACTGGTCGTGTTGTGTAAAGCGACCTTTTTTTTAAACTTGTCAATCACCCACAGATGACAGGTAAAATAAAGGCTTACAAGCTTGAGTACGATATGATTTTCAGGTGTCCCTGACTCCAAATCCACCTTTTTTAGCTTCACGCGAAAACTGCTGAACCGATTTTGATGAAACTTTTTTGTTCGATATCTGACTTAAAATCTGGTATATTATTTGTGCGGACGAAGTCGCCGGTTCTCTAGTTATTCATAAAAATAATGAATCCAGTGCATCTTAGTTATGTTACAAATTATACAATAAATGCACGTATCTCTAAGTTACAAAGCCTGCAACAATAGTACCTAGTTATAAAAATAGAAATACCAACTTTTTGTAGTCCAACATAAAGCAAGCACGAAACATGCCACTAAATTGTACACTAAACTCTAAAATCGAATGTTGCATGTATAAATCATCCGGTCTTTTGTTATTAATGTCAACCTAAAAGCATAAAGATTCCTATTTAGTATACCACACATGTAAATTTGTCCATTCATTGAAGTCCCGTTCTTTCCATACCACACGAATGTGACACGCGGGACTTCGCGGCCCAGAATTAATGTTCCGTCCAAATGCCCGTGACGAATTCGGCCGGATTAACCAGATTTATAAAATATGGTAAAAAATAAAACTTTCAGCTTACTGTTTACACATCTATGGGTAATTATTTATCTAAATCCTGACATAAATAAAAATTTATCCTAATAGTTAAAAAGATTTTGGGGTTCCGTTTTTAGTAAAAAGAAACATTTGAGAAATAATAAAGTAGGTAGGTACCAACATAATCTTGTATTCTGAGCACGACAAAGTTTATGCAAACTTCGCCGATAGTGTGATTGTCTGCTTGTTTTTTACGCCTTAAACTACCTAATTTCAATTCGGCTTCGATTTCAATGTTAGTAGTTAATAAATATGGTTATAGTATGGGTATTAGGTACCTTAATAGTTTTTAGTTCTGTCAATTCTGTGTTGCTATAAAAAGTTAATGCTTTTTGTGAAATCTATGAAAGTCCACTAAGTATGTTAAGCATGTAGGATCTATTGCAGAGCAAGGGCTAAGTATTTACTGTTTAAAAAGCAAAAAAAAACATGGTGCAAATTACAAAAACAAAAAACCCAACTGCATAAAAAACCAATTAACTGAAAAGAGAAAAACAAGCTCTATAATCACTAATCAGCTATAACAGCTTCATTTGAGCAAATATAATTTGAATGTTATTAGGCAGGTATTGCAGGCGGGGACAAACCAATAACCAACCAAAAATCTTCTTTGTCCCCGTTAGAAGATCTTGATGCTAAGTGCGAAATTAGGAAGACCCGGTCAAAGCAAAGCTATAACTATAATGATGGCGGAGAACTTTACTGTTTTACGTGCGTTCGGACCTTTAGGTCGAAATTTGGGTTCGAGCCCACTCTAATAGGTGAAGCCAAGGGTATCGCCGTTGACGGACCCGTCAAGGAGGACATCATCATCAGCCCGATCGTAGAATTAGGCAAATTGTAATCTGCCGGGGCATTTCATAACACGCCGCCATTTCATGATTTGGCTAATTTTTTAGTCATAAAGCTGAAACTGTGCTCACTTCAGAACCCCATACGAGTTTTTAAAGCCACAAGCATATCTTCAAACCTATTCTTATATTCTAGTATCAACAAACCATTCAACTATAATGACATGTGGCGTAACAAATACGATTAAGACCGCTATAGTTCGATATTCAACAGATGTTGGGGCAAATTAAAAAGCTCGTCGGTGAAAAAACTTCGGTCTCTGTTGTTCGCGAAATTCGCTTTTATCTCGTAAACCGGAATCCACCGCCCCTCAGAAATAAACTTGGAGAGCAAACTACTATTAGGAGCTAGCAAGATACTAGTTTTAGTGGAGTTAATTTTAACATCAATTGAAATGAAAACTGTTTTGATAGATTAGAGTAGTTCTGAATGCTGTTTTATTTTACTGCTTATTTCTGAGTTTAGTTGTTTAATAAGTTATGTGATTTCTTAAATTTTTCGGGCACATGCTCACCTCGAGTCATCTCTTAGGCCTGAACCAATTAGATACGCACCGGTTTAAGAAATACACGCACTAAACAAAATTATAATATTTGATGTTTGACTCTATAGCAATTTCGTATATTTTTCGATTTTTCAAATAATTATTTTGAGAAAAGTATTTCTTATGTAAAAAAGTTACCAATAACTTAGTTAATAATAACTTATTGTTCAGCGTTCATTTTCTACACGGATACATGGATCGTATCCTTAAGAAAAGAAGGAACAAAGAACAACATTGAACTATGAATCTCAGACCCTATGCCTGAAATCAACCTGCAGCTCTAGTTCTTCACAACTGCATCAATCTACTGATGGATATTTTATTTGATATAGAACAGAATAATTGCTAATTTGACCTTGAACCACTTTTACCATGAAGCTCACTCCTGCAGGATATGCCCCCAGCCCCATAAGACCAAATAATGCTAATCATAATGGCATTACATTCATTCGCCGGATTTCGTCAAGTAGAAGTCTCGAATTCCCATCATTTTTTGTCTGCCCCAGAGTTTTTCTCATTACAAACCACTAATCTAATCAGAGTGTGTATTGTGCCTGCCAATTACGAAATGAGATTTGTTAATTTGTGCAAATGACATTAAGAAATGAAGACTGTTTTTTTTTCATTCAATTTCAATTGAAGAACGTTAATTTGCACAGACATCCTAAAAAACAGTAGCATTGTAACTTGCTTACATGAATTGCACAGGTTGCCCTACAATGTGATCCTAAATCGTACAGGCTACTAATATTGTTAGTACTTACTAAATGTTTTGGAGTGCAATAAAGCCTAATTGATTGATTGGAATTTTGAGAGTAAATTGTGATTTTTTATTGAAGTTGTATTTTGTATGCTTAGTGATTTTTACTGTAGTAGGTATATGTACATGATCAAAATATTGAAATAGAGCATTCGATGGCCATTTTCGAGTGACACAAACTCAAAACAAAAATTCATCAAAATATCACATAGATAGTTTTTTTTTTTAATCTTTATTAAAGAGCTTGGTCTGAGGCCATGGGCATAGATAGCTTTCTGACGTAAATTTTAACTCTACTTCCGCATCGGAAGGTGTTCCGTTGTAGAGAAGATGCAGCCAGAAACTCTACAATACACATTTTTTAAACAAAACAAAAGACTTTAAAGATAAAATATTATATTCTAACTTCAATAAAGTTTCTGTACCTACTAAAGAACAAATTCTGATTCAATCAATCTTATACTCAAACTCACTTTTGAGTAAATAGGGTGTAAGGAAAAGTATCACTAACCCTTAAACCACATACTCTACCCATTAAATTTAACAACTTTTATTATGGGAGCAAACTTGTCAGAACAAAAAATATATCAGCTGTCCCATACGTTTGAATCGAGTAGGTATTGCAGTTTATGGGACCGCTGATATTTTTTTTTGTTCAGACAGTTTTGCTCCCATAGTAAAAGTTGTTCAGTTGGATGGGTAGAGTATGTGGTTTAAAGGTCATTAACCTTTACACCCTGTATAGACTATAGACGACTATTCGATATCGAAATTTTAAAGAATTCAAGTTGTGATATCTTAAACACTGAAGTGAAATTAATTTTTGAATACTTATCTTTAAAATAACTGAAATGTTAGTCTTTAAAATTTACGTTTGGAGCGAGAGGCATATATAAGAGAAGTGACGTCATAACCTCGTATTTGCATACAAACCATGACGACGTGTCAAACAAACACCTGTTTTGCATGAAAGGGATACAAGATGATTATAAACGTTTTTCAATCGCTTGTAACTTTTATGTTTTCTATTCGATTGTAATTTCGTTTGAACATTGTGTTATTAAATTTAGCCTTATTTTATGACTTCCCAGGATCAGTCATCATCCCAATTAATAGACTAGAGTTAACCTGCGACTCCGTCCGCACAAATTATATACCCGATTTTAAAGCAGTTCATAAGCTATCAAACAAAAAAGTTTCATCAAAATCGGTTCAGTATTTTTCGCATAATGCTCGAACAAACAAACACACAAACAAACAGACAGACAAGAATTCTAAATAGGTTGATTTAGAGTCAGGGACACCTAATAACCATATCGTCAGTTTTTTTTTTTAATTTACTGTTTTACTTTTATAAGTTGTATAAGATTCTTACATTGGCATAAATATTTCTTACTATAATCATTAATCAACGAGTTAGGTACCTATTGTAGGCGAAAAAGTATAATGTGGTATTCTCCCTGTAGATCACAAAATAACGCACATTTGGCCAAAATCTCCCCGGATAACAGAACAATGCGACCTTAATGTCGACTTTACAAACCATTAGCGCAGCTGATACAAAATATTTTGACATTTACTACCACCAAATATGTATGGGTCTTTAGGGAGCAAACAGACACTGTGACAAAGCGATTGGTAGACAGTTAGCAAGATCGATTCGATTTATGCGTTTTTTGCGGAAACTGACAATAGACCCTATTTTTAGGGATGTTACCGAAAGGTTTCGGATATTTCGTGTCAATTTACCACTTGCTTACCCACAAATTTACATAAACATGTTATTTGGATTCCTGAGTACCTAGCAATTTTTTTTATTATACAGGGTGTTAGGGTAAGCAGTTGCATTACTTTAAAGGGTGCTTGTACTCATGATACTGGTCAACTTTCCCTTAGAAACCTATAGGAAATTTACAAAAAGTAATTTCTACTTTTCATACAAACATTCGATCAGCCGATTGTATTTAGTATGGAAAGTAAAAATTTTTTTTTTAAATTTACTTTATGTTTCGTAGGGAAAGTTGATCAGTATTATGGGTACAAACACCCTTTAAAGTAATGCAACTGTTTACTCTAACACCCTGTATTCGACGATTGACACTATAGGGAATAAATTCTCTCAATTTACCATAAAGCCTACGTGTAATCCTGATTCCTAAGTAGGATTTTTTATGATTTTCTGTTTTCTTAAAACGACGATTAAAGTCAAAAATAATTTCCCCTTTCCACCGTTTACTAACCTCATGCAGTGGTTTAGATCTAATCTAAAAGACTAATATTGAAGAAAGTCATTGTTCTAAAGCATATACCTACCTACTGATATTAGTTCGTTCAAAGTTTCCAGTGGTATACTTTCTAATGATACATAGAAGTTCTGAGTTTGTAGAATATCGCTGACTGTCCACTCGGGGTAAACACACTTGAGCATATTATGCATGCATGCATGCATGCATATGCTCACGACTATATTCCCCGAGGGGGTAGTCAGAGATATTCTGATACATCAGAACATCCACGTTTCACCAGTAGTACCGAAACTCTGTCCAGTGTGCAGGTTTCCACACGATGTTTTCCTTCACCGAAAAGCCAGTGGTGTGGCATATTATGCTATGTTAGTTTATTCTGTTTTTCAAGAATAGTTTTTTCTTTGTAATATCCAATAGTTTTGTTTATATCGATATTTAATGGCTAGATCCACAATTTATTTGGTAAGATACAAAGCATAAAATGGTTAATTTATTACCGTTATTCGAAAACAATAGTCATAAAAATTATTTCAGATCGTATATTCTGATTATTATTATTGATATTCATACTAACAGAAAAAACACTTTAATTTTTAATGTTCTTATGTCTTGTATTATTTACCTACTTCTGTCTGTGTACAAATTGTAAAGACCAATAATTGATTTTTAATTTAATTTAATTTATTTATGGATACTATTTTTTCGGATTCGGTTCTCTGATTACGGATACGGAGCTTCCATAGCATCACTAGCCATTTATCGATAGATAATAGAATTAAAAGGGCAGGGAACATTTGGCGGGAATCCCGTAATGTGGTTAGATATGGTGATCAGGATCACGTGTTGATTTCACTGGGTGTCATGAACAGAATTGAGTCGATTGTTGTAAGCACATGACGCAATTGTTCAGTTTTGTAACGGTAATCCCGAGAGCGCACATGCGCGCTGCATACAAACGAAGTCTGGAGATATTTTCAATACTAACCAATTAAACTCAATGAAATTTTGCAGAAATAATCTACATAGAAACTAATCTCTATGCTTGTATGAAGTCAGATTTTCGTTACAGTATACAGTGTTAATGCTAGCATTTATTTAAGATTTGTATGGAAATCTTTGAGGCACTGTAACTTTAAAACTATACTTTTTAACACACTATACTTTTTTACTGGACAGAGTTTCGGTACTACTGGTCAAACGTGGGTGTTCTGAGGTTTCAGAATATCTCTGACTACCCCCTCAGGGAATATAGTCGTGAGCATATGCTACGCTACTTTTTAACGAAAATCGGACTTCATAAAAGCATAGAGAATAGTTTCTAGATTGTTTCTGAAAAAAGATCTTTGATTTTAATTGGTTAGTATTGAAAATATCACCAGACTTCGTTTGTATGGAGCGCGCTCCAAATTATATTCCCTTAATGTTTTGATGAAATATTAATGTTGTTTCATTTTCTACAATTCTAAGTTGCTATGTGGTGGGGTAGGGAAGGGACGCCTACTGCCTTGGGAATAGGTAAGGGTAATTCCTTTACATATTTATACATACTTAGTAGTATATATTATAAGTAGCTCGAGTACGAATTTTTCGACGTGACATCAAACGAATACGTCAATCAACTCAAATCAGTAGGGCTAGCATGCCATGTACTTACGACAAATCGACAAAACAAGAAGACTGTTATATGAGCAAAGGTTAGAGACGGAGGCTCCTCTCGTTTTTTTCGTTTTCTCGAGCGATTGTGGCATCTCCAATAGCAGTTTTTTTTCGCGATTTCGATGTTGGAAATGATGTAGCCCTAGAGAAAGTTGTTCAGTTTGATGGTCTGATCGTTCCCTTAAATATTGTCAGCAGCAGCAGCAGAAGGACCTTATACATGGTGTAAGGAAGAGTATCATTAACCTGGGTTAGAGTATGTGGTTTAAAGGTTTATGATACTTTTCCTTACACCCTGTGTATAGGGTCCTTCTTAATGGACACTTTTTAAGGGGATGATCAGACCGTCAAACTGAACAACTTTCTCTATGGCACCAAAATAGCGGATAAAAAATCTGCTACAAATGTATGGGACAGCAGATTTTTCGCGATTTCGATGTTGGTGCCGTAGAGAAAGTTGTTCAGTTTGATGGTTTGATCATCCCCTTAAAAAGTGTCAGCATATTAAGAAGCACCCTGTATACATTAGTTATATCGTTGTCCATTCATCAATGTACAAATCCGGGTCAGATTCTGGTAGGTACTTTAAATGGGAAATTTATTTGATAGAAACGGTGACGTCAGCAAGTTGATCAAAACCAAAACGAGATCACGATTAATTTGAGAACACCAAAGGCGACATTCGAAGACATTCAGTAAGCCCATCTCTTTCACGACTAACGCAGGATGCTCCTGCAATAAAATGTAGATTTAACATTTTTCAGTGCTTCACCCAAACCATTTAAACAAGGCCTGTGATAACTCTAGTCTTTCTCCCATTATCTTGTTTGTTATTTGGCAGTAAAAAGGCAGGGTAGGTCATGTAAAAGTGGCGTTGGTTGTAAGCATCGGCTGACGAGTCGGTAGAGCTGTTGTGATTTACAACTTCCTGAGTGAGGGCGTTAGCTGCACTTGATGGGACGTGCCATTAACCGCGACAACAAATATTTTTTAATCATTACTTTTATTTTAAGACTGGTTTTTAGTATCCACTTGACGTATGTGGCTATGAAAGTAGTTTTGATAGTGAGATACTAAAGTTTTTTGAGACAAACGATTCGGGAGTCACTGCAACACAAAAATAAACATTTTGTATTAATGGCGTTTATTTAGGTATACATACACTCACGACCATAATCCCTTTCGGGGTGGTAAGAAAAGCTCCTCTGATATCCATTTAATCATGCAGTAGAAGCAAGGCTCACTTCGATACGGGGTATAACAAAACACCCTAGTAATACTTAACGGGGTGGTTTAGACCATCAAACTGAACAAATTTTACTATGGGAGCAAACAGATCGGTGCAAAAAAAAATCAGCTGTTGCATACATTTGGTATGCTCTCTTAGTAAAAGTTGTTCAGCTTGATGGGTAAACTCTTAGTTTAAAAGGATGCTAATGATATCAATTTCACCTTGTGTATTCTATAGAGGATGTAAGGAAGGCATAGGAAAGGATTTTTAGAAAATCGACCCCTTAAGTTTTTCCAGGGTTTTTCCAAACTCCATGCGAACGAAGTCGCGGACAGAACCTAGTTGATTGATAATTTACACAACCATGTAAAATAACTTGTATCTATGCCAATGTTATGAAGGCACTAAACAATTAGACGTTGAGTTGGAAATGTAAAGAAAATGGATAGAAAATGATTAATTTTGAAGCCATTTTCCATGTTTCAGTTGCACACACCTCGTTTGTCTCGTGGTTTACGAGACATTCATGTATTTCTCACGCTTGTTTCATCCAATTTGTTAAGGTAGAGAGGACAGGTTTCACCCTGAGTCGAGACTTGCGTGAAATATTGCGGTCAGTGCACGATTACAATGCACAAACTATAAACAACGGGGTATTACACACCCCTCTACCACGTCTTCGATAACGGTTATAATTAACAGCACCTGTAGAGTATGTAGCTTTACTGACGTAACCCTCAACGTATCGTTTGCCATAAGATTTCCGCTAAAATAGTTTCAATGCTTTAATTTTCAAGGTTTAATTTAAGAGGATATGTGAAAAAAATAGAATTCTTCAAAGCATCATATATCATGAAGTACTAACAGTAGGAGTATGATTCATGGATATGTGTAAATTGAACACATAATTTAAGTTTTAATTAGAGCCAAAACACGATTAAGAGACATTTTCTCGATAGAAAAATAAGCCAAAGTAGCCTCCGTCTCTATCGATAAACGCTTGGAACTGCTGAACAGTGAATAATAGAAACACGAGACCTGATTTAAAAAAAGAGATTGATATTTTATAAATTTTGATTAGAGCAGAAATGAACTTACATAAATAGTAAAATCACAATTAAATAAAGTTTGTTTTACGCAAGCGTCGTTTCAGGCGCGCTGCCGCCCCATCTCTTTCTCTCGCATCAGGCAGTAATATAAGCTATCACACGCCCATTTCGCTTCATTTATTTTTCGACATAGGCCCTTAAGAATTGTATGGAAAGCTTTGATCCACGATAACTTCGAAACTATATATTTTAACGGAAATCTGAAAAATGTAAAGCACAGATATTGGTTTGTAGATCGTGTCTAAAAAATTTAAATGCCTAATTGGTTGGTATTGAAAATGTAACCAGACTTAGTTTGTATGGAGAACGCTCCGAATTATATCCCCTTAAAGTATTTATTCAGTTCTTCTTCCCTAACTACGTCAGTGAACTTATGGGCGTTGCCACATACGTCAACTGTCACCATATTTACAACATGGAACAAGGGTGTCTACAAAACTTTTGATTTTACTACACTATGATCAGGCAAATTTTGGTCACTGCAACACTATCTAAAATATGGAATGCGTTCTAAATTTTACTGCAATATGATTAGGACGTCGCAATACGACGAAGATCCTTCCTGGATCTAAGAGCTTCAAGCCCTGAGGGGTTTGAAATTGTAATGAAATTTGATTAGGTCGCTGCAAAACCATCTAAAACAAGATTTTAACTGCGACATGATTAAGATGTTGCTATACGATCAAAAACAGGATCGAACTGGAATGTCTACTAGATAACTACAATATAAAGTGAAATCATGCTAATGAAGATTCACAAGATCAGAATACAAGTTTTCGGGAAGAGAGCCTCTCCGAGTGACATACTGTATCCCCGGATAAGTATAATGCTGATTAGCAAATCTCTTCACCAAGATGGCAAGTCAAACTCATTGACTGCCATCGACTCAAAAGAAGAACTAATAATCGTTAGGCCACGGTCGGTCAAGCCAAACCAAGTGGACGTTCTTCCCTTTCAGTGAAGGAACATTCCTTCTCGTCCCCCATTAATCTGTGCCCAAAGATTTGTAGATTCTTGTAGATACAATTTATAGCCTGTAGAATCCCACTGCAGGGCCTTACTCCACCACGCGGGCCCAGTGTGTGTTGGTGGAGGCAAAGTTAGTGGTCAACTTGCTGTCAGAGAATTTTCAAGCCGCCTTAACAGACCTCTGACCTGGCTTAACAAAAACTTACAACGCCATCTGACGGAACTATCCTAGACCAACTGCTTAACGAGCCTTCCGAAGCACGGAAACGCTCGAGATGAAATACCACTAAACGGTCACCCATCCAAAGGCTGACCGGACCTGACGTTGCTTAACTTCGGTGATTTTAGATCACCCGGTTAGCTGGTTTTAAAAGAACAGTTTTGTATCGAAAATTCCGTAGAGGTTTATAGATCCACACTATTCCACCGGGCGGGAAGTACACTCGTCCCCGAGAGCACTCGATTAGATCAGTTAACTGTGTGCGGGACAATTTTTGTGATTCGCCGCCCCGCGCCCGCTCCGAGCCAGCCAATAAAGGCCTTTTCATGTTTACCGACCGCTTTCATGCTAAATACTTTGCACACGTTTATTGATGACGGCCCGATAGCACAGTCGGTAGTGAGTGAACCTGCCTGCTGTGCCGAGGGTCGCGGGTTCGAATCACGTAAGGGTAAATTTTTGTATGATGAATATGAATATTTGTACCCGAGTCATGGACGTCTGTATCTATATATGTATTCTATATCGTTGTCTAGTCATCATAAAACAAGTCCAGGCTAGATTGTGTTACTTTAAATGTGGCTTGATAATTTGTGTGACTGTCCAAGACATCTTTTTTATTGACTGATAAATTGTTTTATTAAAATTTTGAGTTATAAAAAAAAAATTGCAATCAAGATGGAAGAGACTGTAAAAGATTTACGTCAAGAAATTTTAATTTACAACACAAGTAGGTACCTATAGTCCGATTTTAGAGACTTGATATCATTACCATCCTTTTAAACTAAGAGTCTACCCATCAAACAGAACCACTTTTACTATGGGATTGATTATGATTTTGGTAGTTGCACTGAATATCTAAGGTAGTGGGTTTATGTGTGTATTTCTTTCTCATTAAATTAAAATGTCATTCATTGAGAACAAAACCATTTGCTGCAGAGATAACATTTGTCTTTAATACACTAATCTAGACATAGATAAGCTTATCTATTAATATTTTTTTCATAATGTAAATATTATTAACCGTTACCAGGTTCATTATTAGTATTGTTATTGTACTTACCTTATAATTACTTAGCAATAAATATCTGATAGTATACTACGGTACTACTCTTTATGACCACTTAGATTTACAGCTACTAATTACAGGAGTATTTAAGGTGGTTTTCTTTTATCATTAGTGTTACTTAGACATTAAGAAACCATTAGAAATTGATTGTATATAGGTAGTAAATAAATATTAGAAAGCATAGAAGCACATATACAATTTTAGTTGAGTAACGCTATTCTACTTATTGACGGTTAAGAATCAATAACGGCTAACTCAAAATTTTGGCGAAAATGACCTTTAAATGTGGCTAGATTTAAAGTTGAGTTTTACGTGTCCTGGCAAAAACATATATGCCAATATCTTGTACTTTGGTAATGTATTTATACTAATACAACAGTTTTTGGTAAGTCAACATCGATATCGATTTGTTTTGTACAGGCACCAATAGAGTTAAAAATATTCTAGCACGTAACTTTTTTGATGGCCCATAATAATGTTGTTATACCCTAGAGATGTTTTAACATTGCTTATTATATGTCTTCTTTTTTGTTCTTTCTATTTTTATATGTGGGAACTTGTTGTCAGCATCTGACTATCAATTTGTCTTTTGAAATCCGACTGTTGTTTAGCTGTAAGTTCTCCAAAAAGGAAATAAATAAATAAATAATAAATAATAAACATTTGAAAGAGCAAAATGTTTTTTTCGTCTCCTGTAAAATTAGTACTTTGATATTTAGCCGTTATTGATTCTTAACCGTCGTTTTGCTTTTAAAGGATGTCTTCTAAATAAAGGGTAAAACTTAATATGCTGACAGTTTTTTAAGAGGATGATCAGACCATCAAACTGAACAAATTTCTCCATGGACCAATGTCAAAAACACGAAAAAAAAACATCTGTTCCATACTAAACAGAAATCTTACTCGACCCAATTGTATGGGACAGCCATAATATGCTGACACTTTTTTAAGGGCAGGGTTGGTCAGACGATTCAACTGAACCACTCTCTCTATGGGATTAACATCGAAATCGCGAAAAAAATATCAGTTGTTCCATAAAAAACTGCAAACCAAGGTATTGAGCCAAATGTATGGGACAGCTGATTTTTTTGTTCGCGATATCGATTTTGGTCCCATAGAGAAAGTTGTTCAGTTTGATGGTCTGATCATGTCCTTAAAAAAGTGTCAGCATATTAAGAAGGAGACCCTATAATACAATTTTAGTAACGCTATTCTACTTATGCTTTTAAGGATGTCTTCTAAATATATTCCTGTAGGAAAGACTTAAACAAAATAAACCTGAAAGCTGTTTGTTTCTTTTCTTAATAACTATTATAACTAGAGATCGGATAATCGGATCCATATTTACCTAAAGTTGAGGAGTTGGCTATTATGGAGTGCACTTTTGTATCGAAATTTTAAAAAGTCGCCTCCATACTATGCATCCAGTTATACATTTCGAACTTCCTGACATCCCGGAATTTATTTTACTAAAAACATATTTTTTTCTTTTTTAAATCAAATAGTTTTAAGAAGTCGCTTCAACATGTAACTATGCATCCGATTAGTTATGCATTAACGGATTCCCTGGCATACGGAATTTCTTTAAAAAGAAAATTTTTAGAAACCGCTTCCATAATTTCGTAGCCAAAAATGAAGTTTAGGTAGGATTGGTTAGGTTAAGATATGCATCCGAATATCCGAACTCGAATTATAATTGTAATATAATTTTGTGCCTCATGTATTTTTTCTCTGTATTTTACTGTTTATTTTTTGGTGTGAAAAAAAGAACATTTGATTTGTTTTTATTTGATAAAACTGTAACAGAAGTGTGTCAGTACATTGATGATATTTTACAAAAAAGATTACGATATGGTTTTTAGATGTCCCTGACTCCAAATCAAAAATTTAAAATTTTTGTCGGTCTGTTTGTTTGTGCGAGCATTACGCAAAAACTACTGAAACGATTTTGAGAAACTTATTTGTTTGATAGCTTATGATCTGACTTAAAATCTGGTGTATAATTTGTGCGGACGAAGTCACGGGTTGACTCTAGTAGGTAACAAAAATCTATCACGAACGTCTATCAAGCATAGAGAAATTACATGAAAATCCGTCAATGAAAGTTTCAATTTGCATTTGTTCGTTAGTTATTCGTACTGTGTATTTCAACACTTAAATTATGTCTAATCGTTCTACGGAAGTTAAATCCTTAATCTGAGGTAATGTTGAAATAGGTGAGTGTACAGTGAAATACCTCTTCACTTTACCAGGTGATGTCATCTAGCGAGTGATTTGACAACTTGGCCAGATAAGCCTTATCTTGTGACGTGACTCACTCCAACAGGTAGTTCCAAGGATTTAGAACAAAGGGAAATCGCTGGTGCTCAGTGATTTCTAAAGAACTGGTTAAGTAAATCGGTTGCATCCGTGAATTTATCTGCTATCAAGCTTTTAGGAATTCACTTTGCATGGGAAACTGTTGTTATCTTGGCTTATTTTGTTGGTTTGTGGTTATTGGTCGTGTTACGTTATGTTAGGTAACTTGTGTTATTGATAAGAACAGGGTGAAAGGCATTGTTTATAGGTTTCTGAGTATTTACAAAAGGTACCTATTTGTATTTTGTAATACTTAATAAAAGTTACTTTTAAAAACAAAATCTATTCTACGAATAACATCATCGTAGAGTAAGTAAGTAATTAGAAATATGTACATACAATTAATTAATTCTTTTTTCATCCTTATTATAACTAGAGCTTTCGTAGAATTCCGTCGATTAAAGAATCATTTTAATAACTCTATTTCATAACGAATAATACAAATTAATTTCCTCTAACCTAGAACGTTCACACGTTTTTCAATAGATCTACTAGTACTAGAGGCGCTATTGAAATTTTATGATTACGGCAAAACAAACAAAGTAAGCACACCGCCATGTTTATAAAAGCTCGCGAAGCTCGCTCCTGTTCATGCCAATCTTGCGGCAAGCAACTTGTTGCCGTTGTGAGGAGACGGAGAGGCGAGTATCGGATACCTCTGTCGGGGGAGGAGCGACCGTGCGCGGGGAGCGTGCCGGCCGGTCGCTCAACTTGCCGCACGCCGTCGCTCACTCAGTCGCTTCCCACAGCTCGTCGAGAGTGGCGGCCGCTACGCTTTTTCTTGCCACACTCGAGCCGTTATGTGTCGTACTTCGGAACAAGTTTGACGGGAAATTCGTAAAGTTTTCCGAGCGCGTTCGGACTACATCAGCGATGTGCGCGATAACAGCGGACCAAATAGTGACGATTTGAATAAAGTGACAGTTTAAAAGTGAGTTCTTCGAGATGTTATCGATGGGATTATTGGCTGTGTGGTATGCAGTATGGTGTTGGATGTTTCTGGGCGCCGGTGGAGCGTCGCTGACGAGTAGAGTGGCGGAGGCGCCGCAGGAGTGCGAGTGGCAGCGCGTGTCGGGCGGCGCCGGCGAGCCCACGCGCGTGCAGCTCGCTTGCTCGCTGCGCACCGCCGCCGGCGCCACCGACCTGCTGGCCGGGCTCAGCATCTCCCAGGCTCAGCGTATCACTGCGCTAGATCTACACTGCACTGACGTTCTTTTCTTCGAGAGCTCCCTCGACGTGGGCAGGAGAAAAGAAGAGGGAACCGAACTATTGTCCCGGTTCCATAATCTGAAAGAACTAAAGATAGAGTCATGCAAGATTCGATACGTTCCCAATGCTGTGCTTATGCCGCTCAGTGGATTACGAACTTTGAGCATTCGCACCCATAACACGGACTGGTCGGCGATGTCCATGGAGTTTCATAGAGACACTTTCAAAGGACTCTCTGACCTGCGAAGTTTGGATTTGGGAGACAACAACATTTGGATTCTGCCGTCGGAGATATTCTGCCCCCTCTTCAATTTGAGAGAGCTTAATGTAACTCAGAATAGGTTACAGGACATATCGAACATGGGATTTTCTGATTGGGGCAACGGTCCAACTGCACCTGGAAAATCATGTAACACAGCTTTGGAAATACTCGAAATGTCGTATAATGAAATAAGCGCTTTACCCGATAACGGTTTATCCAGTTTACGCGCCCTACAGAAGCTATTTTTGCAGAACAATAGAATATCTAATGTGGCAGACCGTGCCTTTGTGGGACTAAGTGACTTACAAATTCTTAATTTATCAACAAATGCATTGACTGCATTACCTCCTGAAATGTTCCAGTCATCGCGAGATATAAAACAAATATACTTGAATAACAACTCACTCAGTGTGCTTGCGCCGGGATTGCTGGAAGGTTTAGATCAGTTGCAAATACTAGACCTGTCTGTTAATGAATTGACGAGTGAATGGGTGAATAGAGACACGTTTTCAGGATTAGTTCGGCTAATAGTTCTGAACCTCTCTCACAACAGAATTACCAAGATTGACGCTCTATTGTTTCAAGACCTAAACAATTTACAGTTTCTAAGTTTGGAGCATAATAACATAGCACGCATAGCGGACGGCGCATTCTCCAACTTGAAGAATCTCCACTCTCTATCATTAGCCCACAACAATATCATCGAAGTAGACAGCAGTCATTTCTCAAACTTATACGTATTAAATCAGTTATTCCTTGATGGAAACAGAATAACGAAGGTCGACTTACGCTCTTTTGAAAATATAACAAAACTTCATGATTTGGGGCTTAGTGGAAACCAGTTATCGGAGGTACCGGAAGCTATAAAGACGTTGAGATTCTTGACATCCCTAGATTTAGGTATGAACAGAATAACAAAAGTTTCAACAACGCAATTTGAAGGATTGGATGACTTATACGGCTTACGTCTTGTGGGAAACAAAATAGAGAAAATATCAAAGGATACATTTGCAGCTTTACCATCTCTACAAATATTGAATTTGGCGTCGAATAACATTGATCAAATAGACGATGGAGCTTTCGCGTCAAATCAACAGTTAAAAGCTATTGGGCTGGATGGCAACAAATTGGTGGATTTAAAAGGCATATTTACAAATACTCAGCCTCTCGTTTGGTTGAATGTATCAAACAATGAGTTGCTATGGTTCGATTATAGCCACATACCAACCAATGTTGAGTGGCTGGACATGCACGAGAACAAAATAGAGAAACTTGAAGATACCTACGGCGTTAAAGAATCATGCAACGTGAAAATGCTGGACGTCAGTTACAACAAAATTAGAAGTATAGATGAATTTTCATTTCCCAGCAGTATTGAGACTGTGGTTTTGAATCACAATCACATCGAAAAGATAAATCCTGGAACTTTCTTACAAAAATACAACCTCAATAAAGTTATACTTTATTCAAATAATATAAAAACACTTGAAGTCGGAGCTTTTGCTATATCAGCTGTTCCCGAAGAGAAAGATTTACCTGAGTTCTATATTAGCGAAAATCCATTTGCGTGCGACTGCACGATGGAATGGCTACAGAGAATTAACCAATATAGTGTAACTATTAGCGACCTCAGGCAGCGCCCGAGAGTAATGGATTTAGAAAGTGTAAGGTGCTCTTTAACCCATTCACGAACCAAATCGGATGTGCTCTTGCTTGAGGTAAAATCTTCAGAATTTTTGTGCGAGTACGATTCGCATTGTTTCGCCTTGTGCCATTGTTGTGACTTTGACGCCTGTGATTGTAAGATGACTTGTCCAGATAAGTGTTCATGTTATCATGATCTCCCGTGGAACTCCAACGTGGTCGATTGTTCGAACGCCGACTACGATCACGTACCCGAACGAATACCGATGGACGCGACCGAAATATACTTGGATGGAAACGATCTAAAAGAATTAGGAAATCACGTTTTCATTGGTAAAAAACGACTGCAAGTTTTATATCTCAATAACAGCAATATCAACACAATACAAAATAGAACATTTAACGGTATCGAATCGCTGAGGATACTCCACTTGGAAAACAATAACATTGAGGTATTGAGAAACACGCAATTCACGAGGCTTCAAAATCTGAATGAGCTTTATCTTGCAGACAATAAAATCAAAGTTATTGAAAATGATACGTTTAATTATTTGCCTTCATTGGAGTTCTTAGACCTTGACAACAACGGTTATGTTGATTACATGCCGTGGAGAGTCATTACGGACAACAATCCCCGCACGCGTGTCTCTGTAGATGGGAACAACTGGATATGTGATTGTAAAGACGTAGCTCAACTGAATCAATGGCTAATAAAAAAATCGAAAGATACCGAGACCATGATGTGCTACTTTGCTCATGGTCAACCGATGAATAAGACCATCGCGACTGTGGCAAAGGAATGTAAAATAGAGATTACTACCGAGGCAGCCGGGTCTGAATCACAAAATCGTCTGTTCATCGAATCCAATGACGGTGTCGAAAATTACATACCATACATCGCAGTGGTGCTGATAATAGCTATTATACTTCTACTAATGTGTGCTCTACTATTCATGTTCAGAGAAGACTTTAAGTTGTGGATGCACGCCAGATATGGTGTAAGAGTGTTCACTTCCACGCCCAAGGACATTAATGACAATAAAAACAAACGATTCGACGCTTTCTTCGTGTACAATCCGCGAGACGAAGACTTCGTGACTCGCGCAGTCAGTTCTCAGCTAGAGAACACGGGACATTCTTTGTGTTTACAACATAGGGACCTGCAGTTGATCGAAAGACGCTCCGGTGATAGTTTAGTCAGTGCATCGGAAAGTTCTAAAAGACTCGTGATAGTGCTTTCGATACACTTTTTGCAACATGAGTGGTACGCGCCCGAATCAAAAGCGGCCGTGCAAAGTGCTATCAACTCAGTGAACGTAAGGCATAGACGTCAAAATATAATATTCCTTGTGACAACGGACTTAAGTGCCATAAATATTGATCCAGACTTAAAAGTGTTGCTCAAAACGTGTACAGTGATAGTGTGGGGAGAAAGAAATTGTTTTGAGAAGCTAAATTTTCGGTTACCGGATGTGGACGTGACATTGCCGAATCGGACGCTTCATAATGCGAATAATTTGAAAAGTGGTAATAGGGAGGGGTTCGGGAGGCATGGTAATTTGAGGTATACTGCGCCGCCGACATCGCACGATCCTTGGTATAAGTATGGGATGGCTCCTCCCATCCTGATGATGTCGAGCCCTATGCATTCGACGAGCGCGAGTGCAGAGGTGTCGGCGCGCAGTACGGAGGATGAAACTTGCTCTGTGGCCAGCAGTGAAGGTCGTCCGGACGACCGCCTTCCCCACCACCATAGTTACGTCTCTATTGATAACCACCAGTGCGAGGAGCATCCTCTTAGGCCTCCACAACAGATTCCCATGTCTAACACTAGACCTAATAACATGAGAAAGACTTACTTTGTATAAATAATTAAAAATCAATGTGATTTCTTAATAATAATGTTGTAAATATAGAAATAGTGAATATATTTATATTAACCACCGATGCACGTGAAGCATATCGAATTTCTGAAAGATAAATTGGTGCTGAAATGCTTAAATGCAGAAGGAAGTATTGGAGTTTTGTAATGTATAAATGATTTGTCTTTGCATAATTATGTAGATTTACTGGAACGAATAATATTCATAATTTAGCTATTGCATTTATAAATACGTAATTGTGTACCTGTACTATTTTAACAGTCTTCGTATTTGCTATCTTTACTCTGTTACAAAGCAATGCATTCCTTTTTTACTAGAATTTACATTTAACATAACTTAACTGATAATGTAAGGTTCCTGATTATTGTAAGTCTCTATGTAGTACAGGATATAAAGTATTAACTAATTTGTGATAAAGTTAGGTACTTATGCATTGAAGACTTTAAAACTTAAGTGAGAAGAGATGTGTTGTAAATGAAACGATGTAAAAATATAAGATAAAGATGTTGAAGAACTGAAATGTACCCTAGTCAATTGTAAATATATAATTATAAGTATAAGTACATAATATGTGATGTAATTTTTTAGTTAGAACAAGAAAAAATTGTATTTATTACGCTTCCAAACGCAGAGTATGAATAAATTAATATTTTTCTCTATTTTACTGATTTTCATTCGAAAAAGCCCATTCATTTTAAATTAAGAAAAGTCAAGTCAAGTCAAATCGTTGAAATTTTACAAAAATTAAAAGTTTCTATTTTTTTACCTTGGACATTGTAACACAAATTATCTAGTCACATTTAGTGCCTGTTTCACCAATTCTTAGTAAATTCTTGTTAGATAAAGGACAGATTTTTTAAAATAAACTTCAGAATGTTCATCATACAAAATATGTCTAATGATCTGTCAGATAAGCTAACAAGAACTTAATAAGAAGTGGTGAAAAAACCTGTAAACGGACGACGGAGTGGACGATAACGATAAACAATGAATAGATACAGAATATAGATTCAAATATTCAAATATACGAGATAAATTTTTTCGCTTATGCGTAGGCTTTATTAAAATACAAACTCTATCTAAAATCTGAACAGGTGATTGAATAAGGGCGAGTGCCGAAAATTTTCTATCGACATAATCAATTTACTGAATCGCTTTGTTCGCCCATCCACGGTCAAATGTATAAATATTTATTTTATCTAAATTGATCGAGTCTGATAAGATCACGCCCTGGCTGGTACGATTTTAATTTAAAAAGCGGCCGCGACAGTGCGCTCGCGCCGGTGCCCGCTGCGAAACTATAAATCATCGTCAGTTGGATCCGAGGATGAATAAACAGCATTTTAATTGACTTTTGATTGCGCTCCGATGTCTTCTCATTGTTAAGTGGTAATGTAAAAGTGGAGCAATCGATTATTATGCCTTCTGTTCAAACATATCATGATGAAATATTGATGCAATGTCAAGTCTTGTAACTATCATTGACAGTAATGCTTTCGTTATCTATGTCCTCGTCTGATTCCATATAAGTATTGTTTGTAAACAGTATCAATGAAAGCTCTGTTGCTGTTGCTCAATCAGGTGGTCGTAAATTTATTTTAATCAACATTATCTTTATCGTTTAACGATACTTAAGATTGAAACGCTTACGTTTACCGAAAGTATCAAAGTTTCCGACGGAATTGATCGTTCCATATAGTATAATTTGTATGCAGTATTTTTTTTTCTTAAGAAAAACATTAATTTTGCAATCCTTATCGTCGATTAAAGTGATTTACTGTACAAGAAAATAATATTGTTGTCTTCCCTATGTCATGTTTAACAAAATCAACATTTATCTAATAGATTGGGCAATATAAAAACATTCCTTGAATCCACATAACAAATATCTCAATACGCATTGTAACTTTATCCGAATAGAAATTCAAATATCGAATGTTGTAGTGTTGGGATTTAAATCGTCCTCACCATGGTCCATGTCACCGGCGCGAGACCCATCTATTTGCGCCAACACTGTTCCAAGCAACACTCATCACCTTTTTTTCTCGTGCAATACGATACCCGATCGTTTATAGACGTCGGACTATCCCAAACCCGTTCTAAATGGACTCGAGACATCTTAAACTTAGGTGGGAAATATCCAAGCTAAAGGTGACAATTGATTATGTGCCTCACGCAGACAAAAAGCGGAATAGCTCGATTAGTTATGTCGTCGAATGGCGTAGGCCGAATGGAAACAATAGATTGGTTCTGCTTTATGATTCTATAAACGTTTATAGGGACATAAACGGCCTTTTAGCTTTTGGTGAAGTTGAGATTGTGATGTTATCGTCGTCCGGACAGGTTTATTACGAAAGTGTTGATGGAAGCTCTTATGAAAATGGTGCGGGCAATAAAAATAACTGACGTTTTTGATATTTTGCAAGGGTTCACTTAAGAAAGATATCATGACGTCTTTATTTATGGACCTATATAAAACGAAGGTCGAAACCCTCATTACGTAGGGAGATTGTTACAAATTCCGAAAACTCTTCGTCTGATTCAAAGTACTCATGTATCCCCTTGCTGTGTGGGAAGGTTACAGTTATGTTTTCTCATTTTATAGAGGTAAGGAAACCAGTCGAGTCAATTAATGAATGAGATCATAAAGTTAAAGTCCTAATCGTGCTCACTCATAGATATCCGAAATCGTAAATGTAAATATAGAGGAGTAATCAAATGTATATCGAAATATTTAAGTAGACTGGCTGTGAGGTTTTGCGTGGGACGCCGGCATGTCATAATAAAACTTTTTATAACAGCTTTATTTATTAACAAAATAAAATATTTAGATTTATGCGAGTGATAATTTGTAATGAATATTAAAGTTCAAAACTTAGGTTACTGTCTCTCCAAAATCTTATTAGCAAGTTTTAGGTGAGGTCATCTTACTTGAAGTGTATTTAATTGGACAGTAAGATAAGTATACAAACGACTAATAAAATTATAGGTTTCAAATCTGTAATTGCGATTGACAACGTTGACGTAATTATATAATATTTTATAAATCGAGGGTAGTAATTAGACAGACATAATTTACAATTAACCTAGTTGTATTGCGGTGGTATAGGATCAAATAACAGTTTTTAGTTTTATATTGATGGAATTTGAGACTCCAGTGTACAGCCAATGTTTTATGGGTAAAGTTTGCTTGGTCTGGTCGAATAATGTCCCCGATGTATGACAGGCTAGAGTCGGAAATTATCTGTTGGTTCTTTAATTTTGTACCTATTAAAGTTCAGATTGAGCTTGCAATCTAGTTGTTTAACACTTGTTAAGCGGTGATACAGTACAACGCAAAGTGTTGAGGCATCACTTTGCGTTGCACCCACACATCGTGCTCACAAACTGATTTATATCAATGCAAATCTTATACAGGGTGAAATTGATATAATTATGAGTTAAATAAATAACGTTCACAGGCACATAACTACATTGTAATGATCCCAAGTAAGCTACTAGGCTTTTTATTGTGGAAATCAGCACCATACAACAAAGGCACAAACATAACATCCATGACCGACCAGGGATTCGAACTCAAGACCCTAGCTTAGCAGCCCGGCGGCGTGGTAACCATTACATAGAGAAAACACTTTGTCAAAACAACAAGTAACGAGCAAAATTCGCAAAATAAAGTAAAATTTTGAAGAAAAAAAAGGAAATAAAATCGTGAAAGTAAAAAAGAGCTTATTTTTGTTTGTTTAATGAGTTTTATAGAGTAAATACAATTAGTTTACTAATCGAGTTAAGTTAAATGTTTTAAAAATATTTAATTCTTTGGTGCTTCACAAAGGTATGTGGCACGTTGTGAATAATTCCGTTACAAGGTTTCCATGGGTTACTTTGTTACACTTTTAACTTCGACTTTTACCCCAGCCAGGTGCTTTAAGCAAATAGCTACTATTCTATCGAAAGATTGATGAAATTAACTAGTTATCTATCTCGATAGCCCAATGCTCAGCGCTGGTTTGTAATTATTAGAGCTGCAGCTGCTTCCGTCGTATGGGTGGAGCCAACGTTTTTTTAATAAATGTTCCACCGTTATTGGTCGAAGGAAAGGAAGACATGTTGTTTGGAATTACAAATTTAAATTCGCCAGGGGAATAGTCTGCTGACGGCGAGGAATGTATCGCATATGCTTCTGGTAACGAGCTGCGTTTTTGTTTTTGTCGGTTATGTTGTGAAATTAGTATTTTAAAATTGAAACGTTTTTTGTAAGGAAAAAAATGTTCCTTTACTTTTCATACTTTTCCATTTTTACCTGTAGGAGCACTTTTCTCAGTTATAATCCTGATGGTTATTTAAGGGGATGATCAGACCATCAAACTGAACAAATTTCTCTATGGGAGGTAGGTATTATTTGGAATTGAAATCCAGAATAATTTCGATTTCAACCTTAGCGATATTTTCATTAGATTTGAAAAAATTTAAAATGGATAGGTAATAAACTTTCTTCACCAACTGTACTTCTGTACATCTGTAAATTATCTTCATCATAATATTAAGGTTTTTTGATAGGTACCTACTATGCATTAAAAAATTATTTTCCTTCAATTTAAAATTAAAATCGATGTCGCATAATAGGGTATTACACCTTTTTTTGTAAACTGTTTTAAAGTAATTCTGAGATCGTAATGAACCAATAGAATTTTAATTTTAATTTTATAAAGCCGAAAAATGCCGTAGAAACTATTTTTTATGTATCATTTTGAATTTTCACGCGGAAACGATATAGTCTAGGAAAAATAAGGTTTGAGATTGCATTAAAGACACTTTAGTAAATTGTGTTTGAAATAATATTACTGTTAGTTTCTAACTCTTTTGTCGAGATTTCGTGGTTATATAGGCTCAGGAACCTGAGAAATACCTTAAAATCTATATTAATGTACAAATGGCAAGCTTATTTCTAAAAATATTTTGACCAGCATACCAGAAATAGAGACAGTTAATTATCAAAAGGCAAATTTAATGTGTAAAAACAAACAGTAAATAATTTAGTTTTGAGGTTATAATTTTTGAAGACTTACAAAAATTAAATATCTACCCAAATTAACGATATTAACCGTGGATTATTATTGTTATAAGTAAAACGTATTGAACGAAGCCATCCTGTACAAAATCACCAGTTTTCCATTTTTTGTTCATACCTAAATTTAATGTTTTGTAAATGTCTAAATTATTCAATAATAAAACATAAAAAATCGGGGATTATTGAGAATTTATGTTTTTCAGGTATGTATCTACTATATTCCAAATTTTCACCAAAAGTGCAATTAATGCAACCTACTCCATACAAAAATCCGTAGATTTCCCCGACTAATAGCCGCCATGCTGTTTCTGCTCGTGACCTCACTCTGTTAGTAGACAATACGACTGCGAAAGACCAAGTCACAAGATTTGTGAAAATAATGAGTTGAAATAACACAGCACGACAATAATCTAGATTGTGTACTATCGGAGTGACGTCACGTCGAAATCCAATATGGCGGATGGCGTTTTAGGCATTTGAAAAACAGATTAAAACGAAGATTTTTAAAAGAATTGAATTAAAAAATTTACACTGCATTTTACATAAATATCGACTTTTCTCGTTTACTTTATTCGAAATCTATGGTGTAAAATACCCTATTACACCTTCATAATTTTACCTTCTAAAATATTTAAAACGGGAGTTTCTCAAACTAGTAATTAGTTGGGTAAATCCTCCGTGACTTGGGTGGTTGATCAAAGCCCGATAACTTAACTTTTTAATTATTATCATTCGACGAAGGGCGAGCATACCCCTAATTTCTATTTTTTGATCTAATACATATCCAAAACATCTGTAGGCAGTTAGTCATACAAATCCTGGGTATTAGTTTTTTCTCTACAATACAGGGTGACTTGGACTAGGGACTCGTAGAAGAAAGTGGAATGCGTAGTAAAACAATATACATGTAGGATCTTTTTTAAATTAATAATTGTATATTCTGAAAATGCCAATAGTTATGTTATTAAAAAAAAATGTTGTGCTATAGTGGGAGTAGAGTTCACTTTTGGTGCCAAAATTTTACGAATTGAAAACTGCTTCGCATGATTTTATGACTTTATTTTCTGTAAAATATATTTTAAAAAAAGATTGTTATTCCACATTAATAAACCTAGAACAGTTAGAACGCGAGCAATGAAGAAATTAACAAAAGTACACTTACCGTTCTGTTCTACTTATTTTAATTTAACTCAACCTAAATATTATTTGGATTAACTAATTTGCACAGCATCAGATTTGATGTCCTGTGTGATTTTGAATAGGTACCTAAGACGAAAAAGACTAAATATCCTAAACTCATTCATTTCCCTCAATAAGTCTTTTTCATTCAGTCATCCTGTATACGGCAAAGACTAAACGAGGGTAATGTTTTTATCTTCAATGCAAAGGAATGTTCAGTAGACGGGGGTAATACAGGAACTTGGTTTGCGCAGGTAATTCTTAAGACGTGCTTCAGAAGGATTCCTCGAGATAAGTGTATTTGCTATGTAAATATTAATGCTTCTGTTAACTTGTATGAGTCACATAATGTTTCGGTTACTTTTACTGTGCCATTATAGCGCCTATTTTAAGAGCATAGGCGGGCTGAAATGCTAATTTGGAGAATAGGTCACTTTTCCGATTGTATACATATTTGTCCGATCCGCCCCACCCATACACCCCACCGACTAGAGTGCGGAAGAGACAACTGCAGCTCGGACCAATATTATCTACATAAAATCGACGAAAACAGCATTTCGTATTCCCCTGTTTCTTCCTCCAAAACTAAACCGATTTTAATAATTCTTTCAAGAATAATATGAGAAAGACTTTGGCTATGTCTGTATGTTTGGTTTTTTTGTTTTTATTCGTCATTTGTTAGCTGGATGTCTGAAAAAGGGCGGTAAAATTGGTCATTTTCGAAGGATTCTAGTTCATACAATAATTAATTAATGCAAAAAAACAAAACATAGAGATATAGTAGAGGTAACACAGATTGTATGGTAAAAACTGTGTTGCTCTAGTGTCATTATCCAGGGAGCAAACAGGGGAATACGTTTGTATGGAAAAAACGGTACTCGCCTATCCTCTTAAGGGAATATAATTCGGAGCGTGCTCCATACAAGCGAAATCTGGTTATTTTCGAAACGAAAATTTGACTTCATACAAACATAAAGATTAGTTTCTAGATTGTTTCTGAAAAATTTCATTGACCTTAATTGGTTAGTATTGAAAATATCAGCAGACTTCGTTTGTATGCAGCGCGCATTTACGCATTCGGAATAAACATCTCTTAAGTGCAGTTCTAATTTAGCATAGCGTTGTGCTCACGACTATATTTTCCGAAGGGATAGTCAGGGATATCCCGCTAACTCAGTACTTCCACGTTTCACTAGTTGTACCACAACTCCCTTTAGAGTGACGCGTAGTGACCCCGTTGCCACTTATAATGGACAGAGGGATACATGCCTTGAAATTTAAGCATAACAGTTCTAATGCGATAAAGTATTTTTAAAAGTTTTTCTCAAAGATCGTACACCGCCTCACATGATTTAGGATATTGGATTACATCCCAAATTAATTTTTCGGTGGTGTGAAACTTTGTTACATCTACTAACTATATTTTTAAGCCTAAAGAAGCAACGTGAAACGTGGATTTTCTGAGTTTTCAGAATATCTCTGACTACTCGGGGAATATAATCGTGAGCTTTTGCTAGAAGCAAAGTTCACCTTTTAGCTGCACTGCTGTTCAGCTTTTAGCCTTTTGGTTGTGAAGGTTTCAAGATGGAATGACGAGTTAAGTGGTGATGAAATTGTATACGAAAATTTATCCCTTTGTAGCCTCGTACCACCATTGGAAAAAATTTGTGTTTCATAAGCCGTCAATACACGGTAACAAGGTTGATTCAACCACAGACATTGTTGAAGTAACCGGCCTACTACATAAACTATTCTCGCTGGACGACGAGTAAAGCAAGCCCGGGACTGACAGGTTGCAGGTTCAAGTCCGAAACCGCTTTTTCCAATCTACGTTCGTAACTCTTTATAATAAAAGATAAAACATTCTAAATTCATACAGTCGGACCCCAATAAATATAATAAATTTATTAACATAAAACAAATAAATGTAGGTAGGTAAATAAAAAATAAAAAATATAGAGAACTTATAACTAACTTACCCTAAAATATGGTGCAGGTCTGGGCCGCGCGGGAGGGTAGCCAAGATGCTGGCAGCGTTTCCTCGCTGAACGGCTAAGCTGATCCGTTGAGCGAGGAAAGCGCCAGCCCTTGGATCCCCGGTCGAGTCTACCAGGCGCTTTGACAGATTAATAAAAAGCGCCTGGGCGCCGGGACCCCACGGTCCAAGGGTTTCTAAATTCATAAGGTTCTTAAAAATAAACTATCTTCTAATCAATAAACCAAAACTTGTGGGAAAATCAAACATCTGGGCCCTTAACATGGTATGAATTTAAGTGGCGATCGATAATTGGACGGGTAACCACAAAACTTTAGCTAAAATACTATACTACAGATGTGTGAGGGTTTGCACTTGTCATAAAAAAACATTAGGCAGATGAAATTGAATATGCTGATTAAAGTTGCACAGTGCACGGCAATGGCTTACAATAGATAGTTCGTTAAATTCGACCTCGGAGAAAAGTCGGGAGAAAAGGGAATGCATGGAGCTGTTAAAAATTGTATATACTGGACTTGAATTAATGCAAAGGCTAGGTTAGTCTATGCTTAGCAACCTTTATTTGATTAATTGGGTCATCCTGCAACAACATGCATAAAATATAGTTCTTCGTTTTAACCTCCCCGAAAGGGATTCGGTCGGTGAGCTTGTATGTATATCAGCCCCTTTGTAGGTCAGCTCCTTTTTTACAAGAAAAGAAACATTTTTCTTCTGGTTTTTTAACACTTATCGTTATAACACAAGGCTATATTTCAAATTAATAAACATGGAAACAAACATAAATTATCAGTTGAATATGTTTTTGGTATAACACCTCCAAAAGCTTCATTTTCCTTTCTATAACTTTGAACGTCAAAAGTTTTCAATTAAATACTACTCATGTCTGTTTTTTGTTGAGTGGGACCCTCGATCGCACCGACTTTACATTTCGCCGCCACATTGCTCCTGCGAGTTATTCTAGCTTTTTTATTTTTTATTTCGGTCACGGTCCTTGAATCACGTAATTAGCAGTAGCTTATTGAGAGTTTGGGAGTGTCCTGTCTCTTTCTAACGTGATTAATAATTACGTTGAATAATATAATGTACAATTTCCAAGCCTAATTAACTTGTCCCAAATTCTGTGCTCATTTATTGACCTTTACGAAATAATTTTTTACGAATTATACCGACGAAGTCACGCGATATCAATCATAAGTTTATTTATAACGCTATTGCGTACACTTGTCGTTATAATAATAAAAAAAATAATTAAATAACAAGTGGCCACAAGTGCGACCTCTATAATTCATGTTATTGTTGCTATTCAACTGCGCCGCCGTACCCCAACGAATGGGGTGGGGTCCCCATTCGTTGGGGTACGGCGGCGCATAAATAAAATGCACATTTGGTATCGAAAATAACAAAAGGTTAAAAAGCGTCGCATAAAAAACATCCGCGGTTTATCTATTAGTATCTAGTTAGAGTTACACGTACAGATGTTACAAAAATAATAATCCCTCCGGATAGCGTTTTGACACGAATAGAAGCGACGTTAAAAAAATATTTCCCTTACCTGAATCGTAACTTTCGAGACAGTAGGGATTTGTTCCGTTAAACAAATATTTGGAAATAGTTCGGGAGTAGTGGGTTCTTAAATCTTTTTAAAGACGGTATTAAGGTAGCTGAGTCTAAATTAATTTACGTGTATTGTGTCGGCTGTCGTAAAGCCGAGGTCGTTTAGGAATGGAAAACATTTAGCTTTTAATATCCTGGAGTCTTACTAGGAGACTATAAACGTCCCACTACATGTTCATTATCGGCTTAGATGATTATACGAGTATGAATAAATTCAATAAATAACGTTTTCTCCTAGACCTATAAAATACCTTTCGATTCGAGATCTGACCCCTAAAATAGTAGAAGGTCTTGCTGCCGAAATGTTTACTTATAGCACCTTATTAATATGGAACCTAGCCTAGCCTGTGCCCTGTGTCATGCTTCAGGACCTAATAGAGGCTTCCCCTCGAGGAATAGAGGTGGCCAAGTATTGGAAAGACAAAGTGTGATCACCTTCACACGAGAAAGAAGAATATGGAACCATTGCTGGCTGACTAATCTTTCCTGTTTATTTACTCTCTGTATACTATGTTTTTTGGTGTAAAATAAAGTATAATTGATTGATTGATTGATTAATCTTTCCACTACAGCATAAGTAATTGTCATGCGATAGGTTTGGCTCATGCTGAAGCGAAAGCAGAGAAGAGAGAGAAGAATATGGAACCCCAAGTGGAAAATCAAAGAGCGATATTGCAAATATTTCATCTTTTTGGCTGACTTCTCCTTCTTTCTTGTCACCATGATTTATATTGCTTTGTAATCACACTGTAGTGTAAAGATGAGCCAGACAGGAATGGTCATCAGCCTAGAGCTCAGGATGCGCCAGATGAACTCAGGTTTCGACACGAGGCGATGCTCTTTCCTTGCATTTTGTTGGCTAGCAAAATATACATTTTTGAATCAGGGTATAAATAATTGATTCTGGCATATCGTCTGTTCCCAGAACGGAATGTGATAGTCATTGTTTAGTAACCACTATGTGAGGTACAACTTAGAAACATATACGTGGCTTCAGCTGATGTTTATATTAGAAACTCAACACTCGACACACAAATTGCACCTGCAAAATAATATGTAGGTACACAAGCAATCATATTTCAATACTGAGAAAAAAAGACAAGAGTCCACAAAAAGTCTACTGAACTACGATTAGTAACAAATTCGACGTTATTTCCTGTTCGAAGCACCAACACACCCATCTGCGAACAAATCGCTTAATAAAATATCGTATTACGGTTTGTAGTTTTGTACACGTCTATTGAGCGGATGTCTGAGCTATGGGAGATATTTCATTCAGAAGAGTTTTGTGTTTTTTGGGTTACATTAAGAGATATAGAATTGCGGCTGAGGCCAATTAATGCAATTTACAATGGGCTTCACAATGGGCCCTACCATGGGCGTGAGCAGTTCCGACCGGAAAGGTTCGATCGAGATTCACAATGTGAAATGTGATACCGCGAGAGACCCACCTGTAGCGTCAAACAAATCGTTGGGGTAATGAAAGCGAATTTGTTCGCGATGATTGCGCATTTGTTTGGTTTTAAAAAAGTATTTTAAAGCTTAAGAGGTACCATGTACTTTAGTTAGTACTTTGAAAAGTACATAAACAACGTGTTAATGAATTAACGCAAAACCTCATTCACCCCAACAGATTTATAACAAAATAATTAGATTGAAATAATAATTTAATTATTTTGATAGTTAAAATTTAAAGTTATTCGCATTTTAAGTTTTCGGGCAAAAATGATTTGTTATCATTTCAGCAATGAATGAAAACGCTAGCGTACTCGTGGATATATTTTGATGATCAGACCGTCAAACTGAACAACTTTCTCTATGGCACCAACATCGAAATCGCGAAAAAAATCTACTGTTCCATACGAAACTGCAAACCTAATCGAGCTGAATGTATGGGACAGCTGTTTTTTTTTTCGTGATTTCGATGTTAGTCCCATAGAGAAAGTTGTTCAGTTGATGGTCTGATCATCCTCCTAAAACTGTCAGCATATTAAGCTGGAGCCTGTATTTGCTGTTTTTTCTTCACTTTTTTTAAGGCTGCAGTCACCAAAATCTTTAATGATATAAATCTAACTATAACTTGATAATAGTAACAGGTATCACTTTTTCCCGCAGGGTTTGGAGGTGGTTAATGGATATCGTTTTTATTTGTCAGTGTTATTTTGCGGGCAAAAAGGCCTATAAGTTAACCACCTATCCACATAACTTCAACTAAAAGCTTACAGTTGCATTTTTAACTTCACGATGAACACATAAACACATATCTGTATTCCCTTTAAAAAAAACATATCCCTTAGTAGCTTCCTTCGATACACACGGAAAGAAATGGGGCAGTCCATTCTAAACCAGAAACCACGGCGAGCTTACAATTATCAAATTAGTAACGAGTTCAAGGCACGAATTATTAGAGCGAGAGCTTTACTAAATACAATCTAGTCTTAGTTAGTGCGTGATAAGAACCTTTCAGTTTTCAGCGGACCATTTTGTAACAGGCATGGAAACGAGAGGGCGCCACTTGTTGGACCTCTGAAAATGAGTTAATATTTACTTTTAAATGTAGGTCATCGTTAGGAAACATGCATGCTTAAATTGTATCGACTGTCCATTCAAAATGTTATAAGACTCATTAAGAGTATCTTGCTGGAGAGAGTCTTGTGAAATATGAACAGGTAAGATTCTAAATAAGTAAGTATATACAAAAAAAAATATAATGTTTTATTCAAAATAACATCACATGGATAGCTTTCTGACGTCATTTTTGACACTACCACCGCGTCGCCGTCGGAAGGTGTACCGATGTAGAGGAGATGCGGACAGAAACTCTACAACACAAATCTTTTTAAAAACAAATGTACCTATACAAAGTACAATTACAAAGACAATATTGAATTACATAGTGTAACATTGTCAAGACCAGACATTTTGGTCGTTCATATAAACATCGAGAATAAATCATCAATGAATCTAATAAATAAAAAAAAAGTTTTTATCTTTCTAAACGTCCCGAAAGGGATCACGGTATTGAGTTCATGTCTGTATCAATTTAACCCAGTATGCCTAAGGGTATATTACCGGTGGTGCGCTCCATACATTTGTCAGAAACAATCTAGAAACGAATCTCTATAAATATTGTTAGATTTTAGTTAAAATGTATAGTTTTAAAGTTACAGTGCCTCAAACATTTCCACACAAATCTTAAATTAATCCTAGCATTGAAACTATATTTTAACGAAAATCGGACAATATACAAGCAAAGAGATTTGTTTCTAGATTGATTCTGCAAAATTTCATTGACTTTAATTGGTTAGTATTGAGAATGTCACCAGACTTCGTTTGTATGCGGCGCGCATTAGCGCGTTCGGAATAAACTTCTCTTAAAACATTGATGTAATCTACAAAATAAATACATACTAACAGTGTTTCCTTTTATGCAATTAAAAAAAAAACATTCTGTGTAACAAATTTAATTGTTCTATAATGTAAGTAGGAAGTAGGATAGGATAATTAATTAAATACATTTTTTTAAAAGGAAGCCTGCGTCCTGCGGTAAAGTACAGTCTGAAGAGATGATGATGATGATCTCACACTTTTTACCCGACTGCGCCAGAAGGAGGGTTATGTTTTTCGAGCGTATGTATGTATGTAAGTATGTATGTATGTATGTATGTTTGTATGTCTATTTCTTTGGCACGGCCTACAGCCTAAAAGGCTTGATGGATTTTAACTTATGAGGTGTCATTAGATTCGTAAAAATTGTGAGAGTGACATAGGCTATATTATTTTAATATGGCGTCTGCGAAATAAAAAAGGGAGTGGGAATAAACAATTTTTTTTTGTTAAAAATTACAATATGGGTATCAAATGAAAGCTGGTGAACAGACGATTCCAAAAATATGTTTATTATAGTACTTTTATATTACCGTATCGACACAAGACTAAAAAGTATGAAATAAACTAAATTATTAAGAAAAACAAAAAACCCGACTGCATAAAAACCTACTAACTGAAAAGAGAAAAACAAGCTCTATTAATAACTAATCAGCTATAACAGCTTTATTTGAGCTAATATAATTTGAATGTTATTAGGTAGGTATTGCAGGTGGGGACAAACCAACAACAAACCAAAAGTAATTCCTTGTCCCCCCGTTTGCTATACCTACCTAATAACATTCAAATTATATTAGCTCAAATAAAGCTGTTATAGCTGATTAGTGATTAATAGAGCTTGTTTTTCTCTTTTCAGTTAGTAGGTTTTTATGCAGTCGGATTTTTTGTTTTTTAGTCTATTTTATCCTAATGCTTTGGCATAGGACTTCCTCTATATCTTCCAATAAACACATGCTGTCGTAAAAATACTTCTATCTTATGAAAATAGCTACTTAATACCACAGAGTACTATATACTTTAATACTATAGAATTCATTGTGAATTGTATGGGGTTACCTTACAATTCATAATTAATTCTATAGCATGAAACGAAACATAATTGTAAAAACAAATAGATAAAACTTTCGAATAGAATATACGCATGCGTAATTCTTAATTAAATTATAGGTGTCGCTGTTTGCTATTGTCGTTAGTGGATCGTAATTGTATGGTAATGAATGATAAATTGATACTCTCTGTAAGGCGGACTTATAATAGCTACCTAGAAAAATTGCATAGAATGTGCACTTACCTTTATAATGACTACCTAGTCAAATATAGACTAGGGGAATATTTAGAATAAAACATTTTACTGTAGATGTTAGAGATTCTACATTATAGACAGGATCATTTTTAGTGTTCCTTACCCAAGGGGTGAAAACAGGGGGGGGGGGGGGTCATTAGCCTACGCAGTCCGTTGTTGTTGTTCAGTTGTTCAGTTTGACGGTCTGATCATCCCCATAAAAAAGTGTCAGCATAATGAGAAGGACCCAGTATATTGATTTTATTTTATTTTTATTTAACACGAAATATTTCAATTGGTTCGTCAATAAACCACAGTTTTAGAAAAAGTTTCAATATTACTTTAACAAATTTAAACGTGGTTACTTGTGGCTACTCGAAGTGATAATTTTCCTACCGATTTAAAAACCATCGATGAAATTTAAAAATCGCACTTTATATCCACTAAGTATTCAATTAATGAACATAGTTACTAAACGGTTAGCGGTGTAATTACATGTATGGAAACAGTTTAACAGTAAGAATACAATTAAAAACACAGTTCACACAGCTAGTTCCCAAGAAGGTAATTGCAAATTAATAATTTCAATTAATCCACGGACAAAATCAACTGAGCAATAATCGTGGCAATTCTCTATCTTATTACCTACAGTAATTTATATGTAGTATGACATTTAATATCCAGGTGATAAATTTTAAATGTGGTGTGCACTGTATGTAGAGCAAGGAGACTTTTAGAAGGTACATAAACACACATTTACATAGGGTTACATAGGGTTACATTACATTTATATACAGGATCCAACTTAATATGCTGACAGTTTTTTAAGAGGATGTTCAGACCATCAAACTTTCTCTATGGGACCAACATCGAAATCGCGATAAAAAATCTGCTGTCCCACACATTTGGCTTGAGTAGGTTCGCAGTTTTGTATGGGACAGCTGATTTTTTTTCGCGATTTCGATGTTGGTCCCATAGAGAAAGTGGTTCAGCTTGATGCTCTGATCATCCCCTTAAAAAGTGTCAGCATATTAAGATTAAGAAGGACTCTGTATATAGGGTGTAAGTGACAGCCTAGTAAATACTGAAACGGTAAACTCAGACCATCAAACTGAACAACTTTCACTATGAAGCCTACCTCAGAAACGCGAAAAAAATCAGCTGCCCCATACATTTGAGTCGGGTAGATGCAGCAGTTTTGTATGGGACAGCTGATTTTTTTTGCGTTTCCTGAGGTAGGCTCCATAGTGACAGTATAAGTGGAGTAAAAGTTGTTCAGTTTGATGGGTAGACTCTTAGTTTAAAAGGATGCTAATGATATCAGTTTCACCCTATATACGTTCCACACTGCGGGGCACAGGAAGGGTGTATGGGCGTTAGCGTGACCTTAGTGAAAAAAAAAAATCTGCGCGTCAGGCGTTTAAAAACTATAGGATGTAAATTTAAATGCATTATATTTGAAAGGGGGTTGCTTCAGACTATCAAACTGAACAACTGTCATGAGTTCGCGAATAAATAAAATCTGCCGTTCAATACATTTGTGTCGAATAGCCACTACTGCCTTTTTCTACAAAAAATGTTTTCGTGATTTCGATGTTGGCTCCTGCTTCAGGAAGCACCTTGTTTAATATGTGATATGTAATGCAATTAATTTTACACCCTGAATAGTGTTCAGTTACAGATTATTTGGCCAACCATGGAGAGGAATCCAAGGAAGACGAAGAAGATAGATTATTTATACACGATTCAAATTTTTTCCCTTGATTTGTTTGAACGCCATTTTGCTGTCATATGTTTCTTCTATGGGATTTAATATTCTATGGTGCCAGCGTAGTTTCAGATGCCTTGTGGGGGGTTAAGCGAATAATTGTGCGGTGGGCCTTCCCTGGCTACATATTTATTGCCCCTTAATAGAGCCCCTTAAAAGAACGTAGTTTTAATTGCCTAATCTTTAACATCTCGACGCTAGGAGGTCCTTCGATGATACTTTGTGATTTAGATCGCTATCCGATGGCAAAATTATTGGCTAATTTATAACGTGTTAACAATTTTTATAGCTTTTTATCGATTCTGTCGTGTTGCTAGTTTGATGGAGAGGAACTAAGTGCTTATGCCAGGCAATGTTACATTTTATAGGCTTAGATCAAAGTAAAATTAATGGATATGCCCAAAGCGCGTTTAGTTGAAGCACACAACTAGTACAATTGGTCCATACAAAACTAGCACACTTGTCTGTCATCTCGGTGCATATTTGAAGTATCAGGTATACTTCAATTCATTTGTTTTGACTTATTTTTCCGGTTTGAAATGTTCGCGTAAGGCCGATCTCTTAATTTTACTTTGATCTAAGTTTATAGGTATGCAGGGTGTTAGAGTAAACAGTATACGTATGATACTGAACAACTTTCCCTGAGAAACATATAGGAAATTTGCAATTGGATTTCTCCATTCAATCAGCTGACGGAAGGTTTGTCTAAAAGTTGAAATATTTTTTGTGAATTTATATTTGTTCCTTTGGGAAAGTTGTTCAGTATCAAGTACGATCATCCATTAAAGTAAAGCAACTTCTCTTCTTAGGGTCTTCTCGGGTCTTAATTAATATACTGACGGTTTTTTACGGTCTCTACAACCAAACCAAAACCAACATCAAAACCGGAAAAAAATCTGCTTTCTATACAAAACTGCAAACCTACTCGAGCCAAATGTATGGGACAGGCACATGGAGAAAGTTTTTCAGTTTGATGGTGTGAGCAGCCTCTTAAAAACCGTTGAAGTCTGCATTTTTTCGAATAAGTTACACCGTCTACCCCCTGCTTCGTATACTACCCCCTACAACATCATGATGTCTAGAAGTCTTCTAGTAGAATACATAACTTCATAGCGATAAAAAAAAAAATTTGTTTCTGGATTTAAATGGTTTCCTACGTGTTGGTGTTCAGTTAGGTTTCTGTATTAGGAAATTGTTTTTGATAATGTTTTCAATTTTAAAATTCCATAAGTTCAGATGTCATAAGCATAACTATTTGGGTGTTCTTATCCAATGAAATACTATGCGATATACAATTAAATGTGTATAAATTCGAATCGTAAAACAAAATAAGATTATTACTATGCTCGTATTATAAAAGTTTCGAATTGACTTAGAAGAAATTATACGACATTTAAGAGATAGAATTCATTAAAATTCACACCGGGCGACTCAGACAAGTAGGTACATATGGACTAATAATAAACAGGATTTGGATGTTATGTGTCAGAATAATAATGGTTTTTAGTTAATATTTAAATTTATACTTTTAATTTGTTCTTAGCTCATAAATATTTGGATATCACAGGCGGACATAAATGTCGACTTTACGGCTAGGTGTTACAAATACAACGTATTTGCATTTCAATTTATAGCTATCAATAATACAAGTTGACGAATTTATGGTATTTTTAAAACTATATTTGGTACTTGACTCCATACCCTGTGGTGCTAACGGTTTGTTTTGCGATTTTCATCATCTTATGTAGGTAAGTAAGTTATAAAGTCGGATACTTTACCAATATAATAAATTATATCTGGAGTTGGCTTACTAATGTCATGTTTTTTCTATTGCTGTCTCCTATTTGTAATGAATCATCATTATCATCATCAGCATATACAGGGTGTAAGGAAAAGTATCATTAACCTTTAAACCATATACCACCACATACTCTACCCATCAAACTGAACAAGTTTTACTATGGGCGCAAACCTGTCAGAACAAAATCAAAATCAGCTGTTCCATACGTTTGAGTCGAGTAGGCATTGTAGTTTAATATGTAACAGCAGTTTTTTTTGCGCTGACAGGTTGCTCCCATAGTGAAAGTTCCAAGCGGGCAAGTTAGTTGCTGGTTCCAAGACAGATGAGAGTCATCCCCCGGGCTCGCTGGACTTCATTGTCTAGTGTTATGTGTGGTCGCCGCTGTTGGTCCTGGTTTACAGGAGTTACAGTGGTGGGAATGTGATGTGGGTCTGACCCCTATAACATAAGAAGTAGTCGACCATACTCCATCACGTATACGGAGAGGAGGAGGAAACTATGCAACGTATCCTGTGTGACTGCGAGTCTTGGGTAAACGCATGTGCTTCCATGGAGATGTTGGATGGATCCAAAACCGGGAGAATACAGGGCCTTTATCCGGAAATTCGAACTTCACAATTGCGTGAACGTTTTCGTTCCAAGTTCAGACCGAAACGGTCGCGATATATCGACAATCGAAAGTCCGCGTACATGGCCTGGTCTCTTCCCCTGGACGGTATTGCCTCATTTACCATGTTTTTGAAGGATGATGAAAATAAATATGTAGGGGTCAACACAAAAGAAGTAATGCTGGCTTACCAGCCCGCATAATAAGATACTCCATAACCCTGGCCAGAGAGCGGCTTGAGACCAGTTAGTACTCAACGTGCCTTCAGATCAGGTATTAGCAAGACTTGGCTTAACAATTAGGTACGGCCATTTAAATACTAAATATAGACCTTTAGGTTGGTAATGGGCGGCAGGTAATAATATATTATTGAATAAACCTAGGATTTTACGAGGTTGTGACAGTTATATGTACGAGATACTGGGTAGAACAAAACGACCCACTTTCCCGAAAATTGCAGATTGTGCAGGTAACCTTTTACTACATTTTCTTCAAGGAACTATGCCAATATGGTAGTCAGAGATATTCTGAAACCACAGAACATCCACGTTTCACCAGTAATACCGAAGTCTGTCCAGTATGACGGGCGCGGCGGCGAGCGGCGGTGTCGCCAATACCGAGCAATTCATAAAATAATAGTTACAAAGATAGGAATCACAATATGTAGATGAAAAATAGTTTATACAATACAATTTATTATCTTTTTCACTAATAAAGAAATTTCCAGAAAAGTGGCTCGTGATGTCTCACCTCATGTACCTACTATCATATACTGTCAATAAACAAACATTTTCAGATTTGATTATAATTTTAATACATGTGATTTTAACCGTGCTATACATTATACAATCGTTAACGCTTCACGCAATATCTTAATGCATGTAGCATGCATGACTATTAGATTTGACGATCGACATATTTGTGGCTACAAATAAAGCGGGTCACCCACTAAGATCGCGATAAATTACGTGTAAGATGTTTATGGCGGTGTAAACCGCTTAGGACCGTTTTGTACACAGGCGCTCCAGCACATCTGTAGAGTTTATTCCACGAAACGAAGTTGCAGAGCAAACCTCTTATGATCAGCTCGTAAAGAATAAAATGGCTTAATTTGTCTGACTTGTAACGTAAACAGACTTTAGATAACTGTGGCGAGAACACGATAAAACGAAGCATGCGACTTTCGCGCTGCGTTTTGATGGACCGAAACGGGACGATCACGTGTGCCGACTTCCTACGACTAATGGTGGAACAAAATAAATTGTAATTAAAATTTGCTTTAATTAGGAGGTTTTAAAATAGCAATTATCCCTATAGTAGAAAATATTATTTTAGGTAGATATATTACTCCAAAATAATTTTCCATTGTTTCAACTTTTACTAAATAAAGTAAAATTTAAAAGATTTGCTAAAGTTGAACTTAGCTTCAACTGTACTTAAAATATTGTTTTTAGTTCTTCTATGTCAGGGAAAAAGGTTGCAAGCGTTATTTGAACGTTTTATTAAAGCGCGGTTTGTTTATCCGGTATATTCTAAGGTCTGGCACACACGGAATTCCGAATCAGGATTACGATTTCGTATGGATTTTCCCCCTCCACAATTCCGTTCGGAACCAAATCCTATACAAACACAATCCTGATTCGGAATTCCTTTTTGTGTGCCACGTTTAAATCATACTACTGACCTACCACATCCATAGCGCACATCTGATGCTCTGAATTTTGAATTCACACAATAAGCTTGAAGATTGTTGAAATGCCGAAATTACGTCCAAGAAAGATTCGCAAAAATGAGAAAATGAAAGAATCCGTCTAATGTAGAAAACATTCGCCTTAGCAAAGCGGCACGTGACTTTTCCCGCGCAATCGGGGCTCAAAGCGCCGCCATGTTTGCATTTCGATCCGCAAGGAACCTGTGTTTAAGTTGACTTGGGAATTATATCGCAGCGATTAGTGTAATAACTGGTTGGCTCGTGAGGCTTTTTCTTGTTTCAGCTCATGCGCTTTCACTTCAACATCCCTCCGCATCGCATCGGCTACGATTCCGATTGTTCGAATCGAGCGCATTGTTTTCCGCGCCATAAAATTTGCCCTGTTATTTTATGATTGCTTTTATTTTTTAGTCTTGTCGGTGCAATTAATCTTTTCGTTTTACTCTTGTACGTTGCCGTTGAGCACCGCTCATATTGGTATTAATTGAAAATTATAATAACCGCAAAACGTTTAATAACTTCGCTGCCGGCATCGATAATATTCGTACACATAATGGATTCGAAAAACGAAATGGGCGAATTCAAATGACTGAAATGATAATGCATCGCAATATCATTAAGTTGGAAGATTGCACGGTGGGTTATTTATGCGCGGCCACGACTCGGCCGGTCGGTGTGCGCCCACCTTTATTTAAATCGCCACACTTATGCCGGGAATGAAATTTAGAAATGAGGATTGATTGCGGGCTGTAAAAACTTGGTGCGGTTTTAATGTAGAGCTTATGCAGTAATGTAGTAGTGTGTTTTGTATTGTCTCGTAGGGGAATAAATATTGATCGGAGCGCGTAGCCGCTTGTAATTGCGTGTGCGGCCGTACAGAGCTTTTATAAAACTCGTTGCAAACCGCACGGAATGTAAACCAGAATGCTCCGGGACATTAATGTGTATTTATTGAGAGCTCGAGTAATGTTTTTATCGGCAGTGTTTAAGCGTCGAACGTGGCGATGCGCCGGATATACGTACGGATTAACGTCTTTTAGTTTATTTACATGTTAAACGCACCACTATTTTGCATTGACACTTTTATTATTGCATATTTTTCGGTATTTAATTTGCGAATAAAGTTAATTAACGGAGCTGTAATTAAATTACGATATTGGTTCAACGTTTATCCATATAATTAATTTTCAAAGGATCTGTAAAGTACTTACATGAATATGGGATCAGTAATTTTGTTTATCTTTATTTTCTATAAAAATTATTTTATCAGAAACATTTTTTTGTGCATCGAAGGGAATGCATGACAAGATGTATGGACTTAGAGGAAGCAAGAGAGGTGTGTCAGAACCGCCCAAAGTGGAGATCTATAGTTTCTTCCTACCCCTCTGGGAAAAAGGCGTGAGTTTATGTATGTGTGTATTGATTTTTTTGTGTAAAATATTTGTTTGCTAAGAATCTTTTTGTAACATAACATCAACAATTTTGCTTTCCTCTGGATTTAATATGATGTAAGGTTGTATTAACCGTCAAGTCAGATGTACCGTGATGTCGGTTGTATGTGGTAAGGACCGTTTGCCTCGGGCATATTAAAAAGCTAACAACATCAGTCGAATTATGTTGTTCTGCGCGGAAACGTTTGCGTGGCTTATTATACAACGGAATTATTTGGCGAACGGAATGCATCTTTTGTACTATGACATTGAGTTTTAAAAGTTTTTATGCTATTTCAATGGGAGAGTCGCATATGCTCACGACTATATTCCCCTAGGGGGTAGTCAGAGATATTCTGAAACCACAGAACATCCACGTTTCACCAGTAGTACCGAAACTCTGTCCAGTGTGACGGGGGGTGAGCCCGTCGCCACACAATTGACAGTGGGTACAATACATGACTCGAAATTGAAAAATGCAGGTTTCCTCACGATGTTTTCCTTCCCCGAAAAGCCAAAGTCAAGCCAAAGTCTTAAAAACCAAAATAAAGAATTTAGTTGAAAACAGAATACTTACCAAACGGGGTGCTTCGAACTAACAAACTGAACAACTTTCACTATGGGACCAACTTTGAAATCAAATGTTTTCCATAAAAACTGCAATACTTCTCAACATCAATTGAGAGCAGCAGTTTTTTCACATAGAGAAAGTTGTTCAATTTGATGGTCTGATCATCACCTTAAAAACCGTCAGCATGTAAAGTTGGATACTGTATTCGTTCCACTGCAGGGCACAGGCCTACCTTTTCGAGGAGATGTATGGGCGTTTGACCACCATATGTGTGCCCACAATGCGGATTGGTCGACTTCTTCAAACGAATGCAGGTTTCCTCACTATGTTTTCCTTCATCGTTTGTAAGCAGTCGCTATTACGTAGGTACCTACATAAGTTAGAAAAACTCTTTGGTACATGGTGGGTATGTCGTCCGTGCAGATTTGAACCCTCGTGATTGAGTGTCAATAAGGGGTTGAACCTAATCTAGCAGCACGAAATCGAATTTTTGGACTCTCCATCCTTTTCTGTCGCTCAGGAACGTCATTTACAAGAGCGAGAAAGATAGCACGAATGCGATCGCACGCGGCAGCACCGGAATTGCTGCCGTACTCGCTCTAGCCAATGACGTTCCTGAGCGACAGAAAAGAATAGAGCGAGAAAAAATGCGATTCCGTGCTACCAGATGAGGCTTGACTCTAATACCTCTTCGCAACGCGCCACACCGACATGCTCTCATTTTATATACACTACTGCACCTGTAGTAGGTCGATATCGACTTTGAGCATATCGTCACTAATAAAGTAAGTAACTTCGTTTGGTTCATTGATTAATATTAAAGCTGATGAATTCAGCCGCAAGTGAACTTGAAAGTTTCCTCGCGAATGTTGCTTAATATTCATCAAGGTGTAAGCCTCGATGTACTTGACTTTGTATTCCGACTTTGACTTTGTGAATTAGATTTTGGTACGTCTTCATATTAGCACATATATTAGTTCAGTACATCTTAGTAAGTAACTTTGTTAGAAATTCTGATTTAATTGATTGCTAAGAGTAAAGTGCGTTGCTACAGTCATTTTGTAGGTAAAGTTCGGATAGGAGATAATCTCTGCTCCCAAGAAATAGTTTTAAACCATTCATAGTCACACTCATGCTTCCCGAAGGGGTAGCCAGATATATTCTAAGCCTACCTACCATATTCAGAAGATTAACATTTCACCAGCAGTGACAGGCGGTGAGAAATGGTCTATTGTTATTCTTACCTTAAACCTTTCGGCTTCCAGCGACCGTTTGCTCGGCCTGCGGCCTCGTTTGGCAGATTGACCCCGGAGACCAGGTCCACCACGTTCCAGGGGGACCGCTGCGGAGCTTCGCTCCTATGCGTAGATTGGCCTTCGGCCTCGCGCTCGGTTCGGCCTAGGTGTTGAAGTCTCCAGCTATTAAAGCCTTTTATCATTATCATATCAGCCGATAGACGTCCACTGCTGGACATAGGCCTCCCGCAAGGATCGACCCAGCGACCGATCCTTCGCTGCCCTCATCCAACGGGTTCCCGCGCCTTCACCAGGTCGTCGGTCCACCTTGTGGGGGCCTACCCACGCTGCGCTTTTCGGTACCTACGCAGTCACCACTCAAGAACTCTTCGGCCCCATAGGCCATCGGTTCTGCGAGCAATGTTTCCCCGGCCTTTGCCATTATAGTTAAGCAATTCTTTGGTTTATGTCGACTACTCTGGTTCTTTTGCGAATATCTTCATTTCTGATTCGATCTCGCAGGGGTACTACGAGCACAGCCCTCTCCATTGTCCTTTGAGTGACTTTTCAAGAGCTCAGCTTTGAGTGAGCGACCACGTCTCTGTTCCGTATGTCATCACTGGCAGCTCACACTGGTCAAAGACTTTCGTCTTGAGACACTGAGGTATTTGGAAGATTTTTCTCTCTTCTCAAGACGATTAATGTCTTTAAGTTACGTTAATTTCTTCATCCTATTTAGTTGTCAACCGTTTTCCGCATATAAACCTCACCCAAGAAGCAGTCCAGTCTCAATTGTTTCAATTAAATCAAGTGGTCGCATCGTCCGTTCAGTCCATTACTCGTTGACTTACGATTGAGACTATTTAGAGATGACAGCACGACAACCATTGTTCCTAATTGATCCCGAATAAATCTCTGCATCAAAATAGGTCAACTCATTTCGAGATTCGTTTATGAAAATGTTCACGTCAATTTTAGTTCGACATTTAAATGGCAAGTGATTTACTGCGAATGGCTAAGTTATGGCTTCCGACACAAATAACATCTGTTTCTGGAATGTTTAGCCATCATAGTGAAGAGTTACAGCAAAGAAAATGCATAAGGATGAGTTGTTTCATAACAATGTTGCCTCTATTACTTTGTTAGTCGTTTGATCTTAATGCTTCTTAAGAAAAAAAGATAGGTGAACCGCGTTTAAAAAGCAACACAATTTTTCTGTCAAGGCAATTTTCTTTAATCTTATTTAATTTTAATGATAGAAATTCTGAATCTTCATTTTCTTATCGATGATTGGCCAAGAAATCGCAAGTTTAGGTTCAAATAACAATTATAATGCAAAAAACATCATTTATATAGCAACAGGCAAGTTTCTTTAGCCTTCATGAATACTTATCGACGATAGTCCAAGAAAATAATAGTCTGGATTCTGATAGCTTTTGTATAATAGAGATACAAATAAGACAAGACTTTTCTTATTTTTGTACGCCACCGCCAGTTTAGAAAAGCGGTAAGTACAGTAAAGTACCCAATAGTTTAACGTAATGATTCTGTGTTGGCAGATAATAGAGGAAGCGATTATTTTACTGTTTCAGAAGTGTCTCCAGCAAGTTGTTTTAAATCCATTACCGAGTTCATGTCACACGGCAATTTTCCAGTAGCTGCTTTCCTCGCCCACACACAGTCGTGTCCACAACCGAAAAGAGCTAATAACTATTATCTAAAATAGTTGAGAAGGCTAAGTCAGTGAAAATTATGATTAATATCTGTTTAGGTAACGGTATTTTGGAACGGTCAGTGGGAATCACGAATCATAAATTTAGTTCGTCGTTTATATCACGAAAGGGCGTATCTCACTTTTGCTGCTTTTCTTGATGTGACGGGATTACGCTCAGAAGTGAAGTGAAGATGTGAAGTCTCTCTGATATTTTTCTTCTTTTCGTTTAAAACCGTCACACGACTCTTTATTAGATCTCTCTATTCCATGTTCAGCCAGTCTTTGCAATAAGTATCTAACTCGTCGATATTACTATCTATTTATCGATACTTTGACAAATATTGCTACTGGTACGCTGGAGGTGATGGTCTATGATGACTATTGTTGATTGGATAGCAGTAAGTAATAGAAATGTGTGATATAATCTTTTGAGTAAATGCTTAACGAAAGCAACATAAAGAGGTTTTCAGAACTAATTAGTCTTATGTATGACTTGGCACTGAGTGTCGGTACCTAAAAGTGATGCTTAGTGGAAAAATATCGTTGAAAGTCTGCTGTGACACTGAATGATTATGTTGATAAATTGTCTTACTAAAAAGTGAAGCAGGTATTTAGCTCATTACCACAAAATGTGGACTTACGCCTTTTCTGAATTAGACCAACCGGTTCGTAAAAATCTCGCACGCTTGCGCATTGTCTTCATCTATCAATTCTTCATTCTACATAGGAAGACTGATGAAATAACTGGTATCGGAAAGACGTAAGCATTAAAATGGCTTGTTTCATAGGATTTTAGTAGGTGACATGAACTTTATTGAAATGTTTAAAGGGCATCAATTAGTTGATCTGTATCGGATGAGGTTTTCTTGATGCGTTGATGAGCGGTTGTTTGACTGCCGTTCGAGTTTCTACTTTCTATCGAGTTTCTTTGTTCTGTGGAAGCTGCGTGTTTTGCTGTAATAAAGAGATTCTTTGATAAATACTAGAGTTGATATTTCGTAACACTTTTAAGGTGTTTTGTGTAATATTGTATTTTTGTCGAAAAAAGTATCCATTAGAATATGAAAATGATTACGTAATTGTACATCCTTCTTTATATTATGGTGACAGTTTTTTTAAGGTATGATTAGACCATCAAACTGAACAACTATCTCTATTGAACCAATACTGAAATCGCGAAAAAAATATCAGCTGTGTCACTACTAACGAAGCTGTTCAGTTAGATGGTCTGATCATCCTCTTCAAAAACCGTTAGCATATATAGAAAGAGCCTGTATACAGGGTCCATCTTAAGTTTTAAGGGGATGATCAGACCGTCAAATTAAATAACTTATTCTATTGGACCAACATCGAAATTGCGAAAAAAAACCCGCTGTCCCATACATTTGGCTCACGTAGGTTTGCAGTTTTGTATGGAACAGATGTTTTCTTTTTTCGATTTTGATGTTGGTGCCATAGAGAAAGTATTTCAGTTTGACCATCCCCTTAAACCGTGTCTGCATTTTAAGAAGGACCCTGTATACCTAGCTCTTATATCTTCACTCGGATTCATGGTACTGCATATAGTTTTGGATACTTTCTGATAAGTATACCTTCGAGTTCTTTGTGGTTTTGCGAATTGCCTACTTCTACTTATTGTAGATATCTTTTATAATTTAAATATGTTTAAAATGAGAACTCTATCTCACCTCCTATCCTAAACTACCCTGCAAGAAAGGCGTCGCGTGGAGTTTATAAGATATATACCCACATATAATAGTGATTACAGGGACAAGTGCTTGAGACAAGTGCCTTTTTTGCACAAGAAATCTCAGAAATTTCTTTGGTACTTGCTCCAGCAAAATATATGATACTTGTTCTCATGTAGATGTGTAACTATAATACATATATTTCAGTTCATTGTACATTCACATTAAGCCACAAATCTGCCAGTTGTTTCACAGTGATTGAACATGTCACTGCATTGTTCAGGCTAGTGACACGGTGAGTCTGTGAGACGTAGTGACTAGTGATAGCTGACATTTTGTCACTGTTTCCGTCGCCCGCAACCAGCACGCAATCTTGTGAGCTAAATCGAAGATTTGAGATAACTATTGTAAAGTGGTCTCATTTGAATACAAGATGCGTAGTGGTTCCGACCTCATATGATAATGTTTGATTATAAATGATTGATACGAGATAAAATCTTTGTTTACATTACAAATTTAAATGTTATCACAAGTGGTTTTACGTCGATAAACAGTGGATTTACCTACATTTGACATAAAATCTTTACTTTTATGGATTGTTTTATTTTTTTAGATTGTAGTAAACTGATAATGTAAAGTGATGAACATAAATGTTAATATTAAAAGAGAAATCGTTTATGAAGGTTTTAAGATAATAAATACGAATTAGCTTCGTTGATCCGAGCGTTCTTTTACTACTTTGTACTGGATTGTACATGCGTCTGATGTCTGGCTACGAAACACGCGGGATTTGAAGTTAATTATAAACATTTTAGCTGTTGCATGATTTGTCCTTGCAAAACATTTGAAAAAATTACAAAGTCTGGTTTCAGCTCAGAATTACTATACTCTTCGGTGTTTTACGCGACGTCTAAGTCTCATTATTAATTAATAAATAATGCTTTGTATATATACAAGTAAAATGAATACGCTTAATTTTACAGATTACACAAGAATCTCGTGGCTCGAGGACCTGAAGGAGTGGATAAACATCATGTGCATCGAAGACCTTCCTCTGATGAGAAATAGACATACCTAGACTAGATATGCGGAGCTGACTGCCAAACAGTAAGTAGGATAATGAAGAGGATCTCGAAAAAAAGTAAAATAAGTAGAAATTGTAGGTTTTATCGCAAATAAGCAACTTTATATTCAGTAAAGTAGATTAATGAAACAGAAAAATTTCATCTTTTGATATAAATCCACTTATCTCGCTATCCTTCAATAATTTTGTCACAGGCAGTCTATCCTCCAACTTCATCGCCTCAGCATCGTCTGGGAACAACCTCGCTAGGCGGCCTGGAGCATCTCTGACAACCCTACATTTAATAATAGTCCTCCCGAGAAGATTATCTGTGGCAACGCGTCCGCCCTGAGCGGACCTGGTAGCCATGTCCGCCGTCATTATGCAATTGAAACTTAGTGAATTATTACGCACGATAATAATCTCCATAAATAAATAAATAGAGCTCGCTCGCTGGGCGGTGAGATTGTTTGAGCGTTCACTCTAGAAACTCTTCCTTGGTCTGCGTGTAGTGCTGTGGAATTATGATGTGTACAAGGTTAGGAATCTTGTAATTGCTCGTGTGCCTCCGATGGTATTAGTACTGCGAAGGCTTACAGATGTTGTCGAGTGAAGCGTTTGCTATGAGAAAATAAAATGGATTGATCGTATAATTTGCTTTTCTCCTTTATCACATTTGAGAAGGAGAGACCAGATTTATCAATAGTTTCATTGTGTTTATTGGAATACAAAAAAAAATGCCATGTTCTTAATTTCTTATAAATTTATTTCAAAGGTACAATTTTCTGCCAACTTCAAGAAACAGAATACTATAAACTATTATTCCAGAATCACTCACACACTTTCTTACTTTTTACAATACAATACAACTTCTTCTTCAGTTTGTTTATTATACTGTTCTTCGCTGTATTTTTTGTGTAAAATAAAATGTAGTACATTGCATTCATTTTACATTTTTATATATTTTACACTCAGTTGCAGAAACACTAATTAGAGTTAATCCTCCATTAAATCTCTCGCTAGCTTTTACTACGTCAACAAGACAAAAAGTGACAGCAAGAGATTTAATGGAGGATTAACTTTAATAAGCGTTTCTGCAACGGAGTGTACGTGTTATAAAGTTATTTATAAGGCTAAGTACATAAAACTCTTTAGCGCACTTAATGAAGATAAAAATTAAAACGACGTTCAAACGTGCTACTATTATACTAGACTTTTTCTGTTTAGTCCTGTAAATCCTGTGTGATTCCAATAAATCTTAGTATCTAAATATTCTCAATTCCATATGGATAACAATCTGAATATTCCTGAAGGGAAACCCAATCAGTTATTCTATAAAGTTAGGTTTGGAAGGCAATGGATACTGTCCTCTATATCGAGCACTAATTGAATTTATGCTGAATTGAATCTCTACCATGAAATGGTTTAATGGTAATTGATCGAGGAACGGTGCTACGTTATTGTTTCAGAAATAACAGAGTTGATATAGACAAATTAGAACTACAAAATAGAAACTGAAATGGGTGAAAATGTTCAAGGTAATTCACTGATCAAACTGAGTATTTTTATATTATTAATATGATGTATTTGTATTTCTTTAAATTATACTGGAAAAAATTTCAGTGACTTACATTTCAGGTTTACTTCCGTAGTAAAAGTATTTCAGTTTAATGGTCTGAACCGCCCCTGAAAATTTGGAAAGTGATAAAAAAATCGACCAATATTATTCTATTGTTTTATCTGTAAACAAACACTGTTTGTGATATGCCAACTAGTTGATATTTTCGATCGTTTAGTTTCGTTCGTTTAGATCGTACTTTGGGATAGTTTAGAAAAAAACAGATTTTTCTTTAGGTAATGATTATCGTACATCTACTTCTAATAAGCTCTATACACCGTTTTAATGAATTAACGCAAAACTAGAAAGTAACTTGTTTAGAATCGAGAGCAGAATCGGATTATCATGTTTTCAATACAATTTTTTTTTTCAAAATATTAAATAAGTTATTTGTAAAATTTAAAATTTACTGAACTCGATCTCAACCCACCGATCGGGCACTCTCACCCTACTTACTACCAAAACAATATTCTTAAAATGTATGTGAGCATGTTAGCGCTTTCATTCATTGCTGAAATGATATCAAATCATTTTTGCCTCAAAACATAAAATACGAATAACTTTAAATTTTAAGTATCAAAATAATGCAATTATTGTTTCAATCTAATTATTTTGTTGTAAACCAGTTGGGGTGTATGAGGTTTTGCGCTTATTCATTAACACGTTGTATAATATTAGCTACTAGCAGCGCCCGCGACTTATGAACCGATTGCAAAGCCTAAATGTTCATCCAATTTAAGCCCTATGCTTTCGTGAAACTCTCATCCAAAAAATAGGTTTTTAAGTGATATGTGCACAAACAAACAGATAAACAGACGAACATTCTGAAAAAGGTCTTTATAAACTCCATTACGCCAAGTTTACTATTTCATTATATGTATAGAGATACATAGACTTAGTATTCGAATGTCTGAGGTTTTTTAATAAACCCAAAACAATGTGGAATTTTGTAATTAATAAAAGCACCGTTATCTAAAACGCAAAAGGGTAATAAAAACGCAGCTTGCGTTAATTAATATTTTAGTTTAGTATACAAAATCGACTCACGATATAAACAAATAAGATTCAATACGATCATCGTGCGTTAAAAAAAAACTACTTAATTACTGTTAAGCAAACATTCAATTTACAACGAGTTAATTGCGTTTGCCCTCATGATGCTTTGTATATAAAAAGTCAGCAAAAAACTATTTCTTAATTATAGACTTATTCTTAGCCACTCGAGCTTCGTGCAGTCGAAAACTTGATGGACAGAACTTTGTTCAAAAAAACAACAAACAAAAACCATCCTTACTACAATACATTAAAGCCGGTATTAAATGAACCAAAGAGTGGGAATATCTAAATATTAGAAGACTTGGCAAAAGGTAATCTTAAATAATAACATGTTGCCGATTGAGGTTATCAGCCCCACAATTTTATGTATGTAATACTTTGTTTATCTGCAAATCTGCACTGATTTTGTGTACCAAAGATCTTCATTAGACGTAATAAACTATTATTTTATTACTCTTCTAAGTTAAGCTATTTGATAGAGCTAAAATGTATCGTATTTACTTTGGAATTTCAGTCGTGGGAACATGTGGGCCAGAGCTCAGTTTATACAGAGTGAAATTGATATCATGAACATCCTTTTAAACTAAGAGTCTACCCATCAAACTGAACAACTTTTACTATGGGAGCAAACCGATCAAAGCAAAAAAAAAAACTGCTGTTCCATACTAAACTGCAATGCCTACTCGACTCAAATGTATGCAACAGCAGATTTTTTTTGCTCCGATTGATTTACTCCCATCGTAAAAGTTGTTCAGTTTGATGGGTAGACTCTTAGCTAATGATATCAATTTCACCCTGATATTGATGTGATTATGATAACAAAAAAAGTGTTTTTATTATGAATCCTGTTCAGCGTCCCACGGTTGGACAAATGCTGGTATTCTGACTAAATAGATCGAGTCGGAGAAAGAGAAGCCATAGCAATAATTTCACTTAGAAACCTTAGAAATTATAAAAATTGCGCGTCTTTCATAATCTAACGACTATGGAGATGTAGATAAAACAGACAAACAAAGAAAACATTTCATATTGGTTTATTAAAAGTATTTAATTTGTTTTAAAAAGCCGTGGTGGTTCAGTGGCGAATAACCTTGCCTGCCGTGCAGGAGGCGATAGTTCGATCCCCGTTCAAGCCGATTCGTACCAAATTACCAATGAGTTTTACGGAATTTATGTACGATTTGTAATTTGTAACACCACTGGCTTTTCTGTGAAGGAAAACGTCGTGAGGAAACCTGCATGCTTTAATTTAGAGGCATGTATTGTACCCACTGTCCATTACAAGTGGCGACGGGCTCACTCCCCGTCACACTGGATAGAGTTTCAGTATTAGTGAAACGTGGATGTTCTGTGGTTTCAGAATATCTCTGACTACCTCCTCGGCGAATATAGTCATGAGCATATGCTTATGCTATGCTAATTTGTTTTAAAACTATAATCTGTTCCAGTATAACTTCACGTTTTCTTATTACAACGTCAGATGAAATTTCTAGACGCGACGATTCCACTCTCAGCTCTCGGTGGCTTAAATCTAAGCCTCATTGTTAGCAATGGCCATGTTAAACGACAAATGTTACGGCCACACTGCCCCTCAGACAGAATTAAGCCTCGCTGTCTAATTCGAAAAAGCCAGACGTATAAATTTTACTCTAATCCCGCAATTGTATGTGAGGGAAATTGGATGCAGTTTTGTACAACACTCTTCTGCCCTTTTAGGTTGGAAATGGACGCGGTTTATTGCATAATAAGTGGTGGGCGATACAGTTTTTGAATCTATGGGCTTTGTTTTCCCATGTTGTTTGGACATGGGCTTTGCTGCGCAAAGGCAGTTCAATAAAGATGTTGAAACCGATTTTTTTATCTTATTTGTGCAATCCTTTTCCAGAAGACATCAATATTATGTGGAGATAATTCCATAGAAAGTTTAGAAGATTTCATAATCTTCTTAAACACAATTTTATTAAGGTTTTGTATCAATAGGTTTTCATAGTGGAATAATGTGTCAAGTAGTGATAGGTGGTTATCCTGTCTACCACAAAAACACTGCATATGAAACCTTATAAGCTGATTCATTACGTACAGCATTCGAGGCACAACAAAGGAAGTAATGGGGTTCGCTATCATAACAGTGGGCTAGCATGCCACACACGACAAAGCGACAAAACAACAAAAACGTCATACGCGCTCTTTTTAGCAAATCTTCTTATCGTGTGGGCAGCAAGCCCTGGTGTCAGTGTTTTTTCAGACCATCTTACGGCCTTTGGCGTGGTTTTTATGTAATGACTATTACCACGAGAGACAGTAGCCGGGACCAACGGCTTAACGTGCCATCCGAAGCACGAAATCATCTTTCTTTTCAGACAATCAGGTGATTCGGCCTGCAATGTCCTAACCAACTGGGGAAAAACGCACAAAGTGACATATCACTAGTTGTCCCTCGTGGGAATTGAGCCCACGACCACCGTGTCAAGAGCCCAATGCTCTTAACCATCAGACCACGGAGCAGTAAAATAATAAAGAAGGAGATACAACTCGATTTTTATCGTTTTCTCGGGGGTAGCATATGCGAGGCCTACAGGTATTGATGTAAATCTATTGAGCTAGATTTTTATTGGTGGTTATCTAAACATCGCTGAAGTCAGATCAATAAACTATAATGCAGTTTGTTGATACTGGCATTGTTTTGACCTACGTCCTAAAGTGGTAGTCTCTGTGTCACGTAGCCTGAAGAGTAAAGAGTTGATGAAAAGATAAGCTAGCTAGCGTAACGTGATCGGTGGACGAAGGATCAGCTTAGTTGTCGATTGCAGACATCGATACAAACCTATAAATTAACTCACGACCGTATTCTATATTGGGATGGTCAGCAACTGCTAAAGTTTTTTGAAGCGTATAGGATAAAGTTGTAGCAAGGTTCACTTTTAGATACGGTTATAGGATGAAAGCAGTTGTGATGATATACGGGTAACCCACAAAAACTCTGCAAAGTAAAATAAAACTTACATTTAAAGCACGCTTAAAAAGGTAAGGTAATGTAAGGTATAGGTATGGATAAGCCCATCTTCTGGTGTCATATACAGATCTAGCCGACAAGTCACCGACACAGGCCGAAGATAAAAAATATAGGGAAATGGGTATGTCGGCGGCTGTCGGCGACATATCGATGGGTTTGGTGTTACCCAATTTTTTAAAAGATGTATGTTGTAGAGTTTCTGCTCGCATCTTCTCTGCAATGGAACACCTTCCAACGAGGTGGTAGAGTCAAAAATGACGTAAGAAAGCTATCCATGTGATATTATTTTAAATAAAACATTTTGATTTGATTTGACCTTGTAGTCATGTACGTATATTAATCTTAATAATCATATTACTATAACCCCGTCCAGACCGACTCGTACCAATGAGTTTTTCGGAATTAATGTACGATTTGTAACACCACGTGGCTTTTCGGTGAAGGAAAACTTCGTGAGGAAACCTGTATGCTTCAATTTCGAGGCATGTATTGTACCCACTGTCCATTTTGTGGCGACGGGCTCACCCCCCGTCACACTGGACAGAGTTTCGGTACTACTGATGAAACGTGGATGTTCTGAGGTTTCAGAATATCTCTGACTACCCCCTTGGGGAATATAGTCATGAGCATATGCATATTACTATAATGGTAGCAATAATAATAACAGAGATACACAATTTCACCGAATAGCGTAACTGCGTCCGCAATATCAATTTATAGCGAATGCTTCGCAATTTGATACACTTTTACACCGGCGTCTCAGTTGACAGTAAATGCGATTCTTTACATTCACTTTTTACGTGTCTAACCTATTTAATAATATCTGTTATAGGTATATTCTATATTTGTATAGGTATACGACGCGATGTCTCACTATAAAAACTCTACGTTCGATTAAAAATGAAAGAATGCTTTGAGAATGACCGAATTTCGAAATGATTTTATAATTGTTTGAAATAATGTCTTTTTCGTATTTAGCAAATTGTTTTTTGTTATTGTATTTGTAAGCAAACATATAAATGATGTGGTAAAAAAAACCGAAAAAAAACTGTTAAATTACTTTGAATTTGACTTGAAAAATCTTGAGGGACCAAAAGTCTTAAGGAATGTGTCCAAAAATATAATTACCTAGATATTTATAAATAACTCGAGTTTACCCGCGATTTCGTTCGCACAAATTATATACCATATTTTAAGTCAGATGCTAAGCTATAAGCTATCAAACAAAAAAAAAGTCATCAAAATTGGTTCAGTAGTTTTTGCGTGATGCTATTACAAACATACAAACAAACAGATAGACAAAAAATCTAAAAAAGGTTGATTTGGAGTCCGGGATATCTAAAAACCATATCGTAATCTTTCAGAAGTAAATATCTTCAATTTACAAACACACTTCTGTTACAGTTTTATAATGGTTAAGATTCTAAGTAATGTAGCTTATAGAATCCCTCTGTAAGGCAAAGGCCTCTCATATTCTACGCTAGTGCAGTGTAGATTGGTAGAGGAAACTTAGGAGTCTACTTTACTGTCGTCAAAGTATAATATACTTGACTGCTATTAACATGTTTGCAGTGTCATGATTTGAATTACGTTAACAAACTTGTCAACAAGTAAAATTATTGAAATAATGAAAAATGACGCTGTAACAACATTAAAGTACATATTGTAAATGTAAAGACTAGCGGCGTGTTTATCCCGTATCTTGAAGCCATTTGTCGGCGTGAAATCCGTCTGAGTGACAAACAATACGCCGTGGTGGACGTAATGCGTGCCCTGGCCGACGACACTGACTCCTGTGTTGTTTTCTAAGGGCTCGCGTAGACGCGCCACATGATATCCTGAATGTACATCAGTGCTTACAAACAATACTCTACAGTGGAAATAATGCGGGCCCGAGCGAAACTGTCCGAAGGAAATGGCCTCTTCAGACCTGTCACAAGTAGTTCATGAAATAAATAATACGAATTATTTGAATTGGAAGTGGTGATACGTTAGAAAACCAATGTAGCTGTCATAGCTCTGTTTAGCAAGCTGCAGTGGTAGTGGACAGGTCACATCTGCCGAAGGAATTACAAAACTATGAGGTGTACGAGTAGAATGGAGAACACGAACAATAATTGTATAAGACTTTCATCTTCGTAAACTTCGTACACGGTTAAAGGAGACTAATAGAAGGTGTTATATTGCAACGACCGCGATCCGGCGGTGATGATATTGATCTCCGAATGAGTGCTTAGATTATATTTTGTTCTGTGATGCATATAAAAAGAATTTAATAATTATGAAATGTTAAACTCTTGCTATCAAAATAACGTGGCGGGCTTCTTAAGAATATGTTATTATAAAACTGATCATATAAAAGACTTCAACACGCACTTTTGCCAACGTCACTTCTTAAGCGCATCGTCTGAACAAATCCTCAGACACTAAGTACATCCCTTTAAAGGTCCCCGGCGGAATATAATGGATCGTAATTGTGTCCGCTTATGAGGACATACTTGTACTTGGTTCGATTCCGTGCGAATCCGATTGAGTCAGCGATACCTGAGTAATGCTGTAATTGACGTTTACTAAGTTTTTGTGAGAGCCTTTTGTTTTTGCTTATTGTGGTAACGAAGATTTATATGTCAATAGGCTTTATTATGAGGCATGAGAATGGAAGCTGCTCTTGGATCACGTTTTTGTGTGACGTTGGGAAAATGTGTTTTGAATAAATTTTGTAAGACTAGAAGATGTAAGTGCTTTGTTTTTATTTACGTTAGGTAGGTTTTGTTAGGTACTATAAAATCTTATTTCTTACACAAGTAGGCATATAATTATGAATCTCTGAAATACATTTGTTTTTTGAGTATCAAACGTATAAGAATTTTAAACGTAGTGAATTCTTGAGTGTCCTTTTCTAGCACTGCTTTCATGCTTAAAAGCGACATCGTTTTTACTCCAATTTCCAACCAGTCAAAGTCAAAAGTCAAAGTCAAAATTGTTTATTCTAAATAATATCACATATATAACTTTTGACGTCATGTTTTTGAATCTACCACCGCGTCGGAAGGTGTTCCGTTGTAGAGAAGATGCGGCCAGAAACTCTACAACACACTTCTTTTAAACAAAACAAAATATACAAAGTACAATTACATAAATTCAATATTAAATTACATAGTGTAACATTGTCAAGACCAGACATTTTGGTTATTCAAATAATCATCGAGTTTATAGTAACCTTTTTTACAGAGGACTTGTTTAACATGGGACTTAAACTTTTTGTCCGTCAAGTTAAGTATATTCTCTGGTATCTTATTATAATAACGTATACAGTGCCCCATGAAAGATGTGTTGACCTTACTAAGTCGAAAATGTGGGAATACTAATTTATTTTTATTTCTTGTATTATGAACGTCACTGTTTTTGGGAAAGAGAGACAAACCAAAACAAAATTCAGAATTGTGGAACCCTCAACCTAGCTTCATTGAACGAAATCAATGCATAATGTTTCAATCTTTAATTTGATTGCAACATCGCAAAATGATTTTAACACGTTAATAATCCATCATATTTAGAAAACCTTTTTCTATCTTACGATCTTCTGTTCCACCAAAACACGACTTCCGCGGGAAAAAATATACACAATTAAAATTACAAAATTTTTATAAAAATAAAAATGATAATGAAATCTGAAAAAAGTGTAGGTGACATAACAAAAATGTCAGTCAACTATTAAATTCTGGTAAATGTCTTTCAAAGTCGACTTTAAAATAAATAAGAACAAAAAAGTAAAAGATACAGTTTCACTTGACATGCGAGGATTGCGTGCCACGGCTCGATTTACATGGTTTTTGAGCCTTCTAATATCGAGCTACTGTCTTGTTAGACGTTTCTTTTTATAATAACAAGACTCGTTTGGTCGTGAAAGAATTCTTCTGTTTACAAGCAATTTCCTGAGGATGAGTTGGTAATGATATATTTTTTCTCCGTCTGCAGACAGGATATGAGATTAATGCGAAGGTTGTTTCGATGACTTGAGTTGTTATACGTGGATAACGCGGACCGCAAAACGACTAAAATTGTATTCCCTGATTAGTGATTTCCAGGCAGTTGTCCCTAGAAATTCCGCTAATAGTAGAAGGCGCTTGTTTGTGATGCGGAACCTTGAAAAACGTTGGAGAGTCCATAAAAAACAATCTCTCGTCTGTGTGTTTTTTATTTAGCTAAACATTTGTCATAAACATTGACAAAGGAAAAACTAAAACATATTACAAACTATACAGCGTGTTACTGAAAAGTGTGGTCGTATTTCAACGGGTGCTTTAATTGAATTGATGATTAATGAAAATGATAATTGAATTTAACTACTTTGGCTATGGAGCCAGAATCTAAATCGTAAAAAGAACTATCAGATGTTCATATATTTAAGTCGAGTAAGTATTTTAGTTTTGTATGTAAGCAGATTTTTTTTGCGACCACATGTTTCTGTAACTCACTATTAGGTATACCGATATGACCTTGTTTTTAAAAGCTCAGAAGACTATCGTGATAGCACTGAGTAGTCGATTCAGTTAATAAATATTTCTATCTCACATTTTTACCTATTCTATTTAGTACGTAGGCTAAAAGCAAGCAACGATGATAAACCAAACAACAAAAACATCAAGAGATAAAAGGATAGCGTCAAAATTAAAAATGATTAATATACTTTTTGTTTTTGAAAAGTCCATTCACACCGCTCAGAGTGCATTGAAGCGTTAATTAAATTAAATCAGAATTATTGTCGAATCGAGAGACGGCACGCAGCGATTTGTCACAGACGTGCATTTGGGACGGCCTTCACGATCGAATGCGTACACACTTCCTGATCAATGATCTGACTGAGCATCTGATCAGGATTGTTCTGATTAACTCCAAGGATATTCACCTTGGGTTGGATCCAGTATGTTGACATATAGGGCCCTTCTTATTACGCTGACTGTTTTTTAAGGGGATGATCAAACCGTTAAACTGAACATCTTTCTATATGAAAAAAAACGATCAAATCATGGAAAAGAAGTCGGTTAAAAAGTCTGCGGTAACATATAAAATTCCAATCCTACTCGACCAAAATGTATGGGACAGCTGATTCTTTTTTCGCGATTTTGACGTTGGTCCCATATAGTAAGTTGTTCAGTTTGATGGTCTGATGGTCTGATCATTCCATTAAAAACCGTCAGCATATTAAGTTGTACCCTGTATAAATTAGTGACAGTGTCAGTATAGTGTGTAAAACTTCAATTGAAGAAAATTATAGAGTTTTGAATACCTATCTTTGCATACTTATGTTCTAAATAATAGATTCCTTATCAATTTCAACTACGGCGACTGCTAATCTTTGAAGAAATTTTTGAAGTGCAGAAGGTTACATGCTAAACACAGATGCACTCTCTCATCCTTACCCTCCTTTGTCTGATGGAACATGAGATCAGGAAGCCACCTCTGATCAGATTCATGGGTTAGAATGCAGGGCAATAACCGGCAGCCACACGTTTCGCCATCGCATTCTGTACATATGGTGTCACTATAGAAATCTCGGGCTTTATTTTGCCTTCAATATCGAAAACGCCGGATTACCTGAATGCGTTTGATCGTGTGTATCGCAGTCCCGTGACTTACTCCGCATCTCAGGTTCCCGTGATCACTGATCGCGGGAACGATGGACTTCCGCCCGCCATTCATCACGAAATCGATTCAAGATCGAATGTTTGACGTATCGATTACACCGACACGCTTTTGACGTATTCTATTGTGTCACCGTTAAGTTCCATTCATCGATTTGTTTTGTGTATTGAAATAGGCAAGCAGGCGAATAATTTATAAACGTTTTTGTCTCTCCCTGTACTTTCTACGTACACGTCCAGTGCGTTGTGTTGTGCACGTTCTATAGAAAAGAAAACATTTTGAATCATAACATCGCTTTACGGTCGAGAGGCTCTCTTCTGACCGATACAATATTTTATATTTACTCATTTATTTGTACAAGGGAACTCGTTCCGTCTAAATGAATAAAATTGATTGCTTATACAAACTGTGCGCCCAAATACTCAGCCATCACAATAAATAAGGGCTTTAGAAGAAAAAAAAGTTTAAAAAAAAGCTTGGACTGTTGGACGGCGGCAAGCGGCGCGGGCGCAGGCGAGTCGGTCCGACCTTGGCGTGCTCCGTAAGACAAGTCGATTTTGTTATTTGTTTATACACAACACTACCTGTTCACGGGGAGAGGTGTGGTGGTCACACACACATGAACCCGAGCCGACCGCGGCGCGGCCGGGCCCGCGCAGCGCGCGCTATACGCCCGATGTCGAATCGCTCAGACATTTTACGGCGATTTTTGTAATGAACATCGATTTATTGCGCCTTTGGTATGCCGCTCAAATTCTGACTTTATAGACAAAACATACGAGAGCGATAAAAATCAATTTTATTGAAACGATACACGCAGCTCAGGCTTTAAAAATGTAAGACACGCAATAATTTTGAACTGTTGAACAGACGCATATTCTATCCTGGCCCAATTAAAAATAAAAACCGTAGCAGAATTTACGAGTAGAAAGTTTATATATAAACTTTAATATCAAACTTTAAAACAAATATTTATGGATCGCGGAGCCGTATACACTTCACGTTCATCAAGATGTATCGTTATGAAATGTTATAATGTTCCCCGACGATATGCTTTAATGGTAGTCCGGTAATGGGAAAATGTAACAAGATCCGCCGGGACACTATGAAAGACACGGAAGCCGCCTCCAAACGCTATAAAAATATTTCACCGCAAGCATCGGCGCTACCTGATAAGGATACGCAGTCGTTTGTAGTAGCCTCATGATCCAGACCACAACTCACAACCGACCTTTACAATTTATGTGTTAAATACTGTCACTATTATCTCCTTAATGTGTTTGGAGACACTTTGTGTAGATACGGAACTCTAAAGTTTAAAAGGACATCGATTCTTTTTGTCGGTCCTTTTTGTGTAACTCCAATGCGGGATGTAGGTACCATATTCGTGTAGAATATAAAGATTGCATTGATCGGAAACAAAAACAATGAACTCACTTTATATTTTGCAGGTGAAGTGACAATATGATTGATAAAAAAGCTGTTGCGTTTAATAAATGGTATTCTGTCCGCCCGAGCCTTTTTTGTCATCATAAATATTACCCAATACCAAATAGGACTTCGTGACCTCTGTTTAAAATCACTGTTGCGATTACATCCAGTGATTTAGATGGCTATTACTAGGTCGCTTCCACAGATGGGTCGTTGTTGAATTACGATCTTCCCGTTGCTTTGTTGGTTTTGTACCGCCGTTAGCTCGTCGGTAATTATGAGATCATGTTTCATAGTTATCTATTGATTTAGAACTCTACGAAGTCTCAATTATGAGTCATCGATTATCGTTCATATCGGGAGAATTATGTGAGACGGTCCTCTATCATCAACGTTTTCCTTTACCTGAGAGTTTGTTAACCTCTCATCAGTATGCTTGTAGTAAACTAAGAATTTACATTGATGCTATAAAGTATCAGACTCGATTTATAATATCTGCTTATATCTGCCTACATCTAGCCTCCAATTATAATCTTTAATTTAGCGAGAAGATGCTTTAGTGTATAGTCCATTGATGTTACACAAAAATAAGATCACATAAAATTTGAAATGCCTGACATAGCTGCAACGCAAAGAAGACTTATATAAAGTTCTCTGATGAATGAACAAAGGCTATTGACAAAGTCACAATGTTGCTCTTAAACATAAAAAGTCTCAAGATGCCCTGAGGCTCAAATTCTTAGCGCAGTACAGACTTGTAGTACAAGTGTAGCGACGCTCGCGTGACCGGCCGGCCACGATGCGCCCGCGCAGATCATACGCTCCTCCTCTGATGTTCTCACGACATATTTTGACATTTCACTGAGCAAATATAGAAGCCATTTTCGTTCGTAACATCAGACTCGTAAAGAATGCGAATCGTCTTCCACATTATAATGACAATCACATTTGCTGTGTGTGAGTGGGATTAAAAGGTCACGTTTTTATTGAGATTTGATAAAGATAAAATTTTACAGTTACCATACAATTTTTATTGGCGTTTTATCAATGTCAGAGAAGTGATGATAGAATAAAGAGGAGGTCGTAAAACGGCGAAGAGAGCGACCGCGTCAGATTTTAATATCGCTACCGGTCCTACGTCTATTTTTCGGTTCGTATATACCAAAAACTCAATCAATGCCCATGAAATTTACAAGGCAGATAAAATTTAATTTAATGTTTTATCGATGGTTGTGGCAGTGTGTGTGTGCGTCTGTACACAGTAATTATGCGGCGGATCGGCGGCGCGGGCGCAGCGCCGGTGGTCCGGCCCCCCTCGCCCGCTCGCCTCTCTATACAAACGCTCTCCTACACCTGGGAACTCACGGCCGGACACTGTGTGAAGGATAGCGCTGGCATGAGCTTTAGACTTGGAAATATTGTACTGTATTACTATTGTTTAGAATTCAAGAACAAAACTCGAGATGCTCTAATTTTTACGTTTTGATTTGTAAGTGTGAGAATCTGTTGGTACGGGAGATGTCCAGTCTTGAAGCGCGACGTGAACCTTTGTCTACTTTTATTTGCCTGTCACTCTTGTTCGGACCATCTTGCTTGGACGTGTGTAAGGCACGACAATGTAACTCTTTGTGAGAGCCTTTAGCGGCCTTTACAACAGTAAATTTCGTTGTCATGCATAAAACCATGTGTTTATATGGAACACTGGCAGAGCTTTATTGTTGTTGAGATAGGCTTTGCTCTTCACCGTGCAGAACAATTAACATCACCGTTTTTGTTGTTCAAAGTTTATTTTTACCGACAGAGCTCGAGTTAATAAAGTGTAATTGTTAGTGTGAAGTATTTTATTTGTTTTAAATAAAATGTCGAGTCGAGCATAAATGTTAATTGAAATTAGCTTGTTGGTAGTTAGTATCTTATTTCTGATTATAAAAAATATATATATTAACATACACAAGTTTAATTATTATCTACATAAAACTAGTCAACGATTCCGTTTACTTCCATAGGTTTGAGTTGGTCTAAACCAGAGGTGCTCAAACCTTTTTCTCTCGTATGCCATTTGCAATTTTTTTCAGTTTTGGGTATCCAACATAGAATTTTTATTAATTTAACAACTGCAAATGGGATTTTGGAAGTTGAAAAAGTGCTACGCATTTTGAAATATTAAAATATTAGTGTAGATATTAAACATCTTAAAAAAAACAAGTTAAGTTTTATACATCCTCCTCAATATCCCTTGAGCTTCCCTGACTTTCCAGAAAGTAGACATCTTGATTGATAGAAATCCAAAATTGTGGTCTCGACTCAAGACCTGCTAAAATAGGATCCACTTTTACATATTTGCGCGCCCAATTTTATTTTTCGCTCACACAGACCCCTTGCAGGTCGTAGACCCCCGGGGGTCGATACATACCACTTTGGGTATCTTCGGTCTGAACTAAACGAACTCCGTAATAAAACAGATGTCGTAAAATGTTGGTGTGGCATTATTGACCCGACTTGATGACTGGCTCAATGGCAATTATCAAATAAACACTGCCAATCATAATATTCATTTGGTAAAAGTATATGTTATTAAAAACAGAATTAATTACGGTAGATACCGAAAGGGCATTAGCATTTAGCATTTTAATTTCTCGAAAAATCGTTTGGTGACTAAAATCCATTTATAATTTTTGGATTTCTAACTGTTATTTCTGGAAGTATGAGTAGTGAATTGCAATATTTTATAACTTTATGACTGCAGCTTCCGTTTGTTCTTGGCCGAGTGACAACTCTTTTCTTTACTATTTCAACTATATTGTCAATGTTATTGCTATATTTGCCGACACTAATTGGCGAAATCCTTTCGAAGTTTCTTAGAACGGTTAACAAAATTGAGGATTTATTTGGTGCAATAAAATTTGCCGGCATCGGCATTCGGCACCCTTTACGGTCCCTAACGGTTTTTAGAGTAACATAATGTTTTGCACAGATTTGAACCGGACCTTTTTGTTTGGCATTGTTCTTATATTTGCAACTCTTTAGTTTACAACCCTTGAGTTCCGTTAATTGACGTCACGGATAACGGAACGTCTCCAAAACGGGTTTTATGAGGGTTGAAAGAATTTGCGAATTGTTTTATGGCGCTAGGTACAATAGAACTTATTGTTTTTGTAGTTTGTGTTCGCACCTACAAGGGCTTGACTGAGACATCGATTGTTTTAAGAGAAGGTGTGTCATGCTTGTCCGTTTTTAAAGGATGCTCAAGGATTCGATTCGAATTTCTATATATTATGTCGTAAGACGCTTTGTTTAATATGTATTTCTGTATTAGTTATACAGGATGTATAATTAAATGCGTTTCATATCGAACAGAGTGCTTCAGACCATCATACTGTGGAGCTAACATCAAAATCGCAAAAAAAATTAGCCGTTCCATAGAAAATGTCTACAGCTACTCGACCAAAATTTTAGAAACAGCTGATTTCTTTTTGGTGATTTCGACGTTGGTTTTATCGTGAAAGTTGTTTAGTTTGATGATCTGAAGCATCCTGTTCGAGTTGTAAGGCATTTAAGTTTACACCCGGTATACATATAAAATATTCAAATGTTACTAGCCGTACCCAAAATCTGCCCAGTATGAGAGGAAGATCCCGTCGCAATAGACAATGTCCATAATTTTTACTTGCTTCGAAATTGAAACACGTAGGTTTCCTCGTGATATTTTTCATCACAGAAAAAACAAGTAAAAACCTTTAAGAGAAGTTTATTCCGAATGCGTAAATGCGCGCTGCATACAAACGTAGTCTGGTGACATTTTCAATACTAACTAATTAAACTCAATGAAATTTTGCAGAAACAATCTAGGAACAAATCTCTATGCTTGTATCGTGTCCGAATTTCGTTAAAATATACAGTTTCAATGCTAGCATTAATTTAAGATTTGTATGAAAATTTTTGAGGCACTGTAACTTTAAAACTGTACATTTTAAGAAAAATCTGACATGATACGAGCATAGAGATTTGTTTCTAGATTGTTTCTGCAAAATTTCATTGAGCTTAATCGGTTAGTATTGAAGATATCACCAGACTTCGTTTGTATGGAGCACGCCAACAGTAATATACCCTTAAACGTCACCTCTAACCACAACTACTCTTTATGTCCAGAGAATGCGGTATTTCAGATGCACCCGATAAGGAGCGATGGCTTCACGCGGCTTTTGTGAAAAGATTCATTGCGAATTGACAACGTCTTGGTCACAAACTCACAGTATCGAAGTGTTAGCATGTCCTTATGCGCTTTTGAATCAGAGCAAACAAACAGGAGGCGGACTAAACATATTTTTGCCAATCGTGGGCGAGGTAAAGACGCAATGAAGCAGTTTCTGAAGATTACGCTGAGAGCAAGTCTAGGATATCATTTACAGGAGCCGCAGCGAAACCATTTGGCAACGTCATTGGTAACTTGGTTGACATTGTCAAACTCTTTCTATGAGGTGTTCTCGGCGTACTGGATACTACGTAAAAAATTAAGAAACAATCAATACAAAATGAATGTGCATTTAAAAATGAGATAACATATTTTACTGCAGGCCTTTTTAAGGGGTGATTTAAGACACTGAAATCTTGAGTCATGGATCAGCTAACTTGGTTTTAAATCTTAATGTTGATTTAATACCACAAGTAGTTCCCTTTCCCTTAACATTTGTTAGAACATAAAAAACAATATCCTGTTTACACCCTATTAACTATTATGTGATCTGATCATATAGAGTACGCCTGAGCGAGTTTGGCAATTTATTTTACATCTGGACATTTATTTTAATTCATCATCAAGAAGTATACCTACATTCCACTGCATGCATAACAAATAGATAGGGAGTCGAGTGTAAAATGGACGGGCCATACTCCACGTGGTCATTACTAAAGTTGCTCGCCTAACTACTAAAGTTGAAGGAGGTATCTCCGACCGAACGACCTTGATCCTTTCAAAGCCGCCTCACCTTTAGTAAACTACATCATTTTAGTAGGTATACCTATTTTTTATGCTACTGTGGTGCCTTCTAATCCAAGGAAATCAAATTCGAAAATCTTAAGAATTCGCACCAAATTTTGAATTAATCTAAATAACTCATTAAATCTTCTTAAAAAAAAATTGTCTACACAAGTAGAAGTGATTTCAACTTATAAAGTAGATGCACATAATACATATTTTTTCCAATATTTAGGCTTTCCTTTGGGCACAGGTTTCATATGTAGTTTATAGAAGAATAAGAAATATAATTCTTAGCAAATAAAGCCCAGATGTTAAAGATCATTGCTATATTTTTCATTAATTTGTGTGTGTTTCAAATAACGAGACGATAGCTTCTAAAGACCGGCAAAATATGGCCCTGCCCTGCACCAACCTAAGGGGAGCGTCTTAAGTTAGCAGCCTATGCAGTCTCTAGTTTAAATGCTCTAAGGCTTTTGCTAGGCTTTTACAGACTCAAGCTCAGTAACTTACGGCGTAAGAAACAAGCTCAGATGCAGAGATTAGATCTTCATGGATTCTGCTTGGTTTTAGAACTGGTTTCGATGGGGGCATGGTTCAAAGTTGTTTGAGTGAAACTTTGATGGTAGTTAAATGGGGGTTAACAAATAGAGTATGGAATTGCAAAGGTATAAGTTTGTTTAGTTCGATTTAAAGTTCGTGTGAGTTTTGTGTTTTAAATTCGTATACATTAACCGTATTCCATTTAAGGTCAGCTACTTGGTTGTGACTACTTTTTGAGGTGTACTGTTTACAAGTTTATCTTTCTGACAAGCTTGGTTTCAGGAACAAATGACATGACAAAGTGTATAAATTTTCGCCTACACAACCACTGCAAAAGAAACTTTAGTTATTTTAGAACAAATCGTTTCTTTAGTCAATTTAAAAATATATTTGAAGCGAAAAGGGAAGTTATGCTGAAGTGAATATAATATACGGATATCGATTTAAGATATTATTTGAATTGAAGACACAAAATAATACTGTTTGTGAACAATTTAAAACATGGTTATTCGATGCTCTTGTGACACTGGTACATTTCGTTTTTTTATCTCTATATTTTGTTTCGTTTTTTATATCTATCGCTGTGGTTATGCCCTAAAATAACATTATAAAAAAAAAAATACTGTAAAAAAAAAGTACTATAATAATAATAATAATAAATAAATAAATATAACTGTAATGTATGTATATTATATATACATTATATATAGTACCTACTCTGTGACATTATATACAGAAGTACTTATTATGCAATACCTCCTGTAGTTGGGGGGCCTGGTGTCTGTTTAACAGGTTTTACAACAGTTAAAGCCTTTTTCAGGCTCCAGTCTCCGCAAACATAATCATTTTACGAAGCTGTATTATTAATAAAAAATCCTTGCTTGTATGTTTGTGGTGAAAAAATAAACGTTTTTATTTTTTTATTATTTATTTATTTATTACACTATGGTATTACACCGTCTACGTCTATTGTTTTATAGAACATTTTTATTTCATCCAACTTCTTTCTTACTCAAACCAGAAAAATATCATGTGATTTCAAAGCTATTCTTAGCAATGTTTTCCGACAACGTTTATCTTTCTTGTTGACATTAAACGCTTCATTTAGTATATACGAAACCTTTGTTTGTGTATGATGATGACACTTCCTGGACCAAACAATAAAGATTTCATTTTTAGTACTATTGATTAGAGGAAAACCAATATTTACCCCATTGGTACGGGACAGTCTTATAAGAACAATTTAATAAATATGTAGGTTTTATCTCAGTTATTGAAGAAACAGATCAGTGAATATTCCACTAATGACAATTTTGAAGGGTTCGGTGACACATCTGCCGAATTTACGCGACGTAATTTTACGTGTCTACTAGGAAAATGTGTAACGGTTTCGGCAACGTAAATTCGGCAGGAGTGGATGACACTCCTGCCGAATTTACGTTGCCGAAAATATGTATGACTTGATATTCGGTACTAATCCACGTCCTTATTATACACATTTTCCTAGTCATCACACTAAGACGAGAAAATATAGTTTTAAGTCGCGTAAGAGAAATTTACTAATATAGATGATTAGTCCGCGATTTATATATTACTCCGTGTGTTAGTACTTTGGAGTGATAAGTATAGCTGAGAATCGTAGCACATAGACATAGTAGATTAATACATACGTAACCTCCAAACCTTTTAAGTGTGCACTAAGTTTCTCTAGTTGTAGCAAAACATTAACGTTTAGCTTATTAATTTATGGTATCAAATCAAATTAGTTTTTAGTAGATTTAGTAGTTCTATTTGTCCATAGCTAGACCACTCACTAACCTTCTTTATCATAATACTCGTAGTATTATTTATGAACAATCACATCGTTTCCTAAGAAATTGAACAATTAAATTATTTCTTAACCTAATCTGCTCCCATTCTTAATCCCCTTAAGCAGCCCTTGTCCTAAGCATCAACACTCCAACAAAGAACAAAAGCGAATCCTACACGCTACCTTTAAATCCGTTGATCTTTTATCACAATGACTAATTCCAGTCCGTTTCGCATGCATTAGCATTTCAAGCAGAAGGAGCTTGAATGGCGCTCCGGGCAGCTTGCAATTACGCAAACAATATAATAGTAGTTGTCAGTACCTACCTGATGTCCAGTCGACTTGTTTGTACTTACGTGTGGAGAGAAAAGAAATGACAAGATAGTTTCCTGTGGTGCTTATCGAGATCATGTTTGTGCGCGAAAGATTAGCCACCTCTCACCACTTGACACGTCATTCCTTGATGAATTCTATTCTAAGATTGTATTCTACTCGGTCATTCTTAATATGCTGACACTTTTTTAAGGGCATGATCAGACCGTCAAACTGAACAACTTTCTCTATGGCACTAACATCGAAATCACGAAAAAAAAACTGCTCTTCCAGACAAAACTGCAAACTTACTCAAGCCAAATGTATGGGACAGCTGATTTTTTTTCGCAATTTCGATTTTGGACCAATATAGAAAGTTGGTCAGTTTGGTGGTCTGATCATCCCCTTAAAAAAGTGTCAGCATATTAAGAAGGACCATGTAAACTAGAGTTTACCCGCGACTACGTCCGCACAAATTATACCAGATTTTAAGTCAGATCATAAGCTATCAAACAAAACAGTTTCATCAAAATCGGGTCAGTAGTTTTTGCGTGATGCTGCTAAAAACAAACAAACAAACATACAAACAAACAGACAGACAAAAATTCTAATAAAGGTTGATTTGGAGTCCGGGATACCTACAAACCATATCGTAATCTTTTTCGTGTAAATATATTCAATGTATAGGTACAGACACACTTCTGTTACAGATTTATAATAGTTAAGATTTAAAATATGGTTGCCATTTTGGTTTTAATCATTTTGCCAATGTCTAGTTTATGCAGGAAAAGTTTATGAAGGAAGGAGATATTGTTCTTTGTGTTTGTGCAGTTAGAGTTAAATAGTAAAAAAATATGGCAATAGAGGTAGTTGTAATTGCCATGTGTTGAAATAAAGTGTATCAATCAAATCAGTTTTTCAAGAACTTTTGTTCATTTACCTTTCGTTTTGTAAGAGCATAATAAAATAATAGTGGTTAGTTTTCCAGTACCACAATAATAAATACACATCAACATTTTTGCAAATGGCAAAAGCTTTGTATATTCTACAAAGAAATAAACCAACCAAAAGTTCATATTCATTTATTTCATGAAAATATCGATTATATGGTAAATTTAAAAGAACACAACCTGTTTTCATAGACTTGAATTTTAAACGGGAAGATGTAACTTTTAGATGAAAATTGTAGTACCATGTTTGGCTTTACCAGATTTTAATTAATGGTATTGAAGTTACCAAGGGAGGTTGTACGTTGTCTCATAAAGTACAAGCAAACTCAGGCAGGAAACAACCGTTTTATAGAAGATTATAACTCGAGGCACTTTTATAGACTTTTTAATGCAGAGCTCTTACAAAGCAAAACGTTGAGAGGTTTCTCAAGCTACATGATGAATCACTTTAAGAATGAACGTCACAATGTCACCCATCGAGATGTATGGCATCTAGTCTTGTCACACTGAATTTGATATTTCTATCCACAAACAGGTTCCCATTTTGTCGCATTTCCATTTCCAACGAGGCCGACTTTCTGGCCTATTCAGAAGGGCTTTTTTTCAAATTTTAGCGTATCACGAAGACAAATCTCAGGACGGATCCTAGAGCCGGCTCTCACCGGCTTCTTTATCCTTTCCACAAAGGACGTAATAACCATATCAAACGGCTGTGTACCTTTGCCGTGTTGCATACATATCGCCGGGACAGGACCAGACGCCTCTATGTGCCTCTATAGTATTTTAAAATGAGTAAAGAAATGTGTTTTGTTTCCGTCGGGGCTCGGCTTCCATACCTAATGTTGCGGACGGAACGTGAATACCTGACGCGTTCACAAATAGGATCAGTAGACAGCGTATGACTTCGCTTCGCCCTTACATTACCATATTAGGAAGACATTTAGTTAGAATTTATCTGTTTGATTTGACTTGCCTTTCTTTGTTCTTTATTGGCAAAACGAGTTTTATCAATTGTTTTTGTTGTAGTTAGTGTTTAGTTTTGAATTTATTAGGTACTTCACTTCAAGTAAGTAGGTACCTAATTTTGGACAAACGACGGAGTTATAAAAGGTGTACATTTAAATACGTTACATACTTTAGAGGGTGCTTCAGACTATCCAACTGAACAACTTTCACCATGGGACGAATAATGTAATCCCCAGAAAACTCAGCTGTTTCATATATTTTGGTATAGTAGGCAATTTTTATGTTGGATCCGTAGTTGTTCAGTTTAATGGTCTGAAGCACCCTATTAGTAACGCATTTAATGTTACACCCTGTATAATGATTTAAATTCAATCTCAGAATAATACTTAAATTAACAGCAACACAGTTTAGACGTTCCTCTGTTGCTCAACGCACCCATACATAAATTAAATGTTATTTCAGACAAGTCACAACAATACCCTTAAAAGCTTTATTCTTGAAGGATTTACTGCCTATCTCGGTAGCCATCAGCCATAAAGCTAATGGGATTCTATGAACGCCTCATTATTTTGGAGTTGATAATATTTAAATGTCGCATACAGCAGGTAACGTCACGGGCGTGCCCGGGTCTGGTCGCTACGTGAGAGGCATGAGAACCATAGAGATCGACCCCGCACATAATTTCAGCTCGTCCTTTGTGCCTGCTCTTTGTTATTAAAGTAATCACGGCCGCCCTCCATCATGCTCCAATCGAAACATTATGGGATATAAACAAAAGAAAGCAAGAATTCAATGAAATGCCATTATGTCGCCGTGGAGGGCACTCCAGCGGCCCTGTTGGGCCTGTTGTCTCAATATTTTTCTTGGTGGATGGAGTTGACGCGTCATTCTCTCGCGTCGCTCAAAAACACCGCTTGGAATTTTGAAGGGCTCTCGATAATAGCCCATATTTACGGCCTTTAGATAATGTTATTTGGACGGGGGATTTATTGAAAATAAACCATGATGAAATGTCATGCGTTGGCTTTATTTTAGTATTATTGTTGGACAATTTTCGTGTCTGTCATGTTGGATTTGGATAGGTTAGATTGTTGGAAGTAACTTCGGTTTCAAATGCATTTGGATTTAGTTTAATTTCATTGTTATTGTTATTATACAGGGTCCAACTTAATATGCTGACACTTTTTTAAGGGGATGATCAGACCATGAAACTGAACAACTTTTTCTAAGGGACCAACATCGTAATCGCGAAATAAAAATTTGCTGTTCAATACAAAACTGCAAACCTACTTGAGCCAAATGTATGGGATAGCTGATTTTTTTTTCGCGATGTCGATGTTGGTCCCATAGAGAAAGTTATTCAGTTTGACAGGCTGATCATCCCCTTAAAAAGTGTCAGCATATTTAGTTGGACCCTATATATTTCATCGTTTCATGTGCCTTTTGCGTTAGTTTTGAAAGATCTCTCGGCGTTTATCCTATCTTAGAAATCGAGGCGATCAAGCCCTTGTCTCTTCACTGGGAAATAGCTGAGAATATTGTGGGCTCAAAGAAAGGCCAGGTTTTACAAATAATTTAACATAATTGTACGTTGTGATTTCCCCTGACCATAATAACGTGGACTTTGGCGGTTCAAAACACACCACAAACTTTGTAAGCAACAGGCGACGTGGCCGTTGCAATGTTAGCAATTAGCGATTACGATTACGATTACGATTAATGCTCTAAATAATCGTCGATTACGATTATTTCATACGCATACTCAACACACTTATGGAAATGATGTAAGTATGTATTACAATTATTGATAATGATATGAAACATTAATATTATTCAATAATAAAAATTGAAGTATTGGAGATTTTGTTTAAAAACAATACTTCTAGTTTGTCTGTCTATTTCTTTTTTCAGTTTTATCTAAACCGGCAGTCGAAAATAATCTCTCCAAGGCAAACGCAAATGACCACATTTAGGCTACCTGTCCACACCTGCCAATACACATACATATTACTAATAGGTAATCGTTAAATAATCGCAATGAAAATGGACGATTTAGATTAATCGCTAATTGCCAATAATCGCCGATTACGATTAGTCGTAATCGTTTCCCTACTAGATGTAATGTTCTTAGAGCCGCGCCGCCACAGCTTATTATTTGAAGCGGTTCTCTATCATGGGATTTAGATACGTGTCGCATATTGTCATCTGATAGAGAGGGGAGGGTTGATCCGACAATCGGTTAATGTGTTTACGGTCGGCACCTTTGTGTTGCTATTAGAAGTTTAGAGCCTCTGAGGCCAATACTGTCAGATTATGAGGATCTTAGGCCAGGAAAGTAAGCTCAGTGGAATGCATTGATAGGGTTTTAATAATTGATTTTAATATGCTGTAAATGATAGGTTGAATGTAAATATTTAAGGGGATTTCTCTTAAAACTCGCGCCGGCTGTCCGATTGGTAAGACAGGTTTTATCTGCATTTTTAGTATCGTAAGTATACATTAAAGTAAGGCATGGCATATGCTCACGACTAAAAGGTGTAATAATAACAAAACACCCTGGTAAAATTGGAGCCACCCTAGAAAACCTGACCGTAGACCGTCAAACTGAACAACTTTCACTGTGGAGCTAACATCGGGAAAAGATCTGCTGTTTCATATAGAACCCCATTCTCGACTCAAATGTTACCTACAATCGGCTGATTATTTTTCTCCATAATAAAAGTTGTTCAGTTTTTTCTCGATGTCGTCTCTCGTGCAGTTTGATGGTCTTTACCACCCTCCTAAATAAGGGGTTTTTGTTAAATATTGTTTATATCTTAAAGAGGTGGGTAAAGACCATCAAACTGAGGTATTCTAAAATTATACCTACCAAATTCCGAATTTCCACCATTATTCACTAGCTATGCCCAAAATCTGTCCAATATGACGATGGAAGTGAGCCAGTCGCTACTTTTTAATGGACAGTAGACAATCGAGAATGAAAGACATCCATTAAAATATGTATGTAGAAAAAGTAAGAATACGTAACTGATAATAATATTGATCTTTTAATAGATAATAATATCTAAACTCATAAAATCTGGTTTCTCATAATCGAATAAAATAAACAAATAAATTGATAGCAGGTATTAATTTAAAGAACTAGCCATTCATTGTCAACATTTCACATAATAATATACATAAATTCGTTTAAATTTAAAAGGAAGAGAAATATTTGCTCCCATTTGAGAGCGTTTATTGCTATTCTATGACATCGGCCTAGGCTTTAGTTTAGATTCGTAACCATATTAAATAGGCATTTTATTTGCTTTTCGAATTCTTTTATATAAATATCATCCTATAAAGAATAATAGCGTAATAAAATGTTAAACATATTCAGAGTTGAAGCTCGGATTTAAATGGAATGGTCATGTTTAGAAACTAATAAGAATATTGTGCCCGACAAAAATGCCGTTCGTTCTTAACGAAGAATGCTTTGTGGAAACCTGAATCGTAAATTTGAGACGGAACTATTCCAGATTGTATCGTTTAGGCAATTTAGGCTTTGGTCGAATGCTTTATGTCTTACGTGCTTTAGAAATAATTTCGAATTATGAGTTATTTTTCGACTAATGAAGTCGATTTATTGAATCTTCATATCAGCGGTCTTTAAAAACATTATTTATTATTCTCATACATTTCTCCTACCTACATGCTACTCCATGATCGAACCAGTGATCGAAAAGAGGGCATTTTTTAAAAATTGGTTTGCTATTGATCTCAATCCAGTCCTTTGTCCAGTCGACATTTTTATCTTGCAGTACGCTATCGGAAATTTAATCAATTTTTTTCTGAAGTACAGGTGGACCCGCCTGCAGTTCTTATTCAATGTTTAATTTGGAAAATGAAACCTACGTTACGGACAATTTTTTGTTTAATATTGAGTTCCTTTTTCGGAAAGAGTCGCTACTAAATGTAAGCTCAAAAATTGACGAAAAATAAACGATGAAAGGTACCTTTAAAAACTTTAGCTACAGATAAAAATACGGTAGACGTAACGGTAAAACATACATTAAGTAACTAGTTCGGATAACCACTCCGAGTGAGCTGAGGCTTGTTTAGGAGTGGTTTACCACAAGAGTCCTGTGAGGGGTGAACTAAAAGACTGCTTTGTACAACGTTTAGGTACTGTGTGAAGCCAAGAACGGCAGATTTATTTGTGTTTAGTGTAAGACTAGGTGAGTTATGTTATTTGATTTAAAACAACAACTGCGGCTTCTTACAATTGAATTTAATTTGTTATTGCCCTTGTTGATAACTGTACCGCTCACTTTATTAACTAAATGATAATTCGTTAATATTTTTCCCAATACATTTTGCTAGGCTTAGCCTACCTATATTTGTTGTATATGGACTAAAATTAGCGCATGTATTTGTTATTCAATTAAGAGGCATACATTCAGTGGCCCATAATAATTATATGAGATTTCAAAAGTCATCGAGTGGCCTCAGGCCTCGTTTTAAGTAGTCTATTTGATACATAACTTGCCTCTAGCTAGTCGACATCAATAGGATAAACATGTATTTTTTTACCCCGGAACACTATTTATGATTCCGTTTTGAGTTTATCAGAAACCAGGCTACAACTAGGTACCAATCTTTTGAGTTTGCAGTTGTAGAGAAGATCACTTTTAACATACTGTGCATATGAGTGTACTAGTTAACTTATGGAAAATACATTAAACTGTTTTATTTTCTCTTTTATAATACCACTTTAAAGATATATTTATTGCACAAATGGGTACATAGGAAATAATACACAACTCGTTTCATCATGTATGCAACACTAGAAATATAAATTTTCTGCCAGAAGTAGCGTCGTCCGGCCCACCGGATTCTGCAACAAGCATCGTCAATTACAATAAATAAATCCGCACATGCGTCGTCAAATAACTTAATCTAACCAAATAAACCGCCCCGCACCATATCCCGCCCAAAGGTACCCATGATACTGGCTGCATTGCATCGCTGGATAGCCAGTGAACGAGATACGACCCAAAACGGAAATCCAAACCTTTCTGACGTATCTCGAAAATAAATAAACTGGATTAATAGAAATATGAATAATGAGTGAAAAACAAAATAATTATAATGTAGAAAATTTGATTATGGAAAATAAAACAACTTAAAAAAAATTGAATTCGAAACCTACTGCTGACTTCGCCCTGTCATAGTGGAGACGGAAATGCTAAATTATGTTGGTGATAACTGCTTATCCGGGATAAATGGAAATAATTAATATTTTGATCGCTGTTTTCGTACTTACATTATTATAAGTACTACAACAAAAGGGAGTCGAGAATAATAATTCATAGATAACAATTTAATCATTGCAAAATTAAGGTAGCCTAAATAGTAGAAGCCATTGTTAGTGTTACTGAGTCATTTGTTGCGAAAGCAACCAACGGGTTTCTCCGGGACAGTTAAAGATTCTCTGTTTATGTTAAATGTTTACGAGATAGAACCCTTTGTTTTGTCGTTACTATAGAAACTTCTTTATTGCTGTTTGTGAAATTGTCAAAGATGTTGCGAATTTCTCGACAAAAACTGAAGGGGTAATAAAATTGGTCGTGTAGTTTATTTTCTTATGGCTTGATTTATTGGTAGGCTACAATGTGTTGTAAATTAAAGATTTTGTCGGTGTCTTAAGAAGTCTAGCTTTATTAGTCATCGCTTAGACTTTTAAATAAAAATTTTGACTACTAACTTTAAATGGTAAATTATTAGCACTCTTCACAAAGTTGAATATACAGGGTCCTTCTTAAAATGCTGACACTTTCTTAAGAGGATGATCAGACCGTCAAACTGAAAAACTTTCTCTATGGCACCAACATCGAAATCGCGAAAAAAAATCAGCTGTTCCGTATAAAACTGTGAACCTACTTGAGCCAAATGTATGGGACAGCTGATTTTTTTTTCGCGATTTCGATGATGGTCCCATAGAGAAAGTTGTTCAGTTTGACGGTCTAATTATCTCCTTAGAAAAGTGTCGGCATATTAAGAAGGACCCTGTTTGTACCGAATGCGATGATTTTATACCACTAGTTGAGCACTGCAGTGCTTCTGTAAACGTGTGGCTGCCGTATATCGGCCGTCAAATTGAACAACTTTCTCTACGGGATCACCATAGAGAAATTGTTCAGTTTGACGGTCTGATCATCCCCTTAAAAAAGTGTTAGCATATTAAGAAGGACCCTGTATTGGATTGATAAGTGTGTAATAAGTTTGGAGTTTAATTTGCTATGTTGTTGAGCTTTTCGTAATATTAGCTAAGCGAAATACTTATCTCAATTCATTGTCTTATATTGAACGCGAATTTTATTCAAAAGAAAGAAAGAAATATGAACCTATGCTATTCCAGGAGCCCACCACGATTGGTTTCTGGTCTAAACGAGCCCAGAATACTGGCGGCGCGGCGTCGTTGCCGCGTTGTATTGCAAGTGCTATGGGTTGGACCTGATCTTATAATATCTTCTACCACGTTCACCTAAACATACAATATCAATTTTTTTTTTTCAATGATTCTATTAGATTCCAATAAGGGCTAAATTCGTACATCATGGCCAACTCTACAATTAAGTAACCAGTTCAATTCAAATGAGGAAATAACTAATCTATAAAAACAGTCTCAAAATTAGGTCTTAAATCAATATAATTACAACCGATATGAACACGTTTTAGAGTTTACGTTGCAAACTCCTAGAGGCTATGTAGCCTTTTTCTTAGCATTCTTTACAATGTTACCTTACCGCAGAATCGCCTCAGGCTACTAAATGCTACTATAGACATAAAATGTTATGGTTTTTGTGTCTTACTACATGGTTTCGCCATTCGAATTTGAACTTTGGAGCCTATAAAATAAGGTTAAGGAAGTGTCGTTTATGTTAAAACTACATTCAATTTGTTAGGGTGAGTTTACACAGGATCCGAAGTGCAACGTCGGGACAAACATTAGGGCTTTGTGCTGCTCATGGAAAGGGTAAATATTGGTCCTTTACTTCGGGGAAAAATGTGGTTAGAAAACACGTGAACCGCTGTGTACTGTTTTCGTTATTGGAATTAGGCTCTTGCGCGGTTGAATGCGATCGGCCTTTGTGCCTCTCTATTATAATTTGTTGGTTAAATTTTGTCTGTTTTGATATGAGCCGACAATGGCGGCACGCGGCACTCGATACAGAAAATTGATCGCACATTAATTTACGTGGCAATAAATTTTGGGAGCCCTGTTTGTTTTGAGCGGCAATCACAAATGGTTCGGTAGATTTTTTATAATTAGGTAGGTATTTGGTGTTAGAAGCCAGAAGCTCTTAGTCATGTGATTTGAGCGTTGTTATTCCCCATTATTAATGAAATTAGAACCTGCATGTTTGCGTACATGTCATTTCACGTATACATGTAGGGTGTAAGGAAAAGTATCATTAACCTTTGAAACATATTCTACCCATCAAACTGAACAACTTTCACTATGGACGCGTCACGTATGGTGCAGTTGAGTTTATTTTGCGCTGACATGTTTGCTCCCTTAGCAAAAGTAGTTTAGTTTGATGGGTATACTATGTGGTTTAAAGGTTAATGATACTTTTCCTGACACCCTGTATAGGGGGGTCCTTATTAATATGCTGACAGTTTTTTAAGAGGATGATCAGACCATCAAACTGAAAAACTTTCTCTATGAGACATACATAGAAATCAGGAAATAAACAACTGTTCCATACTAAACTGCAAACCTACTTGAGACAAATGTATGGGACAGCTGATTTTTTTTCACGATTTCTATGTTGGTCTCAAAGAGAAAGTTGTTCAGTTTGATGGTCTGGTCATCTCCTAAAAAACTGTTAAGAAGGACCCTTGTATATCGTAATGTGTATGTGTCATTTTGCGTAAATGTGTCAACATGCGTTTTATCAATTTCTTACTCGTTTTCTCTCTTTTAACTTATACAGGGTCCTTAATATGCTGACACTTTTTTAAGGGGATGATCAGACCATCAAACTGAACAACTTTCTCTATGGGATAAATATGCAAATCGCGAAAAAAAAACAGCTGTCTCATACATTTGGCTCGAGAAGGTTTGCAGGTTTGTACGGAACAGCAGATTTTTTTTTTCGCGATTACGATGGTGATGCCATACAGAAAGTTGTTCAGTTGCACGGTCTAATCATCCCCTTAAAACAGTGTCAGCAAATAACGAAGGACCCTATCTTAACTTTCATCTTGTTTTTTGAGTCTCTGAATATAATGTGCTACGTACGATTAGAATTGAATAACCTCGTCCATTTCATATGTAACGTTTTATCTTGAAGAAAAACAGGAAACCTTACTTATCTGACACCTGTGAAAAGGGTTCAGTAAAGAATATGTTACGGGAATAAAAAGGCATTATAAAATGCGCACTTTATAACAACTTTATTTCGAAACATGATTGTGGTATTGTGCTATTGTTTAAAGCACCTTATGTAGTGGATATATGGGCTATAATATACATTTATCAGTTGTGGTAGTCCACCTTATGTGGTCGTTTCTTCTTTACCCTGCATAAAGATGCTAAATGGTTGAATTGTTTCCTATGCGTGATAGGGTAACCATAATCTGTTTGGCGAAATAAATTTTTGTGATACTTTTATTGAACCATACTTAACTACTTTCAACATAAACCATAATAAAATAGAGACGTAAGTTACATTTTTGGCGTTAAATATCTTTCTGGCGAACTCAAACTCTGATTGATAACATTAAGACGAGAAAATAAGAAATTAAAAGAAAAGAAAGAACCGTTTTTTATTTGGATCTCCGACACACAAACAATTTTTTACATAAGCATAGCATATGCTCACGACTATATGCCCCGAGGGGGTAGTCAGAGATATTCTGAAAACTCAGAACATCCACGTTTCACTAGTAGTACCGAATCTCTGTACAATTTTTTACGTATCACAGAAACATACAATACTAGTTTTAACAATTAGCCTTTTATTTTAACAATAAAATATTATTTCGTTGTACCGAGTACCGAGTATGATATATCGCCAATACGTCTGGCAATCAGCAAGCTTCTAATGCTGATTGGCAAACATCTTATTCTTTCAAAATCGATTCGTTAGTTTTGGTGTGAAGACGTTATAAACACACACAGACAAGCCCACTTCTAAAAATCTACACTAAGTACTATAAAACTGTAACACAAGTGCATTGTACATTGAAGATATTTACAAAAAAAAATTACGATATGGTGTTTAGGTGCCCCTCTGACTCCAAATAATCGATTTTTAAATTTCTTGCCTGTCTGTTTGTTTTTGCGTCTGTAGTGTTTCTTTTATCTCAAAGTCGCGGGCAAATTCTAGTTTATGATAAAAATATTGATAAACTTATCAAGACTTGTCCTTGGAATCAAGTATTTTACACACACCCACAAAGACCAGGCCAAAGCAATACCGTAGCCATAAAGCTGACCAACAGTCAGGGAAATAAAAAGACACGGCTTCCATTCACACTTGTGTCCTAAAATATTTATCCTTCGCCATGACACTTATATTGTGCTGCTAGAAAGAAGACATTGTCCCTGGTAGCACAATGGACATGGTTACATGACATCGGAAGCATAAATTGTTGTGTGACTTAAATAGGTACTATGGATTGTGAAAGTTGTGTTAATATATCAAGATTAGGGACAATATTTGAAGTTTTTAACACAGGTTCTGTAAACATTTAGATTCTTCTATTTAGGCATCAAATTTTTGATTATGTAGTTGACATTTTAATAATACAATGCAAGAACCTTCTGACCTCGTTTTACGTGAGTTAAAACAATCAGGAGTATAATGGAAAAATTACTACTAAAATATTAAATCATAAGAGGTTAAACATTAACAAAAAAAAAGGTCACATTATTCGAAGCTCCCCGTAGGTAAGCTTTTACCTATATTTTGCCATATTTTGCTTTTTAGAAGTTATCTTCTCGTTATTTGAAAGACATACAAATTAATGAAAAATATAGCAATGATCTTCAACATCTCGACTTTATTTGCTATAAACTATATTATTCTTCTTTTATAAAATACATATTAAGCCTGTGTTCAAAGGACACCCTAAATATTAGAAAAAATCTGTATTATGTAGTTTTATTTGCGAGAATGCGACACACACCATTGTGTAGACAATATTAAGATCTAAAAATACTACGAAGTAATTTTTTTTTAAGACCAATATTTAATGAGTTAATTAGATAATTGTACAATTTGGTGCGAATTCTTAAGATTTTTTAATTGGATTTCCTCGGTCTAGAAGTCATCACAGTGACATAATGAAGGACAAGCCAGTCAAAAGTATACCTTACTAAAATGACGCAGTTCAGTAGAGGTGAGTCGGCTCTGAAAGGGTTAAGGTCGTACGGTCCGGGAAACCTCTTAAGCATCATCATCATCACATTATTGAAATAGAAGGGAATTAATTGAAGTTAGCTCCTTTTATGATTAACATGATTTAAAGATGTAAGTAACCTACCAAAAATTAATATGATTAGGACATTTTGGATTTAGTGGAAAAAAAAAATTCACTAGACATGTTTTTTATTAGATTCTGAAATTCTTAGAAATGGGCTTCTATTGCAAGTAATTATTTTCTAAACTATTATAAAACTAGAACAGAATTGTGTCAGAATTGAAGATAAAACAAAAAAAGATTACGATATGGTTTTTAGGTGTCCCTGACTCCAAAACAACCTTTTTTTAGAATTTTTGTCTGTCTTTTTGTTTACATGTTTGTTAGACTTTTTTTTGTTCGAATGCTTATAATTTCACTTAAAATCTTGTATGAAATTAGTGCGGACGAGGTTGTGGTTAACTCTAGTTTTTCTTATAAACCTTTATACAAGGTATACTATAACTTTCAATACCATTTATTTTAGAACAAGTCAGGTTTAGAAACAGTATTTTTAGAAATGACTGTGCTATTGAATAAAATTAAATAATATATCTTCGACTGATGTAAATGATGTTCGTGAACAATCATAACATAATAGTGGTATACTTAGTTGAATACAAAATAGTGGACAAGCCAGAACATTAATGCAGCGTGAACAGCATTCTTAGAAGGGTATCAAATTTCAGAGGTGCTAAACACTCACTTTTACTAACACCGATACATTAGATCGGACACTTATTGATACATTTGCATACAGACATTTCAAAACAGCCATATTAAAACTAATATTATACAAAGATTTTTTTTGATATACGAAACTGATAAGTCCCATAAAATCTTAGAGTTACGCCTCTAAACGGTTTTAAAAGGAAACACCTCATTAAATTTAGTAAATGAAGATATAAATTTGTCCAATTTCATTAAACATAAATTTTATTTGTGTAAATGTCGTCTCGTAATCGATTCAGTATTTTTTATTGTTATTTTCAATTTTATTCGGTACTTGGCACTTTTGAGTACTTGTACATGCCAGCAAAGTCATAAAAATGTTTCATTTACACTTACAGTTATTATATCGTTGCTAATAAATTATTAGACTAAAGGCGCATATACAATATCCTCAAAGGGACAAAAATAAGGGTCAAAGGGCCACTGAAACTGTTTAGGTATTGGTGTTACGAATACGTAAAGCCAATAACTGTAGGCAGCTTTTGCAGCTCTCAAAAATCATCATGCTCCTGCCATGCTGACACTTTTTTAAGGGGATGATCAGACCATCAAACTGAACAACTTTCTCTAAGGGACCAACATTAAAATTACGAAAAAAAAACAGCTGCTCCATACAAAACTGCAAACCGACTCGAGCCAAATGTATGGGACAGCTGATTTTTATTACGCGATTTCGATGTTGGTCCCAGAGAGAAATTTGTTCAGTTTAATGGTCGGACCATTCCCTTAAAAGTGTCAGCATATTAAGGACCCTGTATACCATTATTTGAGCTCAACGGAATATGCTCTTCTTCCATTCATCTCTCATACCGAATTTCAGTGCTCAATTCTTTAACACAATCCATCCATGTTTTATTTGGTCTTCCTCTATTTATTATAGCCTTCCACATTCATACTTAGCACTTTTCTGGTAATAACATTCGTATTCACGTGCAACTACCAAATTTGGCATTGGTAACGTTAATTAACTTACCATAACTACTCAGAGACGACCTGTGATGAGATGAGACCTGTGGTGGGACGACCTGGATACCTTCAATGATGGGTGAATAGAGCTGGTTCAAAACAAGGATGCAAGGTAGATTTAAAACTTCATAGAACGGCAGCAAGGATTGTAAAGTGGCACAAAATCCTTGAAGAACCTAAAAAGAATTTCAAAATCGTCCCCGATTTTAGCTCAGATGGAAATAAAGCGATTCCGGGATGTTATACTCAATCGGAGGAGCAATAAGTTAAGGCTGAGACTCACTTTGAAGATAAATTTACAAATGGCCGCGGCGCCGCTGGGTGACATCGAGCATGCTGCGCGGACGCATTGTCGCAGCTGGGTCGTTAGCGGCTAAATATAATGTCGATATGTCCGACAATTGTCTACAAATGTGCGTTTTTCGTTTTATTGTGGTATGTAAATTGAGGAGTAGCATAATTATAATATGTGGATTGTGTTTTGATGTTGGCAGATATCTTGTTTGGGAAGAGAACTACAAACAGGCGGCTTTTGTTCAAAGGGGTTCATTTGCAGTGTTTACTATCTAAACATTCAATATTTCAAAAGTGATTATTGTAGAAATGTTTCTGGCCACTCAAAAGGATGGTCTTCTTCTTCTTTTCTCGTCAATTCTTCTAAAATTGTAATTCTATATTTATTGGCCAGGTATTCGGCGAGCTTGAAAGCGTCCAGTTTAGGTTTATTGAGTTCCTCTCTCTTGCTGTGGTGTTTGGGTACAAGGTACATTCTAGTACCATCGACTGTCATCGACAGGACGGTCTTGAACTTATGTAAACCGCGTTGTCCCAAAACTTTGAACAACTTTCCAGTGCGATTTTTTCGTTAGATTTATTCCTACCCAGAATCCAATAGCCACCTTATAACACTTTTTGTAAAAAATCACTGAGATTCTTCCAAAGCCTTTACTACTGTTTTTGGTTTTCAGCAGTCATCATTGCAAAAAAAAGGCGCTCTACCTCTTATCCTCATTCGTGGAGGTCTTTGACTTGTGGGAGTCTATGGGTAAAGGCTATAACTTTAATTGTTTCTGATAAGACCATCCCAGCAGACCAGACCACCATGACAGAACCATCAGTTTGATTTTAAATAGTTTTTCCAGCAAAAACTAACACCCGTATTCTAAGTCGCTTTCTCAAAAGCTTCCTCGACTCAACCTCTCTCAAGGTACCTTAAAGTTTTCCCCAACTCATCCTCAAAATCTGTATTCTCAGTCATAATCTCGAGGTTCCTCCAGTGAGGTCGAGTCAAATAATTTGCAGGCATAGTGGAATTTTAGGACCTTTGTTTCTTTTTTTCACGATGTTTAGAATAGAAATAGACAAATACGTGCAATAATTTTATGAAAAACTATGCTTCAACGACTTTTACGTATCTCGAGGATGCCTTAAGGTAGGTCGCGAGCTACCTTGAATTTGTCGTTTCTTTCCTCCTGGAAACAGCCGGGCTAGGAAATTCGCGAGGATGCTTATGTCATTTTTTACATCAAATTTGAGTGAGCGTAAGTCAACTCGAGTCAGGACATCTCAAGAAAATAACGAATCCTCGCTCAACGGATCAGCTTAGCCGTTCAGCGAGGAAACGCTGCCAGCATCTTGGCTACCCTCCCGCGCGGCCCAGACCTGCACCATATTTTAGGTTAAGTTAGTTATAAGTTCTCTATATTTTTAATTTTTTAATTTACCTACCTACATTTATTGGTTTTGTGTTAATAAATTTCACTATTTAGAATACGACTTAAGTTCTCACATAAGGTCCAGCACTATGTATAGTTTTGTTATTAAGGTAATTTTTAAGTACCTAATATAAATTTTAGCTTCATCATCCTTTCATACATTGTAAAGTACCTAACGTATATCTCGACAAGCGAGTGGAAGGCACATGAATTATGATTGTTTTATTACAACTACCTTTTCATAGACATTGTAGAATTTTAATGCTTCCTACTTATATTATGTACATTTTAATAGCACACGTTATCTATTTATGGCATAATAAATTATCTTAGTTATCCACTTACTACCTTAGTCTATAGAATAAAGCTACTACTTTAGTTTAATCTTATTGTGTAGAATATGAGGTCCATACATCGTTGCGGAAATTGATTGGATTTTTAAGTAAGATTACCTTTGCTAGATTCTGGTCGACATTTGAATATTGTAGCCACATGATCTAGTTAACAAGAAATTGAGAAATAAAAAGAAAAAATGAAAGCACTTCAGTGGCCTTTCGGTGAAAGAAAACATGTAAGCAAACATACGTACATGCTTGAATAACGAGGCGACATTTGTGTTTTGTCCATAAAATGTTGTGACGGGTTCACCACCCGTCACACTATGACTAGACGGAGTTTGGGTACTAGATATTATTTTATAATTAGGCGAGACTATTTTAAGTGGACAATAAAATCATCAAACTGAACAACTTTCTTTTAAGGGCCAATGTGGAAATTGCAAAAAATTAAATCTGCTGTTCCATACAAAACTGCAAACCAAAATGTATGGGACAGCTAACTTTTTTGGCGCGTTTTAGATATCGGACCCACCGAGAAAGTGGAAATAAATAAAATTAAAATATTTAGGATTTCAAAATAGATTTTTTGATTTGCAAAGGAGCCTAGTAGAATTTAAGTAAAACAACCAAATACAGGGTGAAAGGGACAGCCCTCCGCAAACTGAAACGGTAAACTCAGACCGTCAAACTGAACAACTTTCACTATGGAGTTTACCACCGGAAACGCGACAAAAAATCAGCAGTCCCATAGTGAAAGTTGTTCAGTTTGACGGTCTGAGTTTACCGTTTCAGTTTGTGGAGGGCTGTCCCTTATACCCTGTATTTGGTTGTTTCACTTAAATTCTACTAGGCTCCTTTGCTGAAATCCTACATATATTTTAATTTTATTTATTTAGTCTCATTAACAGGTTGTTACACGGATACGTGGCTTACGTTAAGACTAAGTAAAAAAAGCACAATTAATTATAGATCAACACAACATGCATTGAAAAATGTTGGCCAAAGTAACACTGGTTAAGTAAAATTTAGATTGTATAATTTTTAAATTACCTATGTAAACTTTAACTTAGAATTAAAAAAATATATGCAGTGTGAACCTCGCAACAACTGTAAGCTCTTCAACTGTAAGTTCTTAGTTGTAGCAAAGATCCTAGCCACCCCGAAACGGATTATGACCGTGAGTTTATGTATGCATGTGTGTATGTACACTGTTTACCTACTTAAATTGATTTTGTGAATAATTAAGAAATGAGTGGTTATAATTATTTTTTTGTAACTTTTTAAAACAAAAGAGTAATCTTAAAAGCCCGTCGTCATCGTGGCCTAATATAGTTGACGTCAAAGTTTAAATTAAAAGTTAAAGTATTAAAAATAGTTTCGTAAGTTTAAAGAATTCGACATAATAAAGAGTAAAATTCCATTCTACGCTCATTAATTACGTAGTCATTTATGCATGTAGAGTTCAACCAAAAAGTGAGTCGGGCCCATCGTCGCTGGTCTTTAATGAATTTTTAACAAAAACTTAATTAAAAATCGTATCTCGCGTGTTCGAAGGAAATGAACTCATTCTTCGGACTCGCTGAGTGACGGCCAGACTGACGGGTCCATCATTATGGAGAGCGACCAGTATTTCTTGACCCTACTATCGGAGTTTCCAACAACAATTATTGGCAATTTCAACAATATGCGAAAGGTCAAAGCTCACTGGTGACAATGTATGTTTTCGAAATTTCGTAGTTGACGGAACACGCTGTAAATACTTATTAACTAATTATTAATTATAATAAATACACGATAATTCCGTGAGAGTTGATAAACGTTCTTCTTATGTATGTTTCGACAAGCATATCGGAGTGGCCTAATTGCAGTTGTCAATTTATAATCGCTTTTCGAACATCGATTGGATACGCAATACAGAAAAAGTCGACGTACTAATAAAGTTAATGCAGACGGAAGAAAACTCAACATATTTCGAGCATGCGAATGTTCGACCCTGTTAGTTTCGAATTTTGTTTACTTCGATTCTATGTAGGTATATCGAAACTAAAGCAGACGTCCATCGCAATCGCGATCATGAGTTTCGAATCTATGGGTATCTTAAATCAAAGATTGCATATAAAATACGCCGATTGAAAGTTGTTATCACTGAAACCAAAATAATTATTAAGCTTGTATACTTATACAGGCTGTAAACTAAATTACTTTAGTTTAGGGGGTTCTTAAGACGAGCAAACTAAACAACTTTTAAATCGCGAAAAAATATATCATACATTTGGGTCCAGTGGTCATTGATGTTTTATAATTTTTCCAACTCAACTGTTCTATAACAATTGTTTTTTTTCGCAATTTCGATGTTGGTTGCGCCCATGGTGAAAGTTTTTCAGTTTGATAATCTGAAGCATCCCCTAAAGTATGTAACGCATTTAAGTTTACACTCTGTATATCAAACTGCCAATTTACAATGATAGAACATTCCAAACAGACAAACTACTACACTAAAACAATCTAGAATCTAATGTACGTACTCGAATCATTTCAATAATGCACTTACATACATTTTTGCTCACAATAAGTGTAAAAAAATCTATGGCACGGGTATGAAGACGCTGGCTTCAACAAAACCAACACGGGGCGGCCACAAATTGGCGGTTCTGCGAGACGGGTACGTCGTGACTGCGCTGGCGCGCCGCGGGCGGAGCGGTGAGATGCGGAGCCGGGCGGAGCGGCGAGCGGAGCGGCAGAGTCGAGCGGAGCGGTGAACTGGACTGTAAGTGAGTGTTTCATTATCAATGTTTATTGATAGGATAAGCAATGTTAGTATTATAGTTGTAAGAAGATATTCAATTTAGTAATGACGGCGAATAGAGATGAAGAGGAGATGCCTTAGTGAACAGACAACAAGAAACAGGATTATAACTAGATGATAATTATTAAGAAATGTTAAACTACAAAAGAATCTATCTAGTAATTAAACTTGTCCATGTCACAATAATCGCATCGAATTTCGGGCAGGGCACATTGCTCGCAGAACCGATGGCCGATGGGGATGAAGGGTTCTCGAGTGGCACCCACGTACCGGAAAGCGCAGCGTGGTTAGGCCCCCACAAGGTGGGCTGACGACCTGGTGAAGGCGGTGGGAACCGGTTGGATGAGGGCAAGATCGGTCGTTTTGTGGTGATCCTTGGGGAAGGCCTATGTCCAACAGTGGATGTCTATCGGCTGATATGATGATGTCGCAATAATACCTATCCAATATTGATATACCTATACTTTTTGACATACAATTTTCCTTTAATTTGATTGTCAACTAATATTGGTTTCTACTTTCCATCAAAACTGTTTGATCTAAAAGTAAACTAAGCTTCTAAAACAGCAAAGTATAGGATGAAACGAAACATTTATTAAAGTGGTAATGGTTTAATATCAAACATTAATCAAAGCGACTTAGATAGAAGAAACTTTATGATGCCATGAAGAAATAGTGCAATTTATCGCAAGCTCTTCCATAAGCTGTAACCAATTTATAGTTTAGTCATGTAGCTAATAAGCGAGCAGCCTTACAAGTCCAGTACGATTATTTGCTCAGTAATGGTAGAAATCCATTAAACGAGCTTCTTTTAGTGATTGAACAAGTACAACGACACTGCTAGAATGCATTTTTGAATTGCATTCGAACAATTTGCAGACACGATCGAAATGTAAGAATGTTAAATGTTGTTTTGTTTATTTTAGAGTGTGAGTCTAACCCGCGTGAGCTATGCTAATGTCGATGAAAAAGAAACAAATGCGATTTGGAAAACAGTAACTCACTAGCTGGGGTAATGATGGCTTGACTGCCATTTTCGGCCACAGCAACTACTATCTTAAGATATTAATGTCTGTAGTAGGGCTTCAATCTTCTGCCATTATAATAAATAAATATCTTGGATATTATCACAAATTATCTAGTCACATTTAAAGTACCAGAATCTAGCCTGGACTTGTTTATGATGACTAGACAACGATATAGAATACACATATAGATACAGACATCCATGACTCGGGTACAAATATTCATATTCATCATATAAATATAATGGCTTGGGGACTTGTGCCCACAAATTTCTATTTGACGTTTTTCTTTACTAAATTATATTTCTGGCGTAACTGCCGGCCGGCCTGCCATATTTTCGTTAAAAAAAGCCTGATCGTTCACAGAAAAAAATATCAGCGACAACCCTTTTATTTGTAGACTTTACAAGAAAATTCGTTATTGTAAATCGAATTCTGGTAGGTTTAAATCTACTTACAACAAAAAAAATTCTAGTAGTCTACTAAAATAAAAGGGTTGACACTATGCTGTCACAAAAACATTCCAATGTTTTGTCTTCGTATACCTTTTTCTTCTATTTTCACACGACTGTTGGTTGATTCGAAGTAATTCGGATTTCATGTAGTTTAAAATGATCGATTTAAGCAGAAATATGTTGTTAAATCATGTTATTGTTTCTATCATAATCATAGAATATACTTACTGGAATGGGATATACAGGGTGATTAGACCACCAAACAGAACAACTTTCTCTAGGGGACATATATCGAAATTGCGAAAAAGAAATCTGTTGTTCCATACAAAACTGGAGTCCTACAAGACCCAAATGTATGGGACAGCTGATTTTTTTTGCCATTTTGACTTTGGTCCGAGAATGTTTTTTAGTTTGATAGATTGACCATCCCGTAAAAAACCGTCAGCATATTAAGAAGGACCCTATATACAGGGTCACAAAAGTTGTAACTTTAATAACGGTATCTATACTTCATTCCAAATAAGGACGACGAGATTTACCGATTCCTATTTAGCTTTCTGGCTAATTCTGATTACCAAATTTAATTTATTTATTGGAAACTAATACTATCCGACATATCTTGGATGCTAATAAAGTTGTTCTAAGAATAACTGAGAGGAAGTGTTTCAAATCTCTGTTTCTGTAATGCAAAATAGCCTTAAAATGTCGTTGCTATTTTGAATGGAGTATAGACAGTGACAAATAAATTACATACATTTTTATCAGAAAGCGCCATCACCCGATAAGAACAACACGAACTACCGGACCATAAGTGATAAAATTTTCATTCCCCACACACGAGATAATTTTCTACCGACCGGTAATTTATAAATCTAAAACCGACGTTTTATTGACAGCAGCTATCATTCTCGCTATGTTAGTAATTTTTTAACTGGAGTTTTACAAGCAGCTGGAAAGCCTTTTGACCTCTTTGTTGTAGTTATAAAATTTACTATCGATGAAAATTTAATTACAGTGTCTGTGAATTTATGTCGATTCGATACTGTTAAGTGTTTTTTGTGATTATCAGTTATAAAATAAGTAAATTAAAAATATTATTGTGTTGATGTCTTAATTTTACTCAACTGTATAGTCACTGTAAATTTAATTGAAATAATGTATTATTAAAAATAAATATTTCCTGCTGACACATTGACCTCTTGGCTTGACATAATTTGTAAAATTTATTGGCAACGTTAGTAATAAAGATATTTTCATAAAATTGTCCAGTAATTCATAACTACGTATACAACGTGTTAATGAATAAGCGCAAAACATCATACACCCCAACTGATTTACAATAAAATAATTAGATTGAAACATTAATTTCATTATTTTGATAGTTAAAATTTAAAGCTTTCGCATTTTAAGTTTTGAGGCGACAATGATTTCTTCTTATTTCAGCAATGAATGAAAGCGCTAGCGTGCTCATGGATACATTTTTAGAATCTTGTTTTGATAGTAAGGAGGGTGAGTGTGCCCGTGCGGTATGTTGACATCGAGTTTAGAAAATTTTATTTTTTACAAACAAAATATTTAATATTTTGAAAAAAATTACCTATATCGAAACCATGATAATTCGACTCTGCTCTCGATTCTAAACAAACTACTTTCTAGTTTTGCGTTAATTCATTAACACGTTGTATAGTGAGTATATAGTATTTTTTATAGTAGAAAATTAACTTTTTTCTGAAACTTAAGAAATAAATTTCCTAAATATGAAGACATAAACCACAATACAAAAGCTTCGCCCGTATTTAATTTCACTTCGGGGATACAAATTATCCATTTGCCAATCACTAAATCATAATGCTATCTGTACCAATTTGAATTATTGAGGGGCAAAGGCAGAAAAAACAAACACCCTTATTAGTCAGAATATATTTCGATAAACGCCGAGATCTGTTACGGTCTGCCCCATTTTGCACAGTTATCAATATTAAACAAAACGTTTTTTGTTATTGAACCTTAAAATCTCGATATAGCAGACATGACGAGCAACATATCGATAGTAATCGATAGTACCAACTTATGTTGTTACCGTCCAAACCGTCAGCATTCCTAATTTGCATATTGCGAACATAAATTCTCGTTTGTAAGAACACACTGGCACTTTTATTGTGCACCTCTATGTAGGAGCAAAAAATTGACAGTTTTTATAACGAGCTAGACCATAACACGTCGACCTTTGCTCGATGGCTATACAAATAATATTTCTTTGAATGTTGGTGTCTGAGATAATCGCTTTTTATTGAGAATTTGTTGGATATATGCATGGTTAGTTGGTTGAACGTGGGAGGTATTTACTTAATTTGAGATGATGGATAAATCCACTTATCTACTATCCTACTATTCCTACTCGACCCAAATGTATGGGACAGCTGATTTTTTCTCGTGATTACGATGTTTTTCACCTAGACAAAGTTGTCAGTTTGATGGTCTGAACATCTTCTTAAAAACCGACAGCATATTAATGTTGACCCTGTGTTTATGATCTCTGATAAACAGGGTCCTTCTTAATGTACTGACACTTTTTTAAGTGAACTGAACACTGAACAACTTTTTCTATGGCACCAACATCGAAATCGCGAAAAAAAAATCAGCTCTTCCATACTGCTAACCTACTTGAGCTAAATGTATGGGACACCTGATATTTTTTCGCGATAGCGATGTTGATTCCATAGACAAAGTTGTTCAGTTTTATGGTCTGATCATCCCCTTAAAAAGTGTCAGCATATTAAGTTGGACCCTATATAACTGTGGGGACTTGCCACAGATGTCAACACCCACAAGTTATAGCAACGAAGCTAACAGATGGCGCTACGGTCGGACTCGCAAATGTGTACGTAAAGACAACTTGCGACGTCACATTGGTAACCCGTTAGCCGCTACACATAAGGTTCACAATCGTATACAAGACATGAATCGCGCAAGAGAAATAATCACAGAGATTCGATATATATACAAGGTCCAACTAAGATCTGTTGGACCACGGCCGGTCCCCAGGCTTCACACCTAGCCTGGCGGAAGATCTTCCCTTTTCACCGGAGGAACCTTCCACAGTAGTTCCTCCACAGTGGTGACCCTCGACAAAGAACATCGCAACCTGAACACCGCAGAGCAGCACTAACACAGAGCAGCAACCAGCATCAGCAAATCCTTCACACCCCTCGACCAGGTCAAACAAGCAGCAGTCACACGCCATCAACCCGAAGCCCGCACCAGGTCCATCGCAGCTGTCTTCACACCGCTTCCTGGGCCTGCAGCTTCCTCAACGACAGTCAGCGTCTGTATAGAAGGATCTCCCGCAGCCCACGTGTCTGAGCTCACCTCCACGTGGCAGTTCTGCTCGCCTTCTCCACGCCTGTCACTCGCCCGCATCACATCAGGACTGATCTCCCTGACCGATGCACACACACGCAGCATATCGCTCGTCAGACTCACTTGACTGGAGCCCTGCACCTACATGGATACAAGACTGCACACTTCGAACAACTCAACGACCTCCGGTCTGAGGGGGGAGTACTGTGGGGACTTGCCACAGATGTCAACACCCACAAGTTATAGCAACGAAGCTAACAGATGGCGCTACGGTCGGACTCGCAAATGTGTACGTAAAGACAACTTGCGACGTCACATTGGTAACCCGTTAGCCGCTACACATAAGGTTCACAATCGTATACAAGACATGAATCGCGCAAGAGAAATAATCACAGAGATTCGATATATATACAAGGTCCAACTAAGATCTGTTGGACCACGGCCGGTCCCCAGGCTTCACACCTAGCCTGGCGGAAGATCTTCCCTTTTCACCGGAGGAACCTTCCACAGTAGTTCCTCCACATAACTATAATCAAATTCTCCAATATACAAACTTATACGCAATAGGTTAATAGCGAAGATAACTCTGTAAGCGGTTATTAAATAGTATGAAACAAACAGTAAATTCGTTTTAGACCTAACACATATATTTTAATTCCTAATAAATAACAGATAAATTCTGTTATTTAGGTCAAAATTACAAACAAATCACAATTCGCGACTGTGAGCTACACAATCCAGTATTTACGATTGGTCATTAAAAAGGTTTTAAAATGATTTATGGCAGTCAAAGTGATCTTCACATAAAATTTTGAAGTCGGTTCCGTTGAAATTGTAGAGAGCATTCAATAAGCAGTCATTCATTTGTTAATTTTGTTTCTCCCAACATAATATTTATGCCGCTGTAAATATTTTGGTTGTAAAATCTTCTGAGTGCTTATGCTCCTGGAGAATGGTGGTTATGATTGTTAAGCTTCTACGTTTAATATTATCTTAGAATGGCAAAAATAATGTTATCATGTAACTTACAAATAACATCTCATCTCACTAATATTATAAATGTGAAATTTTGTGACGATCGATGTTTGGATGTTTTTAAGTTTGTATGTTTGTGTTTTACTATAACTTTAGTGTTTTTTTGGTGGGCGAGGGGCTAGCAACCTACCAATATCAATACTAAACACGTAATTTTATCTTGAAATACCATTAGGTCAAAATTGAACTTGCGTACAATTGCAGTCCTAAAAATACATTATTAGTTATAGCAAAGCTTCTGTTTACCCCGAAAGGAAATATGGACGTGATTTTATGTTTTGTATAAAAAAAAAGCCTCCAGACGACCATAATATGGAAGAACTCTTGATTGTAAAAGTAAAATTTGACGGGAACGCCATCAATTTCCACAGGATCTCCCTGCCCGTGATGTTCGCTGTCCATTCGAATCTCGCGCATGTTTATGAGCTCATAAATAGTGGCCGATCTGTCGTGCCCTGTCCGCAGCGAGCGTGCGAAACTCCGGCGTCGTACACACAATACGAATAATAACAGGACGTTTATTTTGTTTTATTAGGCATTTAATTAATTCCTTATTAGAAGATTTTGATTTCAAGACTGATTTAATAATAATGGTGAAATTAGTTTAGATCCCAAGCTTGGAGCACGCAAAGCAAAGCAAAAGATTGGAGAAAGTTCGGTTGAAGAAGCATAGTTTTTCTAAATGATCTGTGTCCCCCATTTTATACTATACAATATAACATTGGCTTTGTTGCAGTTGACTCAAAATAATGTGGATTTTCAAATAACTTTTTGTAAAAATTGTCTTTGTAGATGAAGTTCTTTAATTCACCTTTTTATTCAGCTATCGTTTTTTTCGAAACTCTTTTTCAGGAACTCTCTCTCCTTCGAAGCGTGGACTGTTTAAGGAAAGATTTTGTCTTCTAGCGATTTGAAAAGGTGCATGTCGTGTGTCACCGCTATGTGGGCGTAAATTGTCTTTCTTATGTTTTAACTAAAGCAGTGCTGTTGCTGTTTTTCAATACTTAAGCCATTATTTTGTTATGTTTATACGTTTTTTGTGTACAAATTTGCAAACTATTATAAAACTCTTAAGGAGCTGTGTCTGCACAGTGTACAGTAAAGATATTTCAAAGAAAATATATGGGGTTCTAACCCAACAGTTTTTTGAAACTTTCATCTGTTTGTTCGAGCTCCAAGTAAAAATGACTAAACCGTTTTTAATGTGGTTTTCACCATTTGAAAGTTTAATTTCCTACTTAATAATGAAGACAGTTACTTTTTTTCTCAGGACGCAGTCCACGTGTATAACATGATGACATTAGGTTAAGGGAATTTGTCATAAGTTATATGAACGATGCCAACAGATGGCGATACCGTCGCCGTCGGAAATATGCTCCATACGAAGACTAGGTTCACCGTGAATACGTAACTCGTAAAATACTACACATAAGGTTCACAATCGAATGAAAGAACTGTTGGACCACGGCCGGTCCCCAGGCTATGCACCTAGCCTGACGGAAGATCTTCCATTTTCACTGGAGGAACCTTCCCAATTGATCCTCCACAAGGTAATCAAACTGTAGCCGCGTCATCGGTTCCAACCACACGGTGTCGAAGTCGCAGGTAAAAACTTAAAAATAATATTTATATGATGTTATAAGGTCATAAATTGAGGTATTTGTAAAAGTATTTCTCAAAGACAGTAAAGCTTGTTACGAATCATTCGCTTTTCTCTTTCATCACTAAGTTCAGTATTTCATGGAAGTCAAAATGCACTCCACTCTTGCCTCCACCTCAACCGACTCATACAGTAGTCCTGCATGTGGAGTAGGAAGTATTAAACTTATTTTTAATTGACTCCCTCTATTGTAAAAGGAGATCTTCGTCCTACAGCGGGATTTTACAGACTACAACTTTTTTTTACTAACCTATAATCATCATACTGCTGGTCAAAGGCCTCTCCATAATCCTACAAACAGCTCTGTTGTGGGCAAGCTCTAGCCATTTGTTATTCAAATAATCCAGATCATCCTGCCACCACTTTCAAGGATGTCCTGGAAGCCGATGACTGTTTTCTGGGACCCAAGACGTAACACATTTGTATAGCAAAGCAGCTAAAACTGGAGAATTTATATTTTGTCGTATATGAATATGATTTGTTATAAAAGGTCAATAATATTATCGATAACTATAGTGTCTGTCTACGGGTGGTCTGAATTTAAACGAAACAGGAAAATAACCGAAATGAGATTGCCTCTTAATCGTTGCACTGGACTATACCAGTTCCCACTATTTATAATAATTCGTTAGAAGCAGAAATATGATTGTTTTTCTGTTTATTTGTAAATGTTTTCTTTAGTTTATTTATTTTAGTCAGTTTTATTTTCTAAAGGTTGAATGATTTAATATTTTTTTAGAATCAATCTCTCTTCTGGGATGTAATTTGTCAGGTTTTTAAAATATTTATGACCGTGTTTATACTTACATAATTATTAAAGTGTTTTATATATGGGTCCTACTTCATATGCTGACACTTTTTTAAGGGGATGATCAGACCATCAAACTGAACAACTTTCTCTATGGGACCAATATTGAAATCGCGAAAAAAAATCAGCTGTTCCATAGTAAACTGAAATCTCCTATTGTATGGGACAGCAGATTTTTTTTCGCGGTTTCGACATTGGCCCCATAGAGAAAGTTGTTCAGTTTGATGGTTTGATCATCCTCTTAAAGAACTGTCAGCATATTAAGTTGGACCCTGTATATCTTAACAAAAAACTTGAAGCAAGTGGGGAACATTAATTATTTTGTTTTCACATGAGTATGAACAAAGTGTTTCGGAAGGCACTTAAAGCAGTGGGTCCCGGATAGCGTTATTAAATGCCAGTGAATTCTTTAAGACATCTTCCTTTTCGGAGCTCTGAACTTGAGCTTTTATGGGACTACAAAAGTATGAGAGAAGCCGCGGGCAAAAACCAGTATTTTATAAAATTATATTCGTAGGCGGACTGTCAAACAAAAATCCAGTTTTTGTCATTATGAGCAATAAATAAAATCAAGTTGCAATAGAGCGCGCTAAAAAGACGGAGTTTACATAAGGCGACCATCATTCATAAGGTAATAGTGTATTTATGTAAATTGAATTCATTAGCTACCTAGTTCTGTTTCGTTACATTCGTTTGATTCTTATCCAGAAGCGCCGGTGAGATAATTTGTCAGAAATGTTTGAGTCGGCGCTTTTAGTTGAGTAACAGGCTTTTGACGTTTTGAAGGCATACAGTGAAGTATTACATTAGTATCTGGTTTAGAGGTAAAACTCATTAGCTTTTGCCTCTAAACCAGATATAATTAACATATTTTTTGACTTGAATATTATGAAGTACATAATATTCAAGTTTATTTTGTTGTTACAATTGGGCAAATAGAAATCAAGTGTGAATCGGTCAACTTATTTCGAACCAACGAATATTCGACCCTCTAAATTTCGACTGTACGTGTATCGAACCTGCTAGAATTTCAAGGTTGTACAATTTCGCACACGTAAACGCTCATCGAGACTATGTTTCGAATCCATAGGGATACAAACAACTCGAGAATATGATTTTCGAACCAATGATGTACAATCTTTTTATGAATATGTTACTGATTAGTTATCAGGGCTTCCTAATGTACTTATTGGTAATATTTCTAACAAGAATAGCTTTAACAATCAATGGTGTCGTAAAAGAAATTTAAGTGCATGAAATTTTTGTTCCTGTAGCAACATTAATTTCCCTTTTTATGTTTACTAACATTACTACGAACATTAAAATAGACTTTATTGTCCTGCACTTAAAAGTTTGACTCCATTAACGATCAGGATAACGGTTCTAAGTTTAAAAACCTTAACAGTTTTAAAGTACCACAGTCAATTAAACAGAAAGCCATTAAAAAAAGAAAAGAAGAAAACACTAAATTAACTGTTTATCTAATCAAAAACAAGACTTACATACATAATGATGCATTTAAAACGCTCATGCATATAAGTTTATGAATATAACAGCAATAAAAGATCTAATGATATTATTACGTTATTAACTCATTATACAAACAAGAGATTGGACAATTAATGAGCTTAAGGTTATCTACCTTACAAGTCAAAACGGCATTATTGCCAGCTTTTGAGATAAAAAACATGAATATACAATAATAGTCATGATTATTAAGTTAGTATTTTGAATTGAATTTTTAAGTATTATCCCAAGCTCAAAAATATTTGAGTATTTTACCTGACTTAATTAAGTATTTAGAGTGAACGGATTTGGATGACATTTGGCACACAGGCTGCGGTCACCTACCACCATTTTACACATTCCATCGTATCCTGAAAAACCTTTGCTTTGAGAAACTTTTAATATGCTAAAGGTTTTATATTAGGAAAACTGTAACATATACAGGCTCCTTCTTAATTTGCAGACGGTTTTTATGGGGAGGATCAGACCATCAAACTGAGCAACTCCTTTATGGAACCAACATGAAAATCGCAAAAAAGAAATCAATTGATTTTTTTTTTCCATACAATACTGCAAATATTCTCGGCCCAAATGTATATAGGACAGCAGATTTTTTTCGCGATTTCGCTGTTGATCCCATTAAGAAAGTTGTTTAGTTTGATTGCATCTTGCTAAACTGCGTAAGTTGTCGATAAGTTTCTGATCACCCCGTAAGTCCTGTTACAGTCGTAAGTTTATCTTAGTATATAAGTAAAAATAAAGATGAATTAAGGTAAGTTAGTCATCTTTCAAAATTGCCAACATTACATCGTACCTCGGAGATGAACCGAACACAAATACCTATAATCCTGATTGAAATTGTAACCGTCCACGTTTGGTCTCGGACAAAAAGCACCTATAATTTTGAATAATGAACCCTGCATCGTTAATACATCACTCCCCTGGACAATAACACGGCACGAGGACAATGCGGGCAAAATTACATGTAGTTAATATCGATCGAAGCAAATAAATATTTTGAACTGACATTTTAGCTTTAGTCTTTTTTGTATTTAAAAACAAAGGCAAATCCACCCACGGAGTCGGACAAGCAGTTGAAGGGCGCCGAAATTATAGCTGGTGATCCTCGAAGGCATTCCACGACTAATGATTTCGAGATATATCCTCCCCCTGAATGTAAAGCGACCCCGCCCCTAGAATGAATTGAAACACAGGCGGGACCTTTTTTGTTCATTTATTAATTGTTGTTTTTCGATGGCCGGTGGCCGGAATGAGGGCAAAAACTTTTGTTTCTTCATTTTAGAAATGTATTTTATTCTTATTTTAACTTTAGATTAGATGAATGAATTATTGCTCTGGGAAAAGTAGGTCCAAACGATCATCGATGTAGGCATTTAGAATTGCTTATGGGAAACGTAAATATTAATTTATGGATGTAAAATTATGACAAACAAGTCGTTTCGCCATTATTAATGTTTATACATGCTAGTGGAGACACTGATTACGAGCCATCAAGCTCGCCCACACATCGTGTTTATTCTGATAAAAACATTAAAATCATATCCTAATGTCCTTAATTACAAATATAGCTATGTTTCTACTTCGATGGCTTCCTACGCTATTAATATTATGCAAATATTGACTTTTGCCCGTGACATCGCCCGAGTGGAATCAATGTCTGATGATGATCGAACGAAGGTACTTCGGGATAAATGTACCACAGTTTTTGACTCTGACCATAGGCCTTGGAACGGTAAATAAAAAGCATCAAAATCCATTCAGTAGTTTTTGCATGATATTCTTTATTTTTTTTTTAGTTGGGGCAGAGGTTAATCTTGCATGATCAAAAAACAAACAGACAAAATATCCCAAAAATATTTTGTTTATTCAGAAACGTACTGATACCTTATATCCCTAGTATTTATTATGTAATATATTTTTTGTACATACAGTTTTTTACAGTTTTAGATTAGTATTGAGAGATAGGTAGGTACTAACATACATATTTTCTGAATAAGTCAAATGATTCAACCGGAAAAGATAAGCCGATATCCGATCGTATGCGGCAGGCAGTGCATCATTCAATTTGCAATATTAATAGCTGATGAATGAAAATTAACATTTACGCTCATAATAATTCATCGGTAGCGTACGAGCATTCGTGACCAGAGCATCAAGGAACATCCGTTATGAAGTCATTCGAAGCAAATCCTCAAGCAACGTGATTCACTTAGCTATTTATTACTTTATTGTAGTCACCGCCCAGTTATATGTCAAGCTGAATTAATTGTAAGATTCTGAGAAGCCTTGAGATTCTACGAGATTATTTTCACACGCAAATTGATAATAATGTGCCATGAACTTGATAAAAACAAAAGAATGGAATGTGATTGTGACGCGAGATTAAAAGCTTTGCGCAGATTAAGTTTGTTGAGGGGTTATGGAGTAAACTTGATTAACATTACGTACTACACTTGCATGTTTCCTATCTAGTACGCTGATCTGAGAGTGATAGAAAAACGTAGAATTAATTAACTGCTAATCGTTCCGTCACAGAATAGCTAATAGTATATAGGGTCCTTCTTAATAGGCTGACACTTTTTTAAGAGGATGATCAGACCATCAAACTGAACAACTTTCTCTATGGAACCAATGTCGAAATCGCGAAAAAAAAATCTGCTGTACCATACTAAACTGAAAACTTACTCGAGCCAAATGTATAATTTGACAGCAGATTTTTTTTTGTGATTTCAATGTTAATAGCATAGAGTAAGTTGTTCAGTTTGATGGTCTGATCATCCTCTTAAACAACTGTCAGCATATTAATTTGGACCCTGTATAGTTCAATTTAGTTCCGTGTAAGTCCTAAAAGTTGAATGAGAGAATGGGAAATAGTGGCCCAAATTATAGGCGGCTGACAGCTTGTTGCTATAGGGACATCATGACAACTTGCTAGCCCGTACCAGCTTAGTCAAAAGTGACATTAGTGAACGCCATGGTCGCCATGGTTTACATCTGAGGCTGTCCTCTCGCTGTTAGGGATAATGAGTTGAAGTATTATGTATGTTTAAACATTTAGTTTATCGATAATTATACCTATTATTATAATTATAATTTTTGAAACAATTCTTGTAAAAAAACGTGAATTAGTGTGAGCATTTCGTTGTCGACAGCGAACGAAGACAGCGCGGTTGGGCGTTACATTTAGATCTATGTATCTAAATAAAATCACTTTCATCCAGCAAATCGATTCAAATTCAGAATCAATTGATAATGAATCTTTTACTTTCTCTAAGATTTAAAAAGAGCACGTGTTCGCCTGTATCGGGGTAAAGGTCTCAGCTTTGATTATTTATAAATTACACAATGAATAAAATTCACGCCTTGAATTACGAGTATATGAGTTGATCGTGCGATTGCTCAATCAAATCAAGATTGATACGACCTTTCATAGTTCCAGCATTGTTGTGAGGTGCGAAAGCAATGTTAGATAATAATAATAACGCAAGAATAAATTAAAAAGTTGCGTGACCCACTCTTAAACAATAGCCCTGAATGCGTATCGGAATTGGTCAATAATTATTTTGATTCCCGCCCGCGTTCCAACAATTAATCATGTAATTCGCTTGCAGTGACCGGTTTAATCGTATGACCACAGTGTAAATGTGTTGAAGTGATTAATGTGAGCCGAATCAAATTTGATTATCTGAAAAAGTTGCATGTGCGCGCCGCGTCGCGCAGCCAGTCGGAGCTTGTGTGATGTGATCACAATTGCAAAAACATTGTTTTGTAAGTTCATTCAACCGTACAGTTAATAAACTTGTCGAATGTAATATTTATTAACTTTTGACCGAAACGAACATTTCTCAAGAGCTTTGCGGTTTCTATACGTCCATTTCTGTTATTGTGCGCGCACGTAATCCGAAGATTCTTACGTACACACGATCATTCGCTAACATCGAAAGTGAAACGGATTAGGAAGAATGGATTCTTTGATGAAACATTGCGTTCAATAGCTATTGCGTGGGATCTGTCGAGCGCATATCCTAAGCCCCACATTGTGAGATAAAACCTCATAATAGTCGTAAAATAAAGTTATATTTCTTGATTAATTTAAATCTTGTTTCATAAACAGTAATATAGCTCTTTATTTTCGTAATTACACGTGTAACGGGCGTCAGTAATCACTGCGTGGATAGACCGGGTTGACTTAGCGTCACGGGTGTGTAATTTGGACGGAAACGTCGAAAAAAGCTAATAATTACATGGGATGGAGAGAAATAATAACTGCTCATTATTATCATTTACTGTGGAAGCGGAGACGGACGAGCTGAGTCAAACCGGGCCAGCTAATGAGCATTTTGTTTTAGAATAATATGGACATGTGCGTCAGTTGCATACGGGAGTCTTTTTATTGTAGTTTATGATGAAACAATGTTTGTGATCCATATATAGGATCCTTCTTAACACTTTTTTGTGATCGGATTTTGATGATCGGACCGTCAAACTGAACAACTTTCTCTATAGGACCATCATCGAAATCTTGAAAAAGAAATCTGCTGTCCCATACATTTGACTCGAGTAGGTTTCCATTTTTATATGGAACAGCAGAAATTTTTTTTGCGATTTTGATGTTGGTGCCATAGAGAAAGTTGTTCAGTTTGACGGCCCGACCTTCCCCTTCCCCGAACTTTATCTGTAATTTAATTTAAATGTATGGACAACAGATTTTTTTCTTTGCGATTTCGATGTTGGTCCGATAGTGAAAGATGTTCAGTTTGAGGGTTTGATCATCCCCTTAAAAATGAGTCAGCATGTTAAGAATGACCTGTATGTGTATTGAGTGAATGTATATTATATTGATAATGAAATATTGAGACAACATAATATTTCATAGACAGATTCGGTTAGTTAGGGTGAAGTCATTGAGAGACACATGAAGATTTAGACATCCTTTCCATCCATCCACTTTACAGAAGAAGAAGTTTTAGACCGTAAATTAGTAATGGAAAAACCCTGAATTACCAAAGGATTTTTTTATATTCCTCGCGGAGAATGCTTTCTATTCAAAGAAATTATTTAGATTGACCATTTACTTAATGTCTGTAATGTTGTTATTATTACCCATTTTTGACTATACTGTTGTATTAAAAAGTTTCTATAGCATACTTCTATATTTACGTACGGTTTCTCATAAATTTCCTCACCCCTTGTTCGACTAATGTGTCAGTCTGAGAAATAACAGTCTTATAAAACATCTACGGAAATAACAAAACTCAAACAACACAAAAAAATCCCCTATCTCTCAGTTCATTGCATCTTGCAACTGCGATTTTGTTTCTAATTGTACAAAATCCGATTCAAGCCCTCAAGCGACGTAGAAACTCCTTTTCCGCTCGGAAGAGTAACAAAAGACGCCGCATCCACAAAATTGTAATCGTATTTCTAACGAGGCCGACAAAACTACTAATAACGAATAATTCACTCACCAAATACAATAAAAACTTTTTTTTCTGGTATAGACAAAATAAAACAACATATGGATGTCGTCATATTTCTTGTGCCTTATTATAACCTGTGTCAGGTATGTTACTGTCTATTGTAAAAGGTTTTTTTTTAGGAAATACAAACAGTTTTAAAATTCGATTGCTACCTGCTTTCAAGTGCGGATTTTCGGAATTTCGGTTTTGGAAAAAAACCTTGATGCTCACCGCAAACATTGTTTTTGTGCGGTTTCAAAGTAAAATAACGTGTGCAGTGGTTGCAAACAGTTTTTGGTTGGTTCTTTTTACACATTGCATAAAATAATTCTGAAACATTGGATGGATTGCTACTTGAAGTCTATTTTCATTCAGGCGATTACATTTTTTTACTTTTGTGCTTTACCCTTTTATCACAGCAAAATTGTGTTGAAATCGGTTTAATAGTTTAGACATGAAGATTTAACAAGCGGGAGATCCCATTTTCCGATTTGTAATATAATTAGTTTTTAATGCACTGCTATTATTATATTACTGTGGATTTGTTTAAAAAAATATATTATTGCTTTTTTAGATCTTAGGAGAATTATTTATTGCAAGAACAAGGTACTCAAATTAAAGTAGGACACATACCAAGAAAAATCAGAAAAGTTGTTTTGTTTTTGATAATTGTTACAAAATTTATTTAGTATTCAATATCAAGTAAATTAATATAATATTAAAACTGTTTTTGAAAACAGTTCGCAACCCCTGCCTATACCAGCAGGGATCCACGAAAAATAATAAAATTATGTTGCAGATCCTCACTGTATGGTGCATTCTGTAGCAGCTTCGAGTTTTTTGAAACTGTTTTACATTGCTGTTTCTATTCTAATGCTATTGTATTCACTTTGTTACAGGTTATCAATGTAAACTAAACACATGAGAAATGGCGACTATAAATCTTGCTAAGGGCGGGGGCTGAAGTAAAGGGACGTCATATGGGGATCGTTATTAAACTTTTTTCTTTGTTTTTACGATTGTTAAAAATTAAAGATGGTTTTTGCATTGTTAAAGTTTTTATTTAAGTAATTTATAATGGACGGTTTGATGGCAATGAATTGAACATTTTTATTGGAGAGGTTTTGAATTTTTAATTTTATTGGGTAGTCTTTCCATCTTTGGGAATAAGATTTTAGTAACCATAATTTGCGATTTTGAGGTATAATGTTAATATAACTTTTATAAAAGGTCCTATTCATCGACGTATAATTGACATTCTATGTGAACTATCTAAACTTGTGATTATTATGTCAATACCTGTTAGTCTTCCAAAGTGAAAAAAAAACTCAAAAATCATTAGTATAGGAATAAAATCTGTGAATAAGATTGTGTCGATAGTTTGTAATCGATTATGTACAAAATGTTTCTAGGTTTTATAAGTGTGTTTATTAACATTGTAATATAGCGTCGCTCAAAATTTACTCTTATTTAATATAGCCAATATAGGCATCATAGCGCTGTTGCATAATTTAATTAATTTTATATGGAATAGGGTGCTTCAGTACCATCAAACCGAACAACTGTCACTAAGAAGCAAACATCGAAATCACGAAAAAAAACCCCGGCTGTTGCATAGTAAATGTCAATAGCTACTCGACCAAAATGTATGAGCAGATTTTTTTTCCCGACTTCAATGTTGGTCTTATAGTAAAAGTTGTTCAGTTTGATGGTCTAAAGCACCTCTCTAGTGTGTATGAAAAGCATTTAAGTTTACATGTATAAGTATAGGTACATACAACAGATATAAAATTGGATGTATATTGGCTCTTATTTTGCAAACTGTTCCATAATTAGGTAAATAAGCAGCCAATCATGAATACTTTATACGAAACGTTAAAAAATGAAGCAAAAAATCAACGTTGCTCATTGAAGTTAAAATATGGAGGAATTAAGTTAAAATTTTAAAGACGTATGCAAAACAAGCGACGCTAAAATTCGGAATGAGAAGGAATTTTACGAATAATTGTATAAGGTACAAGTTAATGGAATAATTATAATTATACGTGGCCAAAGGAGCCGGCGGCCACCCGCTGTCCGCTCAGACCCCGATTGTTGTCCGAAAAAGCAATTAAAAAATGAAACAGAAAGAAATTGCTTCGAATTCTAAATGAAAATACTTCTCGTTTGATGAGTTTCTTTTTCGTCTTTTGTATAAGACTTAAATGACATTAAACATATAATTCGAATCCATGCAAATCGATTTTTACTTAAAGATTCGAGGATGGATTCGATTCGGAATGAGCATTCATAAGTCAAACTAATCGAAATGGATAAGATTAATTTCTATATGTAAAACTACGGACAAATGTGTATCTATATCTCAGTCTAATTGGAAACGACTGTTGAGGCCGACGCAGGATTCTAATTATATGTGCTATTGATATTAATAATGATAATATTTTGTTCGATGATTATTTAAAGTATGAGAAACTATTAATTTAAAATTATGTAATTTCTTCGCCTTTCGCAAAAATTATATACCAGATTTTAAGTCAAATCATAAGCTATCAAACAACAAAATCGGTTCAGTAGCGTGATGCTGTTTCAAACAGACAAACAAACAAACAAACAAACGGACAAAAATCCTAAAAAAGGTTGATTTGGAGTCAGGGATACCTAAAAACCATATGGTAATCTTTTTCTTGTAAACACATATCCCATACAAATTACTAAAAGAATGTGTCTATTTTTTTTTAAATTTAGGCGGTGAAGTCGCTGACTATGTCTATAATGTCCATTGGAATCAGTCCATCATCTTATTTAAGAGCTACCTACGTATGCTTTTATCAGTGGATTGTTCGCCAATCCAGTCTGTTTTCCACAAATCATCATCATCACCATCCACAGCCTGAATTCATCCACTGGTGGGTATTGGCCAACATTTGTTTATGCTACCTTCCTCTGTCCTGAACCTTTTTACAAGTACCTTGGAATTATTAAATATTGCTTTCCAAGCTACAATAATGAACATTTTAACATGTAATAGGCCAGATAGTAAATTCATTATACATATTATATTGCGAGTGAAATTGAGCTGTCATCCGTGTGTGTATTAATAAATGGGTCTCTATGAATATTAATAAACCATCCCATTTCGTTGGACTAGCTTGCTTTGCTTTGGTACGGCGTCGCTTGATATTTTACTTGTGAACTGTTCTTAGTTTTGTTCTAATAATTTGGATTAGGTGGCTATTTTGTTTGTCGTATCATTTTACTCAACGATTTTATTCAACTTTGAAGCCGTCTTACTAACATTCAAACTCTTGTAATGGAATTTTCACACACTTTTGGTTGACTGATTCATTTGAAAAATCGCGAAATAAAAATCAGCTGTCCCATACATTTGGCTCGAGTCGGTTTGCAGTTTTGTATAGAGCAGCAATTTTTTTTCGCTATTTTAAGGTTGGTCCCATAGATAAAGTTGCGCATTTTGATGGTCTGATCATCCCCTTAAAAAAGTGTCAGCATATTAAGAAGGACCCTATATGCAGGGTCAAAAGTCAAAAGTCAAAATTGTTTATTCATGTGAATTTGATACAACTTTTACTCTAGGAGCAAACCAATAGGAGCAAAAAAACTCAAATGTATGAAACAGCTGATTGTTTACTCCGATCGGTATGCACCCATAGTAAAAGTTGTTCAGTTTGATGGGTAGACTATTTCTTTAAAAAGATGCTAATGGTATCAATTTCACCCTGTCTACCATTCTGTGGTTCTGGTAATATAGAAGGTCCGATGATGGAGGCGGAGTCACGGTGCCGGTGGTGAATTATATTTTGTAGCAGAACACTAGTGTATAGGCTCGAATGAATGTTTTAATTTCAAAATCTGTCTGTAGTCCTCAGTTTTTACGTGGACTCAAAGTGCGCGATCATATTCATCTATTTGAATTGCATTAATGAATTATATTTCTTTCTATGCTGAATTGCTAACTCATAAATGCTTAACATGAACAAACGTTGTTTGTTTCGTTTTAGAGAAAACTGAGTCGGCGCTTTCGAATGCCATATTGCTCCATGTATGCCACCCTCTTTAAGGGAAGTTTATTCCGAATGCGTAAATGCGCGCTGCATACAAAGTCTGGTGATATTTTCAATACTAACCAATTAAAGTCAACGTAATTTTTCAGAAATAATCTAGAAACTAATGTCTATGCTTGTAGGAAATTTGATTTTCGTTAAAATATACAGTTTTAAAGCTAGGATTAATTTAAGATTTGTTTGGAAATCGTTGAGGCTATAACTTTAAAACTATACATTTTAACAAAAATCTGCAATTCATACAAGCATAGAGATTAGTTTCTAGATTGTTTCAGAAAAAATCATTGAATTTAATTAGTTAGTATTGAAAATATCACCAGACTTCGTGTGGTCCATTCAAACGCACGCTCCGAATTATATTCCCTTAATATCTCCTTTTGCCATCCGTTCATCATACTAGAAATGTATATTAATAATAATAAAACAGGGTAATATCACTTATTGGCTTTACTTGTAACAATACTGTTGAAAACGTCAACTGACAAACTGCTATCCGCATATTCAGTATGTTAGTGGCAGATATTGATCAGAGAAATGGATTCTATGCCTCGCCATGCTTCAAATGATTAATAGTATTGTTTTCTACGAACTATCATATTATTATTACCTTACCTTGCACTACCTTTTATTGTGATATATTTTAGTACAACTTCACTTTTCTTTGAGTAATTTTCTTAAGAATTAAAACGTCTCAAAGGTAAGATGAAGTCATTAAACTAAAGTTTTAGTATTTAAGTAACTTTTAGTATTTAGTTAGTAGTCACGTCACGGGATTGAGTAGATTCACATGTTCACAGCACGTGACCTTATTTAGAAATTTTACTTTACTCTGAGATTACTCTCAAAAGGGGTTTGAAGTCGACGACTCAGTTAAGATGAAACGTGGTGTAGGCATGCCATAAATTAACAAGGACTTATCACCAACAAAACCTTGAACAAGTTCTTGTCATTATCGTGGATTCATACCTCATCATTATCAGCTTGTATACATTGCCATTGATGCACGAGCCTATCCTTGTGGTGGAACCGGTGAGTGTATAAGTCTTAGTTCAATATGCGTGCCAAATGCGGATTAGGGGACTTGAAAATCTGTAAATACGCATCAGAATTTCTTCTTCTGCATTCATACCTCATCAGGCTCATTCATAAGTAGGCTCCTTTTAAATGATAAACTTAATTGTGTACATAACTCGAAAACCGAATATGTATTTTACTCTGCGGTATTTTACATGTTTCCTTTAATACGTTCCTCGTAGATATCTCAATTGTTAATTTGAATAACAGGTAAAGTGTTTGTGATTGTGTATTTAATTTTCGGATATTTATTTGGTATTATAGGGAATGACCGTAATCAACCAGTCTCTAGGCTGCTACGGTAGAAAGTACCTACATGAAAATTTGAAATCTGTAGTATTGATTTTCCAAATGATCCGGGTGTAATTTATATCATTACATCTTTTTAAACTAAGAGTCTACCCATCAAACCGAACAACTTTTACTATTGGAGCAAACCGATCGGAGCAACAACAAAAATCATCTGATGTATAAATTTGAGTCGACTAGGCATTGGAGTTTAGTGTGGTTTAGTATGGAACAGCTGTTTTTTTCCCGATTGGTTTGCTCCTCTAGTAAAAGTTGTTCAGTTTGATGGGTAGACTCTTAGTTGAAAATAATGCTAATGATATCAATTTCACCCTGTATTTAATATTATATTTAAACATGTATTTGAAACTTTACCAAGTTAATTATTTATTCAATAAAAAAACGATGCATGTATAAGGTAAAATCGATATCGATGGAAAACCTTGACTCGAGGACTACAGCGATAAGATTATAATTATTGAATATCCCATTATCTATAAGCTCGTGATTAATTACCAACATGAATATTCCTTGCTATAAGCTTCTTGCAATCAAACTATTGGGTGATATTTATGTTTGCAGCAACCACTAACTTTTCTATACCAATTCACACTGACCCCGAGCCCGCGTGGTGAATAGGTATTCTCTAGCTCTATCACTTTTACCCGACTGCGCCAGAAGGAGGGTTATGTTTTTGACGTCTTTCTTTTCGGTCTGTGGAGGGTCACTTGCATAGACAATGTTATGACAAGATCGTTTACTTTGGAAGTATAGCACCTAACAGCATTATTTTATTACCATTATTTAGAGGATAGAAGTCAGTACCAGACGTTTCACGTACTCTACTACGGCTGCGTCCCGATACTGCCCACCCGATTTTTTTCATAAGAGTTCTGTGCCCTGTAATAGGGCTTATATAGGTTGATGACGATGATATGACATGTTTACTTTTGCTTGAATATTTCGTCCATTCCAGGATTTTTTTCACTTTCATTGAAAATTTGTCTCAAATTGTTACGCTTGTCTTGGTCAAGCCTTTCGTCAACCGTTTCTTAACCAACTAAGTGCTGCGTCTTGTTATTTATAAAATTACTTTTCGACTTCAACATTATCTCTTCTACAGTAATATGGTAAAATAAAAAATTGTTGAGTTTAATCTCAAATGCCAAAGATACCTCAATCCATTTGACCAAGTTTTTCCACAATACAGATTGATTAACTCGAACTGTTAAGTTAACAGAGCTTCCGTGTGTAGAAATCTCATTTTACTTCACGTCTATTTTGTCAGTGAAAGTATTCAATGTTCTCAGATGTTTCTGTTTTACAACGTTTGTAGCATTCTGTGGGCACGATGTTTAAATTAAATAGAAAGTATGACACGTGGTTACCACCACCTGTCGGCTAGCGGTTCTAAAGGCTTAATTGGCTGTCTTTATTAACTAATTAACTAAATTGTAGATGTATGTTATGATTATGACTTTGTTTGGTATGTTATACGATAAGATATGTTTTAAAAGACCGCCCGCTTTGCAGTATTTTTACTATCATTGTACACGGTATGAGTAACAGTATCTAATACTTATTAGATAAATTGATATAGCCGTGCTTTACTGTTCAAGTCTATAAACGTTAATGTGCTTCATTCATAATGTATTACGTCGTATTATATCAACGGTTAACGGGTCTGTTCATTGAATTTTTACAGCTGTTTAGTTTACCAAATGCGTTAGCGCATTGTCGTTAATTCAATGTATGAAGCCGGTTAAAAAGGTCAATACAATCAAAAGATTTGAATGCGATGGTAAACATTTGACATTGAGGCGATTGTGTTGATTTTGACAGCGAATCAATTTGAAATGCGCGTTCGGACAACCAAAAATATACTTAAGAAATCATGCACTAATCATAAGGACACTTTAGCAGTTCACATAAGATCCAAAATCGAATCGAGCCTTTGTTAAATCGATTTGGAGGTCAGTAAAAACAATTTTGTCGAACCGAAAGTAACAAATATCGATCGTCCGCGAGATAGCCTTAGCGATGTTGTTGAATCGATATAGACATGGCGCTTTGATTACTCGATTCAATCGAACTCGGATACGCACTCGCTCTTGGCCGCAGAACATGTTGCGTACTGGCATGGTAATGTCCGATACCTATCTTTGTCGGGTTGCCTGTCGAATCAGACGATCATTCGAGTGTAATGCATTACGTATTCATGTCCGGCAATTGATATTACTTGTACCTTGTTACCTCGGCTGGAGTATATAACAATGTGTTTTGTTGAAATGTGGTAAAACCGAGATATAAGGCTGAACATTTTAAATTATTGTTTTTGGACTTCACCTTTGATCAGTCCGTCTTCGGACATAGGCTTACTCCATATTTCTCCATGACGTTCTGTCCCTCGCCCCCTGCTTCCAGTTGCGACGCGATACTGAAGTATCCACGTTTAATTTCATACAGTTTCCAACTGATTGAATATGCTGACGGTTTTTTAAGGGAATGATCAGCGAACGATCGAACCCTGTCCCATACATTTAGGTCGGGTAGGATTGCAGTTTTTACACCCCTAGATTTTAATTAATCACACAATTTTAAGGGTATATTCCTCTTCTTCTTATCGTGTGGGCAAAGCCCTGGTGTCAGAGTTTTTTCCAGACCGCCTTACGGCCTCTGACGTGGTTTTTATGTAACGGCTACTGCCACTAGAGATAGTACCAACCGGGTCCAACAGCTTAACGTGCCATCCCACGGCACATCCCAAGCACGGAATCATCTTTCTTTTCAGACAATCAGGTGAGTCGGTCTGCAATGTCCTAACCAACTGGGGAAAAACGCACAAAGTGACATATGGTGTCCCCCGGTGTCCCCCTATCACCAGGTGTCCCCCGTGGGAATCGAACCCACGATCTCCGTCAAGAGCCCAATGCTTTTAATCATTAGACCACGGAGGCAGTTAGGGTGTATTCAGACAATGAAACTAAACAACTTTCCCTAAGGAAGATGGGTTGAAAAACGAAAAAAACATTTTGGATCTCCCGTAGAAAATCAATTGGCTGATCCGCAATTTGGTTTGGGAGGTAATAAAATTTTTCATTGTCTGAAAAGACCCTTAAAAATGTTTTGTGATTAAAAACTAGTGGTGTATACCTATTAACTATTAATATTAACGCGTTCGGGCATAGGTACTGCAAGACTATCCTCTTAAACAACAACAGGATGGAATGGATGGATGGAAATGGAATGTAAATCATGGGAAGCAGTACGGTGATATCTCAAAAGGAATTACTACAACTAGCAATTTACGCTTAACCTATTGTTAAGAGAATGACGTAAATCAACAGATCAGTATTGTCTTTCATGTCTATAGTCAGTTTTGCATACAAGACAAATTACTGGATGAGATCACTAGCTGTGGGCGTCTAATTAATTCTATGCTGAATTCCGATCTCGTCATAATTTTAAGTTAGATGGAAAGTTGAAACTAAGTTACTATGGGTTAAACAGTAACAAGGCATCGTGTTGTAGATCGTCAAATTCGAACAAAACTAACAAAAGCTCTCTAAACATAGGTCCCAGTAAAGTTATAGTGCGCTTGTATGGCGAAAGTAAATAATTTTAACAATGTACATATACAACGTGTTAATGAATTAACGCAAAACTAGAAAGTAGTTTGTTTAGAATCGAGAGCAGAATCGAATTATCATGTTTTCAGCATAGGTAATTTTTTTCAAAATTTTAAATAATTTGTTTGTAAAATTTAAAATTTACTGAACTCCATCTCAACCCACCTCTCGGGCACTCTCACCCTTCTTACTACCAAAACAAGATTCTTAAAATGTACCCATGAGCACGTTAGCGCTTTCATTCATTGCTGAAATGATAACAAATCGTTTTTGCCTCGAAACTTAAACTGCGAATAACTTTAAATGTTAACTATCAAAATAATGAAATTATTGTTTCAATCTAATTATTTTGTTATAAATCAGTTGGGGTGTATGAGGTTTTGCGCTTATTCATTAACACGTTGTATAAGACATTTTTTTTCTTGTATACTTGATTGATTGAAAATCTAACTAAAATTTTCTTACATAATAAACAAAATAAAAAAAAAAACATGTAAAATTGGCAAAAAATAGTATCCAACATTTTTCTATGTCATTTTAAAATATATTTTATTCTTTTATATTAGAAAGTAAATCCAAACAAAAATCACCACGGGATCATTGTTTTAAATACGTATAAATTACGAAATACTCGATTTTAGTACAAACTTTACACAGTGTATCTAAACTCCTAACCTAAAACCAACAATAAAAAAAAAAAATAAAGAAATCTGACACGACAAGTAAAAAAATTTTTATTTTAGTACTAAAAACTAAAAATACTAAATTTCGTTAAAAAGTATCTTAATATCGCTTTGGATCTAGCAAAAAAAATGCTTATTATGAATTATTTCCTTTCGACCCGTATTTTTACTGAGCTATAAGACCATTGACGCAATACAACGTATTAAAAAGCATCGTTGTCACATTAAAACGGTTCTTGTTAGCCTATGCATCCAACAATTGCATGTTTTGGATACGTAATGCGAGTGCGACCCATTACGTAATCCGATCACGCCTTGCCCAAATTGACCCAACTTTGAAAGAGTTTAATATACTGAACAATGTGACCAAACCCGAACTTTGGTCGAATGTTACATGCACCGAAATTCTACAACGAAAGCTCAAAAATGACGAAAATACCCTTCTCATCTCATACATTGAGGGATCTTTTGTTTGAGTAGATACACATCCAATTTTAGAAGTGTCAATAAAACGTAGATAAAACGATATTATCGCTAAAGTTAGTTCCGTTAAAGATACTTTGGTAGCAGTCTGCTTGGTTGATTGTTTGGACGTTTTGACAGCTGACCACGCTCGTTACCAGTGTCGTCGTGAAAGGCATCAGTAATCTAAATGCAAGGCTAATTGAATACAAAAGAAGCGATAACCATGGAATGCACTTTATGGACAAGTTGTGTAACAAAAATGGGTTAAGGATTGAGCAAACCGAAAAGTTATCGGTACAAAAGTGCGTGCGTAAGTCTTTTATCTGCCGTATTTGCAGCTTATTTCAAGGGTTCCGTAATCAAACAAGTATTGAATCGAAATTTAGCATGAAGAAAGAAAATAACAGTAATCTAAAAATAAAAACAGAAATGTGGTAGTTTAGAAGAAATAATTTTCTTTCGACCGTACATGATCGTATTCGATCATACAACGAAAAGGGGGTTGGAAAAGACATGTTTTTTTATTAAATCTAATGGATGAAAGTGAAACAAAACACCCATACAAACTAAGTCATTAAATGCTGGTATCTCGAGATACATGAGCTCAAAGTCAAAAACTTACCAAAAGCTTGCCGCCCCCGTCTAACTTCCAAAATACTGGATTAAACAATCTGAAACTATTCCACAATATAGCTCTTTGTAAGCACTATCAATGAAATAACGAAAGTCAGTGTCGGAAAAATCAAATAAAAACCTGTAACACCCTACCATGGACGAGTCCGACATGCTCTTGGCTGGATTCTCTCTTTGTTTAGTCAGCCCACGCGATGTCTACACTAACGTCAATTTTATATAAACAACGAACTATTATTCCCAAGAAAGACGGTACCTTAGGCTAGTTTCGTGAGTAGGTTTTAATTTTAATTCACACTCTCTCAGTGACAAAGGAGGCGAAGAGCCCGAGGCGGCAAGACTCCTGTCTCTTGCAGTTAATGACGTCATTAAATATGAACCGACGCACGTTTTCTGAGCCTTTCTGGAGCGGTGTTACGCTTAAGAGTATCCTTCTTCCCTGAGGCTTAGTGTTACACATCCCTGTATCGGGATATTGTTTACAGATTTCCCTTTCGCTTCCTTTTCAAGACACTTACCAAGACAGCTACCCATTATAGGATTATTTATTAAATCGTTTGATTGTCGGGCTCATTGCCTGTCACACTGGACAGTTTGGGTATTACTACTGAATCGTGAATATTCCGAATTTGGTATACAGATTTTGAATACAAACATGCATACGCTGATGAAATTCTGATGCGTATGTGAAGTCTACCAATCAATACAGAGTGTATACAGGCAGAGAGACGTATACAGGGTCCTTCTTAATATGCTGACACTTTTTAAGGGCCAAATGTATGGGACAGTTGATTTGTTGTTCGCAATTTCGATGTTAGTCCCATAGAGAAAGTTGTTAAGTTTGATGTTCTGATCATCCTCTTAAAAAAGTGTCAGCATATTAAGTTGGACCCTGTATGCTGATGATGATGATGATTTAGAATACCGCTGATTACCCAGGAATATAGTCGTAAGCATATGTCTATGCTGCAGTTTAATTGTCTTTGTGTACGTCACCACTTAGAAACTAGCGAGATAGCCTGCAGAATTGTTTATATTATAAATATTTTTGACTTTGAAATATCTTTAATCGTACAGATTATCTAGTCCCATTTAAGGTACCAGAATCTAGACCAGACTTGTATTAAGATGTCTAGGCATCGACGTAGATACAAACATCCATGACTAAAATTCATACAAATACTACGAGTTGCAAAACTGTGGGCAAAAGCTGGTAAAGAATAAAAATAGAATTTGAAGTCAAGTTTGCCATGACGATGACGTTAGAAACATTTAGCTTTCACACAAAAGTAAACACAAGTGAGCATCTGTCACTTAAAGGCCGTCAAGTAACTTTTTGAACGTAATTTGGAATCTTTTAGCGCACTTAGCGTATAGACACGATATTTTTTTGAATGAAAGTGTGTCGGAAACACTTCACTTATTCATGCGCACAACTAGGACATGATAAGATATGACATTGTAATGGAACAATGATGCGTTTTTTGGGTTCGGTGTACTGACAAGAGAATCTTATCGCTTCCTTTTTGGAACACTCACTCTATTGTGGAAAGATTAGTTAATGAATCATTAGGTACTTCCCTACCTATAAGCATATGCAATGCGGGTGGAACAGCAGTGGGTATAGGCTAGTGACCTTGACACTATGAGTATGTTTCAGCGACTATTTATGGGACCTAACTGGCCGTGGGCGTTTTCCCACGAGTCCCTTTGACTATCAGAGGCTATAGTAGAGGAACAATTTAAAGCACGTGCTTTTTCTCAATTCACTAAATCATCGAAACCTCGATGGAGCCATAATTTTAAAATAAGAATAGTACCCATAGAACAAGCATGTCTCTTCTATAGCATTTTTATAGTTGTGTTGGTTAGATTTATAGAGCACGGTCATCAATTGGATTAGCGATGCCATGTTATCACTCCGTTGCAGCCGAAAACTTTAGAATCGGTGGTCTAAAGTACGAGTGAAAGTAAACTTTGTCATACTAAAGTCACTGTGTTTGTACATGTTATACAAGACTACATATCTATGTAGGCATAGGCACTAGGTATGAGCGCATATACCCCAAGGCATCAAACAAAAACAACAAAAAAAAACCTTACAAATAAGGATAAGCATATGCTCACGACTGTGTTCCCGAGGGGGTGGACACAGATATTCTGAAACCACAGAACATCCACGTTTCACTAGGAGTACCCAAACTCTTCCCAGTGTCAGGCTATGCCAGTGACCAGTGTGACATTACAGTGGATAAAATATACACCTTAAAATTGAATGCAATGTAGGTACCTACCGTTTCTTTTTCTGCGTTGTTTTACTTCACCGCAAAAGCTAGACATGCATTATTATTACTCTGTATCAATCGATGTATCAAGGCCAAATATGATGATATGGGTAAGTTGTTATTATTAAAATAACAGAGCATCCTAACCACACCTAGACATTGTGTGGGAAACTTTGAATAGTCAATTATCCAATTTTCATCATCATGCGAAAGCCTTGTTTAAGTTTGACCATTAGAATCTTTGGAAGGTATATTGTTGCCTGTTTAAGGTATTGCAAACATATCGGCTATTTTGAGAACAATTTGCTTGAGAATAGAAGGTGAAATTGATTTTAGCTTCGTAGAGTTAAAACTGATTTTGCTGTGACAGTGAGACGAGCTTGTTTTGTGAATTGATGTGGGATTTGAGTTTGGATGTAGGATTAACGAAGCTTAGGATAGAGACAGATGAGTCACCTACAAATGAAATAAAATGCGCCGAAATAAATGTAAAACAAACATAGCAGTTACATAGCAATTTACCTATGCCGAAATGTCATACCTACAGAAGTTCACGATTATGTCCTTTTGGAGTGTTCGAGACAATTATAATGGGATTAAAACCATTGTAAGTATTTTTCCTCATTTATGCTATTATCAAGAAATTCTTAAACAGCATTACTTGCCTATAAGTGCATCCCAAGAAATGTAAATGTATAATTCATGACAAGTAACAACACGTGTTAGAAGATTTTAGTACAAAAATGTATTAGAGGATTATGACTTAATGCTAGAGCGAGTGTGGATTTAATTCCCGCTCTGCGAAACAAAAAATTAATGACAACACACATTCAATTATTATAAACAAATACCGCCTCACATTTGCTTTAAAAGCAAAGTTTTATCAGAATATGTGGCGTCGTCCATCATCGCTTGGCAAAACGTTCGAAAGTTGGCTTCAAGTGTTTTAGATAATGGTCCTCTAAGCACTTGAGCGGATCGTGTCAGTGAAAATTATGATTAATATCTGGCTAGTTAACGGTGCTAGTTAAGGCGTAGGCTTAAGGCAATGTTTGTGTAAACTTTTGCTAGTAGAAAAAACCTGTTAAAACCGTTGTGATGTTTGTGAACGTAGGGCCTTAAGATTCAATTAATTACGCGTGAATTCGTAAAGTAAACATGATCAAATTATTTCACGGATATTGAATCGAGTACAACACCACATATGTATGAAGATAGCATGATCATCAGCCTATAAACGTCCCAGGCAGGGCACAGGCCTACCCTGCGAGAGGGTGTATGGTCAGTCCACCTCGCGTGCCCAATGCGGATTGGAAATTCTTTGTAGAAGAATGCAGGTTTCCTTACGATGTTTTCCTTCACCAATTCTAAAAGATCTACTAAACATCTTTTATATTAGTTTCCTTTTGAAACTATATTTTCCTTCTGAAACCGATACGACCAGAGAAGGGGTCGGATGCAATGACCAGTAACTATAATGGTGTGGGCATCAGAGATGTTTATATACAACGTGTTAATAAATAAGCGCAAGCAGGTGTATATTTCATACACCAAAACTGATTTATAACGAAATAATTACATTGAAACAATAATTTCATTATTTAATTAATTATAATTGACTGTTATTCGTATTTGAAATTTTCATGCAAAAATGGTTTGTTATTATTTCAGCAGTAAATGAAAGCGATAGCGACATTTTAAGAATCTTGTTTTGGTAGTAATAGTAGGAGTGAGTGTGCTTGTGCGGTGGGTTGGCATCGAGTTCAGAAATTTTTAAATTATACGAACAAATCATTTAATATTTTGAAAAATGTAACCTATGTTGAAAACTTGATAATTAGATTCTGCTCTCGATTATAAACAAATTAATTTCTACTTTTGCGTTAACTCATTAACACGTATATGAAAACACAGCCCCGGATTAGTAGATTGCAGGTTCAAGTCCCGTCCAGTATAAAATTTATTAATCTTTGACATGAAAAAGCATAAAATGGCTATTATAACATGTTATTATATCAAAAAAATTTTAAATTAGAGATATTGATGCCTACTGGAATTTTTGACTCCTTTTATACGATACCTGCGTGCCTTTCTAAGCCGGGCATATTCGGATTAAATGTATATGCCTATAATAATAATTAAGTCATCTTCACCTATCATCTATTATCTTCACGCGTAACAACAGCTTTACTAATAAGTAAATCAACGGTACGTTAGCCTTAAGGCCCTTCCATATCAAACGCATCATTTGTTTGCTCTGTCCAGCGCAAGTAGCTACTGCTTCAACTTCATAATTCTTCAATGAACCTTTTTGTACCAGCTAGTTACTGACAAGGTTTATGGTTTTAAAGATAAGATCACTTTGTGGGCCATTAGCCAAAGTGATTGACGTTGTTGGTTTGTTGTCAGTAATTTTGTTTGAAATCTAGAGCGGGTCTACCTTTTTTGTCGGTCTGATATGTGTAAAGAGAGCGATGTTGACATGTAATGTTGATTATTTTATGGTATTGATTGTTGTGTGTTTAAGATCGTGTTATTTTTTACGATCAGCTAGTACTTAACTAATATTTTGAAGAAATGTGATCACATTTCTTCGAACGATATAACAAATATTTTTTTCATAATTGTGGTTAAGGTCTCAAATAAAATCTGAAAAAAACGTATTTTATAGGTATACATTTTGAAATTTAAAGAATGGACGAGAGCAGATTTACGAGTGTAATCCATAAGGCAAGCGTAAGTGGAAATGTTGGAAGGGGACGGCCTAGACGTATACGGAATTACGGACCAAATTGGCGACGTGCTTAAAAAGGGCCAGGTCAGATCTACCCGAAACCGACGAGCATGCATGAAAGGACTAATGAATGTGGAGGAAGCTAGAGAGATTTGTCAGGATCGTAGCAGGTGGCGTTCCGTTGTCTCTGCCTACCCCAGTGGGAGACAGGCGCGAGAATACACAATACACAACACAACACACACAATCACACAACACACTGCATACACAATTGTTTAATATTTTTAGCTTTGTGTGTATAACGCTACAAACCTTCTTTGTTGCTTTATGTTTGTGTGACTTTGTAGATGTTGTAACAAAATGATGGAGGTATCTGGTCGTAGTGTCGAATCGTGAAACAATGAGACAACTTCCGTCCACAGCATCCATAGCGTTTCTGTAAGTGGTACAAAATCTAAACTTTGTTTAGTCAGATATTGCATTTCGTTTAGTCAAGTCAATATAATGTACTCGTATTCAATATAGGAGCTTGCAGCACACTTATCAAACGTCAAATCGTTTTTAAAGCTACCACCGCGTCGGAACGTGTTGTCGCTGTGAGTGTTGAACTAGTTATAACTTATAGGATTTCAATGCAGGGAAAATGCCTATTCCCTGAGAGTGTTTTATGCCTTATACTACTATACACTAGACTATTACACTGAGAATTAAATGCTACGAATGCGTAATGAAGCTTTATTATGAAGTACGAGACAACTGATGCAACACTCGTAATCAGTATCGCGTCGTAAGCTTCGTGGTACGTAAGCTGCAACGGGCTACGTATACGTAGCATTTTTTCCTCAGTGTATCAAAGCCTTAAGTTTTTAAATTGATTCCGCCGTTAAACGAGTCCGAAGTGGCGACAGATTAACTATCTGTTATGTTTCACAATGTTTGAATACTGGTAGTAGAGATGTACGTAGATCTAAGAGGAAGGATCTGTCTTTAAGACTAGAGTGAGCCATACCAATTGTAAAGTGTCCACTTTTTTTGACGTTTAGGTTTGAGTGTGATCTCAAGTAGTATGGACAAAAGGCACCCAGTGACATATGGCCTTATGTTTACGGTCACTTTCCAAACACACTAGTTCAAAAAAAAGTGGATAGCCGCATAAACAAATATCTATAGTTCCATCTCCTTCTACTATTAAAGGTACGTCGTAAGACAAAAGAGACCAACTACAATCGTAAATTTATGCGGACTCTATGGAGATCCTTCCTCTTAGACGTAGATATTATGAAATGAAAATATTTGTAATTATCTCTAACTAACACCCTGCGGGAAGTAATGTTTTTGAGGATCAACATCATCAGCGTCTCTTCGTCCTGTGCTGATCATAGGCCTCTTCCAAGACTTACCACAAAACTATATCCCAGGCCATCCTCATTCAGACGTTCCCCTCTATCTTTCTCAGCTAAATATTTTTCAAATTAAGTTGGATCACCTATCACTTATTACTTACCCTCAGTTGCAGAAACGCTCATTAAAGTTAATCCTCCATTAAATATCTTGTTGTATCTTTTTGTCACGTACAAGCTAGCAAGAGATTTAATGGAGGATTAACTCTAATGAGCGTTTCTGCAACTGAGGGTAAGTAACACAAATGCAATCTAGTGACCTGGCTTCTTAACAATTACCTTTTTTTTTATTTGATTTTATTTTATCAGGTTCATCAACAGCTGTTACAATGATACATGGGTACAATTTACAACTACATTGAGTACACAAGTATGCACAACCATAGATATGAACACCTCATACACAGAAAACAGTTAGAAAAAATTAACACTACATTATATACTTTAAAAATTAATGAAAAAAAAACATTACCAAAAGAAAATAAAATGATATGCTCAGAAAACAGTTTGAGTGGCAAATTGCCAATTTTAGGTGTGACTTTTACATTTACTAACTAAAATCAAGCCAAGTTAAGTAATAAATAAAAATGACGCATAGATATTACATCCTATTTGTAAGGTAACCTTGCCTGCCGTGCAGGAGGCGATGGTTCAATCCACGTCCTGGCCGACTCGTACCAATGAGTTTTTCGGAATTTATGTACGATTTGTAACACCACTGGCATTTCGGTGAAGGAAAACATCGTGAGGAAACCTGCATGCTTCAATTTCGAGGCATGTATTGTACCCAATGTCCATTACAAGTGGCGACGGCCTCACCCCCCGTCACACTGTACAGAGTTTTGTTACTACTGGTGAAACGTGGATGTTCTGAGGTTTCAGAATATCTTTGACTACCCCCTCGGGGAACATAGTCGTGAGCATATGCTTATCCTTATTTGTAAGGTTTTTCTTTGTTGTTTTTGTTTGATGCCTTGGGGTATATGCGCTCATACCTAGTGCCTATGCCTACATAGATATGTAGTCTTGTATAACATGCACAAACACAGTGACTTTAGTATGACATTGTTTACTTTCACTCGTACTTTAGACCACCGATTCTAAAGTTTTCGGCCAACTGCAACGGAGTGATAACATGGCATCGCTAATCCAATGGATGACCGTGCTCTATAAATCTAACCAACACAACTATACAAATCCTATAGAAGAGACATGCTAGTTCTATAGATTCTATTCTTATATTTAAATTATTTCTCCACTGTAGCCTCTGATAGTCAAAGGGACTCGTTGAAAAACGCCCACGGCCAGTGAGGTCCCATAAATAGTCACTGAAACATACTCAGGGTGTCAAGGTTCACTAGCCTATACCCACTGCTGTTCCACCCGGACTCATCCAATAGGCCCAAAAGCATGTTGGGCACATACATGGAGGTAACCTGATAGCAGCAGCACCCGACTTGGGCGTTACAGAATCTGTAGATAACTTTAGATCCATTTTTATGAAATAAAAAGTTTACCTGTCGTAATTATGTTCCACTACGAGGTACAGGGTGGTTCCTCTTGCGAATAAGTGCAAGAAAGAGCGGGTCATACTCGAGGTGAATGCGGATTAGGAGACGCTAGTAAGTGGTCAACTTGCTGTCAGATTTTTTCAATTACAATTATTATGATTATTTATTTATTATTATTACATAGGTTACAGTGAACACTTATAACAATGAATCCCGCAAAACCAATTGCTCGGTTAGTCTGTGGGAGCTACGATCACGCTCAAAAGGCAATTCAATAGGCTTTTGACTTTCCGACATCTTCTTCTGTCCAGTCAGCATGAGTTTATATCGCATGAAAAGCACGAACGATTTGTCTTAAAGTATAGGTACACCATCTTACCCTACTACTGTCCAGGATTAACTGCAAAACGTGTCTCCGAAACTTTGAGGAATTTGAAATAAAATAGTCCATTGAAACGGTCTCCTATCCAAAGACTGACCTGAACGGGTGTTGCATACGCAGGGTCATCGTTTTCAAAGTTCAAAACATATTTTCTTTGCTTCCACACTTTTTTCCTAGTCTCTTCCATTATTTTGTAACGCAAATCATCGCATTATTGACCACTCAACAACACAGTTGCATAATCCTAATCATTGCGTATAGTCAGCGCCATTCACGCACGATCGTGGGCTTTAGTACTGGATGTGATACGAGCTCCCAAGAATCATACAATTTTCGTGCTTCTGATATTTAGAATAAGGATTCTGTTTCAAGACTTGTTAAGTGAAATGTTGTTGAATGCTGAATCCGATACGATTTCAGTTCGTTATTGCTCTGATTATTACGTGGGATTAGTATAAGTTGTTATGTCCGGTTTTCGAAAGGGTATCTAATGTCTGAATTAGGTAGTAACTTTTTTTTACTAGTAACCCAAATTATGTTTATTGCTTCTGTGCTATTAGAATTAGGGCTAAGTACAGTTATATATTGTGTATTCAAAATAAACTACTGTGACTACAAATCGTATCTATACTATTATAAAATTGTAATAGAAGTGTACATTGAAGATATTTACAAGAAAAAGATTGCTATATTGGTTTTTAGGTATCACTGACTCCAAATCAACCTTTTTTTTAGAATTTTTGTCTATCTGTTTGTCTGTTTGTTTCTTTGTTTGTTTGTATGTTTGTAACAGCATCACGCAAAAACTACTGAACCGATTTTGATGATTTTTTTTTATTTGTGCGGTTGAAGTCACGGGTAGCATAAATTTTCTTCTAGTAAATATACTATCAAAGATATGTTACAGTACAAGACATATTCTTTCATTAATCTAATAAAAGTCAGTTATAGGCTTACAGCAGACTGGACGGTATATTATCCCTACATGCCTCTGACTTGACTTCTCAACGAGTCTTCCGAATTTAGTATTAAAACTATGTAGTGTCTCCGATTGTATAGAATTTATTTATATTATATAAAAATACAAATACATTTGTGGACTCTGTTTTTATTGGCTTGGTTTGATACCATATCAACATCTCAGTAAAGCTTTTTCTAAAATATAAATTTTGCTTTGACATTCATATCGTAATCTCATTACAGAAATGCAAAAAGCTCGTCTGAGAGTAGATCATATTTAATTAAGATGAATTATCAATCGATAACCCTCTATTTCCTTAGTAATTAATAAATCAAGTCAGTATTTATCCATCCTGTCCTGATGTGGATGGTAATTGATAATGGATAAATAAATATTATCTAATGGAAGAATGTCAAACTCAAACTTAAAATGTTTTATAAAAAATAATATCACATGGATAGCTTTCTGACCTCATTTTTGACTCTACCACCGCGTCGGAAGGTGTTCCGTTGTAAAGAAGATGCGGCCAGAAACTACAACACACATATTAAAATATATATAAAGTACACTTACAAATACAATATTGAATTACATAGTGTAACATTGTCAAGATCAGACATTTTGGTCATTCATATAATCATGTATTAGGGAAATCATCATCATCGTATTAGGGAATATAGTCGTGAGTATATTATAATTATACATAACACAAAAATATTCCCAACTGCTATCAATTTTTGGGGTGGTAGGAAACTTTGCTTTTATTAAATACCTTCCTAAGCGTATCCGATTAATTATAGAGTTGATCATGCTTTTCCCTTTGCTGTCTGCCGTTTGCAATAGCGGTCGCCCTCAATCATCCTACGACACGTACAGAATAAATAAATCTCATAAAATATGTCAAAAGTAAACTATTTTCTTCGAACTGTTAATTTGAGAACGCGACACACGTTGTGGGACTATTACGTTTTTTCTCCACTCGAGAAACTGTGTGGCATCGTTATGTTGTTTATTTTGTTCTTGATGATAGGGACTCTAATTTACCACATGTTGCTCTGGTTCCCCATAAAAAATAATATCTACATGATTTGACGTAATTTGTATCGAGTTATGACGAAAGGTTCGTGTGTTTAAGAGTAATTTTTTCTCGTGGCGTTATTAACTGGTAACCAACTTTTTTATTTTTAGTGAAAAAAAGTTAACGAGGATCGGAACAGGTTGCGTTATTTACGTTAATAAACTAAATAATAGTAGGTAGGAAAGGATAACCGTTTCGTCAGGCCTATTGCTCCTATCATTATCATTACAGGTCGAGGGATATTTGACGGCCTGAAATACTTCTAATCTTTTAATTTCACATATCCTGTACGGAGTTTCCGATTGTATCATTTACAAGATCGATAGCGTTATAAGACTCTACAAGGCAATTTTGAAGTATTAGTTTGTTTCTGTGATCATCATGTCCATTGTCTGTAAATAATTAACAAGTATTCAACATTTATCTTTATCAATATTGTGAAACAAAATCGCTAAGAACTGCCAAAAACGCTATTTCAATTTGAAAACCATTGAATCGGATAGCTATACTTATACGATTATACAATAAGATCTAGATTCGTGTACGAAAAATGCATAAGTTTTATAGAGTTTATGTTACTTTCGAATACGAATTAAGATGTGTAAAATTAAAAAAAAAACATAACTCATACAAAACATAATCCTTTTACCGCAGTTGGGTAAATAATAGCAATTCAGGTGAAATTAAGTATTAGGTAGAGTTCGATATTCTGAATATTGTGATGTATTTAGATTATCTCTGTATGGTATTAATCTCGGATAATATAGTATCATGAGCTTATACATAAATACTTATGTAATTCCATGAATATATTATCTAACAGTTAGTTCATACAGTAGAGCAATGCAAGCGAGCAAAAAGCAGTCGAAATGGTACAAAAAAGTATTCGACGTAGTGAAATAGTCTTAAACGTTGTATGGAGATATTCGTTTATTACCATAATAATGTTACAAATTAAAAGTTTCCTGGCGGACCCCGCACAAGGCAGCAAAGGCCCGATTTGTGGCGGCCCAGATTTACAAAATATAGTTATTACTAGTACACAGAATACAATATACAAACTCGGTTGACACAAATTAATGGTAATTAACTTATTTTTACGGTTACAAATTTTTCTTAAAATATACTTATGTATTACATTTTTTTTTATATACTCTAAAGAGAAAACTGTATAGTGTGAGTGTGTGTATGTGTGTGAATGTGTGTGTAAGTAAAATAGGATGTCATTCAAAGATTTTTAAAACTGTTTCTGTAGCGTCATAGCTAGAGCACGAGATAACTGCCTATTGTTGCTATCGATGTTGTTATGACTGAAGTTTCTGCATTGGGACAAACCTGATATCGGGTTTATCAATGTTTTTAGTTCATAAGATGTTTGTTTATGTATTTAATAAAAAATAAAAAACAATTACGAATAAAATCTATATAAACATTTGCCTATTAAAAATAAAGTCTCATTGTCCTTTTACTTAAACGTCACGGAGCTGATTGTCAGACGCTTCTGACAGAACTAGCAGATATGAGGAGGACATACGGTACAGCGACAGGTCAATTTCTGTATGGTAATACCCTCCCGCCTTAAGCGAGTTGTTTATTTACTCCTTTGGTGTCACAACGGATCAACCATGGTATTCCACCATCTTATACCAACGTATTTGCTTAAATTTTCATTTATATTCAAACGAGAATATTTTCAATACCTCATATTGGGATTATTGCCTTCAACATCTATAAAAGAGATGGGACAAATCGATCGTGAATGGGAATTGCTCTTAGATAAAGTAATATATTTGGACAAATCGATTTTATCCGTATAAAGTATTTTAATTTATGAACTTTGCTTTTGTGATTCTCCATAGCATGCGCCAGAATGCTTATTTATATAACAGATATTTTATTTATTAATAGCTACTGTGATTATGTCGACTTTGGTATTAGGTTAAGTATAAAGTTAATGTTAGAGTAAAATGTTGGAATGTTTGTGCAAAAGTTTATGGGTAATAATTTACGTGGTGTTCATATTATCGGACGGGGCTATCTCGCGAATAGTCCACAAACAACCTACTTTGAATATCCTGAGATATCTATTCTACGAAATTCGGTAGCAGAGTCAGTTTCATTAAAACGAATTAAGATGATAATTAGCCGTTACGAAGAAAGCCCGAATTCCAACGAACGTCTATATTTAATTTGCTTTTTGGTCGAGGAATCTTATTATTTTTTATTAAAAAAGTTAATGGTTTCCTTTATCAACAAAAGAGATTGTTTTATGGATAATCTTATAAACGTTTAATGGAAGTTTTAATTTATTATCATATTCGTTTTTGCAGTTGTTTCATTTTAGATTTTTAAGGGAATACCTTAAAGTACCTAGAAGGTTAAGAAATGAAAAAACTTCAGATAGGTAGCTTTAATATACAACAATTATAACGATGTAATTTACCGCCCAAACTTTTTAGAAAACTTTGACTATTCTGAGCCTCTTCGACACCTATATTACGTCCACTGCTAGACTTGGACCTTATTTCCTAGTTTACTCTCAAAATACAATACCTTATACTAACATTGTGACAGTAGAAACTACAACCAACAAATACACCAATAACTAGCGAATAGAAAAGAAAGCTCATTTCAGTTAATTAGTTACGTTAATAGAAATATTCATTAACTTGAAATATCACCAAGAATAACTCAAAACAATGTACCTACAATTCGAAAACAACTCAAGACCCCACCGCCGAGTTTGAAACATCGTAAATTCATTCTGTCATACATAAACCTACATCTTTACAGCAACCATTGTGGGGTCAAACTTCATTTATTTTCTTTCCAAACGTAAGTACACGAGTCGCAGGAACATTGTAAGTTTAGGAATATTACGGTGATCCTAACAAAATTTCGAATTGATATAAAAATTCGAAAAGATTTCTATCACTAAGAATTGATTTTATAATCTCTATTCAATCTGAAGAATTTGGTAAGATTGTGAATAACTGTTCCTCTTATCTTCTTTGATTAAATTCATTGCAGGTTCCAAGACAGATTAGAGTCATCCCCCGGGCTCGCTGGACCTCATTGTCTAGTGTTGTGAATGGTCGCCGTTGTTGATCCTGGTTTACAGGAGTTACAGCGGTGGGATTGGGTGGTGGGCATATGCCCGAAAAAAAAAGCTAAATGCTGGTAAATTAGATGGATGGACATAAATTTTAAGATATAATAATAAAAATCTAACCGTACAATTGGTAATTTAAAGAAGTTTCTCAATAGCATACCGTACCGTGTTACCGTAATAACTTTTTGGAAACTTTGCTACAATTATTATGAACCAACTTTTTAGGCGCGCAGCCTAGGCTAGGCTGCGCGCCTAAAAAGTTGGTTCATAATAATTGTAGCAAAGTAAAAGTAATTAGAGTAGAATAAATACTAGTGGTGTGACGACGGGCAAACTCCCCGTCACACGGACACAGTTTCGGTACGAGTGAAAAGTGGATGTTTTGAGGTTTCAGAATATCTCTGACTACCCCCACGGGGAATACAGTCGCGAGCATATATATGCTATGCTATAAATACAAGTTTAGTATAGATTCTATCCATTTAACTAATATGGGGTATCATGATGGAATATCATGTCAAATACATAAATAATTGTTTCTAGGATGATTAATAAAAGCTCAGCTTTTGAAATTTTCCTGCAACATGGAAGTACCAAAGAGGAAGACTAACTAACATTTTGTGTTCAGTTTATTTCGGTACTGTCGCTGTAATACCTCCGCGACAATGTGTTTCTTGTTCATAAAGTACTCGACTTGTCGCTCTTAAAACGCTGGCTTCGAATGCTTCGTAAATTGGTGATGTCATTTCAATGATTTACTTTAGTGGTTTCTATTTGAGGAAGCAATCAATGTTGTTTTACTAAGTTGTCTTGGAACTGTATCTGTTTTATCTAGTTATCTATTTACTTCGTATATACTATAGTATATACTGCCAATAATTTAGTTAGTGCCCGTCAAAATTGATTAGGAACATAATGCCACAATCGCAAAATGACACCATTTTTTTCGCAGAATTAATTTATTACAATTGAATGTAGTAAGAATGAAATATGCTTTACGATAATCAACAAACACAAATAGAGTATAGAGCAGGAAACAAAACTAATGGACTAAAATGTCGCATCAAATCAAAGATTGAAAAATTAAGTCTCGGGTGGGACTTAATTTTTCAAACTTTAATTTGATTCGAAATAGCATAACATGTTTAAAATAAAATAAAAATTCAAATTAAAATGTCGCATTTAATCAATAATCAAAGCTAGTGACATTCCGAAGTCTTATTTATCGTAAAGGTAGAGAACAGAAGACCTTTTTGCAAACCAATTTCATGCTGACGAGCGCGCGACTTCAATAAATCCGATTATAGGCTTTATACTTCTGAAATATGTTACCTATTCCTATTTTTTGCAAAAATAGTACATAATGTGATATACAGGGTGCAGTTGATAACATTAGCATCCTTTTAAACTAAGAGTCTACCCATCAAACTGAACAACTTTTACCATGGGAGCAAAGTGATCGGAGCATACATTTAAGTCGAGTAGGCAATGCAGTTTAGTATGGAACAGCTGATATTTTTTTGCTCCGATCGGTTTGCTCCCATAGTAAAAGTTGTTCAGTTTGATGGGTAGACTCTTAGTTTATAAAGATGCTAATGATATCAATTTCATCTCATGATTATCCTGCTGATAAATTAGAGACTAAAGCTTTTACCGTATGCTTATGAGTAAGTAATCACGACTATATTCCCAAAGAGGTAAATATTCTAAATATAGTATATTCAGAATATCTACATTTTACTAGCCTAAACTCTGCCAGATAGTGAATCCGTTGCCATATGGTCGCCACTGAAGGTTTAAACTTGAAAATATTGAAGTTCTATTCTAACTCCCAACAATTTTGATAAGGCTAAAAATTTTACTACGTCCTTAATAGCTGGCGGTGCACATTTAGTTGTTTATTGTTGAATAGTCATTATATGTAAATCGGTGAGTCGTGATGATGGGTAGACAGATAGTGACGAGCATGTTTCGCAAGCGCACGGAATGATAATTGTTTCGAAAGCCCACCACTAGCCGTGTGGGTGCCACGGCAGCGCCGGCGCACCTGCCCGCATAATGTCTCTACAGAGATTCCCTCAGAAGATAGAACTAGATTTAATATTTCATAAACGTGATCTTTGAGAGACACGTTCACATGCATTCCGAGACTTTTTTCTTTAGTTTGTAGAATGTCTAGTTTGCGGAGTTCAAGATTGCCCTAGAAGGTTGTTTAGTATCGTGAATGAATCGTTTGCTCAGAATATGCTTTCAGTTAGCGGTTGGCTTATTTTCTTCTATTTCACAGGTGGATTCATTGTCGAAATTGTGAATAAATAAGGTCCTTTTAATAAATATCTTGGACATAATTCATGATGATTTACACCTTTTCCGTAGGTAACGTAACTTAACTTTTGCTGATATGTCCTTCTGCGTTGGTTCTTATGCGGATATTATGTCATTTTCCGTACTTGTTGTCCGTATTAAGGCTCTAACACCCGATTTTACCGTAAAATTGATTAACTTTGTAACCATTTTATACATTAACTATGACACTTTTTAACCAGACATAGGAAAGACATGAGAAGTGGTTTGGTTTTTCTCAAAATCGATTTTAATTAATAAAACTGAGGACATGTTTTTTCCAGTTGTAACCATTTTACTCTTACATTGTTGATCGGAAGAAAATGACAATTTACAATATACTTCACTATACTATGACATAGAATGATTTGGTTTTGATATTTTTTGAAAATTCATCTCATTTTTCAAAGAAAACTGCTAAATTCTGAACGGAGCCACGCGCTCGTTCACATCGATTAGTGTGGAGAGTCGTATTACCGGGCGCATACGCCTTAAACAAATCCGTTAATTTCTACGATGTCAATGGGCATTGTAGTAGCTTATATTATTACGTAAGAGTTTTCTAGGGCAAAGCTATCGTTTCGAATACTTTAAAACAATTGACTGTTTGTAAAATCTTTTAGATCTTTTTTTATGTACAATAAGAGCACTATTGAAATTATTTACATTCGTGACATCAACGTTATGAAACTAAGTAAGCTCGCTGCTTTATTTGCTTAGAACTTTTTTCTATGTACCTAAGCATTTTTGGTACGTCTTTGAAATTCAACTTTTTAAGAATTGGACGGGCAGCTCAAAACATTTTAAACTGGACGTAATCCCGGAATCAGCAGATAAGTTAATTTAAAATTTGGCGCGAAAACGCTAGGAGAGCGATTTGGTTTGGCTTATTTCCGTTAGTGCCAGGTGCTGACCAAGTTTATTTGGACCCTGTCACTGGACAATTTGGCTGCTATTCTTGGCTTGAAGTATATTGGCAAAGTTGTTGTTTGACCTAAATTATGTTCCATTGTTTGCATTAGTTTGTCAGCTGTCTCTAAATTAAATGCAAAATAGATATTCACCGATCGATTAAACATAGGGTAGACATAATGACCACTAGCTAGCCCTCAGTGTGACGGGGAGTGAGCCCGTTGCCAGTTATAATGGACCGTGGGCTCTTCATGACATGCCTCGAAGTTTAAGAACGCAGGTTTCCTCACGATGTTTTCCTTCACCGAAAAGCCAGTGGTGTTACAAATCGTACATAAATCCCAAAAAACTCATTGGTACGAAGTTTTTTTTGTTTCTCTTTACTGGACCACCACGGCTTTTTTTGGAGATAATTATGCTTACTGGATGATAGCTTGTTCATTATCATCTATATACGTAGATAAAGTCTCATGCTTTGCCGAGGAACGTATAACTAATACAGGATGTAAACTTAAAAGCGTTACATATCGAACAGGGTGCTTCAGACCATCAATCTGGACAACTTTTACTATAGGACTAAATTTGAAATCACAATTAAAACATTTCTGCTGTTTCATACATTTTGTTTGAGTAGCTATTGACTTTTTCTGTGGAACAGCAGTTTTTTTTTCGCTTATTTGATGTTGGCTCTTTTGTATAAGTTGCTTAGTTTGATGGTCTGAAATATCCACCCTCTTTGATATATAATTTAATTGTATACCCTGTGTAGGCTTCTGTGTTAGTACTAAAATGTTAGTGTACTAAAGTGTTACTATTAAAATCGCCTTTCTTGTTGCATGATCTTAATTAAAACCACAGAGAAATGACATGTTCTTTAAAACTAAATGATCAGACAAAAATAACATTATCATCCGTACGATAAATAATCACTTCGCGACTTACATTAAATATCCGTAGATTGTCATTATTCAGTTGTCTCCACTGCCTGACAGCTCCGGTTGATAATCTTGCTCTACATGTGCTAATTAAAAGGACATTCCCTACACAATGATCCCGACTGTCCCTTCAACGAACATGAAGGCACACGGCATGCGAGCAAGCCTTTCTTTCCAGTCTGACTGACTACCAATACAGCCAGGTTGTAAGGGAGTAGGCTTTTAAGTCTTTTCAATGTGTATTTTGTTTTACCGCATCCTTTTACCACTTGAAATCAAAGCTGATAAGATATCGCTGCAAGAAACATCCATTGCTTTTTATAGTTAAGTTTTATTGAGTCCTTTGAAGGGTTAAAAAGAAATGGATAGGGTTTTTAGTGGGCTGGACGATGAAACGTGTGTAGAAAGATGAGGTAGGTGCTTCAATGATCGCATCGCGATAATCGCGATCACGGGGACCCTGACATTTCTTTTCTTTTATCGCGGACGGTTGCAGAGAGATAAAATGGCAATAAATAATCAGGGGTAGACACCGCAGTACGTGAGCTCGGTTGCACTTTTCATTTGTATTATCCGCGTAATTATGCCTTGCAAGTAGCGTTATTTATGGAGCTCTGTGAAGTAGTATAAGGATAATCGTTTGTTAATGGTTAATAATGGTTTTAATTTAATTTATTTGATTTTGACTTCCTGTTATTATGTTATTTGTTTACTTTGGTATATGAGACTGTAAGCATTAAATGGGCTGTTTCATATTTATCCTATGATGGATGACTCATCCTATTAGGTACTGTATTGTATATTGTTCGTTTTGTTTAAATATGAAATGGGATTCCAATTGTTTTGAAAATAAATATCTCACGGTTAACCTAAAGAATATTTCTACAATTCGGACTTTTTATCTTCTCGGAGATTTGTGGGAATTTCTAACACAGCGTTAGGTATTCTCAAACAATTCTGAACGAAGAGTTTCTTAGAAAAGTTGGTGAGAAATATCGATAACACGGCAAAGACATTATGCGCGACGCATCTCTTCGCGCCTTATTCCAGGGAATCTGAGTGTCGCCATTCATGTCACGCGTTTCCTACGGGATGTAGCCATTATCGATAGGGACGCGATACACTGTTTGAAACAGGTTGCTACCGTTTGGTTTATGCCGTTTTATCAGTTTTTTGCGTTTACCGCTTGTTTTGTTAGTGATATGTGATAGCACGTTAACACAATCTTTGTGGTTTTTATTTTGTAAACTTAAGGTTTTAAGTATTTTTAGTTCTGTTTATAAACTTATAAATTATCTTTTATGCCGAGTCCTACCTAATAACTGTGCTGACTTTGTTTTAAGAGGATGATCAGACCATCAAACTAAACAACTTTGTGTATGGGACCAACATCGAATCGTGAAAAAAAAATTCTGCTGACCCATGCATTTAGGTCACGTAAAATTGTAGATTTGTGTGGAACACATTTAGAATTCCCATAGAGAATGTTGTTCAGCATATTAAGAAGGACTATATAATTATGTACCTACCTAAAGTGATTTCTTTTAATTATTTGATTTAAACAAACAAATAAAAAAAGCCAACGCCTTCGTCTTTCTTAATTACAATTAGGCATGCGAATAAAGTTGTGTCAAAGAGTTGAAGGGACTAGAAAAAGTATTTTCTGTTTTTGTTTCCAATTACCGAAATAGTAACGCATCAATAAATATTTACTATTTTTATTCCAACTAGAATGTGCGAAACGAGATGAACCCATTCTATCCTACCACACCGTCTCTATAACTGTATTTACGCTCCCAAACATACATTATTGTATTTTTATGTTATTCGTATGCGGGGTAGGTTGTATGCTAGCGTCATATGTTTCTTTACAAGTTTTTTAAACTGTGGGGGAGAGCAGAGTGGTTTTCGGTTTGAGATCGTTAACTTTGGCAATTCTTTCAAAAGGCGGAAATTCGAACGAGCTTGAGGGAATTTTGTAAACAACATTTTCAAACTCAATTTCTTGTATGTTTTAGTTCGTTCGTGCATGACTCAATTTTGCAACAGAAGTTTCGTGCGATAGTGGACGATAAATAAATTACATACACATACAAAAACTCATGACATAAACCTTTTGGGATGGTCAGAAATTTGACTACGAATTTCTTTTAAGGGTGCTGTTACATGCGACAGGCTGACGACAACTACCTTTATAATATAAATAATAGGTAATAAACGAACTGAAGCAGGATTCCTTAAATTATTCAGAAACTAGTAATAGGTAACGAAATGAATTGTCAAATTCGGATTCATATTATCCTTATGATGCTATGGGATGATAGTTTGTTCGGTATACAGGGTGTAAGTGACAGCCTAGCAAATACTGAAACGGCGAACTCAGACCATCAAACTGAACAACTTTCACTATGGAGCCTACCTCAGGGAACGCGAAAAAATCTGTATAAGCCGTAGATCGCAGGTTCTAATCCCGTGAACAGTAAATATTTGTGTGATAAATACGAATATTTGTACCTCGAGTCTCTGCTATATTCTATCTAATATAATTTTATGGTTATAACTTTTCTACTTATACAATGCCTACGGAACCCTATCATGGGCGAGTCCGATACGTCCTTGGCCGGTTTTTTAAAATGTTTTTGGTGTGAAAATGAAGAATATCGTATTGTGTTGTATATTCGAGTATAAGTCTCTATCTCGGTCTTATCCCAATAACACGTGACACGAGAACGTTAGGCCGTGTCCACATAACAGCCTTTTAGCTTAATCCGGCTTGTACAGAATCGTACACTAATAAGAAGATTGTAATTGAACGTCAAAGGGGCCGGTACGGATTAGGCGACGATGCTAGTCGCCGACTATGGGCGACAATTCCAAATACACAAACCGACATATTTATATTTTCAGTCATCGACAGCGCTGCCCATCCACATCGGTAACGTTAAACCAAGGGTTTATACAAGTTCTTGAATTATCAACCGTATGATTAACTTTGTCAAGGTATAGGTTTGATTGACAGCCAGACCGTAAATCGGTTCGTTATGAACAGTCGTTTAATTGGTTCGCTTTTCGGAAGCATGACAGTGATTATTTTGAATATGATTTGTCGTACATTTTATTTACATTAAAAGTCATTGACCGTCGTGACAAATGTGCTTGGAACTGAACTGTTTGTTTGTGAAAAAGGAAAAATAGGACATCATATCAAAAGGTACTTCTCCCGAGGGAAAAAGGCCAATGTCCCGAGATAAAATGTTTTTGCTACTATTTCGGAACATAAAATATTTGAGATGAGTCTGTCACATTACATTCAAACTAATATTATAATGCGAAAGCCTGTCGGTCTATTTGTCTGTTATGTTTTCACAGCTAAACCCTGAGGAAGGACATCTAGTTATTCTATAAAAACTCTTTCAGAAAACATGATTTATTGATAAAATCTCTAACGCACTTGCATGCTACTCTACAGTTTTAGAAATCTTTTACAATGTAGATTTAATTCTTTTTTCTTATCAGATTATAAAAAGTTTTAATTTCATTTTAAAAACCTTCAATGAAACCTGTAATAATTATTCATGAAAAGATCAATTTAAAAAAGAAAAACCTAATTCCAAAAATGTTTATCGTTTTCCAAAAATGAAAAAAACACCTCCGGTTATTGAACCAAAGTACGATAATAAAAATAAGTGCCATTTTGAACCACCTAAAAGCTTCAGCTGTTTTTCACGATCTCCTCCAAAAATGTTTCAAACTTAAAACAATTACCATTTTATAGCCCTCGTGGATACGCCTCTTTTAACACCTCAATCATTTATCTAGCCCGAAAACTCACGACACCAGTGCGAATTCTCACTTTCGCTGAAAACGGGGCCTCGAATGAAGCGATCAAAAAAGCATCCAACGTTAAAAATACGTTATCTAGCTAGTGCGGAAACAAAACACTACACGGTCTATACCGATTAATGCTTCTATCGATTACATTTACATTATTAGTTTTCATACGAACGAATAGCTTCTCACGATTCATGAAAATGTATTGTATGTATAATTTAAAAGTAACTTCAGTGTCTTCATAAATCAAAACTGTTTATTGACTGCGAAAATAGTTTTAGGTTAGATTACATGTTCCATTTTAGTGAGGTCTGTATCAAGCTCCACTTTGAAACTACAGGGATCATAAAATTCTGTGCATAGCCAGCATTGTTCGCAGTTAGGGTTAGGGATTGCAGTCCCTGAATACCTGGATCCCACGTCATTTCCGTGGATTTGTGACCCGGTTTTCGAGGAACTCAATTACTAGTATAACAATGATAAACAGGATAAAGACAAAAATGGAATGTTATTTTAAATTATTGTCGTGATATTTTATTAAAATTATCAAGAAATTAAAATGTTTTAACGCGAACAGTTATGTAACTAAGAGATGGTGTTTTAGACCATCAAACTGAACAACTTTCACTATGGGACCAAAATCGAAATCGCAAAAAAATATCTGATGTTCCATACCATACTACAAATTTACTCGAGCTAAATGTATGGGACGGAAGATATTTTTTTTCGCGATTTCGATTTTGGTCCTATAGTGAAATTTGTTCAGTTTGATGGTCTAACTAAACAATCCCCTTAAACGTTTTAAATGTTTATTTCTACTTTTGTAACATCCTGTATACGATTGTAATAATTGCAAAAGAGTGGATAGTAGGTAATTATAAAATTATTGAGTATGCAGTAGCAGAAATGTTTTTCAGTGTTTTTACCTTCAGTGCAAGTCTTCAATATGGTACAATGTCGATAAGAAGAAGAACTGAACATCTTTCACTATGGAGTCAAATTCGATGTCACGGGAAAAAAATCACATGTTCCATGCAAAACTGTAATACTTAAAACTCCAATCGAATGAAATTGACGAGTAGAATGTGTGGTTAAAGTATCGGCACTGTCTAAAAATTTAACCTTTATTCTTAATAATCTTTCACAATTCATGAAATTTTGGGATACTAGGCTTTGTTATTCTTTATCCTTTACCGGAATCGGAAATAACCCGCGATATTGCAAACCGTATACAGGGTTCTTCTTAATATGCTGACACTTTTTTAAGGGGATGATCAGACCATCAAACTGAACAACTTTCTCTATGGCACCAACATCGCGAGAAATCGCGAAATCGCGAGAAAAAAATCAGGTCTTCCATACAAAACTGCAAACTTACTTGAGCCAAATGTATGGCACAGCTGATATTTTTTTCGCGATTTCGATGTAGGTCCCATAGAGAAAGTTGTTCAGTTTGATGTTAAATTGGACCCTATATGTAGGCTGCATAAACACTTCCTACCATGTCACCTCCATTAATGGCCTATAAATCTAAGAATAAGTTTTGTTACACTAATTTGAATATTAATTCGAAATATTTGTGCCACAATCAAAACAGATTCGTGTGTCTCGTTAACCTTAAACTTAAGCTTCTAAAGCTGCTTAGAAATTCTTAAAAGTAGTGTCCGACCGAAGCTTCGGCTTCGGCTACCATCGGCAAAAAGCACCTTCGGCCAAAACATTCGGCTTCGGCCAAAATCGGCTTTCGAAGCTTTGTATTCAGCCACCTGTTTGCATGGTTACAAAGTTACTGTTTTAATCATCGTCATCATCATCAGCTTATATACGTCCCACTGCCACTACCCTATGGAGGTTGCATGGGCATTAGTCCACCATGCGTGCCCAATGCGATGGTGGACTTCACATATAAATCGGAATATCATCTTCAGCGTATGCAGGTTTCCTCACGATGTCTTTCCTTCACCGAAAAACTCATTGGTACATAGCATGGCACCCGAAATAATTAGCTGAAAATAATAGAAATGAATAAGATGAATTCTGAAATGTGCTATTGGGTTTCAATCAAATTAAACCCCGTGGTCATCAAGACTCCTTATACCTACAGGAAACAAAATGACAGTACAGATTTAGCATTGTATAAGTATTTTTAGTCAGGTATTCTAGTATTTCTACTTATGATTGAACCTCTGACTTAGCCGAAGGTTATGGCAAGAACCAAACAATCGGTTTCGGCTTCGGCCAAAAAGTGACCTGCGGTCGGACACTACTTAAAAGTTCGTATAGTGTTTGTGGTATGGGCGCGAGTTGTGCGGACGCCGACCAGTAGGAATTTAAGATACTATCGTTATACCGGGAGCTTAGAGTTTTATGTGAGTTATGGGGCAATAAATAAATGTACCGTTGTGACACCTACATACGTCATCGGTCGTGGGACTCTATAATGGATTTGCTGAACTGTTTATACGATCTTTTGTTCGTTGTTTGATAATATTGTTCACAAAAACAATCTATCGTTAAGATAAATTGTTCTTAACCAAGCGAGCATTTGACTATAAATAAATGTTAAGAGGAAAAGTGGGCTCCGTTTAGTCCGTACAAACGTATTTCCCTGTTTCCACCCTGGATAATCACACTAGAGCAAATGTTTTTTTACCATACAAACTATGTTACCTCTGCTATGTTCCCCCGTTTATGTTCCTGTTTTTTTTTTTTTAAATTAATTACTAAGTACATGAGCTAGGAGCCTTTGAAAATTACGAAAAATTGCTAAGCTATAAGATAATCTCTATCTATAACGCCTCTTTCCCAGTGGGGTAGGCAGAGACCAGAACGCGCCATATACTACGATCCTTACATACCTCTTTTGCCTCATTCACATCCATACATCTCTTCATACATGCCCGTCGGTTTCGAGTACTCCGCACCTTTTTTTAGGGCGCCCTTTTTTTAGGGCGCAACTGATTTGATCAGAATACGTCCTCTAAGGGCGCCCTCTGCCGACACTTCAACTCACTTTAGCTCCATATATCTCTTTCGTACATCTGCTATCACTCATCCTCTCTACATGCCCAAACCAACGAAGCATACCCTTCTCTATTCTTGTCACAACATCTTCTTTCAATTGACATCGATCTCTAATCACACAATTACTCACTTTATCTCTCAGCGTAACACCACACATATTTCTCAAGGAACGCATTGACGAACGTTAATACATTAAAGGGAAAATATACAGATATAGCCAAAACCTTTCTCATATTATTCTTGAAATAATAATTAAAAACGTATGTACGTAATACCGACGATTCTCAAACGGCGAAGGAAAACATCGTGAGGAAACCTGCATACGCTGAAGAAGAAATTCTTACAGTGCAGTCCACCAATCCGTATTACGCTCCTTGAGGGTAGGACTGTTCCATGAAGTGAGACATATAAAGGCTGATGATGATGTATCATTCCCTAAACATAGCAGGTGTAAAACTTGTTTTAGTATCTTGGAATACTATCACCATTTGACATGTAATTCCGTCCTGAAACCTAAAATTTAAACTTACTACAATTGTAAGAGTTAGCTCATAGTAAAGTTGTAGCAAAGTATCTGACAACACAAAAAGGAATATGTAGACGACAGAGATTTGATATAGGTAAGTAAGTATGTAGATATACATATAATGCAAGCAGCATACAGTAAATGTCAGAAGGGAATCATCTTGTTAACTCTGTCCATCCTTCATGCCATAAAGAACCGTACAGAAATAATTGCATCAGCACGTCGTTTGACATAATCATTTCGCAGGAAATATTTCAATTTGGATAAGATTTATAAACTAAAGATTTTACGTGAAGAATGAGCGTGAAACCGAGAAGACAGTCCTATAGGACCCAAACGTTTAAAGTAGACAGATGAGATGTCAGCAGAAAATTGGATTTCGCAAAATAAATATGTCGTATTCACTTTGAATTAACTGCAGTTTTATTAAAATGCTTTCTGCGTCTCTATCGATAAGGTACAATTCTGTTCGATGTGAAATTGTAAGAAGATTTGACGAAAAGTTAATTTCGAGTGCAACTTTGCGGACAAAGGAATTAATCTTTGTCCACTGCGGGGTCCTTTTTTATCGGGCGTGAGGTACAGCTGGATCGTGAGATTCACAGGTAAAGTCATACCTCGTTATATTTTTGAGTGACACTTTACGTTTTCAATTAAAATTTGTCAAATTTTCAAGACGAAAGTGAGTTATAATCCTTTTTGTTGACTATTGTATACAAGATTAAGCTGGTTTATAACTTGATGTTTGTGCCTTTGATGCCATAATGGCGTTTTGTTGTTAATTGTTGACAATCTTTATCCGCCTTATTCACTCACAGTTCGTCACTTTTGCTTTTGCTAAGATCTTTTGAAATTTTTGAATTGTATTCAGAATTAAAAACAAATAGAATTACCTGTCACATACACCGTTATAATAAGAACAATACGAAAGCTTCACTAGAATCAAAAATAAGTTTTCAAATCTTAATTAAAAAGATAAATTATTAAAAATTCACCTAATTAGCGAAACGAAACTAAATAAAACATTTTTGTCTTTCATTTATTAGAATTTTAAAATAATGCTGGACTCAGACTTGATTTAATTAACGTCCATACTCCTTACATTACTTGACTGCAAATTGATCAATTTTGACCATTCTTAAAGAAAGGACTAATCAATATGTAATACATTATTAAACTTTTTCTTAAGACGCTCCGTGTGGTCCGAATTTAGCACGGACTTGTCGATTGAGCTTCAAAACGTTTTAGCATCCACAATCCGATTTCGAAGCCCTCTGCTAAGTGACCCAAAGAATGCAATATAGGGGCTATAAAACTTGATACTGGTGAAATTTGAAGCTTTAATACGATAATAATGACTACGCCAACCGCTACTCTTCAACATTTTGAGACAACTTTAAGATTCTTGATAGAGATGATTCGATATTCAATCAGTTATTGGTTTTAAAAAGTTAGTTTTTAAATATGAAACTTGGGTGTTTAGTTAAGATCATAAAAAAAATTGGTTAGCAGTTCGGAAATATGATAAGCATAATGTACGCAAGGACAAAATTAAGCTTCGTGATTGCACTTATAAAGATTTGCTAACAAAATGTTAAAATTGTGTACCTAATTTATTTAGTGAAAAATATGTTTCCCTAAAATAGTCTTCTATCTACTGAAGTTGGAGTTTGTTATCGTGACTCTGTTTTCTTTGAATGAAACTAGTTTTCATGGAGAGGTCAGTTTAAAAACGTATTTGTAAAATTGAATGTCCGATAGACATTTTGTTTGAGCTGAAGTTGTACTAAAGTGAACAAAATTTTGAAAGTTAAATTTTTTAAAAGTTATAACACATTCTGGTAACTAATTAGTCAATCCTTTAACATGATATCAGTGAAGACACTATTTTACAACGGCCATTTAGTTCATTAGGAGGCTGCATTTATTCATTTCTCCGATTTGCCTGTCGTATTTTAATCGTTCTTAAATAAACTAACTGTATCTTTTTGGGTGTTATTAAGGTAGTGATTTATTTGACAGCCTTCATGTAACATGTGGAAGAGACCAATAAATGTATCGATTTGGTTTGGACCCTTGTTTTAAAAAGGCAAAGCCAATAAAATAAATATCAAAAGTACAAGTACTGACGTTTTAAAAGTTCTTAATATGTTTCGTACTTTTAAAATTCTTTTTCGATTCAGTTTTGCATGTTTATCGGTCGTGTTTAAAATACTGAGATGAGTATGTGTTGATTCAATTTCCCAGTGGGATGTCTTATAAAAGATGATTATTAACGACGCATCATTTAAAAGCTATTAGCGGGTCCATTTGACTAAAATTAAAGTGGACATTTAGGTTCATTTATTTTGAGACAAATTAAAAACTATAATTAATATACTTTGAATATCCTTTACATGCTCAAGACTTTAAATTAATATTTATTTTGATGGTCATAAGATGCAAAAAATTACGATTATTAACATTCTTGGTGACTCAAAGATCAGTAGCCGATTACTTGCTTGTAATACGAGAAGTCACAAAACTTGTGTGGGCAAATCTTAATGAGTTTTAGTAGCTATGAATCTAAATAACGAATGTGGGATACTAGAGTTAAAGCGGTATTTATGTTATGATGTGAATATTGAATTACTATTCATGTTTTCGCTTGTTTATTTTTATTTCTTCACGTGCTTCGGGTACATTTGGAAAGATCAAGATAACTATCTGCCTATATTGATCCACGTCACATATCCTTCTGAAGTCGCATACTATTACTACTAAGGCGGGAAAATTATATGATGGCAAGTACACAACTCTAACTTGCCTCTACTAATCCGCGCTGGACCCGTGAGGTCCGCTCTTGGACCGCTCGCCTTTCATAGATTATTATGTGTTATTGGGTAGGTCCTATACTCACGCTTGTTTTTTAGAGGAGTGCTATGGGACTTAAATAAGGTCCAACAAAATTAGCTGAAACTATTTTAAGGGGACGATCAGATTATTAAAATGGCAACTGTGGGACAAATGGAATACAATGTCAAAAGCAGGAAAAAAATATCTGCATACAAGACTGCAAGTCTACTCGACCCTAATTTGTGGGATAGTTGATTTTGATTCCCGATTTCTGTTGTTGGCTCCACCGAAAAAGTTGTTCAGTCTAATCATCCCCTTAAAATACGAGTAGTTTCAGCAAATTTTGTTGGACCTATCGGGAAAATAGTCGTGAGCATATGCTATGCATGCATGCTTAATATAGGCTGATGATGAATGATGTTATGTGTACAATAAAGTGTTAAATAAATAAATGATTGTGCAAACATAGAAAATTTTGCGTTTTGAACGTTTTACATATTGAGCATTCTGCGTGTAGACGATCTTTTCCTCCTTTATACAGTTAACAGGTGTAAGTAATCTATTTCAGTCTAACATATATTTTTGTACATTACATTTTTAAACCTTACGGCGGTTTAATTGTATCAGTGGGCATATTAAAAAGGTATATTAAAACTAAAGTGTCCCGCGTGAAATGCTATATGATGGAACAAATGGTCGTCCTGCGGTTGTTTCCTCTTCCTTCCAAACGGCAAACCACAGAGTTCCTGTTTGGATGCGCGTGCGACTGTTTCATCAATAAAACGAACATAAATAAAGAATTGAGAAAGGATATTACCTGGTATCTTTCAATTTTGATGTCTAAATGCCATGAATCATACTAATATTATAAACACCTACGCATAATTTGTCTCTCTTTGACTGAAACACAGTTTCCCAGTCAAAATTTTAAAACGATTTTGAATATTTTTGTACCGAATGATACATAACGGTTAGCGAAAAAATTTACAGTCACAATAAATTTGGTAGTGGGCCGAAAGGCCCTGATTTGAAAGAACACTTGTCGATTCACACCGGTGATCCGACCGAACTGACCGTGGTGCGAAACGCCTAAAGAAAACACCCATTGATCCATAAATCGTACATAAGTTCCTAAACACTCATTAGCAAAAGTGTAGTCCTGGCCGGAGTCGAACCGTTGCTTGCACGGAAGGCTGCTCGCTACTAGACCACCACGATGTTCACAAACTACACGGCAATGAAATCGAAAACCACTGGCTACTTTCGCTGACCTTGACTCCAGGAGTTATTGTAAGCCTGTATATCTAATTGTGTTGTGCAATTCACCGTCGGCTATGAACAATCAAAATATTGCTCAATTTATTAACCGCACTGTTGTTAGTCCAGCATCCACGTGGATGATATTGTGGTGAGAAGAATTGGCGTTGCATTTTAATTTTTTTGAAGACTTCCTCTTCTACGAGCTTCTTAGGAATTGGATAAGACTTTTTACGGTTCCTGAAGGTAGTTATTTTTGAAAACAAACGATGAAATCCCAATCAAAGTTGATTATAATATTATAATTTTGTGACAAAATAGGAAGGCTGAAATTATTTGTTAACAATTATAATAATAATAAATGTAAAGTACTAATGAAGTGAATAATTAAAAATTCTCTTATTTAAGCTTAAAACTGCATTGCTGCATTAGCTTTAATATAGCAAACGAAACACATTATACAGGGCACTCCTTCTTAATATGCTGACGGTTTTAAGAGGATGATCAGACCATTAAAACTGAGCAATTTTCTCTATAGGATCATGTATGGAACAGCTGATTTCTTCGCGATAGGCCAGCATAATTAAAATCCCGTCAGCATAATAAGTAGGACCCTATATAGGTTATAAAAATATTCAAAGTACCATAAACCAAGCTTTAGTATATTAGGTTAAAACTACTCTAGTAAACTATCCCAGTTGTTCGTAACCTAAGAATGTTAAGAAGCCAACGGCGATCATAATATTTAGAAACTTCGATTGTTCAATACCTACACATGAAACATTTTGTTGTTTTGATTTCTATGTGCGATTTATTTCGATCAATACATGCCTATAATTATGGTATTTGTTAAGAAATAGACGTGGGCGGATCAAAAGGATTTTGAAATAGTTGTATCGTATCAAATCCTATTGTCTTGGTCTGCGTTAGACACATTTTAGACTGGACGAATGAAAAGAAGCAATTTGACTGCATTATAAATAATTGGTATCTTTATACTTCTTTATTGTTACATTTTCTCTTTCGTTAACCTATTTCTATGCACTATGATTGTCTGAGAGAAATAATAGCTTTACAGCGATAATACCGTTTACGTTATCGTATTTGTTTTTATTACGTCCCTATTTGTATCTTCATATATTTTAAAAAGCCGTGGTGGTCCAGTGGCGAGTAACCTTGCCAGCCGTGCAGGAGGCGATGGTTCGATCCCCGTCCAGACCGACTCGTACCAATGAGTTTTTCGGAATTTATGTACTACTGTAACACCACTGGATTTTCGGTGAAGGAAAACATTGTTAGGAAACCTGCATGCTTCAATATCGAGGCATGTATGGTACCCACTGTTCATTATGTGGCGACGGGCTCACCCCCCCCTCACACTGGACAGAGTTTCGGTACTATTGGTGAAACGTGGATGTTCTGAGGTTTGAGAATATCTCTGACTACCCCCTCGGGGAATATAGTCGTGAGCATATGCATGCATGCATATATTTGAGTAAGATTCGTCAAAAGTCAAAAAGTCAATATAATTTATTCAATATAGGAGCTTGCAGCACACTTATCAAACGTCAAATCTTTTTAAAGCTACCACCGCGTCGGAACGTGTTGTCGCTGTAGAGAAGATGTGGCCAGTAACTCTACAACATAACACGACTTAATAACTATTACAATATAAATTCTTAAGCTAAAGTTATGTATACAATAATACATAGTCTATTTAATAAAATAATTGATACATACACAATAAAATAATTGAATACTATGACGTATTCATCCGATTCTTATCTAGTTACCTAGTTGTAATCTTTTGCTATGTTTTCAAATAAAATGATTACGAGTCCTTTAGGTTTAATATTCAAACAGAAACTTTTTTACAAAAGAAAACCCTGTTTTACTAAAAATTCGATGTATCACCTGTGACATAGGACCAAATTGACATGCTCAAAGTTTAGGTAGTACGTTTGAATGAACTGTTCTGGACAATTTGGCGGGTTGCGACAAAAATACGTCCGGAAAAGAATGTGGAGTGATGAGATGACATGTCAAAATAGTTCGAAAACATGTTTTAAAGGGTTGATATTGGATGTATGCATGACGAGGCAAGAAGTCCGATTTATGTTTACGGACGAATGAGGTAATAAAAAAGTGTTATTGTCTCTTAATTGTTTTACAACAACCATTTCTGCTATCAAACGGTGAAGGACACGCGCGGTGGACTAACACCTGGGTTATAGGCCTGTGCCCTGCAGTGGCACGTATATAGGGTCCTTATTAATATGCTGACACTTTTTTAAGAGGATGATCAGACCATCAAACTGAACAACTTTCTCTATAGGACCAATGTCGAAATCGCGAAAATAAAATCAGCTGTTCCATACTAGACTGAAATCTTACTGGACCCAATTGTATGGGACAGATGATTTCTTTTTCGCGATTTCGACATTGGTCCCATAGAGAAAGTTGTTCAGTTTGATGGTCTGATGGTGGTCTGAACTCTTAAAAAACTGTCAGCATATCAAGTTGGACCCAGTATAGGCTAACGATAATGAGGTGTTTTTAGATTTGTCGTATTCGATATAATAATTGGCTTTTATTTCTTAGACAAAACGGATCCTATGCGAAATCTTTTACTGCTAAACGTGAGCCTTAGTCTTAACCTTATGCTATTTTTCGAATTTCTAGGCTTATACTCATCATTTAGGGTTGAAGCGTGTTAAGAGCTTCTAAAAATACCACCTGAGTAAGCGGATAAAAAAACTATCCTCATGTTAGAAAAACAATGTGTGACTGAGAACGTTTTGAAATAACAACTGTGAGAATAGATTCTACGCTAAACAAAGATTGATGACACTAAATGAAGCGAAAGATGTCGCAGACAACAGATAGGTAGCGTGTGACTGAAGTGGCGTTCATTCAACTTGTCCCGTTGAGGAATACAAGTTGAAATTGTTGAAACACTGTATGTATTGTAAAAGGTGTTTTCCCTCAAGCAGGCACTGAAGTGCTGACCCGATCGTCGGGATGCGTATTTCCATAAACTTGGGATTTTGTTACAGACAGCAGAAGCGGCGCATTTGGAGAAATACATCGGATGTAATTGTAGGCAACCATTAAAATTTTATGACAATAAAACATTCTTCTGGTATCTTATCTTATAAATTGTTTTGTTTGCTTTTGTAAGAATAATTCCATATTATTATCTAGTAAATAAATCGTGTGCAAGCTGAAGATTAAGAGATATATTTTGGACCTCTGTTAGTGGGCCGAGGAAATTTGTTTCAATAAAGATTGTTTCCAAATAATTTTGGTTATTAACATGTTAGCCCTTAAAGATGAAAAAAGTTGAGAAATATAACGAGCATCGACGACCCCGTCGATGCTCGTTATATTTCTCAACTTTCGGTCGGTCGCTTACTTCAACGAAAGCAAACCCCGGACTCGCAGATTACGCTTCAACTTCCGTCTGATATTGAATTACAAATAGACTAAAAAAGCTAAACTCCTCCATGTAGATGAAGAGATTTAAATGTTTTCATGTTATAAATTAAGCTCAGCGCAAACGAGCTACCGATCACAGCCACCATTGGCTGTCGGGGGCACATAGGACACTGCTGTAGCGAGACGCGGCCACCGGCTACACGTGTGCGGCGAGTCTCTATATAGAGTCCTTCTTAATATGCTGACACTTTTTAAGCGGTTGTTCCGACCGTCAAACTGATCAACCCAAAGGGACCAACATCAAAATCGCGAAAAAAAACGCGAAAGTAGTTCAGTTTGATGGTCTGATCATCTACTTTAAAAAGTGTCAGCATATTAAGAAGTGGATGTATAATGTGTGAAATGCATGTTAACTGCCAATCGCTGGCCACACCGGTGGCTGTGGCCGATGGCTCGTTTGCGCCTAGCCTTAGAGTAAAGAGTTATTTGGAAATTAGTGATATTGGGTTTTAAATCAAAAAGTTCAGTGAGTATTGTTAGAAAATACGCAGTTCTCCATACCTTGTTGCAGTTTGAATAAAGGGTAAATAACAGGCGCATGCATACAAAATGTGCCGGCGCTGTCAAAGGGCTATTTGTCTTTTTCGAAATTGTAGCAACATTTCACGGCGATGTACTCACATTTTATCTCGCCTGTTTTTCTATTTTCCTCACTTGATGTATGGGACGCATTTCCGCACTTTCGAATAACTCCTGTATTCCCTTTTATGTGAGCAGTGCTTTAAAAATGTATTCGTAGGGTAGATTTTTGTACGTGACACTGGTGATTCGGCAAAGGAATTATTCAAGATGACAACATAAAATATTTTACTTTAGTATTTTTCTATCTTGTTCACGTTGAGTCCAATGCACTTGTTATAAGAGTAGGAACTTAAGTAAACTTTCTAGCGTACCTATCATAATTGATTATAATACTCTGTGGTATCACAAATGTATGTGTAATTCGGTGTGTCAAGTTTTTTTTTGGTCTTCATTTTATATTTTTTACGGATAGAAGATATAATTTTAAAATCCAATTTAATTTTTATTGCGATTCATTGAGTTTATCACTATAAATTTAATTTTTAAATTACTTTGATCTGTAATCTCTAAATGAAAAAAATGGTGAAGTGAAAATAATTCGAACTTCATGGAGAAAAACTACTTACTGCTTTATTAAAAAAGAAATCCTGCTTTCTCTTTCTAACTCTATGCTGGAAACAGAAACGGCAACATAAAATGTCAAATTCTGACATTGTGAATGTTTTTTTTTCTTAATTGCCAGTTATTTTAAGTTGATTTCAAGTTTACCAAAGATTTCACAGGTTTTCCAGTGACGTCACTTGACGGACCGTAAAACGCCGTTATTTTATTAAAAATCTGCAATCCCTTCATTTTAAAATGTCTGTCATAGAAAATATTATTATTGAGACAGTTATCTCAAAATGGTTTTCGATTTAGCCCTCCAAAAAAAAACTTGACATACCGAATTGTGCGTGCACTATAGCTGTTTTCGCTAATAATAGCATATGCTCACCACTATATTCCCTAGGAGGGCCAGTCAGAATTATCCACTACATTCTGAATATTCACGTTTCACTAGCATTGGACTCACTCCCCGTCACCCTGGACAGAGTTTCGGTACTAGTGTAACGTGGATGTTCTGAGGTTTCAGATGTTTGACTAATTAAATTTTCCTTACGATGCTGTCCTTCTTACCAAAAACCCAGTAACGCGTCGCAACAAGAAAACATTATTTGTATGAATTTGTGTATTTTTTTGTTTATTTACAAGGTGAAATTGTTATCATTAGCATCCTTATAAAACTAAACAACTTTTACAATGGGATCAAACCGATCGGAGCAAAAAAAAAACAGCTGTTCCACACTAAACTGCAATGCCTACTCGACTCAAATGTATCCAACAGAAGTTTTTTTTGCTCCGATCGTTTTGCTCCCATAGTAAAAGCTGTTCAGTTTGATGGGTAGTCTCTTAGTTTAAAAGGATGAAAAGGAAGGCTAATGATATCAATTTTACCCTGTACATTGTCGCATTCGATGTGTTGTTGTTACGTCATTTAAACTCGTGTTTTTCGTTCTATACTTAGTTCTAATACGAATCTTATCAGAACGTTTAATCGTATATGTATATGGCCGCACACGGTGTAGTTTTTGTGATAGTTTTTACTCTTTCCATCGACCCAAAGCAGTGACCCTCTTAACTAATTCAAACATGTCTTAACGGAGTACTTAGCATTCATTAATTTCCGCTTGTCTTGTATGATATTTCAAAAAGTCTGTAAATTAAACATTCGTGCATGTATAACCTCACGACCATCATACATTTCAGGGTGGTTAGAAAACTTTGCTATAACTACCGATAATCTCATTATTATTTCAAGCGTTTAATTTTAGCAAAGCTCACATTAAGAATCTTGAAAGCTTCAGGAGATAGGTGGCTACATTTTCACTCATTAAAGTATTGCATACAGGTTGTAGCCTAGAATAAACCACCATATTTTTTCCCGTTTGTGTTGTATGAGGTGACTGGGGGATAGTTTTATATAGGGTCCTTCTTAATATGCTGACACTTTTTTAAGGGGATCAGACCGTCAAACTGAATAACTTTCTCTATGGTACCAACATCGAAATTGCGAAAAAAAGAGCTGTTCCATATTAAACTGCAAATCTACTTGAGTCATATGTATGGGACAACTGTTTTTATTTTCGCGATTTTGATAATGGGCCTATAGACAAATTTGTTCAGTTTGATGGTCTGATCATCCCCTTAAAAAGTGTCAGCATATTAAGAAGGACCCTGTATAACCACATTTTAGTGACTTGCAAACTATTTATGTAAATATATAGCAAAATAGTGTTGCTATTTACAACTAGATTTTATTCATACATAAAAAACTTTTTTTTTCAGTGTATTAACGCTATCAATGAAGGACTGTGTCTATGAGAAACAATATAACTTTTATTGTTATCACGTTTGTCTACGTTCACTGTCCACGAAAGTGTTAATAAACCCTGTTTATCTATTAAATCAAAAACCGTTTCCATTTTTCGGAATGCACGTCCATCCTACCCGATACATGTATAAATTACAATTACGCTTTAAGAAGCGCATTTCAATGGGCGTCCCGATATCGATCAGGTTGCATTTCATCAGAGCTACTGCCGCATTATCTCTCTTACAAGGAAGAGATCGCGTTTGTTGATCTATCTCCTCGTATGCCAATTAGCCAATTAGAGAGCGCAAACAACGGCACTCGGTACAGATAAGAAAACGTTTTTGTACCCAACCGGAGACATTTCCTTTATCCATTCCGAGTATCATTAATCCAAGTCAAGAATATTTTGAGAATGCACCTTGCATTTCATTAACGCTTTGCCTCAAAGGTCGCGGTAGTCATTTGTCTCGTAGACCAATTTACCAAGGTGAGCTTAATTTTCGAATTCATAAACGGCTTACGGGAGATTTTGTGATTAGATAAGTGTCAGATGGCATGGGTACAAAATGAAAACGTTTAACGTTTGTTATCCATATTGGGTAGTGTGGTTCTTTTAAAAAGTTCTTATGGTTTGTTGAGGCCTTGAAAAGGGCGACGCAGCAACTATTTTTTTGCGGTATCAAACAGTTTTTGATTTTTATCGTAAAGACTGACTATAGCATCTTCTACACGTGTCTAAAGCTGCAATGAAAATTTTTCTTAACTTAATCCTAAAATGAAACTGAAAATATTTAATTTCGTATGATGTAAAAAATATATTAAAAATGAGTTATGAGATACGTGTGGATTTGGTATTGGAATATCAGATACGATTAGAATAGAATCAGAATTAGAATATTCCTTATGGGCTTTTGAAGTTCTAATGAAGAAAATAAACATAAGGAAAAGGGTAAACTTTAGCAAACCCTAATTGGGTTACCGATTGGAATGGGCTTCACAAAAATACATGAAAATAAAAAATTGGTGTTCCTACGTTACATATTTCGAAATTAGCGGGAAGAACTTGATGTGGTATATTTTAAGCGAAAAACTATAACATACTTAGTTCATAAATAGATATATTATCACTCTTAAAAATTGGCTGGTAGCAATATTTGTGTCGTAGCAATATTTGTGACCGGGAAAAGATGATGGCACCATACTTTGGTCTGTTCCGTATTAAAAAACTATCGCTTGTTTCGAAGCCCAGCGTCATAGGTTAAAAAGAAAGTTTCATGGCTTCAGCTTAATTTGGCGAGTAATTAGATGTCACAGTGAGATCGTGAGGAGAGAACGACAGACATTATAGTGGAGTCGACGATCTGTGAACGCTCAACGTATACCCTAATCACTTTCAATAACCACTCTTAAGCTTTTAAATGAGGTGCCAGATTCAATTTTGAAATTGTTGAGTTCTGATTCTAATTAGAAGTTATTATTGAAATTGATGTCATTGGAATCTAATTGAAGTTTAACTGGTCGTAATTCTAGTTGGGAGTTTAAGTTTATGGACCTATTCGCGTTCATACTAATATCTTGTCAATACTGGATTTTTTTCGGTTCTAAATAGGTTTGGTGTTAATACATATATTTCGGCGTTGAAGTCAGTTTTCAATCATTAGGGACTGGGTTCAATTTGATACCCACGACATGCCATGCACCACTAAGTTTTTCTTCCATATCAGGAGTCACGTTGCAAGTTTTGCCGCGAGCGGTTGTGTCACTCGCGTGGTGTTCGCGCTGTTCGCATTTGACTTTACCACGATACTCCGCCATCTCTTCTCAACTGTGTTTTGGCACATAAAACAATATATAAGATCGGGATAGAAACTCCCATAAACTACTTGACACTGATAGAAAAGTAGTGCTTTAAAAATAAAACGCACAAGTAACAGTCAATTAATTTACAAATAAAAAATGTGGACAACAACGGGACGCAATGGGGACTCGAATATTTCACCGGCTTGTTCCTAAAAACGTCAGTATCAGATGGATTTTAAAAACCACAACGACATCCAACTAAGTGACACAATATGTCGTTTCATAACAGGAAAAAATCTCGGTCCATATACTATATTTGCCAACTGGTGCGTAGTATAAAGGCGCAAAGGGCCAAATCCCGTGTTAACGAAGGTCGGGACCGTAATCCCGGCGTCCCGGGACTCGCTCGGACACAATTAACAGGCTCTAGCATTGTCTAGCTGTCTATATTAGTAGTTAGTTACGGGATTACGAAATGGAATATGGTTGAAATGTTATACGAGAATTTTGAGGGGTTATTATTATTGGGAAAGGGATTTAAGTTATAATGCATGTAGCTTAACTTAAGCACCGTTATTTTAAGGTATATTATCATTTCAGTCGTTTACAAGAAAAATAATTTAGTACCGCGTTGATTTCACCCTAACATTGTAAACGGAGCTTATGGAAAAATTAAGCCCAAATCTCTGAACTTTGCCCTCTTTTTATTTTCTCGAGAAACATACATAGGTACACACGACGACATATCAAGCTACGCAAAACCAAAATAAGCTGGCCGCGCGTAGGTAGAGTAATGTAAACGTTGCGCGGCCAGCTTATATTAGTCTTGCGTACATATGTGAAACCATGATCATAATACTATAAAAAGTGATCAGAAGCATTGCTACAATTATATGTAGTTATAAGAGTGTAGGTACACTGAGAAAAAAATTCTACGTGTATGTAGCTTACGTACCAAGTAGCTTACGACGCCATACAGATTACGAGTGTTGTATGTCTCGTACTTCATGTATCGCGTCGTAAGCTACGTGGTACGTAAGCTGCGACGGGCTACGTATAAGCTGCGACGGGCTACGTATAAGCTGCGACGGGCTACGTATAAGGTGCGACGGGCTACGTATAAGCTGCGAAGGGCTACGTATACGCACATTTTTTCTCAGTGTATTAAGCATAGCCTCAGATGCAGGATAGATAGACGTGTGAAGTGGTAAACGCTGGCTGTATTTCGCATATGTTATCTATCTTTCCTAGTTTATAATCCTAGCTTCTTTGATTCCAAGACAGATTAGAGCCATCCGCCGTGCTCGCTGGGCTTCATTGTCTTGTATTGTGAGTGGTCGCCGCTGTCGATTCTGGTTTACAGGAGTTACGGTGGTGGGAATGTGCGGTGGGCCTATGTCCGAACTTAAATAAAAACGCTGGCTATATTTCGCTTACAATATACTGCATTGAAATTCCGAAAGCTCCAGAGCGCGCTGCATACAATGACCGATTTCCGTTAAATCTAAAATACATATGTAGTTTCAAAGAGATATTAATTTAAGATTTGTATAGAACACTTTGAGCCACAATAACTTTAACGAAAACCTGATAAGGTACCAACACAGATACTGGTTTCTAGATTGTGTTAAGAAATTTTTTATTTTTATTTAATCAATTGATTTACTAAATATTCAAATTTCGTATTGTATGGAGCACCGTACGAATTATATCCTCTTAATACTCTTAGTAGCTTCGTACTATACCCATGGAAAGGAGGGGCGTTCACTCTAAGCTAGAACCATACGGCTAAGAGTAGAAATTAAACTAGTAATGTTAATTACATGTCGAGTGTACTTACAAGTGAAAACTACTGATATTTAAACGTATAATTAACTTAACCTAACTCAACTGCAGCAAAGAACTAAATAATAGCATTCTACTCGTATAAATTATCGAATATGTCAACGCTGGAGTACTATAACGTGTGTAAAACTTCATTTGAATAACTCACTCGACAGCACGCAGCCTTCTCTTGTAGGGTTCAGTCAAGGGGTTGTTGTTAAGGGAGAAAGCTTTTTATTTGATTTGTGCAAGATACTACTGGAAACTTTGATTAAGTTAAAATAGGAAGATAGGTGACGTTCTTGCATTACACCATTCGAAAAATTGACTTGCTTTTCATGTATCTTACGAGTGAAAAGTAATGCCGTGTGATTAGTTTTCTTCTTTTTGAATGATTTTTACAACGAGTCAAAGCACACGAAGGCATTGTAGTACCTTTATTCCGCCTAAAATAAAAAAAGTAACTCAATCACGCAATGCCGCTTGTTTTGCAACTAAGAAACTTAGGCGACGGGGGCTCAATTTATGCGGTCCATAACCTATATTCCAGTCCCCTATCTTCTTGTTTTAATTTAATATTATATATTATTATATTGGAAATGAAGAGGTCAAAGCGTTTTAATTGGGAATAGAAGGATGGAGTAAATGATAAATATTGTATAAAAATCGGTGATCCATGCCGAGAACGTACGCGTGGAATCATTGCTCATTAGTATAAGATTGTCATCTTCGTCCCCGGATATAGATCCTCTGTATGGAGAAATTATGCAAAGTCAATTTCAATGGCATCAGGTCTCACTGGCAATCTTGTTTATGTCATCACTGGTCTCAAAAAAAAACATATGTTAATCAGCTATTTTAGTTAGTATTTTCGGTTTTCTAGTGAAACGTGGATGTGCCGAGTTGTTAGAATATCTCTAACTACCCTCTCCTGGAATATAGTAGCGAGCATTTATGCTATTCTTTGGTCAGTTTCAATGTGTGATGTATGAATAAATATGGTTTTGTTTGAATCAGTCCCGACTACCACTTGGTTAAAACTACGTTATTATTTGACAGACATTTTGGCTCCTCTCATAGCTAAAATCTTATTTATCTTTCATCCATGTATATTTAGACCCAAGCGGCTACCTTTGTATATTTTTTATCCCATTGTATAGCCTGGTAAATGCAGATAGGAAAATTGTACGACAAACATTTAATGAGGTGTTTCTTGCATATAAAGGGAGACAAGCGTGTACCGTGCATATTGATATAATGTTACTCTGTATGGATTGTTTATAAATTATGTTCAAGTGAATGGGGTTATTTGTTGCTTTTGAATGCCTGTGCCGGTTTACGTTTGTAGGTGAACGCTTATGGAATTCTGTAATTGTTTAGTAGATATTATAATAATAATATGAAGACAAAGTCCTTTTTCACCTCACAAACGGAAATTCTAAATCTGAGTTAAAAGTGAATTTTATCCTTTAGCGTGGAAAGAGTTTTGAAAATTAGAATCTTTCTATTAAATATTTTTCTATACCGCCAGTCCACTGAAAATGTATTAATAACCATTTAATGTCATTGCGCTAACCTCATTTTTAGAATAATAGCACTGGCCAGCACGAAGACGGCATGAAAAAAAAATTTAACTTTCAATATTACCCATTGTATTAATTTTACTATAAATTTTTTTAATAAATAAACTCTAATTTTAATAAATTATTTATGCTGCTTTTCTTGCACCTTGCATTTTCCTCGCTGTAGTGAGGTCTAAAGTTGTATGTTTCGCTCGGCAGCAAAGTTATTCTGCGTCTTTTAGCTTTGAAACCCTCGCTACGCTCAGGATTCAATACAAGTGCAGTCTTGCATAAAATATAAAATTTTTATGATAAAACAATGTAGGTAAGTACCTTCTTCTTTTTTTCGTGTCAATAGTTCTTCTGTGGTGTCCTAATAGCTGTGCTTTGTACTAAGGATTTTAATGTTTGGGTTGGGGATTACCTACTGACATTAGATTTTTTACATTATTGAGTTCTACGGTTTCTATAGAATAATCAGCCCCAACTCTATCCGTGACGGACAAGACGAGTGTTTTTGAAGGACAAATATTAGAAAATGTGAATGAATAGAAAATGAAACGTCATTCCCTCTTGATACTCTAAATATGCCAACAGAAACCTTGCTACAACCACATGAGTAAATACCCCATACAGACAAAGCTTCAATCAATCGTACTATGATACTTACACAACTATAAGGTGGCCGGCGGTGTGTGCGTAACCTTTCACCGACAAATTCACCTACACGCCGCCCGTGGTAAACTGGACCGTAGCGTAGACAATCTATGGGCGAGCGCGTCACGTGATTAAGTTTAAGTCAGCCATTGTCTCTGATAGGTATTTACTCATATATTACAACATACATACATATGCCAATTGCAGTTGGCTAGTTGGCCTAAAGTTTTTGAATACTCAGAAAGGAATAACGGTGCTCGGTGCATGTATTAATTTTTTGTCAAGTTCAACATACATACTTTGCTATCTGTAGTTTAACTTTTAAACCGTGTGTTCTGTGATACTGTATATTCTACTTGTACACGCATAAGTACAAAAAACAGTCGACGAATTTAAAGATAAGTACTTTATACTTCGAAAATTTCGAGTCCGCAATTTTAGTTTAAAGAAAAAATTATTTAAAAATTGTTAACATTTAAAGAATCCATAAGATCGTTAAGTAGTGATTATTCAGCGAACAGTTATAAAAGACGAATTTCGATTGAGAATACCTTTAATAAATCATGTTCCAGTATTCGCGGAAGAGATTACATTGTATTTGCGTAGTGGTTTGAGTTCGAAAGGTTTTACGGCTCATTGTTGCTGATCATTTAAATATTTCATATAATGGTTCACGAGAGGCCTTATCTGAGACTTTGAATTTATATGAAAATGACGAAAATTTTTGTTCGAATAGCAAATAAAGGTAGGCAGAAAAATTATGTATTATGTACAGTTGCCGCAGATATGTCGTAGCATACAAGGTATTCAAAAAGTTCTGAGCAATGCTAATTTTCAATAAATTCTTTACAGTAAATGTTACCAATTATATCTTAACATGGATTTTGTCATAAATATCAGAACAGCTAAATTTGAATAATTTCTTTACAATATTATTTAAAATTGAAATCGTATAACATCGGAGTAAGGTATTTTTTCCTAAACTGCTCAGATGTTTATGATCACCCTACTGCGTAGATATATTTGATGTTCCAGGCGTTCAGATATTTTTGTAAAGAAATTATTGAAAATAGGAAGTGCTTAGAAATATTTGACCAGTTTTACTTACAACTTTTTTATTTATTTTATAAGGTATCTAATTCTACAATTATTTTGCTATATTGAGTATGTATGTATTTATGTATACAACGTGTTAATGAATAAGCGCAAAACCTCATACGCCCCAACTAATGTATAACAAAATAATTTGATTGAAACAATAATTTCATTATTTTGATACTTAAAATTTAAAGTTATTCGCATTTTAAGTTTTTAGGCAAAAAATATTTTTTATCATTTCAGCAATGAATGAAAGCTCTAGCGTGCTCATGGATACATTTTAAGAATCTTGTTTTGGTAGTAAGTAGAGTGAGTGTGCTTGAGCGGTGGGTTGAGAACGAGTTCAGTAAATTTTAAATTTTACAATCAAAATATTTAATATTTTGAAATAAAATACCTATATTGAAAATATGATAATTCGATTCTGCTCTCGATTCTAAAGAAACTACTTTCTAGTTTTGCGTTAATTCATTAACACGTTGTATATTTATACTTTGTGTAAATTATAATATTATGTATCAATTAGTACACCGCCATAGCATTTATCTCATGTAAGACTTCTTCCATCCACTGGTTGTCTGGAAGAAATCACTTTTAGTGATAAGGCCGCCTTTTGTACCCTTCTTGTTCGCGTATATTGTTGTTGTTTTTTGTGTATTTTGGTGTACAAATAAAGAATATTTATCTTATCTTATCTTACCAGCTTGTTTGCTATGATATATCTGATGGCGACTGTACAATATTATGGTTTATCATTTTTGGACTAATTCCCTTATATCCTACCTGTGGGTAGGCCTGTGCCCTGAAGTGGGACGTATACAGGGTGTAACAATCTAGTAATATTTGAAGCCGCGGTGGTCCAGTGGCGAGTAACCTTGCCTGCCGTGCAGGAGGCGATGGTTCGATCCCCGTCCAGGCCGACTCGTACCAATGAGTTTTTCGGAATTTATGTACGATTTGTAACACCACTGGCTTTTCGGTGAAGGAAAACATCGTGAGGAAACCTGCATGCTTAAATTTCGAGGCATGTATTGTACCCACTGTCCATTATGTGGCGACGGGCTCACCCCCCGTCACACTGGACAGAGTTTCGGTACTACTGGTGAAGCGTGGATGTTCTGAGGTTTCAGAATATCTCTGACTACCCCCTCGTGGAATATAGTCGTGAGCATATGCTGATTTAAAGGGGTGGTTTAGACCATCAAACTGAAAAACTTTCACTATCGAGCCAAGATGGAGAAAAAAAATCTGTTGTTTCATTCAAAACTGCAGTACCTACCTACTACCTACTCGACTCAAATGTCGTGACAGGACCACTGAATATCTACAAAGAGGACAAGCAATTTTATTTAAAAAATTGGACTTTGTCTCCTTGTTCAGTTTGATGGACTAAACAACCCGTTTAAATATTACTAATATTACTAGGGTGTTTTGGGTCCTTCTTAACATGAAATAAAATCAGTTTTTCCATATAAATCTCGAAACTTCCAAATGTATGGGAACAGCAGATGTCGTTATCGCGATTTCGATGTTGATCCCATAGAGAAAGGTGTCCGGTTGATAGTATCGGTCATCCCCTTAAAAACCGTCAGCATATTAAGAAGCACCCTGTAATAGGCTGATGATGACGATGATTTTGGTCTATACAAACATACAGATCGACAAGTATTAATTTAAAGGGTGCTTCATACCATCAAACTGAACAACATACACGGTGGATCCAAAATCGATATTTTTATGACCACAACATTCGGAAACACCCAGTATATAGGTACATATACAACATGTTAATGAATTAACGCAAAACTAGAAAGTAGTTTGTTTGGAATCGAGAGCAGAATTGAATTATCATGGTTTCGAGATAGGGAATTTTTTTCAAAATATTAAATAATTTGTTTGTAAAATTTAAAATTTACTGAATTTGATCTCAACACACCGCTCGTGCACTCTCACCCTACTTACTACCAAAACAAGATTCTTAAAATGTATACATGAGCACATTAACGCTTTCATTCATTGCTGAAATGATAACAAATCATTTTTGCCTCATAACTTAAAATGCGAATAACTTTAAATTTTAAATATAAAAATAATGAAATTTTGGTTTCAATCTAATTATTTAGTTATAAATCAGTTGGGGTGTATGAGGTTTTGCGCTTATTCATTAACACGTTGTATACTGAAACTCACGACTACAATGATCTTCAGTGTGGACAGATACTTTGCTACTCCCATCTATGTTTTCAAGCTTGCCATTGTAGCAATTGGCTCACTTTTAAAATAATGAAGGATAAATGATTGAATGACGATTCGTGGTGGTAGGACCTAGATTTTCGCCCACAAAATATAGCATAAGAAACTATTCCCCTTAGTCGCCACTTGCCGCGTGCGTCACCAACGCAACGGCAAGAAAAATTGGGTCAATTCTAATCACGCGGAAACAGTTGGTTTCATCTTGCTCATTATACAGATTTTCTGTCTCTGTTGTTTAACATTTTCATCCAATAGTTTGTCACCTCACACGGAGTTATTCTAATAATAGTACCTTGGTTTGTCACCTATATTTCTCTGAGTGTTAAATTCTGTACTCTGTCAGTTCCTTTTGTTGCTTCTTAACACAAGACGCGATCCCTCAAATGTCAAAGGTCTTCTCAACACTAAACAATATTCTTGAAGACAGGAACGGTTTGACTCTCTAAATAATTACATGTACACAAAAACCTAATTAATATTAATATATTCTGGACACAGAGGTGACAGCGACGCCGCGGCTCGGAATCTATTTAAAAATTAAAATAAAAAAGGACTAATCCAAAACACTCACCATAATAGCGGCTCCACATATTTTGAATGTAAATTAGCAACAAAACTAGAATCGTATTCATCACAACTAAATAATGTAGCTAGACGGACAAGCGTAACTAACATTGGATTTATTACCTTATTATGATTGTTTTCTATTGCCGGACAATAAAATTCAATTTTTGAAGACGAGACACCATGAGTTATCGTTCGAATTCGTCACAACATAGCTGTCGTTGCATTAACGATCAAAAATTCCAAAGTCAAACACCGCGCGAAATGTTAAACTTTAATCCAGTCCATAATTAATACAAATAAAGTAAAAAAAAATGTGTGTCCATAAATTAAACGAAGCGGAAAGGGTCCGTCGCATATCGAGAGACCTTTTAAGAAACCTGTACACTCGAATGCCATTCCGAGGGCCATAGTTAAAATGCTCAAAGAATAGCTATTCATTAGCGGGTGCGAGAATGAGAATTCTTCAGGCACTCTGAATATTCCATTGGCCCCGAGGCTTGTATTGTCTTTAGAAAAATGCCTCGGTAGACGTTGGTGCTAAATTATGTCGGCTGGATGTTGGCAACACCGCTGCTTGACAAAGACCGAAGCGCGGGAGCTTGGGAACATCCTAGTTCATTATCTAGTATGCCTATAGACTTTATTGCTTCGCAAACAATGGACACTGCCGGTTTTAAATGAAAATTGTATAACTGTTCTTTGTTAACGAAACAACCTGTAAGCTTCCTTACGCACAATGCATAACTTAAAACAGTTTCAAAGAATTCGTTCCAAAAAACATCACGACTACACATTGATTTGAAATTCAAATAAATCTTTTATTCGAGTCATTAATTAAAATCACCTTTTAACTGTGTCAGTGCAACACCAAATCTTAAATTAAAACGACACGGCAGAGCATTAAGAGCGTGTAAAATTATTCAGCGTCCTGTCGGAAGGCTGCCACAAAGTTTGCACTTTGCATATTTGAACAAACACCCCTTATCAGGCTCATCGGCGATTCTGTTCACAGATATTCTCAAGAGAAAAACGGAGCAAAGTAAGCCAAGATTCTTGTGTGCAAGAGAGCACATTAGGACAAAATTAAGTGCGGTTATGTGTACTCTTGTCACATTAAAATGCCAATGGCTACTTCACGCCGCTTCGGTAAAAATAAAGGGTTAAGTAAAGCTATTGGCTGTACAATTATTCGATGAATCCTTTAGTCCTTACCTTGCTTAAGTTACGGGTTTCATGTCAATTTATCGAGTAACGTTAACATTTTGTTGTCTTCTTTTTTACTTTTGTTATCAATGGTCAACCAGGTGTTCTTAGGCACTAAGAGCTACGATTTTTTTAACAGAACGAGGTCTTTGAATAGTTCTTTGCAGAAAATAAAATCATTAAACAGGAATTTAAGCTATCAATATCGGATTATGACGTAATTAAAGTAATAAGGACCTTACCGTACGAACAATACCGTCTAAAGGTAAGCGCATATTGCGGCAGGTTGCATTGGGGTGGAGCGAGCCACATTGAAGCGGAAAATGCGTACTTCGCACACTAAAGCTTGCCAGGTCGCAACGCATTGAAGGATTTTTAGTTTAGGCGTAATACTGCTGATTGTAAACAATTGGTATGGCACATTACGATAGGCCGCCGCACGGAGGAAATCAGTTGCGCAATAATGCGACCCGCTCCGGCCCGGCATAGTATGCAATAGTTCATAATCTTCTTATCGCGTGAGCAGCAAGCCTTGGTGTCAGATTAGCACACCAGGCAGATTAGCATTTTTGGTTATAGTTCATAACAAATTGTATACAAGCGATTTGGGCGGATTTTTGGACTGTGTTGCCCGACCTGATGCGGCTCGTCGTAATATGCACTTACCTTTAAAAGACAACTTTTTTTGACACGGTGGTGAGTCACCAACTCAACCGGGGCGCACAAAAAGTATTTCCGTGGCGGCTTGATTCGTCTCGAGCATTCAGATCAATTAAAATATAGAAACGGTCGAGTAAATCCAGGTACGGGTTGGAATCCCGAGGGAACCTTCGTGTGACAGTTACTGGGTTACGCTTCTGGATAAAAAAGTGGCCAAGTGTAGGCATGCTTGACTGATTGAAGGTTCCGTAAGTTTCTCGAAAACTTGCTCGAAAACGTATTTTGGCTTGAACATGTTAAAATACTTACCAAATAGTATGTTGGAATTTTTAAATTTTGTATTGTGTTTTAGTAATCAACAAATACTTCATTTAACTAAATAGATTTCATTACAACGAATAATAATTAAAAAAAATACCGGCAACTATTTGTGGGAAAAAATTTACGTTTAGCCATTACGTATAAATAAAAAATAAAAATGTACATTTTTTTTCGGTTTAATGGCGTTTGACATTTTTTTTAAACCCATCTTGCCAGTTTACTTCTTTAAAAAAAAGTAAATAAAAGTTATTAATTAATAATATTTTTGTAACGCAATAAAATCTCTTTAGTGGCTATTTTGATGTTTTAATTTATCTGGAAAAATAAGATATTGAAAAAGATGTAGACAGAATAATAATATTATCAAGAAAAACTGAGCGTGTGTACTAGTAAGCGATGGAGACAATGATAATCATTGGATGGAGATATGACAAAAATGTATGATTTACGAAAAAAATGGCTGTGTTCCTACTGCACCATGTTTCACGTATTTTTTGTGTATTTAAAGTCCATTGCTTGAGCAGTATGTTATTTTCATTGAAAGAGTAATCACGCACGTACGTAAGTGGAATAGGGGATAGACAGGACTGTATAAAATACTAATAACCTTAAAAATTTAAGCCAGATTTTATGGTCTGAAGTCAACTTAATTTTATTTGTAGATTTACTAAACGTATGATACCGATGATTAGCTATACTAGGTCATACCTATTCCTGGAACAGATACATAGAAAACCAGGGCAGATGACAAATGGGTCGACAGCATTAAACAACCGAATATGGAACCCTAAAAATAATTTGTAAAATGGTATGCTTCAAAGGGTACGAGCACCGTTTAACTTCATTATGAAAGAACTGGTCGTTTTGAAATTAATTGATGACTATGATCCCTCGGGGCGGTCAGAAATTAAAGTACAACTAACTAATATAATTTTAAGGGTGCGAAGTTCACTTTTAGGTTGTTATAAGGCTCAATTCACATTCGAGATGGCAGTGGCTGGGATTTTGAAACATCATGTATAAGGCTAAAACATCATGTATAGTAAGTAGCTAAGCTCAAGCGATATATAGGGTCCTTCTTAATATGCTGACACTTAAAGAGGATGATTAGATAATCAGACGGAACAACTTTCTCTAAGGGACCCAATTATATGGGACAGCTGATTTCTTTTTCGTGATTTCGACAATGGTCCCATAGAGAAAGTTGTTCAGTTTGATGGTCTGATCATCCTCTTAAAAAACTGTCAGCATATTAAGTTGGACCCTGGATAGGGTGTAAGAGACAGCCGGGAAACGGGAATTCAGACCATCAAACTGAACAACTTTCACTATGAAGCCAACCTCAGATTATAAGAAAAAAATTTCTGTTTTTTTAAGTTGGATATGTACAGCGGCTTTTTAAGGAACAGCAAATTTTTTCGCGTTTCCTAAGTTTGGCTCCCTAGTGAAAGTTGTTCAGTTTGATGGTCTGGATTTAATAACAACAATAAAGTGTTCAGTGGCCTCAAGACGTAGCGAGTCTATAATTCATAAAACTCTGCAAAATAATCATTTATCCCTTTATTGTCACTAACGATATCCACAAAAAGAAATGGGTGGTTTCTTCTTCGTCAGAAATTGCGGCGTCAAGAAATTAATTATCATAATAGATTTATTGCTATCGCCTGCCTCGCACAAAAGTGGTCCTGACATCAAAAATTTCAATAGTATTAATATTTAATGGACATTTCAATATCGATAAAATAATCTTATGCCGTGGTGGTCCAGTGGCGAGTAACCTTGCCTGCCGTGCAGGAGGCGATGGTTCGATCCCCGTCCGGGCCGACTCGTACCAATGAGTTTTTCGGAATTTATGTACGATTTGTAGCACCATTGGCTTTTCGGTGAAGGAAAACATCGTGAGGAAACCTGCATGCTTCAATTTCGAAGTTATTGTTATTGTAACCACTGTCCCTTATAAGTGGCGACGGGCTCACCCCCCCTTACACTGGACAGAGTTTCGGTACTACTGGTGAAACGTGGATGTTCTGTTGTTTCAGAATATCTCTGTCTACCTCCTCGGGGAATATAGTCGTGAGCATATGCTGTGCTATGCATGTATGCTATTTTAAATTAATCTTAACAAAATGAGGCTTTAAACGTAGTGGTTATTTTGTTGAGCTTTGTTTCGTCTGATGCGATATCTAGTTGGCTTATAAATATATTTTTGTCTTTACGTTTCTGTTCATGACAATGCTATTAATCTTTATTTGGAAAGATTTATTCGGTTTGTACCTACGTAAAAATATACTTAGGAGGGAAAACAGAAATAAGAATCTATGTTGATTCATCATCCTTCAGCTGTTCATCATCAGCTTCCATCTTCCTATTGGAAGATGGGATTGGGCGGGTTATCCCGTGACCCTCCGTGGCCTACCCTCAAGAAGGATGAATTTTCGTACCCGATGCGGATTTGTCTACTTTACCGTTTGAGACCTGTCGGTACTACGTACAAAAAAAACATAAAATGTGGACTTCTGCACTAAGAAAGGATTTTTTGATAAGCTTAGATTGTTTGATTTTCGAAAAAGGTGATATAAACGTTTGTGAAAATAAAGCCCAATTTCCAACGCTTGTAATAGCAAATAAAGTATATAAGTAGTAATTACTATATTTGTAGTATAGACTTCGTTTTGTAATTACTACAGTCTCCTTAACGTATCCGTCGCACAAAAACTTTAAATTCACTCATGCATAAATATAGTTAACATCAGTAATATCGCATCAAGATTATCATCATCTCATATCAGATAGCACGGTAATGCCAACATCTATAATACCACCCTGTTTACTCGCGTAATTCAAAGATTACATGTTTCACTTGACAGTGGGAACATTGGATGGGCTCTGCAATTTTACTGATAATACTCTAAGAGATCTTGTACACGAACGTATTAGAAAGATGCTTGCTGCCAGCATTTTGCTGGACTACTAAATAACTTAGATTTGACACTTTTTTATCTCTTATCTCTTGGACGGTCTGCATGTATGAACTCTCGGCTTCCTTTTGTTGAATATCAAATACAACGTGTGAATGAATAAGCGCAAAACATCAGACACCCAAACTGATTTATAACAAAATAATTAGATTAAAACAATAATTTCTTTATTTTGATAGTTAAAATTTAAAGTTATTTGCATATTAGGTTTTCAGGCAAAAATTATTTGTAATCATTTTAGCAATGAATGAAAGCGCTAGTGAGCTCGTGGATACGTTTTAAGAATCTTGTTTTGGTAGTAAGTAGGTGGTTTGAGATCGAGTTCAGTAAATTTTAAATTTTCCAAACAAATTATTTAATATTTTGAAAAAAAAAAAACCTAAGTTGAAAATATGATAATTCGATTCTGCTCTCGATTCTACACAAACTACTTTCTAGTTTAGCGTTAATTCATTAACACGTTGTATATTTATAGTTAATAATTTGTCAGTAATATAATTTTATGTAATTTTATACACACCTATGGCTCTATAATGTGATTCAAAATAAAGGAATGGAATTGAATTGAAATTATCATCAAAATGGAAAACTAGCTAGCTGTATGAACAAACTGTATTTCGCGTAATAAAAATGACATGCCATCGACTCAATAGACGAATTCCACTGCTGCACATGAATTTCTCCCAATAAACGCCACCTTACTCAGTCCTGTGCTTTTCAGCCATCTTGGGTAGATTGTTCCATCGTCCAGAAGCCAAGACTCCGTTACACGTACACCAAGACATTTGACAAAATTGGCATGGGCTAACAAGTTTTCATGCATGAATAACCCTAGAAGAGATTATCATTTTTTTGTGTATCGACTGGTTTAGAGTGATTCAGTATCAGCTCATGTACAAGTGATCTAAGCAAGTATCAGAACGGTAACGTGTCATGTTACCGTTCAAACAGCGGAAAGGACAGTCTAGGCAGCTACCGTTTGCAAGTTGCGAATTAATTTATGCTACCGTTATTACCGCAGTACGCTAGAGTAAACTTGCTGCTGGGACGTCTACTTGATTGTTAGGGTGAGTATGTTATTCGTTGAGTTTAGATATTAATAAACACACACACATACACAGACCTACGTCCGTATGGGAATACGGAAGGGATTTCGGGTTGATCAAAAACTTTGCTACACCACTAACTTTTAGCTTGTGATTTTAGCAAGGTTCTATTTCAGCATAAAACAATATTATAACTTTTAATAAAACAGCTGCAAATAACTTGAAAACATATTTTGTGATGTCCATAGCAGTCATGACTAGATAGGGCCACACCCCGAGCGGAAAGGTAAGGGGGCGCCTAAATCATGTGTTTGAAAAACAAACGTGATACACCAATGCTTTCATAGGTAATATCAAGTTCAATACAAAAAATCTCGAGTTCGCTTCACTCGCCCCTGGTTTTAGATCGTATTGCAGTGATCTCATTATAATTATTATAGTAAAATCTAGAGATCGCTTCCCTTGCTCCAGCTTTTAGATTTTATTGCAACGACCTAACCTGAACCTAGCCCCTGGAAAAAAATTATTGCTACGTCCATGCACAGGAGTTTCTGGCCGCATCTTCTCTGCAACGGAACACCTTTCGCCGCGGTGGTAGAGTCAAAAATGACGTCAGTCAAAAATTATCCATGTGATATTATTTCGAAAACATTTTGAGATGAGTCAAGTTGGGGCTCCAATGTCCAGTTTTTGCCCCAAAAATTAGTTGGAAAATTCTTAGATCCGGGGCGGGGCTGCCTTAGTAGTTTTAGCACACTGCTCTTGTATAATTTAAAATAAACTGTAAACCATGGCTACCCCAGTGCGAATGTTGCAAAATTGAAGTGTTCACTTTTCCGGTCGGTGCGGTAAGTTTGCGGCCCAGCTAATCGATTGGTGTACATACGTACCTACGTTTAATAACCACCGTGAACCCAGTATACGCTGTCTGTACAAACATACACTTCCTTGGTCATTATTAGATATGACTTTCTTGTTGACTTGACTGTTTATTATTATAATTTAATTATTTATTCGTTGTGCACCACGAATCAATATTTATACAAGCAAAATTTAATAATGTAAAATTGTTAGGGAGAGACTATTCAGTATGTTAGGATCAGAAGTAAATCCTAAATTCGAACACATAAATTTCGATGTAGATTAAAAGGAAAGTTAGGATAAATGGGTAAAGGTTATCTTACTAATGAAGGTGAAATGCCTCAAAATAAACTGAACACATTGTAAATTTTCTGGGTTTCCACGTTCTGTATAAATTACATGACGTCAAACGAAATCCTATTTTAAGGTGGACTTCTGATGCCAGCGGCCGATGCGTCTGACGCGCGCTGCTCGCGGCCGACAGCCGATGTGACAATACTATACTCCATTCAAAATAGCAACTAAATTTTAAGGCCATTTTGCATTACAAAAACAGAGATTTAAACACTTCCTCTCATTTATTCTTAGAACAGCTTTAGTAACGTCCAATCCAAGGTATGTCGGATAGTATATGTATCCAATAAATAAATTAGATTTGGTAATCAGAATTGGCCACAAAGCTAAATAGGAATTGGAAAATCTCGTCGTCCTTATTTGGAATCAAGTATAGTTACTATGAAAACGTATGGCGCCGCTTCCGATGCCAGCGACTGACGCGTGCGTCAGCCGCGCGCGGGCGATGCGATAGACATAGGGCATATGACAGAACCACGCGTCAGACGCGCGCGTCAGTCGCATCGGCCGCTGGCATCGGAAGTCCACTTTTAAATTAAAAGCAAAGTCAACGTTCTTTTATTGCATAACTTCACGTTTATAAATTTCAAAAAAGCATTTATGTGAATTTGATATGTTTTTTATTCAATTTAGCAGAGATACATACTAAATATTCTAGTAAATTTTATATAGTATTGTTTTAATTATTATCCTCAACAGAGTGAACAATTCGATTCAATTTGTAATCCTATTCTTAGTAAACAGATCAATAGTATTTCGTGGTTTTTCTAAGAAATTAATAAGTTGTTTTCAATCTCCATCATTCCGCAGTCTTTGTTTAAAAGTCACGTATTTACTGTATCAATGAACATTTGGTTCTGGTTTGCGGTCGATTGCATGTCTGCTTTATTGATTTTTTGCGAGCCGAAATTCCTTTTTGACTCATTTCGATCGTCAGACATCCGAATGTATGAATGTATGTACAGTCAAACCTGGGTAAGTGAGAACTGGATAAGTGAGAAAACTCTATAAGTGAGAGTAATAGCCAGGACCCGTCATTTTAAGCTCCCAAAACCTCTATTAGCGAGAAACAGAAACCTCTGTAAGAGAGAGTCGTTTTTCCCTCATGGACCTCCGTAAGTGAGACTGCTACTTATCTATACCTCTATAAGCGACAGTCTAGCTTCATTTATTTATATTATTTAGGAGGAACTATAGCTACAATAAAAATACATACATACATAAAAGATACACACATACAGTAACAAATGACAAAACCAATTACAAATTTAACATCTGCTATTTTATGGCTCTTTCTTAACTTTCGTGGAACTTCCTACCATTGTTTTTATATTGTTTTCTCGTCAATATTGTACCTATTCTATTTCGTGGAACTAAATAACATCCTTATTTTATCGCATTCGTACTTGCTGTGACTTGTTATTGCTGCGTACCTCTATAAGAGAGAAACGCTACCCATGTACCTGCATTAGCGAGAAACTCGGGTTAGTGAGAAACCTCTATAAGCGAGAATGAGATTGTGCTCCCTTGAACTCTCGCTTATCCAGGTTTGACTGTATATGCTCACGACTATATTCCCCGAGGGGGTAGTCAGAGATGTTCTGAAATTTCCAGTGTGACGGGAGGTGAGCTCGTCGCCACTTATAATGGACAGTGGGTACAATACATGCCTCGAAATTGAAGCATGTAGGTTTCCTCAAGATGTTTTCCTTCACCGAAAAGCCAGTGGTGTTACAAATCGTACATCAGAATCTTTTTGGTATTATGTTGTCTTTCAAATACTATCGAGTCGATGGCATGCGATATTATACAGGGTCCTTCTTAATATGCTGACACTTTTTGGGGATGATTAGACCATCACACTGAACAACTTTCTTTATGGCACTAACATCGAAATCGCGAAAAAAATCAGCTGTTCCATACAAATCTGCAAACCTACTTGAGCCAAATGTATGGGACAGCTGATTTAAAGGATAATTGTCTCTTTTCAGTTAATAGGTTTTTTATGCAGTCGGGTTTTTTGTTTATCTTAATAATTTAGTTTATTTCATACTTTTTAGCCCTATGTCGAAACGAAAACATAAAAGTACTATAATATTTATATATTCGGAATCGTCTAATTACTAGCTTTCATTTGATACCCATATTGTAATTTTTAACAAAAAAAATTGTTTATTCCTCCTCTCTTTTTTAATTCGTAGATGCCATCTTGAAATAATATACCCTATGTCACTCTCACAATTTTTATGAATCCAATGACACCTCACACGTTAAAATCCATCAAGCCGTTTAGGCTGTAGGCCGTGCCAAAGAAATAGACATACATACATACATACATACATACATACATACATACATACATACATACATACATACATACATACATACATACATACATACATACATACATACATACATACATACATACATACATACATACATACATACATACATACATACATACATACATACATACATACATACATACATACATACATACATACATACATACATACATACATACATACATACATACATACATACATACATACATACATACATACATACATACATACATACATACATACATACATACATACATACATACATACATACATACATACATACATACATACATACATACATACATACATACATACATACATACATACATACATACATACATACATACATACATACATACATACATACATACATACATACATACATACATACATACATACATACATACATACATACATACATACATACATACATACATACATACATACATACATACATACATACATACATACATACATACATACATACATACATACATACATACATACATACATACATACATACATACATACATACATACATACATACATACATACATACATACATACATACATACATACATACATACATACATACATACATACATACATACATACATACATACATACATACATACATACATACATACATACATACATACATACATACATACATACATACATACATACATACATACATACATACATACATACATACATACATACATACATACATACATACATACATACATACATACATACATACATACATACATACATACATACATACATACATACATACATACATACATACATACATACATACATACATACATACATACATACATACATACATACATACATACATACATACATACATACATACATACATACATACATACATACATACATACATACATACATACATACATACATACATACATACATACATACATACATACATACATACATACATACATACATACATACATACATACATACATACATACATACATACATACATACATACATACATACATACATACATACATACATACATACATACATACATACATACATACATACATACATACATACATACATACATACATACATACATACATACATACATACATACATACATACATACATACATACATACATACATACATACATACATACATACATACATACATACATACATACATACATACATACATACATACATACATACATACATACATACATACATACATACATACATACATACATACATACATACATACATACATACATACATACATACATACATACATACATACATACATACATACATACATACATACATACATACATACATACATACATACATACATACATACATTAAATTTTATTAACAACCAAAGCTCGCAATCTTTCAGAATTATAAGAACTTCGTTGCACATATGAATAGAAAGACATTTCGATTCCTAGTTGGCTTTCTGGCCGATTCTCTTTACAATCAAAATTTATTTTTCTTCTTCATATTACATTTTTATAATGTCCTTCTTAATATGCTGACACTTTTTAAAGGGATTTTCAAACCGTCAAACTGAACATCTTTCACTATGGCACCAACATTAAAATCGCGAAAAAAAATTACCTGTTCGATAAAACAATGCAAATCTACTCCAGCCAATCGTATGGGACAGCAGATTTTTTTCTCGATTTCGATGTTGGTCCCATAGAGAAAGTTGTTCAGTTTGATGGTCTGATCATCCCCTTAAAAGGTGTCAGCATATTAAGAAGGACCCTGTATTTTGCCAGCTGGCTAGGATTTTGCCACACGGATACTACCGAAAGTATACATACGCTCCGTTCGCGTGTACCTCAGTATCCAGGCAAGAAGGGCAAGATACGAGATGGGCCTTAGTTTGAGCAACACCACATTCACACCTGAAGTCTGATCCATCGATGGAACCCCATTTGGACAGGTGGTCTTTACTCCAGCCGACTTGGGTTTGAGGTCTATTAAAATACCTATACAACATGTTAATGAATAAGCGCAAAACCTCATATACCCCAACTGATTTATAACAAAATAATTAGATTGAAACAATAATTTCATTATTTTGATAATTAAAATTGAAAGTTATTCGCATTTTACGTTTTGAGGCAAAAATGATTTAATATCATTTCAGCAATGAATGAAAGCGCTAACGTGCTCATGGATACATTTTAAGAATCTTGTTTTGGTAGTAAGTAGGGTGAGAGTGCCCGAGCGGTGAGTTAAATTTTAAATTTTACAAACCTATTATTGAAACTATGATAATTCGATTCTGCTCTCGATTATAAACAAACTAATTTCTAGTTTTGCGTTAATTCATTAACACGTTGTATATAGGGTCCTTTTTAATATGGTGACACTTTTGTATGGGGATGCTCAGACCACCATACTGAACAACTTTCTCTATCAACCAACATCGAAACCGCGAAAAAAAAATCAGCTGTCCCATACAAAACTGCAAACCTACTCTAGCAAAATGTATGGGACAGCAGATTTTTTTTCGCAATTTCGATGTTGGTCCCATAGAGAAAGTTGTTCAGTTTGACGGTCTGATCATCCTCCCATTTGCATTGTCTCCCTAAAAACTGTACCGAGATCGTAATTGGACTCTTATTTCCTATAATTTCAAAGCCCATTTTACTGCTATAATTTTAAACGCTTTCGATATTTATTTGAGAACTAAGCTACACACACGCTTATTTATAATAAGTCCATGCATTTCAAAGTATATCTATGTATTTTTGTTCCCGTTGCTAAAAGTAGGTACCTCTACCTTTAGCAAAGTCACCAAAAAAGTGCTTGATTGATACACGATGAGTTTCATTCTTTGCATTAAGTTGAACAATAGAAGACCAAAAAGGACAAAAAACATGAAAGGGGGCGTCCATAAACCCCGTAACGCTAATTAGGGGAGGGGGAGTTATCGTCCAGTGTCACTTAGCGTCAAGTAGAGGGGGAGGAGGTGGTCTAAACAAGGCCACGTGTGAAATTTTCGATTTCAAAACTTATTTTTGCAATTTTAACCAATTGCGTTAAAAACAAGAACTCGCCTACTTTAAGGCGGTGCAAGTCTTAAATTCCTACTTAATGTGGTGCATGCAAGAGAGTCTCAGCGGTCCATGGAGGAAAGAATTGTAACATTGGGTATGTGAAATACCAAATTTCATCAAAATACCGTATGTTTCTCTTGAAATTTGAGCTCCGATACCTTTCTGAATTATTAAAATAAATAAATAAATAATTTATTTATTCACCCTTTATATTATTCATGATTAATTTCTCGTGACATTCCGGGTAAGGAATCAACAAAAAAAACACCTAGAGGTCACTAGGTTGGCCAAAATTCAACCAAATATGCGTCACGTAATGTATGGACGCCCCCAAACGACACCGCAGAATCTATACATCTATATGTTTGCGGCGAATCATGCGTAGGTAATATCAAGACGCACAGCAAATACTTTCAATTTTTTCTATACAAAGTACCGTTAGCTAAATAGTGTTATTAATCACAATCTTCTGCGGCGAGATTCGCTCAAGTATTTTAGATGATGGTTATTAACTTGGAGTTATGAATAGCGGCAGTGAATTATGTTTGATGAGTGTCTTCGAGTAATGGAATTTTAAGAGGTCATTTCATTAACATTGTAGGTGAACTGAGCAGAATATCAACTAGTATTATTTTATGTACTACCCCACTAAGCTTAGCAGAAAAAAAAAATGTTTTTCCGTAGCAAATGTCAATGGTTACTCGACATAAATGTATGGGACAGCTGATTTCACTGTTGATCCCATGCTGAAAGATGTTCAGTTTGATGGTCTAAAATACCTCTTTATAATATGAAACGAATTTAAGTTTACATGTTGTCACAGAATAGGTAATAGTACATAGTTCTACATACAGAACGGCCACTCCCCACCCGGGTCTCACTTTGTGCAAACTGTCCATGACATTGCGTGTAGGGTTGAAAGCCGCGCTTTACATTTAGCGTCATCTAAATTTCGATACTCTTAATTGTACGTTAAGTTATTAAAATAGTATTTGAGCTAAAGGATTACTGAAAATGGATCGGTTTTTATGCACTGAAAAGACAATTTTATGTAGTCAAATCCAACGGATGAGCGCGCCTGACTGCATTCCCGTGCTCTCCTAAAGTGTCCCCAGAAAGTATGAGGTGAGGGGTGCGGCGTGTGGCCGTTCTGTATGCTGAACTATATGTTATTACCTATTCTGTAACGATAGACAAGCCCTTTCATAGAAACAACATGTCACACAAAATAACACAAAATGACACATTGCGGTCTTTCATTGCCATGAACATGATGCCAAGTGAACTCGGGAACATCAATGCGGTGGAGTCACGTTGCAGGTTCTGACCCGAGAACTTGTCTCCCGTGTTGTCCGCGCGTCGCGTCTTTGCCTGCCACGAGGCTCCGCATTCCTTAATCTCTTCTTGTTCTTTATCAAAAACAATCCCTGAGATTAGGATAGATACTCCCACAAACTACTTGACATTGGCGGAAATGCGGTGCTAACGCACAAGCAAAAAGTCCATTAATTATAAATAAAAAAAAATAAAAAAAAAACAATGCGGTTCGGGAACCGAAGTTCCTACTGATCGCTTTATCTAGTACGGTTACATTAATATCGTTGTACTCTGAACACTTCAAACAATGCAATAAAAAGTGATCAAATAAATTATCAGGTAATAAAAATTTCACTACAATTTCGAAATAAGATATGGATACAAATTGCAAATGCAATTATTGTATCGTGCCCCCCTGCCAAGTGACGTTGCCCTTAAAAATCGACAAGATATTTGTCTTGCTAAGATTTACTGTCATTTCTCATACCGTTTACAATCAATAACAACTGCTTAAGAGGACTCTCGCGTGCAATTCCAAACTCATAATTATAATACTTTATTGGTTGAAATCACGCGATGCCAAGCACCTCGGCGGTTGAAGATAGTTACTTAGACATAATTTTATCAGGCGACATTTCAGCATTTATTAGCTTCTACATAAAAAAATATATTTTCAGCCAGCAAAATGTACTGTGTGTCTATAACACACACACCCAGAAGTTAAGTGTAAAGAAATATGTTATTCTGAGTAGGACCGTCAGAATAAAATGTCTGTCTCTCGAATCTGATATCTCATATCACCTGTTTTATTTTTGTATGGGTATGTGTGCTGCATTTCGTCGCCTGGGACTAATTTTTAGGGTTCCGTAGTCAACAAGGAACCCTTATAGTTTCGCCATGTCCGTCCGTCTGTCCGTCTGTCCTTCTGTCCGTGGCTTAGCTCGCTTTGTAGGTACTAGAAAGCTGTAATTCGACATGGGTATACATATTTATCACGCCGACAAAGTGGTAAAATAAAATTAAATAAATATATTTTTTTAGCGTATCTCCCCTACACGAAAAGTGGGATGCAATTTTTTTTTCTCGTCTATCCCATGGTGTGGGGTATCGTTTGGGGTATTCGTGGGGTCTTTTTCTAAAAATGTTATGAGTGCGGGAAAACCATTTTTCTATTTAGGGATCCGTTAGCGGAATATTAAGCTTTAAAGTGTGAACATTTTTGTTCTAGTCAAGTGTGTCCCGTCCCCCCCGCCAGCTACACGGTTTTTGCTGGATACGTGAAAAAATTAACGGCAGTAGTATATATAATCAATTTAAAAGGAAAACTATCACCGCTAAGTAGGCTTTACAAGTTAACGAGTCAACCAACTTGTAAAATGTACTTTTTAGACTTTATTAGCCGTTAAACCGTAGTATAAAACTAAAAGCCCCCTTTTAAGTCCATATATTGTGACGCAACTACTACGGAGCCCTACCCTGCGCGTGGTCCGACACGCACTTGGCCGGTTTTTTAAATAAATTTTTTGACCTTTAACGAAAGAACACTTCTTTTGCTTTATTTTTAATTTATTCAGAAGGTTCTTCTTATCGTGAGGGCAAGCCCTGGTGTCAGAGATTTTTCAGACCGCCTTACGGCCTCTGACGTGGTTTTTATGTAACGACTACTACCACCAGAGATAGTGGCCGGGACCAACGGCTTAACGTGCTACCCGAAGCACGCAATCATCTTTCTTTTTAAACAATCAGGTGATTCAGCCTGCAATATCCTAATCAACTGGGGAAAAACGCACAAAGTGACATCACTAGGTGTCCCCCGTGGGAACCAAACCCACGACCTCCGTGTCAAGAGCCCAATCACGGAAGCAGTTCAGATTCAGATTCAGAAGGTAAACATACATTACAGTCAGTAATAATCGACGACAGAACTTTACTACATACATACGGCATTCAGCGGCCTACGAGTACAGTATAATATCGCATTCAGGACACTGATGGGGTTGGCGCGGCATTGTAGTGCGTCGGAAATGTTTGCGGAGGCGCACACGGACGACTTCTACGCTAAAATGAGAAAACGGTGCGCCTCCATGTTGGGAAGGCTCCGAGCCAGCACCACCGGTCTCCTGATCGTGTTCAAAGACCGGTGGGACTCCCCGCTGTTGCATCACTGGAGGAAGCTCCATGCCGGGTTTTTAAAATAAAATAAATTTCCCTTTTTGTGTCACTAACACTAGTTTTAAGATAATTGTATACTAACACTATATGAACATCTTGTCTGAAATAATTATTTGAATTTGAATTTTACTGTCCCAGAAATAAAAGTTAGATATGTAAATCTACTTTCGTTGCCGACTTTACATCTCTTATTCGGTCTTATTTTATGAACGTATCAAAGTCAAAGTTTCTTCAAAAGTATTAATTGAAACAAAATTCCTTCAAAACCAGCTACTGTCAAGACTGTCACTTCGGATTTATATGGAAGCGATATAAAGCGCAGCGCCTCTCGAATTAACTCATCATATCGGTGGACGTTATCTACGGACGACATCGGTAGCAGACAACGGACGAGTGGACAAGACGACGGATAATCTGTCGTCTACATTTTACTTTAATCGACCTGACATGTGCCGGCAGGAACCACTTTAATTATAAAATATAAGTAAAGAAACGTAATAAAGTAATGTAGGTTGATTATGAATGAAATATACAGGGTCCTTCTTAATATGCTGACACTTTTTAAGGGGATGAGCAGACTATCAAACTAAACAATTTTCTCTAGGGGACTATAACAACGAAATCGCAAAAAATCTGTTGTTCCATACAAAACTGCAAAACTACTAAAGCCAAATGCCCATACTTGAGTAGTTTTGCAGTTTTGTATGGAACAGCAGATTTTATTTGCAGTTTCGATGTTAGTCCCCTAGAGAAAGTTGTTATATGTTTTTTGGCTAAATATTCGGACATTTTGTAATTTTAGTCGTGTTTTTATATATTTTTCGGATAAATCGTACCTCATTAATTCCATTATACTTTATTTACACCATATACATAAATAAAATGAAAAACCGGCCAAGTGCGAGTCGATTCTGAATAAACATTAAAAGTAAAAATTAATAATTAGTAATTAAGGAATAGTAAATAAGTAAATTAATTATCAATAAAAATTTAAACTTGTTGTTTTTTAATTACATAATTACTTATTATTTTGTATGATACTTAATAACTTGAATGGCATTTGAGAAAGTATCAACTAGTAGGTAGTCAATGAAGAGCTTATGAACGCCGCCAGCAGTGCTATCCGTGTGGCAAAGTACTGGAAAAATTTAGAATGGCATGCAATAGACCAGATAAAAGCAGACGAGAAGAAGAAGAGTAGTCAATCATACATTTCCAAACATAATCTCCAACTATTTATTTTCAAACAATCATGCTATTCCCAGAGACCTAGATTCCCAGACTATCTAGTGCAACTCTTGTGCAACCTTGATAGTGCAAAATCTCCGGGATGCGCACGCAAGCCGCGCATGCTCAGTTGCAACAGCATCCCGGCCGGATATTTTGATACACCTCGTCCTTGAAAAAGTGCAACAAATAACTGTTGCACTTGTTATTTTGTGTTACCAGTGCTATATCAAGAAAGAAAAGGCTTCAACTAACTTATTCAGTGCTTTGTGGACTTGTGAGGAACCGTGATCGAGCTTTTCTATAAATAGCTCAGCTAAAACAACAAGGATCAGGAAATTTATAACAATAAGTGAGAAGAGAAGACTTGAACGATGAAGGAAGTAGAGATGAATCTATTCACAATCGGTGCTTGCGTATCGACAGTATGCTTTATTGCATTGATCGTTATATGCTGCATCTTTCCAAAATGGAGCAATAATATGGTCAACTTTGTGAGTGCACATCAAATTTTATTTGGGACCTTCCAGTTGGTCTGCATCTGTGTACGTAACATGGGCTCAAATATTGTTTTCGATTGGATTGATTTGGAATACTATTTTCTTCTGATGTCTGTATGCTGGTCCTTCTGCGGTGCGTTTTTCGATTACTGGAAGCTTGTGGAAGTCAAAACGCGGCTGAGTTCCGAGAAGAGGATCGCTACAGCCTTCAGTTACGGAATGTTCCTTTTTGTGATCCTGTTCAACGCCGTTATTCCAAGTATTATAGAAATCAACGAAATTAAAAAATACCCTGAAATTTTGAGGTTAGTACCAGTTGTGATGATGCTAACCATTAATTGTATTATTTGTACATGTATTTATATATCTGTAATAAAATATTGGTTTACGCCGACATATAACAGATCCTATAATGAATCTTATCGAGCTTTAGTTGGTATTGCCTTGAATTGTGATGTTATTGCGTTTATATATTTTGTCGCGGTGTTTGGATACCTTTTTAATCTTAGGGATTTCATTTGGATGTATGACATTTACTTGTTTGCGACTGTTATATATTGTTGCAGAATTGCATTTCTTACGATCCACGTTTTAACGAGTAAATTTTCTATGGAACTTTACAAGAGCTTACGAGATTTTGATAGGCAAGAGAGAGGACCAGAGAATGTTAATAACATGAATTAAATTTGTTCGAAGATTTTTCTTTAATAAAATCTATTTACCTACCTATAATCAATATCAACACTTCCTTGCAATACCTTGCCAAATTAGATTTGGTAAAGAAAACAATAAAAATATAACATTGGATGTTAATTGTTGTGATAGCGTAGATATAAATATATAACTGTTTGAAAGGGTACTATATTCGGAATAAAGTCTAGATGTATACACAAATATATTGTAGTTTTATTTTAAGAAAATAATAAAAATAAAACATTGGATGTTAACTGTTGTCATAGCATACCTAGATATAAATATGTAATTGTTTGAAAGGGTACTTATATTCGGAATAAAGTCTATATGTATACATATACTGTAGTTTAATTTTAAGAAAAAAAAAAAACAAAAACATTGGATGTTAACTGTTTTCATAGCATATATACAATAATGTAACTTTTTGGAAGGGTCACCTGTATGTCAGTAATATTATTTCGGAATAAATTCTATATCCATACAAAAATCTAGAGTAGTTTTAATTATTATCTGTCATCTTGTCCATAAATAAAATGATTAAATAAAATGTATGTTGCAGTAAGATTATTGAAGCCTTGATATAGTTATGTCCCTAGGGTAATAGCTAAATACCGTAATATAGCCATATGAAACCTACTAGAGCCAAATTTATGGGACAGCCGATTTTTTTTTCGCGATTTCGATGTTGGTCCCGTAGAGTGAGTTGTTCAGTTTGATGATCTGATCATCCCCTTAAAAAAGTGTCAGCATAGATATTAAGAAGGACTCTGTATAACGCATTCAATTTTACTCCCTGTATTAATTTCTTTAAACATTAAGCAAACAAACAACAGATCTATGAAGTAACGGTATTGCTAACAGTTGCAAAAAAATACAAAACTTAATCAATAACAAATCCAACTTTATTGGTAGATCTGATTATTATCTCTACGTATAAAAATATTTGTTAATAATACGTTGTGAGCCGAGCCTATTGCAAAAACTATAAATGTACGTGGGTGGTACAGAAACGTTGAAATTAAAATATTTAACCCGCTCCAGGCAACTGAGGCCATCTAATTAAGAGCGATCGACACTGAAAATGCCATTAAGTTGTCAAACAGCGAATAAACTTCGTCGGTATAGTAAATTGATCGGAAACCTACGGCTATAGAGTGGAGAAGAATATAGAAGAGACGCAAATGACAACAATTTGACAAGATAGTAATCGTCAAAGAAAATAAACAGTAACATTACTGCTTTTCCCATACTACACTGGCCTGCAAAACTAAGTTTTACACTTTTAAAATTGCAATAACTTTTTAAGTACACAAGATATACTTTCGAAATAAAAAGGACTCGAAAAAGAGTTTAATTTTTATACCATTGTTACAAAGAAAGCTGATAACATTTTCTACAAAACGCTTTTTATTTTAAATCTCTAATAAAGAAAACATTGAAATATTAAAAGTGTAGTACTTAGTTTTAAAAAGCCGTGGTGGTCCAGTGGCGAGTAACCTTGCCTGCCGTGCAGGAGGCGATGGTTCGATCCCCGTCCAGACCGACTCGTACTAATGAGTTTTTCGGAATTTATTTACGATTTGTAACACCACTGACTTTTCGGTGAAGGAAAACATCGTGAGGAAACCTGCATGTTTCAATTTCGAGGCAATTATTGTACCCACTGTCCATTATAACTGGCGACGGGCTCACCCCCCGTCACACTGGACAGAGTTTTGGTACTACTGGTGAAACGTGGATGTTCTGAGGTTTCAGAATATCTCTGACTACCCCCTCGGGGAATATAGTCGTGAGCATATGCTTATGCTAGTACTTAGTACTCGTATTGCAGGTCAGTGTAAATGCAATCAAATGATCGAACGTTTGAATGAAAAGTAAATTTTTTTTCGAATTTGCTTTAGGTTTTTTAGGGAAAGTTGTTCAGTATAATGGGTAAAATCACCCCTTGAAGTAATGCAATTGTTTACCCTAACACCCTGTATACTGAGATTATAAATAATTAGACTGACACATCTATATGGATAGAATCTCATCAATCTACACATCGGTCGATAGTCGAATCGATTCTGTCGTTATCGGTGAAATACTGCTTCGAATTAATTTTTATATCATTTTGTCGTTCAAAATTTTACTTTAATGGTTTAATCGTGAACTGAGCTATTGATAAAAATCAATCAGTTCATTATAACTCATTTAGGATCGATTTTATGAGGATTACATGACTTTTTATATTTAGCTTCCTGTTCTCGTGACTGGTATTTTAATTTATTAATCCGGAATGTTTTCTTTTATCATTATTTACTCTCTAACCAAGTCAGACACGATAGTAATTATATAAAATCTTCATGGTTAATTTTGTTCAGTTTGATGGTCAAAACCACCCCTTTAAGTATTTATAGGGTGTTTTGTTACACTCTGTGTACAGAGTCCTTCTTAATAATATGCTGAAACTTTTTTAAGGGGATGATCAGACCATCAAAATGAACAACTTTTACTATGGGACCAAAATCGAAATCACGAAAAAAATAATCAGCTGTCCCATACAATTGGCTAAAGTAGGTTTGAAGTTTTGTATGGAAGAGTAGATTTTTATTTTCTTGACTTCGACTTTGGTGCCATAGAGCGAGTGGTTCAGTTTGACGGTCTTATCATGCCCTTAAAAAGTGTCAGCATATTAAGAAGGACCCTGTATAATAGTTCTTCATATATTCAATGCCATCCTACATGTCTAGTGTCAGTAGTTTGATAATTTTGGGTATTGGACTTTTGACACTTTTTTTGGTCTCAATGTGTAGTTGGATACCGAACTTGTCTCAGTACTTTTGTTGTCTAAGCGAACTAACCTAATGATAATTTTTATTAAAGATTTAACCTAATTTTACGCTTTATATTTTAAATACTCTCACAACGGAAGTTGTATGTTATTCTTGGTTCACTTAGACAACAAAAGAAATGAGAGAAGTGCGATATCCAACTACAATGAGACCAAAAAAGTGTCAAATGTCCAATACCACAAATTATCGAAATATTAAAACTAAACGTGTAGGATAGTCACAATTTTATTACCTATACATCACTTGACAAAGTATTTTTGCGCCAAATTTTTGTTCAAAATATTCCGTGTTCCGGATTTTGTACATAATATTTCCTGCATTCGTTATTTTCTAGAAGTGTTAAGTAAGTATACTTGTTATAAATCTGATTACAGACAATAAAACATTTGTGTTACGTTCAAAATCATTGTCGAAAATTTTACTTCCACAAGTAGGCATGCAAAGTGTTTGCTTAACTATAAAGTCACCACGACTTATATGTATAAGCCGACATTGCACTAGAGTAAAGCAATATTATTTGAGCCTATTTCACAATTTCTATTCAAAATCCTAGTAACACATGCAAGGTGATTCACTTATATAAATCGGTGGTTATGCGTGCGTTTAGCTTTTATTATTCCCTTTGATAGAAGGACACAGGGCCTTCGTTGTCCGTTTTGTGACTGTTCGAAGCGTGTTCGAATTTTATAGGCGCATAAATATCGAGGATGGGCAGGTCGCGGTTTAGTTGGGTTCCTCTCCGTTGCTCTACAACGCTCGTATTATTATTTTAAAAACTCAATACACACATTAAAATCTAATCAATGTCAATTTGTGTTCTTGTGTAGTTAAATCTAAGTTTAATCAGTTAGGTCGACTTACCTACAGCAGCAAAAAATATTATTTATACGAATTATTAACTGTATGCCCGATAAGACTTATTGGTTGTTGATTTTCCAAATATGAATAATGAGTAATAGCAGTGGGAGTAAGTGTGGCCCGAAAAAAGATGAACACCATGTTATTATCATCGTGATATCTTATGGCCTTTTTTGTCCTCCAGTTTGGATCGGGAGAAGATTAAATTTCGAGGTCAAGGTGTCAGCTGGTTCAGCGAGACCATAATAATAACCTCGTAAGGCCTATTGTTTATTACAATTTACTTTACATGTGTAGTGATTAAGTATCAAGCAATTGATACTTGTAGATAAACACTAGGTTTACAGAAAAATATGTAGCAACTGTCCTCCACGTGTTGTAACCCTAAAATCGTACGACCCGCTGAGGCGGCCGAGAAACGTAACTAACTATGTAAATGATAATTATGCAGCTAGAAGCATTAGAATAAAATGCTTGAAGAAAGAGTATTTCGCGTTAAAGTTATTGAAATTGTATGTACAGTAGGCTGATAATCTGGTAGCATGGAATCGAAATTTTTCACGCTCTATCCTTTTCTGTCGCTCCCGAACGTCATTGGTTAGGGCGAGAAAGGCCGGTGCCGGTGCCGGTGCTGCCGCGTGCAATCGCATTCCCGCTGTCTTTTTCACTCTAGAAAATGACGTTCCTGAGCGACAGAAAAGGATGGAGTGTCAAAAAGTTCGATTCCGTGCTGCTTTTTTTTTCTTTCGGGCTATAGAAGGATAAGATAGGAATAAACCATTAGTTGGAACAGACTCGGGCGCAGACCGCGGGCTCGGAAACCGGTCGTAATTTTTATTCGCCGGCCGGTGAACAATTTCGGTAAATTTGTTTGCTCGCTCCGGGTTTTGTTTGGGCATTAGCGTTCCAAGAGTTATGAGTGTGATGTAAATAACGTGTCCTGTCAGTGTATGAGAAAGTTTACTTTGAAACTTTGATTGTTATTTATTGACTAAAATGTTCAGTGGTTTTGTAATTTTGCTTAGCTTGAAGTTTAGAAGTCTTAGTAACTTTGGCGGAGTTTTGTGTGCACCATTAGGTCTTCGTCCACCATCTATTAAGATTCGGTCTTTTACGTAGCAAAAAGTTCTTTATGATAACATTTCTTACACAATGCATTTGACGTAAGCCTACATAAGTGGAGTTTGCATTACAAACATTTTTGGATACCTTGGATATAACGTCACTTACCTATGTTTCCCATCTCATTTCTTCTTTACATGGATTTGTCATTCTAAAGTCATGTCATCTTTAGAATGTCTACTCCATGTAAATAGCAAGCGAGACGGGAACTCAGTGACGATATCCAAGGTCATCGATTCTGGCTTCAAGAAAATGTTTGAAGCAAACTCCAATTCTGTAGGTATTTCAAGCTGCTTGGTTTAACCTGATGACTGTACAATCATTTCAAGCTATCTATGTATCTTTTATTTTATTAATAAGAGTCAATTGGTTTTTCAAATCCTATTGGTTATGGTTTCTAATAATTTTGAATTTTTTGTTTTTTCTATACTTGTTAATCATCATTTTAGAATGTGTTTTATAATTTTATGTCTGTAGTAGGAACATCACTTTGTCTAAAATAATATATTAAAAGTTTGAGCATGGAATAACTAAAACTAATTATTCGCTTATGCTTTGAGTTTTCATTAAAACTTTATCAGGGTAAAAAGTTGCACTTCTTTAAGAGATTATTGTACCCATGGTATTGAACAACTTTCCGTAAGAAACCAATAGGAAATTCTAAAAAAAAACGACTTTTCATACAAACGTTCGATCAGTGCATTTAGATGAATTTGCATTTAGAGGAAAGTCCATAATATTTTTTGCGAATTTTCTATAGGTTTCTTAGGGAAAGTTGTTGAGTAACTTGGGTACATTCACTCCTTAAAGTAATGCAACTGTTTACCTTAACACCCTGTATACCTACTTAAACTGTAATTGAATAAGTCCTTCTGATGAGACCTGATAAGACACTAGATTAACTACGAAAAATTGCCATTTATCAAATAACTTTGCCAAGGAAGTTTTAGAATTTGACCCAACACTTTTATTATTAAAGTATATGAAATTGTTTACAAACTCTATGTAAACCTAATGTTTGTCATACAACCTTTAAATGTTCAAGTTTCAATCCCGATCCACTGATATATCAAACGATGCATTGTAAGTAGAGTGTCCCACGCATCTTTATACTGGTTCTATCAGATATAGAATAAGAATTAGCCATCCATCATTTAATGATAATGATATTTGACGGCCTCTTACGATGGGCCTCTCGATAAATTTTAATATGACGCTATAGACTGATTGTCAGTATTGTAATGCCAAAATTTCTGACGAAGAACGTGAGAATGAATTGAGATCTACATACAATATAACTGGTGTGCGATTTTTGAAACTCATTCGTTGAACTCAGCAGTTGAAAATTTCAAAATTACTATGGAGATATGCATCTTTCTACTGCTGATTAGACTTTTTTTAAATCGCACTCCTGAAATATGATTTTCGAAAATCAAATCTGCAGTTGAAAGATGCATACGAGTATCTCCATAAATATTGATATTTTCAACTGCTGAGTTCAAAGTATGAGTTTCAAATATCGCACTCCTGAACATAATGAGTTTGCAAAAAAAAAATAGAGTTTACCATGGCAAAAAAAAGAACCCAAATAACTGGAGAAGAAACTGTATGCTAGTAAAATCCAGTACAGTTTCTTCTCCAGTTATTTGGGGCCTTTTTTTTACCCAAGATATTGGTCACTTGGCACTTGGGAACACAAATTATGTTTCATAAATTCTACCTTCTCTTAATTTTTAATTTAATAATTCTTCAAGATTTCACTAAACTTGTTTCTATGAACTAACTGACAGCGAAGTAAAAAATGACTATAGTCATACAAACAAAAACTCCCAGCTGATTAGTATCATTTAGGTTCAATGACTTCCTTCATCAAACACGAGTCAACGGTAAAGGCCCAATGCTGCCCTAAAAACGGAAAACGTGTCTTGAATCTAAAGCTATACACAAACTAATCTAGTCAAGGGTGTGTTTACAATGTCTAAGTTTGCAACGAGCATTGTGTTTACATCGGCCGACTCGTGATCTAAGATTTGGACGCCCCACATACTGAGCCGGAATGCTATGTTACCGTAGATGAAGGAGGGAATGGATACGAAATATATCAAATACATTTTATTCATGTGTAACGCTGCTTTACTTATCATTCTGTACAAAGTCGCCTGCCCTATGGTTTTATTGAAGATATCATTGGTGTTTAGCGAGAGCACTATCATTTTTGTATCTATTTGTTTCTATATTAATAATTTGTATTTCTCTCTCTCTCTTTCCCTCTCTCTCTCTCTATCTCTGTATCAAAAATTTTGTATAGTAACTATATACAATGTTTTTGCTCTGTATATCCAAATTATTTTAATTAGGTATTGCCGATTCGGACATTTTGTAAAGGTTGTGTTTTTTATAAATGTTGTCATTTAATAAATATCTTAATTTATAAAATAAAATAAAAATTGGTATTTGCCGATCAATTTTTGACAATGTAAATGACAACATAATTAAAGAACTGTTAGTGAATCTTGCTACAATTTCACACTTTAAATAATTTTTAGCAAAGATTCTGACCAATCCGAAAGAGGAAACAGTGACTTTATAATTTTGTACACTGGGTGATTTTTAAACATTTTTCAAATTTTCAGGGATGGTTCTGACTATCAAACTAAACAACTTTTACTATTGGAGCAAAACAGAAATCACAAAAAAAATACTGTTTCATACATTACTACCACCCATGCCCTGCTTGCCTGCCTGCCTGTACATATTTTGTTTCAGATAAAAATTGACTTGTTCAGCATTATGTGAACCTACAGCCTGATTTCTAGTTGCATGTACAAAACGTACACCGGATCCAATCAAATTTGTACGGTACATATTTCACAACGCATTTGTCAAGACCACTGATTCGTTGTAATTACTCATCTCGTCTGGCAAATTGATATTATATCCAGTAATATTATTAGAAAGTTTATGATAGCTATCTTACTGACATTATTTTGGTTTCATGTTTTCTTCTCGATCCATTGAAATTAATTTCGTCTTCAATCAAATTAAATACGATTTCTTCCATGATACCTTTTTTATCTTTTTCTATGCTTTCTTTAACACTGACTAAACTATTATAAAACTGTAATAGAAGTGTCGACGACACATCCAGCTACGCAAAACCAAAATAAGCTGGCCGCGCTTAGGTAGAGTAATGTAAACCGTCGCGCGGCCAGCTTATGTTGGTTTTGCGTAGCTTGATGTGTCGCCGTGTGTAAATTGAAGATATTTACAAGAAAAAGATTGAGATATGGTTTTTAGGTATCTCTGACTCCAACTCAACCTTATTTAGCATTTTTGTCTGTTTGTTTGTTTGTCGAGCATCCTGAAAAAATTACTGAACCGATTTTGATGAAACTTTTTTGTTTGATAGCTTATGATTTGACATAAAATTTATACAATTTGTGCGGGAGTCACGGGTTAACTCTAGTATATTATAAGGTTTTAAATACTGTTCAATTCTTGTCTTTTTAAGTGAGATAGGGAATAGTCTTTGGCTTTTAGTGGGAAATCTTGTAGAAATATTTTATTGTTTTATACCTCAGTTCTTACGCAGGCACCGCGACAACGTTTTATACTATCATATGAAATAATAGAAAACTAAATAAATAGGTATTAATTTTGATTTCTATGTGAGATAGATGCCAAAATTGTATGCCCATTATAAAATAAATATTACGCATTTCCAATAATATTATTCGAGTCCAATACAAAACCTCCAGATTTTATACTAGAAATCTGCTTTTTATGACAATCCTGTGAAATTCGAATTTTCTAAACGCGGTATACAGTCCTTCCTAATATGCTGACACTTTTTTAAGAGGATGCTCAGACCGTCAAACTGAACAACTTTCTCTATGGGACCAACATCGAAATCGCGAAAAAAAATCTACTGTCCCATACATTTAGCTCGAGTAGTTTTGCAGTTTTGTATGGGACAGCTGATTTTTTTTTCGCGTTTTCGATGTTGGTGCCATAGAGAAAGTTGTTCAGTATGATGGTCTGAGCATCCCCTTAAAAATATGTCAGCATATTAAGAAGGACCCTATATTGTAGAAACACGCAACAAAACTTGATTGGATTCTGATATAAATATAATATGACAATGGTGTATTATAAACACATGAGTCGGTATCGGACCTAGCACGATATAGATCGTTTCGCTTCATTCATCATTTGGAGCTTTGCTTTGTACAATGGGCCGCACGAGTTTCATTTTAACGTTACTTACCTATATTAATATGAGTTGTAAATTCCAGTTGTAGCTTGTATCGTACTGTAATATATTGTATACTGGATGAATATATAGGAAAAGGTTAAAATAGTACCAAGCTACATCTTCAAGTTCAAAAACGTTTTCCATGGACAAAAATGCTAAGTTACTAGTTTCATTACATACATTATGTGGTATGGTATATGGTTATTTTGAACAAATGATTCCAAAACTGTGGGTTTCATTAACAACGAAATTTTCAAGTCCAAATAAGATAACAAATGATAAAACAAACTACGTCCCACCCTAAAGGGAACAATAAAATTAACTTTTTAGATTAAAACAAAACAAATTTTAACCCTTTTCTCGTCACCGGTTTCCGCCTAAACGTGGATAAAAAATGGACGTAACCCATTGTGTTACCCTATCACGCGTGAGATTATCGAAGCTCACCCTTGACCAAACGGACAATTCATTAAGGGCCGTTTGATTGATGGCCCCGAGTATTATTAGGGAGTTTGCAGGTTAGCTTTTTGATTGGGTTGGTTGAGAGAACTTTAGTAATCGATTTAGTTTCACAAATATGCACATTTACAAACATATACAGGATTTAATAAAACACCCTAGTAATACTTAAGATCCTTCAGACCATCAAACTGAACAAACTTTCACTATGGAGCCAACATCAATAAAAATAAAAAAAATCAACTGTCCTATACAAAAGTGCAGTTCCGACTCGACTACAATTGATTTTTATTTTATTTTTTTCGATGATGGCTCCATAGTAAAAGTTGTTCAGTTTGATGGTCTAAACCAACCCCTTAAGTATTACTAGGGTGTTTTGTTACACCCTGTGAAAGCTCGAATGTCCGTAGTCCCATTTCGGAGGGGACAGACAGAATCTTTGTTGCAACTCTACCGCCGCGCGCGCGCTCTCTGTCGCGTTTATTTTCAGGGTGCAAATGGTCAGTATTTAGTGAAATTGGTATCATAGCATCCTTTTAAACTAAAAGTCTACTTATCAAACCGAACAACTTTTACTGTAGGAGCAAACAGATCGGAGTAAAAAAAATCTGCTGTTGCCCACATTTATCAGTTTAGTATGGAACAGCTGATTATTTTTTTGCTCCGATCATCGGTTTGCTCCTATAGTAAAAGTTGTTCAGTTTGATGGGTAGACTCTTAGTTTAAAAAGGATGCTAATGATATAAATTTCACCCTGTACAATTTATGTTATAAAATCTCTGTCCCTGTGATTCTGAAATAGATATATAAACTAACAATATCTTAAAAAAATTATTATATGCATTACAACAAGTAATGCATGGGGCCTTTACTCTTTTCATAAGCTACAAAATGTGCATTACCAAAGCAGTGTAACAAGTAATATTAGAATAAGAAAAAGCAACTTTGAATTATCAGCATTACATTATCATGTTTCTACTTACAAGGAAACACTCTTCACAGTTTAAGTATGATACTAATGAGATTCAATGAAGTAAAATGAGTGTGGACGAATAAAGTTCTGCAGTCCTACCATGAGTTTCCACTGTTTGTTACTACTGTATTTGCGTCTTAAATTTTGTATTGAATTTCGTACTAGGAGTGCTTCCTAGTGGTTACGTCGAGAACTAATTTCTGTCATACAAATTGGTGACGTAACTACAGTAGTAACGTACATTGAAAACTCATGGTAGGCCCACTGTTTATTTTTATTTCCTTGACTAAATCAGTCCATCGTGTCTACAAGTCCTCTTATAATATAACCCCCTGTCCACCCTCACGGCATGGGTCATAAGATCGTGAATTAATTATCACTTGAATATGAAGTCATCAACCAACTGAAAACAAAGCAGTCATGTTAACTCGTTTGATTTGTGCAGGTGTGGACTGTCATCTGTTTTGATACAACTTGATTATTGAAGGCTGGCCCTTGCATTATAATTTTTGTAAGTACTTATCGACTTCTTAATTCTTTCGGACATAACATATTATGATGTCTGCATAAAATTCTATATAATGATGGATTGTATATCCATTTATTGTTGAGAACTTGTGGAAGGCTGAAATAAGTTAAATTGTGCTGGGCTTTACACCTCTATTGTGAGGTGGAAACTCTAACAGAGTTTCATCGAACAAATCGAATAGATTACTCACATAATTCACTTCAGCACATGCGTCGTCAACCACCTTAATTAAAACAAAATCTGCTTCAGCAACACGCGTTGTCAAATTTCCTACAAAACACCCTTCAGCAACATGCGTCGTCAACTTTATACAGAACCACGGATATATTATTCGGATTGTATTGAAAAGAACTGATAAATAATACTCGACTTGTAGCAACATTTTTTATTCCGAATGTGTAAATGCGCGCTGCATACAAACGAAGTCTGGTGATATTTTCAATACTAACCAATTAAAGTCAATTAAATTTTTCAGAAACTATCTAGAAACTAATCTCTATGTTTGTATGAAGTCAGATTTTCGTTAAAATGCCTCTTTTGCCGTTTTAAAGTTACAGTGCCTCAAAGATTGCCATACAAATCTTAAATTAATCCTAGCACCAAAACTGTATATTTACTAAAAATTTGGCTTCATACAAACATAGAGATTAGTTTCTAGATTGTTTCTGAAAATTTCATTTTCTTTAATTGGTTAATATTGAAAATATCATTGTGTGTACGGGCGTTAGTCCACCACGCGTGCCCAATGCGGATTAATAGACTTCACATACGCATCAGAATTTCTTCTTCAGCGTATGCAGGTTTCCTAACGATGTTTTCCTTCACCGTTGGAGAGTAGTCGGCATTAAACATCGTTGGCTATAAAAGTTTGTCCTACCTTACATACTCGTATCGTTCATAAGCCAAGGCATCTAACATTGAACCTTCGGCATCCACACTGTTGAATCCACCCGCGTGGGAGCAACGTCTCCATAAAACATTATCGTTGGACAGAAACGGAACCGCCCGCGAACATGATTGAATTTTATTGTGCACTTTAAGCTCACTTGTTGGATTTTGTTATGAATATTAAAATTTACGACGCATAAGTCGAACGGTAGTCCGAAGACGGATGGAGATTAGCTGCTTTTAGGTAGCTGTTTCTATAAATCACAAACAGGTCTGGAATCTGGTCCTAAAGTAATATGATACTTAAAAATACTGTTTTTGCTGGTGGGTGTGGATGAACATAAAAACCATTAAGTTAACAATATTATACAACAAATTGTTGTTTTTTTTGTAATGAATACAGGGTGTATCATTAACCTTTAAACCACATACTCTGCCCATCAAACTGAACAACTTTTACTATGGGAGGAAAGCTGTCAGAACAAAAAAAAAATCTGCTGTCTCATAAATTTTAGTATTGTAGGTATTGTAGTTTAGTTTGGAACACATGATTTTTTTTGCTCTGACTGGTTTGCTCTATAGTAAAAGTTGTTCAGTTTGATGGGTAGAGTATGTGATTTAAAGGTTAATGATACGTGATGATAATTTTCCTTACACCCTGTATATCATACTATTTTGTACTTAGCTCATGAGCTAAGCATACATTTTATTCAGTCACAAGTAAAAGACTGATAAAAGTGTAAATTATGCCTCATTTTGTAAACTCTGACGGTTGAGGGTCTAAGATAACCCTCTTCGTTTTTTACTACTCTATTATTTTGTATTTAATTCACCCAAAAACAGCCCAATCGATGTTATTTTCATCCACAGTAATCTTGATTGCCTTCCTGGACACTAAAATGTTGGTACTAAATACCACGAACTAGATACCAAGTTTAAAAAAAAAAAATAATGGACATCTTGCTTGTGCGTTAGCACCGCATTTCCGCCAGTGTCAAGTGGTTTAAGGGAGTATCTATCCAATCTCGAGGATTGTTTTTGAGTAAGAACACTACTGTGAAGAATTGAGTAGCCTCGTGGCTGGCCGAGCTGCGAACCGCGCGAACATCACGCGAAAGACAAGTGTTCGGGGCAAACCCTGCAACGTGACTCTATACACCAAGTTGTAAAGCCAAGAAGCTTACGGGTGCGTTTAAGAGCACTGACAGTTAAGGTTGTCAATCGATAAAAACCTAACATGGTCTGGATCCCCTTTTACGGGGATCCGGACGTCAGACGACAATTCGCTTCGACTAAAAACCAGCACATAGTAAGCTAGGTGACAACCCTCTCTGGTCAAAATAACACTAAAGATATTAAATTGCAACCTTCTGGAATGCAATTCAAGCTTGAATTTGTAACAGCGTGGAAGACCTCATCGTGTTTTACTATTGACACTTCCCCTGTAAAAGCCCATAAACGTGACCCCAGTGGCCTATAAACTACCATCCCGCCCATATGATGATACTTTAATATGCATAGAATCCATTTTATTTGAGGTTAACTCTGAAAAATGTAGTAAAGACCGGTAACCGACGCACGTATTGGTTGGGACATGGAAGGATAATTTTTCCGTGAAAGAAAATGTATTAGGGCTTGACTTTTAAAAATAAAACAAGAAAACGATCGTAACAGAAATGGCGTAACAATATTTTATACGAAGTAGACCAGTATATTTTCGAATGTAACTTCTACCTTCTAGTATTTAGATTAAAATATCTTTTATTCATAGTTATAGGTCTCCATTGTTAAAGATGATTTATAGTACGAGACCCGGAGAAAGGTCATCGTTTTGATATCATCTGGATCCATAGTTTACCTGTTCACTGATATACATCGTTGTATAATTATTACCCTTAAACCAAGTTACTTTCACTGTAGTGTTTGAAACAATCAAGTAAGGCGATCATGTGATTAGGTAATTAGAGTTCCTAATAGACAGTACTCAAATCTCAATACTAATATCTGAAGCATACACTACACTCTTGTGAGAATTCGCAGTGAGAACTTCCAATGGAAAATTACTACGGCTCACGACGCCGCGAGAACAATGAAGGGGATTCACACTCTCGTTCACTGCGTCTCTCGTCTGTTCTTGGCAAGAATGTAGTACAGGCATAAGACCATCTAATAGCAAGAAGATATTCGGTGTCATGTTTTAGGTACGAACAAGTGAAGACACTTGCAATAATGAAAAATGACTAGAGATTGGGTCAAGAAGAGAGCCTTTCCGAGAGACGTACTGAACTCCCTATAAATCCGGCGCACCTTGGACAATCAGTAACCCTCTAATTGGTTGGCAAATCTCTTGACCAAGGTGGCAAATCAAACTCTATGACATGTCTTTGACTTGAGAGAAGTAGGAAAAGAAGACAACGAGGATCTAATTTTTGAATAATTCTACACGTAGAAAATAAAACTACCTCCTCAAAAAGCTCGTATCTCTTCGTTGCATTTGAACCAACTCGGACATTGTCAATTTGAAGGTACTTGGATTCGTTTTTCCGTATTTCAGGGAGATGAATAATTTAGTAACTAAGGTGCAGGGTACGATTTATGAAGGGTGGCAAGGGTTTTAATCTTACGGAACGACCATAACAAGACGTATGGGCAAATTACTGAATACGATATGAGTCTGGAACGATTTAATAGCTGCTTGAATTTTAGGCGAGTGCCCTTTAATATTTTATTAGATTAGGATTACGTTTCTTTGATTTAGTATTCGTTACTTGTACGTGTGTAGAAAATTAATGTGTATTTTATTAATCTTGAAGGATTTAAAGGGCGTCTAATTAAGCCGTCAGGATTCCGTCTAGACTAAAGACGTAAAACTAGGTTTTCGTTGGTAAGAGATGAGTTGTCCTTTATTAATTTAGAAATAGTCTGGCGAAGCTTGCATGCGGATTACATCTTGTGTGTTCCTATAGAAGAAGCTTCCAGCGGATATTAATGAATAAGCGCAAAACCTCATACACCCCAACTGATTTTATAACAAAATAATTATATTGAAACAATAATTTCATTATTTTGATAGTTCAATTTAAGTTTAGAGGCAAAAATAATTTGTTATCATTTCAGCAAAGAATGAAAGCGCTAACGTGCTCATGGATACATTTTAAGAATCTGGTTTTGGTAGTAAGTAGGGTGAGAGTGCCCGATCTATGGGTTGTGATCGAATTAACAAAATTTTAAATTTGACAAACAAATTATTTATTAAAGTGAAAAAAATTACCTATGTTGAAACCATGATAATTCGATTCTGCTCTCGATTCTAAACAAACTACCTTCTAGTTATGCTTTAATTCATTAACACGTTGTATTTATGAAGATGTGATTTTGGTTTGACGAACCCTACGTTGCGGATTTAAAGTTTTCCGTTAATTTATTTACCTACTTGAAATAAATGTTAATTTGCAAATATATCTTCTATTAACGTTGCATTCCGATTTTTTTACTATAGTCTTTTTTTCACTCTGCGAAATATTTTTCAAAGTTCAGATTTAGCACATTGATGGTCGCATGTAAAATAATTCGCAATGATTTACGACAAATTTTATGACAAAACTGTCTCAAGCAACAAAAATGTGATTCCCAATACCGATTACTGATTTTATTACCGTAAATAAAATAAACGATGGTGAATTTCTATTTATTAAAATAATCTCTGGTCATTTCGGTACCGAGACCGTATTGTAACGATATCGGTATCATAAAGCGTGATGGCCCATAAAGTATTGAATGTATCTTCGTTCTTGATATACGAGTTTTACTAGGAAAATTATAATACCTACTCCATCGCTGTAGGATTTAGAATAGCATATGCTCACGACAATATTCCCCGAGGGGGTAGTCAGAGATATTCTGTAACCTCAGAACATCCACGTTTCACCAGTACAACCGAAACTCTGTCTAGTGTGACGGGGGGTGAGCCCATCGCCACTTATAATGGACAGTGGGTACAATACATGCCTCGAAATTGAAGCATGCAGGTTTCCCACGATGTTTTCCTTCACCGAAAAGCCAGTGGTGTAACAAATAGTACATAAATTCCGAAAAACTCATTGGTATGAGTCTGCCTGGACGGGGATCGAAACATCGCCTCCTGCAAGGCAGAAAAGGTTACTCGCCACTGGACCACCACGGCTGTAGGATTTAAACCTTGAAAATATTCTGTAGCTAACAACCTTTTCATATGTATTTACGTGAACTCAAGGCTAGAAATAAATATTTTAACTGCTTCTTACCACGCTTATTACACGTAATATTTTTCAGTTCACGTTATACCTGTGTAAATGGTTCGATATGAACACCACCTCACTGTTCAGGACTGTGGTCTCCAGTGCCCAATAGTTTTTATGATAGTCAACCTCTGATAGGAGATGGCACTACAAGAAGAAGATATGCAAGTGTAAGAGTGGAAGCCTTGATACAACTGCACACTTAAAAATATAGTTGGTAGTTGTAGCAGAGTTTCTGACCACCCCGAAAGGGATTATAGTCATGACTTTATGGATGTATAATACACCACGTTAGAATCCGTTATTAATTTAGGTTCATAAACATATAATAACAGCGTAACGTTTTCAAAAACTGTCGTTTATATATATACAACGTGTTAATGAATTAACGCATAACTAGAAAGTAGTTTATTTAGAATCGAGAGCAGAATCAAATTATCGTTGTTTCAACATAGGTTTTTCTTCAAAATATTAAATAATTTGTTTGTCAAATTTAAAATTTACTGAACACGATTTCAACCCACAGCTCAGGCACACTCACCCTACTTACTACCAAAACAAGATTCTTAAAATGTATCAATGAGCACGCTAGTGCTTTCATTCATTGCTGAAATGACAACAAATCATTGTTGTCTGAAAACTTAAAATGCGAATATCTTTAAATTTTAACCATAAAAATAATGAAATTATTGTTCCAATCTAATGATTTTGTCATAAATCAGATGGGGTGCATGTGGTTTTGCGCTTATTTATTAACATGTCATATTTTTTTGAATTGCTTGTAAAGTAAAATTGTTTAATGATTTCTATAATAAAATTCAATAAAACATCGTAAAATAAAAAATTATGACAGATCATGATAAGCATCAGTGTTTGGTTTTAATTTTCATTCACATAAAGTTGATTTCGAAAGTTCTTCGTTAAAATAATTTTGGCAATTTATTGTAATCTTTATCATTTTATATTTGTTTTGATAAAATTTGAGTGTTAACCAATATGTGCGATAAATACTCATATTTCTACCTAATTCGTTGTCACTAGACAGTTGCAAAAAAAAAAAACGCCAGGGTAATTAATTATAGAATATACGGATTCTCTAAATAGTTTAGATTTTAATAAACTTGAAAGTACAATGCTAGTTTAGATTTTTATATACATTTATGTTTTATACTATTACTATTAACCATCCTATCTTTGTCTTCAATAAATATATTTTCCCTTTTGATGTTAATATAAAACTTTGATTAGGAGTAGAAGATCCCAGAATACTGAATTAGTTACTAATATTAATGGCTTCTAATATAAGAACAAACAGAATACATTTTACAAATTGAAAGCAAAACGTACAGAGGTTATAAAAGCATAAAGATAGTAAACTTCAAATAGCAAAAACACCGTTTCTAGTATTACATGTATCTCTCATCAATAACTAGTACAAATGAAGACTCGGACCAAATAAAATGTGAAAAATGACCGCACCTAATATGCCGTGGTAACGACATGGCCTTGCGCGGATTCTCTACGTGGCGTTTACTAATAGGTCCCATTTGCTTTCTCCATTGGTTTATTCTCAACTGTAGCAAGTAAACTACCTCCCAAGTGGTTGAGAAAAAAATCGATGGTGTTTTATAAAACACTAGACTTATATCAGATGACAAAACTTACAGACTGCCTCCGTGGTCTAATGGTTAAGAGCATTGGGATCTTGATACGAAGGTCGTGGGTTCGATTCCCACGGGGGACACGTAGTGATATGTCACTTTGTGCGTTTTTCCCCAGTTGGTTAGGACATTGCAGGCCGAATCACCTGATTGTCTGAAAAGATAGATGATTCCGTTAAGCTGTTGGACCCGGCTACTACCTCTTGTGGCAGTAGTCGTTACATAAAAACCACGTCAGAGGCCGTAAGGCGTTCTGAAAAAACTCTGACACCAGGGCTTGCCCACACGATAAGAAGAAGATGACAAAAGATAGTGAAGAAATAGTCATGATGCTATCCAATGTTATTAGAGTGACCAGATTGTTATGAGGACTAAGTTTCTCTTTTTCTTGTCTAGCATGAATAGCTGGGAAATGACTACAGTAATATTTTCTACGGATGATGGGGATGTGATAGTGACCACCGTTTTTATTAAGAACCAACACTAGTGGTCACATTTAATGTATGACTGTTATCATCATGATATTTATGAGTCATCACAATAACAATGAATGTCTGTTTCCATCTTGCATCCTTCTTTTTCCTTGGTATACTGTTTGCATCCTTAGGTACATAGAATATGTTAAACAACTAATAAGACAGATTCACTATCATATCTACTATCTGTACAGGGTGTAAGGGAACCGCTTCCGAAAACTTAAAAGGGTGAAAGTATCCATAAATATGAACAACTTTTACTATAAGACCAGCTATGAAATCTCAAAAAAAATAAACAGCTCCTCGATACATTTTGCGCGGTAGGAATTTAATGTTAGTATGAGTTAGGATCTGTTTTTTTTAGATCTCATAGTTGGTCCCGTATTAAGTTGTAGATATTGATGGGTACTTTGACCCCTTTGAGTTTTCGGAAGCGGTTCTTTTATATTCTGTATAAAAAGCCATACTAAATTAACATTTTGTCATTTCTGATACTTTCAGAAAGCTACAAGTGAGCCGACAGCTGGCTGGACGTTTAAAACATGTTTGGTAGTTTTGTAATGTTTTTGGCTACCCACAAAAGGAATCATCATCGTTTCTTTTTGAATATCATCATCAGCCTATACGCCCCAGTGCAGGGCACAGGCTTACCCTTAGGGAGGATGTATGGGCATCAAACCCCCGCGCGTGCCCAAAGCGTAATGGTAGATTATTATATTATGCATGCGTTTATACAACGTGTTAATGAATAAGCGCAAAACCTCATACACCCCAACTGATTTATAACAAAATAATTAGATTGTAACAATAATTTCATTATTTTAAAAGTTTAAAATTATTCACATTTTAAGTTTTGAGGCAAAAATGATTTGTTAAAATTTCAGCAATGAATGAAAGCGCTAACGTGCTCATGGATACATTTTAAGTATCTTGTTTTGGTTGTAAGTAGGGTGAGAGTGCCCGAGCGGTGGGTTAAGATCGAGTTCAGTAAATTTTAAATTTTACAAACAAATTATTTAATATTTTGAAAAAAATTACCTATGTTGAAACCTTGATAATTGGATTCTGCTCTCGATTCTAAACAAACTACTTTCTAGTTTTGCGTTAATTCATTAACACGTTGTAGATGTATACTTTATGTATAGGTAATTAAATATCGGGTCGCTACGTTGATGACCGCTTCACTGGTACTAACTAGGAATGAACCACCACAGAGCATGATGTCATGAACTCGGCTCATGAGGCTGACACGGTGTGTCGTGCTCTCTTTAATTAGCTGCAACTCTAAAGTTCGTGATTCGTGACGTCACGTGTGCGAATTTTAATGTTTCGAGTACTTTAGTGGTATTAATTTATGTTGGTAGTTGTTGTTAGCTACTACCGTGCTAGAAGATGAAGAATGTGTATTATTTTGTAGGTGGATAATGTTTAGTTGCGTGCTGTTATAAAATAGATTTTATAGTTCTTGGTTTTTAAAAGTAGTAGGGAAATCATGTTCTTACTATTTACGTAATATAATACGAGAATTTTGTTGACAATTTTTGCATTCGTTGTTTTGTTTGTAAGTATGTAGATACATTTATTGTTATGAACTTAAGTTTAGGTAGGCACTACTATTTAGGTGCAACATCTTTGTTTGAAAACTAAGTAATGCAATGTCTTCATGGTTTTATTCATAATGAAACTATGGATAGAAGAAGTTAAAATTGTCACTCGTTCAACCGCTCATCAAATTTAATCAAACGAAATAATTTTATTTCAGGCACAGTCCATAGGTTCTTAATATGTACTTAGTAAATAATAGTCCCATATACATATGTAACAAAACACCCTAGTAATATTTAAAAGGCTGGTTTAGATAAGACTATGAACCTGAACATTTGAAAAAAATAAAAAATTCACCTGTTTCATACAATACTGCAGTATGTACCGACTCGACTCAAAATATATAGGACCGTTGATTTTTACTTTTTTGTTCCGACATTGGCTCCATAGTAAAAGTTGTTCAGTTTGGTGGTCTAAGCCACCACTTTAAATATTACTAGGGTCTTCTTATACACCCTATTTTTAAAATTTTGCATTTAGATTTTTTCAAAAAAGGTTTTAACATGTTACCGTTTATTATGACAATTTGCGATTGCAATTGATATTCAAATCATGAAATTGAGATAGGTACTCGTATGTGAGCAGAAAATGAAACGTACATAGGGTTTCCATAATAGGCATTTGATTTACAACAATTACCTTGGATATAGTGGACAATAAACATTCATTAGCCATTCCCGATTGATTCATTTGAAGTTACATATCTTCATTAAATAGCAAATCATGTCACATGCTTCCATCCATTATAATAAAGAGATATATTTCCTAATTAAATATGTTCTATCAAGCCAGTTTGGGCGGTATTAGGGCGAAGATATCTTCGAAAATCTACCCTGGGCGTAGACATTTACCCTGAAGCCGAATTATCAGGCCATGACCTACTCCCCACCTGACCTAGGGTTTCATCCCTAAGCATGCCCCCAACACTGCATACAATGGATTCTTTACATAAAGTTATTATATCTTACAGGAGTAGAGAAACTGACATGAGTTGTCGAATGAAACCTTTTTTGGGGGTTTTCAGGAGATTGTTGGCAGGGTAAAAATTCGAGTTCTGTGGAAAATCCTGAATCTAACGTGAAATCGTGGATAATTTAATGAAATAGTGTTAGTATATTTCACAAAATTATCAACGATTTCACTTTATATTCACAATTATGCACAGAAACCGAATTATTACTCTGCTATAAGATACCCAAAAATTTTTCTATTGCCTCGCGTCACGCATCTCTTTCTATTATACTGTGGTGCCACTATATAGGTACATCTCGCTCTCTCAGCTGTTAGTCACTCTAGTAGTAACTTTATGGTTCTTTATGCGGAGTTAAAGTTAGTATTTTTTACATGGCTGTGGTAGGAGAGAGCAAGGCCGACGAAAAGGTTTATGGACTGTGTGAATGATGATAATATGTGTAATAAAGGAGTGAGTACTGAAATTACGGCCAAGAAAAATTACATATTGCGCCGATCCCAGATAATGAGATAAAGGGCAATTAAATGATGATGATGACAAATTTTATCAGTGTCACACTTCCAATAATGGCCAAAATTCCAGTGGCCATGGCCATGTTTTATTTTATCTGTCCAGAAAATTATTAAGTCTACCGCTTTGGTGGACAATTGTCCCACGCGTTCGGTTGACTATGAGGCGTGAGGCACTATACTTTGGGAAGAGATGCCGCGTCCACAGCTGAAATCTATACAGGGTCCTTCATTTTCATGCATATGCTCACGGCTATATTCCCCGAGGGGGTAGTCAGAGACATTCTGAAACCTCAGAACATCCACGTTTCACTTAGAACCTCTGTGCAGTGTGAGGGAGTGAGCTCGTCGCCACTTATAATGGGTACAATACATGCCTCAAAATTGAAGCACACAGGTTTCCTCACGATGTTTCCTTCACCGAAAAGTCAGTGGTATTTCAAATCGTACATATATTCCGAAAAACTCATTGGTAGGGCCTGGACGGGGATAGAACCATCGCCTTCTGCACGGCAGAGAAGGTTACTCGCTCCTGGACCATTCATAAAATAAATTTAACATGTCAAATGCACTACTTACATTAAAAATAATTAATAATAAATAAGGAGATGGACTGAAGTCCATCAAACTTAACAACTTTCTGTATGGGACTAATAACGAAACCGCAAAGAAAATCACATATTATACTAAATTCGGTCGAATTTGTTTGTATGATACAACCTTAGAGCTATGCTCTATCAAAATAGATGATGTTATCTATTTTTAATTTCGATGCAAGTCCCATAGGACAACGTTGATTAGTTTTATTGTTTTATCCTCCCCTTAAAAGATTGTAGTACATTATTTGAGGAAGTCCTTTACGCAGGGCGTAAACTTAAATGCGTTACATACTTAGGAGGTTCGTCAGACCATCATACAAAACAACTTTCACTCTCAACATTAAAATCGCGAACAAAGAATCTGCTGTTTAATAGAAAACGTCACTCTCTGCTCGACGGAAATGTATAGGGCAGTTTTTTTTTTCGATTTCGGTATTAGTCCCATAGTTTAGGTTCAGTTTGATGGTCTAAAGCACCCTGTTTCATATGTAACGCATGTAATTTTACACCCTGTATAATAAGGACCAAATATATATTGATAACAATATAGGCTATTTCATGGTAAAAACCCATTAAAAATCATAAGCTGAATACCGAAAATACCTTTAGATACCATCACACGTCTATAGTTAAGTAAATACCAATAAAAAGAACATTATAATTACGATAAGATCTTGGCCTCAATATTTGGACTTAATATCGGCGTGATCTGTTGAACAATGTCCACCGACGCGTCTGCCCACGCGCCGGTCACGCCCCTTACTGATCTCATATATTGTTTGTACCACGTTTGTACTCTTAACTGACGACAACTCATCATTTGTTTTGAGTTGTTGACAGTATCAAGAATGCTATGCTAGGATAATATTCAAATATTTATATCCCATTCCATCATCCATAGCATCGGTGGCGCGTTGCGAAAAGGTATGGACACTCAATCATGAGGGTCCGGGTTTAAATTCGCACGGGTGATATGTCCTATACCAATGAGTTTTCTAACTTATGTACACACGGAGACACATCAAGCTACGCAAAACCAAAATAATCTGGCCGTGCGGAGGTACAGTAATGTATAATGTCGCGCGGCCAGCATATGTTTGTTTTGCGTAGCTTGATGTGTCGCCGTGTGTACGTAATATCGACTATTCTCAAACGGTGAAAGAAATCATGCGCTGAAGAAGAAATTATGATGCGTATGTGAAGTCTATCTATTAGCATTGGGCACGCGTGGTGAACTAAGGCCCATACACCCTCCTTGAGGGCAGGCCTCCTGCAGTGGAACGCTGTTGGTGGTTGTTGTTGATGATTGTTGTTGATTCCCATAGGATTGTCTCATGGAGGACAAGAATGTCCTCCGTCGATTGTTTTCATCAAGTTCGTATTCTTGTAGAAAATTATCGCTTTGATATTTTTTCGTTGTTGCGATTTTACAGAGAAATTAAATAAAAAGCAGATAAAAAGCATGTAGTCGCTCTTTTTAACTTAGTTTCTTGTTTTAGAAAAGAACTTCGAACTGAATCATAAGATTACGAACAACAGAAGCAAAGAAGATCAGCTACAAGAACCAGAATTATTGCTAAGGTCATTTCGTATTCGTCTCGTGCACAAAAACGAGTCCCAATTATGCGCAAACGCAGCGTCCACTTAAATCCGAACATTGATCTTTTATCGTAATAAATCGAAAGCAAAAATTTTTGAACCCGTAAAAACATTTTAACAGCGTCATGAGAAAAACTATGAAAAAGTTATTGGCATTCGTGTATTTTGATATTTCTACATGGTACCGGTTTAGTCCCCTAACGTCGAAGAGTTACTCCATACGTCATTGTGTCAAGAAAGCTCAATGCATTATGCATTGTTTCCATTACACTACGAATTTTAACATAAACTCGATGTTAACGTTTCTTCCATGAATAAAATAAAATTTTTTAGTTGCCATGCTACTTGCGAGGCATCTTAGAGGCAAGACATTGGAGGACTGCTTTTTGTCATACTCACTTGTTGCCAGTTATATTTTCGATGTGAACATTTCATTATTTGGTATAAAGATGTTGCGTCGTGATCGATACTAATTATTATGTGGTGAATTTATTTATAGAGGAGCAAAGAGATTATTGATTCATATGACTCTTAGGCCCGTATTCATAAACCGAACTCCAACGCATACTAAAGTGTAAGCTTAAGAGGTAGCAGGCATTATAGTGCAGTTTATTAATAAGTTCCTTAATGCAACTTGTAATCACTTATTTAATTCTATTCATTTATTTACATCTGCTATTGCAATCTCACTATTGGGAAAAGGCTTTACTCCGTTCTCTCTTCGGCAGGCTAGTTCTTGGAGCTATCAATCCGGGAACAAGAAAATATAACTACAGAAAGAAGGAACAATATAACTACATATACACTAAGTAAATAACGTAAGTAATACAACTTCATATCAGGCAAAAAATCATACACATTCCATTGACAGCTAACTGTATTGATCTGCCCTGTTTACAGATACCGAAGCTCGAAGTGAGCTCGTTATACAAATACCCAGTGATTTGCTATTCCGTTTCGTCGCTTGTTCTACTCAAATATTTGTGTTTGTACCGTAGACAAACTGAGCGTGCCATGTCTTGTTCTTGGTCACATCCGTACTAGAGACTCTCATATTGTTCACTTGGAATATGTTACTTGTGGATAGTGAATACTTCAAGGCAAATTAATAGATACCAACAAGCTTGATGTCTTGTTGAAACCTTCAATATGTTCTATAGAGTAGGAAGGATGAGGGATTTCGTTTGCCGAAATATACGTACCGCGGTTTGACTTCTGTAATGTATTCTTAAGGTCACAAGGATGTGTAGTTTTGATGTTGCCGGCAAGTTCTGTGGTACAAAAAACTTGTTTTCTAGAAAGCAAAAATGATTTTCAAAACACATCCAGTTTGGACTTGTATACCATAGAATAGCCTAGGGCGATGGTGCACGGGCATCAGTCCACCATGCGTGCACAATGCAAATTGGTGCATTTTAGATTTTCCACACAGATTTTCTTACAACGTTTTCCTTCCGAAGAGAAGAGAAGAGAAGAATCAGTGGTGTTGCAAATCTTAAATATTTCAATAATTCCACAAATAATGTTGTGCGTCAACTCTGTATTGTATACGTATACAATACAGATTCAGAAAAGATATTTAGAATCAGCTGTGACGATTTAAAAACAATATCTAATCCAGAAACTTTACTTCAATAGTAGAAAGGAAGAGCGAACTAAGACCACCCGAGCTGTATTCAAACACCACCACAATAATTATAACGGACCGGTAACTGTCATACAAAACTTGATACATAACGAATGGTCTACCATTCTTGATTATACACTGCTGACATTTCAATTTGATAGTCCTATTCCTTATCACTTTCTAAGATTATTGATCGATTTAGTGATGCGTATCGTTGCGATCTCGGGGCATCGTATAAATTACTCCGGCCTGCGCCCGCGACTATTGTCAAAGGAAGTGCATCGGTTATTGTTCCCGTCTCGCTTTGCGTTTTATCTGACCCGCTCGATCGCGATCCGACCGAGGACTGCAATTTATCCCGCCCTTTATTTGATCGTCTTATTTTACTATTGAAAATTATCTCACGGAATTGACGCATCACTGTAATCTTTCCAGCTATATCTTTTAGTAAACTGCTCGTTGAGTCAGTCTTGGGATTTGCCCTATCATATCAGCATCTTCTTTGTGATTACGAATTTTATTCGCATTCCTACGTTTTATACTGGGTACTTAAATTTATATTGAGACTATTATTCTATCGTCTGTTCCAGATAACAATATAATTTTTAAAACAATTTATTCACAAAAACAGATTTAAAATATTTAATGTTCAGTAAACTTGTATATGCAGGCGGATTGAAAATTCTCTAATAGGAATTTAACCAGGAACTTTGCCTCCACCAATTCGCACTGGTCCCACATGGTGGAGTATGGCCCACTCCCTCTCACCATTATTCATGAGCCTTTTCTTCGCTCTGCAGTGGGATCATATAGGCTATTACTTACTTTTTATATATGTAATATGAAGAAGAAAAATATTTTTTTATTGCTATAAAGAGAATTGGCCAGAAAGCTAATTAGGAATCGAGATATCTTTCTCTATAAGTTCTTATAATTCCGAAAAATTTCGATCTTTGGTTGTTAATAAAATTTAATGTACGATGAAAAGGTATCTCCAATTTAAGTTCCTAAACAGTCTACTTGGTTCTCTAATTGACTCAATTGAAAAATGATTAGTATCCTTTTTAGCTTGTTTTGAGTTCCAAGAAGATTATTAGGCTGATTACATATCTTATTTGAAGAAATTTGTTGTTGTGATATTGGTTATTTCAGTAAAAATTTATCTAAATCTTTGTAAAAGTATTTTTTGTGCTTTGTGATCACTTTAATATTTTACTACATTTAAAATGTCACAAAAAGTACTAACAGTAGGTATACGATAAGGTCGTCGTTCATGTGACTATTTTGAGCTATTCGAATAAAATTTAATTATATTCTTTCATCCATACCTTATATAACCGTGTCCTACTTTCCAATCACCTAACTGGTGGTCTGGTCCATTTCTGTCTTAATGAAAACATTTCGAATCGCAATATACGAAAAAAAAAAGTGTATCAACCGATCAATTCACATGACACTGCTTATAAAATACAGTTAGATAAAAATCTGTGCAGCGATATCTTCTTTATAAATCCATTGCAATCGATTGTGTCCATGTCACATTGACTGACGAGCGATCAACATAATCGGTTTACATGCTTCCTGTCCCAATTGTTATTGTAATACGCTTTGTACTACCAGTTATTAATGTCTCATATGAGACGTGAAGTGTCACGGATAATTTATTTATATAGTTTCATAATAATGATTATATTTTGGTAGTTAAAACTTGCTCATAGGAATCTTTTGTTCTGAAAGTTCAAAATTAGAATCTGAGAATCACGTAAAAAAAAATATTGTTTACGAAAAGGGTGACTAAGTGGATTTTAGATAAGTAGTAAGTCCACAAAAAAGTTTTCACATTCACCTTTTGTCTCTTTCGCCAAGTAGCAGAAAATATAAAGTTTAGACTAGAAAAGATTAGATCTGACTAGAACAATATCACAGATGACAAGAAAACAATGAACTAGTTCATTGGAACATCTAAATTTGGAAACACTACGAATATCTAACTTCGAAGCACAGAAAGCAAGAGCTCTTCATCTTGATAAGTACAACAAGCTTCGGCATTAGAACAAGACTACGTATTATGTAGTAACAATATTATAACGAAGAATAGTGGACTCTTGTGAACTATTTGGAATTCAAGTTTAGGCATTAATTGAGGGTTCCATTTATGGAACAAGTGTGGAGCCAAGTTCGGCAATTTGTGCCCAGGCAAACACAAAATCACATGGCGTTAAACATGTGAATATACTTTTACATAGGTACTTACCGAGATAGCTTTATTTCTGGATTAAATAACTGTCTCAGAATCTGGAAAAGACCCAGGCTAACGCAAGTTAGTGTTTTTAAATAAACTTAATTATATTTTCCTGGACCTCGCTTCAGAACTTGGTGAGAAATCCTAAATAACATTAATTTAAATTATTTGACATTCCTTTGGTTATGCGAAGCATCAACGAATTTAAATAATTTGGCAATTTATCGATGCCAGAGTTTAATTCGTTGTTAACTAACACCTTTTACTAGTCGGCTCACTATGTAACCAAAGTCGAAATGCTTAACCGATTTATATTTATTTACATTTAACAATTATAATGATCGATAACCATCATTATAACTGTTGATGTTTTGATTGAAGCACTTCGTTTTACAACAGGTGTTAAACCAACAGTTAATTATGAACTTAATTTTGTAGTCAGAAAAGTTAGTTTTTGAGCTCCGTTAGTGTTATCCAGAATTTAATGGGTGTCTAGGGACATCAGGATTGTACAATCCCCTATTTCACTTATGATTTACGACGTTTCTCGAGATCAGCTATAGGTTGTAAAACCGATTTATAATGTCAGTGATTTATTGACATGGTAAAACTTTTTACATCTCCGGTCTATTACCTTCCCTACGTTGCAGCTTTTATTTTTAGTTTAGCTGTTGTTTTTTTGATAATTTCTGCAATAATTTATGCTCGTACTTCGTTAAGGTATAAATCATTCGAAAATAAAGTAAATAAAAACCGAATTAAGCTTAATAGTAAGATTCTCACGGAAAATAGCCTTTTCTAAGCAAGCAGAGATTTTTTGGGCGTTGGAATTTTATGCCAAAAATAAGCAGCAACCTGAAGCGGGTACAGGTTATTGGAAAACCGGCAATAAAGACTTCATTATGGCGACGCTTACAGCGTTTTGGGCGCACCGGTATGAATCGCCTACCAGACAAGTGCTCAGCGAAGTGGCTCTGCAGACACGCGATTCCCAATTGCAGATATCGCAGATTGCTCGTACATGAGGTCCCATTGAGAACGCTGTTTAACCTGAGCAAGCTATCATTAACCGTTCATTGCTGGCGGATTTATACCGTCACGGACGGTTCCCGTACGCAATTATCCGAGTTGCAATCTCCCCATTGTTGTCGAAATTTAAAACAAATTTCCTGTACGAGGGGGGTCGCGTTTTTCTGCCCTGCCAAATTGGATAAGCACTGTAATTACTCGTTCAAGTTCTCTGAAGGTTTGTCGGCTGGTTTGTGGGTATTTCTTATTGGTATGCGGATCTTTGGAGTTTACGAGACGGAACGAATTCTTGCAGTAGCGAGGATAGTGCTTACGTGAACCCACGATCTGTCGGGTTGCATTCTTACGTAGCTCTAGGTTCTGCTGGAACTGCAATTCATCTGTCTCGATTTTGTCTTGACTTGAAATCTTATAATTACTTATTGATTTTTCTTAAGAGGATATAATTCGGAGCGCGCTCCATACAATCAAAGTCTGGTTATATTTTCAATACTAATCAATTAAAGTCAATGAAGTTTTTCAGAAACAATCTAGAAACTACTATCTATGCTTGTTTGTTGTAAAATTTTGAAATAATGTATAGTTTTAAAGTTACAGTGCCTCAAAGATTTCCATACAAATCTTAAATTAATCCTAGCATTGAAAATGTTTATTTTAAAGAAAATCTGATGCTTGTATCTTACAAGCATAGAGATTAATTTCTAGTTTTTTTTTTTGAAAATTTTCATTGACTTTAATAGGTTAATACTAAAAATATAACCCGATTTCGATTGAATGGAGCGCGCTCAGAATTATCATCTTATATTTAAGTAATTTTAACTATTTCTTATTCTTCATTTCATGACATTCGTAAAACAAACACAAATTGTATTCTTGTAGTTGTGTACAACAGAACATATTTGCAGATATATAATATGTAAGAAAACGGGCTTGCATTAATAGGATTGCATATAGTACCGCTGATTTGCAAGAGAGTTGAATAAGCACGACAAATTAGTAATTCTACTCTGTGCTTCGGTCTTAATAGCTGATCATTTCATTGAAGTTACAAATATGCAGGGACGATGAATAAATATGTCTATTTGACTGTTGAAGTCACAAACCACAGGGCTGGGTTGTGAGTTTAGTGCTGGAAACAAAAGGAGAAGGCTGGAATATGTTATTGTTCGGTATGATGTCGAATTGTCGATGTAACAAACTTTCCGACAACTAAAAGTTTATATTGACCATGAAGTTTATTTAGTTTACTCAGCAATAACTGGTCAAAGTCCAAATTAAAATAACTAATATCGTGACTCCGTATCGTTTTGTCATTTTTGCTTCACCCTAAGTTCATTTTTGACAGATGAGATGGCAGCAGAAAATTGGATTTCGCAAAATAAACATGTCCTGCCTCGAGCTTGTGATCATTCAAAATTCAACTTTGTGCGTCCAATGTACTGTGTTCAACTTTGCTCTTGAAGACGATTTGTTGCAAGACTGTAAGCGGTGTTTCCTTTGTGACTGTTCCGGTCAAAAGAGTGGCTTGGACTAACAGCTGAAGACCGAATATGGAATGGAATTCTTTATTTGCTTTAAGCCGATTGACGTTTCGCTTTCATATGCATAATGTTATAATGGGATAGATAACGAGGTTAAGATTTGATGAGTTTATCATCTTATTTTTAGGGATCCGTTAGTGAAATATTAAACTTCAAAGTGAATATTTTTGTTAGAGCCCCAGCCAGCTAAACGGTTGTTTCTGGATACGTGAAAAAATCACTGCAGTGGTGTATATAACGAAGTTAAAAGGAAAACTATCACCGCTAAGTAGGCTTTACAAATTAACGAGTTATAGTCGACCAATTTGTAAAATTTACTTTTTTGACTTTATTAGCCGTTAAACCGTATAAAACCAAAAGCCCTCTTCTAAGTCCCTATATTGTGACGGGCAACTACGGAACACTACACTGCGCGTGGCCCGACACACACTTAGCCGGTTTTTTTATTTATTTAATTTAATTTTTAATTGATTCGGGATGAAGAGTTATTGCATTAATATTAATTACTAGCTCCTAGTTCAGGCGTCTATAAATAATAATGTATTTTTCTGAATTGTGTAATGTAGACTCGACTAAACGTTTTAAGTTTTTTATAAACTACTGACATGTAAAAGGAATAATTAAAAACCAATAAAATATCCAAACGACAATTTAATTACTTTAAAAATAAATAATAGCTGTTTAATAAAGGGCCAAATTAATCAAAAATAATATGACGATTGTTAATAAAGTTTTATGACTGAAATCGAATTATAGCAATCAAAAGTTTATAGAGGCGGCAGCGGCTTCAGTCACAGAATAAATACTAGTACTACCCGTACAGAAGAATCACTTCGAAAACAGATTTATATAAAAAGCAACTTTCTCTACACGGCCATAAGGTGCAACGTTATTCGCACCCGACCTATCGTACGATTTGCGAATAACCAACCGTCACAAACGGCGCACCTGCAAACAAAAATGAACCGAGTCATTAGATATGAAAGCTTCCTTTACATAGTCTCCCTTTTTCATTCTTTCACGTGCTGGCAGCGCGACATCGCTAGGGTTTTCAACTCTCGCGTTGACTACTCACAAAATGGCGGCAAGCCTAATAAGATTTGACGATGAAGTTTACACGGTATACCTAACCTATTCTCATTCACCCCTCGTCGGTGGGGATCGGCCGTCAAGCGTACCTGAGCTGTGGAGTTAGACAGGCCTGCCTCAGTCACATGATAAGTCTCCCTACAGATCGGAAGACTCAAAAACTGGCCCCTGTCGCACTCACACATAGCGCGCGTTGCGGTACGTACGACACTTAGCTGTCATATCATAAGAATGAGAAAAATTTACAAGAGATAAGCATGTGCGATACTGAGTGAGTGTGAGAGAGATAGGAATCACCGTTACTTACATTTTCCGCCACGCTTCCTACCTCCTTCCTCCTTATAATTGGTGGGAGGCAGGGAGTGTCTGTACTGCATGTAGTACTAGATACTCTTTCTTATACTGTGGATGGAGTATGTGTGCACCTGCTTGTATGTATCGCAACACACCGCGCGCATGCATGTTTGAGTGCACCGACAGCGGCCGCTTTTATGAAGCTTCTGATCTGTAGGGATATTTAATCATGTGCTTCAGTCTCGCTCAGATGGCAAAATACTGATGCATAAAAAGACTTTTACTGTTTTTTAATTACAACTTGCTTTTTTGATAAAAAGTTATGGTATTTCAATGTAAAATTAACGTTATTTGCAAATCATTGACATAATTTTGTTCGTGCAAGTAATTGGGGGTTTCGTCGAAATCAGCATGTTCAATCAAACAAGAGTGCAGTTATTAAATGTATGTGTTTATTTTGCGGCACAATAATTGTACGGTCGGTTTGTAATTGGTGGAAATAAAGAACTATATTTTGTGTTTTTAAAGCAGATGTCTGGAGTGACTGACATTACCTATCAGTCTAGGGATGAAACATCTGGACTTGAAAAAATGATTTTTTTCTTCTTTTCACGTAAATGTTTTATAAGTAGTTTGTAAATGCTACCAACAATTCTGAGATACGAGTTTTGTTAGAAGCGACTTAAATACTGAAAATGATTTTTAATTTAATTATTATTTATAAACTAGCTGTTGCCCGCGACTCCGGCTGCGTAGACCTTAAAAAAGTATTATATGTGTTAATCCAGATCATATTCTATCTGTGTGCCAAATTTCATCAAAATCCGTTCAGTTGTTTTTGCGTGATGTGCGTTCAAACATTTTGCGTTTACGATTTTATTATATGTATACTAACTTCCGTTCTCTCTAGGGACGCAAAAAAACGTTGACCAAAATAACAATGATAAAGGTACGCGAGTAAAAACTCCCAAAATATTTAACTTAAACTCAAAAATAAGCATGATAACGTGACATCAGAAGCGGAATTCCTCTCGAGACCTGTCCCAACTCAAAATCAACTGCAGCGACGTACAATCGACATCTGACAGCCCATGTCCGTCAGTGTGACCGACTGACATTGACTTGATGGTCTGACAATGCGGGTGTGATGCTTGTGTGATGTACACTATTTAGGTTATTGAAAAAAATGAGAATTTGTAATTAAATTACATCGTAAGGTCAATTGAGTACCATAATGTTTATGCATTAATTAGTCAATTGACTTTGTTCTAATAAATTTATGATTAAATTTATTTATTTTTATTTTATTGTATAGGTACACATACAGATTACAGTCAAGATGAAACCATTTAACATTGCTATAATATAAAGAACTAGATTGTAATCCAATTATACATGTAGACAGCATCACTATCTTTAAAACATGGCGGAGTGAGTTAGTTACATAAATTAAAATCTTAATAAATTCGTAAAACCATCGAAACAAAACAAATAGATTTAAATATACAGTAGGCACCCAAATTTCAATAAGTGTTAAAATTCAATCAATTAGCAATTGCTCCAGTCCAAAAATAAAAATAGTATTAAACCAAAGCAACTAATATAATTAAAATTGAAATCATTAATTAACACTAACAAAATAATCGAGCAATACAATTAAATTAATTTAAATGACAAAAAATTATTAACTATGTTGTTAGTAATTGTTAAAATAAATAAATAGCATGCACAACTTAATTGCTAACTGGTGGTGGGTTGAGAACAGAATTTTAACTCTCTTATTATAATTTTAAACATAATCTTATTAATTCATCACGAACTACCTTTTTCCGGGACTTCGCCTAAGGGGGTGGATTTTCGAAAAATGATATCTTAATACACCCTTGCATCGTCTGTAGAATATACCTACAGGATCTAAAACTAAAAACGTTAAAGATGTTGGGTGGTGCTTTAGATTATCAAATCGAACAACTTTCACTACGGAGTCAATACGGACCATCGAAATCGCTAAAAGAAAAATCAGCTTTTACGTCTTAAATGTATGATTTGCACTACAACTTCGGTGATGGGAAATATTGTGAGAAAACCTCTATATTTTGCGCTGATGAAACTATGCTAGAAGGATTACACCCTAGTTAAGACTTTTTACAGGCTTCTAAAGAAAGAACCATGGCGAATTTAGACCCATTCTATTTTACGAAAACTATACGGCCGGCGTACTGGTCATAATTATTTTAAACAGAAAATATTCCTTACCTCTAAAAGTGAGGATTCAAAATTGAAAATTACTAGTAAATTGGACAAGTCAGCCGTAGTAGCAAAAGTCAACTGTGACAGCTATTGTCATTAAATATATCACCTAGGTATTTTTAGTCGTTAAGGAACGTCTTTTGTCACTCATTTCGTTTCCTGTAATTATCATAAAATTATACGGAGTACCATAAAGAGAAACACCTTTCCTCCAACTTCTGTAGGTTACAATTAACCAATAAACTTTTTTGTTCATTTTATTTCACTAAGTGTTCCTTTAACAACACTGCTTAAATCATCTGTAACAGATGTCAAGGCCTATGGTGATGATGATTTCACTCTACACATATTGCTAAGTTTCATTGATGTACGGTCCCTCTAAGACTGAGACCAAAATAACGTGCGCATCCGCCAATCTTCTTTAATTATACAGATGTTCCCGAATTGTAAAGTTAAGTTTAATTTTAAATTGTAGAACAACTTTTTGTTCTGTGAAGAACATCGAGTGGATTCTTTTCTACAAAATTATTCACGTATTAAGATAAAATGGAATCACAAAACCTGTCCTATACCTAGATTACCATACATAAAAACATAGATATGATATAAAATCGACTAATAAAGAGATGGCTATCTATATTGGCTCATCGGGTAGTGACACGAAGCGAGCTACGCAATTTGTCTCCTACAGTTCCATTCACATAAGAAATCCCATTACATTCTTCTTATTCCTTGATAGTAAGGAACAAAATGACTCGGTTCGTGTGATTTGTTGAATTGTACAAGAACAACACTGCTATAAATTGATTGTATCACAGCAGGGAGTAGCGCTAACCGACTTCTAAGTTATAAATGGTTCTATCTATAGAATAATACAAGCCTTATTTACTCTGATGAGTTATTTGATACAAGTCTAATAGGATGGTAATACTTTTATCATTTGCTGGTGGATTTTGGTGAAGGAAAACATCGCGAGGAAACCTCTATGCGTCAATTTTGAGATGAGTTTTGTATCCACTGTGCATTGTAGAGCGTTTAGGGCTGTCATACTGGAGTACAGGATAATTAGTGACATGTTTGTTATAAATAATTTATAATACCTTGATATCCTCACCTCGGGAGAGACAAAAATAAATTGAGTGTAATACAAAAGTGAATTCAAAAACAAAATTAATTAAATTATCAGTAGATTAATCTGTTCCTTCTTTTGCATACAAACCCGGTGTACCAAATGGAAAAAATATATAGGGTCGTTCTTATTATGCTGACACTTTTTTAAGGGAATAATCATACCGTCAAACTGAATAACTTTCTCTATGGCACTAATATCGAATCAGTCAGTATATTAAGAAAGACCCTGTATATTGTTAACAAGAAAATAATATTCATAATTCGTCTCAAAGAACATCACCATTAAAACTAAATTAGTATCAAGCGCCTTGTTACTACAAAGGCTAATTCAATTAAATTCACCCTTTTGGTTAGAAACATTCAATTAAATTAAATATTTCTATTAAGAGGACGTTTGGACAGTATTCGGGATCAATAAAAGTGAATTGGTGTATGAAAGGGTATCGGCCAATTGGTGCGGACTCGGGTTTTACTCGTGTTTATGTCTATGATCTTATCTGTGGCCTGTCTATGGATATACGGGCACCCTTTTATTAAACTCCTATATTGAGGGAACAAAGAAAACTATTGAGCTTTCACTATTTTTTTTTTTTAATGTAGGTACTTGATAGGTACATTTTTCCATCCAGATTCCATAAAGGTGCTTAAAGGTAACCTTTCTACAATGGCACGTTGCTGAAATTATGACTGACTTAGTGTGGGAAGTACAAATTGGTACAAAGTCCTTTATAGTACCTATATCCACCTTTTTTTGACAGAGCAGCGATTTTTTACGGAACGGAACCACCTATATTTTTGCAAAAGAAAGTATCGTCGTTGACCTGATCGTTTTGAAGCATTTATTACGAAAACGATAGCTAGAGCACGTAGAAAATTTAATAGTTTTTATCAATGTCTTAATTGGTCCTAAATACCTGAATAGTAAAGTACCACAATACAAGCCTATCACTAATTGTCTATCTATAACGTCACGCCTCTTTCCCAGTGGGGTAGGCAGAGACCAGAGCGCGCCATATACTACGATCCTTACATACCTCTTTTGCCTCATTCACATCCATACATCTCTTCATACATGCCCGTCGGTTTCGAGTACTCCGCACCTCCCCTTTTTTTAGGACGCAACCGATTTGATCAGAATACGTCCTACGAGGGCGCCCTCTGACGACACTTCCACTCACTTTAGCTCCATATATCTCTTTCGTACATCTGCTATCACTCATCCTCTCCACATGCCCAAACCAACGAAGCATACCCTTCTCTATTCTTGTCACAACATCTTCTTTCAATTGACATCGATCTCTAATCACACAATTTCTCACTCTATCTCTCAGCCTAACACCACACATACTTCTCAAGGAACGCATTTCAACAGCATTAATTTTACTTTCATGCTTTTTCTGCCATACCCAGCACTCACTGCCATACATAAGTGTAGGCACCAACACACCATTGTGTATAGCAAGTCGCGCCTTTTTGGACACCAATTGGCTAGTCACAATGGTATGCAAAGCACCGTTCACTTTGTTTCCCGCTGTTACTCGCCTATGCACATCACCCTCACATTTCCCGTCTCTAGTAAACATACATCCCAAATAGACAAACTCTTTCACTTGTTGCACTTTTTCATTCTCAATCGTTATACAACAATCAGTCACACATTCATCCCTCTCCATTACCATTACTTTAGTTTTATTCACATTCACTTTCATTCCTTTCTTTTTCAATGCTGCATTCATGAGAGTTACCATGTCCTGTAACTCTCCCGCTGACGATGCAAGTATCACTTGATCATCAGCGTACAAGAGGCACTTGACTACTAACTCTCCCATTCTTAAACCATTTTCGCATTCTTTCAGATCAGTCAGACAGCTATCCATATACAGGTTGAAAAGCCAAGGGGACGCAACACATCCCTGTCTAACACCACTGGTGATGTCAAACCATTCTGAGTGCGCCCCGTTGACCCTGACACAGGCACTAGAATCCCTGTATAGAGATTTTAGTGCCTGCACCAAGTGGTCGTCAACACCGTATATAGATAGCGTAGACCACAGTTCATCCCTCCATACTCGATCATACGCCTTTTCCAGGTCCACGAAGGCACAGTATACCTTCGCGTGCTCTGCCAGGTATTTTTCGGCTATGCACCTTAGAGACAAGATTTGGTCCATACATCCCATTCCCTTTCGAAATCCTGCCTGCACATCCCACATTTTTTCTTCACTAACATTAATCACTCTTTCAATCAATACCTTAGCATACAATTTGCCTACAACACTCAAAAGACTAATGCCGCGGTGGTTTCTGCACTCTTGCTTTGAGCCCTTACCCTTATAAAGTGGAACGATAACGGCCTTGCTCCAGTCTCCAGGAACTTGACCGCTTCTCCAGCATTTATTAAAGATTTGGCAAAGCAAACTTGCCACCACCGTGCCACCGCCTTTCAGCATTTCGACGTACACTCCATCATACCCCGCACTCTTTCCTAATTTCATTCTTTTCATCGCTTTCGTAATCTCATCCAAAGTTATCTCGCTGTTATCATTCTCATCCATCACCGGATTCTCTGACTCCATCCCTCTATTAGACGCCTGGGGCGAGTCATCATCACTACAAGTATAAACACTTTCAAAATATTCCTTCCAACGTTCCAGCACCTCATTTTCCTTACTTAACAAATTTCCTTCCTCTGATTTAACCACAGTCGCTTTAGAATTATCTAATACTCCACGAGCCAACCGAACCTCCTTCCAAAACAACTTTTGGTTGGTTCTGAAGTTTTTAGAAAATTTTCTGTCATACATATCTTTCATTTCGTTTTTCTTCCTTTCTACAATTTCTTTCACTCTTCGTTTTGCATCAGTGTATGTTCGTTTCTTATTTTCAATAGCTCCATCCACACCTATTGTTCCAGTCGTCCTACTATTGGCTTTTAGCGCCAGTAAATCCAACCATGCCTTCTTCTTTTCATGCACAGCCTTTCGTACTTCATTATCCCACCAACCTTTATCCATCGACCTCTTATTCTTTTTCTTAACAACTCCACAAACTTTGGAAGCAGCCTCAATTAGGCTCGATTTCAAAATTTTCCACATGTCCTCTAATTCATCAATTTCTCTTGTACCATTTCTAAGACTAGCTGTTCTTTGACATACTTCTTTCTTATACTTTTCTTTCATGCCTTCATCTTGCAACATCTCCACTTTTATCCTCTCTAATACAGACACTGGCTCGTGATCTCGATGGCGCCACCGTTTGAAAAGACCATTAATCCGGCAAACTACCAAGTAATGGTCAGTCCCCACACTAACACCACGATACGATCTCGTGTCAGTAACGGCATTCTTCATTCTTTCATCAACAATCACTAAATCAATCATAGTTCTACTATTTTGTCTCTCCCAAGTGTACATATGGATCCTTCTGTGTTTGAACATGGTGTTCATCACAGAAAGATTCCTTTCTACACACACGTCTAAAAGTTCCACACCGTTTCCGTTCACTCTCTCATCACCAAACATACCCAACACTTGCTCATAACCATCTCTTCTAATACCCACCCATGCATTAAAGTCTCCTGTCATAATTACGCGTTCATTTGGTCTACATTTATCTAAGGTATCTCTTAAACTTTCCCAGAAAATGTCTCTCTCCGACGGTTGGCAACCCATATCTGCGGCATAAGCACCGATCAGAAAGATACGGGTTAAACCTACCTTTAGTCGGACCCACATAAGTCTAGGACTCAAACATTCATAATCGGTCATAGATTGAGCCATTCGATCAGACAGGACAATCCCAACACCCTGACAGCCTCGGTCCGTGTCGGCAACTCCCGACCAGATTGCTTTCAGCGGACCATGGTGAGGAATGCCCTGTCCTTTCTTCTTGGTCTCACTCACACATAGTATATCAATTTTCCTCTCTTGCATCATTTCACATACCTCATCCATCTTATCTTTCATACCTCCCTGCACATTCAACGTAGCAATACGGCACTCCGTAGCCCGCGATTCGCCCCGTGATGACTGTTGGCGTGACGTGTGGCGAACAGCATCGCCGCCTCTTCCGCGCTTATTAGTTTTTTCGCACATCTTTAGTCCCACGAGTAGCTAGGGAAATTAAAGTCACTCCCTACAGAGCCCCGCATGTAGGAAGAAGGCAAATTAGTGCCTGGGGGTACCCGATCCCAGACAACCGGCACGCTTGCGACTAGGCTCACCCCTAGCCATGCATCCATCAGCACGGCAACCTTGGATTGGCAAAAAGAGGAGAAGGAATGGGACATGGGGAAATTTGATAGGAGAAAGGGGAAAGGATACTATTGCCTCGGACAGAAAAGAAGGAGACAATCGTAGCTCAAGGACCCGGGGGCGCATACCCGTATCTCTCTTGCTGATTACCGGACAGGCAATCACAAGGAGAGACCCTAATTGTGTAGAACCAATTTGGTTTTTTTACCGAGTAATGTTAGATAATTTGATATTGGTCGGGCGGGCATAAACTTGAAGTTTAGAGCCCCTAAAAATAATCGATTAAAAAAAATTATAATGCAATTCGTCTCAATGTATTTAATATTCTATTAATATCAAAGGGTTTTTGAAGTTAAGAATCTAAATTCGATAAAATTTTCTCGTATCGGTCTCTATTCGGTAATTCGATAGCAATGACCGTAATATAAACGTTCTTATGTCGTTGAAATGCAAAATTTTCAGTTATAAAGTCGATTAGGGTGTGAAAGGGTGTTACAAATGATTTCACATATTTACTGCACCTGCTTTTAATCGGTAATATTATAATTCAAATGAAACTGCATTTAAAATTGACCTTTCAATTTTGCAGTTGCATTCAAATTTGATAGCAATGCATAGGTACTTTCATACACACGAATTTCGATTTTCGCAATTGCGTGAACGTTTTCGTTCCAATTTCTAACTCTATTCCTATGAAGTTCGGACAGAAACGGTCACGATATTTCGAAAATCGATTGTCTGAGTATAAGGAAAAGTCTCTTTAAACCACATACTCTAACCATCAAACTAAACAACTTTTACTATGGGAGCAAAACAGTCTGCGCAAAAAAAAAAATCTGCTATTCCATACTAAACTGCAATGACTACTCGACTAAAATGTATGAGACAACTAATTTTTTTTTTCGGACAGTATTTCTTTGCGCCCATTGTAAAAGTTGTTCAGTTTGATGGATAGAGTATGTCGTTTAAAGGATAATGATACTTTTCCTTACACACTGTAAAAGCTTGTTAAAAGAGCGAAGATAGACCATACGGAAGAGAGCTAGCGTCTCAATCATGAGGTGGCAGTTCGATTCCTGGGCCTGTACCACTAAGTGGAATTTATGTACGGTTGTATTTATCATTATCACTAGCTCGGCGGTGAAGGAAAACATCGTGAGGAAACCTGCATAACAGAGAATGAAAAAAAATTAGTTCGGATGTATGTGTAAAATATGGGTGAGCTTGGGGGAACACAATAGACCAGCGATGGTCGCAGTATTACATAACGACCCTTGCTTGCAATAGCCCAGCCAAACATAATAATAATACTCCCTGTAGAGCCAATAGACACGTTTACTACCTGTTGAACTATCGGGCCATCAAAAATGGTAATACATTAATAATATTGGTTTAAAATTAGGAAAACTATGGAGAAACCTAAATATTGCCGGCTGAACGGTCACTGACCTCCGAACCCTGGGCCCTGGAGCCTTGACTAATGGCCGGTCACGTCACTCCGCTGTCACCCCGTCATTGCTCCAAGAGAAGTTAATTTTCTCCACGCACTTAATTATTTATTAAAAAAATCACCCGTGAGCGAGTTGGAATTGAACCATCAGTTCCGTACACATTTTTTACTGCTATTGAATGACAATAACTCCTGCCTGGAGCATAATCCTATAACATTATATTTTTCATCTTTCTTATCTTTTTATCTCTTATCTTTCTTTTCTTTTTTTATACATCCGACTTTACCGTTTATGCTTATTATATTTTTAACCTGTTAAACTATAATTATTTTTTATTACAAATATGGAAGAGGGTGTTTTAGACCATCAAACTGAACAACTTTCACTATGAAGCCGACATCGAAATCGCGAAAAAAAATAGAAAATGTTTATGAAACAGATAATCTTATTTTCGTGATTTCAAAGTTGGTTCCATAGTAAAAAAAAAACAGTTTGATGGTCAGAAGCCCCCATAAAGTACGTAACGCATTTAAGTTTGCACCCTTTATATTTTTGATCGATCAATGGTTTACCTTACCTTACATACCTACCATTCGGTATAAAATATGCTCCGATTATTATTCAAACAATATTTTGTATAGTACAGCTGTATTTACGGTATCGAAATCTCTAAATAACAAACGAATTACGAGAAAATCACAAAACAATGTGTAACAGATTACAGGAAGACACCAAGCTGCTCCCATTTAAGTACTCCGTTTTTAAAATGTCGCTACAGAACCCTAAAAATATTAGATTCCACCGAATTTTAACCCGTGTGGCTTACTATGCGCGCGCATCCAACGTTGTTTATCTTTAATTAGTTAGAAATAGCTGATTCATAGTTGAAAGATTCGATAACAGATGTAAGGTTGTCCACCTACACTACGACGAGTTTATTGTTACAGCAGTGAGTTTATTATAAACATTGATGACTTATAGTCACTTCCTATGATAAGTCAACACTTGAAATCTTTGACAGCTGCTTCGAGTCGCGCTGCAAGTCTAGCGGAGTACGGACGCGTGCGTATCGGCACGTTGGACTTGCACGTGGCTCCACCATTTTGTGAACTCTTTTGTGTTTTAACCTTAAAACAATAACTTGAGATTACAAACTACTTACTTAAAACTGCCACGCTAGACTTAATTAATACTACTGATCATTTTCCTTCGTATACTCTCCACATAACGATACATTGGCTGAATTGTGATAACACATCGGATGCCACTAAACAAAAATTGAATTGACAGCTGCTTCGTTAGATTATATTTCTGATGAAATTAAGAGGATATAGTAGTTTGTCCATACGCACGTATTCCCCGTTTTCCTCCCTGGATAATGACACTAGAGAAAAAATGTTTCCACCTCTATGTTTTTTGAGAATTTTGACGTGAACAGTCATCATCATCTCAGCATCACCACAACGACCGGTCCTGCGTTGCCATCATCAGGTAGCTACTGCCTTCATTAGGTTGTCATTCCTAAGCCTCTATGTCCCTAATTTTGCTTTTTTGTAAAAATTAATTACTGTAAGAAATAGTGACCTTTGAAAATCCCAAATTTTCTCCTAAATTTGACGAATACAAACAAAAAAAAAGCAAAACATACAGACATAGTCAGTCTTTCTCATATTATTCTTGACAGAATTGTTAAAATCGGTTTAGCTTTGCAGGAGGAAACAGGGGAATACGACATTTTGATTTCGTCTACTTTATGTAGATAAAATCAGTCTGGTCTCTTGAGCCCACCTATCCTCTTAAATGTGATGATGGGCTTAATGCTGAAGTGCTTCATCTGACTGCCATAGGATTTCTAGCCTGGCTTGCACTTAAAAGTACCTACCTGTTTAGACAACGGTCTGTCTCTAACACTTCTTGTATTTATGACAGCGACAACATCATATTTAAACGTGTTTAAGGGAATATAATTCTGAGCGCGCTCCATATGAACGAAGTCTGGTGATATTTTCAATACTAACCAATTAAAGTCAATGTAATTTTTCAGACACAATCTAAAAACTAATCTCTATGCTTGTCTGAAGTCAGATTTTCGTTTAAAAGTATTGTTTTAAAGTTACAGTGCCTCAAAGATTTCAATAGAAATCATAAATTAATCCTAGCACTAAAACTGTATATTTAAAAGAAAATCTGACTTCATAAAAACATAGAGATTAGTTTCTAGATTGTTTCTGAAAAATTTCATTGACTTTAATTGGTTCAAAATTGAATATATCACCAGACTTCGTTTGTATGCAGCGCGCATTTACGCATTCAGAATTTAAACAAGACTTTTAGGTTCAAGCCAATCCAATGTTATGCATTACTTCTGGTTATAGGCTTATTTCTGTAGACCTATTCCACAGAAAACGCAAATTCTTTATTCATTTCATAGACCAGATTTGTTTATAATAATTATGATGTCTTAAGAATAAAAAATAAATTATGTTAGTTCCCAAAACGTTTATTAACTTGCAAATTGCAATCGAGTCATGAATGTTGCAGATCTAAATAATGTAATGGAACGTAACGGTAATTTTTTACAACAAAAATTGTTGTTTCATATGCACATACGAAAATAGATCAAAATATAATAAACAAAGACTGTAGTAGTGCAAGTTCGAATCGTAAAATATTTACAAATCAGACTGCACTATGTTTACCATAAGAGAGCAAGAGATAGTCCAATCATATTCGTATTCAAATATACATAACATACGAGTACGTGAAGACCCTTGAGAGATCTCAGATCCAAGTTGTTTGTAAAACAGAACTTAAAATATGACAGGGTTTATGTAGGGAATACAATAAATGCTAATGTTTGTAAGCATGACTTGGATTTTAATTATTAACTAAGTGGATTCACTATTCGTTGCTAATTTTTGTAGGTGCCACGTTACAAAAGGAAGAAACTGTTGTATAGGTAAATCCATTCAATGCCATCCACGTTGATAAGTTCTATGTCAAGATAGACAGTCGAACCTACGAACGCGTCGAAAAAAAATGCAGCCAGCACTGTCTTCTGAACCCTATCGCTATGCATGCACACAGACATAATTTGTATGACGCCTCACGCATACCAACCAAAGAAAGTTGGCCCTTTTTATTTTATACGGTAGAAGCGTGAGGCTCAATCTAGACATATATAGGGTGTTCGGGTAAACAGTTGCATTACTTTAAGGGTTGATTGTACCCATGATACTGAACAACTTTCCCTAAGAAAAGAACAGGAAATACCAATTTTTTTTTGACTTCTTTTACAAATGTTTGATCAGTCAGATCAGATCAGATTAGAAAGTCTGAAAAACTGTATGTGTATTTCCTATACGTTTTTTAGAGAAAGTTGTTCAGTAACATGGGTACAATCACCCCTTAAAGTAATGTAACTGTTTACCCTAACACCCTGCATGTATTTAGATTGTTCAATTTATCAATCAAAATCAAAAATACTCGACTCAAAGTTATATCATTACTAACTTAACTGTAATTTTTTGAGGTCATTACTTGACTCTACCGCCGGTTCTTAAGGTATTATCGCTGTAGAGAAGATACAGCAAGAAACTATAGATACTAGATTATATGATGTACGAAACCTTTAGGTCATAATCTAAGGATTACTTATAATACAATTAGTGAATGCTCTGTGCCTCACACTGCTTCTACTGCCGTGTGGTTTCAGCCTACAATGGACCACCCCTATTCTTTCCGTGGGTGTCGTACAAGGCGACTAAGGGATTAAATGTTTCTTAAGCAGTGTTTATGTTGGTGAAAGGCTAGCCACCTCTCACCTCACCACTTTACACATCATTCCATCCTGAATCTTAAATTGCTTAATGTGAGCATCGCTACAACTTCGTTCTTTAACAGAAAGTTGGTAGTTGTAGTAATGTATCTGATAACCCCGAAAGGGATTACAGTCGTGAGTTTGTGTATGTATGTAATATATACATATCAACGTTTTCATATAGATACAGTACGAACAGGAAAATAATTCCCCTCGTCAATCTTTGTTTGCGCAAAGTCCCCCGACAAAAACCGAAGTCATTTAGTAATAAAAGGGTGCAAAGTCGGATAGCAGTAAAAAGGGTACGAACACAATTAGCCAATCGTGAAAAAGGATGGAAGGTGACACGTCCTGATTAGTCAATATAGTTAGTATTAAAATTTGTCTAGTACGCAGGTACATCGGCGAGACTTATAAACCTGGTACTAATGTACTTATCTAGTACTGATCGAAGTGCCCATCAGAATATATTCTAGATTAAAACGACAACTAAATAGCAATATTAAGGGCCTGTTTCACCACTTCTGGATGAGCTCTAGTTTATATGCCAGATAAATTGACATATCTCACATACAAAATATGTTAAATGATCTGTAAAATAAGCTAACAATGACGTATCCAGAAGTGGTGAAACAGGTCCTAAGTCACCATAATAAAGTAAATCAGTTACCAACATTTACAATAGGTTTAATAATCAATTGTAACAAACTTTTAAACAACACTCAGAACAAAGCAAGAATTCAGTGCAAAAGATAAAACAAAAACCATCGAGCCAGTTTCAGTTGCATTCACAAGAAGACCTGCATGAAATTTAAAAGAATTTTATGTAGTGCCAACTAGCTATGAGTATGAACTTAGGATGATTCTTGTATCTCGGGGCCAGGGAATATTAAAATTCTTCCCGACGAGCGCTGTAGGTCCTAAGGCACAATGCGCATTGTCAACGCATATAAAGATATACTGTTGCTTTTATATTGCCATTGTGTTTCTGTTGCACCCATGCAGTTTCTTTACTGTTTTCACGGTGTATTCTAGCGTTTTATTATTCATGTAACAACTGCCTTATGGGCGCATCCTGTAATGTTAATAATTGAAGAGTTTTGTGACAGGGAACTGAGAAAGTTACGGGGTGAAATGCTGTGTTTTTCTACATTTTTGAATTTTTATATGGATTTTAAATTGTTACCTTTGATGGGATAAACAAGTAGGTAAATATCTTGAGAGTTTGTTTATACAGGGTCCAACTTAATATGCTGACACTTTTTTAAGGGGATGATTCGACCATAAAACTGAACAACTTTTTCTATGGGATCAAAATAGAAAAAGCGAAAAAGAAACAGCTGTACCATACATTCCGTCCTTTAGGTTTGCAGTTTTGTACATCAGATTTTTTTGTGTTTTCGATGTTGGCGCCATAGAGAAAGTGGTTCAGTTTGACGGTCTGATCATCCCCTTAAAAAACTGTCAGCATATTAAGAAGGACCCCATATAAACCATTATAACCACCTACAAAACCATTATAATATATGGTTTGGATGTAGAAAGAAAACTTTTCTAGCCTATTCGATCAAAGTATGTACACAATAAAATCCCATGAAGCAGTAAAGCATACATTTTCTTTAATCTCAAGCGAAATAACTCAGGTAATTCTACACCAAATACATTATTATTGCTGTTTGAAATGGAGGTTGGTATTATTGAAATAAAAAAAAGCCCCATTTCATCGCTCTGGGATTGCATTATGCGTTGATATGAAAGCATGTTTATTGCTCATTGTTCTCAGCCTATATTATACTTAGCACTGCATTAAAATATTTCATTGAGTAACTCTTGCTTTGATAAAATCCAAGTTTAAAGGTCAAGTGTATTAATATATTTTTAAAGTAGGCGAGGAAATTTATGATGACATTTTTGAATATGGAAAAATATTTTAAAATACTGTTGGCAAAGCAAACTGGAATCAGTTAGGTATAATTTTGTCGACGTTTTAATTTTATTCGTACTTAATTGACTTACAGCTTCTTTAAAATGCATGATACGGGAAAAGTGCTTTAGAATTTTATCAATGTAGTAACTCCGATTTCCTTACTTTATTTTTGGTGAATGCGAATTTGGTTGTGGATATTTTAAATCAAAATCTAGATATGAACTAGGCCACTAACTGCCAGTTGCACGTACGTTCATTAAAGTTAATCCTCCATTAAATCTCTTGCTGTCACTTTTTGTCTTGTTGACGTAGTAAAAGCTAGCAAGAGATTTAATGGAGGATTAACTTTAATGAACGCACGTGCAAATGACCGTAAGTGTTATCGAAAATCAATCAAGCTTCCTCTTCATTTTGAGCCTGTGGCATGCCATTTTATATTTTTCTATAGTGCGTCAATTCAATTAAATTTTTGTTTAGTGGCATCCGATGTGTTATCACAATTCAGCCAATGTCTCGTTATGTGGATAGTATATGAAGGACAATGATCAGTAGTATTTATTAAGTCTAAAGAGGCAGTTTTGCCAATGTAAGTAATTTATAATCTCAAGTGATTGTTTTAAGGTTAAAACACAAAAGAGTTCACAAAATGGTGGAGCCACGTGCAATCCCAACGCGCCGATACGCACGCGTCCGTACTCCGCCAGAATTGCAGCGCGACTCTCCTATAGTGCGTCCAAGATACATACATACATACATACATAAGCTCACGCCATTGTCCCATGGGGGTAGGCAGAGACCACGGACCGCCACACGCTACGACGCTAAACTCCAAGATAGCTTCGTGATTATTATGACAGATCGTTTTAGAGACGTGATACGTCCACTTTTACTACTGTTAATACTACCTAGTATGGTACTAGCTACCAATATAATACGAGTAATAGGTATAATGACTAGTAGCCGTGTTCTGTTGTACACCTAGTAAAGACTTAAGTAAATAAAAACATGTACTACGGAAACAGAATTGCTGAGTTACTAATATAATAGTATTATAGTTACGATCCTTTTATTTATGTCACATGAAAATGCAGTCACGTTGGATCTTGCGCGAGCGGCATTCATCTCAGCGTGTTGTCAACTTATTACTAGTTTTTAATTTCTGAAAATATTTGAGCTATCGAAACATTATGTATGTATGTAATTATAATGAATTTTAGTTAATAGTTTGCACTTTAAAAAATTTGAAAAATATCGACATTATTTTTAGTCTCCGTTTCAAAGTCACTTCATCCGACCAGCACGTCTAGCATGATTTCTCTACTTGCGCGCGACTCGGCTTTTTCCCATACTACAAGTCGCGGCAAGCGTGGCTTTCGCTCTCCGAAGCGCGTGGAAACCGGTTATTTTCTATGCAGCGAAGGCGCGTCGCGCGCGTGTAGAGAAATCATACTAGACATGCAGATCTCATCTGTCATAATCGCGAAGCTATGTTGAACAAACTATAGCAACGCATCGACGGTTAAGAATCAATACCGTCTATCTACTAAAAATACATTTTACAAGAAGTAAAAGAAAAACATTTCATAATTTGGGCCATTAACTGAATGGAATGATTGAAAGTTTTATATTTTTAAGACAACAAACAATTTCTTCAAACTGATAGTTAAAAGTACCTATCAGTGCTGTAACATTACCCTAAAAAGATCTAGCTGCATTAAAAAGTCGAAAACTTAATGTAGATAGACGGTATTGATTCTTAACCACATACTGACGGTTAAGAATCAATACCCTTAAGTTTTTTTACTACCAGCAGCGTCAATAGGCTCTGTCAAGTATCAAGCAAACTATTTCAGCGCGATTGAGTGAAATTATCACCACAAACACAAACTAGTAATAGGAAAATGTACAAAACCAATTTTACTCAAAAAGACACAAATAATTATATGACGATATGTTCTTGAAACTTGTAAAATTTGCTTGACTGGATGGATAAATTCCGACAGTTTCGCAAATATATGATTAAATACATATGCAAAAGTAAAAAATATAGATAGCAGAACAATTAGTAAAGATTTATAACCACTTTATCAATGACTATGACTACCTACAGTAGGTGAACAGTATATTTTTCAAATAAATATAAAATATTCTACTATGATTTAGTATAAAATTCTTGTACTTATCCAGTCATTCACATTGTATTTGAATAACAAATCCATCTCTAATTGGGTGTTATGTGGTTGATAATATGCTTATCTATCGCATTTATCTTTATGAGATTTTAGAAACAACTGGTTTTCTATTGCAAAAAGATGAATTTTAAAGAAGTCTACATTGACACATTTTAAATTCATCTTTCAACATAAAAACGTAGATTCGATAAATTTGATTTATTTGTAGAAATTTTAGTAGAGTTGCTAATGGTTTTTTTTTATTGTTTAAAGTTCAATAGGAACTTTGGATATAAGACGTTGTTAAAAATAATGGATTATACCCTACTGAGACACACTCTTTGAGACATTGTAACTTTAAAACTATACATTTTAACGAAAATCTGACTTCATACAAACATAGAGATTAGTTTATAGATTATTTCTGAAAAATGTCATTTAAAATGTTATGTGAAATTAGTTAGTAATGAAAATATCACTAGACTTCGTTTTTATGCAGCACGCTCCGAATTATATTCCCTTAAGGGTTCAAGATGGAATGACAAGTAAAGTGGTGGTAGGTGGCCAGGCTTTCGTCCACCAATATACACTGCATATGAATCCCGTATCTCTTAGTCGCCTCATACAACACCCACGGGAAGAAATGGGGTGGTCCATTCTAAGACAGAATCACACGAAGACTTAATTTAGTTTTTTAAGAAGGGCTGAATCTAAGACCATTTCGAGATAATTGTCTCAATAACAATATTTTCTTTGTCAGACATTTTAAATTGAAAAGATCTCAGATATTTTTAATAAAATAACGTCGTTTTTCGGTCCTACGAGTGACTTCACTCGCAGGACCTCTAAACGCCTTGGTAAACTAAAAATCAACATAAAATAAGAAAAAAAACATGTTCAATATGTCTGAATTTAACATTTGATGTTGCCGTTTCTGTTTCCAGCATGGAGTTAGAAAGGGAAGGCGGTGATTATTATTTCTTAAAATTCAGGAAAGGCAAATTTCTCCATGGAGTTCGAATGATTTTTTCGTGACCTCTTTTGCCGTTTACAAATTACAGTTCAAATTAAATTTTTATTCATAAACTCGATGAATTGCAAAAAAATAAAATTAGTTTCACCGTTTTCATTAGTTTTCATTGAAAATTACAAATTGAAATTGAAACAGATGTATTGTCACAGCACAAAACGTTCTACAACACAATTTAATAATGTAGGTAGGTATCTACACTTTTAAATAAAAACACTTTGACTAATTATTATAAGGACTAGCCTTGCGGTAGCATTTCCCCTCTGCCACGGTATAAGCACAATTGATCTTGTGCATTTACATTCAATTTTACACCTTATCACTAAACAAGACAGCCTATAATTGCGAAATAATAATTTCGAACTTAGAACGTTTGGGATTCACACGAGGCTACTTTAAACTTCAAAATTAGAATCTAAAGTTATGGGGAATAAAATCCAGAAGTCGCGCTGCAATTCTGGCGGAGTACGGACGCGTGCGTATCGGCGCGTTGGGTTTGCACGTGGCTCCACCATTTTGTGAACTCTTTTGTGTTTTAACCTTAAAACAATCACTTGAGATTATAAACTACTTACATTGGCAAAACTGCCACTCTAGACTTAATAAATACTACTGATCATTTTCCTTCATATACTATCCACATAACGAGACATTGGCTGAATTGTGATAACACATCGGATGCCACTAAACAAAAATTGAATTGAATAAAATCCAAAGTTGCGGATTTCATGTTACCTCGCCCCCCGCAAAAAGTGGCAGAAATGTTTGATAGTAGAATTACACGCGTAACCAGGCCACATATAAATAGTCAAAGAAAAAACATAATCATCCGCAAGCCAAGTTGTGACTTGTCTAATAAGCAAGTTTTAAAAAGACTTCATTAAAGTAGAAACAGTTGAAGTAAAGTAAAAAGTTGCCAACTAAGAACATGCCATAAAATACAAAGGAAGCAGAACTAGGGTATCGCCACATAACAGGTCCGCTACTTTCCCCTTATCCATTACACTTATATTCCATTTTCCATTTTCACAGGAAAAACGCAAACAATTTTTTTTTAATTTAACAAAAAACTTAATGGTATTGTGCCGTATTCATAATTAGACCACACGCGATTGTGTAAGTAGGGAAAAAGAATTTAAATTCCGTTCGAGGAAAAAATTCTCAGTGCAATACTTTCTACGTTTCGTTTTGCTAAAAAATGTCTTTGAACGGCATGCACTGTGTTCCACGAAGAGTTTAACTTTGAACAAACCGTAGAATTTTACGATGTGTTACATCAACCTCACGTTCCTAAATTCAACTACTTGGGTGGCCCAGTTTGATAACCATTAGCTTTTTGTTAGGATTTAATGATTGCTCTTAAAAGTATTGAAGAACTTGTTTAGTTGTTTTATCGGGCCGAACGGCTTAAAGTAACGTTACTAGAAATAAAAGGTTTTTTAAAGAACTTTGCTATAAATACGCATTTAGGCACAGTTAGGTATAATCGCTGCGCCAAGAGAGTAACTTTTGATTTTTTTATTACAAGCGATAAACTTTGGGTTAGAAACTAAGGCTAAATTATGATTTTCTTTAAAATCTATTGCGATTGTTAAAATTCAATCAATTGAATACAAGTATGGATAAAAGTCCCAAAAAACGCCATGAAAACGGAAATTCTACAATGAAATCTTATTTAGGCCTCAACTTAATATGCCAACGGTTTTTTAAGAGGATGATCAGACCATCAAACTAAACCACTTTTTCTACGGTTACAACAGCGAAATCGCGAAAAAAAATCTGGTGTCCCATAAATTTGGGTAGAGTATGATTGCAGTTGTGTACGGAAGAGTCGTTTTTTTTTGGTGAACTTTGTCCCATAGAAAGTTGTTCAGTTGGATGATCTGATCATTCCCTTAAAAACTATTAGCATATTAAGAAGGAACCTATGTAAAGGGTGAAACTGATATCATTAGCATAAACCAAGAGTCTACGCATCAAACTGAACAACTTTTACTATGGGAGTAAACTGATCGGAGCAAAAAGTTTGATGGGTAGACTCTTAGTTTAAAAGGATGATAATGATATCAATTTCATCCTGTAGATGTTGCATAACTTCACCCATTTAAGGTTCAATTTCCTCCAGCAACGTAACCACAGTGTATTAGTAACTTTCAGTAGCATCGGTATCGGTTAGTATACAATTTTCTTTTGTGGTATCAGTTTTCAAACAGCTCTCCGTGACAGATGTTACCGTCTGCCCAAAGATACGTGACTGTAATGTAAAATAACATCAGTTGTGAATAGGGGTGGAATTTAAAAATAGATCGAAGTGTTTTCGGTAAAATGGTATTTGGGATTTTTCTTTTTGTTTTGTTTAAAATGTTGAGTTGGAGAGGCGATTGGCAGTGACAGGTTAAGAGTGAGCCCAGCTTGTGTTACGGTATACCGTAACCATAGTGTAATAACACTATTAGTGGTGAAACTGAGCGGACGCAACGAGCAGTATTCGCGAAGTCTGTATCGCGCGCAGGTAAGTCGGTACCGGAACGTGCGCCTCCTCCGGCCCGTCCACACCGCACTTGATGACCCTGTCGTGATAGCTGGGCTTCGCTACTAGTTATCTTATTACACTATGCCATATCATAAGTTCGCCATAGCAAAGTGTTTAAGAGTCTTCACTTTGGTTGTGTCGATTGCATGCCCGTAATATTTTGTTGCCTAAAATTTGATAAGAATATTACGCAATAATAATGTTTCCTATACTGTGTTTTTGTAGTCGAAAGGATAGTCACCTATCAACTCTTTAACACAAATGGTCCAAATATAACATAGATAAAGGTATGTAAGAATCATATCAGACAGAAGACGATCTGTAGGCCTACCATGAGTTTTCACTGTACTTTACTGCTGTAGTTAGTAGTTGAAAGTTACGGTTATATTCGATTTAGCTCTTACAGCGTTTTAATAGTTGGTAAGGTGCCTATTGCTAAGTAAATTACATAGTATACAGGGAGTAAAATTAAATGCAATGCATATCAGTTTGATGGTTTGAAATTAAAGGGAGTACCTACTTCAGACCATCAAACTGAGCAACTTTCACTATACAGGATGTAAAGAAAAGTACCATTAACCTTTAAAGCATATACACCCATCAAACTGAACAACTTTTACTATGGGAGCAAACCTCTCAGAACAAAAAGAAATTGCAGCTGTCCCATACGTTTGAATCGAGTAGGTATTGCAGTTTAGTATGGGACAGCTGATATATTTATTGCTCTGACATGTTTGCTCTCATAGTAAAAGTTGTTCAGTTTGATGGGCGTATGTGCTTTAAAGGTTAATGGTACTTTTCTTTACATCCTGTATAGTGAAAGTTGTTCAGTTTGATGGTCTGAAGTAGGTACCTCCTTTAATTTCAAACCATCAAACTGATATGCATCACATTTAATTTTACTCCCTGTATACTATGTAAAAGTTGTTTAGTTTGATGGGTAGAATATGTGGGTTTAAGGTTAATTATACTTTTCCTAACACACTGTAGAGCCAATATCGAAATCTCACTTATACTATAAATGTGAAAGTTTGTGACAATGATTGTAAGTTTGTATGTTTGTGGCTCAATCAAGAACGAATGAACGGATTTGGATGAAATTCGGCTCATAGATAGATTATATTCTGGATTAACACATAGGATACTTTTTAAAGTCCATGTGAGCAACAGCTAGACATAAATTAATGTTTTGTCGTTCCATATAAAACGTCAATGGCTACTCGACCTAAATGTATGGAACAGTCTAACCGTAGTACTCTAACTTAAAACCTTGCTTCTTGCCAAATTCCATGATTTAAGGTCAACTTCTTCTTCTTCTTATGGTGTGGGCAGCAAGTTCTGGTGTCAGAGTTTTTCAGACCGCCTTACGGGCTCTGACGTGGTTTTTATGTAACGACTACTACCACCAGAGATAGTAGCCGGAACCAACAGCTTAACTTGCCATCCTAAGCACGGAATCATCGGAAGGTTAACGGAAAGTACTCTTTAGGTTTTTTTTTTCTTCCCGTTCCTGCTAGGAAAAAGGATCTTGACAGACAGACAGACAGACGGGCGGACAACCAACTGATCCTCTAAGGGTTCCGTTTTTTGAGGGAAACCTTAAAAAGTACCTAGAACCACCCCTAAAACTTTTAATGGGCAGTTCTCCTTTTTGAAGCTTTTTCCTACCTATTCCATCGTCACATATTTTCCATTTCACTCTAGCACTCTAGTCGAACACAATTTGTATAAAGATAAAACAACACGACATGAACAAAATGTATCCAATTTACAATTTTTAAAGTACCCTTTTATTTACAGCCTTGTTAAAACAAAAACAGCAGTAAAATAGGTCTATTTGACAGCACTACACGCAACTTCACTTACCTGCGCAGGATTGCCGTGTCGAGGAACAGAACCATCCTAAGTATGCCGATCGGCCGAATATTTTGCTCAGAAGGTATTTTATTGGCCTTTTGAGGTTAACTCCGCGGAATGAAGGGAGTTTACGCAAAAATCTTCAATGAATTTTGACTTTAGTTTGGTGCAAGTTTTTAATTAATACCTTAAACTGATACTGCTTGAAACAACTGTAACTACACATTATGCGTGAAAATAAATGAAAAGTTCAATTTTATTTTATGTATAGACACTGCCATGTTATAGCTTAATTATACAGAGAGTTTTAAATGCGTTATACATCAAACAGGTTTCTATACAGGGTCCATTTTAATAAGCTGACACTTTTTTAAAGGTATGATCAGACCACCAAACTGAACAACTTTCTCTATGGGACGAACATCGAAGTCGCGAAAAAAAAAATCTGCTGTCGCATACATTTGGCTCAAGTAGGTTTGCAGTTCTGTATGGAACAGCTATTTTTTTTTCGCGATTTCGATGTTGGTGCTATAGAGAAAGTTGTCCAGCTTGATGGTTTGATCAAATAGGTACCCACTACCTATTTGTAATTTTAAAAGTTGTTCAGATTGACGATCTAAACTGCCACTTTAAATATAAACACAGTACTTTTCTGTTACACTATACTATTTTTAACAATTACAAACAAAAATTTGCTTTCTATTTAAAAAAATCATCGCATCCAAATCGGTTCTCTCGTTTGGGAGCTACGATGCCACAGACAGACAGACCGACAGACAGACAAACATACAGACAGACCAACATAGGCGTCAAACTTATAACACCCCTCTTTTTGCGTCGGGGTAAAAAAATAATGACGGACAGACGCAGCCATATAGAGTTTTATTAAATGTAAAGACAACTGCCTGTTAATGATCACAAAATTCGTTATCCCAAATTGTTGTTCAGATAATTATCCCTTTGAAATTCCGCTCATTTTATACCGGTGCTCTAAATAAACGGTCCAAAGAAAACTATTTGAAATTCTTACACAAACACAAATTTCACTAAAAATATTTAATTACCGACGAAATTCATCAGTGTCGCGCTGAAATTAATTAAAACTGAAGCAAATTTGCACTTTAAAAGCTTTATCAATCACAAAGTGTGTTTTGCTGTCTGAAACTACCATATAGGTGTACATAATTAGGTTTAAATTTTAAAATAGTTTTTGAGCTGGATAAAACGAAAAATATTTATTTTTTATTTTTTCGTGTTGGACAAGTAACATTTCCACTTTGACATCGTTATTTATCCACTCGATATTTTATAAAATATTCGGTACACATCTATTGATGGTATTGGAAATAATTACCAAAGTTAAGCGACCCCGGGCAGTGCACGTCTATTTATTTTATGGTTCCGGTATCCGTTATCGGTATCCGTTTAAAGGTGCACTTCCGATGACAGCGGCCGATGCGACTGTTCTGTCATATGCCATATGCCTATCGCATCGGCTGCGCGCGTCTGACGCACTCGTCAGTCGCTGGCATCGGAAGCGGCGCCATGCGTTTTCATAGTAACTATTATTGTCGTATCGGCCGTCGGCCGCGAGCCGCGCGCGTCAGTCGCATCGGCCGCTGTCATCGGAAGTGCACCTTTAGTGTTATTTCATTTGAAGCCCTCTGTACTTTGGAAGACACGTTAAGCAGTTAATTCCCGATAGTACCGTTAGATGGCGGTACCTATTTGCGAAGCCATAGTACAGTCAGCATCAGATAAACCTGATCCCTCTATCTTAATCTTCATAAGGGCAGGGGTTTAGATTTCTCTGATGCTGATCATACCCCTAAAGAATTCTACCAAGGGGGATCCCTTTAGCTCATCATCGTCTAGCTACTCCAAACTATAGGTCCCGCTGGGTAGTGGGGTTTACTTTCCTTGAGATTGGGGATCCCTTTGGAAACGACTTGAAAATAATCTTTCATTATGCTGTCCACGCTAACTTGCTTGCATCATAAATCTGCACTTCAACTTCTTCTTATCTTGTGGCCAGCAGCCCTGGTGTCAGAGTTTTTTTCAAACCGCCTTACAGCCTCTGTCGTGGTTTTTATGTAACGACTACTACTATACCAACAGAGATAGTAGCCGTGACCAACAGCTTAAAGTGCCATCCGAACCGCGGAATCATCGTTCTTTTCAGACAATCGGGTGATTCAGTCTGCAATGTCCTAACCAACTGGGGAGAAACGCACAAAGTGACATATCACTAGGTGTCCCCCGTGGGAATCGAACCCACGACTTCCGGGTCAAGAGCCCAATGCTCTTAACCATTAGACCACGGAGGCAGTTACAGAACCTGCACTGGGTCAGCGTGAGTTCGATTAAATAAAATCAAATAACACAGCATTCTTTTTCGCATGCTAGCTAAATAAATTACGCATATAAGTACGTCTGGGTGTAAAGTATATACTTCCCTTCATCCGGACAATGTGAGCTAATCCGGATCCTAGAAGCATTTGGCAAAGTGCTGCGAGTCGAGACTCGGGACTCCCCGCCGACGCGCCATTTTGCCCGTCTCAAAAACACAATTTTGCACTCTTTTATCCGGCCTAGGTTTGCTGGAAATCTTATTACAGCATTTTTGTAGGCTCTTTTCTTGGCCGTACTTATTCTGTTTGAACGATTATTGGAAAATTCAAAAATATTCTGAATTCTGTTTTGGTTTAGATTGATTTTATCACCACCATTACCATTCTCTACAGGGTGTTAGGGTAAACAGTTGCATTACTTTAAGGGCTGATTGTACCCCTGATACTGAAACTTTCTCAAAGAAACCGATAACAGATTCGCAAAAAAAATTTCGACTTTTCATATAAACGTTCGATCAACTGATTGCATTTAGAATGGAAAGTAGACAATAATTTTTGCGAATTTCCTATAGGTTTCTTTGGGAAAATTGTTCACAATCATGGGTACAATCACCCCTTAAAGTAATGCAACCGTTTACCCTAACACCCTGTATAAGTATCGCTATTTATTCTAGAGCGACACTATCGTAGAATGTAGATAAGTCTGCATATTCTCATAAATCAAAGCTATTGGTGTTCCTTATTTAGCTAATGCTTAAGAGGCCTTTTACAGTCATCACGGTAATAACGATTTCTCAATAAAGAAAACCTAAATTAATAAAGTGCTACTCCAATAAACTACAATAGCCTTCAAGCTATTTTATATAATACTTTTTTAGCATACAAATTTAAAAAAAAAAAAAAAAAAAACGGCGTCGTTAATTTCGAAATTATTAAAAGTGCAATGTTTAGAACCTGTAAAAAAATTATATAAAAATAGCTTAAAGGCTTTTGTAGTTTATTGGAGTAGCGCTTTTTAAATTAAGGCTTTCTTTATTACTGTAATGAGGGCGCCAATGAACCGTGAATGGCCTCTTAATTTGTTTGATCACATGTCGAAGAAAATTTAACAAAATGAATGATACTTTAGAGCAAAAGTACCTAATGACCTAATAGTTTTTAGATCGATCTAGATGGAATGGGGAGGAATCGTTTCAACGAATTGATATAAATCGCTTGGGCTCAATCCATCTTCTTTAAGTCCATCTATTGTACGTGGGTAATGGTCCAATGACATCCATCTCTATCCCGTTCGGAACAAGTAAATATTTAAATTTAATCAAGATTTCTCAGGGATCCTTTACGATTTACGACTATTTTCTAACAGTAGATAGTTTTTTGTCCAAGTTATAAAAATGCAAAAGATTTATGAAATACTAGAGTTAACCCGTGGCTTTAGATTTTTGGTGAATTGAACTAAAATTTCCATTATGATTGACTAAAAAACCTCTTTCACCCAAGAATCTACTGGCTAGTTCCAGAGTTAGACAGAAAACCATCAAACTTGAAGAATTGACTAATAACTTTTAACTTAGAGACAAATATTTAAAACTCAGAACGACAACATGTTAATGAACTCAACTCAACCCACCGCTCGGGCACTCTCACCCTACTTACTACCAAAACAAGATTCTTAAAATGTATCCATGAGCACGTTAGCGCTTTCATTCATTGCTGAAATGATAACAAATCATTTTTGCCTCAAAACTTAAAATGTGAATAACTTTAAATTTTAACTATAAAAATAATGAAATTATTGTTGCACAAATTTTAAGTAAGTTATCAAACAATTTTTTTATCAGAAGTACTATTCGCGTGATGCTCGATCAAAAAAACAGACAGACAAAAATTCCTAAAAAGGTTGATTTGGAGTCACCTAAGGGACACCTAAAAACCATATCGTCATCTTTTTAGTACATATCTTCAATTTACAGACAAGCTTCTGTTACAGTTTTAAAATACATAGTTATAAAGATTGTAGTGCATAACACTACAAGAAGATGATCAAATCTTCAAACTAAATAACTTGTTTTTCCGATTTCAATGCTAGTCCCATCCCAGAGAGAAATTTGTTTACTTTGATAGTTTGATCATCCCCTTAAAATATTATAAACTAGCTGTTGCCCGCGACTCCGTCTACGTAGACCTTAAAAAAGTATCCTATGTATTAATCCAGATCATATTCTATCTGTGTGCCAAATTTCATTAAAATCCATTCAGTAGTTTTTACGTGAAAGAGTAACAAACATCCATCCATACTTACAAACTTTCGCGTTTATATTAGTAGGATAGGACTATTTCCGAAGGACCCTTTTTACAAATAAAGATTAAAATATAAAACAAATGAATTAACGTACGCTGAAGTAGATTTAAATGTTGTTACTTAAGAGGATATAATTCGGAGCGCGCTCCATAAAAACGTACTATGGTGATATTTTCAATACTAACCAATTAAACTCAATGAAATTTTTCAGAATCAATCTAAAAACAAATTTATATGCTTGTATAGAGTCAGATTTTCCTTAAAATGTACAGTTTTAAAGTAACGGTGCCTCAAAGATTCCCATACAAATCTTAAATTAATCCTAGCACTGAAACTGTATATTTAACGAAAATCGGACACGATACAAGCATAGATATTTTTTTCTAGATTGATTCTGCAAAGTTTCATTGAGTTTAACTGGTTAGTATTGAAAATATCACCAGACTTCGTTTGTATGCAGCGCGCATTTACGCATTCTGAATAAAATTCTCTTAATTAGTTGATCCGAAATGTTTTACTGCTCCAAATATTTACTTAATGCACTTTTATTTAATTACCATTTTATAGTTTGTTTTTAATTCCTTCCGTACTTATCTATTTTGTTAACTTTAGATTTCCGTATATACGAAGCATTAATTGCTTGTGTTTAAGGGTATATTACTGTTGGCGCGCTCCATACAAACGAAGTCTGGTGATATTTTCAATAATAACCGATTAAACTCAATCAAATTTTGCAGAAACAATCTAAAAACAAATCTCTATGCTTGTATCAATCCAGATTTTCCTTAAAATGTACAGTTTTAAAGTTACGGTGCCTCAAAGATTCCCATACAAATCTTAAATTAATCCTAGCACTGAAACTGTATATTTTAACGAAAATCGGACACGCATCGGACAGCATAGATATTTTTTCTAGATTGATTCAGCAAAGTTTCATTGAGTTTAACTGGTTAGTATTGAAAATATCACCAGACTTCGTTTGTATGCAGCCCGCATTTACGCATTCGGAATAAACTTCTCTTAAAAGTGTAGCAAACATTTTAGTTTAGATTAATAAAGCAGTCGTAAGTCAACAAGAGCTGTGATTCGGGACAACCCTATTTATTAAGGTTTAGTGTTATCAATGTTAATAATTGTTCAGTGCTAACGGGTGACGACTTAATTATTTAGGTAGTATTAGACAGTTTAATTATACCAAGAGCCTTTATACAGGGTGTAACAAAACACCCTAGTGATATGAAAAGGGGTGGTTAAATTTTGTCGAATTCATTTCAGGCAATGAATATAATGATCATAGAAACAAAATATTACTTTCTGTAATAATCATATCCATCGTCTGTATTAGCATAGCATATACTCACGACTATATTCCCCGAAGGGGTAGTCAGATATATTCTGAAACCTCCGAACATCCACGTTTCACTAGAACCGAAACGCTGTCCAGTATGACGGGGAGTGAGCCCGTCGCCACTTGTAATGGACAATACATGCCTCGAAATTGAAACATGCAGGTTGATGATGAAGGACGATGTTTTCTTTCACCGTCTGTATTAACTAAAATCGCTAAGAACTGACAGAAAACACCATGCCGTGTTGATACTAATTGAATCGGGTAGTAAGTTACAAAACAAGATCCCAGATTTTGGATCGTCCAAAATGTCTTCAACTTGTTAATGAATTAACGCAAAACTAGAAAGTAGTTTGTTTAGAATCGAGAGCAGAATCGAATTATCATGTTTTCAACACGGGTAACTTTTTTCAAAATGTTAATTAATTTGTTTGTAAAATTTTAAATTTACTGAACTCGATGTCAACCCACCGCTCGGGCACTCTCACCCAACTTACTGCCAAAACAAGATTCTTGAAATGTATCCATGAACATGTTAGCGCTTTCATTTATTGCTGAAATGATAACAAATCAGTTTTGCCTCAAAACTTAAAATGCGAATAACTTTATATTTTAACTACTAAATAATGAAATTATTGTTTCAATCTAATTATTTTGTTATAAATCAGTTGGGGTGTATGAGGTTTTGCGCTTATTCATTAACACGTTGTATATCTCAGAGTAGCTGCTTCATCATCATAGCAACATTATCCAGTAGAAGTTAACATTTAAAAAAGTAATGTCTAGTCTATAAACCATAACAATCGCTTACATAAGACCACCAGTTTTAAGGTTGTAAACCGAGCCAGTTTATCTGAAATCACAACAGCATCATGCAGAAATACTCGCAACGAAAAATCGATGCAAAAGAATTCCCTCCGAAGCGTTTATCGTACATTGTTCGCTTAAGCCTGGCAATCCAGAAAATTGTTAATCGTTAAGTAAATAAGTAATTTAACAAATCAGATTTTAAGTGGCGTGGTTGAGCGAGGCGTAATCTTTACTCTGATCAAATTAACTTATGCGCTCACTCCCTAAGGTTTATTTGAGGATAATGAGCAGTAATAACTTACTAGTAGGAAACGTGCCTGTGTAGTTAGCATATTAATAAAGGAAGATGATGTCGATAGGGTTTCCATTTGGGTTTTTTAATAAGTCAGGCTTATCTTGTTTACATTGAAGAAGAATCTTGCGCAAAAACGTTATTTTGTTTTCTTTTAAGGCGCACTCAGATTTGTTTTATACTCAAAAAATATTGCATTTTGGTAGACTCCATAACTGGGTGTAAAAAATGCGTTACACATTTTATGGGTTGCTTAAGACCATCAAACTGATCACTACGGACCAATATTGAAACCGGGAAAAAACACTGCTGTTCCATTGAAAACGTCATTGGTGACTCGAACCAAATGTATAGAAAACTTGTTTTTTTTTACGATTTCAATTTCAGTCTAATAGTGAAAGTTGTTCAGTTTGATGGTCTTAAAGTATGTAGAGCAATTAAGTTTATACTCTGTATAATTTATGTGTTCTGTTCTAAAATTAGTTTGTCATTGTAACGTACCAAGTACGTTGAAACCACTAAACAAAATAGAAAATGTCAATTCCATCATACTCGTATCAAAGGATTAAAAGATAGAGTCCTATTTATTTTGATCTAAACATCAGTTAGAAATCTTTCTCTACCAACCGTACGTAACGTGTGATTAAATTTTAAATTGCTCAGCCCACACAAGCCGCTCTCAATCGCCTATCGCGTCGTGACGCGGTTCAGGCAAGCCTCCCCTTGAATAAACCACTATCGGGCTTTAAAAATATTCGCGTCTGCCCCGTCACGCCGTACCGGCAAATGTGGAAAGATTAACATGGCTGTGAACTGATTGCGACTCTATTCGTATTTGAATTTGGGTTTTGATCTGTATTTTGCATCAGTAAATTTTAGACGTCTCCCATGAAAGTAAATTTTTATAAAGTAATGATCCGCTGCAGTTATATTATTTGTCTGTCTCACTGGCTGTACACAGGCCTTGCGAGTATGTACGACGTGGAAAATAATTCCGATCGGCAATCTTCGTTTGCGCTGAGCAGACCCGAGTCCCCGACAAAACCCGAAGTCATTTAGTAATCAAAGGGTGCAAAGTCGGATAGCAGCGAAAAGGGCGCGAAAACATTTAGCCAATGACGGCAAGGTATTAAAGGTGGCACATCCCGATTGGTCAATATAATTTTGCTCGCTGTTTAAATTTGTCAACTGCGCAGGTACATCGATCGGTAAGACTTATAAACCTGGTACTACTGTAAGCGTGAGAAGGAGCGAACCATTCTTCAACATGCGGGATGGTGTGCGGATTCGAGGAGGCAAGTTATTAGTCAACTTGATGTAAGTGTATTTTAAAGCCCCACAATTATAGGACTTAGATAAAAGAACAGCATTAAAGTATTCTAATGCCGCATCCAGTATAAACCAACTTTACCGAACAATCGGTCAGTTGCACATACGATTATTAAAGTAAATCCTTCATTAAATCTCTTGCTAGCTTTTACTACGTCAACAAGACAAAAAGTGACAACAAGAGATTTAAAGGAGGATTAACTTTAATGAACGTACGTGCAACTGGCAGAATATCAGTTAAATGAATTGCACAATGCCGCTTGATAAGAAAGAATGAATGTATAATTAGTTAAGCAGGATATCACTGCACGGTTAGAAGCACTAGTGCAGGACTTGTGGTCAAGTTCCTTTCAGAATTAGCCCAGCTTGAAACTGTTAAACAAATTGAATTAATGCAAATTAAAAAACAGTTAACTTTTTGAAAATTGTAAAACTAACCTACAAGTTGTACAAGATGCAGCTGGCCAATTAGAATGGAATAATAATAATAGGAATATTGGCAAAGCATGAAACGGTACATTATATGAGTTACCAAGTACATTAGTTATCTCCCCACAGCTACATTATGTTCAGTAATTGGTGACTCCTATATACCGCAATAACCGTGGTCATTGCATAATCAATGAATAGAGATAATAAATTGACATCAATTAGAATCCAATCGTATAGTGGTAACTCTGTAATTATGTATATTAACAGTTTGATTGCACGCGAAACTAATTTAACATGAATCGAATAATTTATTTGTATCAAATATACTTAATTATTGCGCTGTTAATTTACTTTGTTTCCTGGTGCAATTTATTTTCAAAGTACTAACTAATTAAGTACATTACCATTATCAAGAATAAATTACGAATGAACATGTTTTGGTTCCGGTACAACTCATGATCATCATCATCGTCGTCATCTACTACTAGCTGGTAACAAACGCTTCATTGCAGCGTGATTCTCATTGAGGGATAGAATTGCGAAAAATCTTTCCATAGGATGTCTTTCATGTTTCTTCATAATTATTTCAGCCGATAAACGTCCACTACCTCTCCCAAGGATCGCCACAGCGACAGGTCCTGCGCTGCCGTTATCCACCGCCCGCCCGATACTTTCACCAGGTCTTTGGTCCACCTTGTGAGGAGGCTACTCACGCTGCGTTTCCCGGTACGCGGTCGCCCCTCAAGAATTCTTCGGCCCCATCGATCATCTGTTCTGCGAGCAATTTCATGTTTGTAGGCTTCAAATAACACCAACCTAGGCAGGTGTCGTAAAAAGCGATTAGCCTCATTAATATGCATTGTCAACATCTTTAATACCTGCACCATGTTGGCTACTGTTTAGAGTCACGGCATCCGACTCCGGCCACAATTTTGAAGTGATATTGTTGAATATCACACTTTCAAAATCATGATCGAATATTGCATAAACACCATACTGTTCATGTCACATTCGAATATTAATCAGGACGTGTGTCATTCAAAAATAAGACTCCTGATTGTTGCAGTTTCCCGTTCCATCCAATTCAGGAGGGCAAGGGCGAGAGAGTACATTTGCGTTTAGCGCAAATACCTTTGCATTTAGAAATAGTAGTTCTTTCTTAATATTGTGACAGTTTTTAAGGAGATGATCAAAGCACCAAACTGAACAACTTTATCACTGGGAACAACATTGAAATCAGGATTAAATCTGCTGTCCCATACCATTTGGGTCGTATCCTTGTATAAATTAGCAAGTAGTCGAGATCGGCTATGCGAAATCGTCACCATAATCAGTCTTGGAGTTTTCATGAGCCAATCAATGAGCAAGAATTTGGTTTTTATAATTGTAGATTGCGAAAGACGACTCTCGAACGACCTGTAACGAAAACAAAAAGGGTTATTAACAGTTATACCGGCGCCATAGAAGTGCAACACCACCCACGTGCACTAGGCAGTCGGCACTCGGCAGTCACAGGCGATTTGTCAGTTGTCGTCGCCGGCGCACGCGTTCCGACTAATTGATGTTATAAATCGACACGCGCTCAAAATGTAATGAACGGAACGCTCCAAGTGTTGGCATTTAGGCGGATGGTGTTTTACAGAAGATGAAGCAGATTACTGTCGTGTTGCCGGCGTATCAGATGCGACAGTTTACAATAAATTCTTCAATTATACATATAATTTTTCTACGTTTCGATTTCATTCGTTAATTCGTTGTTAGTGTAATATTTCTCAAACGATCGACCATCCATGCTTGTTTCTTTGCCTTCAGCAAGTACTGGATATATTGTAAGAAAGGCATTATTTTGTCTCTCTAAAGGGTGGAGACAAGCTACTGCAGTTTTGTGTCATGCAGCAGATTGTTTTTATTTTTTCTCGATTTTGCCTCCATACCATAGTGAAATTTGTTCAGTTTGATGTTCTAAAGCTAAACCCAACCCGTTAAATAATACTTGGGTATTTTTTTACACCTTGTATTAAGATAATCTTTTTTTTTACCGTCTCTAATCTTTGTGCAACGGCTAGACAAAGTTTTCTTCTTTACTTTTCCAGACATTCCTATTTTGGAGAAGCTCTGACGACTGACCACCGGTCATCAAAATCAGCCGGTTCGTTCCGCAACCTTTTCCTAGGTCGATCCTGACGTCGATGACCTTTGTTAGATTTAAGGCGTTCCAATTTTTTTTATTAAGTTTTAAGGGAATTTGGAAAAGCTATTCGCTTATCACTCAGATACTTTAATATTGGCTAAAATACTACTATCGATTTATACGTATGGTGCAATTGCAAAAATGGGAATCGCTTTACTAATTATAGCACGTTATTAAACGCATATGGTGTTAATTCATTGGCAACTTTAACAAATGAGTTCTGATTGGATACTACTAGTTGCTTTAATAACGCTGTACACTTCATTCTTTGGTTTATGAAAATTTTTCTCATTTAGATTCATGCTCATGCTATTTCTATCTACAGGATGTTAGGATGTTATGGGTACAATCACCCCTTAAAGTAAAACAGTTGTATTACTTTAAGGGGTGATTGTACCCATGTATATATACCCCTATACTAATCAATTCTGCCTAATAAACATATTTCATATTCCCAAAAAAAATACGACTTTTCATACAAGCCTTCGATCAGCTGATTGCATTTTGTATGGAAACTGCAAAAATATTTTCGAAAATTTCCTATAGGTTTCTTTGGGAAAGTTGATCAGTACCATGGGTACAATCACCCCTTAAAAGTAATGCAATTGTTTACCCTAACACCCTGTATAATATGCGTAATATTTTGAATACATGCTTTTCAAATAGCTACATAAAGTATCCAGCAAAAGGGAAATAGGTAAATATTGTGTCAAAGGTTAGGTAAGAACTTTGTACGGAAAGGAAACTAACCACCCCAAAACGTTTGTCGATTGTTATTAAATTCACCTGTATATACCTAGGTATATGAAAATTTCTGGTAAATCCCGTAAAATATACTGTTTTTCTAGTAACATCCAAATCTTGTCTCATTAGAAAGACCAATGCGCGCATCAATTTGATATGCATCAAAGTCAAAGACTGGTAACCATAAAGGATATCACTGTACATACAAGGCTCCGTCCCGTAGTTTGCTCGTAAATGTCAGTCAGAAACGGATTATTGCGGTCATTCAACCGTGTTTGCAGCGAGTGATGATCCCGACACAAAGGCATGTGAAATTAGTATTTGTCGTTCATTAATAAGGTTATGTTCCTGCAATATGCCCAGCAAAGAATAAAGTTTAAATGTTGCAGAGCAGATTATTCTTTGATGGTTTCTTTAAATGGGAGGACTGGAGAGATTAGTCACCTCTTACGATAGCCTGGTGCTCTTTTAATTTTTCGGGAATCGTCTACATCTCTGATGTCTACATCTCTGATGTCTACATCTCTGATGTCTACATCTTTGATATCCACATCATTGATGTCCGCATCTTTGTTTATGATAGCTTCTCTGTTCGTAGCGATTTCCCTCTCCATCAGATTAAGGAGGTGTTACGGACGAAATGCTTTTAAAACATCTTAGCTGTTTATGGTTTGTATGTAGGTCTAGTCACTAGTTACATCAAAGTTGGATTTATAATTCATTTGTACCTACCGTAAAAAAAATGCACATTGTTTTTAATTTTTTACTTCAGCTCCATTTTAATTTGTTGGTGATTTCAATTTAAATATCAGTATCAGTATAATTATGATCGAATCATATATTCTATTGCAGCGTAATCTACGAAACTGTTCTGAAACTATGTAACTTATGCAAAGAATTTAAACATTATCAGTTCCAAGGTATCGAAAAAAAAAAATTACAATACACTCACTACCTAAACCCTAAGTCCTGAATACCTTTTGAACTTATTGAAGTAAGTAGGTGAGATTTTTCAAGCTAGACGCGGTCTCTGGCGGGAAGCACTATACTTTCTGACCCGTTTGTCTCTCTTATGGAAAACTTCCAGAACAGGACCTGCCCAGGCCGATTAGGGGATGCTTGGGAACTCGATTTGAATGTCGACCGGAGTAAAGACAACCTGTTCAAGTGGGGTTACATAGACGGACTTTAGGTGTGAATGCGGTGTTGATCCTCAGACTATGGTCCATCTTGTATCCTGCCCTTCCTCCACGGACACCTGCACGCGAACGGAGCTTATGGATGCCTTTGCCGGTAATGCCTTTGATGTGGCAAAATACTGGGCTGGAAAAACTTAGAATGGCATGCCATCGACTCGATAGAAGAAGAATGCTTATTATTCTTCTGTTCGATAAAACACATGGTTGTGTGTATGTTGGGTAAGAAGATGATAATGTTAAACATCTGGTTTTACTCTTTGACATCATATACCTCGGATAATCCAATTAAGCAGTGATTTCCTAATACAACGCTGTGGAGCCGCACCTCACCTGTCTGAAACTGGTATTAGGGCTGATATTGGAAATTTGACATCATATTATAAGTTTGCATGTTGATGGGTTTATTGAACATTATAATTATGCAACTTAATAGACTTTTGTCGTTACCTTTATAGCAATAAATTATCATTGAAATATTAATAATCTGTTAAAAACTAAGTGATATGCTAAGAGAAATATGGTTAAATGTATATTTAGGAAAACACAGTATTAATATCTCTTTGAGGATAAAAATAATATGAAATTTGACTTATTTAGAAGTCTAAGAAAAAGCTGAATGGTTTATTTAAACAAATCAACTTACATTCGTACCAATGAGTTTTAGGAACTTATTTACGATTTGTAATAAAGACATTTCAGTGAAGGAAACCATAGTAAGAGAACCTGCATTTTTCAATCTGCAGCATGCAGTGTGTCCACGGTAGGATGGGCTCGCTAGCTGTCATACTGGATAGAGTTTGGATCATTATCATCAGCTTATCATCGTCTACTGCTGAACATAGGCCTTTCGTAAGGCGCGCCACTAACTACCCTAACTCTTTTCTCTTCCTCATCCAGTCGCTCCCCGCTGCCTTTTTTGGGTCGTCGGTCCAACGGGCCGTAAGGCATCCCATACTAGGCCTGCCAGTTCGCTGTCTCCGCCTGAACTCTGAATCCCCATCGGCTTTCAGTTCTTCGGCAGACATGACCAGCCCATTGCCATTTCAGCTGGCAATTTAAGTTGCTATGTCAACCACTTTTAGTGACGTGTCACCTCATAATTTTGGATATTGTTATTGAAACGTAAGTATTCTGAATAACTCTACCTCTAATTGAGTGAAATATGGTCGTTAATGTATACTGGGCTATGCTATACAGGGTCCAACTTAATATGCTGACAGTTTTTTAAGAGGATGATCTGACCATTAAACTGAACAACTTTCTCAACGGGAGCAACATCGAAATCGCGAAAAAAAAAACAGCTGTCCTTGGCTGGAGTAGGTTTGCAGTTTTGTATGCAATAGCAGAGTTTTTTTCTCCATTTGACGTTGGTGCCATAGAGAAAGTTATTCAGTTTGACGGTCTGATCATCCCCTTAAAAAGTGTCAGCATATTAAGAAGGACCCTATATGTTTTAAAACTATTCGCAAATGCATCACCGTCGTGCGTCTTAAACACCAAAGGAGATGTGAGCAAGATTTATGGTATAAAACCTTGGGTTTTCTCCAAAGCCTAAAGTATTCTATTGAGATACAAAGAGGGTTATGAAGTCTATTTACATTGCGGCGCGGAAAGTTGCATAAATTTGGCGACAAGCAAAGTGGGTTCGCGTGTACGTGGCACGTGACTCTATTCCTTGAAAGCCTGCGTGCAAGTTAACTTTGGATGCTCAGAAATTGTGCAGTTAAACAGACTTAGTTCTTACATTCCTCCGTAGGGTTGCTATCAGCTTTTATTTTTTGATGTTATGGTCGTTGGCATCAAAAATGTATTGTGCTAAATAGTATCGTTTGATTTTACAAACATTATAGATAGATTATGGTTCTAATACCGAACGTATTATTAGTAAGCTAAAAATACAGGGTGTAAACATAAATGCGTTACATATTTAAGTGGGTGCTTCAAACCATCAAATAGATCAACTTTAATTATGGTACTAACTTCGCAACTACTAGCAGTTCCATCGAAAATGACAATTAGCTACTCGACCAAAATGTATACAGCAGATTTAATTTTTTCGTTATTTTATTGTTTGTCCTATAGTAAAAGTTGTTCAGTTTAATGATCTGAAGCACCCCTTTAAGTATGTAACGCATTTAAGTTCACACTAAGTACATTATACTTACATACTTTTAATATCTAGCAGTCTAGTTAAAAAAAAACAAACATATTTCCCTACACGAATGAGCTCGTTGCCACTTATTAATGGACAGTAGGTACAATAAAAGCCTCGAAATTGAAACACGCAGGTTTCTTCACGATGTTTTCATTCACCAAAAAGCCAGTGGTGTAACAAATATCTAATAAAATTAGTATTAATTCTTGTTGTTAAGTAAGCAGATTAATATGAACAGATACTTCGTCAAAGTTCTTCGAAAACCCTCATTTATTCTCTATTCATTTATTGTTAAATTAAATGCACAATTAGATGTGTTAAATAAAATTGCACTTTAACATGTAAACGTCGATACAGCTGACGGTTTTCCAAAAGCCTTAACTTATGTAATGTACCATCGATTCATGATTACAAGCCACCGGTTTACGAGACGTTTGCAAATTGCTACATAGTCGTCGCTTAAGGGGTTATTTTGTCATTCGTTCGATTATCGCTTTTGAAGAGCTACGAGTAAAAGTGATAATAAGAGATGTCGTTTAATGTAGGAAAGAGACTGCAGTTAAACTGCAAGTTGTTCTTGTAATAATACGTATTATTATCATATTGAATGGGGTAAAACAATTAACTAATGTAAGACTTGCAGGTTTTTCTACTTCTTAAGATAAGATAAGATAAGATAAATATTCTTTATTTGCACACCAAGAAAAGAAAAATACAATTTAAAACAAGAATGAGACCCTTCTTATTCTTGTTTTAAACAACGCTACAAAGGGCGGTCTTAACACTAAAAGCGATTTCTTCCAGACAACCATTGGATGGAAGAACTATTTACAGAGACAAATGCTACGTTTCTTCTATTTAATTCTTATTTTCGTGTCATTTATATAAATTTTATTGGCCGTATACGTGCGGCTTCAAAGGGTGAAATTGAGCTGTACCCATCAAACTGAACAACTTTTACTATCAGCAAACCGATCGTAGCAAAAAAAATCTGCTGTTACATACTAAACTGTAGTCTTCTTCTTATCGTTTGGGCAGCATGCGCTGTGTCAGAGTTTTTTGCAGACAGTTGGTCTGACGGCATCTGACGTGGTTTTTATGTAACGACTACCGACCAGAGATAATAGCTGGGACCAACGGCTTAACGTGCCATCCGAAGCAATTAATCATCTATCTTTTCAGACAATCAGTTGATTCAGCCTGCAATGGCCTAACCAACTAACTGAGGAAAACGCTCAAAATGACATTTCGCTAGGTGTCCCCCATGGGAATCGAACCGACAACCTACGTGTCAAGAGCCCAATGCTCTTAACCTTTAGACCACGAAGGTAGTTAAACGACGGAGGTAGTTAGACCAAGGAGGTAGAAACTGCAGTGCCTACTCGACTCAAGTATATGCAACAGCTGTTTTTTTTTGCTAAGATCGGTTTGCTCCCATAGTAAATGTTGTTCAGTTTGATGTGTAGACTCTTAGTTTAAAAGGATGCCAATGACATCAATTTCACCCTATACTAAAGAGGTGTTGATCAAATTATTTTGTGTCAATTTTGTCAAATGATTTGATGTTTTAGCAAACTTGTGTATAAGTAATTTTATTTATAGGTACTTATTTTATTAATAATATCAATGATGAGAATAATCTCTTCAAAAATGTGAATCAAATCGTTTGTAGAAACATCTAAACAAATAAACAACAATTTACTTTTTCTTTCTGTCACTAGTTGACGATAATCGTGATCAAATTATTGATACAACTCCAATACCGAAAAGTATTAAAATATTTTCCATTACACTATGTTGTTTCATAAAAATTTCATCTAAAAAAATACCGAAAATAAATCCTTCATTTCTATCACAACATAAATTTTGACGAAATCGTGACTCCACGATCAGTATAACTTCCCAATATCGAGTAGTATGAAATAGTACCCCAGTTTAATATACATAACTACTTGTAGCACTCAGGATACTTTCACAGTTGGATTCTAAAGCGTCCGTCACCAACAGTAATTGCTTAGTTGAAAGCCTTCAATAATAATGTTTCACGACCTAAGTGTTTCTCTTCGAGATGAAGACATTTTACATTATTTATAGGCTATGTGATATTTTGCTTTGTATGAAATAAAGGATTATCGTGACATTCCTGTTTGAATGGATTTTAGACATGAGAATTGAATTGTTGGGCAAACAAATTGGCATCCACCTATATAGGTATACTATAAAGAACAATAGATATATCAGAACAGAATATCTCAATATTACACGAGACTGTATGCAAAAGTAGGTTATGTTAGGAATTGAAGATAGGTACTCAATTCATTTTTGAGAGTTACGCGGTTATTAATTAATCTAAAGTTAATCATTGTAACGGGTTCGTAACGCGTTTGTATTGATTTTGGAGTTCCCGATATGTATTTTGGCAGTGTTACAACTGCCATGATCACGGGATGACTGTAGATCTGCAGGTAGATTGTGTATAGCAGACAAATCTGTTTACCCTCATTCTTCTTCGTTTACTCCGACCACTATCGAAACTAACTCGAAAGTCATCGTCACTGTTTTCTCGGTTTATACTATTTAACGCCACACTTGGTAAAGAAATATCGGCACCTCTAAAATAAATAAAAACGCGGTAAGAACCCGTTAAAATGATTAACTTTAGCTTACTCAATTCATATTATCAATTTACGTCGTCCGATCGAAAATTCGTTGGTAATACGTAGAATCAAAGCCACTTTCCGTGAAAAGAAAAATAATAACAAATGTTTGCCGAAACACCTGAAATATTTCAGTAAAACTTAAAACGAAGATTCATGAACACGCTCGAAATCTTGAACCCATTATAAAAGCCTTAAAATACTATTTCCAAGTTCAATTTCAAATTTTATCGAACATGCGTTTCAATATTAAATTTTTTTTTTTTTATAGGAAATAGTGTAACAGTAAAAACGAATTAACAAGATACAACTTTACTGCATTAAACATGGAATTAACCGTAATCTGCTGCCACGGTGACTGACATTTATATTCTCTCAAATAGTCCACATTTTAATAAGCCTTAATGTAGTATCATTTAATTAGGGTTAATCTCTGACTTTATCTTTCGGAACGTCTTCTATGACGCTCGTAATTTCATGTTTGGTAAATATTTTCCTTGGCGAGCGGCCCGGTACAAAGATAAGAACGAATTAACATTGTAGGCGTGAGAGTCGAGACAACGTTGACAAAGAATAGAGATATACGGTATAGCAACTTCATGCAAGAGCTCGAATCCTCGCACACACACAGACGACCGCCACGTATACGGCCCTCTAAGGCCTGTCACATACATACGGAATTCCGAATCAGAATTGTGATTTTGTATAGTATATGAAATACTGGAGGGGGAAGATCCATATGAAATCGTAACCCTGATTTCCTGATGGATCGGAATTCCGGAAATATGTATGGAAGGTCTAAGGTACTTCATCAGTGCTGTTGCGTCCCGAAGTACAGTAGTACCCGGTTCAGGTCTGCTCTGCGCAAACGAAGATTGACGTGCGGAATTATTTTCCTGGTCGTATTGTACACTCCGTGTACGTGGCGCTCGTCTGTGTGCGTGTGTCGATGCGAGCGCTTGCATGATGTTGCTCTACTGTATTTCTCTTATCTGTGGTCGAGACAACGTTGACTTGCCACTGTCAAGTATGAAGGGATTAGCTTATCAACTGCTTTAAAAAATCTCTGATTTAGTGAACAAATCGTCAGTAATTTAAATTCTATTTGAAAATACGCTTTGAATAATAATTACGTTTGAAGTCGGATCGCACAGGGATTATTCATAAAATGTTTAATTAAATTTAAAGAGAAAATGTCCACATTTCACATTACTTATCTTCATTGAATGTGGTTAAAGCTATGATTACTGTTGAAAAATGTAAATGCTTAACTAACTGCATAATGAAATAGTAGTCAAGTAAAATGACTTCAACTTAAATTAGTTATTAAAATTTTGATTATAATTATGCAGACCAATTATCTACTAGGCGCGAAATAAATCAACGACATTTAAACTTAAATTAAAAAGGAGAGTCATTGATATCGTTTGTATCTTCACTAAACTATTGAATAGTATTGAAAATAGGATCTAACTTATTAGATTATTAGATCGTATTTTCAATACTATCCAATTGAACTATATGACATTTTTTAAACACGATATTAATCGCTGTGCCTGTGGCTTGTAAGATTTCCGTTATAATTATACAGTTTCATTGCTATGATTAATTTAAGACTTGTATGGAAATCTTTGTGCCACTGCAACTTTGAAACAGACTAACGAAAATCAGATTTTTTCCTGGATTTAAATTGGTAAGTATCCAAAATACAGGGTAAACAGTTGCATTACTTTAAGGGGTGATTGTACTCATGATACTGAACCACTTTCCCTAAGAAACCTATAAGAAATTCACAATAGTTTTTTCGATTTTTCATACGTTCTATCAGCTAAAGTCCAAAAAAAAATACGAATTTCTTATAGGTTTCTTAGGGAAAGTTGTTTAGTATCATAGGTCCAATCACCCCTTAAAGTAATACAACTGTTTACCCTAACACCCTGGATAAGTAATCAAAGTATCAAACTTTGTTTATCTGGTGCGCGCTAGAGGGCAAATACTCTTAAAAAGATAGACAAATAAACTTAAAAGGACTTATGCAAGTTTCTAGTCTTTATTTTAGGCTTGTAGGATCTTACTACAGGGCAAAGGTTTCCTGTCCCCAAAAAGGGTGACATAGAATAGATCATAAATACTCCACTGGCATAGATTACTAGCAACTTCGTAACAGATAGATACATCACTTCCTTAGAAAACGATAAATTCTTACGCTTTTAATAACCTACTGCTAGACGGTAAGGGCAAAAATTTACCTACTGAACCATGCTATAGCGCTGTGATTTATTACTCGTCGTCGGCGTCGTCCGGAGCGAGTGGCAGAAATTAAGCAAGCGCACCGCGTACAATGCATCAAAGTGTACAGTATAAGGGATAAGAAGAATTGTGGTAACCATCAGTTGCAAGGCTGATTCAGTATTCATAGGGTGTAGAGCATCTCTTTGTTGGGGATGGACCAGGTCTGCCTGCATAGCTCCAGTCGGTTTAGGAGTTACAGCCGTTCAAAGGTCTGGTATGGTTGCTAAAAATGTATATGCATGAATATGCAGGTATTATTGTAACATGCACTGAAGCAATGCGAACAGTACCAAAACTAGCATGGTATATCAGTGGGTTTAGGAGATACAGCCGCCGTTTAAAGGTCGGAACTTTGAACGGCTGTATCTCCTAAACCGACTGACAGAAAATGAAAGTTTTTGTACTATTCATAGAGCTACAGTGCATATTACAATAATGTCATATGATCAGCCTTGCAGCTGATCGTTCATTTGATAAAGACCTTTGAACGGCTGAAACTCCTAGACCGACTGGAGTTATGCAGGCAGACCTGGTCCATCCCCATCACAGTGATGCTCTACACCCTATGAATACTGAATCAGCCTTGCAGCTGATGGTTACCAAAATTCTTCTTATCCCTTATACTAGTAGGGACTTTTCTTGGTACACACGCCCGTCCAAATCGGGTTTATAGAAGCACGTAAATGGACCTTAATGTGACCTTACCTGAAATCAAATTACAATACAACTAGTTTACAAGATCTATTCACAAATGTGAAATGAACTCACGTACCGGCAACTCTTTTAAACAAAGCGAAACAATTCCCAGGAACAAACTAACGAAGCCAGTTAGCATAACAATATTCGTGTCTCGCTCGTGTCGCTGGCACACGAATGTGGACAGGACTAGAGGATTGCCCGGCTTCGCTTAGCTAGTTTTAGTTTGGACTCTATATGTAAGAGATGACTACGAGCTCTATATTTACGAGGGTGTGGATCCAGGATGCATTTTTAAACCTTGAAAAATTGCTATTTCAATTCAATTCAATTCAATATAATATTTATTTCGGAAAAACAAGTTCCATATAATTTTTATTAGTAAGTACATAATGTCATCTTACACCCTATGTTAGTATTTAATATGGACATAAAATTGGTATTCCGATATATATTTTTATCTTAACCATCGACTTAGGTTATATTTCGCATACAGGTTTACATTGCTCAGTTATCTTAACTATTATAAAACTGTAACATATGATGAAGGTATCTGTAGATTGAAGATATTAAAAGATTACGATATGGTTTTTAGGTATCCCTGACTCCAAATCAACCTTTGTCAGTCGGTTTGTTTGTTTGTTCGAAACAGCATCACGCAAAAACTACTGAACCGGATTTTATGAAATTTTGTTTGATAGCTTATGATCTGACTTTGACTGCTTTGACTTAAAATCTGGTATATAATTTGTGTGGACAAAGTCGCGGGAAAACTCTAGTATTTTAATATAACACGCAACATTCGAGTAGATAAAAACACATAATTAAATGAGTTTTTTTTCTCATTGGCATTAAGCCAGTATTGTAACAATATATCATTTTTTAATTATTTTAATATTAATAATCAGATCTGAGCGTTGTTATTGTTTCAAACAAAAAATATGTTGTCTTGTTAACAGAAGTTCATGAGCTTTAGTTTAGTTACATATATCTTTTTATAACATTTGTGATTTACACATTATAGTATAATATAACAATTAAAACGGACGAATCAGCTCAAAACAACACGATTTCAATCATCATCATTGTCATGAGCATATTCCCATACTGTAAGGCACAGGCTTACCCTCGTGGACCGTCAGTCCACTATACGACCCCAGTGCGGATTTTATCCTTCACATACGCATCAGAATTAAAATCTCAATCAATATGGGAAACAAAATTAGTTTTATATAAATTTGTAAAATGACAGACAAAACAATTCTTTTGTATGTGCAAACAGTTCATAAATGACTACGTAGCTTTTATGTAAATAGTCGTCCAGCCGCGGGGTGTGTGCTGATATTAAAAACCTTTGTTGAGCTCCAAGTCTTCAACGTCGGCCATGTTGTCTTCTGCAACGGTGTCAAGGTTGAAACTGAGAGCTGGATTTTGCATTCTAATGTTTTTATTCAAGTTTATCTTTTTAGGGTTCCGTACCCAATAGGTTGGAAACGGTATCCTATTACTAAGCCTCCGTTGTCGGTCCATCCGTTCGTCCTACCTATTTAGGGCTATAACTTTTGAACCGTAATAGCTAGACAGTTGAAATTTTCACAGAATATGCATTATTATTCTACGTTCTGTTTTTGACTTTGATACAAGCATCTTAACGACTAGTTTGTATGGGTGTTTTGTCCCATTTGACAAGACCTATCCAAAGACACCTCACTCGATTTAATATTTTTTCCAACCTCCTTTTCGTTGTATGGGAGGACGGTTGAACAAAAATTGGTTTCTTCATTACTTCTAAATTTCTGTGTTTGGGTTACTGTTATCTATCTTCATGTTTAATTTCGATTCGTGCAATAATGAGCAAGTATAAGGGTTCCTTGTTTGACTACGGAACCCTAAAAAATAGAAATCGCCATCATCATCAGCCCATCATCGTCCACTGCTGAACATAGGCCTCTCCCAAGGCGCTTCACAAAACTCTGTCCTCGACCTTCCTCATCCAATCGCTCCCCGCTACTTTTTTTAGGTCGTCTGTCCAGCGGGCAGCAGGACAGAAATCGCCATACAAAACTGCAATGCAACGAATTGGACCGCTGATTTTCTTCGTCTTTTGTATGGTCTGATCATTCTGCAAAAAAAATCATTGATATATTAAGTTGCACCTTAAAAGTACTAGTGCAAAAAATACATCACGTTCATTTTATATCATTTCAGGCTAATTTGCAGGCATCTTTGCTTTACGATAGGATCATATTTTTTATTGTAGACGTCATTAAAAATCTCGTCGGCGCAATGTCATAAAGCTGAAATATTATGCTGGTCGTATATTGAGATATTGAGGAAACACAAAAGGTAAAACAAAAACAATGTACATTGAGACTAAAATTTACATTTCGCATTTTTAGTAGGCATACTGCGGCAGTCATTTACTCAATGACTCGAGAAGGCAATATTGACAAAAGACTTTTGCTCAGTAATGCAGAAAATATGCAAAATAAGATGCAGGGACTACCAATTTGATCGCTGTGTGGTCTACGGAAAGAAAATATTTCCATGTATTGAATATTGAAAATTTTACAGGATAATTAAGAGGATAGGCGGGCTCTTGAAGAAATTTGGAGAATAGGTCACTTTTCCGATTGTATATGTATTTGTCCGATCCACCCCTCCCACATAACCCCTCGACTAGAGTGCGAAAGAGACAACTGCAGCTCGGACTGATTTATCCCTATAAAATGGATGAAAGCAGAAAGCATTTCCTCCTCCAAAACTTAACAGATTTTTTAACTTGGGCTATGCCAGTATGTTTTGCTTTTTTTGTTTGTATGTTCGTCAATTTTGTTTGCTGTATGTCCCTAATTCTTACAGTAATTAATTAATACAAAAAATCAAAACATAGGGATATAGCAGAGGTAACATGTATTGAATGGTAAAAAAATTTTTGCTCTCGTGTCGTTATCCAGGGAGGAAACAGGGGAATATGTTTGTATGGACAAAACGGTACCTACTATCCTCTTAAACGGATGCACAATGAGCCATGAGCACGCATTAGGCTCGTATTAATAAACCGATGTCAAATGTGATGTACTCTCAAGCTCTTAAACTCACTTCGATGTATAAAGTGTGAAAACTTTAGATCCTTGTTCATATCGTGTGGGCAGCAAACCCTAGTGTCCGATTTTTTTGAAACCGCCTTACGGTCCCTGACGTGGTTTTTATGTAACGGCTACTACCACCAGAGATAGTAGCCGGGACCGACGGCTTAACGTGCCAACTGAAGCACGGAATCATCTCTATTTTCAGACAATCAGGTGATTCAGTCTGCAATATCCTAACCAACTGCGAAAAACGCACAAAGTGACATATCACTAGGTGTCCCTCGTGAGAATTGAACCCACGACCACCGTGTCGAGAGCCCAATGCTCTTAACCATTAGACAACGGAGGTAGTGAGATCATTGGAATAATGAGAGAGACTATGAAAATGAGTCGAGGTTTGTACTCTCTATCTTGTCTATTCCTTAGGCGGGAAAGGAGTGAGTTGATGTATGTTTGTTCCCTGTGGAAGAGATAGTCTTCGGATTTCAAATCCTTCAAACGTAGTTTTCCTATAGGAACATCTTTATACCAACCATAGGTTTATATGATAATCTGGGCTAACCTAGATAAAAAGCTCTATTCTCCTTTATTCTTCGTTATTAAATCTTGTTCTTTATTTTTCACGCTTGTGGGCTCGGTGGCAAAATTTGAAAATTCAAGTTCCCGGTTTGGAAGACTGCTGGTTCAAATCCCGCCCGAGACTTGATTATACTATCTTTTATTTGATTTGAAATATCAAAACATGTGAAATTATACCTAGATATGAACCTATGGTTATTACAAAGATCTTCCTAACCGACATAATGGTTAAAGTAGACTGTTTTAACTTTTACGCTTAGTGTAGGTATGCAGGCAAGAGATTTATTGATGCGACTTGGTCTGACAGCATGATGCATGATGGCAATATCTTGCCTCAACCTGACACGCCATTCCATGCTGATACCTGAGCCTAAAACTGTAAACTTAAAAATCTAGTTGAAGCAAAGTTTCTGCCCACCCTGTTGATTATGGACGTAAGTTCATGTATGTACCTCTCTATGTCCAGTCAGTGAGTGACCACTTTTAATGGACATTGGACATAATGAACACCTTGAAATTGAATTATTATTATTATTATTGTTGGCTGGGCTATTGTGTTCGCCCCAAGCTCACCAATATTTTTTAAACATACATTCGATCAATTTTTTTTCATTCTGGGGAATGCAGGTTCCCTCACGATGTTTTCCCTCACCGCCGAGCTAGTAAATGACAAATACAACCGTACATAAATTCCGTAGAACTTAGTGGTACAGGCCAGGAATCGAACCGCCGCCTCGTGATTGAGTCGCTAGCTCTCTTCCGTATGGACTATCATCGCTCCCCACTATTGAATTAAGAGGATTCTCACGATCTTTTCCAAAATAAACACGATTCAAATAATAATGTTTAAGTCAAGAAACGAGTTTTAACGAGAATTAATATAATAACTTATTTCACGACTTGTTTACGTACTTCATCTGTTTTGTCGGAAGGAGAAAGCAAACAATTTGCAGCAATTTGTTTACTGATGCTAATTTTAAAATTAACATCGTGAAATACAACAAACGTGCCTTGCACTGGGACCACCATAGTCGATCGCTTAACGCCAGTACAGCGCATGCGTGCTTTATTCGCAGGGTTATTTATTATTCAGGATTGTATAGGTACATTTTCAAATAGATAAGTGATTCTAGCTTCAATATTGTAATGTTGTTCAATTTTATACCACTTTGTATAACTATTATACAGGTGTAAGGAAAAGTTCCGTGCCACTAGTGTGAACTGAGCCTAAGTTTAAGTTTAAATATGTTTTTAATTTTTGAAATTATGTTGGTGTATTTCTGGCCCCGTCATAGCAACAACCTTACAAAATTAATGATAAACAGATAATAGATAACAATTATTTTTATTAATGGCCACTGCATTTCTGAAAATGCTAAGTAGTTTGTAGTGGGAGCATCTATCCCAAGAAGTTTGAATGCCTACATAAGTGGACATTGCATTACAAGTTTTTATTACATGGAGTTGTCATTCTAATGCTTTGACTAATTATTATAAGGACTAGCCTTGCGGTAGCATTTCCCCTCTGCCAGGTATAAGCACAATTGATCTTGTGCATTTACATTCAATTTTACACCTTGTCACTAAACGAGACAGCCTATAATTGCGAAATAATAACTTCGTACTTAGAACGTTTGGGGTTCACACGAGACTACTTTTCATGATTTTTAACATTCAAAATCAAAATCTAAAGTTATGGGGAATAAAACCCAAAGTTGCGGATTTCATGTTACCTCGCCCCCCGCAAAAAGTGGCAGAAATGTTTGTTAGTAGAATTACACGCGTAACCAGTCCACATATAAATAGTCAAAGTTCTAATGAAGACATTCTAAAGATGTCATGACTTTAGAATAACAACTCCGTGTAGAGAGGAAATGAGAAATAATGGGAAATAAAAGTGATGTCATCCAAGGCCATAGTTTTTGGATTGTCAATCTCAAGGATTGTTTTTTGAGGATAAACACAGTTTAGAAAAAAGTTTTGTCTTAAAAACACGGTCCTTATAATATGAAAACAAAGTTACTTGGACAAGGTATCACAGGAATCTGGATAAATCGAACTGAATTATTTACTGTTGCAAGCCTGTCGACCAGTTGAAACTTGTTTACATCAACAGCTTCAGACTTAGCACTCCTACTCCAGTTTCTATCGCTTTTCATATCTATCTTCACGACGACGATAATTCTCCAGTGATACGTACGCAGTAAATTATTCGATCCCCTTTATAAAGCCGCTGTGTTCAGTTAATTTTAATTGAATCCGAGTAAAACCCACATTCGACTTGCGCTAAATGCTTTATTGCTAATTGATCGAAGTGAAACGGGGGAAATTGGATCGAGCGCTGCTGCGAAAATTGTGTTGAAATTATAACGGGATAGCGACATTATTTTGTTTAACAGAGTAGGTATTCGTTTATGTATCGATTTCCTCATAAATCTGTAGTACACAATGTTTTAAGGTAAATTTGGTAGGTATGTGGCTGAATTCTGTAAGGTACGGAAACAAAATTGTTAGCGTGAGTATAGTATTAAATAACATTTAGAATTATTAATAATTAAATTTACTTAAAAATAATAAAATCGATTGATGATTGAATGATCATTCATTCATTGTTCTGGTAACACTGAAATTTGAAGTCCGCCATTCGAGTACGGACGTCGAGATAGACGGTTAGGAAAAGTGGTTGCTTCGTAATTTAAATTCATGATACTTTAGTAAAATTGTTTCTGAAGATAAATTAAATTAGATTGTTGAAGTGAATCCTTGGTTTTCTGTTTGACTGAGGTGGCAAGCCTCACAAAATCAATAATTTTTTATTCAAAGACAAAATAATACAGGGTGTCTCAAAAGAAATTTTATATTTATTTAGCTTACTGCGTGAGCGCAACGTATCCGAGGGGCGCGGGGGTTATGTCAATCGGTAGCCTGGCTCTTGGGAATTCAGTCGCTATGGAGCGTTTCTCGGGAGCAGACCGCGCGTTGTGCGTGCGAGAGATTTACAAAAACGGTGATTCGGCGACTGTAGCGCGTAGAAAATTCCACTTAAATGATGCGCCAAGCATTCCTCTCATTCGACATTGGGTTAAAAAGTTTGAAGAGACCGGTACAACGCTAGATAAATCAAAATCCGGGCGACCTAGGTCATCAAGAACGGTAGAAAACGTGGAGAATGTTAATCAGTCTGTTCGTGACGACCCGAACCTTTCAATTCGGAAGCGCGCAAGTGCTTTAAATGTGCATAGATCATCATTACATCGCATCATGCACAAAGACCTAAAGCTGCACCCCTACAAAATTCAATTGGTGCAAGAATTAAAGCCCCAAGATGCCAGTCAGAGGCTTCATTTCGTAAATCAGGTGATTGAGCGATTTTCAACGTTTACCAACATTTTGTTTTCGGATGAAGCTCATTTTCATCTTAATGGCCACGTAAATAAGCAGAACTGCCGCTACTGGAGTGCAACGAATCCAAAACGCAAACATCAGAAACCTTCACTGGCCCATTTGAAAGAAAATATCCGTCACGAAATGGCAGCCATCCCTGAATCCACCTGCCGAGCCGTCATAAGTAATTTTACTGTTCGATTAAATGAGTGCCGAGAACGCGAGGGTCTACATTTAGACGATATCATTTTTAAGAAATAAATCCCCAAAAAGTGTATTTCAATAATTAATAAACATTTTTTCTATATACGGCTTACTTTTTTTTTAATCGATCCACTAAATATAAAATTTCTTTTGAGACACCCTGTATAAAGCTTTTAGATATAATTTTATGTGATTCTACCACCGCATCGGAATTTCGCTAAAGAGAAGATGCGTCCAGAAAACATCCACACAAAAGTACAACTACAAAATAAATACAGCATTATATTACATAACTTACCTGCGTAACATAATACAAGATCACGAATTTGATCATCAAGTTTATGGCAGGTTTTTTACCGAGTTTCTAATAATTATACTGTGGTTTGTACGTGGGACCTTGTTGTCAGCCTCTGACTAACTGTCTATAATGTACAAAACAAATTGTTATTTACCCGTAAATTCACCATAAAAGAAAATAAATAAATGAAATATAAGTAAGTAGGGACCTAATCGCATGAATTTTCTATGGGACACGTTTAAAACATCCTCTATAGAAATAGTCCTAAATAATTTCGAAAGATAAACCTTGATTTATAATTTGTCACAATCATTGATAAAATATTTAGAAATATTTGAAAACCCCAAATAAGTATACAAAGTGCTACAAAAGTAGAAATAAACTTTTAAAACTTTGAAGGGGTTGTTTAAACCATCAAACTGAACAACTTTCACTATGAGACCAACATAGAAATCGCGAAACAAAAAATCTGCTGTCCCATACATTTAGCTCGAGTAGATACAGAGTATGGATTAACCGTTTTTTTTCGCGATTTTTATATTGGTCCCACAGTGAAAGTTGTCCAGTTTGACGGTCTAACTAAACCACCCCCTTAAATGTTTATTTGTAACACCTTGTATATCTTAAAATAAACAAACAAGTGCATGTTTAGGTGTAATTCCAAAACGATATTTCCATGAAAATGTTCAATCTACTCAATAAATTACTCGCTTATCTCCAACGGTTGGTATCAATACACTATTGAGTCTGTCGCAAAAGAAGCATCTTAATAACACCGGGATAGTATCCCATAGAATTATCACATAAATCAACTTAGTCAATGATTAATACGATGCCACGATGAGACTGTTGTCGTTATAACGGTTTATTGTAATTAAATTGAGCTTCCGTATACTGTGCTTTAATATACTACTAGGCAACTATGACTTGTAAAGACTGGGCTTGGAAAATTGAGATCTGACTCCATCTGTCTGTAATAGCATTTTTGATGACGAGAAAGTAGTTTTTAGATTAAATTCGTTTTATTATCAGATTATTATTGTACGCTACTGTACCTAGATGGCAGGACTTTATAGCATTACATTTTCTACTATAAATTTTATAGGTATAATTATTTTGGTTTGGAATTGGTTTCAATAAATCTGAAAATGTACATCTTTATTCATTTTTATTTCTCCACGTCTAATGTCGATCACATTTAATTTGGAAATCACTTTTAAATAGGGTAATTTGCATGCAAAGTAAAGTACAATTAAAATTTTTTATATTTATATTTCAACATTTTTCATGCCACAATTTCGATTTGAATGTTGTATTGTGTACACTACCTATCTATTAAAAAGTGGTGATGCCACGCTATCTGCTATCTCTATTATCTATATTTAAAAATAAAAATAAATCCCAGTTTAACTTGATCACGCCATAAGTTAAGAACGACTTTAACGATTTATTTCATATTTTTTTAAAAGTATTTAATACTTTCTAGAGAGTTGTTAGGGAAATAAAAGTTAAATTTCGCAAAAAATATAAACAGGACGTCTGTCGAGTCATAAAAATGTTAAGAATCAAAAAGTTCGCGGAAAAAAAAATGCATAGCATAGCATAGCATAGCATAGCATAGCATATGCTCACGAATATATTCCCCGAGGAGGTAGTCAGAGATATTTTGAAACTTCAGAATATCCACGTTTCACCAGTAGTACCGCAACTCTGTTCAGTATGACGGGGGGTGAGCCCGTCGCCACTGATAATGGACAGTGGGAGCAATACATGCCTCGAAATTGATGTATACAGGTTTTCTCACGATGTTTTCCTTCACTGAAAAGCCAGTGGTGTTACGATTTGTAACATGTACATGATTTCCGAAAAACTCATTGGTACGAGTCGGCTTGGACGGGGATCGAACCATCACCTCAACAAAAATGAACAAAAAATTATACGCTAGGTACGTAGAAACTGATAGTCAATTGCATTTTTTACGTGACTAGAATGTAATGGATACCTTCCTAACATTTTCAACAGTTATTTGGCTGTATTATAAATTAAACTAAAATTTTAATAAACGAGCATTTCCATGTTGCTCTCATAATAATAGTTGTGAAGCTTGATCATCTGAACCATGCCTGAAAGTGATCCATTTATCCTGTTTATATACAGGGTCCTTCTTAATGTGCTAACACTTTTTTAAGGGGATGATCAGACCGTCAAACTGAAAACATTCTCTATGAGACCAACATCAAAATCGCGAAAAAAATCAGTTGTTGTTCAGTTTGACGCTCTGATCATCCCCTTAGAAAAGTGGTAGCAAACAGGACCCTATATATCAAACATAAGTTACATAATAATAAAGTTGATGAGCCCGTCAAACTTAACAACTTTCTCTCTGAGGATAAGATCAAAAAGTGAAAAAAAACAAACTGCTGTCCCATACATACGGGTCGGGTAGGTTTGAAGTTTTGCATGAAACAGCTGATTATTTCCGCTAGATCTTCCCAGGCACCCTTTCCATACTCCAGATTCTCAAGATTCATAATTTAATGTTTTTTTTTCGCCAGTTTTTTTTTCAAACATTCTTTTCCAAAATACAAATTATATAGTGGTTTTCGCACAACTTCTACCATGGTACGACCTCATTATAGGAAGAGACTAAATGTGTAATGTATTAGCAAAATTATGGCGAGGCAGCAATATGCTTTGAATATAAAAGGTAATAAAATATGCCGTAGACGGCCGATGTTAGAACTAATATAACGAAGTGCATCGTAATACAGATTTATTTATATGAGGGCATTTAAATAAATCTGTATATATTTTTGCGTGTTAAAAATAAACTTTTTAGTATCAATTAAAATGCTTTGAAGGTTTACTGACTTGATAACGTTTTACAGCGCGAAATTAAAGATATTAAGTTCGCATTTTGCACAAATTGCGCTCAATAAAGTGTTTAAATAAAAGTTTGCTTTATTGGCGAAATATTTATTTTTAATTGCATCAGAATTGTCGTCACGTTTATTAAAAATCAAACTTTCTCTATCACCTGTTCAGGGGAGAATCAGTTGGATTATGAAAATTTATGACGGATTTTAAATTCAGTAGGCACATTTTTCCAAATATTTTTCTTATTGGTTGGATGGAGACATATCCAGAGTCAACCATCTTATAAATTTTATTACAAGCTACCAGAGAGTTCTGGGAATAACAAGACTATATGATTGGAAGACGTTGCTACTATTCTGCCAAAACACCCGTGTAACATTTCAAGGGTTGATTTAGACCATCAAACTGAACAACTTTCACTATGGAGCCAACTTCGAAATTGCAAAAAAAACAACTGTTTTATAATAACAATAACTGCATTAGGACATTGCAGGTCGAGTCACCTGATTGTCTGAAAAGAAAGACGATTCCTAGCTTCGGATGGCACTTTAACGAATTCTCTGGTGGTACGAGTAGTAGTCGTTACATAAAAACCACGTCAGAGGCCGTAAGGCGGTCTGGAAAAACTCTGACACCAGGGATTGCTGCCCAAACGATAAGAAGAATGAATGAATGAAATATACTTTATTTACACCAAACAACACCGAAGACTGCAGTACCGAACGATTTAATTGTATGGCGCAGGTGATTTTTTTTCTACGTTGTCTCCATAGTGAAAGTTGTTCAGTTTGATGGTCTAATCTAAATCACCCCTTTAAATATTACTTAGGTGTTTTCTTGGTAATGTTATACAAGGTGTACCTTGTAAAATATGATAGGTAAAGGTGTATGCCCCTGCCTGCCCCTGTCTGCCGCTGTTTGCATCTCACTGCTGCTGTCTACTGCTGCCATTTTTGTGTGAATTATATTGAGCCTGAAACATAAAATTAAAACCATTATTCCATTTTGTTGTTGCTATCTCTTCAAACTAGAGACCAAAGCAAACAATTTGTAGTAACATCCAATATCATAAACCAACTAATCTATTCTCATTGAACCATTTCTTTTGTTCCTTCAAAAGCAATTCTGTATTAATAATTAATCCACATAGTTATTTTACACCTGTCGTTTGATATTTATGGAGATTATTATCGTGAGTAATAATTCTTTGGGATTCAATTGAGTGCTGAACCCATGCTACTATAGACGTGACCGGAGGATCAGTACACTAATCAACCTGTACCGACACTGAGCCTACTAGATCGAACAGAGACACACTTAGCCACGGTTTATACAGAAGAGAAGTGTGGCGTGTGGTTATAGTATGGTGATGTCGCCAGGAGGTGCGGGCGTAATTCTCCAAACAACGCTATGCTACGCACTATAGGGTTTATAATGGTGTTACTTTGACTATCCGCCAACGCCACACGTCTCTTCTGTATAAACCACGCCTTAGAGAGAGTGACACTTTGTGAGAGTTATTTACTCAATATGATTCTTATCGTGTGGGCAAACCCTGGTGTCATCGTTTTTTCAGACTGTCTTACGGTCTCTGGCGTGGTTTTTATGTAACGACTACTACCATGAGAGATAGTAGTCGGGACCAACGGTTTAACGTGCCATCCGAAGCACGGAATCATCTTTCTTTTCAGACAGTCAAGTGATTCGACCTGCAATGTCATAACCAACTGTGGAAAAACGCACAAAGTGACATATCACTAGTTTAGTCCCCCGTAGGAATCAAACCTACGACCTCCGTGTCAAGAACCCAATATTTTTAAGCATTAGACCACGGAGGCAGTTAGGGCACGGAGAGGAGGCACGGACCCAATATGAATAAAAAGTATCCTAACCTAATAATTTAAATATGATAATTTGGATGTTTGTCAATCACGCATAAACGGCTGAACGGATTTGGATCAACAAATTTCAGCACAAGGATAGAATATGTTCTGGACTAACACATAGGATATGTTGAAGATTCAGGCTGGCTTGCCACAAAAGCTGTGGAAAGCAGCGTGAGATGGCGCCGGTGGGCGAGAAAACAATCCACCAATAGGTTGCTCGCTCGATCGCATCATAAGGAAATTATAGATATTCTACTGATAGATTATTCCTAACTTACCGCCTTGCTATCTCGCATAATTCTGGTGGAAATCCCTTTCGCTGGATGAAAGCAATACCACGCACACAGAGCATCTCCGGGGTTTACAGAGCCGCCAAGCGCGTGTGTCCGATTCGAATGAGGATGATATTGTCGCTACTGTTTGATATGTGTGTTATGCCAGAGGTTTGTATTTAATTTTCTTTTATTTAATGACTTTGCTAAAGCTTACCAGTTTGCCTACAATAGATTTAGGATTATTGTTTATAACTTGGAACTTATTTTAGGTATTGTAAATCTAGTAAGTTATACCATTTTTTATATTGTGGATGTACTCCTGGGAATGACATCGTAACTCTATTTTTTGATATTTTGCAGTAGAGCACATCTATGAATAATATGGAATAGACGTGTGTGTGTACAACATTTATAGCAAATAAGTGATTGATTGATTGAATCTTAAAATTGATTGATTATTCCTGATTCTAAATGAGGATATATTTAGCTTTGAAATACGTAGCTGCGACAAAGCTAGGAAGAGAGTTATAATTTTATTCCTAGGACATACATACATATACTCACGCCTGTGTTCCATTGGGGTAGGCAGAGACTGTCGATTGCCATCGCCTACTATCCTGACACACTCTTTTGCCTCTTCCACAGTCATAAGTCGTTTCATACATGCTCGTCGGTTTTGGTACATTTGATCTGTCTGACCTTTCTTAAGTACGCTGACAATTTGGTCTGCGTACGTACGTCTAGGGCGATCCCCTTTGACTATTCCATTCACATTCGCTTTATAAATATTTCATACGACAATCTACTCATCCATTCCACATGACCTAACCATCTCAGCAGCATTCCCTTTTCAATTTTTCAGACCGCCTTATGGGCTCTGACGTGGTTTTTATATAACGACTACTACCACCAGAAATAGTAGCCGGGACCAACGGCTTAACTTGCCACGGAATCATCTTTCTTTTTAGACAATCAGGTGAATCAGCCTTCAATGTCCTAGCCAACTGGGGAAAAATGCACAATGTGACATATTACTAGATTTCCCCCGTGGGAATCGAACTCCCGACCTCCGTATCATTAGACTACGGCGGCAGTATCGTAATTATCCCTTTGATATCAAAGTCAAAGTCAAAAACAACATAATTTATTCAATATAGGAGCTTGAAGCACACTTATTAAAAGTCACATCTTTTTTTTAAACTACTACCGCGTCGGAACGTATTGTCGCTGTAGAGAAGATGCGGCCAGAGACTCTACAACATAACACGACTTAATAACTATTACATCTGTCTTTCTGTATTTGTCTTTATTCAAAACGTTTCAAACTCTATGTTCTCTCAATCACAGCACATTATTTGCCTTATTCCTTAAACAATTTTTCTCAGTATCTTCCGTAGTCATTCTAACGTAATGCCTCCCAAGGCGGGGTAACTCGTTACAGATAATTCTTACCTCTGTAGAACCATTACATTTGATGTGTTTGTTTTGTGGCGGTACTTGGGTAACTGGTGATTAACTCGGAACAAGATAACAGAATGTACAGACGGACGAGTTGAAGACATGCTACTGTATTATACTTATTAGTGAAATGGGCATTTTAAAGAATGCATTGTTTTTGTTCGAGTGATTGATAGGATAAATGAATGAATGTTTAGTAGTCAAGGTTGGGAAAAGAAATGAAGATGTTAATATTACTGAACAGTAAAGAAGATCACGAGAATGGTTTCTTAGTATTTTTCGTATTATTTTCTTTATATAAGTTGCAGTCTTTTAGACAGATCAGTCGGGACAAGTGCGTATACCAGTTTTACTAAGACCAGTGTGTAAGATATTTCAAACTGTTGATGAAAATTGTAGCTTCATTAGTATGAGTGCCTACTCAATGATAAGAATTGTTGCATTCGACACGTTAGGGCCTATCTTCTTAACTATTATTAAAACTGCAGCAGAAGTGTCTGTACATTGAAGATATTTATAAAAAAAGATGAAGATATGGTTTTTAGGTGTCCCTGACTCCAAATAAACCTTGTATAGAACTTTTTTCCGTCTGTTTTTCTGTGTATTTGTGTGTTTGTTTGTGCGAGCATCCCACGAAATCGATGTACTGAACCGATTTTGATGAAACTTAAAGTCTGGTATATAATTTGTGCGGACGAAGTCGCGGCTTAACTCTAGTATGCCTATATAAGGGACCGGCTTTCAAACTAGCAAGTAGGTAGGATACGTTCTTAATTACATATTACAATATTTATGTCTGGTGGCCCTGGGGTCTTGGACCATTACATTGCTTGGTAACCTGGGCTTCAAAGTCACATCTGGTTTGTCTGAATATGACTCAAAAGTGGATCATGACTTTACGTGTCAAAGATTAATGTAACTTAAAACCAAAATGATTTTTTAAGTGTATATTCACTAATATAGGTATCTGAAACACCATCAATCCACCTACATAACTACTGTGGAATCTTTGCTGATTAAGTAAATTTAATTGATGCTAAATGTAATTGATACTCCACGTTATCTATTGAATTCCATCCATTGATTACTGCACATAAATCACTAACAAGTATCCAAACTCAATTATGAGTACAACCAATTCGTTAAGAGCCTATTCATCAGGCATGATTGGCAGCTCGGATAGTTTGTGAACCACCGTAGTCATAGCTACTGGCAAAATTGCAGCTTAAGTCAATTACCTTTTTGTTATCTTTTTTTTGTTAAACAAATAACGGTGAGTCTAAGTGTATGCTCGGCTCAGATATTGACATCGATGACTGGTAGAATTTCTATTTTGCTTTTGTATGCGATCAAATAAATTGAGGTCTAAAACTTTTAACTGCAAGCTTTTCTATGTAACAAAGATTGTATAAAGAAATTGTATGTGCGAATGCTTATGTATTCGGTTTTTTGATAAATGCAGACCGATTGAGATATCACATCAAAATTGGTATAGCAAGTCATAAAGTTAAATGAAAAAAAGAAAATGACATTATGCAAGATGTAAGGGGGGTTTGGCCAAATTGTGATACGCATGTAATAGCTTTTATAATACGCATTTTAAATACAAACCAATTGCAATAATAGCTACAAATAAAGTCGTTTCCTTTTACAAAATATTCAAAGTAATATTATGACAGCTCGAAGTAATTACAAATAGCGCAGTTAGCAATATGAATAAAAAAACGATCTACCCACTAAAGTCGGGACAATGTAATAAGCCACATTTGACATCTGTTAGTTTTTTTTTTTTGGTTCAATTCAAGGCAAAGGGTTAAATATCCCATACAGCCGATGTCTTTAATAAAATTCTCTTATTTATAGCAATTAAAACGTTGGTGTTCGACGTTTTGACGCTTCTTTGGAGTTTTTGGAGACACCCGAAAGACGAAGGAAACGCAGAGAAGTCCACAGGAAAGAGGTGAACCGATCGCTTTGCCGCGCTACAAATGACGGAACACTTTTCCTGTTTACGACCCATACTCCATCATATTTCACAGAACTGTAAATTGTTCACTTGCACGACACTTTGTTACGCAAAACAACACCAATTTTACGAACCAAAACTCACTATAAACAATAAAATTCGATGAAATATGAGGACTCCAAACGTATCTGACAAATTCCCGCCAAAAACTCTGACATCTGTTAGTTTAAGCTTCATAGTGAGGTGAACTGCTTAAAAACATCAATTAAAGCGAATGATACGGATCGATACGGATTTCAAACATACGTGAATCGAATTATATGTGAATATCGCGATTTGTTGGAACTACGTTTTACATCGGTTTTTTTGGGTTACATCCCTAGTGTTAAAAAAGAAAAAGGGTTCACAGACGAAACATTGTAACGACGTTCAGTTCTTTGGAACAGAAATTGTTTATTATGTTTAGAATGGTTTATTAGTGAAAGTAAATCGTAAAATTACCTTCTTTGGTCATTATTACAATAAATTTGTAATCGTAATAAAAAAAGTAAAGCAATTGCACAGTTCTAACTTCGAAAAAAAATATATTATTCTATGCCCGCCGTTACAAGGTTATGATTGATGAAGTATCAATAGATGTCAAATGTGGCTTTTTAAATTGTTTCGACTGTAAATATAATGCCTTTTTTTTGGGAACAAAAATATCCATCATGATATTCGAGAAATCTCGTTTCTACGACAAAATATCTCGTTGAAATTGAAAGTTTTAGTAAAATGTTTATGCGAAATATTATTAACATATTTTTATGACGCTGTGCATCACATTCGGTAGCACAAAAAAAAAGGCCCGATTTGGATGATATCATTTGTCTTAAACATATCGTTATAAAATAATATGAAATAATAGTCATGGCTCTATGTAAAATACTGTTAACCTTTATATTACCTGTGTCGCAATGAAGTCTTTGAAGTTTGAAGTTTGAGAAATGTTACTGACAGACGGATGACAAGAGTGGAAGTTTTTGAGATTCGATACCATTTCATCTGGATATGCGAGTATTCAGTTTTAGTTCCAGAATTATAAGGATTTGACCCATCCCATGCGTAGCGTAATATAAATAGGCCTTTATCCTCTTTATATCAAGCACTATCATAAAAGTGTCACAAGGATGCCGCAAACGAGAATTTACGACCACGTCGTGCAAATGAGCGACCGATATTATAAATCGGTTGCGGAACCTATAGTCGACAAGATATTGCTGATAAATTCATATACTGCAGTTATTTGTTTTAGGTTGATTGATGAAGCTGTAGATTACGGGTTATTATAGGAAACGAAGTTAATATGCAATGCGTATCAGTATGTAAAAGTCAGAGTAATTTCTTACAAATTGAGTAATTACGTTGCTATTTAAAGCCGATGTCAATTCAACCCGTTTCCTGATCACGATCGCTCTTTAAAAGTACACGACACGTAGTTATACAGGGTGAAATTGTGCTAATTAAGCATCCTTTCAAAAGAGTCTACCCATCAAACTGACCAACTTTTACTATGAGAACAAACCGATTGTAGCAAAAAAAACACTGTTGCATACATTTGAGTCGAATAGGCATTGCAGTTTGGAACAACAGATTTTTTTTGTTGCTCTGATCGGTTTGCTCCCATAGTAAAAGTTGTTCAGTTTGATGGGTAGACTCTTAGACTCTTAGTTTAAAAGGATGCTAATGATATCAATTTCACCCTGTATACAAGGTGTTACGAAAATACAAATAAACATTTAAGGGTGTGGTTTAGAACATCAAACTGAACAACTTTCACTATGGGACCAATATCGAAATCGCGAAAAGAAACTGATGTTCCATATTAAACTACAAATCTATTCGAGCTTAATGTATGGGAGAGCTGATTTTATATTATGTTACAACTGTTAAATATACTGTTCAGTTTGGTGGTCTAAACAACCCCCTAAAAAGTTGTATATATTTGTTGTTACTTTTGTAGCACCTTGTATACATTTACGTGTCAATGGTTCGATGATGATGATGATGTGTTTTGCAGAACCATTGTGTTGCAAAAATTAGTCAGCCTAGGTCACTGCCGTTACCTTGACCCAGCTGCTTCCAGAATGCACTTCCACATGCATCAAACATTTGCATCATCATAATATATAGATAGCTTTAGCATACCCTCTTAATAATGCTGACACTTTTAAAGGGGATGACTAGATCGTCAAACTGAAATACTTTCTCTATCATTAAAACGCGAAAAAAAAATTTGCTGTTCCATACGAAAGTGCAACATAATCGAGCCAAATGTTTGGGACAGAATATTTTTTTTCGCAATTGGTCCTATAGAAAAAGTTGTTCAGTTTGTTGGTCTGATCATACCCTTAAAAAGTGACAGCATATTAAGAAGGACCCTGTATGTAGGGACAAAGGATTAAACAAATAATACTTATACAAAATGATACCCCTATGAATATGAGTATTGTATACAGTAATCTTTGAAGACATCTCCGACTTTGAAATATTTATACTCAAAGGTTCAGCATTTTAATGTTAATGGTCGTATTGTCTGTTGCTTTGCGTTGCTTACTTAGATCATTAAGGGCAGCAGATTCATCTTGAATATTCTCTCTATTGTTTTTGCGAATAGTAAAGCAAATGTCAGGGTTCTTCGATGGAGGTATTTTTCAAATTGAATGTGAAATTAATGTAGCGGCTTGCTCTGGCTTCTCTATGTGTAAGTAAAAAGATTTATAGTTTTGTGGTATTTTTGATATGAATAATTAAATAAAACTTTCCTTGAATTCTGTGGTTTATTTCCTTCAGGCGCAATTAACCTAGTTATTACTTTGACTACTTCTTAAATTGGAAATTTTTCAAATGACCAATTTCTCAATTTGACTACTTCTGGTCTTAGATATTCCGTGCTACTTCTCAATATTATTTTAGACTTTGACAAGTTACTCTATTATTACTGACTTATTAGACTCCTTTCAAAGTTATACTTATTTATTTAAGTAACTAAAAATACATAGTTTTCAAGTAAAACAATAACGACTGCTTTAGTTCCTGTTAATCGATATCGAATAAACAATTGTTCGCTAACTTTTGTATTGTTTTATGCAGTTATTAGTACCATTGCCTTCATGATTGCAGTGGGACATGCGATTCTCTAATACAATAAATTTTCTTTCGGCACTATGTCTTTTAACCCCTTTTTATTGGCCGATAACGTTCTTTTCATTAGATAATAGATTGCCGATTACTGGTTTGTTTGGCTAATAAATGTTATATAGCTTTAGGGGAATCGTATGTTTTTGTTTTTAAATAGGTACTTTGAATTTGTGATCAGATGTTTGATAGTTGAGGTCGAGGTCCTTTACTTGTTAAAATTGTAAAATATCCAGGCAATTCGTTGATTTACGGATACATAAAACCAAACGGCGTAACATCCTTGTAAAATCAATGAAGACTGTTGCTATTGGCAAAACCAATCATTACTATTTTTATTAAGGGCCTATGTCGAAAAACAATTGAAGCGAAATGGGCGTGTGATAGCTTATATTACTGCCTGATGCGAGAGAAAGAGATGGAGCGGCGCGCGCGCCTGAAACGACGCAAGCGTAAAACAAACTTTATTTAATTGTAATTTTACTATTTATGTAAGTTAATTTCTGCTCTAATCAAACTTTATAAAATATCAATCTCTTTTTTTTATAAATCAAGTCTCGTATTTCTATTATTCACCGTTTAGCAGTTCCAAGCGTTTATCGATAAAGACGGAGGCTACTTTAGCTTATTTTTCGATCGCGAAAATGTCTCTTAATCGTGTTTTGGAGTCTCCTAATCAAAACTTCAATTGTATGTTCAATTTACACATATCCGCAAATCATACTCCTTCTGCTAATACTTCATGATACCTATATGATGCTTTGAAGAATCCTATTTTTTTCACATATCCTCTTAAACTCTATGATGTGACTGCGGTGTTTGCTCCTCAGACTATGACCACCTATGGCCCCTTGTATCCTGTTCTTCTTGCTCAGACACCTGCCTGCAAAACGCTGCCGGTAGTGTTATCCGTCTGGCAAAATACTGAGCTGGATAAATTTGAAAGACTTCCCATCAAACCGATAGACGGATAGAAAGAAGAAGAACTCTATATACGACTCATTATGTTCTCTTCCCATTTTTTTACCTAACTAGCAACCCGCTCGCGCTTCGCCCGTGTACTTGAGATCTATCTATAATATATTATGTACATAAACCTTACGGAAAACCGTTTAAAAATCAGATGTTTAGAAGTAAGCGGAGAAACATAAATTATGAGGACAGTCGCGGATAGGAACTTTGTTTTGTACTGTTTAGAGATAGAGAAGAGATTTGACAGTTTCTACCAACTTTTACCACGAAAAGATTAAGTCATGTTTTACCATGGAGGATAGAAAGGAGCGGAGATATCACGAATAAATATTTCTAAGTAAGTGTCGCCAAAATGCAGGGACGAGGGACAAGACGGGTGCGCAGGTTTCTCCTCTAGAACGCACTAAGCGCACTTTATCATTTTACATGTATTTTATTGAGAAAATCCCTCTAAGCAAAAAGAATGGCGGTCCGCTTCAAACTGAGCATCACACGCGAAGACTACTGTGACGTCATGACCTAATATAATGGCGACAGACCTATTTGCCTTACGACACCTCCGCTCCTTTCTTTCCTCTGTGTGTCTTAATCAATTCGTAATTAAATTTAAAATTATGTTTTGACTTATGTTTTTTATTCAATTTCAACTCTTATGCCAGCAAGATAAGAGGGGGCAAATTCCAGAGTTGATATGTTGTCGACTTCCATACTGCACTGCTATTCCTATTTCTCATACGCATCTTAACCGTTATAAGGAAGGTCAAGACTCTGATTTGGGTCCAAAGTGGATGTAAGCTTACCCTTGTTAATTTAATTTAAACATGCCATCTGTCGGCCAAAAGCCTGTCTGAAGGATTTCCAATTACAGCTGGCCTGTGCATATGTTTGAATGTGTTGGATTGAGATTTATCTTATGGTTTTAAGCGTGTTTGGATATTTTTCGCTAAACTTGTTCAATGATGTTTAATACGTAAATTGATAAACCAACCAAAACATTCGGCCCTTTTTCGTTTTAATTCTTTTTTTAAAATGTCAGTGTGACTATCTATCTTAATTTATAAAATACCGTGTCGCGATGTTCGTTAACGCTAATCTCCGAAACCGCTCAATCGATTTCAATGTAATTTTGTAAATGAGTATTTTTTGGTCCAACTTAAAAGATAATTATGATAGTTTTGGATCCGATAGGTAAACCTTAAACGGTAAATAAAGAATATTATTTGAGCGTTTAAGAGAGCAAATTCTACGAAAAAGGCCATATTCGTGGAAAGAAAATTCTTGGATTTTGCACCACGATAGTACGCCTTGCACAAGGCCATCATTGTGAACGAATTTTTGACCAAAAACTCAACAAATACCATCGAGCAACCACCTTATTCACCAGATATGGCTCCAGCCGACTCCTTTCTTTTTCCTAAACTCAAATTAACACTTCGTAGCACCCGTTTTCATTTGGTAAAAGACATAAAGAATTCGCGGCGAGAACTGAACTCAATTCCGGGAAGAGATTCCGGAAAATGTTTTGATGATTGGATTATTCATTTGAGCGTATTTTGAAGGTGATAAAATAAATTTGGATGAATAACTAACATTTTGTGGATTATTGATATTTTCCCGGTACTTTCTTAACAGAGTAGTATACCTAGAGTATTCACTTTTGAACCTTCCTACAATAATTGGCTTCCACTGTAAATCCAGTCCAGTCCATCTACATTGTTGCATTACAGCTTTTTATTGTGGCACTGTATCGCTATTTATATTCAACTTTACTCGTTTTACAACAAGGCACAATAAAGATACTACAATTTTTTTCCTTGCCTGGCTGTCATCTTATTGTTCCCAGCGATAGTCTTAAGGGCACTTCGGAAAAAATAAGTACTTGTAATCAATATTGATATGGCATTGACATTACAGTTAATTGAATCCTTATTTAGCATCAATAAAGATTGTTTTTAAGTACTAGCACTTTCAGGAACATTGATAATCACAGGGGCCACCTTAAACCAACATTGAAAAATCAATTTTTCTCTGTCGAGACATAGTAATTGCGAGCCGGCCCGGACTCTGACACAAATTGCTGCCAATTGCACCTGGCAGCGCCGGCGCAACTCGCTTCGCCGGTGTACAAACGTTGTAACTAAAAATTTCAACGTTTTCAAGACAAAGGTAGGAGATATTTTTCTGTTTTATTTAATACTAGCTGTTGCCCGCGACTCCGCCTGCGTCGACCTAAAAAAGGATCTTATGTATTAATCCAGAACATATTCTATCTCCGTGCCTAATTTCATTCAAATCCGTTCAGCCATTTACGCGTGATTGAGTGACATATATACAAACATCTAAACTTTGACATTTATAATATTAGTAAGATAAGTTATGGTTGATAATAAAGCTTAGGATGCATTCAATTTTTGTTTCAATTCAATGGCTTAAGATTTTGTATGGTCTGATACAGTTAACGTAATGGCACCATTTTATAATAGAGGTTGACTACCAACCGTTAATTGGATCATCGATACTATGATCTGGAGTGGAAATGTAGTGCTTATCCCGAAGGTTCTTTAGCCAGGAAGTCCATCCTCATATTTTTTATTGGATTTTGTCGTGAAACGTCTTCAATTTCGGTCACATGCAAGAACAATCTGTTAAGAAATTATATTATGTCAAGATCGCTTATTACTTTGGAAGTATAGCACCTACTGATTTTATTTTATTACCACTATTTGGAAGATAAAAGCTATTACTCGGTACAAGAAGTTTCAGATACTCTACTGCGGCAGCCTACTCGATTTTTCATTGCATTTGTTTTATTGGTTTTTGCCTCTCCTGATGTTACCTTAGCTGAACCAGGGACCCAGATGATACCTATAAACTCTAGCAATACACTTGCCAGTTGAAATTACATTCTTTACAAATGATTGAAATCAAAAGTTCGTAACATTTTAAAATGTAACTCTGGAATTCCAAAAACGTAATAAATGTGAGTTACGCAGTTTTCGTTTTAACCAGTTCCCGTCTGCGCGAGCTATTTACATTGCACTTTATAGAATAAAACTAAAAAAGGAAATAATAAAGTCGTCTGCTATCTTGCACATTGCGTAGAGTTATTTAAAACGTACACAAGGTATTGTAGAATTTGAGAAATCTATTTCAGTAGGTAGATTGTGTAAGATAATAAATATCTTCTGAATCTAGATCGACTTGTTTTTCCTCCTCTCTACGTTTATATTAGATCTAATTCTGTACGGGTTACAAATAACTTTAGAATTACATCGAACTATACTCCATTCAAAATAGTAACGTTTTAAGGCTATTTTGCATTACAAAAACAGAGATTTGAAACACTTATTCCTCTCACTTATTCTTAAAACAGCTTCAGTAACGTCTAAGATATGTCGGATAGTATATGTATCCAATAAATTAATTACATTTGGTAATCAGAATTGGGCAGAAAGCTAAATAGGAATCGGAAAATCTCGTCGTCCTTATTTGGAATGAAGTATAGATGGACATCATTGCATAGTGTTGTGAATGGTTGTTAGGTATTGGCCACTATGTAGGTCCTTTTTATTATACGGACTCTTCTTTAAGGGGGTGATCAGACCGTCAATCTGAACAACTTTCTCTATGGCACCAACATCGAAATCAAAACAAAACTACAAACCTACTCTTGCCAAATTTTCGCGATTTCGATGTTGGTCCCATAGAGAAAGTTGTTTAGTTTGACGGTCTGATCATCCCCTCAAAAAAGTGTCAGCATACTAAAAAGGACCATGTATACAGGATCTTAGGGTAAACAGTGTAGTACCCATGATACTAAACAACTTTCTCTTAGAAATCTATAGGAATTTAGAAAAAAATGGGGGCTTTCCATACTATTATGCAATCAGATAATCGAACGTTTGTATGAAAAGTTAAGTTTACGTTTTGCGAATCTTCCTTTGTTTCTTTAGAAACAGTTGTTCAGTATAATGATTACAATAACTCATTAAAATAAGCCCCTAGCACCATGTATAAGTTCTGGCTTAAAATGTATCACCCCATTTCTTCCCGTACATGGATATCGTACAACACAACTAAGGAATAAGGGTTTCTTTTGCATGCATGTTCACGAAAGGGTACCCACCTGTTACCACTTTATACGTAATTTCATCTTGAAACTTTCAATATGTTAATTAAGTGAGCCTTGATGCAAGACAGCTGATAGTTATTGTAGTAATGTTTCTGACCACCCTGAAAGTGGGTCGTGATTTTATGTTATGTTCATTTACTTTTTTTTGACACCGATTTTGGTCCGTCGGTGGCGCGTTGCTGAGAGCTATGGAAACTGAATCTTGAGGTCCAGGTTCGAATCCGCACGGACGACATGCCATGTACCAATGCGTTTTTCTAAGTATATGTACGTAATACAAACTGTTCTCAAACAGTGAAGGAAATCATCGTGAGGACACCTGCATACGCTGAAGAAGAAATTCCGATGCATATGTGAAGTCTACCAATCCGCATTGGGCAAGCGTGTCGTACTAACGCCATACACCCACTCTGAGGGTAGGCCTGTGCCCTGTGGGACTAATTAGGCTGATGATGATGATAAAAAGACCAGATTTTTAGTCTATTATTTTATTTTTAGCAATTCACTCTTTACGATTACTATCGTGCGATTTACAATTACTTACAATAATTAAGGTTTAAATGAACCGACGTTGTTTAACGTATCAAATAAGTCATTAATTTTAAATCATTTGCCTGTCGCAATAAAGGTTGCTCTAAAAACTAAAAGGTTTGTTTTAATGATAGTTATAATAATTAAGTTGCGGATGTGGTACAATTTTAAGATGATTTATTAACTGTACTTGAGAAGTTTTTTTGTTTTATGATCGCAGGTAGTGTTCGTTTGTAACCAATTGGAAGAGTTACTAACTGCGATGAAGGAAGAAAAGACGACAATAACAAAATATTCCACTACTTAGGTATGTGAATAAAATTTGCACACAATATAAATTAACCAATAGATTACAAGCACAGTCGATAACGAACCTTTGAACCTCCTAAACCGACTGGAGTTATGCAGGCAGACCTGGTCCATCCCCATCACAGATATGATCTACATCCTATGAATACTGAATCAGCCTTGCAGCTGATGATAACAAAAAGTACGTCCATCTCTTATATTGTCATGGGAATACCCGCATAATATTATTAATTTTGTTGCAACCGTAACTGACCTTTGAACGGCTGAAACTCCTAAACCAACTGGAGTTATGCAGGCAGACCTGGTCCATCCCCATCACAGATATGCTCTACATCCTATGAATACTGAATCAGCCTTGCAGCTGATGATAACAAAAAGTACTAATCGGAATCGGAATCTCTTATACTATCATGGGAATGTCAGAATAAAACCGAGTGACCAAAGGTCAAAATTTTACTTGGAACTTACAACCTGAAGATTTTGCATATCCACAAGCAAAGCTGTCTCATAAATTAAACAAAACGTCAGTAACTCGAAGACCTTTGCACAGCCGAGCAATAAAATAATTCTTCCCAATAGATAGGTAATTAAGAGGATCCGTTAAGTCCTGAAATTAGCAACATAAATTGGAATCTTAAGTACCATAGGTACTCGTTAGTTTTACAAGGTTAATGAAATGCGGTCCGTTTGATGAGTAGCCGGTCAACAAGCTACTTAGATAAAACACAACATTTCTTTATTGGACTTCTTTGGAAACTGGAAGAAACTTTACCGGGTGGTTTAAGAGGATAGTCCTTGCAGGGTGCCCGAGCGCTATTTTTGACTTTTAGCGCAGATATCTCGAGACAGAAGCATTATAACAATTTAGTTTTTATGGTAATTTTGTTCCATTGGACAAGACCTATCCAACGACACCTCACTCGATTTATTAAATAACATTTTTCCAACCCCTCTTTCGGTGTAAGGGAGGGGGTCGAAAATATTTCTTCATAACTATTACATTTCTGCTTTTGGGTTACTGTTATCTGTATTTAAGCCAAATTTCGATTCAATAGGTACAAAAATGAGGGAGTTGTTGTGGCGGAGCATACAGACAGATAGACAGAATGAACGTAACCGTACGTAACGTGAACGTACCTAGTTAGTTAACGTCCTTGTTTGACTACGGAACCCTAAAAATGGCATTGACTTTAATTGGTAAGCATCCAAAATGTAATCAAACTTCGTTTGTATGAGAGAGCTAACGGTTACATCCTCTTAAATATCAAAAGAGACAGGACCACATAGAAGTTTATTCTATGCGGTTGACATCCTGATTCATTAGTAATAAATCACAAAGTTATTATATCTTACGCGGAATATAGGAACTGACATGAGTTGTCAAATTAAACCGTTTTTTTGGGAATTTATCACCCCCTATCAGCCCAGTAAAAATCGAATCGGTCGAGTTCTGTGTACTCGTATAATTGTGAATCTAACATGAAATCGTGGATAATTTAATGAAATAGTGTTAGTATATTTCACAATATAATCTAGGATTTCACTTTAGATTCACAAATTATTCACAGAGATCGAATATTTACCCTGTCGATTGTGTTGATAAGTTCCCAAAAAACGGTTTAATTTGACAACTCATGTCAGTTCCTCTATTCCGCGTAAGATATTATAACTTTATGATTTATTACTAATGAATCAGGTTCTATTGGATTGCCTCACGTATCCCTTTCTATTAAACAGTTGTGCCGCTAGGTACATCTCGCTGTCTCAGCTGTCAGTTCCTCTATTCCTATATGAATCATATAGAATCAAAGGCAGCAATCTGACGAATTATGAAAAAAATCTAAGTATGAAATTATCCGGCAATCTGTCAAGTCAAAACTAAAACTGTGAAATACTTTTTTTGCATGCATGCATGCATATACTCACGACTATATTCCCCGAGGGGGTAGTCAGAGATATTCTGAAACCTCAGAACATCCACGTTTCACCAGTAGTACCGAAACTCTGTCCAGTGTGACGGGGGGTGAGCCCGTCGCCACTTGTAATGGGCAGTGGGTACAATACATGCTTCCAAATTGAAGCACGCAGGTTTCCTCACGATGTTTTCCTTCACCGAAAAGCCAGCGGTGTTACAAATCGTACATAAATTCCGAAAAACTCATTGGTACGAGTCGGCTTGGACGGGGATCGAACCATCGCCTCCTGCACGGCAGGCAAGGTTACTCGCCACTGGACCACCACGGCTTCCTACGGCACCACTACTTTTTTTCAAATTGCCAATAATCAGCCATATGTCATATTGTCGCCTTTGATTCTATATGACTCATATATTAACTTTATGTAATAAATAAAGCGACAAATTAAAACCTTTTAATTGTGATTTTTCAATAGTCTTTAGGAAATTTTGTAAGTCTTAGAAATAACTATAGGTCAAAGGGAATACGGTTGTGAGTTTAAGTATGTACCTACATTGTACGTCTCCTGGAGAAAACCAAAGTCAGTTCCACTTTACCGCTGTACCGCCCTAAGCATTGCCGAGTCCCATTAGAGTTTTTTATCCGCACCACTCATCTTGTGGTTTAAAAACATTATCTGTTCACCACATAACCAGCTGAGGTCTTGTTACGGGGGACAATTTACTTTGATGGTTTTCTTTTTATTTTATGTTTTATTGTTGGTTGCAGTTAGCTACTGTTCTGTTATTACGTAATGATGGGATTATGAGGAAAGAATTTGATTGGCCATCTTCGTATGATTTGGTGGAGTCAAGTCGAAGGATTTTGTTCAGAATTCGGTATGTCAAGTTGTTTTGTCTTTATTTTAAACTAGCAGCCCGTCCCGGCTTCGCACGGGGTAGACAAATAAATTTTAAGACTCATTTTTCTACACCTTCGGTTACATTGTTCAAATTTTACCAAGGATCCCTAATTTTTTTCAAAATGAAATGTAGCCTATGTCAAATTGGAAGAATGTAGCATTCTATTGGTGAAAGAATTTTTTAAATCGGCCCAGTACTTTTTGAGCCTATTCATTACAAACATACAAACATACAAAAATAGGTACAAATCTTTCCTCTTTATAATATTAGTGTAGATAATTTTTTACGGATAGAAGGCATCATTTTAAGAAACTAATTTCTTTTTTTGCAATTCAATGAGTTTATCAATACAAATTACAGTTAATAAGGGTTCCTTGTTTACTACGGAACCCTAAAAATTAATTAGGGTTCCGTAAAAACAAGGAACCCTTATTAACTGTAATTTGTAAATGGCAAAGGTGGTCGCGAAAAAATTAATTCGAACTCCATGGAGAAAAACCTTTGCTTAATTTAAAGACATAAATATCACCTGCCTTCTCTTTCTGACTCTATGCTGGAAACAGAAACGGCAACATCAAATGTCAAATTCTGACAACTTTTTTTTTTTTTTTTGACCAATTATTTTATGTTAATTTTTAGTTTACCAAGGAGTTTACAGGTCCTGTAAGTGACGTCACTGGTACGTCCGAAAAACTACGTTATTTTATTAAAATGTAATCGATGTAATCGATGTTTAATCGTTAATCTAAAGAATCGATTATCTCGAAATGGTTTTCGATTCAGCACTCCAAAAAAATACAGAATTGAGCGAGGAAGCGAAAAGGTGAGCTTTGAAAAACTTTGAAAAACACAGGGAGGCTCACAAGCATAGCAGAGATATCCATTCATGGTGTATGATTTCATTAAGGGTATATTACTGTTGGCGCGCTCCATACAAACGAAGTTTGGTGATATTTTCAATACTAACCGATTAAACTCAATGAAATTTTGCACAAAAAATCTAGAAACAAATCTCTATGCTTGCATCGTGTCAGATTTTCTTTAAAATGTACAGTTTTAAAGTTACAGTGCCTCAAAGATTTCCATACAAATCTTAAATTAATGCTAGCATTGAAACTGTATATTTTAACGAAAATCGGACACGATACAAGCATAGAGATTTGTTCTTAGAATGTTTATGCAAATTTTCATTGAGTTTAATTGGTTATTATTGAAAATATCACCAGACTACGTTTGTATGCAGCGCGCATTTACGCATTCGGAATAAACTTCTCTTAAGGGTTGAAGGGGACACATTGACCGACGGCGACCGACGGTGGGCCTATACAAAAAGCAGGTTTTCTGTGGGAAGCCGTCTGCCGTTGTCGTCGACGTGTCGACGGTCCTGACCCTAAGAGTGCCTAAACTCGAACTGAAAAAACCATTCCTTCCTGGATAGGCAGCCTTTTCTTCTTAGGAGAAAGGCTGATTATTATTAATAAATAATTAGATTTAATAACCTAAAACGGTGTTTCTTGGTTTAAATTCTCAAACGAAAAGCGCACTCCTTACACCTTACAAACATAAACCCATGAACAGACAGTGACTTTATGAAGTTATTTCTTACATTCCAACCGGCTGCTCCTGGCTATGAATCTCATATAAGAAGTCTCCTAAAAGATGTCTAAAGCCAACGTCTGAAGAACGAGAGTGGCTTGATTTGTAAGATTTGATGCGTGGAACCAACTATACAAGCTGTCACGGGAGCGAACCCACGATATTCATAAGCAGCATCATCAAAGAGCGAATGCGTTCACTAGCTGCGGAAGCATTGAGCTGGCAAACATCTTAGAGGATATAGTTGTGTTTTTCAACACAACTAAATTATACACACACATACAAATAAATACATGATCATGTTTCTACCGTATTCCAAGATTGTTTTGGTTGGGTAATTTTTCATTGCTTTTATATAGATTTTTCGACTGACTGACTGATTATTTGATTGTCTTTAAATAAAGCTACTGAAGTCTATACCTATTAAAAACAGTCAGTACAAATAAAACTAGAAATCATCATCATCGTTTTTTTGCCCATATCTCAGCTAAAAATAACTAAAGAATTTAAATAATTATATTAATTGTGGCAATAGATATAATTCAGTCTTACCAAGGCGAGTTGGACCAAAGTATAAGTCTTAAAAGCTATTGTCATAACCTTAATTACTAATTGAAACAAAATACAAAATCGAGTATAACATAATATATGATAGCAAAAATAAGACAATTACAAAAAGACAATATGATACCCAAATTTAAAAAAAACGAATTCACAACATGATGTATGCATTATCATAATGGTAATTATCAATTTCATGAGATAGATTATCTATGTTTATATTAGAAAGGGATACAATACAAACTATTGCCCTTAAAAATCAAGCATCTCCGCTCGCTCCTCAATACATTTCTCAGATCCAAGAGCGACTGACTCTGAAATATTGCCGTTTGAATCGGCACGACAGTCTGTCCACAGCTTTATTTATAACGTGCGAGAACCTTTGATACGACGAATTAAAATAGCGGACATCGTTGGAGGTGGATTTGGAACAAATGGATATATCTCTTTATCTGTCAGCGCCAATTAATTTTGAGTTACATCTGTGTTTTAAAAGGACTGATGGTGGTTCCGTTAAAAAACAGCTTCGGAAATGATTGTTGATTAGTTACCGCTTTTACAGAATTTATTTTCGTATTGGGGTATTCTAAAATAGGGTTGACGTCACGCAGGCCGTAAAATATTTACCAAAATAATGTAAAATGAATACATAATAATGGCGTCGATACAAAATAGATAGATAGGGGCTAGACTTACAGGATGATAATTTTGGGTACGTAAGCATAAGCATAATGCCCACAACTATATTCTCTGAGGGGGTAGTCAGAGATATTCTGAAACCTCGGAACATCCACGTTTCACTAGAACCGAAACTCTGTCCAGTGAGACGGGGAGTGAGCCCGTCGCCGTCGCGTCGTTGTTTTAGTGGTTCTTTCCTTAGCAATTTGAAATGCCTAAATAATTTAGGAAATAGTAGTGCCTCTACGTGCATTATACTTTTGGCTATATACATACAAGGTGTTACAAAACATTTAAAACTTTTAAGGAAGTTGTTTAGACTATCAAACTGAAAAACTTTCACTATGGGACCAACATCGAAATCGCTCGAATAGATTTGTAGTTTAGTATGGAACATCCGTTTTTTTTCGAGATTTAGATATTGGTCCCATACTGAAAGTTGTGCAGTTTGATGGTCTAAACCACCCCCTTAAATTATTATTTCTATTTTTGTAACATCTTGTATACCTATATACTAACTTACTAAGTAAGCATTATTACTATGTTCCGTTTCGTAATATATTAAATAAAAATTTTCGTTTTAAAAATTAAATCCAAGTTGTCAAATAAAAATTTTATACACAGTGGAAGTCCATATGAATATTATAAAACATGATGTAACTTCCTATCGACCTGTGGTATCATAATAAAGAATTTGATTGATTGATTGAAATGTTGAAGCTGCAAATACTCAAAAAAAGTAATTATTAAATATAATACAGGGTTCTTCTTAATATGCTGACACTTTTTTAAGAGGATGATCAGACCGTCAAACTGAACAACTTTCTCTATGGCACCAACATCGAAATCGCGAAAAAAATTCAGCTGTCCCATACATTTGGCTCGAGGAGGTTTATGGTTTTGTGTGGAACAGATGATTTTTTTTCGCGATTTCGATGTTAGTCCCGTAGAAAAAGTTGTCCAGTTGGACGGTCTGATCATCCCCTTAAAAAAAGTTAGCATATTAAGAAGGACCCAGTTTAAAAAAAATTTTTGGTTTCCATACTAAATGCAATCAACTGATTGAACGTTTGTATGAAAAGTCGAAAAAATATTTTGCGAATTCCCTATAGGTTTCTTTGGGAAAGTTGTTCATTGTCATGGGTACAATCAGTCCTCAAGGTATGGCAACGATTCAAAGTAACATAATTATTCCTTCACTTTTAAAACAAATTTTAAAGTACCAACCAACTCTTTCCTACCAATCGATACATCGTAAAATTGTAATACCAACAAGTTCTTCAATGAACAATGAAAGTATAATCCAATCATTAAATATTACACATCTTGGAAGCTAAGTTGTAGAGTAGAATTGAGTTAATTAATCAATCAATCGGAGAGACTATTGTTCGAGGGCTTTTTGTTCAGGATCACAAAGGACTTGCCTCAATACTACCGGTCTTGCTCGACAATAGAATCTGAACTTTCACCTTAAACTCATTTCACTCCTTTTGTATGCACTTTTTCTTTGTAAGATGTTGGAGGAAACATTTTGTAGACTTTACGATTTGGTTTGGATTCAATGCAGGTAGCGGACTGTACCTACCTACTTCCGGTTCAATAGAAAATAGTCATCGATAAATCGTTGAGGACTATTATAAAATTGAATTTTATGATTTTTTTGTTCGGCAGTAAAGAGTTCAAAAGTAAAACAAAATATTAAAAAATAAAGAATTAAAAAAAAAATATGATAGCCGAATTATACAGTGTGTAGCAAATTCTAAAACGGTGAATTCAGATCATCTTACTGAACAACTTTCACCATGGAGCCACCCTCAGGAAACGCGAAAAAAAATCAGCTGCTCCATATAAAACAGCTGTACCTACTCGACAGTTGGGAGTGGCTCCATAGTGAAAGTTGTTCAGTTTGTTACTCTGAATTCAATGTTAAAGTATTTGCTAGGCTGTCACTTACACCCCGTATTTAAAAACATCGTTAGCAGTAGATGTAGCAAAGTTTCTAAACACATCGAAAGGGACTGGTCGTGAGTTTAGTACCTATGTATGTTATTTCAACTTTACGAGCGTTGACATCTAGATAATCCGATTCAACTAAAAAGGTTTGAAAACCCTTATTTGAATTAATTATTAAAAGCACTTTTACCTAAAACTCATCAACAGATTAACATGTACTTAATTAGCTTTGTTTTATACTTATTTAGAGTATATAATTTGTTTAAAATACGTACTAGATAAATGATTAAGCTGTTAAAACTGCTACTGGAATAATGTTAATAGCAAATGTCATTATTAGGTGGTTAATCTCTATTTAGATGAAAATAAAATTAGTTAGTGCCTTAAATTTTATTTATTGTTAAACTATATCTGTATAAGCTGCAGGATTTATTGTAATCCCTTCTCGGAGTGCTCAGAAAGTCTGCTATGACCAACAACTTACATTTATAAGCATGCAGTTGTTGCCAGGTAATAAAATCGCTAGGTACGATATCATTTTATATAGGGTCCAGCTTAATATGCTGCAATTTTTAAGGGGATGATCAGACCATCAAACTGAACTTTCTCTATGGGACCAACATCAAAATCCGCTGAATACGCTACATTTGGCTCAAGTAGATTTGCAGTTTTGTATGGAAGAGCTGTTTTTTTTCGCGATTTTGATGTTGGTGCCATACAGAAAGTCGTTCAGTTTGACGGTCTGATCATCCCCTTAAAAAAGAATCAGCATATTAAGAAGGACCCTGTATAAAATATTTGAATTTCATACCTCGTGGTTCCAGCTAAGAATACCTATAAATCACTCTACTTTACCAGTGTGTTGTATGGCGACAAATGGATTTTTACGCATTTTTTTGTAATCACTAGCCAGTCCTGAATCCTTCAAGATGTTAAAAGGAAGCTTATTTCAAAAGATAATTCTGATCAACTCAAAAGGTATTAGTATCGTAAGTATACTCAATTATACTAAGCGATTTTAAATTACCTACTTACTTTGTTTATAGAACGATCGACTTTGTTCAGTCTATAATTTAGTTTAAGGGTATGTTCATTTGCTTTATAACCTTTTTACTAAATACAATTATACATACTTTTTACATTATTATTTATAAGGATAAGCAGACCATCAAACTGAACAACTTTTACTATTTGAGCAAATATGAAATCGCAATAAAATCTGATGTTTCATTCTCTACATTTGAGTCCATTGGCATCGCAGCTTAGTAGAGTTTCTGGCCGCATCTTCTCTATAACGGAACACCTTCCGACGCGGTGGTAGATTCAAAAACAGACGTCAAAAAGTTATCTATTTGATATTATTTTGAATAAACAATTTTGACTTTTGACTTTGACTTTGTATGGAACAGCTGATTATTTTCAGGTTTGCTCCCATAGTAAAAGATGTTCAGTCTGATGGTCTGAACCTTAGGAAAGTAATGAAAATTAGGAAAGTAATTAAAAAATTGCCTAGTTTGTCAATTTGTATTATTGTTGTCTAGTAATCATTTATAAAACAACAAACAATACAGGGTGTAAGTGACAGCCTAACAAATACTGAAACTGTGAACTCAGACCATCAAACTGAACAACTTTCACTAAGGAGCCTACCTCAGGAAACACGAAAAAAAATCTGCTGTCCCATACATTTGAGTCGGGTAGGTAAAACAGTTTTGTATGGGACAGCTGATTTTTTTTCGTGTGTCCTGAGGTAGGCTCCTTAGTGAAAGTTGTTCAGTTTGATGGTCTGAGTTCACAGTTTCAGTATTTGCTAGGTTTTCCTTAGGTAGGCTCCATAGTGAAACTTGTTCAGTTTGATGGTCTGAGTTCACCGTTTCAGTATTTGCTAGGCTGACTTGATTGGTTGATTAGTAGACAACAATAATACAAATTGACATACTAAGCAATTTTTAAATTTCATCATTACTTTCCTAACCATCAGACTGAACTACTTTTTCTATGGAAGCAAACCTGAAAATAATCATCTGTTCCATACTAAGCTGCGATGCCAATCGACTCAAACATCCGATTTTATTGCGTTTTTAAGCACCGTTTCAGTATTTGCTAGGCTGTCAAGCAAGACCTCTGTAAAAAAGGCTACTATAAACTCGATGATTATATGAATGACCAAAATGTCTGGTCTTGACAATGTTACACTATGTAATTCAATATTGTATTTTGTAAGTGTACTTTGTACATATATATTTTTTTAAAAGATGTGTGTTGTAGAGTTTCTGGCCGCATCTTCTCTACAACGGAACACCTTCCGACGCGGTGGTAGAGTCAAAAATGACGTCAGAAAGCTTGCCATGTGATATTATTTTGAATAAAACATTTTGAGTTTGAGTCACTTACACCCTGTATAAAACGTTGCCAGTCGAACCGAAACGTCCGTTAAAACATGTGTAGTGTTGAGTGGAGCGCTTGTTTCGCCCCATGCTTAAATTTGCATTCCCACTTATTCATTCCCGTTTGAATATCGTTCTTATTACAAAAGGTACAATTACGCAAATTGCATAATGGCACACTGTCAGTTGTTTGAATTGTTACTTTGATTAGCCTGTTTATAGGTGCAACCTCTGGGAACAAGGTTTGATAACGCCATCTAGATTTAATGCTCATAATGAATTACTGTTCTATTGTTAATGCATCATTAGCGCATAAAAATCTAGCGGTGGCTGGCATTGAGGGGAAATTCAAGATGTTCAGATAACTTCTTTCTATGTCAGTTTTGACGTCACTGTTAAGGCCGTTGCGTAGAAAGCCCATGGTTAAGTCTAATCAAAATCAAAAATCGTTCTTTAACAATATTAGACAAGATAGCTTTTTGACGTAAATTTTTTGACTAACGCATACGCTTTGACACACATTCCTTTTGGCAAAATAATATTCAATGCCAGTAATGCGAATAATCATACATATTATTATACATCATCATCATCATCTCAGCCGATGGACGTCCACTGCTGGATATAGGCCTCCCCTAAGGATCGTCATAACGACCGGTCCTGCGCTGCCCTCATCCAACAGGTTCCCGCCGCCTTCACCAGGTCGTCGGTCCACCGTGTGGGGGACCTACCCACGCTGCGCTTTCCGGTACGCGGTCGCCACTCGAGAACTTTTCGGCCCCATCGGCCATCGGTTCTGCGAGTAATGTGCCCCGCCCACTGCTACTTTAGTTTAGCAATTCTTTGGGCTATCCATTATTATACATACCTATATAAATTAAGACAATATTCTCCTTCAGGGTAACAAAACTGTTTTATCATGATCATCATCTCAGGCCATCTCAGCTGATAAACTTCCACTGCTAGACATCTTAGATCTCCCCTAAGGATCGCCATAACGACCAGTTCTGCACTGCCCTCATCAAACGGGTGCCCGTTACCTTCACCAGGTCGCCGGTCCATCTTGTGGGAGGCTGACCCACGTTGCGCCTTCCGGTACGCGGTCGCTACTCGAGAACTCTACGGCTCCATCGGCCATCTGTTCTGCGCGTGACAAGCCTGCATAAGAAACATTTTTAATCACGAAATTTTACCCATTGAACCCTTCAACATGCCAAGAGTAACCTTGCTACTAATAAAAAGAGCTGGTAGTTGTCTCAAAGCTTCTATTTACCCCGAAAGAGATTCTTAAGTGAAGACTGTAGGATCCCAATCCAGAGTAAAGGTGTATCACGAATAAGAGTGAGAGGGGGCCATAATCCACCACACGGGCAAAGTTAAGTTTGTTGAAGGCAAGTTAGATGTAAACTTGTTAGAAATTTTTCAAGTCGCCTTAACAGGCCTTTGTTGCAATGAATAGTGAATTACACTGACATCCAACCCAACCAACTGCTTAACGTGCCTCTCGAAGCATGAACGCACTCGAGACAAAGAAAATATACTCGAGATGAAATACAACTAAAACGATAACCCATCAAAAGAATGATCGAACCTGGACTGGAGTGCTATTTTTGAAAGTCACACACCGTGAAAGTGATGCCAAACCAAACTCTATATTATTTCTGCATTTTTCGTAAAAAAATTACAATTTGTGACTTAAAAAAAAATAGTAATCCAAATATTGCTATACTTCGGCGATCGTTTCCAATACCGATGCTTAACTACAATTTGGAAAGGAAATATGCTCCTGAATATGAATGTAAACATTGAGATGTAAGAAAGCCAGTCGAAAATACACTAAAACATTACCGCAACGATTCACAAATGTTTCCAAACATGGTAACATTTGTACAGCAACAATAAGGCAGCACGTTTCAGCTCAAGCAGAATTGTCTGTCACAATTAATTACCTCATCCAACATGCATGACAATCTAATAGCGTTGATCTAGCCGCGACCCGCTATCCGCTTTCTCTCGCACGAAGTCCTTACTGGGACTCTGTGGCCAATAAACAAGCGATGTTAGAATACTGTCGAATTGAGAACCTTTCTTTGTCCATTGGATCGAGGGGAAGCGGAGGGAATCTATTCAATGGAATTGCGAACTTTTATACAATGAAGTTAGGAAAACAATCTTCTCATCGTGTGGGAAATGCCCTGGTGTCAGAATTTTTTCAGACCGCCTTACGGTCTCTGACGTGGTTTTTATGTAATGACTACTACTGCCACGAGAGTTAGTAGCCGGGACCAACGGCTTAACGTGCCATCCAAAGCACGGAATCGTCTTTCTTTTCAGACAATCAGGTGATTCGGCCTGCAATGTCAGAACCAATTGAGGAAAAACGCACAAAGTGACACATCACTAGGTGTCCCCCGTGGGAATCGAACCCATTACCTAGGCAGTTAGGTTAGGAAAACAATTGGAAAGGAATACTATAAACATACGTTTCACTCTATTGTCGCAGTTTTTGTTTCGGGCTAGATCTCCACTTTAGATAGTCCGTATCTTCGCTACTCGTCCGTATGACGATTAATCAGCTAATCCATCCACTGCAAGACGCTAGCCTATCCCATCACCATTAGCTTACATATTATTCCACAGCAGGAAGGCCAATCATTTCTTTTCCTATATAAAACGGGTCCAAAGTATCGCGCCACAGGTCAAACGTGCGCGGTGAGCGGGGCCGGGGGGGAGCATGTGCCAGTACCGACTTACCTGCGCGCGGTACCGAGTTTGCCGGTGCCCCATAACCGCACCAGCATCGACCAGCCTCGATCGCTAAGCGCGGTTGCGGTAGCGTAATTATAATATAGTGGTTACTATAATTATGCTATGTTACGAGTATTTCTAAGACATTCATCATCGCTGACTTACGAGCCTCTAGTCGAGGTCGTGAGTCGAACTTAATTGGGCCCCGGCCGGGTGACACGGAAAGGAGATGCATCGCCTGGCTGTATGGAACGCATAAATTTTGAGCTGAGAATTGGACCCCTTGGCACTTTTGCTGAATAATTTTGTAAGAGAAGATGTTTCATTCGCCTTCGTTATTGTGGTGTCATATTGCAATGATAGGATGTATAAATCAGAGAACGATGATGTTTAATATCATATCTAATGAACAAGAGGCAAATAAGGTAACACATTCAATATACCGTAATCCTTTTCGGGGTGGTCAGAAATTTCACACGACCACTGCTATTGTAGCAAGGTTAACTCTTAGCACTTTTACATTGTTAAAAATAAAAACTTACTTTATATAAGGAATAGTTATGATTAGAAGAAAGGAAGCTAAGAATAAGGAGATCATAATTTCTTACTTAAAAACTCGTAACTACGTTGGTGGCAACGTCGCTGTTCATAGATAAACTTAAGAAAAAAACAGAAATTTGTCTATGATGCAGAACAGTTACGCCGACGTCATATTAGGTTTAAGTTATTTCGGGTTTATTAGTAGACATTTTGCTTATTCTTAGGTGTAACATTTTATACCACGTTCATTTGTACCAGGGTTAGTGTTCTAAAGTGTAATTACAAATCAAATGGTGATAGGATGGCAAACCTTATACAAATAGAAGAAACCTTTGTCGTCTGTACCAAATGGTTAGATAGTCGTAGAAATGTTTTGGTCTACTCTGATCCGAGAACCACGGCTAAAGATGATTACTTTCAAATCATAATCTTATTTCTTGTCGGTTGAGTCACAAATCTTGTCTCTTTTCAGTTCTTCCTTTCCACATGTACCTTGAGCTCCTGACAGAATACCAATCTTTTCTTTCAATGTCAACAGTAATACCAAATAGCTCTGTCTAAGTCTTCATCTACCTCTGTATTATACAGAATAAAAAAGGTAGGCAGTATGTAGTAGGCTTAAGGTAGTTACAGAAGAAGCAATAAAGTTAGATGCGTATAATAACCATCAAATCTGAAAGCTTGAGAAAGAAGACAGGTAGTGATAAATGGTGAAGCACACACAAGTGCTGCATAAATAAAGGAAAAAAGCTCACAATAGACCGATAGTAGTAAGCGAGTTAGAGTGAGAGCCGTTGACACATTTGAAGATAATATGCGCATGTTCCTCTGCCTGCGGGTGATGTGCAAGCAAGAAGAGGTTAGAGGTTTCAGGTATAGTTGTGACCCTATTCAACTTGTGAGAAGCTTGCCACAGAATGGCATCACCACCTACGACAAACCAATAACAAACAAATAGGTTGGTTTTGTAATGTTTCTTTGTCCCCATTTGCGATATACCTACCTAATAACATTAAAATTATGTTTTCACAAACAAAGTTGGTATAGCTGATTATTAATTATTATAGAGCTTGTTTTTCTCTTTTCAGTTATTACATAAGTGTATGAGTGTGAATGTAATAAGTAGTGGAAGACTAAAGGAAGGATGGATAAAATATGTGCGAAATATTATAATATGTGCAAGAAAGGAGTGTGCACTGAAACGACGGCTGATAAAGATGTAAGGAAGATGATATTGTGTTGATTTAATTATCTTCATCTAGTATAAAATAGATGAAAAAATGTCATCCTTTGGTTGTTATATGATGTGACAAAGAGTAGTAGATACCGGCATACAGTTCCGTTTGTAGTGTTTATACTGAAACTGAAATATCGAATAAAACGAACTATCTTAAAAGTGGACCTTGCTACAATTGTACAGTTTTAGTAAAGTCGTCATCCCAAAAGATCGTGAATGCTATCTAAAGAGTGCATGTAAATAATAAATGAAAAAAAGTTGTCAGAGACATCGAATAAAAAGAACAGAAGAATTTACGCTTTAATAAATCACACGTAGAAATTCCCCTTTCCTCTGCCTTTATAACCACATAAGCTTACTCAAATTGGATATTTCTTCCATAATCGCTATGGCCTACAACTTGCACCGTATTCTCATGAATACGAAGCGGGCGGCGGGCGCCGCGTAACGAGTGCGCATTTACATTTCATCTGCTACAAATGACGCGGTACAATGCACAGGTTGCATGAAGACGCGGGCACATTGCTCGCGAGGGTTGCTCTTGACGTGTTCTGACACGATTCTGTAACGTATCGCGAGTTATTTTTGTAGAGGAAATGAAAATTGATTACTTGGTATTAGATTTAAAAATTGGGTAGATAATGTTTTGGTAGTTCATTTGAAAAGTCTGGAAACTTAAGAAATAATTTTCTCAAATTTGTGCTATACAGGGAAGAGAAGAAATAAGAGATAAAAGTGAAACACTAAAGTAGTCCACTACAGCATGAGTGATTGTTGTGTGACATCGTAGTTCATGCTGACACTAAAGAAGACAAGATAGTGAAATATACCTATATCAGACTAGGGTAATATAGTAAAAGATATTAATGTTTTAAAGGTTAGAAAGGGAAATTAAATCTATTAAAAATTCGTCTACGGTGTTGTCCGTTATATAAGATTTACGATGACGATGTTATCTGACACTCTCCTCGGTTTCATACAAATATATCTACATCGCATTTGTTTAAATCAATTAAATGTAATATACTCAAAAACGTATGCCAAAGTTGGGTCAAAACAGGACAACAAACACATATTACTTCGATACAGAACGTAGAATAATCAAAGCAAGATGAAAGAAGATATAATTCAAACAAAAATATAACTGGAATATGAAAACGATGCAGTAATTATTTGCTTCACTAATCAAGGAAGGATTGCTTAGAACTAGAATGTATGTAGGTAAACGTTTCTACATGCAAATCGTATCTCATTACGTAAGACCAATATAGAGCATGAAGCAGATCTTGTTACTCAACAGCATCTATAATGCCATGTTTATGAGTGCCTGGATCAAATGGAGCATAGAAAGTTACAACTTGATGGAGTTATTGAGGAAGTGTTTCGAGATTTAGTATTGAGCTAATGTCTGATATTGATAATTCGTGCTTGGATATCGTAAAGCTGTTCAGTGGGCGAAATTGTCATTGACGCATTTCATCTTATGGTTTGACTGTAGACTATTTATTTGCAGAATGTTTATTTTGATTGGTTTGTTCTTAATATACTTTATTATGACCATTATCAACAACGTCATCATCGTCATCTTTATGACGTCGTTATTCTGGTTCCTGTGTCAACAACATTCAAAAAATGTTGTATGTAAATTTTTTACGATTTTAAGAAATGTTGGGACAACCCTGCGCAAAAAATATGTACACTGATTTAAAAACGGAGGAAACATCAAAATGTTATTCTTTCCATCAATCTACATAGACCCTTAACAATACAACACCACATTGGCATACGTGGATGGCGCAAAACTGAATCCATCCGTCGAAATAAAACAAGCTTAAAAAACAAACTGGGAACTGCATAAAGATATCCATGTCCGCAACGGAGTGAGAGCGGGACTGCTCTTAAATAAAATAAGGCAGTTATGTAAATGATCCCCTTGGACCGTCCCAGAGTTGCAGTGGAATTACAAAAAAGCCTTTGTTCCCCTATTAGGCCTTGGACATAGTGAATGTACGTTATCTGTCCTGTCTTGGGTAATGAGGGGAATATATTTAGGGTTTATTTGTAAGCTGATCAAGCATTACACGTTTTGTCGAACCTTTTGACAAAAGAAACCTGATTGGTAATTTGAATGAACTTTTTGGGGAGAAGTTTGTGAATAATAATCATTTGGGAATGATTTTTAAGACTACTTAGATACATCTAGTACGTCTGAATTTACCTTTTCAATAATTGCAAATTCTAATCTGTTGCTACTCTTTCCACTTCTCAAAGCAGGGTCTGAATTTGATAATTGAAATAAAGTACGGAAGTACCAGAGGAACATAAAACCTTGAGAGATCATAATAATATATTATGAGGTCCTAAGTCAGGCATCCTCCACGTGTGTCCACCTCTGGTCTCTTTAAATGAGTCTGGAGGTAACAGGGTATGGGTCGGTGCACCCTGGGCGTTTGTCAGTGACTTCCCAAGTGTGATCTCACTGGCTTACGGTGAATAGCCTGACAATGGGGGTTGGGGGGGTGAGCCTTTCTCCAAGTATACCTCAGATTAGCAAAGGAGGAAAAATTTAACAGTACAGCTGTGAAGCATCAATTAACTATGCTTTTTAAGTACCTAGCTTCATTCCAACTCGACATTGGCAAAATCATCTACACCAAGATGGGTCCATTATTTCAAAATTTTAATATAATACAATATATATTTTTATGACCTACTGCATTATGTATATTCTGTCTTGCTTACCTATATTATCTGTAAATGCATTTGTTACGTTGATCCGATCGCTACCGCTTCCACTAAAGCCTCTACCGCTGATAGTGTGGAGTTACACAATCTGGCAAGGCACTGCCCGCGTACCTGATTACAATGCCACGCTCCCCTTGCTACGCCCCTGTCCTGTGACACTATGACAGCCTAATCACAGTGTGTCACTGGTCTTATTACCTTCCGCCTCTGTCTGGAATACCTTCATGCTTTGATTAACTAATTGCCTAGAAGTAAAAATCATTTTCCTTTAATGCGATTTGGTTTCTATTTTGATTTGATTTTGATTAAATTTTCTGTTCTGTCTCTTATTCTTCGCTTTTTAGGGTTTCTTAGTGAACAAGGAACCGTTATTTCTGTGTACCTAATAAATGAATTTGTGCACGCATCACTTAAAAACTACAAAACCGATTTGGATAGGGTTTTCACAAAACCATAGGGCTTAGTTTGGATTACACATTTTTGGCTTTATTAAACGCAATCGGTTAATTTTGTCAAAAGTTATGAGTATTTAAAGTCAGTGGTCGGCGCGTACGAAGTCGCGGGTGCCGCAAGTATTTAATAAAAATAATGAATAATAAATAAATAAATATCTTGGACATTGTCACACAAATTATCTAGTTCACATTTAAAGTGCCAGAATCTAGCCTGGACTTGTGTTATAATGACTAGAAAACGATATATAATAAATATATAGATACAAACGTCCATGACTCGGGTACAAATATTCATATTCATCATACAAATATTTGTCCCTTACGGTATTCGAACCCGCGACCCTCGGCACAGCATGCAAGTTCACTACAGACTGTGCTATCGGGCCGTCAAAGTAAGTATATTATTCAATATTCCACTCAAATTCAATTACACTTTCAAAACCCGTAAGACTACTATATCTTGGCGACATAGTGGCGGATCGAAGCCAAGCTTTATTTTTCTATTACACTCTTGACTGAATACAAGAAGAACAAAAGGAAGGTTAAGTACAGAGTAAATAAACTCATTTTTCATTGATCCACTGATGAGATCTTGAAGGATATGAAGTAAGCGATCCACTGGCAGATAGTGTCGCCATGAGTTGTGGTATTTCAAGACAGGAATTATAATTTGAACGATGCTCTATTGATACTTAATTTTCGAGTAGTTTTTTGAAAGGTACTTGTTTTAATTTAAACTTTGGAAGACTAGCAAAGTCATCCTTAAGGTGGTTGCGGAGTTGTCAATTTCATACAAAAGTACGACGCGTAATACGCGTTGACGGTACAATTAAAAGTAATATTTTATGTATGGAAAAATAGTTTTGAAAATCTATATAGATGCCGCGTATCAAATAACATTTGCAATTTATTATATAATTACGAAGATATAAAGCTTTGAACTTATACATAGTAAAATTCATAACTTTATATCTTCGTAATTATATTATAAATTGCAAATGTTATTTGATACGCGGCATCTAGATTTTCTTCACTATTTTTCTATATATAAAATATTACTTTTAATTGTACCGTCAACGCGTATTACGCGTCGAACTTTTGTATGAAATTGACAACTCTGCAACCACCTTAAGATTAGTGTAGATTTAACAAGAGAGGAGAATGTTTTGCTCCTCAGAACCAGAACCTCAGAATCTCAGAACCTCAGAAGTAGACTTCTGAGGTCCCAAAAAGTACAGTAAAGACCAGACGTAAGATAATTGACATTCGGGCTAAGATTTTAAAAAATACAATTTTCCAGCATATTCTGCCATGAACGCATGCAAATGTTAATTATTTAATTAATAATAAGTGGTTCAGTTTGATGGTTTAATCCACGCTCTAAAGTTTGACCCAGCTTTAAAAGATAGCTGGAATAACCCAGATACGACTCACCAAGAAATCTCAAGAACTAAGTATAAACCTATAATCTTTAAGTTTGGCACATGTGTTTCTCTTCGTTTCTATGTGCTCACCGAGGAATTTTCGAAATGAAACTCCTGAAGTTGTAAAAATGGGGGTCAAATATTGTATCAGAATTTCGATTTGCACAGCTAATCTTTAATGTTTTGTGCGTTCAGTTTTAGCACAGAATATAATGTTTCTGTTAAAAATCATCACGTAAAAAATTTTTTAAATTAAAGATTGAAGAATTTAGTATTGGATGGGACTTAAACCAGCAATCTGCTAGTCCGGGTCTTTGATTCCATCGTCCGATTATGCTACCGACATTCACACGATACAATAACATTATTCTTTTGCCCATATCCCACTATTTGGGTCAGTGCAATGAGGATGACGATAACGACACGTTAAAGTTCTTATATTCGTAGAAGAAATAATAATAATAATAATAATAAGCCCGCAGGGCAGCTTGTGGCGAGCTGATGGTGAGTGGCGACACCACGGACCCGATTCTCCAGAGGGCCCGGATTGATTTGGCCCTCACCTCCTGTCTTGCCTTAACCGGCCGGCCAGGAGTGGAGTTGCAAGAGCAGAACCTATGCTCCAGGTTGGAAGTGTAAAATGTCATAACGCCGGGACCTGCTGACTGGTGCGCTTAGCACCGGGAACCGGCGCCCGCAGACTCACCTCTCTACAACCTTAGCCGCTCAGTCGATGTTGCCGCCTTGTCACTCCTTGCGAGCGGCGTTTTTGGGGGGCCCATTAAATGAGTTGGCAAGTCACCGTCTGCCATTTTTGACAAACTAGAGACATTTGTTACGGCAGGCGTCCCGAGTCTCTCCGCAATAACCCAGATTTCCCGTTCCACCCAGTTCACCCCCATAACCCAAGTAATTTTCTATCCTTTCTGCAATAGTCTCTGCACCGAACTTGGTTTGTCTTCTGGTGCATTTGCATAATGTATTCGGATATAGACTACGCTTGGTGCATCCCCTCACATTTAGATAAAAGTGTCTCAAAGGGGCCTCTACGTGTTGGACCTGTGTCCCCACGCAAGCCTTCCAAAGGTCCGGGCTACGGCCCGTGAAATACCGTTAGAGATACAATAATAATAATAATAAAGTTTATTATCTCCACAAAGTTAGGAATACAAAGGTTTGTCTTAAAATTAGTGTACAAATTTTTGTGGAGACTGGAGTCTGTTTAAAAAACCTAGAATCTAGGAATTGTGCAACAAACCCCAGGCCTCCACCACCGGACATGATTACGTTCTGAGTAGAAATAGAAAGAAAACATGAATCGATAAATGCAAACCAGGTTATCCAGAAAAGACTGTGTGATTTCATAAAAGAAGTGAAACAAAATTAAAAGTAAAAAGAAAATAAATAATAATTAAGTAATAATTTTAAGATATTAACAGTACATGTTAGTTGTGTATGTGTGTGAGTGAGTGTGATTGCTGGTGTGAGTTTGGGTGGGGTGTGTGTGTGTGGGGATGTGTGTGCGGGTTTCTGTTTTTTGACTTGTGAGTGAACTAGGTGTTTGTAAATTCTGACCAAACGCCGGAGTTACAGTTATGGGAAACACAGCTCGAGTTAGCCCTACGACAGCACAGTCTTGGGATCGGTTATGTAGAACCACTAAGTGAGCAAAGTCGTGTTAGTCGTGCCCAAATTTTGTCTATCGATCATTGTAGTCACATAGAAGTAATTACAAGTCAGGGTGGAGCAAAGCTTCTGTCTCTAGATAGTTCAGGCTTTGGAGCCATTCTCGGAGAATTTTTTTGGTTGCGAAGCGATTTTTAGATTCGATAGAGGCCAAGCTATTAGATTTGTTGTATAAGAAGTGTCCAAGAAAATAAAAGAACCTGTGACTAAAGGAAGTCCTGCATCTAGGCCCATGGATTATACGACTGCGACGGGATTGCTGACTGTCACCCATACTGAAAAACGTTTCCGAGTGCTTTCTCAAGACAGTTTGCAGTATAAACAATTGCCTTACAGTCAGAACTCCACAGCTTTTGAATAGGTCCTCTGTAGGGTAACGGAAAGGTTTAAAGGTGCTGACCTTGAGGATAGCTCTTTGAGCTCGCTCAAGTGCAATAAGATGAGTTTTAGCAGCACCTCCCCACACTGAAACGCAGTATCCCAACACGGACTGACAGATAGCATAGTAAACAGTCTTAAGATTTCTTGTATCAGCCACGTGGCGAAGTTGTCTGAAAACAAAAATTAACTTTCTCACTCTAGTGGAAAGTAGCTTTATATGAGGCAGAAAAGTTAGCTTGTCATCTATATGAATACCCAAATATCGTATTGAGTCAGCTCTCGTTAGATGCAGGCACTCACAGTCAGGCACAGGCTCAGAGTGTGTGTGGGCGACAATGGTTTTGTTAGAGATAATTGCGCGACCAGCATTCCGCATAGAAAAAGCCAGGTATTTGGTTTTATCGGTATTAAGTGAGAGGAGATTACTACGCAGCCAGTCTGTTACCTTCAGAAATCCCGTTTGCGCAAGTTGGAAAGTTTTATCCCAAGTGTCTGCAGAAAAGAAGAGAGCCGTATCGTCGGCGTAGGCTATTATTTTGCCGCTGTCGAGGTTCAGATTGCACATACTGTTTATGTAAATCAGAAAAAGCGTGGGGCCCAGTATACTGCCCTGAGGCACACCGTATTCAATTGAACCTTCTAGACTTGTGCAGTCACCAATCCTGACACTTTGCCTGCGATTAGACAGATAACTCTTAAATAAATCAAGCTGTTTACCTCTGATGCCTAGAGCTTCTAGTTTTGTCACAAGTTTGGGGACAGAAACCGTGTCGAAGGCCTTTGCCAAATCAAGGAAGATAACAATACATTTTTTGCCATTGTCAAGTGAGTGGACTATACTGTTTATCAGCTCATGGACGGCATCCTCAGTGGATCGTTCAGCACGAAAACCAAACTGTTGATCTGATAAGAGCTTATTATTTTCCAAATATTTGATAAGTCTTTTGTTTATTAACCGCTCAAGAATTTTTGATAGAGCTGGCAAAACAGAGATAGGTCGGTAATTTGTTACATTGTTTCTGTCCCCGGACTTGTGTATCGGATGTACAAGGGCTTTTTTAAAAATTTCTGGAAATATGCCATTTTCTAGACACTGGTTAAATATGTGAGTGAGAGGAGGAATAAGAATATTTTTGTATTGTTTCAGTATGTCACAAGATATACCATCGATTCCTGTCGCACAATCCTTTCTAAGAGAGTTTATAAGGAGTTGTATCTCTGACTCATCAGTGTCTAAAACAGCAAAAGAATTACATGAATGCACGGGGTCTGATATACACCTATTTTCTGTGTTACGTGAAATAGGCAAAGAAATTTTGTCTGCTAAATTTTTGCCAATGTTTACGAAGTATTTATTAACAGCGTTTACCGATTGGATGGGATCGGGATACAGAGACAGTAATTCAGTTGCTGTTGACTTAGTTTTAGTTGTGTACGTTATATCCCTAACCACGTCCCATAAACGTTTTGGGTTATTCGCTGCTTCACGAAGTTCATTTCGTTCATGCTGTCTTTTGACCTTTTTTAATGTTTTGTTGCAAAAATTGCGATACCTTTTGTATGTAACTCTTAGTGTATCATTATCAGGCGAGACTTTGAGCTGTTTATACATTCTGTCCCTGTTTCTCATGCATTTAAGTAAACCCGGGGTAATCCAAGGTTTTAGTATTATTTTGCGATGCGGAACTGTGACCTTCCTGGAACACATTTTTTGAGCTGTTGATATTGAATTAGTTAAATGTGAGATTGCTGCATTAGCGTCATTCAGAGTGAGTGCCAAGGTGAAATCAATATTATTCAGTTCATTTTTAAGTGCTGTATGGTTAATTTTAGTTTTAGTCTTAGCCGGAGGAGTGTGGCTGTGCTTATTTAATGCCGTTACAACGGCACAGTGATCTGTGACCGTGGAGTTTAAGACCAGAGTGGTAGCTTTACATTGTGTTCTCATAACTATGTGATCCAGAGATGTTCTGTCATGTGTGGGGTAAGAATGAGCAGGCAAAAGGCCATGAGAAGCGACCAACGTGAGGTAGTCTGAGCTATTTTTATCGTTGTTGTCAGGTGCTATGTCTATATTTATATCACCAGTAATTATTAGATTTTTGTATGAATTAAGTTTTGCGAGTTCTGCATCTAGGGAAGACATAAAGTTGTTTGTATCTGTGGTAGCTGGCGGCCGGTATATTGCAAGAAGTGCTACATCAGTTCCTAATTTAATAAGGAGACAACTAGAGTCAGCTAAATTTATTTCCGTGACTAAGGAGTTCGAAATGTTGCTTTTGATATAAACCACGACACCATCATTCTGATTTATTTGTTTGTCCGTTTTATGTCTATTATAACCTTCTAGATCGGGCAAATTAGGGTTGCAAGAAAGCCAGCATTCTGTGAAAACTATTATGTCCCATTTAATGTCAAGTCGAGCCATTAATGTTAGAAATCCAGGAAGATTAGCTGAAATGCTACGAATGTTTTGCACAACAACTGTAAGTGATTGAGCATTAAGAGTCCAGCCAATTAGACTTTTACATTCTTCGGGATCACATACATATGAGTCTGAAACCGATACTGCGTCGACATTTGACGCAAGATTAGTTATAAAATCGAACTTTTACAGTCATGCGTATCGTGTTGCGTGAGAATGCACATTCGTTAGAATAGTTGTCCTTGGCTAATATCGTAACATATGCAGAATAAATGTTAGATGCTGCAAAGTGAAGTATGAAAAGTATTTCGCTTGCAATAATGGTAGTGTGTCTGTATGCGTAAGTGTGAGAGAAGTTGTGGATTTTAAGATGAGGCTGGGGGCAAGGTGTGTGTTGATTGAGTTTTATGAGCTGAGTACGTTTAATGATAGAATTTGTTAGTGTTAAAAATATAGGTAAGACAAATAGTAAGCGAGATACGAAAAGACATTCAGGATAAAGACTACATAGAATCATAACAGAGACCCGAGTTAAGTTATGTGGATCGCTGCTACTTTCCAGTCAATCATTTCTTCGGAGTTTTTCAAGGTCGTCCATGCAGTCGATACGCAACGCCCTCAGGTTCTCAGATTTTCGAATGTAGACTATTCCCTTCGAAGTCCAGCAGTAGGCATAGCTATTTTCGTTGGCAAAAGCTCGGGTATGGTGAAATAGACTCTGAGCCTTGAAAGTTTGCGTTTCAGACACAAAGATGGGCTGTTTGGCTCCAACTACTTTCAAATGCTCTGTGTTTAGTTTTTCTTCCCTCGGTCTGCCTCTGTTAAATTGTTTTGTAGCCATTAGTAGTTTTTCCTTTTTCAAAACACTTCCAAATTCAACAATGAGAGGCTTCATTGTTTGCTTTGCTGAGTTCACTCTGTATATATCCTTGATCTCAGCTTCATGTAATTCCAATTGTACGGTAGTTGCTAAGTGTTTTACCATGTTGCACATTTCAGTCTTAGTTTCCGCTTGAGACGTTGGAAGATTACGTATTTCTATCCCGGCGGATCTTGACTTACGCTCAAGTAACTCAATTTTGTACTCAAGGTGTTCAATCAACTCCCTGTCTTTCTTTTTGTCCTCTTCCAGACTCTTCATTTTGTTCAAGAGGACGTCATATTTTTCAGACATAAAGTTAATACTTGCCTGTACATCGGTATTCTGCTCCTTTACCTCGATTATTGCAGTCTGCAGAGAGTTAAAACGCTGATCAAATTCGAGGGAGAGCGATGTAAACCAACTTCTCATATCACTCTTTAGAGACCTAATATTGTCCTCATTATCTTCTTTTTCGTGTTTACGCTTTGAGCGTAGCGGATTTCGTTTGGTGGGTGGACTGTTTAAATTGGGTTCCGAGTGGTAATGCTCACCTGGTGGCTCCGCAGACGATTGTGGTGGAGTACGTTTTAACGGCATTGCTTAAATTGTAGATTGCTCAAATGGTAGATTTTTCACCACTCTGGCAACACCAGGTATCCAGAGTCTTAAAAAGTATATAGTCTAGTCTATGGTCGCAAGTTTCATTCGACGGACGTTCCGTCGTTCACTCTCTTCGTTCACTCAAATGTCAAAATAGCTAAGTGGTGACTCACACATTTGCCGATAACAACTTGTTTTTCTTCGACGATCCGTTGCCGTAACTTGAGAAAACAGTTATTGGCTAGGAAATCGGTGTTTGTCTTCGAGTTTACGTGGTTAGTTTGGGTTTTCTCCTCTTGATAATAGTTTTCTGGCTATTTCCTTCAGGATCAACAAATCTACGTATTGTCACTTTGACAGCCGGGGGCGGAGAAACGATTGTTAATTGTATTTATCCTGTACCATTTTGTTACATAGTCACAGTACAAATGGCGTAGAAGCACACTTTACCTTCGAAGCAATCATCCGCCATCGCTCGCGGATTATGATGTATTTATTTTTTACGCTGTTATTCAAGTAAATTACAGATAATTTCACTGTACAATACGCAAAGAACTGTAAGTTAGTGCTTTACGATATTTTAATAGATGCTTTAGGCGTTCAGTATCGTTTTTATTGCATGTTTTGAATAGACTGACAATGTACAAAATGGGGGTAATTGTTTATGGATGAGAATTACCGATTTTCCTTTGTACAGAGTCTATTTTTGCTATTCAAATTGTAAGAGAAATTTGAGCAAATACCAAGGTGATTGGATCTAATAAGTTCTCCTTGAATACGACATATTGAAATTCATTTTAAATTATGTTCTTTTGTTTTTCACATGACTAATTAAGAGTAGGTATTATGGTTTTTGCGAGTGTGGTTTCCGGTTTACAATAATTGAAATCTTGGGGATGTGAAGTTAAACCAAGTTTTATGATCATCCCCAAAAGAAACAGAGACATGTCTCGGTTATGAGTCTTGGCTACATTTTTATGTTATCTACTAGTTTCAATCAATTTCAAAAAAGGTTTAGTTTCTAACATTCAATTATCATGCCGTTGCTATTGTACTGTACCAGAAACAACACAAGAACAATAAAGCGAGAGTATAATATATTCTAAGAGTTAAAATTTAAAGTAGGAGTATTTAATTCTTCACTGTTTTTAATATTTCCATTGTTTTGTCTCTTCAAAGAATATTTTCAGTACATTAACGCAAAATTCCTTTCGTAGCCGGAACATGAGGAAGCGATAAACTCATTGTTTTAGCTAACTTAACAATAATGTCGCTACCACAATACCGCATTCTTAGTTGCTACTTGTACATCCATAAACTCACGACCGAACTGTTTTGGAGTGGTCAGAAACATCGTTAAGCAGTATGGGTTGCGGCATACCCCATATTTTATTCCGGTGGGCTTCGTATGAGGTGACTAGCTGGTATTCAGAAAAATTCAGACACGTTTTTTTGAGTGGAGTTAGAAATATTTCAACAAACGGAATTTCGACGGAACGGACGGACGAATGGAAGACTCACAATCCTTCTAATCTAAAAAAGTTAAGAGATCTGATGTAGAGTTAGTCTTTATATTGGCCAATAAAAGTTAAAAGGCTAAAAGATAAAATTTGGCATATAAGTATTTTATTTTACCCCTAAATGCAGACGCTCATGACTACGTTCCCCGAGGGGGTAATCAAGGTTCACTTTTCAATAGTAGTACCGAAACTCTGTACAGTGTGACGGGTAGGTATCCACTTATTTATAATGGACAGTGGGTATGTGCCTTGAAATTGAAGCATGCAGATTTCCACACGATGTTATTCTTTACTGAAAGTGTTGTGGTTTTATACCAAAATATGTTATTTCTTCTATTTGAACTTCAACTGCTGTTCTTTGCATTTTTGCGTGCATTCATTCATTCGTCACGACACATCAAGTGCAATTGATTGGATTCAATTTAATTCTAAGAGAATATGTTTGTACATCCCACTGGCTCCCATATAGAAAATCAATCGACTGAATCGACTTTTTCATAGAAGGTCAAAATTTTTTTGTCGTTGTTCGATCCATATTCTTCAGGGAAAGTTGTTTGGTTTCATTGTCTGAACACACTCTTCATATTTTTCGAGTTATTTAATTTTTAAGGTTCCGTTCCGAAAGGGTGAAAACGGGGCCCTATTCCTATGCCTACGTTGTCCGTCTGTCTGTCCGTCCGTCCGTCCTACCTATTTAGGGCTGTTACTTTTGAACCTTAATAGCTGGATTTGTTAACAAATAATAAAAACGTCAAAAAGTAAAATATTAAGGGGGTCCTCATACAAGACAATAGTTCTTATCAAAAATTTTTCTTCTTGCTCTGTCGTAAAAACGGTAATACATACAAGTGTCAAACTTGGTGTGATTATAGAGCAAACACTACAGAATAACAAAAAATAATAAAAACCGGTCAAGAGTAAGTCGGTCTCGCGCTTAAGGTCCCGTAGAAACCAAACTTTTTTCTATGTTAAAATGTTGTGTGGTACGGTGCGAGTAGCCGGACTCGCACTTGAGTTTTTTGGTGTATATCAAAAATAACTATTTCGTAACATATAAAGCTCTGACGAGACATACAAAAGGCAGTAACAACGTTGAACAGAACTGCAACGGAGGTTAATCTCAGTTAATTAGACGATATAGACATGTAGTCTGAGACGGTATCTTGTGTTGAGCTGCCCTTGTTAACGAATATGTAAGGGATGTGGTTACGACAAGCAGATTTCAAATGGCTTTATTTGCAGAACTGTAGATTAATCAATGAAGGAAGAGCTTTGTTATATCTGTTCTGTGTTTAGTAGAAAGCAATCCTTAATAGTATAGTTAGTATACTGGGTCTTAGGGTAAGCAGTTGCATTACTTTAATGAGTGATTGTGCCCATGATACTGAACAACTTTCCCTATAAGAAACCTAGAGGAGATTCGCAAAAAAAAGGTCGAGTCTTCATACAACAGTTCGATGATTGCATTTAGTATGAAAAAACAAACATTTTTTTTACAAATTTTCTAAATGTTTCTTTGGGAAAGTTGTTCAGTATCATGAGTAACATTACCTCTTAAAGTTATGCAAATCTTTACCCTAACACCCTGTACATGGGTGTAAATTTAAACGCGTTACGTACTTGATGGCGCTTTAGACCATCAAACTGAACAATTTTTACCACCAACCAACATTGAAATCACGAAAAAAAATTATTGTATAGTTCTATATTAAACGCCAATGGTAACTCGACCCAAATGCATGAAACAGTAGATTTTCTTTTTCAAAAATACTGTATTCGCACTCTACAAAAGCACAGTGTGAGTTCGTTTGTAAGAAGAGTCCAGGGTGTAACATATAGGCATGAAACCATAATATCTCTTAGTCGATACCCACGGAAAAAACGACTGGTTCATTCAAAGCTTTACCGCAGTTCTTTCACATAAATCCCCAAAGTCAACGTACGGTAATGAAATGTAACGGGATATAATCCCAAATCCGTGGCCTAATTTAGGCCTCACCTGTAATCTAGATCTCCCATTGTCCCGGCTTTTGTGCGGGACTATTGCAAATTAACAGGCGCTAGAATTTCAAGCCTTATTTCATTCCATGGATTTGGATATTATTTTTGGATTATGGTTATCTACGTAATACCGACTGCTCTCAAACGTCGAAGGAAAACATCGTGAGGAAACCTGCATACGCTGAAGAAGAAATTCAACACAACTCATCTCAGTTCTGATGCGTATATGAAGTTTACCAATCCGCATTGGGCACGCGTGGTGGACTAACGCCCTTGACGGTATGCCTGTGACCTACAGTGAGACGTATAAACTCAAATGCCTTACGGGATTGCTTCAGACTATCAAACTGATTAACTTTTACTATGGGACCAACATGGAAATCTGCTGTTCCATACAAATGTAAATCTTGACCAAAATATGTCTGAAACAGTAGTTTTTTTCGCGATTTCATAGTTAGTCCATAGTTCCATTGTAAAAGCTGTTCAGGTTGAAGTCAGTCTGAAGCAACCCTTTAAGTATGCAACGCATTTGAGTTTACACCCTGAGTGTATAGGCTGATGGTGACGATGATGATTATTATGGATGTTTGAAGGTAAACTTCAATATGCAAAAGGTGAGCCATATTTGGTAGTTGTAGCAAAGTCTCTGACGACCCCAAAAGAGATTATGGTCGTGAGTTTATTTTAGTATGTGTAAGTATTGTAAAGATGCACCAAAATGAAATCATCAACAGAATGAACACATTGAGTTTTTATCCAAAACAATCATCAATTAGCGAGCTATCGGTTCGCATTCTCTGATCGTGTTGTGTTCGGTTCGATTCCCGGCTCCACCACAAAACATCAGCTACTACTAATGTGATTGAATTCATAAATATTGATGATTGGCGAGACTGGTTTTTGTGAGGGCATTTGCGGATCGATGGACGATGATTTAATAAAATGTTCGAGTCAGGTATAAATTGATTTACAAAAATTTCTTGTTTAGAAATATGATGAATTTGTAATGTTTCAACTTTTGATGTAAATGATGATAAGGGCCCTATTTTATGGATTATCTCGGAGTGCTAGTATAAATTTCTTGAGATATTGGTTAGCTATTTGTACTTTAATAATAGGTACTCTGTTTTGTCTATCAAATTTTCCAGCAAGTGAAAATGACTATGATCATAATATCTACCTGAATAATGCAGGTGTATTGTGCAGACATGAAATTGAAAATTTTCTGTATTTTTGTTGTCTAACCTTTATTATTGAATTTATTAGGAACATAATTATAACAGACTACATAAAACGATTACCGGTTCTAATCTAACTAAAAAAAGTATGTTGTGTTATAAATGCACTAATTAAAGAATAATATATATATATTAATTATATATATTAATAATAATATTGAGAATAGCGATGCAGGTCTCTAAGAACGTACTAATCTTCTGCTTTAAACAGCTTTTTACACCATCAAAATTTTACATCAAATCAAATTGGCAAATATTTATTATAAAAATAAAAAGAATCGTAATTAACAATCAACTGTCAAAAACAATTCCTGATAAGGAACAGACAACCAAAAAAAGCAAATAAAAATCAATAATGAAGCTCATAACACAATATCAGTCAATTAATCTATAAACAACCGATTGAAATGTCATGGTTGCCATTAAAGGTTATACAGAGATGATTTTACGAGATACAGTCAAAGGTTGATAAATAAAGAAGTTGAAGATAACGTTTCCAATGGAATGTGATAATTGAATGAAAGGTATTTTATAACGGATAAGAATTTTATAAGCGCAATAAAAATATGCTTATAATGTGTTTATCATTGCTGCATTGATCGGGCGATGCAACCATATTTAAAATTGTATACTTTACCTTAGTGATTCTTTTTCTGAAACCGTCAATATTCAAAAAGGCTCACTTTCGAATACTGAATGTTTCAGAATAGATCGCTACCTAAAACACGGTTATCAATCATAGGCCTTTACATCTGTTGTAGATGATTTAAGCAGTTTTTGGAGAAGCACTTTTTCTCATGGATGTACAGTCCTAATCAAGAGGATACGATAGGAGGTACGCTGGTGGATGACGACGGGATTGTGACAGCATTATGCCTTTTGTCACGTTTCTCTGCCAGTTGTACGAACCAGGCGATATGAGTAGTCCGACCATCTCTTGTTTTCCTTCACAACACTGATAATCTTTATTATTATTGCACAGAAGTTTCAATCCCCGAAAGGAACAGGTAATTTATTTTTAAAGAAAATACTAAAACCTGAATACGTAACTGAAAATACATATGTTGATACGTTTCTCTCTATTCAAAAGATTTCAATATTTCGTATTATCATTATCTATCCATAAAATGTATCCCAAAACCAATGGTGAATGAGTCCGAAGAGTTCTCGAGTGTTGACTAGTACTGGAAAGCGCGTGGGTAGGCCACGGTGGAATGACGACCTGGTGAAGGAGGCGGGAACCCGTTGGATGATAGCAACGCAGGACCGGTCACTATGGCGATCCTTGGGGGAGGCCTATGTCCAGCAGTAGACGTCTATCGGCTGAGATGATGATGATGATGATTGAGCGAGCCTATTTTCTTTTTGGGTGACTCTTGTGGATCTTGAATATGACCAGGCAATGAAAAACTCTGGAAACTTATAAATCAATACCTACTTAGTACTTACATATTATGTAGGAGCTAACAATACAACAAAAAAACTGAAACTTCGAAAAAAAATGATCGTCTTTGGAAATGTCAAATTGGGCCTTGATTTTGAACCGGAAGAAGTAATACATAAGACATGTTTATGTACTTCACATTATCTGTTTATATACAAAAACGCATACGCAATAACTCCCGGCGCCCTCTAGTAACCTTTCCTTGCACTATACTCTTTTTATATTATGTCCACAGATGTCGCTAGAACCCTTTCTAGAAAGCTGCGTCTCGTTCAGTAAATAGAAATAGTTGGTACAAAAACGCAAAAATAATACCTAATTTGTCTCAAAACCTAAATTTATAAACAAGTTATCTCAGTTTACAACTACTTATTTAATAACTTGACAAGTACGTGCAATATAGCAATGTGCTTTAAGCTTTAAGTTTAACATTATAAGACTTAACTTTACGTTAATTTGATTTAAGTATTACGAACTTGTGAAATTTAGCGCTTATTCGTTAGTCTTCATTATTTTGTTTTATTACTCCTTCTCACAATATCACGAACTCTGTTATTGCTTTATTTACACTTTTAGAACTACTAAACGTGTTTAGAGATAACTAAATTATGTTTTAAAAGTTTCAACAATGTAAGGCTAATTAATATATGCATGATAATTATCTTTTACATAAGATACCTTAGTTTCTTATTTTATCTTAATCTATCTTTCGCCACAGAATAGGTAATAGTATGCAACGTGTTAATGAATAAAAGCAAAACTAGAAAGTAGTTTGTTTAGAATCGAGAGCAGAATCGAATTATCATGTTATCAACATAGGATTTTTTTTCAAAATATTAAATAAATTGTTTGTAAAATTTAAAATTTACTGAACTCGATCTCAACCCACCGCTCGGGCACTCTCTACCAAAACAAGATACTTAAAATGTATCCCTGAGCACGTTAGCGCTTTCATTCATTCCTGAAATACCTAATAACAAATCGTTTTTGCATGAAAACTTAAAATGCGGATAACTTTAAATTTTAATTAATAAAATCATGAAATTATTGTTTCAATACAATTATTTTGTTAAATATCAGTTGAGGTGTATGAGGTTTTGTGCTTATTCATTAACACGTTGTATATGTAGTACGCTGATTTAACCCGGTGAAAAGCAGAATTTTCTTGCAATTACATCTTTAAATGGATAGTTGATATTTGATATTTGGACCTAAGTTTATATGCACCCTGAAAAACAGTAGTGAACCCAAGTTTATTATATTATACTAAGCCCCACTTGCGTCAAACTGGGTTGGCGACAAACTCCAGGTTAAGTTGGTGACCCACGATTTTTTGTAGAGGAAAACAATTGAGAGAGCGATTTTACCCGGAGTTAATTGCTATCCCGGGTTGACGTAAGTGGAGCTTATATGTTAAAGTTTAAACGACTAATTAAGAAAATAGGTTCATCATTATAAATATAGGTTAGAAATTCTCCCCCTAACTATAAAAAACAACATTAAATAAAATAGCTTTTAACTAAAACTGCAGAAACTTTTATTAAAACGAGCCATTACAAATCGGGTAATTAACGTTCTTAAGTCGTTCTAACGTGGACTTATGTCCCGTTTCCTTGCTTTTAAATTAGATGCCTCTAAAATTCAAAAGGGAGATTTTAAAAAGTGCCTAAGAGCATTTTAAGTACGACCCCGACGCTGGATGTCATTTGAATTAATTATCCTTAACGAAGTAGCTGCTTAAATCATATCAGGCGAGAGGTTGAAGATGGTTCTTATTTATTTTATCGAGAGTGTTATATTTTTGTAGCAAGTCAGCTTTGGGATACAACTTATCTTTGACAAAGACGTCGTTAACGGATCTTTTTATTTGAGGACAGGAGTTTTAAGTGGCATCTTTTCATAAGTTGGTTCTAATATCTGTCAATCAAGCGAGAGCGTTTAAGGTGGTTGCAGAGTTTTCAATTTCATACAAAAGTTTGACGCATATTACTCGTAGACGGTATTAATAACAGTAATATTTTATATACGGAAAAATAGTTTAGAAAATCTAGATGCCGCGCATCAAATAACATTTGCTATTTATAATATTACGATATAAAGCTTTGAAATTTTGTATGGATAAGTTGTACCGTTTGTACCGTCTACGCGTATTATCCGTCAAACTTTTGTATGAAATTGACAACTCTGCGACCACCTTAATGAGAAAGCATGCGACTTGTATGTTTAAAATGTATTTAGATAATTTTTATTATCGAATTCGCTATAGCTGCCTTAAATTAAAAAAAAAAGTATTTTATAGTAGATAAGAGCGTCGGTGGCGCGTTGCGGAGAGGGCTCTCAGATGGTGAAGAAAACATCGTGAGGAAATCTGTATACGCTCAAGAAGAATTTATGTTGAGTATGTGAAGAATAACAATATACGCATTGGGCTCGCGTGCAGGACTAACGCCCACGCATCCACTAAAATTACGACGTTTTATGACAAAACTCTAGAAATGAATGATCAAGTTGATATATTCAAAGCATATACAAAGTCAAATTTATCTCCATAGAACCATCACATCAATAAGTCATCCAACTGTTAAACCGCGTTACTTCACCAATTATCGTCAGTCGCAAATTGGGAACAAATTAATAGACAGCATTCGACGCTAACTACTAATCACCACTTCAATAGTGAAATGGTGTGAAAATCCGAACGTAGCTCGCACGCTTCAAGGATTATCAGCGGTTTTGCATTCGATTGAAATGTGGTGAGAATGATGTGGAATCTAATAATACTTGCATGAATGGTGTAGTGGCTTTTAAGGGTTGAGCCTCATCTGGCAGCACGGAATCGAATTTTTTCAAGCTCTATCCTTTTCTGTCGCTCAGGAACGTCATTTGCTAGAGCGAGAAAGGTCGCAGCACTGTCGGTGCTGCCGCGTGCTATTGCATTCCCGTTATCTTTCTCACTTTAGCAAATGACGTTCTCGAACAACAGAAAAGGATGAAGCGTGAAAAAATGCGATTCCGTGCTGCCAAGTGAGTTTCAACCCTATGGGACATAGTCTTCGTACTATGATTTATTTTAATATCACTGGCTTTTTGTTTAAATGAAACTCATGTTTCTAGATAATGGACACAAATTTTATACATGCTTGGTTTCTTAAAAACGGCTCAAACAATTTTGATGAGATTTTGTATTTAGATAATATTTTACTTTCCAAGTTAATAGATAGTTTCATTCCTAAGAAAATCCGATTTCACACGAACAAAACTTTATTTAAATAATTAAATATACTTACTATACTGTTAGTTAAATTTTTATATTATGTATACTTAGGGCCTGTTTCACCACTTCTGGATAAGCTCTTATTAGCTTATATGACAGATAAATTGACATATCTTTCATACAAAATATGTCAAACGATCTGTCAAATTAGCTAACAATGACTTATCCAGAACTACTAAGTGAAAAAGGCCCTTAATGTAGTGTTATGTGAGCATAGTTATAATGCTTATGCTAAACGTTATAGAAATAAGTAATTTTCAACTCAACTTCAAAAATCCTGTTTTCAAGACCTATCAGATCCAATCAAAATTGCTATAATAAAACTCAAAAGTACATAGCTCATAGAAAACAATTCCCGACTTCCTGATACTAAACTGCAATTTAAAAAAACCTTGACAAAGACTCAACAAATTCATTGTTCAGTATTAGAGCCCCACTGTAGAGATTTACGTTGCTGTACCAGTCAGTTTATGGGCAATAGTTCTTGATGTTATAACACCTACGTTGTGACAAGAATGGGCGAGTAGTCCTCTGTACTTGAATTACGAAGTCTTATAGGCCACTATGCAAGTCTAATTGTATTTAAGTGTGATAGATCAAGACTTGTACATCTGTTATAGGAGGTTTATTAAAAGCTATGTTCTAGAGACTGCTAGACATTGGTGAGATTTAGAGGTTGTATAATAAGCCGACAGACTAGCGCCCTGTGGAACTTATTTTGAAAGTCACACATCTTAATTCGTATACGAATAATGCGAAAACCTTTAACTTTTCTGACATGTCCGCATACGAATTAGAATTTGTGACATTTATAATAGTACCTTTGTTTGACTCATACCGACCAATAGTAGGATCGAAAGTACGATTTGTGACACGGGAGAAAATAAGGAAAAGTACCATTAACCTTTGAACCATATACTTCTACCCATCACTTTTACTATGGGAGCTTTGACTAATTGTTATAAGGACTAGTCTTGCGGTAGCATTTCCCCTCTGCCACGGTATAAGCACAATTGATCTTGTGCATTTACATTCAATTTTACACCTTGTCACTAAACGAGACAGCCTATAATTGCGAAATAATAACTTCGAACTTAGAATGTTTGGGGTTCACACGAGACTACTTTTCATGATTTTTAACATTCAAAATTAGAATCTAAAGTTATGGAGAATAAAATACAAAGTTGCGGATTTCATGTTACCTCGCCCCCCGCAAAAAGTGGCAGAAATGTTTGTTAGTAGAATTACACGCGTAACCAGTCCACATATAAATAGTCAAAGTATGGGAGCAAACCTCTGACAGGTTAGCTCTCATAGTAAAAGTTGTTCAGGTTGATGATTAGTGTATGTGCGGTTGAAAGGATAATGATACTTTTCCTTACACCCGGTATAGTTGAATTATGTGACCACTATTTATACTAGCATTATTTACTAGAAAATTGGTTATAATAATTAATTTTAAATTAAATCTACCAGAAATTGATTTATAACTAGGAATTATCTAGTAAACGGTCAGTTGCACGAACGTTCATTAATGTTAATTCTTAATTTAAGAGGATTAACTTTACTGAACGTACGTTAAACTGGCAGAAAGTCTGTCATTTTCTGGTAAAGTCAGCTTAGATAAATACTTGTCACATAATATGCTACTAGATATTTTTTTCGTGCAAAAGCCGTGTTACTGACCACTCTAGAAGTGAGTATCGTACGTCGTGAGTTTATGAAAGTTCGATGTCTTAGAACAAGTTTATTGGTTACTACCTAGATTGGTATTTTTAGTATTTTCTTGTATAAAGGCGTATGAGATATTAATTTATTTCTTGAATAACATTATTTACGATAAGTTTACATTTATAGCTTCTCTATCATTTATCACTTCTGATTTGAATATTAAATTGGATACAAGGGGTTAAGTTTAAAGGTCGTAGCAACGTTTCTGAAAGTTATAAATTCCACCACGTCTACTATTACTGCCGTAACCTCATCATCATCATCATCTCAGCCTATGGATGTCCACTGCTGGACATAGACCTTCCTCAAGGATCACCACAACGAGCGGTCCGCACTGCCCTCGTCGAACGGGTTCACGCCGCCTTCACCAGGTCATCGGTCCACCATTCCACCTAACCTAATCTATCCACGCTGCGCTTTCCGGTACGGAGTCGCCACTCGAGAACTCTTCGGCCCCATCAGCCATTAAGTCGGTGCAAGCGTGCTCCATCCGAACGAAATGTGATTTAATTTTTTAAATATTAACTGAAAGAAAACAAATACGAATAACGTTTTACACCTTCATTAACTGCACAAGTTTCTTCATATAATGTCCTCACACGACTCAGCTCGCTCCCGAAATTGACCGACGATGTCAAGCATTCCCTTCCCCGCTCCCGCAACTTCCCTTGTTAAACAAATCCTAACATAACCAATTACATCAAATGATTTTTTAAATTCGGTCTAGAAATTTATTTCCGTGTCTGTCGTCTGTGTTTACATCACATTCAGGAGTTAGGTACCTACGAGTATAAGGAGAATGTAACTATTTCTGTTACAGAGGTGGTGGTCGTGACACGTGGCTCAAAGAACAAATGGCAGATTGAGTAAAGCCTTGACTGAGTGGTTGCCGAGATCAGGCAAGAGAGGAGTGGGTCGTTCAGCAGCCAGGTGGGCTAATGATATTGCGAAAGCGGCTTTAAAAACTTGGACGCGACTAGCAAAAAACAGGAAAGGGATAATGGATGGAGGTTTATACCCGGCAGTAGATGGATAAAAGCTGATGATTATGATCGGTGTTAGGAGCAAATATAATTTATGAACTGAAATATAATTTGAGTGCATTTGTAACGAAGCATTCGTTGAAATTCGTGAAATCGACTATAAATTTAGCATACCTATCATTAAAATACAGGGTGTAACAAAACACCCTAGCAATACTTAAGGGGGTGCTTCAGAATAACAAATTGAACAACTTTCATTATTGAGCCAACGTACAGAAAAAATAAAAGAAATCTGCTGTCCCATACATTTGAGTCGAGACGACTGCAGTTTTGTATGATAGAGCAGATTTTTTTTCGCGAGTTCGATGTTGGCTCCATAGTAAAAGATAGTCGTGCTTCAGAGCCCTTAAGTATTACTAGGGTGTTTTGTTACACCTTGTATATTAAGAGAACTAAGATAAGATTGCTAATTTAGTGATACTTAAAGCTCAACGGAGGCTTGAAGTCCTGTTAAGATCTAATAAAGCTAGTTAAACGTAATTGAATTGTTCTTGTACTAGATAACAGTCAAGTAATTGGGTAAACTTGTTCTAAAATTATTAATTAAATTCCGTAACGAATCCGATGTAATTTAGCTCCTGGCCTATTTTATGTACTTAATTTGTACCTGGAGTATGAATTATTGGTAAATTAGTTCAACTAATAACTATTTGTTTGAAATTCTATAACGTGGCTTAACATTTTTTGAGATTACCAGAAAACTTTTTTCTTAATCTAACTAACTTACCTACCTACATGTTAACTTCAGGCAAAATTTGGCTTAATCATATACAACGTGTTAGTGAATAAGCGCAAAACCTCATACATCCCTACTGATTTTAACAAAATAATTATATTGAAACAATAATTTCATTATTTTGATGATTAAAATTTGAAGTTATTCGCATTTTAAGTTTTCAGGCAAAAATTATTTGTTATCATTTCAGAAATCAGTAAAAGCGCCCACTTGCTCATGGATACATTTTAAGAATCTTGTTTTGGTAGTAAGTAGGGTGAGTGTGCCCGTGCGGTGGGTTGAGATCGAGTTCAGTAAATTTAAAATTTTACAAACAAATTATTTAATATTTTGATTAATATTTCCTATGATAATTCGAAATTTATGAAACCATGATAATTCGATTCTGCCTTCGATTCGATTCGACTTTCTAGTTTTGTGTTAATTCATTAACACGTTGTATACTAGTTATTGTGGCAATCCTTCGGGGAGGCCTGTGTCCAGCAGTAGGACGTCTTTCAGCTGAGATGACGATGTTGACTACATAAAACATATTTTAGTTTTATCTTCTCAGTAGAAAAAACGTTTGATAATGATGCTACACTCATATTTTCAGTAATTCTGTAGCTTGAATACTATTTTAAATAACTGGATAAACTATAAAAACTAGTCAAGTGTGAGTCGAGCTTCTCGCGCATCGAGGGTTCCGTACCACACAACCACAATAAATTAACTTACAAGTTTTTTATTCTCCGGGAACTTTAGCGCGAGATCGACTCACACTTGGCCAGTTTTTCCTATTTGTTGTTATTCTGTAGTGTTTGCTCTATAATCACACCAAGTTTGACGCTTGTATATATTACCGTTTTTAAGATAGAGCGAGAAGAAAAAACGTTGATAAAAACTAGTTTCTTGTATAAGGATCCTTAATTTTTAACTTTTTGACATTTTTATTATTTGTTAGCAAATCCGCTAAAATTCTGTAAAAATGTCAACTGTCTAGCTGTCTAGGTACGACGGACGGACGGACAACGTAGGCTTAGTAATAGGGTCCCGTTTTCACCCTTTGGGTAAGGAAACCCTAAAAAGTATCGAAACGACGACAAAAACCAATGACGTCACTATTCTTTAATTATTAAAATTCTTCATACAAAGCACGCGTGTTGACGCTCGATAGAGAGTTGCTGATTTCACTAGTTGGAAACTCGCGGATTGTAAGAGTGAGGTATTATGTTTTATTTTTACATTGCAAGAACATTCAAAAGCTCCAGTGCATATTTAAGTAGCTTAGCACCCTAACGTATAACGTGACCAACTAACAGCTAACCTCCAGTCGTTCATAACCGCGGGTCATGTGACATCTAGTGCCAAGTTGGACTAACTCCAAGTGGCCTCTCCATCGGATTTGGCAAGATATCTGATGCAGGCAGATGTCACACCCACACCTGTGAAGTTTTACTGATTTTAAACTTATTTGGCAGATATTGGGGGATACGTAAGGGGAATCAGATGTTAAAGAGTTGATCATTGAGATTTTACAGTTTAACTTCTGCATCAGAAGTACGAGTTTCTCTACAAATTAACGAAAAAATTTCAAACCATTTGCCCAGAACTGTTCAGTCAAAATATATAAATAAACTATAACTGAATTGAAATTCCGTACGCAGATTAGTAATAATTTTCAATGCGTGAAAATTTTGTCAATAAGAGAGTACTGGAATGTAATTTATGCTGATAGCAACGACATCGTCTGCATAAAGAAATGCTTTATTTTTCTTAATCTGAATATCTCCCCTAAACTACGCGCACAAATCTCCAAATATTTACTCGGTAAGTAAAGTTTGCCATCTCATATCATAAAGAACGTTACGTAATCTGCATAAGAAGTTTGAATGGGCTCGGATGAAAGCCTCCAGTCGCGTCTGGCATGTGAATTGCTCTTTATTATAACTTAATATTGACTCTTTTACTCAGCACAGAGGTCATTCGTTTGTGAACTCTTCAATCGCCCTAGTTGTGTTAGCCTTAACATTATTCCTCTTTCTGCATAATATCGATATAGATTTTGATCATCATCATCTCAGCTGAAAGACACACTGCTCGACATAGGCCTCTCAAAAGCACCACCACTATGAGTTGACTTGGGGTTGGGGCATCGGGTTCCCGCCACCTTCATCGGATCGTCTGTTCACCTTGAAACTATAACAAGGACACGGTCGCCACGCGAGAACTTTTTATTTACCTCCGAATTTTTACGCGAAAACATTATCAACCTGATTTCGTAGACAAGGTTGTTCTATACCCTGCTCCTGAATATAAAATGCCCAGTCTTTAAAATCTGATCTTAGATGGAAATCTGATCTAGGAAGAAAATTTTAACCTAAAATATAACTTTTGTTATTATAAAAATTTCTTAGTTAAGCGCAAGTAAGCAAGCTCCAGTTTTATTATAATGTCGTAAACAGTCGTTTAAACAATATTTTCAAGAAGCTTTAGTAAACAATTGATTTAAATGTGACTCCACAAAACGCAAATCACAATCAAGATACGAATTCAATTTATATTTCCGGATCCCCTGTACCAATTTCTGGTTTAAATCAAAACCACCCTAGTGTATTTGATGTAAAATCTGATCGCAATCGTAGAGTTGTCCCGCCCGCAGATATTATTGAAAGAACTGATAAAAATCTATCAATACAAATAAATTATTGCTCCACAGTCTAAGCGTAACTATGGGAAAAGCAATTAAGGAGAGATTTATTTAGAAAGGGGTGCGGTTGTGTTCTGATATTATGATTATGTAAATGATATGAAATGTAAGCAATCGCTGAATTGTTTGTGTAGGGCGTTTGAAAAGAATAAAATGGTATAAGACCCCAAATTCACACGCAACGTAAATTCGCAAAAAATCTGACTGTCCCGATTTCATTTCGCAAAAAGAAGTTTTTTGCGTGCAAGTATCTAAGTATTATAATTTCGATTCTTTTAAACGCCTCTTTGACTTCCATGAGATGGAAGAGCTTCGGAATCTTACCTTTCAACATATTATTTCCTACATACAAATCATCGTGATAACGTAGTCCATGGAAAATTGCTTATTACTCTGGTTAATACACCACGTAAATAATTTTTCCCAACACCTCAAACAAAATAGAGTCTTGATTGTCTTTGTATGCTATGAAATCACGGCTGTTAAAGATGACTAAGGAATGGGATAAGAACAGGATGATTATGATGTTTCTGATGATGGTCTGCAAATAAATAATATTCATGTTAGAATAATTAACACGTTGTTAGATTTGGCTCATGTTAAAAAAAGAATCGATTTTCAATGATATTCCAACAATTGTGGATTTTATTGTGATTAATTATGATAGGTTTTCCTTTTTTCGACGGTCCACTGTTTACATTTTCATTATTAAACATGTGACAATAAATAACAGTAGCACTTAACACCCACTTCTAGTCGACAAAATGCAAATTGCAGCATAAAATTACCTCAAAAACCTTTCTACAGCAATCTGATATCTCCTTTGTTTTGGGTCAAGCAACTACTTAACTTTAGGGATGTTACGCACATAATTTTTATTCGGATACGAATACTTGACCGACTCGAAAATTGACACGTCCAATTTGTATTAAAAGCAAGATTAAAACGCATTTCATTCTAGCAAATTTCTTAGATTTGGAGAAATAATTTTAATGTTCTGCCTTTATTTATCAACAAATAATCATCCAATTCTTTTTCAGAGCGGTCTTTATGATGTTTGTTTTCTAGCTATATTCTGCAAAATATACAAACTAAAGAGGTAATCAGAAGATAATTATAACCAATGGAAAGTCAGATCTGGCTGCGCTGAGTGCTGAAATGACGGCTAAGACAGATGAATAGAAGAGATGACATATTGCGCCGACCCCAAATAATGGGAAATGGGCATGAGAATTATGATGATTGGGAAGTCAGAGCTCTCGGATGCAGACCACGCCTTGGCTCGCTAGACCAATGACCTAAGACATGTAGTTGCAAGCCTCAAGATGCGAAAATCAGAGCGCCGCTTAATTGGAGAAGACTTTGTTCAGCAGTGAACAATGACAGGCTGATGCTGCCGCTAATGACGAAAATATCTTATAACGCCAGGTTAGGCTAGATAATAAATCGATTGTATGTTTCTTCTGTTTAATGAATAACATCTTTTAAGGATAATATCCGTTTGTATCAGTTACGGATACGGACCCTACACTACCCTACCTAAAATACTTCGCTGGGTATTAAATTCTAACGAGAATTATTAAAGGAATACTTAGCAGCGTGTTTTGTACTGTAGTTTCGTGCAAACATTCGCTGAATTGTGCAAGTTGGATAGGCCACAGAAACTCCCACATGGATCTCACTTAACTGACAGTTACTTTCAAAACTATTACGCTTCCAGTTTTAGTTTGTGTCACACTGTCAAATTGTTTTGTGATTGTTTGGGTTAGTCCAGGATCAAAATATGTTAATCCATTGCTGATTTAAATATGCTAAGTAGAAGCTTGGTTATTCTTTTTCACGGTATACATAGTTAGTTCAAATTTTAGCGAGTATATTTTATCCAATGAATGATTACAAAACTAATGTATTTAAAAAGGGAAGTCAATGGATAAGATTACAATAATTAGATAACAATGATAAAGGAAATCGGAGCAAATACATTTTATGCTCATATCATATGCTCACGACCAGATTCCCCGAGGGGGTAGTCAGAGATATTCTGAAACCTCAGAACATCCACGTTTCACCAGTAGTACCGAAACTCTGTCCAGTGTGCCGGGGGCGAGCCCGTCGCTACTTATAATGGACAGTGGGTACAATGCATGCCACGAAATTGAAGCATGCAGGTTTCCTAACGATGTTTTCCTTCACCGAAAAGCCAGTGGTGTTACAAATCGTACATAAATTACGAAAAACTCTTTGGTACAAGTCGGCCTGGACGGGAATCGAACCATCACCTCCTGCACGGCAGGCAAGGTTACTCGCCACTGGACCACCGCGGAATTATTAAACTTTAAAAATACATCCCTATTTTTATTTCTAGGAAAATGTTAAGGATGTATTCAGTTAATGAAACTAAAAAACTTTCCCAGAAGAACATGGGTCGAAAAACGTGAAGATTTTGTTTTGAACCCGTAGAACAAAAAACCCACATCAGCTAATCCGTACTATTGTCGCGCTGATATAATTATATTATTTTAATGTGCACGCATTGTACGCTGCATGTTGTACGGAACATGTTATTGGGTAACATCCATCGATCGAGGATTCTCTACTGTCTATGAGGATTAATGGTAACGTCTCTGTTTGTCTATGTACTATCTACCCATATTCATGCAAAAATAAATGACAAAATTCTATTGTATTCTGATTTGTAGCTTTATCTCTGTTAGCTAGTCGTTTATGAAATTATTTCTCGTCGTTACTAATATGCTAGCGAAACTCGTATTCGTGTTTAACCAACAAGTCTGAGAGTAAAATTGATGCAATGGAACACGTCCCGTCTATCAAGACAGGCATCGCCACGATTTTGTAATTTGCATATAATGACTACTTAAAAAGCGACTAACATGAATAGTGGGCCAGTTAACTGATTGTATATCGTATGAGATGTCAACGCTTGATTTTTGATTGCTTTATTGCCTGAGGTGCCTTTGTGAATTATAAGCTTGTGATGGTTCTGATAGAGCTAGTCTGCATTTATGATTAGAGCTATATTGTTTATCTGTATGCATGTAGATGTCAAATGCTAGACATGTCAGAGTTTCACTTGGTAATCTGTGTGCAATCAGAGACGAAAACAAAATAGGTACATGCTACTCAAATCATATATACGGACCCTGTATTTCATCCTTCATTCTTAATTATGCTGACACTTTTTTAAGGGGATTTTCAGACCGTCAAACTGAACAACTTTCTCTAGGAGACCAACATCGAAATAGCGAAAAAAATGTCAGCTGTCCCATAACTTTGGCTCGAGTAGGTTTGCAGTTTTGTATGGAACTGCTGATTTTTATTTCGCGATTTCGATGTTGATGCCATAGAGAAAGTTGTTCAGTTTGATGGTCTGATCATACCCTTAAAAAAGTGTCAGCATATTCAGAAGGGCCCTATATACCTAAAGAATTCGATCTTTGCCCAAAAGCAGCAGCAGATTTTTTTTCGCGATTTTGATTTTAGTCTCATTGAGAAACTTGTTCAGTTTGATAGTCTGATCCTTCACCAAATTAAGAATTAAGAATATTGTACACCCATTAATCGGACACAATACATACATAGGTACATAAAATCTGACCGTTGTCCCCGCTTCGGGTTGGATTCTGGCGGTGGTTATTGTCTATTTTATTAGTAAGCAAACACATAACTTTATGTTATCTTGCGTGTGCAAAGAAAAGAAATTCAAAACAAGTATTTTCTTTGTAATTTCTACACAAACAGTTTTGAAATATTTTTATTTTATGTCGGTTGTCATTTACAATTTTTTTCGGTCTCTCTATAAGAGATTTCTAGAGCGGTGTAAAGTATAAAGCCGTAAGCGACGAAGGCCATAATTTACAATTCATACGAAAATGGCCAGTTACCCGTTAAAATGCACATTGTTATCGTTGATGTTAAGTCAGTTCGTTTCCTGTGCCCCGGTTAAAAGTAATGCAATATGCAATACGTCGATTTATTTTCGTACTTCCTTTTCTTTTAATGAGTATTCGTTAAAATGTTTTGTATTTTTCGTTAAACCATTATTTTGGTGTTCACAAAATTTGAATTTTTAAAGTACCAATCCAATTAAGTTATAGTCTGTAATACTTCACTTTAGTGCAAGGCTATCCTTTTTACCTGACTACGACATAAGTAGGGTTATGTTTTTTTGGTAGTAACAAAAGAAAAAAAGCTGGAATCGAACCGCCGCTCCGTGCACGCAGGGCAGGGGCTACTTGCCACTAGAGACCATCACGGTTTTATCTAAAAGATTTACTTTTCGTAAAATTTTTCTATACAGGGTGTAAGCTTAAATGGTTTACTTACTTAACACTCAGTTGCATCAACGCTCATTAAAGTTTATCCTCCATTAAATCTCTTGCTCGGTTTTACTACGTCAACAAGATAAAAAGTTACAGCAAGAGATTTAATGAAGGATTAACTTTAATGAGCGTTTCTGCAACTGAGTGTAAGAGGGTTGTTGGCCATCAAACTGAAGAACTTTCAATATGGGAGCAACATTGAAATCGCGGAAATAAAATCATAATTTTGTTTCATACATTTGAGTAGAGTCACCATTGACGTCTTTAATGGAACAGTTCTTTTTTTTCGCGATTTCAATATTGATCCCATAGTTGTTCAGTTTGATGGTCTGAAGCACCCCCTTAAGTATGTAACGCATTTAAGATTACACCTTGTATTAATTTTTATAATGAGCTGTCTCCCATTAGAAACCTCAGTTCTCCTCTATACTAAAGGATGAGAAGGGGTACACAATACATTTCTCTACGTTTTCCAAACATCTAATGGACTCCACGAGTAAACAATCCCCAAGTACTCTGACAATATTGACATCAATCTCCTACCGTACAATGGCTTAGTTTGCAGGTCATTTTCCAGCCAGGATACATAACCTTACAATGTAGTGTACAAGACCTTTTGATCCCGTCATAGGCTTCAAAGGCACGAATGCAGTACAATGCTGCATTTCAGGTGTTTAGTACAGTTGGAGTTGTAAGCTGGGATTAACCCAACGTGTCATGTAGCCACTACACGACTAACTAATTGGAGTGTTCTGGTTATACAAGTGTAGGCAGACGGAATGTTATTCGCGTTTAGTTGGATTATACTATGCTTAGATAAAGTATACAGGGTCGTTCTTAATTTTAAGGGCATGATCAGACCATCAAACTGAACAACTTTCTCTATTGGAACACATCGAGACCGCGAAAAAAAATCAGACGGTCCATACAAAACTGCAAACCTACTCGAGACAAATATATGCACTGTTATTTTTTCGCGATTTCGATGTTGGTCCCATAGGGAAAGTTATTCAGTTTGACGGTCTGACTATCCTCTTAAAAATTTTTCTGCATATTTAGAAGGACCCTGTATGCCTAGATTGAGCTACACGCCGTATAAAACAGAAGGGCCCAAATTTCTTAGATTGGTGTGCGTGAGAAATTGCGTGTGTGCGTATAAAACAAATTGTGTCTGTGTGCGTCTATAGCGAAAGGATTTAGATTGCAACGCATTCGCAGCTTCGACTGTCTATCTTGACATATCACTTATCAAAGATAATATGTTTGTTATTAGTGTTTATGGGTGCTTAATTGAGAGTTAACAAACACCTACATTCTATCATTAGTCTAATTTACCTTTAGTATACAGGGTGTTAACTTAAATGCGGTACTTACTTAAAGAGGTGGTTCAGACTATCAAACTGAACAACTTTCAGTGTGGGACCAACATTTAAATGACAGAAAAAAACAGCTTTTTCATTCATTTTGGTCGAGTAGAGTAGTTATTTTTTTTTATTGGGATAGCCAAATTTGTTCGCGGTTTCTATACACAAGCTACGGAAAACCTATGGACTGTTTCAAATAAAATGATTAGGGTTCCGTAGCCAAGTGTGAAAACGGGACCCTATTCATAAGCCTACGCTGCGCTCTCCGTTCATCTGTCCGTCCGTCCGTCTGTCCTACCTATTTAGGGCTGTAACTTTTGAACCGTAATAGCTAGTCATTTGAAATTTTCACAGAATGTGCGTTATTATTAAAAATGACAAAAAGTTAAAAATTAAGGGGGGGCCTCATACAAGAAATTAGTTTTAATCAACGGTTTTTCTTCTCGCTCTATCGCAAAAACGGTAATACACACAAGGTACTAACTTGGTGTGAAAACACGACAGTATAAAAACACACAATAAAAAGTGGCCAAGTGTGAGTCGGTCTTGCGGTAAAGGTCCCAGAGAAAAAAACTATTTGTAAGTTAATATGTTGTGTTGTGGAACCCTCGGTAGCCCGAATCACACTTGACCGTTTTTTTAAATATTGGTCCCATAGTGAAAGTTGTTTTCTGTACTCCCTGGTTGTTCAGTTTGATGTTCCCCTTAAGTAACTTATTAGGTAATGTACCTATGAGAGATGAGAGTAGTCTTGTTCAATATGGAATAGTTTCGAGTTGCTAAATTAATTAATTATTAATAACTTAAATGGTTTCCTTACGAAATGAAGTAACGTATATTAAACTTTGAGCTTATAGCTGTACAGGGTGAAATTGATATCATTAGCATCCTTTTAAACTAACAATGGTACACTAAAAAACTAACATAGATATTCTATCCTTAAGTCAAAGTCAAAGTCAATATAATTTATTCAATATAGGAGCTTACAGCACACTTATCAAACGTCAAATCTTTTTTAAAGCTACCACCGCGTCGGAACGTGTTGTCGCTGTAGAGAAGATGCGGCCAGAAACTCTAGAACATAACACGACTTAATAACTATTACAATATAAATTCTTAAGCTAAAGTTATGTATACAATAATACATAGTAATACATACATCTATTTAATAAAATAATTGATACTATACAGTAAAGTAAATGAACTATAAGCTAGTGACCTCAGACCCAAGCATTTTGATCATTTAATTAGGAATAGTTATGATTAGAATAAGCTAAGAATAAGGAGATCATAATTTCTTACTTATAAACTCGTAACTATACGTTGGTGGCAACGTCGTCGCGGTTTAGAGATAAACTTAAGAAAACAAAACAGAAATTTGTCTATGATACAGAACAGTTACGCCGACGTTATCATAGGTTTAAGGTATTCTGGATTTATATTAAATAAATTTATTAACACAAAACAAATAAATGTAGGTTCTGGGTTTATTACTATACATTTTGCTTATTCTTAGTTTATTCTTGGTATAACATTTTATACCACGTTTATTTGTACCACAGAGAGTCTACCCAAAACAGCTATTGTATTTGAGTCGCGTAGGCATTGAAGTTTAGTATGGAACAGCATATTTTACTCCTATCGGTTTGCCCCCATAGTAAAAGTTGTGCAGTTTGATGGGTACAATCTTAATTTAAAAGGATGCTAATGATATCAATTTCTCCCTGTATAGGGTCATTCTTCATATGCTGATAGATGAGCGAATGATCAGACCATCAAACTGAAAAACGATATCCAAAGGGATCAATGTTGAAATCGCGAAAACAAATCTGCTGTTCCATACAAAACTAAAAATCTACCCGAGCCAAATCTATAGGACAGCAGTTTTATTTTTCGCGTGTTCGGTCTTGGTCCCATATAGAACGTTGTTGAGTTTGATAATCTGATCATCCCCTTAAAAACCTTCAACATATTAAAAAGGACCCTATATACCTATATTACAATATTACAGTGTGTTAAAGTTTAAACTACTTAGTCAAAACTCTTTCACATCGAACAACTACTCTCAGGTCAGTAAAAAAAATAATAAAAATACAATATGTTTCCAATAACAAAGTCATTGCCACAAGAAACCAAACAAAATCCACAGAATAAAAACAAAACGACGCATCTGAAAAATTAGTAATCCTAATTCAAGACCGAATGATTGAATGGTTCGAGCATTCGCCGTTCATTGTCTGCGGCATACGGGCTGTCGGGGCGCCCTGGCTGGTCGGCCATTTGTCAGGAAACATCGTTTGTCGTGCGTCGGGTACATAACTAATTGCTGCTGTAAATCGTAGCAGCACGCGACGCGGACGCGTCGTCGTCCGCGTTATCGCACGAACCGAGATCAAAGAAGCTGGATGGTGAAAGAAAAAGTTGTTAATGACTTATTCATGAGGGCGAATTGGCGACAAACACAATTCCTTACTTCAGATTGGATGAAATCTAAAGAACGAAAAATGAGTGAGGCATTTAATTATCTAATATAATAGCAACGCCATAACAATTTAAGTAACGATTGATGACGTTTTTTTGCAAGTAAGTTAGAAAAAAACAGATACCAAGTAAATTTGTTTTTGCTTTCTACATGATAGCGATAAAAGACAAAATCTAAATGATGCAAACTAGCGAGGTGATTTTGAAATTTCAATTCATAAACATTCTATCGGACAAAAAGTTTATTCCAAAATTCTTCGTCAACATAACACAAATTTTAACTTACATAACAAGTTAACTAGTAAAAACTTAAATTTTTAAGTAATTAAAATGTCATGTCTGTTTTCCTTCAATAGTCCGCGTGCAGACCGAATGAGTGAATGACGTGTGATACTCTTTTGTTTTTTGCAGAGGCTGTAAATTGTCCGGTCGGGGTGCGTTCGAGAGTTCAGATGCGTCAGCAGAACGTTGGTTTTTAGGTTTAATACCTTTTATTATTATTATTAGGTACTATTATAGTTTTCTTTAAGGACAATCATGGTTGTAAAAAAGTTTTATAGGATGCAAGTAAAGTTTCCTTGTATTTGTAACAGGAAGCAATTCTATCTACAAATCGTAATTCGTATAAAGAACCGTTTTAACCGTAGTCGAAATCGTCAAGGAATCCTATCATAGTCATATTCTCAGATTTATACCATGCCAGGCCTCCGTCACTCGGCTGCATAAGGCCGTACATAGTCATATTCTCAGAATTATATCATAACAGGCCTCCGTCACTCGGCCGCATAAGCCCGTACATAGTCATATTCTCAGAATTATATCATGCCAGGCCTCCGTCAGTCGGTAGTACAGCACCTAAACTTTGGCGCATCATAAGCGATGCACTTGCTTGATTTCTGCCACTCGCTCCAGACGGCAACGTCGCATACGCCGCGCGCTGTATGAAATAATAACAACGCTGAGTCAAGCTTCACTAGTTACATTCTTGCGTGTACCGCCTGGCAGTGGGCAATTAAAGCTGTTACTATTATCGTTTTCTATGAGAGTGATGTATTCATTACGAAGTAATTCAATAGTAATAATATGCCATTTTAAGAGTTTATATAATATTAAAATGACCACAAGTATCTTCAAGATCTTCCCATGCAACTTTTTGAAAAATGAAGCGTATTTTCAACAGAGATAAGATTGGCGTATGTGGAGCGTTTACTGTCGCGATGACAGCCCCTGATCTGATAATGGACGACGTAAGAATGTTCCTTCCCATTTTCCCTTCAAATCGGAAGTATTTTGAGAAATTACAGAAAATGTTGGGACTACCTACCTAAGTCTGAACTAAGTATATATTTTTTATTCGCCAAATAGCCTCGTTTTACTTTTGTTGAGAATCTTGTGTGTTTATTCATAAGATAAGAGCTGACGCGAAAAAGCCAGTTACACGTATAAATTAATATTCTTGACTTTGTCTAACAAATAACATATAATGAAATTATTGGCATCCTTTAAAACTAATGGTGTGATGTGGATATTCTGAGGTTTCAGAATATCTCTGACTACCCCTTCGGGGAATATAGTCGTGAGCATATGCTTATGCTATGCTTTAAAACTAAGATTCTACGCATCAAACTGAACAATTTTTATTATGGAAGAAAACATGAATAGCAAAAAAAGTCATCAGTCTCATACATGTGAGTTGAGTAGGAATTGTAGTTTAGTTTGGAACAACCGATTTTTTTTGCGATTTTCCAAAAATCGAGTAGTTTATACTAAACTGCATTGCCTACTCGACTCAAATGTATGAAACAGCTGTTTTATTATGTTGCAATTTTCGGTTTGCTTCCATAGTAAAAATTAACCAGTTTGATGCCAATGAATTCAATTTCACCCTGTATACAGGGTTTTGACTTAAACACGTTAAATATTTAAGGAGGTGCTTCAGACCATAAAAGTGGAAAAATGACACTATGAGACCATCATCGAAAAAATCTGCCACCAATCCAGTCGCTATTCGACTTGTCTTGAGTTCTTGATACGAACCAACATCAATCTTTTTCTTCACTTGGGCTTGATAACTCTGTCCAGATCTTCCTCTGCCTCTCATTCTCCTTTATTTTCCCATTCAATGTAATTTTAAAGAAATTGCCCGACAAATTTTTCCTCTCCGTTTTTACCCTACCTAACAACCATTTCTTTTAATTGGCCATTTCAAAGTTGGCTCCTTTGTGAAAGTTTTTTAGTTTGATGGTCTGAAGCACAACTTAATTTTACACTTCATTTTATACAACAAGTAATTTATTACAAACGCAAACAATTTCCATCACATTTCGTAGCTAACTACAACTTGTTATACCATTGTTTGCATCTGAATTATCTAATCATTATGAAATGCATTGCAGCGAAATTTAGTTTTGAATTTTGAAATGAGCTTGCAAATTAGACTGGTTATTATTGGTCGGAAATTATTACTTGATTAAACCTTTAGTTTGACAACGTGTATACAATGCATAATATGTATGCAAACGTTTTTCAACAAAAAATCCTAATACAACGTGTTAATGAATTAACGCAAGACTAGAAAGTAGTTTGTTTATAATCGAGAGCAGAATCGAATTATCATGGTTTCAACATAGGATTTTTGTGTCAAAATATTAAATGATTTGTTTTTAAAATTTAAAATTTACTGAACTCGATCTCAACCCACCGCTCGGGCACTCTCACACTGCTTACTACCAAATCGAGATTCTTAAAATGTATCCATGAGCACGTTAGCGCTTTAATTCATTGCTGAAATGACAACAAATCATTTTTGCCTCAAAACTTAAAATGCGAAGAACTTTAAATGTTAACTATTAAAATAATGAAATTATTGTTTCAATCTAATTATTTTGTTGTAAATCAGTTGGGGTGTATGGGGTTTTGCGCTTATTCATTAACACGTTGTATACATAGGTGACAGATTATTTTTGTATTTCATTTCCGAAAATAGTATTTCAAAGAAGCAACACTTGGAGAGATTATTTTGTCAAAGCGTTTAGCAGACGGCGCCGGCGTCATGAAATGAAATATCTCTTAATTAATGTATACATCTACAAATTAACGAATTCATTCAAAGACAACTTAATAGTCTATCTTATAAGACTTATTTTGCTGTAGACAAACAGTTTGGTGCCAACCTTGTGTGAAATATGCATATGTTTAGAGCAAGCGTAGTAAATCATATGGGCCGTAGCGAGTGGACGAGTAATCAACATTCCCTGGCCCCTCCCTTTGGAAGACCATGCACGGATAGGAATTTTGCATTTATTAATTTAAGGCATGAACATTTTTCGGACGTTTCTAGACTCGTACTGGATCAAAACTAACGATGCTAAGGCTAACGCATTGAAAAGACCAATGTTAAGAGAGCTGACTTCAAAAGTTTCATAAATCATGAAATAAAAATTGGTACCTATTTGGCAAGCCTATGAATAATATAAGCCATTTTCAGTTAAACAATAGTCTCCATTTCTCTTAAATTCGCACAAAATCGAAATATAGAAACGGATGAGAAGCTTTGAATGAGAATGAGACTAGATCGGTTAGATCTACATCAAGTACACATACTGAAATGAGAGATTGCGTAAGTACACCCTCATCAGCCTATCATTGTTCACTGCTGAACATAGGCCTCTCCCAAGGCTCGCCACAAAACTATCTCGGTCATCCTCATCCAGTCACTCCCAATCTTTTTTAGGTCATCGAACCAGCGGGCTATAGACTGGAAGCTTTTGATATGTGGTGTTGGAGGATAATGGAGGCGATAAGTTGGATAGAACGAATAACGAAGAGGTTTGAAGACAGAAAACAAAAGAAAATCTAAGAGGAAAAATTTACGGACAAAGGACAGTTTCTTTAAACTATATTGGAAGGGAAGATAGAGTGGAAGAGAGGCAGAGGAAGACCCAGATAGAGTTATCTAGCCCAAGTGAAGGAAATGATTGGATCAAGAACTAAGACACTAGCGGAAATGAGACTGGATTGGTGAATACGCCACCGACGTGAGCGTAGTCCTTAAATAAGATCATGATCGTCCAGCGGGCCGCAGGGTGTCCCACACTATACCAGATACAAATACATGCATGCATGCATATGCTCACGACTATATTCCCCGAGGGGGTAGTCAGAGATATTCTGAAACCTCAGAACATCCACGTTCCACGTTTTCGTTTTCGTTTCCATACAAATACATGGCTAGACTAAAACCATCTAATTACGCCTAGTCTATGCGAAATCAAGATATGCATATCGATTCAGTTCCGCCCCGTTCCGCCTCGTATTTTGTATGCGCATTTAATGCAATCATCTAAGCCAGTGATCCGGGACTGTAAATGTTATGCAAAGCCACGGGCGGGGCAGAGGTTGACGGTCGTCCGTCCAAATAACGGTCAGTTATATGGCTATTGACAGACAGTTTGTGTGTAGATACAAATGCTTCACGTTTGTTCATGGTTTGTTAGGTTCAATTTACGGTTAAGTATCTGAACTATGCTTTAGTGATCTTATGTATGTTTTTATAGTTATAATAAAAAACCGGTAAAGTGCGAGTCGGGTTATTCGCGCACCGAGGTTTCCTTACCATACACATGCGTAACACAACATATTAAATTACAAAAAAAAAATCCCCGGGAACTTAAGCGCAAGACCGACTCACACTTGGCCGGTTTTTATCATTTGTTGTAATACTGTAGAGTTTGTTCTATAATCAAACCAAGTTTGACGCTTGTATGTATTACCGTTTTTACGATAGAGCGAGAAGTTACTAAAAATTAGTTTCTTGTATCAGGACCCCCCTTAATTTTTAACTTTTTGGTATTTTTATTATTAAAAAATCCGCCGTAATAACGCACATTCTGTGAAAATTTCAACTGTCTAGCTATTTCGGTTCAAAAGTTAAAGACCTAAATAGGTAGGACGGACAACGTAGGCTTAGTCATAGGGTCCCGTTTTCACCCTTTGGGTACGAAACCCTAAAAAGGTCTTCAATACTGAGGAATGACAATGGAGGAGGAGATTCAGCTTTTTCTTACAAAGTTGGGCAAATACTACAAAAATATAGTTTTCTATATTATATATAAAAAATATATATATATAATAATTTATTATTATGCGATATCCTGCCACACCACGAAGATGGCGCCTAACTGCCGCTTTTTCTTTGTTTTGCGGCATCCTCAACTCCCATTATGGAGCAAGATCAAACTATTGAGTAATAAAAAAAAAGGTTTTCAAACACTCTTCACAAAAAGAAAATTCATTTATAAGTAAATAATAAAGGTTATACAACAACGTTTAAGCTAAAGTCATCATCATCATCACCACCATCGGTTAATAACTAAATATCCCAATCGAAGCTAAAATTGATACAAGTCAGCATACCTATGGTAATTTCACAAGAAATAAGAAATCACAGTCAAATAAAATATTCACTACACTCTATCTCATCGCTTGATTGTTATAAAAGATGCGATGAAAATAGAATCCTTTCTCAGTTGAGATAAAAGCAATAATTGAAAGAGGCAGCACAGTAAATAATATACGCAAATTCGTTCGCAAAATGGTTATATTAGTCAGAAAACACGCACTGACAGAGTTGCGTAGTATAATATTATCCTCTTCAGCAAAATTGGATCTTTCTTATTTTTATAACTGCCGAAACTGGGTAAAGATAAAGATACCGATACAAGCTTATGAGCGCGTCGTTGCTCCTATTCTTTTCTTATCGTTTATACAACGTGTTAATGAATAAGCGCAAAACCTCATACACCCCAACTGATTTATTACAAAATAATTAGATTGAAACAATAATTTCATTAGTTTGATGGTTAAAATTTTTAGTTTTGAGTCAAAAATGTTTTGTTATCATTTCAGCAATGAATGAAAGCGCTAACGTGCTCATGGATACATTTTAAGAATCTTGTTTTGGTAGTAATTCGGGTGAGAGTGCCCGAGCCGAGCGGTGGGTTGAGATCGAGTTCAGTAAATTAAACATTTTACAAACAAATTATTTAATATTTTGAAAAAAATTACCTAAGTAGAAACCATGATAATTCGATTCTGCTCTCGATTCTAAACAAACTACTTTCTAGTTACGTTAATTCATTAACACGTTGTATAGAAACCTAATAATATGAACAGAGAGCCTTGCTAAAATTGCACGCTTTAATTAAAAATTAATGGGAGTTAACAATGCTTTTGAACACTACGATAGGGATTAAAATCGTGAATTTATATTTGAATGTATAAAGCAATTTGGCCAATGCCAAGAAATGTATTTTTCATACTGAATATTATGTTTTATCTGCCGAAGTCCTTACCCAAAATCTGTTCTAGTTTTTTGTCGACAACAAAATAAACAAACGTTTCACTTTTATTACAGAATGGAAGCAGTACGTGGCAGTACTAACAAAAGACGGCATAATGTTATGAGTAGGTTATGAGTTTATACATACTTTTTTTATGTTAAGGGTTTCTTTGTGACTATTCACATGCCTGTTCGTAATGTATGAGATCTCTTTGTAAATACACGTTTATACAAAAGCACAGATAAAATAACTTTTCCTGAAGCCGGTTGGGATATAATCCTTCTTAAATTTTTTAGATAGTACTCGTAGGTACAAGTTCTGGAACTGCTATATGGACATATGGATATGGATGTTGTAAATATTATGAATTTGAATTTTTCGAAAATCACAGATTAACTGAATAAAAATGGAGATAACAGGGTGTTACAAAACACCCCATAAATATTTAAAGGGATTGTTAAGCCCATCAAACTGAACAACTTTCACTGTGGAGAAAAATAAAAATAGCTTTCCGACCAACGTGCCGGTGGTCTGCCAACTGATCTCCTTCCATCTCTTGGCCACCACTATGATACTGCCTTGGTAACACAGCACCTGCATATAATAATACTATTAATAATAACTTTGGTATTATATATTCACTTACTTAATACGTAGGTACTAAATATTTCTTCTATTTGACCTAGAATAATGAAATCATTAGGTAAGTAGTACATATTCGTTTAACAAAGAAATAATAGTGTTCGTTTATGAACAAAGAAATAATAAAGAGATTTTACATCCAAGTTATTTTATGAAGATCGACGTAGAAAAGATAAAACAAGAGTTCACAAGATCCTGCAAAAAGTTATAAAGTTCAAACAAAAAGCGGAAAATGTTGAAGTACACAAGAAAGTTAAGCTGGAGATAACTGTTGTTATAGTACACTACACGGTAATGGTAACTTGAAACAAAGTATGGAACATGGTAAGTCATAAGGACGTCCCCAATAGAGATGTTAACCCTTACTACCAGTTTGAGTTAAATAAACTTTTCGAAACAAGGAACGAAACTATTATAAAAGTGAGCTCGTGAGCGAGTGAGTGAGTGTGTCGTGTTACTGTACCTTTGCGGCTTGTCATCTGTCTGGGTCCGTGCGGTGTGCGGGATCTACTGCGGAGTCGACGGCCAAGATAAAACATACAAGGTATGTTGCCCTAGAGTCCGCGTATCTGTTTGTTCCGGTGGCAGTGGAGACGGCGGGTACGTGGGGGACAGAAGCAAAGAAATTTATTTACGAGATTGGCCGACGGCTACGTCAGAAGGGTCTGGAGTGCCGGTCTGGGTCGTATCTCGTTCAAAGGATATCGCTGGCTATCTAGCGACGCAATGCAGCCAGCATCATGGGTACCTTTGGGCGGGATATGGTGCGGGGCGGTTTATTTGGTTAGATTAAGTTGTTTCACGACGCATGTGCGGATTTATTTATAGTAATGTCGATGCTTGTTGTAGAATACTCCCTTACTTGTGGGCCGGACGACGCTACTTCTGGCGGAAATTTTATATTTTTATTATAAAAGTAAGTACCTAAGCAATAGCCTGTAGAATCCGACTGCACTTCAAAGGTCTCCTCTCACGAATAATTTGATAGGAGTTGGCCATACTCTCCACGCCACGTCAGCTCAGTGCGGTTTGGTGGAGGCAACCAAAAGGTCAACTTGCTGTCATAGAATTTTCAAGCCGCCGTTATAGGCATCCGGCCTGGCTTAACGAATTAGTTACCCGGGACCAACTGCTTAACGTTCCTCTTAAAGCTCGAGATGAAATTCTACTACACTGGCTGGACCTGACGTTTTACCTTTTCGAAATTACAACAACATTGTTCAGGGTACAAAATACTGCTTATTACTGCGGACAATTGAAGAGATATCGAAGGAACTACCGAGCCAGTGAATGCCGCACGTTTCTTAATTTTAGTTAATGTTTCCAATAGAGCTCCACTACCCGCCAGCGAAAAATTTAAAATAAGTTATGGTAGGTAAGTTTAACTTTGAAAAAAATCATCTTTCAGCTCTCCAGTACCAGGTCTTTCGCGCTTTTAATGTTGTCAATGATCATTACTTATGTACGATTTTAGCAAGAAACAAATTCTAAGAAACCATGTTTTACGAATGTTTTATGAGGAAAAATGAAAATCACAATCTTGGCACAAAGATAATATACTTAGAGCCTGTTTCACCAGTTTTGGATAAGTTCTTGTTAGCTTAGCTGACAGCTAGTTTGTCAAATTTTGTATGAAACATATGTTAATCGATCTGTCAAATAAGCTATCAAAAACGTATTCAGAAGTGGTGATACCATGAAGTTACTAATATAGTGAATTACAGATGAGAGAGCGAGATGTACCTAGCGTCACTACTGTATAATAGAAAGAGATACGTGACGCGAGGCAATAGAAACGTTTTTGGGGATCTTATCGCAGGATAAAAATTCGGTTTCTGTCTTAGACGAATTAGATAAGGACCTGCCTCGCCTTAGCATTTCCCCTCTGCCAACGTGCAAGGTAAAAAGATCTTACGCATTTACATACAATTTTATACCTTATCACTAAACGCGACAGCCTATAATTGCGGAACAACAATTCCGAACTTATGACGTTTCTGGTTCACACGACACTATTTTTCATGATTTTTAACATTGAAAATTAGAATCTAAACTAATGGAATAAAATTCAAAGTTGTGTATCTCGTGCTACCTGGCCCCCCGCAAAAAGTGTCAGAAAAGTTTGTAAGTAGAATATAAGTAGTCTAAGGTTTTTGTGAATAATCTAAAGTGAATACGCAGATAATTTTGTGAAATATACTAACACTATTTCATTGAATTATCCACGATTTCAAGTTACATTCAGAATTATTCGCTGAACTCTAATTTTTACCATGCCGATCTCCTGAAAACCTCCAAAAACGGTTTCATTTGACAATTATCTTTATGGGTGAAACAGGCCCTTAGGGATATGTTTGTTTTCACTACTAGATTAAAGTGAATTTTCTCTAGCAAATAGTAATGGTTAACAAAGCAACTTTAAGGCCTTTGACGACAAAACTACACTCGGGGCAACAATCGATAGACAGTGGATTGTTTGGCTTTTGTTCAGCAAATCGTAAAGCACTATCTTAATAGTACTTTGAAAATGTTCTTTAGGTACTGAAATGGTTGAGTTTGTCCTCATGTCAGCTTAGACATTGTAAATACTTACTTCCATTTCATTGTAAGTATTTTCAAGGAAGTTGCTACGTTTAAATATGTTTATATATTACGTAGAAGTTGGAAGTAGGTAGATAGTTAGAATATGTTCATATAATCAACAAAGGCAGAGATAACATAACAGATTGGAGATTTATTTATTTACTATTTAAATGGGGCTTGAGGCTATGTCAGCCCAATCGTGCCTTAAGGCCGTATCACAGCGATTTTTGAGCGTAGGCGTTGATGGAACGGTTTCGTTGCGATATCGCCGCGTTATCGATTTTTAGCCACAGGCGATGTCGCCACGTCTGTCAACGCCAGTGGTTAAAAAATCGCGACGATCCATTTACAACATCGTAGCGGTACAGATGCGACATCGCCGACGCTCAAAATTTGCTTGTGTGATAGGCCTCTTAACCTACAGACTCCACATAAAGCATGAAAATTTAAACCTACTCGTGTAAGGAAAAGTATCATTTACCTTTAAACATACTCTACCCATCAAACCGAACAACTTTTAATATAGGAGCAAAACTGACAGCGCAAAAAAAATCTGCTGTTACATACTAAACTGAAATGCCTACTCGACTAAAATGTATGAGACAGCAGATTTTGAAGTGAAGTAGACCAAAAATGAACAACTTTCTTTATGGGAACAACATCGAAATCGCGGAAAAATTCGCTGTTTTATACAAAATTACTAACCTACTCGACACAAATGTATGGTACAGCTAATATTTTTTTCGCTATTTCGATATTGGTCTAATAGAGAAAGATGTTCAGTTGGATGGTTTGCTTCACCTCATTTCATTTGGACCACCTTAACTCGACTGCCCTGTATAATTAGTATGTAATGGTAAGATATTGTCATTACGAACAGCATTGTCCAAATATCACAATCATATTTCTGTTATTTGCACAACGACTTCCGAAGCCAATAATAAACCATTGGAGCATAAGCACAAACAATCAAGAACTGCCACCCTCCTGCCATTGGACGTCACATCTCTCAGGAGATCTGAAATAGCCTCATTTGCGACACCGATGCAATCCGTTTAATTCGTTACGCGGCAACCCCCTAATGATTAAGATCGAGGCGTTTGGGATTAAAAGAAAATTAAACGTTCTACCCCACGGAAAACCCATCATAGTCCCAAACACCCTTATTTACAGAAGCATAAAGTTCAAATAGCTACTAAAGAGAAGTCTAAGAATGTTGTTGAGGCATCACCACAAACATTGGAGACAGTTCAGCCCCTCAAGAATTTATTCCACGTTTGGGGTGTTTCTTTGGTAACTGCTGGTGATTGTGAGGCTTAATTAAACTGCATTATACTGGATCTGTGCAATTTCATCGAGGAGTTAAATATAAATAAAATTAATTCGCCCTTCAGCTACTTTGCTCTTGGCGTTTTGGAATTCCTTGCTGTTGCTTCCCACTTGAAATCAAACAATAAAATCGTAAATTCTACTGGCGATAGGTATTAAATTGTAAAGAAAGTTCTTGGTTTCATTCAGAAAACCTACACCCTTAAAATTATCTATCCACTTAATATTAAATCTGTGTATCTTAACTAAGAGACATTTTTGAAACACAATGATAACCAGATTTATTTTCGTGCAACAGCATCCGTTAAAATGTTAACTGAAAGTACTTAGTACCTTAACCTATATTTCATAATATATTCAGATTTTTCACTGCATTATTTTAGATGTTAGAGAGAGGGGGGGTGTACGACACAAGTGTGATAAAAATTGAGGCGGGGCAGGCAGACAGATGGACGAAAGAATAAGGGTTTCGGTATTACGGTAGCTGATTGATTTTTTCTCCGATTTCGATTGTGGTCTCACAAAGAATGATGTTGATGTTCAGTTTTGTGATCTGATACGACCTTATGATATACAGGGTCTTATCGTAATCGAATAAGTATAGGTAGGAATAAGTAATTTAATTCTAAAAAAGGTTGATTTGGAGTCAGGGAATCCTATCCTATCCTATCAGACATGCTTATATTACAATTTTATAATAGATCAGTTACAAAACAAGAAAGTCCGTTCTGAGAATAATATAATAGAAATATTGGTTGTAGAAACTATCTCAGAATGAAATTATGTCTCAGTATTATAAAAAAAAATATTTTTCTAGCAATGAGTTTGTAAAGTTTAGCAAATACAATTTGTAACTCAAATAAGATGAATGGCACGCGACCAAAACGCTTACTCTGTTGTCAAAGTCAATATTTGATTTCGATGTGTGAGATATGCATACTTGACTTTTACATAAATTGTATTCAATTTCGAACTAACCACATATTCCTTGTCTTTATTTTATTAAATTATTATTATTGATTCAGTATCAATATTGGCTTAAAATACAGAATGTAACAGAACACCCTAGTAATATTTAAAGGGGTAGACCATCAAACTGAACAACTTTTACTATAGAGCAAATTTGGAAATCGCGAAAGAAAAACATCGATATCATACAAAACTACAGTCGGTACTTAATGACTGACTCGACTATGTAGAATTATACACGGTGTTTGAAAGTTGTACAGTTTGATGGTCTAAACCACATTTTTAAACATAACAAGGGTGTTTTGTTAAACCCTGTAACACTCTTACAAGTGGGTTTAAAACTTGTAACAATATTGGTATGCATAAAATTTATTATTTGATATTTTTTGGATGGTTAGGTTATTTATTAACATTTAAAAAGAAATTCATATTGAAACTATGATAATAAATGAGTACATAGCTCCATTTTTACTCCATTTTATCGCGTCACGTACCACAGAAACTGCTATGATTGACATTTTCTATCTTCAGCAGGTTTTAAGAGAATTCTTTTCTACAAAAGGTGCGTGAGATAGCAACTCCGGGATATTGATATAAAACCTCGCTAAGCTATGATTGATAGTGTTTGTGAATAGAACGTTATCTAGGGATCACTAGCCTTTCCAAGCGAGGCTTATAGTCGATTTGTAAGGATATTAGAATTTTCTATGGCAACATTCTATTCGGAAACTTATAGCACGCGTGTTAAACTTTTACAAAAGATGACTTTGTGTTAAAATGAAACGGTAAAAGCACCGCAAGCATGCGGATGCCGTTTTTTTATAATAGACGATTTAATTTACAGAAAGTTATTTTCGATTATGTCCTATGTCCAGCATTAGTCGTCTATAGGCTATGATGATGATATGATTGTCGATGATGTCAAATTGGCCCTTAATCGGCTATGATGATGATAATGATGATTGTCGATGATGACAAATCTATTATTAATACAGTAACAGACAAATACAACATTAGGAATAAAAACCATTAAAAACTGAAACTGACATATAATTGTATAACTGTGTAAGTACTTTAAATTTGTACATAGCACGTAAACGAATAAGTATAGTTCGTAAGTATAGGTATGAATAAGTAATAATATAAAATCATTAATAATGTCGAATCGAAAACTCACATTACCTACCAACATTATTTTCATAAAAACAATATGCAATATAACATTTTGCACAGTCTTTTTTCACGACCACAACAACATATTACAATATTGGACTTTCATCTAAAACCGGTATAAAAGAACTGAACATCTTGAAGAAGCCACGAAAGTTGACACAAGAAGTGTCGAGAGGAAAGCAAGTGTAGTCTCATCCCACGCCCACTTTACTATTGCAAATATTGACCACTTAAACACTCCTTCACGTTTCACACTACCTCTTCTAAAACCATACAAATAAAGTGTCATTTACCGCTTTAACCTACTGGACTTTGACGATAAATTACCAGCAATATCCATTAAGATAACCATTTCGGACAAAACACGACGCAATGAATTACTTAAAATTCATAATCTACTACCGTATGTGGGTGAATTAGGCGCAATCTCTTGTTTAATCTCATCTCAGATATTATACGTCCCTCCTGTATCTCGTTTAGTAAATTTTCTCCTAACATAAACTTGATAGCAGTATCTTAATGATGTCGTAATGGCAACAAACTTATGGTGGATTTTGTAATATCTTTATCAGCGACAAAACGTTCCTTTTTACTGTTTTTGTTACTAAGTAACTTTTTATTCTTTATTGTATACGGTCATTTATTATTATCATTGCATCTGCAAAGGTTGTAAAACTCAATTCAGTTTAACATAACATTTATAGTACTACTAGGTAGTTAAATGGAGTAGATTGTACTTTGGATTGCAAAATGAATTGAGTAAGATACGTTGAGATCAACGGATTGAGGAATCGTCGTCGAATGGAAAAAAAACATTGGTGGTGCGTTTTGGAAAGGAGAGATATTACTTACACTAAATAACGAGGTTCTTGGGTTTAATCCGCCGGCATGCCATGTACTGAGTTTACGAGATCTAATGAGATTTTCTAACTTACGTACGGTACGTAATACCGAATTCTCTCAAACGGTAAAGGAAAACTGCATACGCTGAAGAAGAAATTCTTATGCTTAGGTATGTAAGTCTACCAATCCGGATTAGGCACGCGTGGTCGACTGACGCCCGCACAGAGGGTAGGCCTGTGTCCTGCAGTGGGACGTATAATAGTCTGATGATGATGATGAACGAGTTTACGAAGACGAAATATCACAGAACACTCTTAATGATAACGATAAGTCATAATAGAAGACCGCTTCTTTGTCCCCTTTTCCAAATGGTTTTTCCATAAAATTATACAGGGTCCTTCTTAATATGCTAACGCCTTTTTAAGGGAATGATCAGACCATGAAACTGAACATCTTTCTCTACGGGACAAACGACGAAATCGCGAAAAAATAATCTGCAACTTGTAACGAAATTGAAGCATGCAGGTTTCCTCACGATGTTTTCCTTCACCGAAAAGCCAGTGGTGTTACAAATCGTACATAAATTCCGAAAAACTCACTCACTCTCCGAAAAACACAAACTCACATACGAGCCGGCCCGGACGGGATCGAACCATCGCCTACTGCATGGCAGGCAAGGTTACTCGCCATTGGACCACCACGGTTTTTTTTTGCGATATTGTCCAATAGAGAAAGTTTTTCAGTTTGATGGTCTGATCATCCACTTAAAAAAACTGCCAGTGTATTAAGATGGAGCCTGTTTATTATGTTATTCGGCGCGTCCTTTCCGGCATATAAATATTACTTACCGTGGTTTTCGTTCAAGGCGAGATATTATTTGTATCCTTATAGATAAGATCCAAAACCGTGAAACGGCTACATTTTATCTAAAGTTCAAAATGGGTATAAAAAAACAATCAAACCTTTCTGCCAAATCAAACATCAATACCGAGATATCGCGACCGCAAGAATCCCTATCTCACGCCTCGTTAGTCATACCTATTACTAATTCAATATCATAGAAGTCCGCTGACATCACTTCTTTGACCTTCATTATAGGTATTATAATAGCTTGATATGCGGGACCTTGTATCTGAACTAATTCAATATTACTGCGGTTGAATTCGGGTTGGTTAGACGGTCTATTGTGTTTGCTCTAAACCTTTTTGCGGTTATATGCGGTGCTAATTTATATTAGTTCTGCGAATTTAGGTGAATAAAGTGTATCGGTTTGAAAAATGGGCGGTTGAAAGGGTTAAATGGATGCTTTACAGTTAAACAAGGTTTCGGTGTTAGATTATATTTTATTAACTTTATTTCGACTGTGATGGATACTAAAATATACAGGGTGTAAATTTCAATGCGTTTTTTTTGTTAAATTTTCTTTGATCCTTTGTTAATGTTGTTTATGTACAATACAATCACCCATAAAACGTACCTGTATCACCCATAAAAGTACAAAAACCCTAAGTACCTATGTATATAAAATTGAAGTTTAATAGATAATTGTTCGAAGTATATCTTGGAAATGCGACTACAAAGACCCCGATCTCAGGAGTGCGATTCTTGAAACTCATACTTGGAACTAAGCAGTTGAAAATGTCAATATTACTATGCACCTTTCTACTGCTGATTTGACTTTCAAAAATTATACTTCAGGACTTGTGATTTTTGAAAATCAAATCGTAGCAGTGGAAAAATGCATAATATTATCTCCATATTAATTTTGGAATTTTCAACTGCTGAGTTCAACGTATGAGTTTCAAAAATCGCACTCCAGGTCGTTTTCATCTTATATTTTATCTTTTCTAAACAAAGATCCTCATTGCCTCAAACATCTGATCATAATTACCAACTAAATTCCTCAAACAGGCTTCCATCGACCTACCATTATCCCTACAACAATATATTAGAACGTAACTAAATATTCAAATTTGGTACTACATCTTTCATCGAGTAGACGATAAATATAAATAAAACCAGCCAAGTGCGAGTCGGACTACTCTCGTACCGAGTGTTCCGTACCATCGCATAATGAGTTTAACAAACAAATTTTGTTTTCTCCGGGACTCTCAGTACGAGCCCGACCCATACTTTCCAGTTTATGTTATATGTTTTACTATATTGTGTAGAGTTTGAATTGAACTATAATCACGCCCAAGTTTGACGTTTGTATATGTATTGCCGTTTTTACAACAGAGCAAAATCAAAAACCTTGAAAAAACACGTTTCTCATATGGGGACCGCCTTAATATATTTTTTTTTAAATTATCTTAACTATAGTCTGACGAAGCTTGCATGCGTATTTTATCTTGTGTGCTGCCATTGACGAAGCTTGTAGTGGATATAGATGCATGTGATTAAGATTTGACGAAGCCTGCGTTGCGGATTAGATTATTTTTGTTATATTGTTTTGAATTTGAATAAACTTTCTTAACTATTATAAAACTTGTTGTTTAAACTGGTGTGTCTGTGCATTGAAGATATTTACAAAAAAGAAGACGATATGGTTTTTAGGTGTCCCTGACTCCAAATCAAAATTTTTTTAATTTTAGTCAGTCTGTTTGTTTATGTGTTTGTTTGTGCGAGCATTACGTGAAAACTACGCCTATTTTGATGAAACTTTTTTGTTTGATAGCTTATGATCTGACTTACAATCCGGTATATAATTTGTGCGGACGAAGTCGCGGGCTAACTCTAGTTTGTAAAAAAGTTCAAAACAATGACACTTATTCTGTGAAAATTTCAACTGGCTACCGATTACGGTTCAAAAAAGACCTTTAGAGTTAGGACGGACGGACACAAAGAGCGTAAACTTAGTATTCCGTTGGCACCCTTTGAGTACGGAACCCTAAAACTTAGGCAGCCAGTTATTATTAATGTTTCAAAAGTGGATTTATTATGTTTGTTTCGTAAATATCGAAGCTTGTTAGCATTGAGGGGATCTTATAAGATTATACACTCCAGTACTTTTTGCCTGAGGAGTTGACCAGTGACCACCCGCCGTTTGCCGAAAGTCAGCTGTGATTTACTCCATTGGAAATTAATTCCGGACTTATAAATTAGTGTTTGGATGAATAACACAGCTTGCGAGCTCTAACAAGGTTGTTTCTGAGAAGCGTCCTCTTTGGAAAAGAAATATTGTAGTCACATTTCTTTTTCGTTCCAACTAAAATTGTTATTTCGTTAGCCATTTTAATATATTATTAACAATAGATAGGGTCCTTCTTAATACGCTGACACTTTTTAAGGGCATGATCAAACCGTCAAACTGAACAACTTTTTCTATGGTACCAACATCGAAATCGCGAAAAAAAAATCTTCTGTTCCATACAAAACTGAAAACCTACTTGAGCCAAATGTATGGGACAACTGTTTTTGTTTTCGCGATTTCAATGTTGGTCCCATAGAGAAAGTTGTTCAGTTTGATGGTCTGACTATACCCTTAAAAAGTGTCAGCATATTACGAAGGACCCTGTAGACACGAACAACTAATACGAAACAACAATGCCTCAGGTGTACACCAAAGTTGATACAGGAAATCATTGACAAAATTGGCTTTGGCTAGCTAGCATGCTACCTTGAAATTCCCATAAAATAAGTTGACAGCCTATTAGGAACACTATTGCCCATTCCCACAGTCGACTTATAAATTATATAGGTAATCAACAATTGTTTTACATAATAAAATAATCTAATCATATTACTATATTACGACTTTAAAAATTAATTAATCTGTATGCCAAATTTCATTATATAAACATTCAGCGAAAACCTCGTCACAAACTTCCACATATATTAGTATTCGGAAGAATAAATGTTATTACTTAAGGAAATATAATTCGGAGCGCGCTCCATATAAACAATCTAGAGACTATGTTTGTATGAAGTCAGATTTTCGTTAAATTGTATATGTAGTTTTAAGTGCCTCAATTTAATCCTAGTACTAAAACTGTATATTTTTAAGAAAATCTTCTTCATTCAAATCAAACATAGAGATTCGTTTCTAGATTGTTTCTGCAAAATTTCATTGACTTTAATTGGTTAGTATTGAAAATATCGCCAGACTTCGTTTGTCTGCAGCGCACATTTACGTATTCGGAATAAGATTAGAAAACTGAATTCTGAGTCAAGAATCTGAGGCCGAGATTCAGAGACGATTTTTAAGTCATAGTTCGAACTCCCGTATGTCAAAATCCATAAATTTTCGCCCTGCTTGGCTCGAGCTAAGACTAAAAAAATCGTCTCTGAATCTCGGGCTGAGAGTTAGGTTTATAACTAGAAAGAAAGATAAGATAAAGAACTGCACGATTTGCTGTCATATTCATGTTGTACCCTCGTTTCCAATGAAATTACCTAAACCTTGTGGAATCCCAATGATATCAGACAAGTTAGTCAACTCTTCATGTTGTAACTACAAAGTTCCAACCGTTCGTCGTTCTGAGACTTAACAACTATTCAGAGACTAGTAACGCCACCTGTGTAGTTTATGCTACACTACTTGCACGCATCACAAACTCCATAGTTTATTAGTCAAGGAGCTTTCTTATTGGAGTGAGCTTCAGAAACTTTTCTTGATAGAAAGTTAAAGTTAGAGTTTGACTGCAACTTATTTTCTTATTAGCAATTTAATGTTGGTTTTTAAAGGAGGAATTTAAATAAATATATAGCCCAGTTGATTTGAAAGTATTAATACTTCCATTAAAAGTTACTTGTTATTAATCTGTGGTGAAATAATTTATTTTGTATTTACCAAATAACCGTCATTTTTTATACGGTGGTTACCAACGAAAGTCACCAGACCGCTGTCTATATCGGCGACATTGTTGATGATTGTTGGTGGGTTTTTCGTGGGGAATAGGCCTTGCCGGCAACGTGCACCCGTGCGGGCTACCTGTCGACATTATCGGCAGGTCGGTGACTTAGATATGTAAACACCTTTATTATTAATCTTATTTTGATTTTGTATGGTTCTGGTAGGTCACAAATACTGGGTGTAACAAAACGCCCTGGGGGTAAAACTTAAGGGGGTGGTTTAGACCATCAAACTGATCAACTTTAACTATGGAGCCAACGACGAAAAAAAAAAATTTAGTTGCGTCGGTACTGCAGTTTTGTATGAAACAGCAGATTTTTTTGATTTTTTCTCGACGTTGGCTCCATAGTGAAAGTTGTTCAGTTTGATGGACTGAAGCACCCCCGTAAGTATTACTATGTCCGTGTGTATGTGGGTGTTTTGTTAAACCCTATAAATCTTTTTTGTTATGTTATGTTATTTCGTCTTGATCAAAAAGTACAACGCTGGAATTCGTAATAACGAAATACACATTACAATATCAGTCATAATATTACTAACAATAACTGCAGTCGTTGATAACATAATTTATCATTAACTATATCCTTGCAAAAATGCAAAAACTCACTAGGGAAACAAAATGAAAACTGAAAAGAATTCATTAAGCTACATTAAAGCATAAAACTCCATACAAAAACGACTTTAATAGCGCACTTATATCATCCTATACGATACAACTACGTGAGAAGTATGCGAAGTTGGAATTAAATTAGCTTAAATAGCACCAAAGTGACCCAAAGAATAATTTAATGGGGGTTCTCTACTACTAATGAAGAATAGTGCCCTCCAGATAGCTGTTTGTGAAAACTTGCCCCATTAAGATATTATAACCTTGAGTTTTGAGAGCAAAATGCGTAAAATGTAAAGAAACTCTCAAGGTAAAAGGAAATTAATGAGTTAGGAAAGTCCGTAGTTGCAGAAAGAAGTTTTGTTTGTAAAATTAAAATGAATAGTTATAGTTTACTTTGGTGGATGCATGTCATGCAAACAGACACATATACTCACACCTTTTTAGGGTTCCGTAGTCAAACAAGGAACCCTTATACTTTCGTTCGTACTGTCCATACCGTACCCCCGAGTCCCTCCCCCTCCCATTAACCCCCGTCCCTCTAACTTCTAAAATACTGGAGTAAAAAATCTGAAACTCTTTGACAACGTAGCTCCCCGTAAGTACTTTTAATTCAATCAATTTTACAATCTGTGCCGGAGAAATCATATAAAATCGCACTATCTTGCTCTTGAAGATTTGTTAAGTTGCTTCCTGCTGTTAAGTCTTGGGCGAGTCCGGCACGCTCTTGGCCGGTTTTTCCAGAGTTATATCCCTCTGGGCTACTGTCTATGCACTAGCTAGACATATACAATAATATATCTACGTAGTAGGTACCGACGTCATTCGACCTTTCAAGTTTTAAGTAAATATAAAATAGTAAACTTACGACTACAATCTTATTTGGGGTGACAAACTTTGCTACAACTACCAACTATCTTTCTTCTTTCCTGGCGAGCAATTGTAGTAAGGTTTCACATTCCAGATTTTTTTTTTATAATGACTAATACAGCGTGGCTTAGAGAGCAGTTACTGCTTTTTACTGCGGACTATTGGAGGGACCACAAAGGGTCTACCGAGCCAAATGAATGAACTTAAGCAACCGACCTAGGGGCACCCAGAGGGGTACGGACCTCGGCAAAGGACGTTGCTGGGGCTACGCGGCGTATTGGATAGCTGGGGTCGCTGAGATACATTCCAAGCGTGCAATTGTAGTGACTAGCAAGGCTAACTTTTAGCGCAAGTATAATTATGTATGGTGAGTTTCAGAATGTGTGACCGTTTTCAAATTCAGCAGGTAATGTACCAAACGGGTTGTGATGTGCTCACAGTAGGTACTAAAAATAGTTAGGTACTTACTAAAAGGTAAAAGACTACGGTAGGTAAGGTACTAGACTATCGTACAGTACAGCCATGCCATAATCTGTTGTTATTTTTAATTTTTCTGTGTGATGAATCTGTTTTGTACCTATTCTGTATTTTTGTGTGGCAATAACGTGCATTTTTGTATATTTATTTATGTTATTTTAAAAATGTACCTACTTACTAAATTATTATTTCGCTCAGTGGCTTCGCATCTTGAATTTAAACAGAAGAGAATTCATTATTAAACGAATTTTGAGCCCTTTTTGGATGTTTTTCGAATAAGATCTGAAAAAATACTAAGATATTTAAAATTTTACTAAGATTGTACTCAAACTTGAATGTATACTAAATTCATTTAACAGGGCCTAAATTGTACCAATTTAGTACTTACTGAAAATACCAAAAAACGGTCACACTGATATAGACGTATGAAGTAGAGATATGGGGCTAGGTAGAAACCTTATATTATTGTAATAACGGAATTACTGTACAAAAAAACAATGAAAAGAAATTGAATCATTAAGAAATTGAATCAAGAAATTGATCACAAGATAAAAGAAAATAATCTTGCTTTTGAAATCTATAAATACCTATCTATTTGACATCTGCATATAAATTTGTAATTATGCAAATAAGCAAAACATTATTTATTGGACAGTCACATAGAAATTTTGTTTGTTAATTCATAATAAAAATTTGCAGTAAATCAAAATTTTCCTCACTTATTCTTAGTCACGTTAGTTATTTAAAGCTCGATTAATATGTCGAAACAAACAATTATAAAAACGGTTATCATAGCAAACATCGTAAATTCTATAGTTATCTCTATCGAGACGGAGCCGCGTACGTAATAAATCACTCGAGTTATCTATTCTGATAGAAAATAATTAGAAGTCTCTTAATTATTCAAGTTTTGGTTTCTTTAAGTTAAATATCGATTAGTTGAGTAGATGCAGTAAAAAGTTGGGTACTGGAATCATTAAAACGGGAGTCAAAAATTTTAAACCGACGACAAAACTAATCAATTCAGCCGATGTCTTTTGGTGGACATTTATTTTGTCCTTGCAACGACTTTCATACAAACGATGATTCGTCTTATTTTCAAAATTAACCAAATTAAGTCTAATTCTACTCTTTGTGTATGTTTTGACAGATTTCCATTAAAATACATAGTTTCAAAGTTACCGTAACTAAAAGATTTCCATAAAAATCCTAGCACTGAAAATAGTCGGGGAAATCTACGGATTTTTGTATGGAGTAGGTTGCATTCTTTGCACTTTTGGTGAAAATTTGGAATATAGTAGATACATACCTGAAAAACATAAATTCTCAATAATCCCCGATTTTTCATGTTGTATTATTGAATAATTAAGACATTTACAAAACATTAAATTTAGGTATGAACAAAAAATGGAAAACTGGTGATTTTGTACAGGATGGCTTCGTTCAATACGTTTTACTTATAACAATAATAATCCACGGTTAATATCGTTAATTTGGGTAGATATTTAATATTTTGTAAGTCTTCAAAAATTATAACCTCAAAACTAAATTATTTACTGTTTGTTTTTACACATTAAATTTGCCAATTGATAATTAACTGTCTCTATTGCTGGTATGCTGGTCCAAATATTTTTAGAAATAAGCTTGCCATTTGTACATTAATATCGATTTTAAGGTATTTCTCAGGTTTCTGAGCCTATATAACCACGAAATCTCGACAAAAGTGTTATAAAGTAACAGTAATATTATTTCAAACACAATTTACTAAAGTGTCTTTAATGCAATCTCAAACCTTATTTTTCCTAGACTAAAAGACGAAGAAGATTTTAACCTAAAACAATACAGATACAGTTAAAACGTTATTTGTCCCTAGATCATATTTTAAATAATTTCATTGACTTTAATTAGTTAATAAGACAAAACTTTGTTTTAAAAGTGCTATATTTGAAAGCCGGCCGGTGAAATCCGCAAATAGGAATATCTTTTTTAACTTAGCTAGGCACTGGCTACAACGGAACTTCCGAAGCAAGTCTGATCTGCATGTTACGGTATGTGCGAGTTTTGTTGTGCAGAGACATTCACAATTTTGTCATATCGGCACATAATAGTTAATAGTTCTACATAAAGAACGGCCACTCCCCGCCCCCTATGACTTCAGATACCCCAACCCACTCACACTTTCTGGGAAACTTGAGGGAAGCCGAGCAAGGGAATGCAGTTAGGTGAGCGCACCCGTTGGATTTGACTACATAAAATTGAATCTTTTCAGTGCATAAAAAACGTTGAAAAATAACACTAAATTCACATTTACAATAATTATTTAGCTCAAATACTATTTTTGATAACAGTAACAATAAAAAGTAACGAAATGTACAATGATTCTAACAGCCTTGCCTGTTCAACATAGAATAGGACGTTGGGCTCGGGTATATTTTCTTTGACCCTTACCAGGCCTATCTCACTCCATAGCTCAGGTACACTTGACGGCCGATCCTCACCGAGGGGTGAATGGCAATAGGTTAGGTATACCGTGTAAACTTTTTGGTCAAATCTCATTAGACTTGCCGCCATTTTGTTAGTAGTCAATGCGAGACTTGAAAACCCTAGCGATGTTACGCTGCCAGCACGTGAAAGAATGAACAAGGGAGACTATGTAAAAGAAACTTTCATGTCTAATGACTCGGATCATTTTTATTTGCACGCGCGCCGTTGTGACGGTTGGTAGGTTATTCGCGAATTGTACTATAGGACGGGTGCGAGTAACTTTGCACCTTATTGCCATGCAGAGAGAGTAGCTGTTTATTTAAATCTGTGGTAGTCTGTACAAGTATTACTAGTACCTATTTATTCTGTGCCCTTACAAGGCTAAGTCAAATTATATCCCACCAATATAACTATTCCTACCACATACCTACCACTACCAAACAACCATGTTTACACAACCCCTAATCTTCCTTTCAACACTGTAACAAGAGGCTTAATACTCATTCCATTTACCAAAGTCTCGCGAAATAAGTCATTATCATCCATAAGACTTACGCGTTAGAGTTTTTGCTAAAGGACTTCTTATAAAGAATGAACTAGACTTCTAATTTAGTCCACTCGGACCCCTTGACTACTTGATCATTCTCAGATTTAGCAGAATCTTGTTTCAAAAGCGAGTGCCTCTTGGAACTGGTATAACATACGACATACGATAAGTCCTTGTGATTTCGTATTGATTTTGGTGTTAGTGATTTTATATTATTGAACAGTTGAAGTTGATTTCGGTGTCTTCAAGGTAGGATTGAATAGGAATCTTTTAGTTAAGTGTGTTCCACCCTCATTCTCGTCTTCTGTCGCCGTTATTGAGGTGCGCATGAATATCGGATATTGTGCTTAGAGTGCGTGATGAAGAAAGGAGCTATTGATGTTATCCTTATTTGCCAAAGACCCTTATTATAACTTTCTTTGAGCAAAATGAAGACTTACTCAAGACTTGGCTCTACATGCGATTTTTCAGAGTAAGGGAATTGTGAGTCTTGGCAACATTTTTTGCATGATCAATAAATTTATGGAAATCAAAATATACCCATCTACTAATTTAGAGATGGGATTCATTTCCCGTTAGATGAGGGCAGCGCAGGACCGGTCGTAGTGACAATGCTTGGGGAAGGCCTGTGCCCATGTTTATGCTGTCGACTTTCATGGCATGGTTGCCAATTGGGAACTTGCACAGTCTTATATTTTTAGTGTATCATAAAGATTTAAGGATTACATTAAAATACCAAAAACAAAAAAGGGTAAAATATACACAAATGATTTATTTATTGCAAATCAAAAGTTGACTTTTCAAATTCCACGTCAAAACGCTCACTGCCATAACGTGACGTCACTCCTTTTTATGACGCGTGAAGATCATCACAAATCATCCGCTATAATATGTTGCCGTACTCTTTTAACGCACGCAAGTTGATAATCGCTTTATCAATAAATAATAATAGCTTTAGAATACATTTTTCAGTAAAATGTTCTATAAACAACAATTATTATTGAATTATTAAGATAATTTCTCATTTTAATTTTGGTGGAACTTCCCCATTGCATTTGATTTAAAGAGAATTTCACTACATCTGAATTTGAACCATAACTTTACGCCTTTGTTATGTTTATTTACATTAAGAAACAAAAGAAATCGGGTGTAATAATAAACTGTTTTACGAGTTCAGAGTCGGGTTGCAAATTCAATTTCTTTCTGCAGTCAGCCTCCCTTTATGTTTATACTTAACGCATATTTTTGAAATAAACCGTGACTCTTCATTGAGTTTATTGAAACAAAATGCTCACGGTTAGCCATTACGATTTAAATATGGATTTTATGGTGCTCTGAACAGAAACATTCTTTGAATTTAAATATTATCGACATTAGTAAATTCTTCTACAGACATACATAAACTTACAATCCTTTCGGGGTGGTCAGAAACATTGCTACAACTACCAACTTTCTGTTTGAGAATGTAGTTATATTATAGCAATGCTCGAATTTAGTAGTTTTCGGGATGGAATGACGTGGTTAGTGGTGAGAGGTGGCTAGCCTTTCGCCTGCATAAACACTGCATAAGAAACTTTAAATCCCTTAGTCGCCTCGTACGACACCCACGGGAATAATTGGGGTGGTTCATTCTAAGCCGGAACCACATGGCTTCCTACGTAAAAACTTATATTGTTTGGATAATGTAGCTTTTGTTTCTGGCGGGAAAGCACCACATTCCCTGACCCATTTGTCCCTCTTGTGGAAAGCCCTCCAAGACAGGAGCTGCCCAGACCGATTTGGAGGTGCTTAAATAGATTCCGAACGAAGGTCGGCCGGCCTACAACCTGATCAAGTGGGGTTAAATAGATGGGTCGGGCATCAGGTGTGAATGCGTGTAACTCCTAAGACTATGGCCCATCTTGTATCCTTGCACCTCTTGCCCGGACACCTGCACGCGAACAGAGCTTAGGAACGCTGCTGGTAATGCTGTCTGTGTGACTAAATACTGGGCTGGAAACATTTTGAAAGACATGCCATCGATTTGATAGAAGAAATATTTGTTGATAAGGCCATCAATTTCGATACAAGGAATATTGCCGTGAAAGCATAGTGTTTTTCAATAGTTTCTCCGTCGATTATTATCCATCTTCTTCTTATTGTGTGGGCCCTGGTATCAGAGTTTTTTCAGACCCCTTTACGACCTCTGACGTGGTTTTTATTTAACTACTACTAATACCAGAGATATTAGCCGGGAACAACGGCTTAACGCGTCATCCGAAGCACGGAATCATCATTCTTTTCAGACAATCAGGTGATTACCAACTAAGGCCTTAAGAGTCTTGCTCTCAATAGGTAGTGAATTTGATTTAAGAAAGTAATCGGCGTTAGCATGGCCCGTTTCAATCAGAATAGATCAATTATTATAACATGGCATAACTGCTCACGACTATATTCCCCGAGGTCAAAGATATTCTGAAACCTCAGAACATCTACGTTTCACTAGTAGTACCGAAACTCTGTCCAATTTGACGGGGAGTGAGCCCGACGCCACTTTACCAATTATTATACGTTATATTATCTAGTCAGTAAATAAAACGATGTCACTCCCTTTAAGACTCCTCAAAGAGTAGACAGAAATAGCTTACACAACTACCGCATAAACTGTCAGATCGATATGTCGTATTTCCTAGACGCAGAGCACTAAAAGGAGCAGTTCAAAGAAGATCGTATAGTACTTACTTGAAGTTAATTGAATTAAATAAAGTAGTCCCAGATTAAGCGAGGAAATGGCAAATGAATTCTGAGATGTAGTCGGTAGGCACATATCCTGTTTCCCTCTCAGTCACCGGGCTAACTTATCACGCTCTAAATAAATACAAACACCGGCTAACGAAGTGCTGAAGGAAAGTTAAAAGCGTCTGGTAGAAGGAGTTTTGGCTCCTACTACGAAACATGACTTAGGTGAAATTGTTTAGGATGAGAATCGAGTGAGTTGTTCCTGGCTCGTTTTGCGCTGATTTGTTTTGTTATTTACGGACATCGTTTATGGGTATTACAATTTAATCATTTTAAACTGAATTAATTAGAAAAAATGATGTTAGTGTGGACCGTGATACAAAGCGAAAGAAAACCTGTGCCAAAGGATTGATAATGGACAATTAGAGATGATAGGGCAATTGCATCTCATTTTAAAACTGTACTTTCGTCAAAAGATGAAGACGATAATATTCAAAACTGCTTCTTAGCAGTTTTAGCTACCTCTTAGCTTACGTGATTAAAATTTGTGGTCGGAAAAAGTTTAATAACAATTAAGTTTTGTTATCTCATAAGTAGATGGATATTGTTATTATATTGTTTGCAGATGCGATCAGTGTTGCTTAAAATGATAAGAACTCTCCAGAAGATCTTAATAATGTCCACCATTCTGTATGCAATTTGTTATTACAACCTTAACACATTTTTGGTACTGTGTTCTCCTTCTTTTCTAGATCCGATAGTAATTTTGTCGTGCCCTTCAAGTTTAAAATGAGGGCATTTAATGCCAATGCTGTGTCACATCAATAAAGTTTTTTTACTTTTAAATTTCTCACGTCATACCTATTTTGACCTTTTATGATTCGAGTTAACAAACAGACGGTATCTAATGGTAGGGGTATTGAATTTATTAATGTTAACGAACCTCTCGCCACACTATTAAATCATATCTGACCGAGCGGCTAAAAATTCTACTCGATGGGACATAAGCATCTATTTTGGAACTGATCTTAATTTCTTTTGGGCTATTTTTGTATATCTTAGTGCCATTTATCTTTTAAATTGTTTTGTTACCATTTCAGTTTATACTAAGCGAAAATTTTTTATGTATTTTAACGATTCTTAGGAAGATTTACAGCATTTATTATAAGTGTAACAATATTGTTAAATTACTTTGAGCAAATTACAAATCACCTCCACGAAATACATATTTTCTGCTATAGTGTAAAAATTTTGGATGCATTTGTCGTATTTTAAGATTTTATCTTTTTTGTAGACCAATTTTATTAAACTCGATAATAATGAAATCTCAACAACTTTGGATTTCAAAAGTTACTTGGTGGTTGTAATTTTTTTTTAATATAGGTAACCGGAATATTTAGTTAAACTAATGACAATTTACCAAAAAAACAATCGTTTTTTCTGCAAGTTTTAATGCAACTTGATGATGGAAGGTAAATATATTTCGGAGAATGATATTATTAGCATCACACATCATTGGTTGACTAACACTCATTTGTTTGTAATCATTAGTGTTACAGTCGAGTATTAATGACAATTTTATTTTAGTTCCCACTCTACCGACGAAATGTTTATGTTAACTTAATTAAAATTTTTGAGCAAAGATTAATTTGGTCGTTTGTTTTATGACGTCATTTTTCTCATTCTGTATAATGTTGTATTATGTTTTAAGGTTCATTATGTATATACAGTAAAGTTATTTAAAGCGGTGATGCAGTTCTAATCGAATGCTTGAGTTTCTTGTTTAATAAGAGTAACAGGACCAACAACAGTTGACTTCGCACGCTGATTGTTGTAAGAATCTCGGGGTTAAATCATTTGACATCTTCCTACTCATTCACTCCCTCTTGTTTCACTGTGTCTTGCTCCAGCATCTGTTTCAATGCTACGTGATTGCAGATCGTCTTGTCTTACGTCAGCTTTCAACATAGATTTTATTTACGTTTCTTTCAGTATGTCGGAATTATTTTCAAAAGCATTCGCAGCTGTATTTATCTTCGATGAGATGATTTATTTCAACAAGAGCGTCGTGTTTAAAAGAATGTTGAAGCTTACATGTACCATTTGATCTTCTTTACAAGTTTGAAGTGTTATTTTAACAATTACTATTGTTATTTAACCTTGGCCTGATTTCGAACGTAACAAATCTGACCGTCCGTCTAAATTTCTCAATTATTATTTATTTACATTGATATTTAGGCGATCGTCTTGTGTAAATAGAAACTACTCGACATTTCAGTTTGGCTATTGTTAAGTTCGTTAAAAGTCCGCTTGATTCTTGTCACGATTTCTTATAACGGTTCATTTGATTTCAAAATAGATATTGATATAAACGTCATATCTATCTATGTTGGACTACCGAAAACCATGATATTTCTAGCCTTGACATAGTTTAAAAACATCAGATCGTGTTTGTCTGAATAACAATAGTATCGTTATCGTTAAAATCGATGATACCTAAATAACAATAAATAAAACAATATACCTGGTACACTATAATTCAGTGTCCTTCATTATATGCAATCAGATCATCAAATTAATCAACTTTCTATACAGGGTCCAACCCAATATGCTGACGTTTTTAAGTGGATGCTCAGACTATCAAACTGACCAACTTTCTCTATGGGACAAACAACGAAAACGCGAAAATATTATCAGCTGCAACATTTGGGTGGAGTTGGATTGCAGCTTTGTATGGAACAGCAGATTTTTTTTTCCGCTATTTCGATGTTCGTCCCTTAGATATAGTTGTTCAGTTTGCCATCAATCAGACCATTCTGATGATCCCCTTAAAATCCGTCAGCATATTAAGAAGGACCATATATTATAGACTTCAATGCAGATCGCAGCACCCCACAAAGAGAGGCTAAGGGCGTTTGTGTGTAAGGGTAAATATTATTGTAAGGGCTAGTGTCCGGGCGGGTTTTGTGTTCTAAAAATGTTCTTTACGTTTGACCAAGGTATGCGCGTCTTCATGGATCCTGTATAGAACGTTCAAAGTTGAACAGTCTGGTATGGAGGAGCTGCTAATAAGTGCGAAAGTAAGTGTACCTATTAAATTATGTTTACTAAAAAGTCATGGGCATCGTGATTGATGATGATAAAACTGCCATCATTCATAACACTGAATATTTCATTCCCATTACACTGTTTATATTGTTCGCTTTCGTTGAATAACTAGAAATAAAATTCGGAGAAGTAACACCCAAGTTCATTCAACTTCATAAATTCAGTGTTTATCATTCTGACGACAGATATAAAAGCCGATATCTCCTTATTTCTTAACGTTAAGTTTACTGCCTAATTAATGTTTCGGCAACATAAAGAGCCGGTATTTCGGACAATCAGGGGCGATAGCAAAACCTGTGATGTTGTAATATCCAAAACGGAACCGGTACGTCGTAAACTTAATCATAGGAATCATAAACTTAATAGTCTCATTTATACGTAATAAAACCTACTATAAAATTTCAATATGGTGTCTCACGCACGGTTTTTGACTCAATGAGCGCTAAATCGGATACAATTGAGCTCAGGGCCCGAACGATACCGTGAAGAATCGGTCGAATTGAATTGAACAAAGGATCCGTCAAGATATGCTATAAAGTATGTTTTATTTGAATTTTAAGAAGCCATGCCTGCATTCTCCACACGTCAAATTGTTTAGTTAGTAATAAAACACATCTTCCCGCCAAATGATTTTTGTGTAGTAAAATTTGGTCTGTGTATTTAGTTATTTGCCACTTTTGGTCTAACATAGCTTCAGTGGATGCTTCCCTAGAGACACATTTGTTATTTAGTATAAATACGGAACATGGAATAAACCTAACTTTAAACTTTTCGGTAAACAACTATTTCATTTCATTTAATTATATATACTTGAATTTCTGCGCAGATACATTTCGTTCTTTGTAAGATGTCAGTAAATCCTGCCCACACTTGTACAGAGTGTTAGTATAGACAGTTGCATTACTTTAATGGGTGATCGTACTCATGATACCTAACAACTATCCCAAAGGAATAAAGGGAAAGGAATATTAATTTCAACTTTTCATACAAACGTTCGATCAGCTGATATTATTATGGGAAGTTACACATTTTTTGATAATCTCTTTTAGGTTCCTTAGAGAAAGTTGTTCAGTATCATGGGTACGATCATCGGTGGTACTAAAATACTCTTACACCTTTTATTTTCAACTAGGTTGGTAACTTGAAGTGACTGCTCTAAGATCTATACCGTATAAATATCCTTCCTTTGAACGTGAAAAGGAAATTTACATCTTCGTTACAATACAAGAATGTACTTGAAACGTCCCAACATGCAGTTAATGCTTCTTACCTCTACACCTATAGACTTGAAATTTAGAAGGTAGCGCTCGTTTCAGATGCATTATCATTTTGCTAGTGCAAAGATTGTCAACAAGGCCAAGCCTCTAAGAATCTTCTTTAGGACATCAGTAGTGACAGGACTGCGGTTAGCCCCGTTAAAAATAATAATCAGAAAGGTTATTGGGGAGCGTCAAAGGCACGAGCCGCGCGTGGCTGTCGAGCTGGTGACCTCGTCTCACTGTTAACCGCAGAATTATGCGCTCGAGTGCCTAGTAATGACTAACAACGTAGTTAGGGTCTTAGGATGTGTACAGGTCTTGATGGATCGTCCTGGAATTAAAAGAAGCGTTAGTAAGTAAGGTATAGCCTGCAGAATCTCACTGCAGGGCAAAGGCCTCCTCTCACGAATAAGGGTGAGAGGGAGTTTGCCATACTCCATCACGCGGGCCCAGTGCGTGCTATCAGAGAGTTTTCAAGCCGCCTAAATAGGCCTCTGACCTGGCTTAACGAGTAGATACAACGCCATTTGACGGAACTATCAGAAACAAACTGCTTAACGTGCCTTCCGAAGCACGGAAACGCTCGAGATGAAATACCACTGAACGGTCACCCATCCAAAGACTGACCGGACCAGGCGTTGCTTAACTTCGGTTATCGTTTCCAACAACGAAGCTCCACTACGCCAGCGAGCGCTTCGTTAGTAGAAGAATTTTAAATTCTTCATCAGCATTCTTCAAGGCATCATCACTTTGACTAATTATTATAAGGACTAGCCTTGCGATAGCATTTCCCCTCTGCCACGGTATAAGCACAATAATTGATCTTGTGCATTTACATTCAATTTTACACCTTATCACTAAACGAGACAGCCTATAATTGCGAAATAATAACTTCGAACTTAGAACGTTTGGGGTTCACACGAGAGTACTTTCATGATTTTTAAGTTTATTAAGTTAATTATGAGCAAATTGTGTGAAAAATGGATTCGCTATGACAGTAAAAGCTACGTGACAACATTTCGTTGTGTAAAGCAGATTTTTACTATTTCAAACAAAAGAAATATTTTCACGTGGTCATCTTCAATCATGGTCACTCTAACCGATGAGCGCAGAGAAACGGTTGAGATCAAAAACAGACCGCAAATGAGTTTCGGAATCAACTTCTCGAAGGGTAAGCTTTCTTTATACTATGATTATCTCAAATTGCTACTAACGGATGACTACACTCTGCTTTTTGCAGGAACATTTATCGTTAAAATTGCAAAATATTTTTACTTGTTAGTCGAGGGTTTAAAAAATACCGGACAAGAGCGAGTCGTAATCGCCCATGATAGTGTTCCTATCATGGGCGTTCATAACCTGTATATTTTACCCACTCTAGTATTTTAGAAGTTAGAAGGGCTTAGGAAGTTATTTTAGAAGTTAGTAACGCTATTTTTCAACTTTGAGCGCAGATAGCTCGAGACAGATGGCATTGTATCGATTTAGTTTCTATGGGAGTTTTGTTCCATTGGAGAAGACCTATCCAACGACATAAAAAAAAAAAAAAATTTAACCCCTCTTTCGTTGTATTGGAGGGTCGAAAACATTTGTTTTCTTCATAACTACTATATTTCTGTTTTTGGGTTACTGTTATCTGTCTTCATGCCAAATTTCGATTCAATAGGTGCAAAATTGAGCGACTTATTGAAGCGGGGCATACAGACAACCAAACAGAATGGACGAAAGTATTAGGGTTCCTTGCTTGACTACGGAATCCTAAAAAGTGATGTGATGTGTGAAATCTTCCTCCTACAAACAGGAAATTCAGAAAAGCGTTTCAAGAGACTTTAGTTTAGCAAAAATATTGGGAATTTTGTTTATTCTAGTAGTCTTAGAATAAAAGTGATATTATTTGGATGTTTGCCAAACAACTAAATGATAAATGAGAGCAAAAGTATTTCATTTTCTGTCTCATTAAAATTGTATAAATGCAAGAGAGATCGCGGATCAAAATAAAAGTTGTATTTTTTTTATGCATTTTAGAGTATATCAAAGGAAACAGAACCACTGAATGGAAAAATGTAAACGAGCATTCAAAACATGTGTCTCTCATACGTGGGAATTCATGTGGAAGTGATTTTGTAATGTACCGCTGTAAATTTTAGTTTAGGTCTATTGCAGAGTGCTCGTCTGTCAATTACGATTTTCATATTTTATACAGGTTTTATACAAAAGTCAAAATAAACATTTAAAACTTTAAAGGGGGTTGTTTAGACCATCAAACTGAACAACTTTCACTATGGGACCAATATCGAAATCGCGAAAAAGAAATCTGTTGTCCCATAAATTTAGCTCGAGTAGATTTGTAGTTTAGTATGGAACATCCGTTTTTTTTGCGATTTCGGTATTGGTCCCATAGTGAAAGTTGTTCAGTTTGATGGTCTAAACCTACCCCTTAAATGTTTATTTGTATTTTTGTAACACCTTGTATAGGGTGACATTGAATAAGGCTTTACAAATAAAACTCAACAACTTGAATTATGAAAGCAAACATGAAATCGCAAAAGAAAATCTGCATTTCCATACAAAACTGCAATGCCTAGGACACTCAATTTTTTTTTAAATTATTGATTAGGTACCTACTTTTACAAGGCACAACCAATTTACAACTAAAAGTAATAGTGAATGTAATATTTTACGTATAGACTAATGAGTGTACAAAGAAAAACAGAGAAAATGTGAGACGTGCTTGTGCTGAGAGATGTATAGATCAGGTTAGTATTAACCTAATACCAAACCCAACGATCTCCTACAAAACACGAGACAGATTATGTCCGATCTATAGGGTAAGACACCCGATCGTTTACCTCTCTTGGTTCATTGACGGCGTAAACAGTAGCGGTGGGATCGGGTGACTGTGGCGCCCCCCGGAGAGATGGGCTGTTATCTTCACACTGTCATGAAATTTAGGAGAGAGCATTTTTTTTGTTGCAAGAGCTGGGACAGCTCAGATGGAAGGGATTCCATCTCACAATCAAGATTGCCAGCTTGTAGTACAGTTTAATTGTACCAATTTATCACTAACTTAGTGATGAAGGGAAACTTAAATTTTAAAGGAGGTGCTGCAGACCATCTAACTGAACAACTTTCAATATAGGAGCAATGTGGGGAAAAAGATCTGTTGCTCCATTGAAAACGTTATTCGACCGTGGTGATTCGACCCAAATATATGGGTATAGCGGATTTTTTTCGCTATTTCGATGTTTTTTTTAATTGTGAAAGTTTTTCAGTTTGATGGTCTGAAGCACCCCTACATTAAGTAATGAATTAACGCATTTAAACTTACACTCTGTATTTTCTTCAATTTTCCAGAAATTTTTTGCGTCGATGTGTTGATAAACTAACTTTTTGGTACAGCTAAACGAAGTTTTGACTATGCTAGTCTTCTTTTGTGTTAGCATAAGTCATATTGCATACCATGACAATCACTCATGCTTTAGTGGAAAGATTAGCCTGTCAGAAATGGCTGACTGCCCAAGATGCATCAATCTCACTAAATATTTTGCTTGTGTAATTTTATAATCAGAAAATACCCCCTCGGGGAATAATAGTCTTGATCATACCTGTATTTGTTATGTTTATCTTTTTTCTATGTATTTTTTAGTGTTTTTACATTTTGAGTGCGAAATTATACAGCTGATTAAGATCTGTAGTTGCATTTTGACCATCACACACTGTAAAAGTAAGCCAAGTGGCTAGCTGGATAAGATACGGGGAGTAGATAAAACGGTGCAAGGTTAACAACTGTAAATAACACAAATCATAGGCAATATCGAGAGTTTTACCCTTTCCATCAATCGATTCGCAATTCGTCTCAAATTCAGCTATGTTAATATCTCGGCAGAAATTGCGAGAAACCATTGCAACGTTGAATCGAAGCCTTCCATTATAACAGTTTCGAAACGTAATCATGAGACAACAAGAATACACTGCTGCATGTAAATCACTACTCAGTTATCTTAGCAATCAACAGTTTAAAATAGGGGCTTGAAACCGCAAGCTCTATTTGCCCCCGCTTCCTCTATTTAATGACGTCATAAAAAGTAAAACCCGCTTAGACCCCTCGTCAGAAAAACTGAGCATTTTTCTCCTTGCGCAGTGACGCGGTAAATTACAATTGTCTGCAATTTCATAAAAAAATAATAGTGCGCCTGTCTATAAAATCTTTGCTTCTTTAAGTTCTGAAAAGAAATTGTTGTTTGAATTAAAGAATCTCAGATTATTTGAATATCACCGAGATTTTAGAAATTAGGGCCACTGATACGACTTTTTGCAGCCATGTAGAACATATGCGATACTTTCGTGATACAGTCGCTGACTGCGTACCCATTAAACCAAAACCATCATGTTGGCCTATAAAAGCCGGCTTGGAAAAAAAGACGATGGAGTCACTTTGCATGTTTGGCCACGAGCGTAGTGTGCGTTTGAGCTTGCCACAAGGCTCCGCCATCCCTTTTCTCAAATGTGTTTTTGCTCAAAAACAATCCTTGAGATTGGGATAGATACTTCCACAAACTACTTGATATTGGCAGAAACGCCGTTTATAAGTAAAAAATAGACTAATGTGATCGCAATTTCTCCAGTAACTTTACTCCACCGGCTTCACCAATCTGCACTAGGCCGGAGTAGTAGAGTATGGCTTATTCATGAGCATATGTCATGACTTCAATTTTATTAATTTACTGCTAAATCTAATCAATTGATAAATATTTACTTTGATGTGCCTTTCATCTGTTTACTTCACATGAGTGTCATTCATTTTGATTTGATAATTTCAATTAATACTCCATTGGAGTAATTAAATAGAACCAATTTAGTTTAATAAGAGATAAATCATTGAAGTTAGAACACGGATTTCCAATCTCTTGTTAAATATAGATGAAAATTATGATGACGAACAAAATCTGAGTTAAACGGAAGAATATCTACGATTCACTACTACACTACACACTACACTTGGGAGGAAAATATTGTAAGACTATTGCTATTACTCTAAATACTACTCGTAAATTTGAATTTGAATTACATACGTGTCTCCTAAATAATAATATGTAATGCACATTCTAATAAAAATATTAAGAAAGACCGTTTTAGTTCTAATTCACGTTATTTTTTGGAACGTCTTTACTTGAGATTTCACAAAAATGTAATAGCCATATCACAGAAGCAATTTTTGAGCAATAATATGCGATGGCAGCGTTCGGGAAGCTACTTAGTATCTTCACGTCCCAAATACCGCAGTGTCTTAAAACGATGGTCTTCGACCAGTGTGTGTTGCCAGTGATGACATTTGGAACAGAGACGTGGTCGCTCACTCCATGCCGCATAAAAAGGCTGAAGGTCACCCAAAGGGCGATGGAGAGGGCTATGCTCGGAGTTTTCCTATGATATCGAATCTAAAGTGGCAGTGGGCGGGGCACATTGCTCGCAGAACCTATGGCCGATGGGGCCGAAAGGTTCTAGAGTGGCGACCGCGTGGGTAGGCACAAGGTGGACCGACGACCTGGTGAAGACGGCGGGAACCTGTTGAATGAGAGCAGCGCAGGACCGGTCGTCATGGCGATCCTTGGGGGAGGCCTATGGCCAGCAGTGGACGTCCATCGGCTGAGATGGTGAATATGCGATGTGGGAACTGTACCGCAACAACGTCAAAACTGCACATCCACGATGTCGCCACTGAATCATCGTGATTCCGCCGGGACACTCATTAATCTCAGAAATATCTCAGTGATGTCGCGGCCATAGAGCGGCGCGGCGTTGTAGTGTCGATATGGTTACAATATGACAGCGATATCGCGGCGGAATCGTGGCCATGTCGCGGCCATAATTATCGCGTCGTTAATATTCCGTCAACGCCTACGCTCAAAAATCGCTTATGTGATGGCTCTAAGAATGCATCGTCTGTCCTAAGTCCAATAGAAATATTCAAATAACCATGAAAATTAAAAAGTATTTCACTCTCGCATACTCCAGACACTGATCAGTATTTATGGCATATTGAAAAGAATAAGGGAAAACAGAAATCGGATTTTGTTAGCTTTCGAAAAATAATAATTTCTGTAATGTATTAAAATGAGTATAAGACGATTTTTATCACCACGACTTTCTTTGACGTTAAGTGAATTTGAATCCAGTAATTCCATTTTATTGGTCAATGGGTAGAATTGATTTAATTTGAGATTATGTTCATGCTTAACTAATTATTTTCTCTAATGTTTTAAAACATAAGTCATATTAATCTAAGTGTTACTTTATTAGGGTTCCATATAGAGGACCCTATTACTAAGCCTACGCCTACGGCGTTGTCCGTCCGTCCATCGGTCCTACCTATTTAGGGCTGTAACTTATGAACCGTAATAGCTAGACAGTTGAAATTTTAACAGAATATGTATTATTACAGAGGATTTGTTAACAAATAATAAAAATATTAAAAAGATAACATTTAAGGGACATACAAGAAACTAGTTTTATCAACGTTTTTTCTTCTAGCTCTAGCGTAAAAACGGTAACACATACAAGCGTCAAACTTGGTGTGATTATAGAGCAAACTCTACAGTATAACAAAAAATTATAAAAACCGGCCTTTAATTATAAAAATTATAAAGAAGTGTGAGTCGGTCTCGTGTTAAAGGTCCAAGACAACAATTTTTATTTATTTATTATGTTGTGTGGTGGTACGGAACTCTCGGTGCGCGAGTAGCCCGACTCGCACTTTTTTTTAATTTGCCGTTTGATTACAGCTTAGAATGAATCATTATATTTCTTCCCTTGACTTTCGTACGAGATGTCAGGGATAAGGTATCCAATGCAATCTTTCCATCTATCAAACACGTCAATCCATTTTAAAACCTTCAATATGCTAAAAGGTTGGTCTTGCTACAACTGCACGCTTAAAAGTTGCCTAAATGATATACTATACTTCATTTCAAATAAGGACGACGAGATTTTCCGATTCCTACTTAGCTTTCTGGCCAATTCTGATTTCCAAATGTTATTAATTTATTGGATACATATATACTACCCCACATATCTTGGACGTTACTAAAGCTGTTCTGAGAATAAGTGAGAGGAAGTGTTTCAAATCTCATTTCAAAAATCGTTGCTATTTTTAATAGAGTATAGGTGTTACAAAAATACAAATAAACATTTAAGGGGGTGGTTTAGACGATCAAACAGAACAACTTTCACTATGGTACCAATATCGAAATCACGAAAAAAAAATCTGATGTCCCATACTAAACTTCAAATCTACTTGAGCTATATGTATGCGACAGCTGATTATTGATTTCGATGTTGGTGCCATAGAAAAATTTGATCTGTTTGATGGTCTGGTCATCCCCTTAAAAACTGTCAGCATATTAAGAAGGACCCTGCATGGATGTTAAAGCAAACGGTCATTTCATTTAATTCGATATTCTTAAAAGTGGAATGTTTAGAAGAAAAGCTGGTATTCTATAAAATAGCTTTTACGCTTTTGTAGTAGGTTGGAGTAGCTCTATTCTATTTTTGGTTTTCTTTATTGATAAATAATAATATTGTGATGAGGGCACAACTGATCGGTAAAAGGACTCTAGTCTAGGAAAAATAAGGTTTGAGATTGCATTAAAGACACTTTAGTAAATTGTGTTTGAAATAATATTACTGTTAGTTTATAACACTTTTGTTGAGATTTCGTGTTTATATAGGCTCAGGAACCTGAGAAATACCTTAAAATCGATTTTAATGTACAAATGGCAAGCTTATTTCTAAAAATATTTCGACCAGCATACCAGCAATAGAGACACTTAATTATCAAAAGGCAAATTTAATGTGTAAAAACAAACAGTAAATAATTTAGTTTTGAGGTTGTAATTTTTGAAGACTTACATAATATTAAATATCTACCCAAATTAACGATATTATCCGTGGATTATTATTGTCATAAGAAAAACGTGTTGAACGAAGCCATCCTCTACAAAATCACCAGTTTTCCATTTTTTGTTCATACCTAAATTTAATGTTTTGTAAATGTCTTAATTATTCAATAATACAACATGAAAAATCGGGGATTATTGAGAATTTATGTTTTTCAGGTATGTATCTACTATATTCCAAATTTTCACCAAAAGTGCAATTAATGCAACCTACTCCATACAAAAATCCGTAGATTTCCCCGACTACTCTTATTTGTCTCAATAATTTCCTTTATTGTTTTGGACATGTGACAAAGTTTTGTAATATAACTGATTTTTGGGCTTCGAATCATAAGGGAAGGGGTCTTTGATATCCTTTTCCGGATGTTGCATTTGTCATAATCATAATGCTAGGCGGAATGTGTGCATAACATCGGCGGTACCATTTTCATTTTTATACAGGGTGGAACAAAACACCCTAGTAATATTTAAGGGGGTGCTTCAGACCATCAAACTGAATAACTTTTACTATGGAGGCATCGTCGAGAATAAAAAAATCCACTCTTTCATACAAAACTGCAGTACACAGTAGTGTTTGTTTCACTCTGTATTAAAAGTATATTTCAAATCTCCTCTGACGAAAATGGTACCAATCTAAGAGCACCTAATTAACTTTATTATTTTCACATGTAGGTATAAATAAATAGAGATAATTATACTGAATCCAATTAATATTTCATCGTATTAGTATCCAATAGGAAAAGTACCTAAAAAAATTTTTGTTTTTCGGCAAGAAAGCTTTTCATGGACATATTAAATTATATTTATAAAAGCTACGCTTTCCAATAATTTGTTATTTTACTTCTTTATCTGTCAAAAAGCCATGAAAGGTACCTAGTTCAGAACAGTGTTAGTACAGTTTAAGATTGTTTTTTTTTTCGAATAGTATACATATTTCTGAAATATTATCATCGTCACCAATAGCTCGAATCCACCCATTACTGGATAGTTCACCTATATATGGCCTCCATTTGTTAGGCTCCCTCTAGGTAATATATTTCTTGTCCTAAGCATTTTGCATCTACAGGGTGAAATTGATATCATTAGCATCCTTTTAAACTTAGAGTCTACCCATCAAACTGGACAACTTTTACTGTAGGACCAAACAGACCAGAGCAAAAAAAATCTGCTGTTGCATACATTACAGTTGCATAGGCGGCAGTTTAGTATGTAAAAGCAGATTTTTTTTGCTCCTATCAGTTTGCTCCCATAGTAAAAGTTGCCCAGTTTGAAGGGCAGAATCTTAGTATAAATGGATGCTAATGACATCAATTTCACCCTGTATAGGAGTATACAAATATAGGTACATTAAAGCCCAGCGCGATACCCGATTCTTTATATAAACCCTAATAAAGGTCAGATAAAAAATTAAACCTTCGCTAATTAGATTTGGCCAGAAAGCTAAATAAGAATCGGAATAAGTATATTTCTATTCCTATCTGAAACAAAGTATACAGACCTGACATCGTAACATACACAATAGACATACCAAACTCCCTTACTCCGAGACAATTCGTTCCAGTCAAGCATGACGAAACTGCTACGGTCGCTGTCAAGTCCGTGCCACGCGTGCTTTCAGTCCTACACTCACGTTGACAATACCACCAGTAATTTCCATAGTGAACCTTAAACCAAAGGTGATAAAGACGAAGAGACTGAAATAGTAAGTTTGTCATTTTAGGATACTGATTTGGTATAGTACTTAACTAGTACAGAATTAGTTCGAGATGATACTCTGATTTGGTATTGCTTAGGGGAGTTATGTAATAAGTTCGAATTTAACTAACCTTTTGCGAAGAAATAGAAACATGGCATTCGAAAATAGCTAAGTAATCTTAAATAAAATATCAAGGAAATAAAGCTTCTGATAATTAATTTCTTATTCGATTTTCATAATTGAATTCTTAGTAGAAATACTCAACTCATTAGAGTAAGCTTTATAAACAAATTTCAACTCTATGTTAATAACTGTAAGCCTTAATTTAAGTGTGGAACCATCATATTTTCAGTGTACTATCACCTCGGTGGGCGATATTTCAAAAACTAGATTCATGAAAAATCTGAAAAAAATCATGAACTTTAGGAATGAAGTTTAGATGCCGGGAAAATTGCGATTTACTGCGTGTGGTAGCTTCAACCCCATACTTCTAACACACAGTCAATGGTGTCTAAACAATAGAAAGAAGGCTGCTATAAGTTGTCGTAACTTTCAAAGTGGACGCATTTTATACATTGGCGATACGATAAATAATAAACACTTACTTAATTAGTTGGTATATTTGACTAACAACTGCCCGCTTCGAATGTAGGTACAAAATATTAGCCTATTCATCAAATAGGTATATCAAACAGCAAACACTTCCAAGTCCAAGTCTATATTTCGAAAATGTTGTTAATGAAATTTGTTTCTGATGCCCTAATCATTGATCCATTGTCACTTCAAATTAATAGATCAAAAACTATTTCCCACTCGTTATTTCTCAGACTTTTTTACAAAATAAAATCACTAACAATAGCAAATTAAGTAATCCTCAAAGATGACCGGAAAATAGGGTCCAATTAAAGCTCAGTCGTTTGATTTGGGTCCGTATTTATTTTTCGCAATGTGACCTCCGGTGTCCGGAACAGGGGTCGGACCCACAAGACGGGACGCACCACGCGTATAGCAATTCGATTAGGGTGCAGCACAAGGGCAAAGCTGACGGTGCAACTATGAATCACTGAGCCAACATTATTTTGCACTTATTGAATACAGATTCAAGTTTTAAAACGATGGTAATAAGGTTCAATTTTTATTTAAGGGAGGTTATATTTATGTTGTCTCGATATGTCATTTCATTTCATACACAACACTCGCAAAATAGATCGGTGACGAGTGCGTGGATGCGTGTACCATTTCACAAAAATGAAATTGCTAAAGGGCGACATTCTGGCTCCTAGTTTATGGGATTTTTAGGGTCCCATTATTACATTGCAGCAAGTGTAACAAACGTAATGACTCAGTGAGAACAAATGTCCGAAAATCGGAACACAAAAAACAAACATTCAATGTTAATAGAGCCACTTTTCGTAAAGAAAGTAGTGACAAATGCAGTCTAATTGGACGTCGATAATTTTAGAGATTTGCCGAGAAAAGAGGCTAATGGTGCCAATTTGTGATGTCTACAGGCTATTAGCGGGGTACTAACATAAAAAGGTGCATTCACCGCTCTCGATATTTGACAACTCAAATTGTTAGAGGGCGCCACGGACTGCGCGTTTCTCACGTCTCGTAAGCTGGACACGATTTGTTAGGCTTGCTATACAGGGTGTAAAATTAAATGCATTACATACCGAAGGGGGTGCTTCAGACCATCAAACTGAACAACTTTTACTGTTTAGTCAACATCGAAATCGTGAAAAAAAATCAGCAGTTTCATAAAAATGTCAATGGCTACACAAAAAAGTTGTTCATTTGATGGTCTGAAGCATCCCATAAAGTATGTAATGCATTTAAGTTTATACCCTATATTGTACTCATATTATAGTCAGGAAATTCGGCTCGGCTTTCTATAGAAAATACATCATCATCATCATTTTCCTGCCCTTACACTGGAATCGGCGCAATATGTCGTCTTCCTCCTTTCATCAAAACATGTTATACGAATATTATAAAAATGAACGCTCTTTATATAAGTTTAAATAAGTTACATATTTATACATTATAAATTACAAAGGAACCCTTTATATCTTTTAGAATTCATACATTTCATTGTTAAAATTTACAGTGATTGAATAGTAAATTATAAACGCATATCCCGCAGTCACAAATAACAGATTAGTGCGTTATCAGCAAGTTCATCGGCAGTTTCCTGCATTGACTACCAAAAAAAAGAATTCGTTTGCTACGAATTGAATCGTAATGAAATGAATGCGGCCCCTAAAAAGCAAAATACAGGAGGGAGTGAGAAAAATAAAGATGGGTGGGTTCTTATCTAGATGTAGGAATGGAGGATTGTGGATTGTAATGAGGGGAAGGGTGAACGTGAAAAGGATACGGTTGGACCCGGCTCACTTCAAAATAATTGAAGTTAAATTTGTTCACTTGAATTAGAAAACGCTCGGTGAAGATTGATGAAACGAAGTACAGAAGACTTTGTTAGGGACAAATGGTTTTTTCATTCGATTTATGCACAAAAAATGTACATCTAACTGAGTATACGATTCTTTTCATACCTATCTATAGGATCTTTCATAATATACTGATACTTTTTAAGGGAATGATCAGACCATCAAACTGAACAACTTTCACTATGGGACCATTACCGAAATCGCGAAAAAAAAAACTGCTGTCCCATACGTCACGGCGTGCTTGCAGTTTTGTATGGAACAGATGATTTTTTTTCGCGATTTCGATGTTGGTGCCATAGAGAAAGTTGTTCAGTTTCATGGTCTGTTCATACCCTTAAAAAGTGTCAGCATATTACGTTGGACCATGTATAATCTTGATCAGAGGAAGCATGCATCATTCATAATCCTATTCCTGAATATTGAGTAGTCCATTCAAAAGAATATCACAACGATATAGTTTTAAAATCCATATAACCCACTTCATATACGTAGGTGGATGTTAAGCGCAATTGGATGACCATAATTACCCACAAAACGTGTTAAACCGTTCCCATTATCGACTGTTTCAATTGTCCGACGCACGTTCAATTGTGGATTAATAGGGACGAATTCAAATTAGGGATTGAAGATAGGCAAAGCCCTCACTAATCACCTCTTCAACTACACACGCTCCTAATACTACCAATTAATTTTTGCTAAGTACTCTACGAGTTTTCTGTTCCACTCACAAAATACTAAGCAAAAACTAACGACTCCAAAATGCAAACTTTCTCGTTTCGCTGATGACACCAGAGATTATTATTATCATACCTATAATTTTGTGTTCCCACGAATGACAAGTTAAGTGAGCCCAGGAACGTTATTATAGAAGAAAGTCCGTTGGAGTCACGTCTGCCTTAGTTTGCATCTCAAACTTTCCCACTATCCGGCTTCGTTGCATCTGTCACAGGTTACCTGATACTTTGTGCAAAACGAGTCATTGGGTCAGTAGAATGCGCCACAATGGATGGATTCGTTACAATATTGACAATGAACGAATTGGAACATTTTTTTGCAATTGTGCAAGGATTTTCCACACGTGTAGGCGTGTGAATAAAACCGCATGCAAAAGTTTCACAAAAGAGCAACATCGATTGCGTCATTTAACAATAACAGCTGTATCAGGTAGAAAAATGTTGGATGTTCATTTGGATAAATAGGTTCAAGTGAAAGTGTCTTTTCTTCGATATAAATCTGAATTCACTGTGATTTAAATCGTTCCCATGTCAATCAAGAATGTGGGAGAATCTCGCAAGTGTTCGTAAACAAAGTGCCTGCTTATTTAAACAGTGAAAACAGAAAGTAGTCCAAGAAATTGAATAATTTTGACTCAAAATGTTTTCAAGGCCAAAACTGTTGTTTTCGTAGAGTCAGGTGTTATGCTCACACGCAATATGTGTCAAACGTAGCAGGTGACAATGCTTGGATTTTTATTCATCGTCCAGATGATATGCAAACAAGAAAAAATGAACATGCACGACGGTGCACCTGTCTCAAAAATCTGATACATGATACTTATACAGATGTCACGGACAAGTTTATTTTGACAGGTTGTTTTATTTGTTTAAGAAGGTACTTAAGGATATTAATCAAACGTTAAGCCTTTAACTTTTTAAAATTAGTCTTTTTATCATTTTTTGAAACACATGTCAGAACAAAGAACAGTTTCAAATATTTGTTCATGTAGTTTAAATAAAAATGACCTGAAGCGACAATCCCTTAATGGTTTTGCTCATACATAAATTTGTTGGCCGTGACCGGCTAAAACAAACTGCCGCCCTTCTAATAATTAATGATCATCCACATCTATTTTACGGTCACAAACTAAAAAAATGTAATTATCAAATCAAAAAGATGCTCCTCATATCTAAACGCACCTGCAGTTTTTCTTTCTTTTTGTATCCTTGTTTGTTTTGTGTTTTTATCAAGAATACGAAGCTTGACGTACATTTTAACTGAGATTTTGAATCTACGATCTATTTTAACTTTCTTTCATACACAGTGCAAGCGTTAGGATATATAAAAATGTCGTAAAGTTATTATATTAAAATGCACATAAAAAGGATTTTAATATCGACGTTTTCAATAAAACGTTAACACTGAATCCACTTTTGATTCTCTGCTTTTCTTCTACATCTCCGGTCCCAAATTTCTATCAATTTATTTTTAAATTTAAAACGTTTATACAATTAAAATTCCTTTCAATGTTTGCCCAACAGACACTCGGTTAAAATTGTTAGAAACCCTTTCTATAAAGTCATCGGCGATGGGCGTGGCACATAATGATTTAAACAAAGCTCTTAGCGGCGATGACATGGCGTTACCCATTATCGATTTCCCTGGAGAGTTTGTTTACTGAAGTTATTTGTTTATAGCTGTTCTCTTAAGAATCTTATCAAAGTTTTGCAGTGATGCTGAATAAAGCATTGTATTGTTTAATCATTTTCTTCCATTTGTAGATCATACGCAGACTTTGTTTTACACCATACAACATTCATTATTTATGTAAAGTATCACGACTATTTTCTTTTCGGAGATGATCAAACTTTGTGACAACCTTAGGTGACAAGACAATTATCAACCAACTTTTTAAGAATACATGAGTAGCAAAACAAAAATCTTAATCATAATTCACTTCTGAATCAGTAATTCAATCGAAAAGGCAACATAATTTAGAGTATGAATAAACAATTTTGCTACTTTTGTTTAGTTACTTTACTTGTTGTGATAATTATTACAAAAAATCTTGGCATTTGTTTTCTACAAAAAGAAAATATGTACTAGTAATTTCTGCACCTCTCAACATGAAACTGACATGACATCCTCCTCAATTGCCAAACAAACCATAAAATTTTAAAAGTAGACACAACGATATTTTTAAAAGCACGTTGTAGGTACTTGTTAATTTAACAGCTGTTTGATCTTCGATGCTGTTGATATCAAAGCAGGCCCGAGGGCGATGTTCAAGCTAATCTTGTAATACCTGTGTATTTTTAAGTGCAATTTCCAACCCCTGTTTCTCGATGCTTAGCCGTCTTTTGAGTTGTTAATTTTTTACCTCTTAGAGGGTCCTTTTTATTTTATCTTGTCCTTTTTCCTTAATTAAATATTTATTAACTGCGTCTAAATGTATTTTGAACTCTATTACCTAATTGTTTTTGTGTCATGGATATCAAACAGGTTTTTCATTGTCTTGTTTATACAGGGTGTAGTTATATTTAAAGGAGTTATTTATATCATACTAAATAAATTTCACCTTGGAGCCAACATCAATAAAAAATCTACTATTTCGTACTTACTCGACACAAAAGTAAGGAACAGGAGATTTTTTAATTTTTCTCGATGGTGAAAGGCTCCATACTAAAAGTTTTTCAGTTCGATGGTCTAAACTCAAAACCACTTTATCAATCTCATTCATTCACAAAATATCAGATTCCGTAATGATTATCTTATAAAATTGAGTTATGAAGCGAGTTTAAAGCTCATAATATCCTCCTCAATCAATAACCATTATAATATTTGTAAACAAACATACCTCAAAGGTCCAAAACAAATCAATGGCCATTCATTGAGGGTCCCCCGATTATGTAATATAGTATTAATGGCTAAACAGAATCGATGGATCCCTTGAGGTGTCCCTCTCCTTTATTATGACGCTATAATATGTATGAGGGCCATTTTATTACTGGCCTATCGTGAAGGATATAGCCCCTTCTGAAGTGTTGCAGAAAATTTATGAAAAGACCTTTATTGGACCCCGATACGTCGTCTTGTAAATTTTACATCATTTGCTTGTTTGTTTTGGAGTTGTTCAATAAAATATGTTTCCTCAAGAATGTTGAGGGGTTTCATAAGTTTAACATGATCAAATTTTAAATTTGAGGTTATCAACTGGGATTATTCTATAGGTACGAAAAGCTATAGAAACTATCGAGAAAATAATTAGAGGCATGACGACGTCGTCGTAAGAAAACAAAATCAGATTGAAAAATTTAGGAACCATATAGGGTCCTTCTTAATATGCTGACACTTTTTTAAGGGGATAATCAGATCGTCAAACTGAACAATGTTATCTATGGCACCAACATCCAAATTACAAAAAAAATCGGCTGTTCCATACAAAACTGCAAACCTACTCGAGCCAAATGTATGGGACAACAGATATTTTTTCGCGATTGCTATGTTGGTATAGAATGTTGTGCATTTTTATGGTCTGATCATTTATCTTACAAACTGTCAGCATATTAACTTGGACCTCGTATATTTTTAAACAACGATGTTATTCAACGTCGATTTACTCGTACAACTATAGATGGATAGGCATTATTTATGTCTTTAAATAAAATTCTGTCAATTTATAGTTAACAACGAACGTAAGAAAATAGATGCACTTTCAGATAATCAACGTCCTATTTCAACTCTAAAGGGAATTAACAGCTACCTGACTAAACAAGGAAACGGAACAATCACAACCAAACACAGAAACTGTAATATATACGTTAGTCTACACAATGCGCTGTAAAGTGAAACGTCTCGACAATATTTGTAAGTCAAACTGCATAACGGTACAGAGCGTGGTAAGTGCTAGAACCAACAACATCAATACACTCTTAAAGGATGGAGTGTGCCACCTAGCGTGCTCTCCATTTGAGGAGGTAGGCGGGAAGATGGAGTTGCCTAGTTGATTTTACCGTAAATATTGTATCGTTAACTCGGTAAACAAACACGAGATTTCTAGGGTAACGACAACGTAGTAGTAATAGAGCGATGGTAACCCATACGGAAGAGAGCTAGCGCCCTTAATCATGATCCGGCGGTTCGATTCCTGGCCTGTACCACTATGTTTTTCGCAATTTATGTACGGTTGAATTTATCATTTACTAGCTCGGCGGTGAAGGAAAACATCGTAAGGAAACCTGCATACCCGAGAATGAAAAGAAAATACCATAAGTTCGGAGGTATGCGTAAAATATGAGTGAGCTTGGGGCGAACACAAAAGACCAGCGCTGGTCTGATTGTTACATAACGACCCTATTGCTTGCAATAGCCCAACCACAAATCAATCAACGACTATGTATTTGATGTGATGATATACTTACAGTTCTCGTACATATATAAATTGTTTGGACCCTTTCCATAGGTTGACGATAAGCTAATAAAGTACGAATCATTATCATCATCTCAGCCGATGGACGTCTCCTGCTGGACATAGGCCTCCTCCAGGGATCGCCAAAACGGCCGGCCCTGTTCTGCCCTCATCCAACGGGTTTCCGCTGCCTTTAAAAGATCGTCGGTCCATCTTTGTGTATGTGTAATTTACGAAAAAAGTACAAACAATTACATTTGTATTTCACATTGAAATCTAAAAGCCATAGTGTTCTATTAGCTAGTAAAGAGCGGCGTTTAGATCCCTGCTTCATGGATCAGATTCGCAGCAATGAGTTTCTAGGAACTTTATTCACATTACTTGTGGTTCTTCGGTGAAGGATCAAATTAGCACCGTGAAGAAACCCACTCAATACCCACCACCACCCACTTGCTGTATATACCTACATAGTTACACTAAAATCTTCTTATGATAATGGAAAACACTTTCAATCCAATTTTGGGTGGTTTTCCCTATAGGTTTCTTAAAATATTCTCGTCTCTTTGCCACGGTTTATACAGAAGAGGCGTGTGGTGGTGGTGGATAATCTAAGTAACACAATATAAACCTTATAGTACGTAGCATAGCGTCGTTTGGAGAATTACGCCGCGCCTCCAGGCGACGTCACTTGAAAGCGCGGGCGCGATTATCCTTTACGACTAAAACGACGCTATGCTCTCGTCTCTTCTGTATAAACCTCGAATATTTTTTAAAGCATTACTTTTCGAAAAAATTAGTTAAATACACGAACAATTTAATGAATTAAAAGATACGTGTAGACACTGTATTGCAATCATTCACTAAATTATTCTTTAATGCACACATTACAATAGTTATTTAAAATAAAAAAAATCTTTAAGGTGCTAAAGACGAGGTCTAACTGCTACAAAGTGATTTTATTTCATACAACCTTACAACACCTCAAAGTTTGGTATAAAACGATAAGTTTCACTGGCAAGATAATTACTGTTTTAGACTTAATCAATCTATGACCAATGCTAGATTAAAACGTCTCCGTGCAAACGTCACCGAGAAAATAAATGTATTGATACTGACTCATTGTCACAATAAAATTCCAGGTCCATTTCCAAGTAATTTCTATGATCCATGTTTATATTCGAGTGCGAATTTCACGCGGGATTTGCTTCCATGCAAATTCAAGTCTCGTTCGATACGAAAATATCGAAAAGTTAACACTTATTTGTAGCAAAGTGGATGGAGTTTTAATGGTTTATAAAGTACAACAAAATGCAAGTCTACGACGCTTAAAAAACACTTCTGTCTATTGTCTTTGCAGTAGGTAATTGTTTGTTTTATGATGGACTGATCTATCACGATTATTGACCTTTCTTTGTACAAACTATGATTAAAGCAGAGGCTTGGCGGAACTTACGCTAGAATATTCTATAGGTAACAAAAACTTTCAACTGTACACAAATTACGCTTCTGACGCTTGACTGCCGCTTACAAACTAAATAATACAAAAAATTTAGGTATGAAAAGGATCATCAAAGCAACAAACATTTCATAAAGGATACTCTAACAATCAGATCATTTTTAAATGTTTGTCTATTTATCTGTATCTGCTTGTTTGCACGCATCGCGTAAAAAGTACAAGACTTATTTTGATTAAGAGGATATAATTCGGAGCGCGCTCCATACAAACGTACTATGGTGATATTTTCAATACAAACCAATTAAACTCAATGAAATTTTTCAGAATCAATCTAAAAACAAATTTCTATGCTTCTATAGAGTCGAATTTTCGTTAAAATGTATAGTTTTAAAGTTACAGTGCCTCAAAGATTTCCATACAAATCTTAAATTAATCCTAGCATTGAAACTGTATATTTTAACGGAAATCTGACTCCATACAAGCATAGATATTTGTTTCAAGATTGTTTCAGCAAAATTTCATTGACTTTCATTGGTTAGTATTGAAAATATCACCATAGTACGTTTGTATGGAGCACCGAATCCTCCGCTCCGAATTATATCCTCTTAAGTTTTCAGTAAAACTTAACTAAACAGAATTCCAGTAGTCTGCGCGGACGAAGTCGCATTTTCACCTTTAGTACACAGCAGAATAATATTATATTATGATATACCTACTTAAGAAGCAAGGAGCAAATTTTATGAGTTACACGAAACGAGTAATATAATTAACCACATAATACCAGCAACTCTTTACACACAAACCCTTCTTCGCAGACATCAATCAATCAATCAGAGTTCGGTAATCCATTTTTCACTGTGTTATCTGCAAACACAGTAATGTATGCGGGTGACCCTCCCCATACCATTGTGTCAATATGCTCTTAAGCCACAATGTTTGCGGAAATATTATATTGCTTCATCATCCAATGCTTGCAAGAGTCTACCACATGAGTATAGTACGATGGATAGCAGGCAATGAATGTATTCATTGCGATGTTGTGGAGGATTATGAAAGAAGAAAAATCGTGCCTAAAGCGGATCTGCAGGACCCACCCTTGTTTGATCTAACTTTTTTAATTTTCTTCATGAAAATCCTTTTTGAACGGTCAAGTCAAGAGTCAAGGGGGACGTTTTGAACGTAATTATTTTATGGTTTATTGACGAAGGTTTGAGGAAGTGAATTTTTGTAGGGCTTTGGATAAGTACTTCTAGTTACCTGCAGCCTGGCAAGCCCCACAAAGTATTATTATATCATTATTATGAGCGTATCATAGTCCACTACTGAAAGAAATTGGGCAATTACATACACACATACATAAACTCACGACCATAATACCTTTCCGGGTAGTCAGACACATTGCTACAACTGCCAACTTTATTAGAGACAGACAGACAGAATGGACGAAAGTATAAGGGTTCCTTGTTTGACTACGGAACCCTAAAAACAGACCTAAGACATTACCTCATAAATAATAGAACAAAACACTAAAGCTCTAATAGGAAAGCCGCCGTCATTTGTATGAACAGCATCAGTCGGCTTGGCCTATAATATTGCATTCGTATTAGCACAGAATGGCAAACGTTTATTATAACCTGTGGACAGAATCTCAAATGTACTGAATGACACCTATTAAGTACCTGAAGAATGAAGTCGGCTTCGCAATTACTATGGAGACGCTAATAATGAGTTCTTGGTAATAACAGGTTGAAAGATGCACGATTTTATTATTATTTGGCTCAGTGTGATAGGCAAAGTAGGCTTATTTTTACCCGACTGCGCCAGAAGGAGGGTTATGTTTTAGACATAGAGATCGTAAAGCGTATGCACAAAATACTCCTTAAAATGCAACTTTCAACCATTTAGATTTCCAATTTTGATCAGAGATAGATCAAACGTTCGTATAAAATTCAGATAGACAAAGAGATTATTTCCATTTGCACTGGGCGCGCATGGTGGAGTATGACTCGTTCCATCTCATGCGTCTTTTCATGAAGACCTCTGCCCTGCAATTATCATCATCATCATATCAGCCGATGAACGTCCACTGCTGAACATAGGCCTCCCCCAAGGATCGCCACAACGACCGGTCCTGCGCTGGCCTCATCCAACGGGTTCCCGCCGCCTTCACCAGGTCGTCGTCCCACCTTACCACCGGCCTATCCACCCTGTCCTGCAATATCAAATACTTAGTAAATGTGTGATATTATACAAAGTACTTAAGGGAATATAATTCGGATCACGCTCCATACAAACGAAGTCTGGTGATATTTTCAATACTAACCAATTAAAGTCAATTAATGTTTTTAGAAAAAATCTAGAATCTAAAGTCAGATTTCCCGTTAAAAGATACAGTTTTAGTGCTAGGATAACTTCTCTTAAATTTTTTATCAGTGCTGATAACCATGCATTCTATTCATCAAACTGAACAACTTTCATTATGGAGACAACTTCGAAATCGCGAAAAAAAACAGATGTCCTATACATTTGAGTCGAGTAGGTAGATTCTTTAGTAGGTAAAGTTATCCGCTCTGATTAGAAATTTACCCTGTATTATGTGAAAATTAAAACTTTTTAGTTAAAATTTTTAAATGCTAAGATTCTTAAGCCAGTCTAATCGAATTGAAATATAGGAAGAAAAGTTGTAATAAATTCCAACGGATTTCACATAAAGTTATACGATATAAAGATTACGTAACTATCAACACTTCAAAAGGTGTTGGAGATAAAAGTTTATGACGTTTATAATTTAGAGAATAAGGAAATAAACCAGACAGAGAAGAACATCTAAACTCAGAAGACGTCAAGTAAAGTCATACCGACACCGATATCACAATTGCTTTTATGGAAATGACCCATTAAGATGCGTTATCGAAACGATTTCACTTTACGGAAAATAAAATTGTAGTCACGAACATTAATGTGAATAAAATTCGAATTAATGACACGCTTACAAGAACAGAAACATTTTATTTTGACATTACACCATAAACCTAATAACATCACGATTGTTTAGTTGTATAGACCATAAACTGGACTGTGTTAAGCCATAACAATCTTTAAACACAGAGCCATAGAAATTATTTAAACTGCAAATGTAAATTTAATAATATGGGCTAAAATAGTAAAGTAGGTATAGAGGGAGCAATAATACATCATTATATTATTAACTTATCTTCTCACCCTTGACAATAACAATGGTTGTTGAAATATTTTGATATCATTATTCGTGGATGAAAGCCTCATTGGTTTTAGTGCTTTCTGACATGCAATAGTTTAATTCAATTCAGAGAGAAACAACAGGTGGGGTGGCAGGTCAAAAATGCTACGTTCTAAAAAGGAAATTTCGTAATTTAGTAACGTTTGTTTCGTAAGTCGTGAGTTGGATTGTATCTTTATAGTGACCTTAGCTGGGAGAGATAATTTTTATTCATCTAAGCCTTTAAAATCAGTTTTTATTAGAAGCATTCGTTTGTACTATAGACACTACACTGCACATAGACATAGAACTGCTGACACTTTTTTAAGAGTAGGACCAGACCATCAAATTGAACAACTTTCTCTATAGCACCAACATCGAAATAACGAAAAAAAAACCTCTGGCTCGAGTGGGCTTGCAGTTTTGTATGGAACAGCATAAAAAAGTGTCAGCATAATAAGAAGGACCCTATATACACCCCTATTTTTTTATTACCATAAAAATCCTTAATCCTTAAAGTGAGTATTCATATAATGAAACTAAACAACTTTCCCTAAGGAACATGGGTCGAACATGTGAATTTTTATAATCCAAATAAAATAGAAGATCCAAAATTTTTCTCGTTATTTGACCCATTTTCCTAAGGGAAATATAAAAGGGGATAGATAGATTATGGAGTAAATGTTAATTTACTATGACAAATTTTAAAACGAACAATGTAATTTGAACCTAGTAAACCGAATAAAGTACATGGACAGCTTGAAATGAACCTACTTAAAAGGTAAAATTGCTGACATAAACAAAGTCGTGAGAATGTTATGACAATAGTGTTGGATCTAGGATATCATTTTGGTGCGAAATTATAGTGCACTTTTATTAAATACTACATGATTAGGAAGGAAAAGAAAGAGAAATCTACTTTCTAGACATCAAAAGCGTTTTAGTTATTGTGATAGATTTTAAACCACATGTTTCGTACCGCTTCCACATGAAGCGTAATTCGAATATCTGGCCGTATAGCGAGCCAAAAGACAGGGACGAACAGGCTCCTGCACCAACCAACACACAGCACAAGTGCCGCAAATGCGGCAGGGCTTTTCGCTCAAGAATTGGCTTATACAGTCACGAACGTCGGTACCTAAACAGACACCGTTTGAGACATCTACTTAGATGAAATTAATAAGCCCCATGATGACGATGTATAGTAATGTTACTGACCTCCCATAAAAGAATTTCCCTCGTGAGCTTACTTGTCGTTGATCTTATTGACTGCCTGTATTTTACGAAAAATCTAAATTAGCGATTGAGCAATGTTATTCACATATTTTCCCCTGGAAGCGTTATTGAATATGAAACACGCATTTTTGAGTTTTAAAAATGCTTATGTAGCATTAATTGAATGCCGCTGACAAGATATGGAGGTAACCAAACGAGCACGTGTTTCAGAGGTAATACGGCCAATTTTAAAAGATACCATAGCCACAACTCTTTCATACATTATTTAGGTACATACTCGTATATGTTTTGATAGGGTATCTTATTGGTTTTATGTTCCGAATATATTACTTAAAAATTACAAACAAAACACTAAACGTAAGTTTTGACGTAGAATATTACCGTTACATTTTCTTCTATTTTGTCTGTCTGTGGGGTCTGCCTTAATAACTTTTTACAAAATTCGGCATGTAGGCAGATAAAAATAACCCAAAAACAGAAATATGATCAAAAGGAGAAAAAGCTCACGACTGTATTCCCTGAAGGGGCAAATCAGAGATATTCTACATATATTATATTCAAAATATCCACATTTTCGCGAGTAGTGCCCAAACTCTGTACTAGTCCTAGAATAATACATTAAGGGCCTGTTTCACCACTTCTTAGTAAGTTCTTGTTAGCTTATCCGACAAATATTTTGACTTATCTTTTCATACAAAATATGTCAAACTATCTGTCGGATAAGCTTACAAGAATTTAGTCAGAAGTGGTAGAACAGGCCCTAAATGTTTTATAAAGCGAAAATAAAGCGAAAAGAACTTAACTACATTGCAAGTTCAAATTAATTCCTAAAGAGAAAAGTAATAGCATCACTCTACTCAAAGTGGGCAGTTATGAAAAATTTAATACAACCCACTTTGAAGAGTTTCAAAGGACCTCTCCAAATAAACCTCTTAGAGAATAGTCGGAGATATGGCCAAGATTTGCATAAGAAGGCAGAACGGCCGAGACTGGGGCCAGATGATCGTGTCTTGCATCTAAATAACGTCTTATATTTGCAAATATTGACTCTTGCCCGCACCCTTTCAAAGGGTTCCATCCTTATAATCTTAAGATAGTTTAGTAAGTGCCAAGTTGCCTAACACGGGTCGAAAGGCTTCTTTCTCAGCAAACTTTGGTCGGATATATTCTGGGCCACAATGAAACCATTTAAGGGTCGAATCAGATTAGGTTTACGTCTTTCAAATTCAACATCTTTTTTATCCGTTCAAGGTTAAAAATAATTCTCTTAAAGCATCTATAATTTCAAACTCATGATGAACAATGAAAGCTGAATTAACAATTTATGTGCCGAAAGGTACTTATTGTATTACATAGAAATAATATGTTGTAGCCATACAACGTTTTTTTTAAAATTTAATTCTGATGTACCTATTTATAATGTTTGCTAGTGCTGTTTTTAGGGTTCCGTACCCGAGGGGTGAAAACGGGACCCTATTACTAAGCCTACGTCGTCCGTCCGTCCATCTGTTCGTTCTACCTATTTAGGACTGTAACTTTTTAACCGTAATAGCTAGGCAGTTGAATGTTTAGAACATGACAGTTTGTTAACATATACATACATATAAAAATATAAAAATGACAAAAAGTTAAAATTTAAGGGGGGGTCCTCATACAAGAAACTAGTTTTTATCAACGTTTTATCTTCTCGCTCTATCGTAAAAACGGTAATACATACAATCGTCAAACTTGGTGTGATTATAGATCAAACTCTACAGTGTAACAACAAATTATAGAAACCGCCCAAGTGTACTCACACTTGGCCGGTTTGTATTATTTGTTGTTATCGTGTTAAAGGTCCAGGACAAAAAAAAAGTTTACAGTTATTATGTTGTGAGGTGGTGTGGTACGAAACCATCGTTCCGCGAGTAGCCCGACTCGCACTTGACTGGTTTAATTTTTTATTTGTTTATGAATCGTAACCAACCTACACGTTGGTTACTACTAATTCATACCATTAAGCTATTTTGGTTTGACTTGGCAAGCCTATTTTTCTTTTTCTCGGTTCCTTTATTTTCTTTTGGAATTTAAATTAAAATAAATGTAATATAAGAAGGACTATTTTATTATAACAATATATATCTACTTTACCACCTTATTGGACTCTCAAATATATGTAAAAATATATGAAAAATATACAATAAAAATAAATAAAATGTACATAAATTCATGACAATTTCTGGTTGTTTGCTTTAGATATTGCCAATCCATGTCTGATAAATAAATTGTCTCTAGTATTTTTCAGTTTAAACTCATATATTCTCACAATCGCGTCTGACTCAAAAATCGTTTCTCCTACGTTCACGAATGAATCACATTTGGCTACACATTATCCAGCCTACTTGGCATTCAAGGCTTATAGCAATAAATTTGCAAATCATGGTGAAGTGATTCACCTGCATTTTATTTTGTTCGGCAGCAGCGGCTCGGTTTGTGAGTTCATTTTCAACGGAAAGGATTGCCTTGTTTTGATTGTATCATTTGATTGTCATGTTTTAGCGGAATGGGGATTATAATCTTTGCGTTCCCGTTTTCCTGTAGTGGCTAATTTGAGACCAGGGTTTTTTAAAAGTATTGTTTTTTATTCTCTTTCAGTAGCACATCCTTGCTTAGCATATCGGAGCAAAAGCTGAGAAAATACTGGCTAGATTCGGCTTCGTCCACATAGTAGATGCAAGTAACAAAACACTCAAGTAATATTTAAAGAAATGGTTTAGACCATCAAACCACAATATTCACTACAGAGTTATAATAGAAATTATAATAGAAAAAAATTTGCTGTTTTAAACAAAACTGCAGTACCTTCTCGACTCAAATGTATGGGACAGCAGTTGAATGTTTTGATACGTTGTCTCCATAGTAAAAGTTGTTCAGCTTGATGGTCTAAACAACCCCTTTAAATACATCAAACTGAACGATTTTCTCTTAGTAACTAACTTCAAAATTGCGAAAAGAAAATCAAAATTGCAAACCTTATCGATGTTAGTCTGATATAATAGAGAAAGTTCTTTAATTAGTTAGATGATCTGATTATTTCCTTAAAAACCTACCAAAAGCCAACCGCAGGAAATGCGAAAAAAAGTCTGCTGTCCCATACAAAATTGTTGTATCTACCCAACTCAAATGTATGGGACATCAGATTTTTTTTCGCGTTTCCTGAGGTAGGCTCCATAGTGAAAGTTGTTCAGTTTGATGGTCTGAGTTCACCGTTTCAGAATTTGCTAGGCTGTCACTTACACCCTGTATTGTTGATTGATGTTCATCGACACGACAACACTTTCTACAAAATGTTTTAAGGACTAATAAGTCTGTATTGTATTGTTAAATGAGCCATTTCATAGATGATGATTATTCTGGAAATAATCTCCACTATAGAAAATGTCTCCTATAAATTTTACGTTTATTCATCTCACAAAACCGCATGATTAATAAAGTGCTAGAAACGAATACCGAGCTAGCAAAAGACGACTGCGGTTTATATATATCATCAATCTTTATAGGTTACAGGATACTAAAACAACCTCTGACTGTCGAGTGATTCAAGATATCCAATGAAAAGGACAATAAATTTATAATCAAACCACAAACCTTGACAGTTGAGTGCGATAAGGCAGTAAACGTGAATCGTGTTCGACGCGCCTAACTTTCGCCCATTCATTCATTCAACCACTACGCGGAAAATGATGTCACTTTGTATGACAATAGAGTGCAGTTTAAATCCATTTGAAAGCTGCAGCTTCACACATATCATAGCACGACAGTTATTGCGTAAAAATTTAAAAGGAATTCCCACATTTTACACTAAATGTGACGTGGAAATGATATTCTGTTCTGACACTGGCTGTCAGAATATTATAACGTTGGCTATAATTTAGTATGTACCTAATAATTAAAGCAATAAAAGCTTATAAAGCAGCATCATTAGTAAAATTGGTGCTTGGTATAGGCAAACAAAAAAGCTTCCAAATGAAAATAATTGGGATGCAATTTCACGAAAACATGTTTCTATGAACGGAAATACCAAATCATCCTAATTAAAATAGAACTAATAACAGTTTATTATTATCATTTACGGTACAATAACCATGAAGAGGCGTATTGCAGTGAAACTTGCAACGATTATCTAGGTATTTAGTAGGTTTAGACATTTATTTCCTATAAGAATATTTTACATACATATTTACTTAAAATGATAGAACATTAAATTAGAAGAGTACAGGTATTAAAACAACTTAAAGATGAAAAAGATGCAACCCCATGAGACAAGGTCCGAAGCATGCTGGCAGCTTTCCCACTTTGAATGGCCAAGTTAATTTCTAACTAACTATACGATCACCGTTGGCCTCGTGGTGACACATCGACAGCTTTAAGCAATACAAGGAAATACATTGAAAAACTATGCCAGTAAGAGAAAAAGAAAATTTTTGAAACGCTTTGTATGACAATAACAAATTAATATAAAGGGTGTATCTAGATAATGCAACTAAACAACATTCCCTAAGGAACATGAGTCGAAAAACAGGAAATACATTTTGGACCTCCCATATAGAAAATTGATCGGCTAATCCGCACTTTTGTATGGAAATTTCAAAAAAAAATCGCGTCTTTTAGCACATATTCCTTAGGGAAAGTTTATGAGAAATGTAAGTTTTGATCTTTGCTTAAATCTATTATTATATTCATTGCTTCACAGCTTGCTGTTAATTTCGTTATCTGAATGCACCCTTACAATTTTCATGATAATAAAAAACAGTGGCGTATGTGTACATCTCTCCCATGTCCCGGTTTGCGAAAGCCCTGACAGTTGCTAGTACATGCCACCTATCAAAACTATGCCACAATAAAGTGCACCTTATTATAAATGCAATATGAAACGCTTCAAAAGAGAAACTAAGGTTCCACAGGTTTAAAGAATAGAGGAAGCATTGTATTAGTGATGTTATTTTATCCATCACTTAAATTGTCACAACTGTGTAGGCGGTGCGAGTAGAGAAATTTATAACCATGTAAGTACAATGAATGATGACTGACACTCCCACTTAAAATAGATATTTTGATGGTTCGATTGGTGTTCATTATAAAGTTCAATAGCTATCTGTGCTGTTGTTAATATTAAATTCAAGTTTAATACGAAGATTATTTGTATGAAGAAGTTATTTATAAGTTCCCCCGATGTACCTACCTGTGCTGTTGACAAATTTTAATAGGGACCCAATTATATTGACCAATCAGGATGTACCACCTTCAATCCTTTGCGACGATTGGCTAATTGTTTTCGTGCCCTTTTCGCAGCTATACGACATTGCACCCTTTGATTACTAAACGACTTCGGGTTTTATCGAGGGACTCTGCGCAAACGAAGATTGACGAGGATATGATCGTACTGTACGAATATTGTGACTACTTATTAATAGTAAGTTCTTCTTAAAATTAAAAAGAAAAGTTAATCATCTCACCGGTCAACAACTTTTGAAGTAGATAATTATTAAACAATATTTCAATAGTTGTTGAACTGAAAAATGGATTGCAATACCTATAACACGAATAGGTTCAGTTCAATAACAATACTTTCTATCATACCCTGAATAGTTAAAACGTAATTCGATCGATCGCATCGTTGCCTTCACAAACCGCATCGAGTACCTACGTCCTGTGAAAAAAGACCACAAGTCTGTAAGTCGTAACAACTGTCAGATGACACGCGCCTGTGGCCGGATGGTTGTCAATGGCATGTCAGAGCCTAAGCCTACAAGTTTATTACTGCTTCTACTGTATTGCTGATTGAAATTCAACTCTATTACTATCTGATTATCATTGTTTTTCACAGTGTTTGATACGTTTTGTAAGTCTAGATTAATCTGTAAGTATTCTGAGACCGCCTCATGCCTGGGTTCCATCGTCTAATGCCAATAATTATCGCGATGATTACAGCGTGCGATGCGTACAGATTTACATTTAAGCAGGAAAAAATCGGCCTAGAGCGTGTCGGACTCGCCCATGATAGGTTACCGTAGCCATTGTGTAAGTGGAAAAAGAAGAAAAGTTTGTAACCTGTTTATCTTACCTAAGATAACCTGTGGTTGGTTTTATCAAATTAAAGACTTGTAAAATTCAAAACACAGTAATTAAATCCAGAAATCCATTCTCTTTGGGTAGGTACCTACTTCTACCTGGAATTTCCAATATAGGATCTACGAAGACAGGTAGACTGAGAACCAAAATTTATAAGATGTTTAGTCAAAAATTATAACGTTTTCGCCAAACATTTCTTACTTGCAATATCAGAACCAAAAAAATCAAGGGTCAACCAGCGTAATTTTAAACAGAAGTCACCAACCTCATACAAAAACTAACACCGGAACATCAACACCAAGTGATTACGAGTTGTTTTAACAAAAAGAAGTCTCAAGCACGTGACAACCAAGAGTCCGAGGATGTAGCGGTTTGGTTCCCCGTCGTTGGCGATCAGGTTTGCGGTCACAGCAAAACTGTTTGTGACCACTGGCTGTAATGAGACATGTTGGGTGATTTTTGTTTGGCTATTTTATAAGATCGATTATTTTCTTTGTAATACAAGCACAGATTATTTAATAGTTACTACCGTAACAGATAGTTCACTCAACCCGATTTTTCGAATTTCGAACTTTGCGCTTCAGGAATGAAAACTAAAATGCGCCTTATGTCAATGAGCACCCACTCACCCTTCGGTGGGGATCGGCCGTCAAACGTACCTGAGCTGTGGAATGAGACAGACCTAGGTGATAGGCAGGTCGTGGGTTCGAATCCCGCTCGCCGCCCGACTTTTTCAATCTTTAATTTAATGAGACAGACCTGATACAAGGTGTAAAATTATACAGGGTCCTTCTTAATATGCTGACACTTTTTAAGGAGATGATCAGAACGTCCAACAGAACAACTTTCTCTATGGGACCAACATCGAAATCGCGAAAAAAAAACCAGCTGTCCCATACATTTGGCTCGAGTAGGTTTGCAGTTTTGTATGGGACAGCAGATTTTTTTTTCGCTATTTCTAAGTTGGTCCCATAGAGAATGATGTTCTGTTAGAATTTATAGCCCGTATATAGAATTACACTGTTGGGCTAATTTGTCAGATGATTTCATCAATTCGTATATATTCTCTTTTTCTAGATTCATACAATTGACATAATGTCATTCATTATCTTAGATAATATACATGGTGTAACAGAACACCCTATTAATACTTAAGGGGGTGCTGCAGACCATCGAACTGAACAACTTTCACTACGGAGCCAACTTCGATATCGCGAAAAAAAACATCTGCTGTTTCATACAAAACTACAGCACCGACTCGACTCAAACGTATGCGACAGCTGTTTTTTTTTCGCGATTTCGAAGTTTGCTCCATAGCGAATGTTGGCCAGTTTGATGGTCTGAAGCACCCCCTTGAGTTTTATTAGGGTGTTTTGTTACACCCTGTATAGATGAAGTTTTAATCAGGATATTAATTAAAAAGACACGCCAGGAAGTCGTTTCTTCTCAATTAACACCACAAACTAAAGATCTTAATCAGTTCACTTAAAAGGTCAATAAAGAGCCACGAAACAATATGTCTATTTCAACATGTTTGAACAAATCATCGAGAAGTTCATTACCTCCTCTAAACTTACATAAACCCACGTAACACGTGATGTTAAACTCAAACACTTGCCACGGAAGTTTAAACTTAAACCAAACCGACTGGTTCCATTCTAATTAACATAAAAACAAAGCTAGAAATTCATTGAACGATTTCTCTTAAACATTCTTTGGTGTCCAACCACAACCACCCATCTTTTCGATATCTGTCTCATCTAGCCTTAATCCTATAAATGACATCAGATAAGATAGCGACCATGTTACAGCAACGGAGTTTATGTGGAGAATTAAAACCAAGAAATTAATGTACCAATCTTGAATTTTAATTCAGCTGTTATAGAAACAACTCATTCACTGTGAGAATTTCTCATGATTATTCAATTTTAACACTTGTATTAATGCAATAGGTACAGTAAAATGACACGATAAATAAAGTGTGAGTTTGACATTTCCTTTAACAATTACACCGCAGCAAATTAAAACAAATTATGCTGTTTTATAAATTTGAAGGATATTATGTTTTATTTATGCTAAAGCGCATTTAGAACGTTAAAACAAGCATTTAAACACAATTTATGAGGGCCTGTTCTAACCTTCCAACATGGTTAAAATTAACCTGGCAACCGTCCGCCTTTATTAAAGGTTTCTGTCAGAAATGGGCATGTTTGTTGCTGATATCCTATGAAATATATAATAATATTTAATGTTACGAGTATATTGCACAAACGATAACATTCGTACCTACTATTTGCTAAAATTTTAACATTTGGTCAACGATTAAATTGACGTTTGAAAATGGTGAGACAATGATACCTAAAGGGGTAACCTTGTACAATACATTTGGGAAGATATCGTCATCATCATCAGCCCGTATCCACCCACTGCAGAGCATAAGTCTTGGCCCCGTTGTGCCATCTTTGTCGGTCCTGTGCGAATCGTAACCGGAGAGCAGGATAGCATGGGAAGAGATACCTCATATACACTTACAAATTATTACTTACCTATTTTACCTACATTATTTCAAACAAGAATTAAACAAATTTTCCGCTATTCGCTCCACCACCCTCTCCGCTCATCACAACAAACAAAAACATTATCATACGGTATCGGAGTCATCTCCGGCGACAATATACGATCAGTGACATAGAACCAAATCTCTGTTCGAGATCGCTTTGACTCGTTCCGAACGAGCGTATTAGCTGTTCTTATATTTATTACGGATTGTATAGGACGGAGGATATTGTGATTGATTCTTGTGATTTATATATTAGAGGGTTACTCCTTTTATTTGTCTTTTCAAAGAAATATACAAGTGCCTAGCCAAGCGTACCTACTAGGTTTACTATTTACGCTACATGGCTTTCTGTATTGACGCGAATAAAGCAACAAACATTTGTTGATTGATTGAATTTAGGTATACCCAATAAAAATACGAACGTTGAATTTCTGCTCATTGAAAATATTAGCAATATAAATTTATTGGGTGAAGAGGATGTTGTGACAAAGATAGAGAAAGGTATGTTGAAATGGTATGGGCATATGGAAAGAATGGATGAGAACAGATTGACGAGTGCAATCTAAAAGGCAAGCGTAAGTGGAAATGTTGGAAGTTGACGGCCTAGATGTACCTATATAGACCAAATTGGCGAGACGTGCTTGAAAAAGGCCAGGTCAGATCTACCCGAAACCGACAAGCATGCTTAAAAGGACTAATATAATGAATGTGGAGGAAGCTAGAGAGGTTTGTCAGGTTCGTAGCAGATGGCGTTCCATTCTCTCTGCCTACCCCAGTGGGAGACAGGCGTGAGAATTTGTATTATGTATGTGAAGGATAAGTTATAGAATGCACTGAGACTGTTTATAGAATCATTTCGTGAAAGCCGCTGACCCAATTTCAATAGTGCTATAGAAAACAGGACATAATAAGGCATTGAAGCATTTAGTTTCAATTTGATTGCACCTGACTCGCCGCCAGTTGCAGAGATGCTCATTAAAGTTAATCCTCCATTAAATCTCTTGCTATCACTTTTTGTCTCGTTGAAATAGTGAACGCCTGCAAGTGATTTAATGGAGGATTAACTCTAATGAGCGTTTCTGCAACTGAGTTTTAATCAATCAGAAGGTATGTGAATTTAATGTGTTGTAAAATGCGGTACATATCGGAACGTACGGATCGGATCTGCGCGTACGAAGTAGCGGGCTTAGCTTATTAGGGTAACAAACATTAACATAATAATTGTACCTATATAGTGTCTAGGTTTAAGTTACTATAGGTTACTTATATTACCCACTGATCGATCAGCAGACAACCTTCCACTGAAGCCCAATCAGTGCCGAAACAAAAACCTATATCTGCGATACTTCATAGAGTACAGATAGTGTTTCTCGTAGAAATGACAATTTAAAAATATAAGTTGCTTCTTAATATGCTGATACTTTTTTAAGGGGATGATCAGACCGTCAAACTGAACAACTTACTCTACATTCTAAATCAAGTACTAAGATCACAAGTGATAAATACTGAAAGCCCGCAGGAGTATTACGTCTAGGAACAGTTATATTATGTGTTATCGGCCTTGAAATACTCATGCTGTTTTTGTATTCATCGTTGTATATTTTGTTGACTATAGTCTCTCGTCAACAATATTTCGTAATTATGTAACACAGTGGTCTATAACACCTGCTATTGATTAAGATAATATCTCCAAAGAACATTTTGCTCATTGCCATTGAATTGGAGTTGCCTTGAGCTACCACCAATAGTGATGATGACATTTTTTTAAAACTGTTTGATATCTTAAACACTAAATTGAAATTCATTATTTAATATCTTTAAAATAACCGAAATATTTAAAAATTTACGGTTACAGCGAGAGGCTGATATAAAAGAAGTGACGTCATAACCTCGTGTTTTAATACAAATAATAACGAAGTGTCATACAAATATCTGTATTGCATGAAATACAGAGTCCTTCTTAATATGCTGACACTTTTTAAGGGGATGATCAGACCATCCAACTGAACAACTTTATCTAAGGGACTAACATTGAAATCGAGAAAAAAAAATCGTATGTTCCATACTAAACTGCCAACTTATAACTTTTACTGGACAGCAAATTTTTTTTGTTCAGTTTGACGGTCCGGTCATCCCAGGACCCAATATATAGAAGACGATAAAAACGTATTTCAATCGCTTATAACTTTTTTGTTTTCTATTCTATGTTATTTCGTTTATACATTTCGTCATTAAAGTTAGCCTTTTTTTTGAATTAGTTATAAGAAATGAATTTCCAGGATCAGTCATCATCTCTATTACAGCTTCCAAGAATAAGGCCTGTCTAGACGATACCAACTCTTCTACAACTGAAGCACCCTCGTTCGCACAGCTGACGCCCAAGTCGCGCGGTATAGCAAATAAACTGTTTGCCTACAGATATATTAAATTAGTTTCTGTACAGCTTTCCTTGTTTGACTTTTTATTAATTAATTAAATAGTTGATGCGTTCAATTCAATTCAATTTATGCGTTGTTTGACTGTCATGTTTGATTATGACTGTTATAGCAAATGATTTGACTGACGACGATGACTTAAGGGTATAATACTGTTGGCGCGCTCCATAAGAACGAAGTCTGGTTATATTTTCAATACTAACTAATTAAAGTCAGTTAAATTAAAAAAATAACAATCTAGATAGTAATCTCTATGCTTGTATCATGTCAGATTTTTGTTAAAATGTATAGTTTTAAAGTTACAGTGCTTCAAAGATTTCCATACAAATCTTTAATTAATCCTAGCATTGAAACTGTACCTATATATATGTATGTTAACGAAAATCGGACAAAATACAAGCATAGAGATTTGTTTCTAGATTGTTTCTGCATAATTTCATTGACTTTAATTGGTTAGTATTGAAAATATCACCAGACTTCGTTTGTATGCAGCGCGCATTTACGCATTTGGAATAAACTTCTCTTAAGGATTTAAAGTAAATGTTGACTTTTTATATATATTGTTCTATGTTGCTGTACTAACGTGAAGAATAACTAAATAAGATGTATTATTTACATCGTTTCGAGGCTAAGTGTACTAAAATAATGACCAAATTTGCATCACCAGCACGTCCATTGAAGGCTATATACCTTCTTCTCATTAGGTGTACTAACCATCCGGCCTCTGGGCTAATCGCAACCAGGTCATAATAATCTGTACCCAGGTCTTAACCTTTTACTGTTTGTATGAAAACTAATAGCGGCTATCAGGTATTCTGTGGTTAAATGGTTATAGAACCGTTGCGCAGATCGTATTATAGACGTTTACGATAGCATGTTAACTTTACTTGGCTCAGACACTTCGATTCAGTCAGAAATAGTCGTTCGTGTGGTATTATATTAATAAATCAATAATTTATTATTCGTACTGTCGTATAAGAACGCACTAGCTAGTATAAATAGCATATGTATATAAATGGATACGACTATAATAGCTCCATAGGGATCACATTTCACTAGCAAGTTCCCAAACTCTGTCCTAGCGTGATAGGCATGCCAGTCGGTTTAAAACTTTTAATGGAAAGTGGACACAATCATCATCATCCAAGTCGATAGAATCACCACAACGACCGATCCTGCGCTGTCCTCATCCAACGGGTTCCCGACCATCCGCCTTCACCAGGTCGTCGGTTCACCTTGTTGGTTGCCTAATCACGCTGCGCTTTCCGGTACGCGGTCGCCACTCGAGAACTCTTTTACATGTAGATTACTCTACGATGTTTTCCTGTACCTAAAAGCCAGTGGTGCTACAAATCATACACAAGTTTCTGACGTAGCTATTGGAGTAGCGCTGCCAGTAGTGATATCAATTGTCACAGGATACTGGGCTGGAAATAGTAGATTACACACCGAGGGCAGAAAAGTAAGAAAGGTCTCAGTTCACATGTTATTGTTGGCCAAGGCGAAACCGAGGTCAACAAACATGTGATCTGAGGCTTTGTTATTTACTGCCTAAAGTGTGTCTACTGTTTTTCTCCTCGACGGAGGTAGAAAGCAGCAACTTCGTTTAGCGCAGCGGGACGAAAGATGACGCTTTCCGCCCGGAGGGCAGAAAAATATACAGGGTCTGACTATTTTTTAAGGGGATGATCAGACCATCAAACTGAGCAACTTTCTATACGGCACCAGCCCCAAATCGCAAAAATAAAATCTGCTGTTCCATACAAAACTGCAAACGTACTCGAGTCAAACGTATGGCACAGCAGATTTTTTTTCACGATTTCGATATTGGTGCCATATAGAAAGTTGTTCAGTTTGACGGTCTGATCATCCCCTTAAAAAAGTGTCAGCATATTAAGCAGGACCCTGTATAATGACATTCCATCGACTGCACAATAGCGACGACGTTTGTCGAAACCTTGTTTCCTCAAATCTTAGTTTAGTCAAAACCTTAATTCGTCAAGTCCGTGACAGTTCCTAAACGTATCATCAAACCGCCGTCCTGCCGTTGCTGGCATGAAGAAATGTCTTCTTTCATGCTTACACGAAACGTAAAATGTTTTTCAGCATAACAGCAGATAGTTCCAAATAATATAATGTAGAATCCAAACAAAGTCAAAACGTTTAGAAACAATCGATACTTGAATGCGTGAGTCACACACGCTCGTGAGGGAAACAAGTCGTCTTTGTCCAAGTTGACACGTTACTTAGCCGCTCTATTTACAATGCTTTTAGCACACCCTATGTTAACGTAAAGTTTGGGTAAATAACATTTTCGCTTCGGCCCTACGCCCTATGGTCGAAGATGTATATTACATTATAATGTAGGTATGTGTAAAGTATTTTCTCTCGATGATATTGTACGATCGCCAAAAGTGCTGCAATAACTAGTAAGTTTAAAAAGTAAATATTTTAACAAAACTACTTAAACTGGGTTGAACTACAATTTAGAAATATGTTCACCATGCGAGTTTAATAATCTTTAACAGAATCTTATTGACAGGTTCTTGATCTTTTCAGTCTGTCAACTTTCTATTTATTGGCAAAGTATTTCAGTCTTATTAAACATAACAGACATATACGAATGAAGAAGCTCTACTACTTAGATACTTAAAGGCATAGACTGGATAATGGATTATAAACTGGATGATTATTTAAATGATCAAAATGCTTGGGTCTGAGGTCACTAGCTTATAGTTTATTTACTTTACTGTATAGTATCAATTATTTTATTAAATAGACTATGTATTATTGTATACATAACTTTAGCTTAAGAATTTATATTGTAATAGTTATTAAGTCGTGTTATGTTGTAGAGTTTCTGGCCGCATCTTCTCTACAGCGACAACACGTTCCGACGCGGTGGTAGCTTTAAAAAAGATTTGACGTTTGATAAGTGTACTGTAAGCTCCTATATTGAATAAATTATATTGACTTATATTGACTTTGACTTTAGACCATCAAACTGAACAAAATTCACTCCTGGAACAACAATAAAATCGAGAGAAAAAAAATACATTTGTTTAGTTTAATGGGCAAAAGCACCTCCTTGGATATGTAATGTATTTCATTTTACACCATGTATAGTATATTTCAACTCATCATGTCTTTACTACATTTTAGAGTAGTTTACAGTGCAGGTACCATGCAATAGATGAACCTAAACGGATTTCTGATTTTTCGCTCATTTCTTAACCCCTTCGCCAACTTAGTTTATTGATCTGCGAAAGTAGTACTTGATGCAGTTTGCCATGTAAGGAAATGACGTTATTTTAAGCGTAGGTAAACTTCACCACTATCTCTCTGACACACCGTGTAGGTGTGGGTTGGATACCGTATCTCTATAGATATTTAATAGACATTGCTATTATCTCTATAATGTCAGAAAATACGAACCCGCAGTGGGTCTCATAAAACTTTAACTTTACTGGTTGCTTACTTTTGCCTTTCCTATTTCAACTTAATTCAATAACAATTGATTTTGTTTTTAGGGTTCCGTACCCAAAGGGTGAAATCGGGACTATATTCATAAGCCTACGTGTGTCCTACCTATTTAGAGCTGTAACTTTCGAACCGTAATAGTTAGATAGTTGCAATTTTCACAGAATGTACGTTATAAAGGCGGATTTTTTAAAAAAATATAAAAATGACAAAAAGTTAAAACTTAAGGGGGGTCCTCATGTAAGAAACTAGTTTTTAACAAAGTTTTGTCGTATTGCGTTATCTTAATAAGGTTTACATACAAGCGTTAAACTTGGTGTGATTATAGAGCAAACACTACGGTATAATAAAAAATAATAAAAACCGGCCAAGTGTGAGTCGGTCTCGCGCTTAAAGTCCCAAAGAAAACAAAACTTTTTTGTAAGTTCAAATGTTGTGTGATGATGTGGTACGAAACCCTCGGTGCGCGAGTAGCCTGACTCGCACTTGACCGGTTTTTATATAACAGATATAGACACGACCACTGCTATAAGTTTTGTATAACCAGGGACCAACAGTGTCGATGGAGATGGCTTGTTGATGTTGATGATTGGAGATGTACACAACATCATAGACAATGTCACAAGCCCTGGTGATAACTTTTAATTGGCATGGGATTCGTTACAAATTTTATCAGAAGGGTTGAGGAGGTGTTGGAAAAATGAAGTATCTGCCTCTATTTATTGCAAATGGAACACAGCTGTTAGAAAATGAATCCCGTAGTAAGCAGACTTTAGAGATCCCCAAAATATTTGTATGACAGAAACTGATGCAGTAAGGTCCATATTATGGTCACCATTATGGTATGTACAAATGACCTATTCGTCGTAGATAGAGCTATAGCGCGTAAATACTTTTTACGCGCTGTTGCACTATCTCCTACTATAGAACATTTCATCATTATTGAAACAACTTTTAGATTGTTAGTGATTGTAAAAAGAAGAAATTTTACAGTGGTAGTTTCAAAGCTCAAGAAAATATTCAGTTTTTAGTCTATCCTGTAAAGTTTTCGCGGTTTTCGTCAATGCTCATTTCATGCTATTGGACTATCCCCGACGCTATGAAAATCTTAGCCATATATACTTCTTCTTATCGTGTGGGCAGCATGCCCTGGTGTACAAGTTTTTTCAGACCGCCTTACAGCCTCTGACGTGGATTTTATGTAACGACTACTACCACGAGAGATAGTAGCCGGGACCAACGGCTTAACGGGCCATGCGAAGCACGGAATCATCTTTTTTTTCAGACAATCAACCGATTCAGCCTGCAATATCCTAACCAACTGGGGAAAAACGAACAAAGTGACATATCACTGGGTGTCCCCTGGGAATCGAACCCACGACCTCCGTGTAAAGAGCCCAATGTCCTTAACCATTAGACCATGGACGCAGCCATACTAAGAACCTTGTACTATTATACATAGTTCAATCTTGACACAAAATTTAATACTTTCATTATTTAGTTGCAAAACTTTTTAGCAAGTATTGCAACTAAATAATTGACAAGTTCAGAATTTATAGTGACAGTCTAAAAGTGTTCAAGCTTTTCGTAAGTCGACCTTACGCTTGAGCCCCAGGCGTGCCACGTATAGTGGATTGATGATGATGACGCTGATCGGGCTGATGGTCGGTTGTCAAAATTATGTGTAGCCGACTTTAAATAGAATTTTCGTTATTAATCTGCATTATTGTTTATAGTGAAGTTATAAAAAATTTAACATACCCCTGACTGCACTTTTATAGTAGTTGCAAGTAGAGATTTGTATCATTTTGTTTTACGATTGCAGTCTCTTTGATTAAAGTCTGCTGTTTTTATTGAAGCTGCACTATTTCTTTTTTACGATCCATTAAAATTATATACCGTCTTCTATTATACAACGTGTTGATGAATAAGCGCAAAACTTCATACACCACAACTGATTTATAACAAAATAATTCGATTGAAATGATTCATTATTTTGATAGGTTAATCGCTTCGCATTTTAAGTTTTCAGGCAAAAATTATTTGTTATCATTTCACCAATAAATGAAAGCGCCAGCGTGCTCGTGGATACATTTTAAGAATCTTAAATAAGTAAAATCTTAAATAGTAAAATGAGACTGCCCGTGCGGTGGGTTGAGATTGAGTTCAGTAAAGTTTAAATATTTACAAACAAATTATTTAATATTTTGAAAATAATTACCTATGTTGAAAACATGATAATTCGATTCTGCTCTCGATTCTAAACCAACTACTTTCTAGTTTTGCGTTAATTCATTAACACGTTGTATATATACTGATAAAAGAATATACCACCCCTTCCAAAGTTGATTAAAAATCTTTGCAACTTAAAAACTTGTTCCGTTGAATATAATCAATTTAAAAACTATGACGAATCGGCGTGAGAGTTATTTATGGTATCTAGGCAGGGTCTATTGTAATAACGATGCGGTATTTATTGATAAAAAATGTATAAGGTACATTTAAAACGTGTACTACTATAAACGACTTTTATTGAAATAAAGTACCCCTATGTTATAAACCGTATGAAGTGAAAAGGCAGTCTGTTAGAATGTTAATATACGTTTTTTACGACTTCATAAAATATTGCATTAATATTTTAAATTGTCTGCTTAGAAATTGAATTTATTGCACTTCAACTTAAATTGATAAATTTATCTATGGTTTTTATAAGTTTTTACATTACCATAAAAACAAGATTTTGAAATAAATTGCGTACTCGTATTATTGATACCCAATACTGTAAGTGAGAAAATCTTTCAAATTGATTTCTCGGAAACGTCGCTATCAATTTAGATGAAATTTTTTTATTTTTATAGTTGATTACTTTCCATATGTTAATCTAGATAGGTTTCCAGAGAATCCGTTTTCAGACAAAAGAAAAGGGATTTGCAGGCTTGCTGGCGCATTCAGGAAGCACGAATATTTTAGCCTACTGCTACCTCAACATAGATTGAGGGGCAAAAAAAAAATTTAGAAAAATTTTTTTTCTTTGAAAAATTTTTCAATTAATTTTATTTTTTACTTAAATTATTAAAACTCTAAGCAAGGCTCGATTGCCCATGTACGTATTGTTTCTGGTTTACCCTTATGTTTAAATGTTGTAAAATGTTACGGAGGACACCTTTGCGCAAAGATGGACAGATCAAGGGTTGTCATGGATGAATGGAAAGACATAATCTGACATCCATATCCAAGGTGTAACAAAACACTCTAGTAATATTTATAGGGATGATTTAGACCATAAAACTTAGCAACGTTTGACCCAACATCGATAAAAAATTTAAAAACTATTGCTGTTTCATACAAAGTTGACTCTAATGTATGGGAGAGTAGATTATTTTTTTACCGGCTTTGTCTCCCTAATTAACATTTTTCAATTTGATGGAAACTACCCCTTTAAATTTAACTATACTCCATTCGGAGAGTCCAGAGTTTCGGTACTATTGGTGAAACGTGGGACCAACATCGAAATCGCGAAAAAAAAACAGCTGTCCCATACATTTACCTTCTGTATATTTTTAGTTTAGTATGGAACATCAGATTTATTTTTCGCGATTTCGATATTGGTCCCATACTGAAAGTCGTTCAGTTTGATGGTCTAAACCACCCCCTTAAATGTTTATTTGAATTTTTGTAACACCTTGTAAAGGAATCAGAAAATCTTTTCGTCTTTTCATTTTGTTATTCCTTGTAAATACCGTTTCAGGGTGGTCAGAAACGTTGATCCAACTACTACCTACTCTTATTTTCTAAATCTATGTTTTCAGATCCATTTCCTACACATTTGCATTCACTTCACATGTCAAACTTCAATACAATTAAGTAGATACTGACTTAGGCACGGCATCACTAAAACTGGCAGCCATTAGTCTGGTCTGTTCCTTTTTTCCGTTATCTTACCATCTAATTAATTAATACCGGTTTTTGTTCGGACTAGTTGTAACTCTGTCATCTGGCTGTAGATAGATGTATAGTCAAGCTTAATTATCAATCAATTTTAAATTTTTTGAAAATTTCGTCATGCATAGCTTTACTTATTAAATGGGGTGCTTCAAACCATCAAATGGAACCACTTTCTGTATGGGACCAATGCAATGTGGTAATCGTGAAAAAGTAATCAGCTGTTCCATATAAAACTGCAATCCTACTCTACCTAAATGTATGAGACAGCAGATTTATTTTGGAAAATGTTGGTCCCATAGAAAACATTTTTCAGTTAGAGGGTCAGCATATTAAGAAGGATAAAAAAAGATGGTTGGTGGTTGTAGACAGGTTTCTATCTACCTTGGAAAAGAATGGATGCTAATTTGTTCAAAATGCAGTCTTTAATTGAATTCCGTATTAAAGACCAAGGATTAGTCAAGAACCGAGGAAAGCAGCATTTTAGGAGTAAAATAAACCGATTGAGTGGTTAATTAAAACGGATTCTTGCTCCAAAACTGTTAGTAGACGTAGGCCTAAAAACTGTTCAGTTGCGGTGGAATTGAACTGGGCATTTATCTGGAGAGATGGGCAAGATATAGTTACAGAATAGGTTCGACAAAAAGGAAACCGACGACGTTAAGTTAGACCTTAATGATGACGGAGATACTCCTAGATACTCGGTGATAGATTCAGGGAAGCTGTAACTGATTTACCTGCATACAGGCACCATAGTATACTAAGATAATGTTTTATCTTTGGTAACAGTCGAATGTTTATTTTCCCTCGCCTTCTTGGATAAAATTCGAAAAGTGCCGGGGTATTATCTTTTTTTTTTGGAATTTTAATGTTTCAACTCATGTCTGCTTCTAGTTTATAATAAAAAGTAATTATTTAATAACCCATTACGTATGTCTGACTGTACATTCAAACGTCTCATCGGTCGCCCACGCTGTGTAATTAAGCTTGAAGCAAACTGACTTAATGCAATCGGGCAACTGATAAACAGCTGTTAAATTTGCATTAAAAACCGATATTCAGCTCCCGGCTCATGCATAACCTTGTTCTGATTGTAGTTGCTGATTTATTATCTTACGTGCCAATACATACGTAAACGGACAACCGTAAATCCCATTCGGGGTTGTTAACTTTGCTACAACTATCAAACTATCGTTTTAACTACTACAGTTGTAGCTATTTCAGGGTTTCTGGATTGATGAGTGCTAGTGCCAGCCTTTTGCTGATAAAAATACTCCAAATTATACCAGCACTTCTAGTATGATTTCTCTACACGCGCGCGACGCGCCTTTGTTCCATAGAAAATAACTTCTTCCCTCGCTTTTTAGAGAGCGAAAGCCACGCTTGTAGTATGGAATAAAGCAAAGAAGAGAAATCATAAAGTCAAAGTCAAAATAATTTATTCAATATAGGAGCTTGAAGCACACTTATCAAACGTTCTTTTTTAAGCTACCATCGCGTCGGAACGTGTCGCTGTAGAGAAGATGCGGCTAGAAACTCTACAACATAACACGACTTAATGACTATTACAATATACATTCTTAAGCTAAAGTAATACATAGTCTATTTAATTAAATAAATGATACTATACAGTAAACTATAAGTTAGTGACACTCAGACCCAAGCATTTTGATCATTTAAATAATCATCCAGTTTAGAATATGTTTTTTTAAAAAAGGACTTTTTTGATCTGATGCTACTTTTTTGATACTAGATATGCTGTTCAGTGTGACGGGAATAGTGCGCTCGTCGCCGCTTGTATTGGACAGTGGATACAATACACGCCTCAACATTGAAGCATACTGATGTCCTCTTTCCTCATGATGTTTTCCTTTACTTTTAATCGTTTACCTGGGAATACTATGTTCACAAAACTGCCCCTCCGAGCTGATGCTGCACTTACGTCCTCGATGTAGACATTGATCTTCTGCCCGAGGCACCAGTGAGCCACGTCGATAGGGACATGGTGTAAGTCTTGTTACACTTAACAAACTTAATGAAATGCAGATTTCAGTGAAAAATACTAAGTTTTCAAAGCATATACGCATATGCTCACGACTATATTCCCCGAGGGGGTAGTCACAGATATTCTGAAACCTTAGAACATCTACGTTCCACCAGCAGTACCGAAACTCTATCCAGTGTAACGGGGGGTGAGCCCATCGCCACATAATGGACGGTGGGTACAATACATGCCTCGAAATTGAAGCATGCAAGTTTCCTCACGATGTTTTCCTGTATCGAAAAGCCAGTCAGTCTGATCATCCTCTTAAAAAAGTGTCAGCATAAATTAAGAAGGATCCTATATGAACAAAAGTGGTCTCTACTTTATTTTAAATAAATATTTGACAAAGAAAAAGAACAAATCCTTACAAACTACAAATTTGAATCAATTACTAAAAAAATCTCACACGATGCACAACGAGCCCGTATTCGGTTGCGATTAGTTCCGAGCTAGCGTGGCGAATGCGCGAGCGCACGCTGTCATCGCGAACGCTGCTCTTGCGCAATGTATGACTGCGCCTCATTAGGCCGGAACAAAGTTTGTGTATGTGGAGTAGAGTGTGGACTTTGTTAGTTTTTACAAAAAATATTTTTTGGTTCTGTGTAGGTAGCAAAGTTTATGTTAAAGCTGAAAACCGTTTATAAGGAATGTACCTATTCTTAAAAATTGCAAGAAAATTAAAAAGTGTATAAGTACAAGGTTTTACTCGTAATAAACCGTTTGTAAGGAATAGATAACAGAACGAAGCTTTTCTTAAAAATAAAAAAATAATGCGAATTTCAAAAAGTTTAATTGTACCTATAGTTTCTATACTGATTTTTTCAGGCTTTGTCTTCGTACACTTAATTTATTGATAGTGCCGGTTACAGATTAAAAGTCCCATATAAAATTATTTCCCACCCATCCTAACAAAAATTAGTATATTGACTGAGCTATCTCTTCTCGCCGCCGTCGAAAAATTGCCAAACAAAACGAAAGTATGGAACGCCTCTAACATGCTTATCGGTTTAGGGTAAAGTTCTCACTCATCGTTGTCATACTACGCACACTACATTGACCTAATTTAGTATAACTCCGATAAAATCCATTTCAAATGCAGGAAGTGAGTTGAGTGAGATGAAATTCATAAAACGGAACGTTCCCTACTCCTTTGTGAGGCAAGTGATGTGTATGACTTCCACTTTTGTTAGGAAGGAAGCGTCGAAAGTAATGATGTTCGTCAATTTGTTTCGTAATGTAGGGGAAAATGGCTGTACATTATTTTACTCGTATTTTACTGCATCTTATACAATATAGGGTGGCAGAAGACCTCTCCTGAAAGCTCAAAGGGGAGAAATACTCATCAATGTGACACTCGCAAGATTCAGACAAATCGATTGACGTAAGAATCATAAAAATCGATTCATGCGTTTGGTTTCTAGTGTGCCACAAATGAACAAACTTACATACATACGTAGGCTAACAAACACATAACCCTTCCTTTGCGTCGCGCAGTCGGGTAAAAAATCTGTTGATGCTCCATACATTTTGAGCAATTTTTATTACAGTTTTCAAAGTTTGTCCTACTGTAAAAGTTTTTCATATTGATGGGTACTTTTACCCCTTTGTGATTTCGAGACTTGTCTTCTTACACCCTGTATAATAATTATGTTGTTTCATTTCGTGTAAAAGAAAAAGTAAATAAGTACGGCAAATACATACATACATAAAATCAATGAATATGTGTCTTTGATTACGAACAAGTGGCGATCAGTTGTGTATTTGTATCTGCCTACTCCAATGGGAAATTCGCGGTAGTATATGTATGCACGTATTTCCATAAGTTCTTGTCAGATAACCATAATCTTTGCTACAACTACAAATTACCTCTGTGCAGTTGTAGCCAAGTTCATCTTTAGCTAAGATTTCAGGATGTTATGGCCTAATTGTATCTTTATATACATATATCTTACTACATATTTAGCTAGAGGTCACTAGCTTATAGTTTATTTACTTTACTGTATAGTAACAATTATTTTATTAAATAGACTATGTATTATTGTATACATAACTTTAGCTTAATAATTTTTATTGTAATAGTTATTAAGTCGTGTTATGTTGTAGAGTTTCTGGCCGCATCTTCTCTACAGCGACAACACGTCCCGACGTGGTGGTAGCTTTAAAAAAAGATTTGTCGTTTGATAAGTGTGCTGCAAGCTCCTATATTGAATAAATTATATTGACTTTGACTTTCACTTTGACTTTGCTAAATCTTACTTTATTTTGTCCCAGTGTAGCCATATCTAACAGTATAAGTTCATATCAATCCTACTGGAAAAATAATTTCCCTATAAGAATCATATTTGACTAGAATCTAATTACAATCTAAATAAAATTCACTTAATATTATCCTATTGAAATAATAATTAAAAATCATTCGGCTTTGCCTCTTTCAGCTCAACATCAAACCATTTTATCACAAAGTCGGTTGTTAGAGACGCCTTCTAATTGAACGGGACGGAAGAAGAATCAAAGGGAATGATTGCATTCCCCCAAAATTTCAAGGGGATGTACTGGCGAGGGTAGCTCGCGATGCGTGGACAAAATACTTTTAGGGGCAAACCGAAATAACATGGATTTACGAATATTTTTTGTCAGTGCAAAAAAAGAAAAGATATTTTTACAATTAGAGCTCTCTAAAAGAGAACTAAAGTGGTTGACATAGCTCAGAAAATTAGCAAGCTGAAGTGGCAGTGATGGGGTGTTAGAGTTCTGGGATGGGATGCCCTGCAGCTTGCTAGACAGACGACCTAAAAAAAGTGGCGGCGAGCGACTGGATGAAGAAACCCGAGGACAGAGTTTTGTGGCGTGCCTTGAGAGGCCTATGTTCAGCAGTGGACGATGATAGGCTGTTGATGAAAAGAGAACTGAGAGGTACAATTAGATTTAAACATCCAGTCTTCAATATCAAAGTTACGTAAGTATGTACACATGTACGTGTACACATCAGCAGGCCTTTGCTACGTAGAGGGTTTATCTTACATACTACGAGTACCATAGATATTCTTTCTTATACTGTGATACAACCCAACTTTTTAGGGTTCCGTAATCAACAAGAAACCCTTATTGTTCCATGTCCGTTCGTCTGTCTATCAATCCGCGGCATAGCTCAGAGACTCGTATTACCAGAAAACTGTTATTTGGCACGAATATACACTAATCACTCCGAAAAAGTGGTAAAATAAAATCTATTTGTAGGGTACGTCCACTCTACTACACGTAAAGCGGGGATGCATTTTTTTTCTCGTCTATTTAAGGTGTGGGATGTCGTTGGATAGGTTCTTCAACAATGATGTGGGTGTGTAAAGACCATTTTTAGATTCAGGAATCCGTTTGCGAAATATTATGCTTTTGTACCAGCATTAATTATTATAGGGAATTGCCGTGTCCACTAAATACAATAAGACAAAATTAATTCGTGAATCCAAGTAAAATTCATAGGTCAAACTAAAACATGGCGGGTAAGATTCCGTTGCAATAATGTCATTTGCTAAGAAGGTGGTTGGAATTGCTTTATGTAATTTGTGGGCCTGGGGTCCAAACAGATCTGTCTTTAGATGTCAGGGTGTAAGGTTTCTGAAGATGCAATAGGTTAGACCGTTATGCGTGTTTGAGTTAATTGGTTAGAACATTCTAAAGAGTGTCTAGCAGTTGGGTAAATGTTCATAAATTTTTTTTAGAGGGACAGTGTTTTTTATTATGCTGAACATGTTGTTTCTTTTATAGACATTCTAAACAATGTTATTAAGTATGGGAATAACGTTGACATCACAATAAATCTTCTAGTAATCTAGTTCAAGACCATCGTGATATCTACGTAAGCGATCTAAAAACTAAGAAGAAGATATCTAAGAAGCCGTGGTGAGTAAACTTGCCTGCCGTGCAGGAGGCGATGGTTTGATCCCCGTCCAGGGCGACTCGTACCAATGAGTTTTTCGGAATTTATGTACAATTTGTAAAACCATTGGCTTTTAGTTGAAGGAAAAACATCGTGAAGAAACCTGCATGCTTCAATTTCGAGGCACGTGTTGTACCCACTGTCCATTATAAGTGGCGACGGGCTCACCCCCCGTCACACTGGACAGAGTTTCGGTACTACTGGTGAGACGTGGATGTTCTGAGGTTTCAGAATATCTCTGCCTACCCCCTCGGGGAATATAGTCGTGAGCATATGCTTATGCGATCTAAAAACTTATTATGGAACAACAGAACTTTTCGCTGTTCTATTGATACTCAAATCGTAAGAATTATTCAGTTTGTTAAATGAAACTTTTGAAAATAGGTTCCACAACAGGGTTGGATTACAAGCTATACTCAAACGAGATAGCTATAATCATGCTACCCAAATACATACTTTTAAAACAAAATTTTACAATGATAGTATCCGTATTTAATTTTTAATTAAATGTACAATATGCATGCTACCTATTGCCTGAAACAGGTGATCAGGATTATTGTAACGACCAACTATGTTCCCTATTTACTGCAAATAAATTTTATTCTATTCCAGTTTGACTAGCTAACGACCATGTTGTTAGCCACATTCTATCATCTACAACCATATCACCTTACACAGAAGCTAGTCTTGTGCTTGCAGATATTTCGATAGCTAAGGCTTGTATCGATGAAATACTTAGGTACTAGAACATAATTTTCAAGAACGTCGAATTATTTTGAGAGTCTGTAAAGTCTAAATCATTTAAATAAAATACATAAGATAAAAGGTAAAACATCATCATCAGTTCTTCGACAGATAAAGGTTATACACCGTGGTCTCGGGCTCGTTTTGAAGTCGAAACAGGGTGCTTTAGACCATCAAAGTAAACCACTTTTACTATCAAATTTGGGATCAAATTTGAAAGAGCGAATTAAGAATCCACTGCTGTATCGACAAAAATGTAATCATACGTTTTTGTCGAGAAGGATTTTCTATGGAACGTCAGATTTTTTTCCCGATGGTTGCGTCTTGACTCCGTTGCGAAAGTTGTTTACTTTTATAGTCCAAAGCACGCTGTTTCAGCTTCAAAACGACCCCGATTCCGCGATGTATATGCCCATTAGATGAAACCTATACATTTAAAAAAAAACTGAAATAAAAATAAAGGTAAGTAAATTTAATTCAATTAAAAAGGGGAAAGAAACATGAAGCAAAAATAGTAACATTTCACCGTTATCGCCACAGATGCGGATAGAAGGGGTTGCTATGAACAGAAATGGAAGCCACTTCAAAGCCGGCGTTTCTATGATGCTTCCTACAAAGTAAATACTTATTTATACGTAGCTGTTTTACGAGAATACTTCTTTGTGATCTATGTATGGGTTTACTTATAATTATGGTGTGGTTACCGCAAGCATTTGAAACTCTTAGAGATTCAGCCTTTGATATATTAGCTTTACTGTTGCATATGAAACATTTAATTATATCAATATTTATTATGAACATTTGAAAATAAAATTACGTTACAGATCTTCGTTTAGAATACACACATAAGACCCAGACTAAGACTGATATGAGTAGGTGAAGAACTTCCAAAATCGGACACATAATACACAATCAATCTCATTATCACAAATCTGTAAAAAAATGATCTTCGAGCCGTCCAACACTTTTTTTTACCGTTCGAATTTGTAACTTTAAATACATAAGAGTTTTCAACTAAATCAGTTTCCAAAACACGGTTTTAAAGTCAAAATTTTGCAGCTGTTTAGCCATAATTTTGGGAACTCAACATAAATTTCTAATATTATTCGCAACAGCCGAAAACTATGAAAACAAGGTTAACCCAAATATTATGATTACAAACAAATGTGACCTAAATGTATTCATATATGCCACGAATTACAATGCGAAACGCGTTCCCATTTCAGGCAGGTATAGGATATTTTAATAGACCGAATCTGACCATAAAACGTACAGATTATATGGCTCTTCAGATTTTTTGTACCTCAACATAAGAGCCCACGCGTGTGTTAAACTCCCCTCAATATTCTGATCCATTGTATCGATGTACACGAATGGATATTTCAACTTTTTACCGAATGCCAAACAAAGCTTATTTTCGAGCGTCATAAGAAAGGTTTATTTAGCCATTGTTGGTGCACCATTTATCTCTTTAATTTATGGGGTAGCGTCGCGAATGGTGGACATATTTGCGTCGACGGCTTCACGTAGTTCAGTTCATTGTGATGTGTCCTTTTTGTATGATTCAAATCCACTCCTGTGTCTGACTACTGGTCCCGATTCGTCACAGAAAGGTAAATGCCCACTATTAACCATTGTTTGTGGGTTCGTTATGCACCAAGTAATTTTCTTTGGTCATTCGAATTGTTGCACTTGTGGTGCGAGCAATAAAAACATTTATCAAGCCTCGAGTTATTTCAACCGAGTAGGTGTTAACTGAACACAAAGACCACCGCGATTGTGGTATTGAATGCTACTGTTTCTACAATCGACCGGACGCTTTAGTTTATTAAGTAAATAGCACTGTAGGAGTTCTCAACGGTTTCGTTTCTATTAGTCATCTTTATAATACGTTCTGAAATTGTTTTATTAAGCAATATAAGCTAGTATTTAAGGACCAAATAATCTTAACATGATTGGAAATGTCTTTCTAGCCACAGTAAAGACTGTTTCATATCTAAATTCCTTTTCAGTCTAGCTTAGATTGTCATATTAATTTAGGAAAAAGAAAACAGTAGGTTAAAAGTGGTTGTTAAAGAAGTCCAGTTTTCTATTTATTAAAAGCTTGTTGAAATATTGCTTTAGATGACCCGCTCTATAAATTGTATATGAAAAGTTAACTTTATCGGTTAGGAACTAATTTCAAATATAACCAGAGTGTTTGTAATTCAGGTCGTGTTAGTTAACGGTCTGATAAGCCAACATTGCTAATATTGCAGTTTTGATTAGCAATCTCGATGCACTCATATCAGAAGAGGGATTTAATACTATTTGCGTTAATAAACTTCTAATTATTCTTATGAAGAAAGAAACAGTAGGGAATAAATGTTAGAACCAGACCTGGACAGTATAAAAGATTGGAGACAGGAAGTCAAGACATTTTCCGAAAGGAGACAGGATTTGTCTTCTCTAGCGACATGAGCAAAGTTACTTGCTAAAACGATGATAATTTTTGTCTACTTAATTATACGCATACATCAATTAGATAAATATAATTATTTTGCACTCCAAAAACAGACAAGAAAGACACAAAGTAGAAAACTGATTAATCTGAGACTACTACGTACTAAATTGAGAAGATTGGCTCCTTTAGTTTCAGAGGACAAGAGGGCCGAATCCACCATAACAAGACCCCTAGTCAATGCACGTCGCGAGGCTCATTTTCTTTACCATTTTCTAACTTGCTGAAATATGTTTTTCTACCACAACGCAATTTTATTCATCATTACGCAGTTTTTTACTACTTTATGAAAAATGTTCTTGGATTCCAGAATATCTCTAGACTACCCCCTCGGGGAATAAAGACGTGATGCATTACGAAGGAATGCTATCACACTACTCAATAAGATTTTTAATCAAATTAAAGAAAAATTTATGCGTTATTTTTATCATTTTCAATCGCCTTTTATCGCCAAAGAATTTAAAAGGTTCTGAGACATTGATGAACGAAGACAGTTTTTTTGATTAGTTTTAATTTTGGAAAATTACATTTACCCGTGGTTTTTGTAATCATCAGACTTCTAGCAATGCTGTCATTAAATTTCACTCGAAGAAACAATAAAAAAATAATCTCCGGGGCCCCAAGCCGATGCGGGGCTCCTAGGCTGTTGCCTACATTGCCTAAAGGATAATCCGGCCCTGCCGAGATACTTTTTGGTTAGCTGATCCGGAGAGTTTAGTAAGTTTTCGGAGTAACCTCTAGGATACCATGAGAACATTTTTAATTTAGAAATATATCGGACAGAGTCAACCGTTCGTCAGTAATAAAAGTGCTATCGAATATACAAAAATTTTTATTTCAAAATCCTACATCCAAATCTGCAGTAAAATTCAACTTAACCATTAATGTGGTAATTCACCTACTTCCACTATACGTATAAAACGAAGCTAATAAAATTGTATGCACCACAAATCTCTGGGTAATTACTCGAGTCACGGCTGTATAAGTTTTAATTAATCGCTAAATTACACTCGTAGTATTTATGTTGGTTTATCGTTGGTGGTTGTCACTGTATGCTTGTCGTGTACTGGTTTACGGGTGCGGGTTTCCATTTTAGGAAGATTAACGTTAATTTTAACCGATGAAAAACTAGGTATGATGAATTGGGTTAGGTACCGTGCCAAATGTCACTAGAAATGAGGCCAGGGACTTTTGAAAACTCATTATGGTCACTTGGACCACTAAATGATTGCTTTATGGGTTAGGGCTGTAATCGCGGTAAATATTCGGTGATTGGACTACGTACGAACCATAACTTTTAACACATTTGGCATTGCGCTAATCGCGGTACTGCTCTTGACAGACGTTAGAGCCGTTTTGACAGATCGCTCAGACGTTACGGGCTGTCAGTTTAGCGCGATGCGGAATTCAGCACAGTTGAATAGTAATTGGATTGCAATGTGATTAGAACTGAAATTGGATAAGAATAGAACTTCGATGTTTTTACTTAGCGCAATCGGGCTCCAGATGACGCTTACGTGAAAATGTAAGGTCCAATCGTTTCACTTCTCTATAAGGTTTCGCATTGAAACTACGAAAGAACTATTTGTATATGTCTTTGTATTATATGTGTTTATTTGTGTGATTGTGTATGTGGGTGGCGAGTGAACAGATATAGGACTAGTTACTAGAAGATGATCATTGTCGTGTAATTACACGTGTAGCCATACCTGATTGCTTTTGATTAATAGTTTATGAATTATTTGGTACTACGCCAAAATACGAAGACAACACTATTTTTTCCAAGTTTCTGAAGTAGGTACGATTATAAATTATATTCTTCATTTCCATTCTTTAACGATACCGAACAAGAATAGTTTTTTCTCAATGTTGCGAAAAATTTGGTCTTCTTCTTCTTATCGTGTGGGCAGCAATCCCTGGTGTCAGAGTTTTTTCAGACCGCCTTACAGCCTCTGACGTGGTTATTATGTAACGACTTCTACCACCACAGATAGTAGCCGGGACCAACGGCTTAACGCGCCATCCGAAGCACGGAATCATCTTTCTTTTGAATTAGGTGAATCAGCCTGCTATGTCCTAACCAACTGGGGGAAAATGCACAAATTGACATATCACTAGGTGTCCCCCGTGGGAATCGAACCCACAACCTCCGTATCAAGAGCCCAATGCTCTTAACCATTAGACCACGGAGGCAGTTAATGAGGTAAAATTAATATATTAATACATGAAAATGTAACTACTTGCTATCGTTGTCACTAGTCCGTACTACAGATGATATTATATTTTAAATCCTATAAACTTACACGTATGCAGTGGAAACATACCCTCATCATTTCTACATCAACCGTGGATCGAGAGGAACGTGTCTCACATAGTTACGATTAATGTCAATGACAGCTTCATCAAACTCTACTCTCATTTCGGTTCGTTTAACAACTCCATAAACAACTTTTTCCTAACTGACCATTGACAGAAAGTATCACATAAAATATCGTAATTTTCTCTACGAGCTATATCGTTTAGGAGAAAATCTGTTTTGACTCGGAGGTGAAATAAGTTGATTAACAAAATGTTCTAACATACCTACATCAGTACAATCACCCAATAAGGTTATGCTAATGTTTACCCTAACACCCTGATTATCCTGGCTTTCTAAAAGTCTGTAAGAGAACAATCTCTATTATAATATCTATCTATTAGGTATATAATATCTTTGGGTATCCTTGTATGTCCCTAATGTCCCCCCTATAAATGGAATATTCATAATATTGATGTCATCCCGTGGCCATTTTTAATGGACAGTAGACAGTACATGGAGAAAATTTGTTGTTTTAAGTAGATTTTAGTTAAATCTACCAGAATAAGATTCATTTACGAGTACAACAAATTTTTTAGTAAATTCTGCAAATTTTTCTTACTAGTAAAGTTTATTTTTAGCAAAGAACTAGTTTTCATATATACCTACTACAAGATATTTTTCTGTAGCCGTATAGCACTTAAAGTGATTTAGTTAATTGTCTGTTGAAATTTAAAATTCAAAACTTATAACAATCTAGCTTTAGCCAGTTGCACGTACTTTCATTAAAGTTAATCCTCCATTAAATCTCTTCTTCTTCTTCGGGTTCCTCTCCATTACTGGAGGTTGGCAGTCAGCTCTTCATATCCCTGTCTATCTCTCGCCAAACGAAACAGCTCTTCGACGCTGGCGATGTCTGTCCACTCTTTCTGGTTCGCGAGCCATGACATTCGTGGCCTACCGACGCTTCTTTTGCCCTCTACTTTGCCCATTATTATAGTCTGGTGCAGTTGGTATCGCTCATTTCTCAAGATATGACCAAGGTAGGCGACTTTCCTCCTTTTAAGGGGATATAATTCGGAGCACGCTCCATACAAACGTACTATGGTGTTTTTCAATACTAACCAATTAAACTCAATGAAATTTTGCTGAAACAATCTTGAAACAAATATCTATGCTTGTATGGAGTCAGATTTTCGTTAAAATATACAGTTTCAATGCTAGGATTAATTTAAGTTTAGTATGGAAATCTTTGAGTCACTGTAACTTTAAAACTATACATTTTAACGAAAATCTGACTCTATACAAGCTTTTTAGATTGATTCTGAAAAATTTCATTAAATTGAATTGGTTAGTATTGAAAATATCACCATAGTACGTTTGTATGGAGCGCGCTCCGAATTATATCCTCTTAATGGTTTACATCTGCTCCTGGGACTTTCTGACACGTCGTAGAACTTCCACATTGGTGGCTAAATTAAATCTCTTGCTGTCACTTTTTGTCTTGTTGACGTAGTAAAAGCTAGCAAGACATTTAATGGAAGATTAACCTTAATGAACATACGTGCAACTGACTGTTAATTCTGTAAAAATAGTTATTTCCCAAGCTATGTTTTATAACCTAACATAATACTGTGTACGCAATCACTGTCTATGTCGTCATTACTGAACGAACGTACTAGCAATACGATTTGATGTTTTGTCGTTAAATTGCAATAAAACTAAGATTACAATAATTGATTAAGTTATCTGGATTCTGAATCAGCTTTTTGGATGTTACTTTTTATAGCTTATTTTACAGTTATGCATTTTCGTCGTACGCCCACTTTGACTATAAACAGTAAATTCGTAGCTTACAATAAAATTATCCAACAGGTACTTAAAAATTTAATAACTTTTATTCTTCTGTTACCAAAAAAGTGTGACCGCGTTGGCAATAAGAACCTATAGGAGGCAAAGGGAAACGGATGGCATGCCATGTCCCATTTAGTTACTTACTTATGTGGGTACGTAATACCGACTGCTCTCAAACAGAGAAGGAAAACATCTTGAGGAGTCCTGCTTGCGCTGAAGAAGTAATTCTAATGCATATGCGTAAAGTCTTCCAATCCGCATTGGGCACGCGTGGTGGACTGATGGCAATCATTTTGCGAGTGAAAAGTTTTTGACAAGTTTCCACTGGAGTTAATATCTAAGAAAATATTGCTGAATCCAAATAATAATGTACCCTCCCGAATAAAGAATACGCCTGTGCCCTACAGTGGGACATATATAGGGTCCTGCTTAAAATGCAGAGACTTTTTAGTACATGATCAGACTGCCAAACTGAACAACTTTCTCTATTATACCAACATCGAATCCGCGGGAAAAAAACCAGCTGTGTCATACATTTGTCTCAAGGAGGTTTGCAGTTATGTTTGGAAAATCTGTTTTTTTTTTCGCGATTTTCATGTTGGTGCCCTAGAGAAAATTGTTCAGTTTGACGGTCTGGTTATCCCCTTGAAAAGTGTCAGCGTATTAAGAAGGTCCCTGTATCGGCTGATGATGATGAGGCAAAGAGAAGAACGTTTAGTCTTCACAGTAACTAAAAAGACAAGAGACCTAGTTCTTTAGCTTTGTTCTTGATATAATTCTCTGTTTATGCATGCCCACAAGTTTATATCACATGCCCTTCAACGTTGTAACGTTTTAGAAATGGTTCTCTTACATTCTATGAGCGATAATTCATTTATTTCTAATGTAAATGTAATAGGAAATATATCGCACCCTTAATAATAAACCGACTTATCTCAAAATTTAAGGAATCTGAGTTGTATTCATAGAACGGCTTATATCTAATAACACTACCTGGTCTCTTTCTTAGAACGGCCTAAATCGCGTGAAAAAAAGAGATAGCTTGAGTTATCGCTATTCACTTTTGAAAACTTACCTGTTTTAGATTAATCCTAAAGCGGCAGCCATTAGTGTTATTACTACCACGCAGAAGGAACCATCTTGATCTCGTGTAAGAATTGGAGATAGATCTATTTACAATTTAAAATCACGTAAGTTTTTACAAATACGTTTTGTAAAAGAAAAGCATAATTAGAGTTATTTCATTTTAGGACTAAAAAAAGTGAAACGTGAAATGATATAACTGTGTTTGTATCGTTACACTTTTGAACTATTGTTATTTATTATTGTAATATTCCAACACGCATCTTTTTAGCATTACGAATCATCGTATTTTACCTGATCTATTTATAGATAATATGTTTTAATACCCACATTTTTGTAAATCATTTGTTTTATTAAGATTTTTGTCTCTTTTGTAATAATAATGAACGTTTGTTTTCTGGGTTATCTGTCTTTCAGTCGTTTTATTATTGTACGGTACGCATATATTACGTTCAATTTATATTTTTTTTAGAATGAAAGGCAAAGAAAGAATAAAAAAATTAATGAAACTTGCTGGAGCTGCCGCTGAAACTAGAGAATCGCATAAAAATGTTATTATTGAAGATGTTTCTAAGGTAAAAACTTATCCAAAATTTACTTCTTTTTTTACTTGCCATAATTGGTATGAACATTTTGTATTGTGTATCAGATGGAAGTGGTTAATGAGTCAAGGATCGAAATTACTCAAGAATGTGAAAAAACTCCTGTTCATCAAAATCATACCATGGAGGAAATTGATGTCATTGAGAATTCTTCTACAGATAAAATGACGTTTGGAGAATCAAATAATAATTTTATCCTAGAAAAGGGTTGTGAGGTAAAAACTTTATTAAACAAATAGATTCTTAAATGTTTACTTTTCTTGTTACTTGCCATACGTGATCTAAAAATTTGGTATTGTATTAGGTGATTAATGAGACATGGACCGAAATTACTCAAGAGTCAGAGAAAACTTCTAATCATCAAAATCGTACCATAGAAGTAGCTGATGTCATTGAGAATTCTCCTGTAAATCAGATGAATATTGGCCAAAAGGTAAGTGGCAAAGTGTCAACATCTTACTTTACAATTTATTATTATACCTAACTATTTACTTAAAATTGCAAACATAAATAATTTCTTTAAATGGGACAGTTTCAGGGTTTTCAGTACAATGTTACAAGTCTCCTGCGTCCTGTAAGAAGTGAAGAGCCTGGCCCAAGCTACACACAGTCACCGATAAATTCAGGAGAAAGTGACGTTGATCTTAGTGATACAGATCCATCGTACAACACAGGTCAAGAAGCTAATGTAACTAAAAAACGCCCTACTGTTATTGAAAAAACGTCATCGTCTTCTTCATCATCAAGTAGTACTTCTTCCGATTCTTCCTCTGATTCAAGTAGCTCTTCTTCTGATTCAGATAGCTCGTCACCAGGTTCTGACAATGTTTTAACAGAGGCTGAAACTGCTGCAAAAGTAGGTAGGAAAAGAAAACTGGACCCAGAAAATTGGAAACAAAATAAGGTAAAGAAATTAAGGAATAGTGGCAAACCTTATACAACAATGTCTGCTTCTAAGAAACTTTTTTCCGGTCGTGGAGTCAAATCAAGTTGTACGGACAAATGCAGACTTAAGTGTTCAAATCATATAAATATGGAGACTCGATTAAAATTGTTCCGTAATTTTTGGCAATTATCCGATCTATACAAGCAGAGAGCATTCATTGGTTCATGCATGATAGATATTGAACCTAAGTATAGATACACAAACGCTGACAACCCTCGCAAATATAACAAAGCTTATTATTTTACAGTAGATCGCAAAAAGGTTCGAGTGTGTAAAACATTTTTTAAAAATACCTTGGATATTACTGAAAGAATGATTGAAACAACAAAATCAAAATATGATGAAAATGGTATTGTACAAGAAGATTACAGAGGAAGACATGAAAACCATAAAAAAATATCTGTAGAATTGGTCAATGATATCAAAAATCATATAAACTCCATACCAAGAATCGAATCACATTACTTAAGAGCTACCTCGTCAAGGGAATATATAAATGGAGCAAAAACTATCGCTGATTTGTTTAAGGATTTTAAAGATCAACAAACTGAAAGGGGGAAGGATACTGGAAAGTATTGTACCTATTATAAAATTTTTACAACTGAGTTTAATTTGGGTTTTTATACACCAAAAAAGGACCAGTGCGATTTATGCATGTCATTTGCAAATGCTACATCTGAACAGAAAGAACAATTAAAAAATCAACTTGAGGTTCATCTTAAAGAAAAACAACTGTCTCGGATTGAAAAAGATGCTGATCGCCAGAGGGTATCCACAACCAACAAGGTTGTCGTTTATGACTTACAAGCAGTTATGCAGTGCCCCAATGGAGATTTATCGTCTTTTTATTACAAGTCTAAGTTGAATTGTCTCAATTTTACTATTACCGAGCTATCTTTAAAAGATTCCAATGTACAAAATCGTCAGAGAAGCAACGAGTATGCATCATATGACAAAGTAAATTGCTATTTCTGGACCGAGATCGATGGTAAGCGAGGAGCAAATGAAATTGGTTCATGTGTCTTCAACTACCTAGAGAATACATGTAAAGATGTCGAAGATAATATTAATGTTGTTTTTTACTCGGATAACTGTTGTGGACAGAACAAAAATAAATTCATCACCACTCTGTATTTATACGCAGTTTATTATTTGGATAATTTGCAGTCAATTACACACAAATTTCTTATCAAGGGCCACAGCCAAAATGAAGCCGATAACGTGCACAGTTTGATAGAGAGAGAAATTAAAAAAAATCTCAAGGCTGGTCCAATTTACTGTCCACACCAGTATATTCCATTAATAAAAAATGCAAAAAAACATAAGAATCCTTTCACTGTTCATGAACTTACCTATGATTTTTTCAAAGACTTGAAATTATTGCAAGATCAATGGGGTTATAACTATAATGTAAATGATGAAGGTGAAAATGTCCTATGGAATGAAATTAAAGTGATGAAATTCACAAAGGAAGATCCTTTTGTATTCTTTTATAAGATTTCATATGATCAAGAAGAATTTTGTAAAATATCAGTACGAAACAAAAGAAAAAAAATGCCGTTTGTGACAGATATTTATTTGAACACGTTGTATACAGGAAAACAGAAGTTAAGTGAAAATAAAAGAAAGGATTTGCGTGATTTAATATTAAAGAAGTTAATTCCGAACTACTATGCCGATTTTTATAACACAATTTTGTAAATTATGTTGGTCTTGGACGTTTTTTGATTACTAATAATGTTATATTTTGTTATTTCTTATTATATAGGGATGAAGTTAGTTTTGTTAAATCTTTATACAAATAAATAAAGTAGGAAACTTTTTTTACGATTTTGTGATTATCAAGACTGAGACATTACTTAAGCTTAGGTAGCTTAAAGTTTCTATTACAAGGTGTAACAAAACACCCTGGTAATTTTTAAAGGGGAGATTTAGATCATCAAACTGAACAACTTTGGCTATGGAACCAACATCGAGAATAAAAATCTGATATTCCATTTGAGTCGAATCGGTACTGCAGTTTTGTATGAATCAGTCGAATTATTTTCGTGATTTACAATTTGACTCCATAGTGCAACCACCCCTTTCAATATTACTAGGGTGTTTTGTTACACTCTGTATTAAACAGCTTAAATTGTTTATACTGATTAAATGTTTATGTTAAAGACTGAATAACGTTTTTAGACCTAATAAGTTAAATTAATATTTTGTTAAAATGTTAAGGCTGAAAAAGATTTATGAACGTTGCATAATAACAATATTGTAAAAAAAAAATCATACTCATTTGTTATGCTATTGGTTAGAACTAAATATAATAAATTTAAAAAAGAAGATTATTTTGATAACTAGTAACCTTTTTCGTATTTACACCATCGTATGTTAACCAAATATTACTTAAAAAATGTAATATCACGTATTATATTGACTTTAATTACACTAAATTTAATTATAATCTGAACGATGTCTAATTGTTTGCATGTTTTGTTAACTAGGTTTTATAAAAAAAAAGAACTTTTAGACTTATGCCAGTACCAAATCAAAAATAAAATATATTTTTTATAATAAAGTGATATATCTTGGTACCCCGAATTTTAATTTAATAAATTAAATAATACGTTAATTTTAATCTTTTACAATTAATCAGAAAATACAACTATACAGTTTAATAATGCTAAAATTTTAACAAAAAACATTTTAAGTTAATTAATTTTGTCAAAATCCCAATGTAAAACTAAGAAAGCTATTTACGAATACTTTGATGTTCATTTGCCACAAATACATATTTTTGAGATAAGACGGTTTACTATTAAGGGTGCGATATGTAAATTGGCATTATTACATTACCTATGACAGCAATTGGTTGTAACATAAATATGGATACGCATACAGAGCACTGTTTACGTGTCTAATACCAATAAAATGCTTTTATTAAAGTGTCAAATTTTATAAAAGTTGTTTAATTTTATTTAATTTATTAAATCAGGTTTTTTCAATATTATGCAGAGTCACGTTAGCAGGAAAAATTCTTCAGATTTATTGGTACTTTAAAAAGCAAAGAAATGTAGAGTTTATTTAATATCGTTATTTAAAAAAAAACATATTACCCTTCTCTTGCGTCGCACAGTCGGGTAAAATGACACAGACACGACATTATGCAATAAATATAATATTTGATTTGATTTGATTCTGTCCAAAAAAGGAGCTGTTATTGTAAATCTTCGTGATCGTCATCAGAATTATCATCATCACCCAATATACATCCCACTTCAGGGCACAGGCCTATTCTTAAGGAGCAGAGGTATATGGGCGTTAGTCAAGACGGTGCCCAATAACTATTGGTCCACCTCACATACGTTTCAGAATTTCCACTGTCAAAATATAGCGCGTATGCAGAAGAACATGCTATTATGTATGTCTAAAAACTCGATTTTTGATGATTTCAAACCTCATTGTCCAAAGAAAAGGTAGTTGCATTACTGCTATGTTACTTATACTAGGTACTACAAACTAAGAATCAACGAAGTACATATGGTTCAGACTAAAATCGTGGTACTATAAAGTTTATCAGATATCGTGTCATTTAAAAATATTACTAGAATCTTTAAAGTCAAAGGTCACAAAGAACATGTAAGGTTATCTTTTATAATAGTAAACACACTAGATTAAAGTAAATAACCCCGTTTCTAAATAGTCTTTAGATATCTTATTTATCGACGACCTCGACAATGTGGTAAACATTGTTAGATTAATAAGCAAGTGTTATGTTTAATTAACAATTTGAAAACTAAGGTAGAATAATATATAATAATATGTAATTCTTAGCATAGCATGCATATCATATGCTCACGACTATTCGTCATAGTCAGAGATATTCTGAAACCTCAGAACATCCACGTTTCACCAAGTACCGAAACTCTTATGGATAGAAAATAAATTGTAATTCTTATGAATAGAAAATAAATTGAGTAAAATTACAAATTCATCACCATGATCCTATTCAAGGAAGACAGGTCCCATCTCATCATCTCAGCCGATGTACGTCTACTGCTAGACATAGGCCTCCCCAAGGATCGCCATAACGACCGGTCCTGCGCTGCCCTCATCCAACAGGTTCCCGCCGCCTTCACCAGGTCGCCTACCCACGCTGCGCTTTCCGCTACGCGGTCACCACTCGGGAAACTTTCGGCTCCATCGGCCATCGGTTCTGCGAGCAATGTGCCCCGCTCTTTCTTTTTTGGGCTATGTCAGCTACTCTGATTCTTCTGCGGATCTCTTCATTTCTGATTCAGTCTCGTAGGGAAACTCTGAACATAGCCCTCTCCATCGCCCTTTGGGTGACCTTAAGCCTTGAGTGAGCGACCAAGTCTCTGTTCCATATGTCACACTGGCAACACACACTGGTCGAAGACTTTCGTTTTCAGACACTGCGGTATTTGGGACGTGAAGATACTACGTAGCTTCCCGAACGCTGCCCAGCCGAGTTGGATTCGACGGTTCATCTCTTTCTCCCAGAAGTCCCATCTGGAAACGAAAATAATTAGTGAAAGAATACACCTGAATTGAGATGCAGCGCATATTTATTTGATTATTCAAAGAGCCTTGCCTCTTTATTCAAAATATGGTCAAACTAACATTGCGTTAGTTTTATCTGTGCGGTTCAATCTGTTCCTATATACAACGTGTTAATGAATTAACGCAAAACTAGAAAGTAGTTTGTTTAGAATCGAGAGCAGAATCGAATTATCATGTTTTCAACATAGGTATTTTTTTTCAAAACATTAAATAATTTGTTTGTAAAATTTAAAATTTACTGAACTCGATCTCAACCCACCGCACGGGCACACTCACACACACACTTAGTACCAAAACAAGATTCTTAAAATGTATCCATGAGCACGTTAGCGCTTTCATTCATTGCTGAAATGATAACAAATCATTTTGGCCTCAAAACTTAAAATGCAAATAACTTTTAATTTAAACTATCAAAATAATGAAATTATTATTTCAATCTAATTATTTTGTTATAAATCAGTTGGGGTGTATAAGGTTTTCTCTTGTTCATTAACACGTATATGGAACGAAGCGAAGTTACTATGATAATTTCTGTTGCAGTATTTTTGTGAAATTTGTATAAAACCTTTTAAATAAGCTAGAACTAGACCTCACCAGATGAAAAAAGTACCTGACTATAAGCTTCTGACCTCACTGAAAGGGAATACGTTTGTTAGCAGTATCAATGCTAATTTATTGACTAAACAATCACAATTGCAGTTCATAAAAAATAAAATACAGCTGACTTCTCTCATAATGACACGTGTCTTTCCGATGACTGCCTTATCTTTTCAATAACCAGAAGTTGTTACGTCAGTTAATCAAATGTATAATTAGTTTATCATAAGATTCATAAGGGACTTAATGTATTGAACAATCAATAATTGTCTGGTGAATTTCCACTTAATTTTAATCGAATTTGAATAATCGTCGTGTGTTAATGCGTAGGCCTGCTTGGTACCTACAAGTATGTGTAAAGTTCAAAAATTTCGATGATTTAAATAAAACAAAATTGTAATAAATCCAGTCCTAAAATGTCAATGTGCAAAGCTAAACTAAGATTGTTGTGAATTAAATAAAAAATAAATGCTCATTGAATTGATACATTTCTTTTCTAATATTTTTGGAAATACCATAAATGTTGACATACCTAAAGGTCACGGTTCGCTAATGACCCTATTAATTGGATAGCGGATGCGTTGTACGATTAATGGAAATAAATAATCGTTTTCTAAAAAACCTTAAAAAACAAACTTTTGTCAGTAACGCACTAAAAAATTTACAAAATACGCACTAAAAACCACAAATATTGACAAGCCGAAAATCGAAGGGTGCTTTTTGGTTACTTTGATGGCCTTGAGAAGGTACTTTTATTTAATTTCAAAAAGTTACCTCTAACAAATATTTAAAGAAAATTACATTTTATACTTTTTAGTACGTTTGTCACAAAAAAGAGATTTTATTAAAGAAATTGTTCATAGAAATAAATACCTATACCTATCCAAAATTTAAAACTAAATTGGCTCAAAACTTAACCATCCTGAACGTCACAGAACTTAACAATTTAATGTCTTAATAACAGTATAGTTTATCTCAATGTGGTCTACATTGTGGGTGTTTTAATTAGGTAAATTGCTTTATCCATGAGACAATGGCATCAATGGGGGAGTATTTTATTAACACTGCGATCCCTATCTGTACCATACGGGTGGCCGCTCATTTAGTTCAACAAATAGAATTGATTTGTTTGATTTTAATCTGTTTTTGGATTATTGCATTAGGTTGTACAGCATTTCCTACTTATCAATATCAATCATGATTAGTGAAGTTTACTTTAATAATGTTATATTTCAGTTAGATTGATTTTCCAGGAAGGGTGTCTGAGCAGTTAAGGAATCAGATTTCATTTTCAGTGTTTTGTTATGTTGATACGTTATTATTCAAAATTTAGTCCGCAATTATTATTCCATATTTTTGTGTCATCGCATAGAATTTCATGTGGTCTATTTCTTACGGTCAAAATCTATTGCAAAAAATTTTTAATCGATTCTACCAAAAATTATGAATTATGAAGATTCAGATTCTGCTCTTAATATTGAAGTAATGCCTAGTAATGATAAAAATGAATTTTTGAGTGATGGTTTGACGTTGTTCTGTGATTACATAGGTACAAAGTGAATCTTGGGGCACTTGGTCTAACTTAATTAAAAGTACAAATGGTGCATGGATCTCAAAGAAATTTAACCAAAAAGCGCTCCACGATTTCTGACTTAAAAATTTGTGGTTTTAAGGCCGAGATTCAGAGACGAATGGTGAAACGTAGATGTTCTGAGGTTTCAGAATACCTCTGACTACCCCCTCGGGGAATATAGTCGTGAGCATATGCTATGCTATGCTTATTCAGAGATGATTTTTTTAGTCTTAGCTCAAACTAAGCGGGGCGAAAATGTATGGATTGTGACACACGGGAGTTCGAACAATGACTTAAAATCGTCTCTGAATCTCGGCCTTAGTTACTGACGAACAGCGTGTTTTCATGTTTCTTTTTTTAACTATTATTTACTTCGATTGATCATACAACGCATGCCCAATTGATAGGGTCATTACCAAACTTTGACCTTCTCAAAAACCTTAGACACTAATTACTAACCAATCTCCATTTTTAATTCTACCCGTTACTAAATTTGAACATTTCCGTTAATTTAACATTTGAATCAGTAATAGTTTAAGGTCGTGCCACCAGAGTGGATAATTATAGGTTACTGGTAGTAAAACAAATATTTTAACTAAACAGATTTTTAATGGCATTCCCTTTTTTGTCGATATCGAATTTTGTATGCACAAAATAGTTTGAAGTTTTATATTATTAAAGTAACCTATTATTATGTAAAATAGGAATCTAATTCGTATTTAAATATGGATAGTTATTAAGTATTAATAGCAAAGATATTTCTATTAATCGATGTTACCTAATAAGTATGTAGGTTTGACGTTCTTCTGTGATTACCTACCAAGTGAACCTTCCTGCAGTCAACAAAATGTTGTTGGTTATAAGTATATCATGATTAAGACCATCTACAGGGTAAAATAGATATCATTAGCATCCTTTTTAACTAAGAGTCTACCCTACAAACTGAACAACTTTTATGGGATCAAATCAATCGAAACAAAAGAAAACCGGTTTTGCATACATTTGAGTCGAATAGGCATTGTAGTTTAGTATGGAACAGCTGATTTTTTTTGCTCCGATTGGTTTGCTGCCATAGTAAAAGTTGTTCAGTTTGGTGGGTAAACTCTTAGTTTAAAAAAAGAACGATATCAATTTCACCCTTTATACTACCGCTATAAGGGATCTTAGTCGTGAATAGAGTATCTATGAGATAGTTTAAGCACTTCTAGTGAAATAAGGGGGTTACTCGGAATATATGGTATTATGTACTTAGAATGTCCATGACGCCCCCTCGGGGAGTATAGTCGTGAGTGATGATGGTGATATACGTGTGATGATTTTATGAATTTTATGAATGTTGACAACATACATACCGGCCTACTATAGACATTGAATAATTATGTATAGACCAGACAACGAGAACAAAATCTGTGCACCACGATCAGCAGTGCGAAGGCATCCACCGGGGGCGTCACCGTGCAGCGAGCGCCTGGCACATGCTTAGTAAGCTTGCACCAATTGGCCTATGCGAGTGTTACAAAAAATTCAATCTGGGTGTCGCCTCTAGTAGGTACCTCAACGACTAGAAATTAAAAGTTTAAGGGCGACGTACCATACATTTTAATTAAAAGAAGCTATATGTATCTGCTATGTTTTTTACTGACATACAGAAAATCGTCTTCACTAAAATTTTAAAGTTATCAAACCCAATATTTGTACAGAAATTTTATATTCAAGTGCTGTATGAATTTCGATTTACAAGCATCAATTACTTCCAAACTGGCACTAAACATTTTATGTCTAGTCAATTTGACTCGGACCTGCGATCAATCTACCAGGTTAGGGTGAAGAAATACCTACACAGAAATTAAGTTAATTGGAATTCGATTTGTTCAAATTTGGGGGTAAACGGTGTACATTATAGGATTTCCTCTCTTCCACCCTTGGCAGTATAAGGCTTGAGAAATCAATGATCCCCAGCCCCACCCTCCTTCGTGAACAAATCGTCCATGAACGTTCAAAAATCATATTTATGGTTAAATTATTTATTGTAAGAAAAATGTGTACTAACTATTATGTAATTTATCAATTGTGTGTGTTATTGCATCCATCGTGTTTATTGCATCGTAAAAAATGTACAGTCGGAAAAAGAGAAGACCTACCTATTACAGTTCAATTTAATTGTTGTTTATCGTGTCTAAGGGTTGAAGAGCGAATCTTTCTGATAAGAACTTTTTAGGATTGCTCACCAATTATCTGATTTTGATCAAAACGGGACTAGTAGTAAAGTTTACGCTAGTAGCCTATAAGATCTAATTCTAGGGCCATGCGTTAAAGAGTCTCCGATGGGTTTTATATGTTCAATTGTAGACTTCCACAATTTTATTTCAATGCCTTACAATCAACCCCTAATAGTATACCAACCCTACGCTACGTAGTCCAACTGCGGCAGGCCAGACAAAACGAGTTGTCTGTGGTTAATTTAATATAAATCTTTCTCTATTGGTGACTGTTGTAAATCAATATCTTACGATAAAAAATGTTCTACTCCTATCTTTCTTCAAATTCATTGCGGGTTCCGAAACAGAATAGAGTCATACCCTTGACTCACTGGACTTCATTGTCTAGTAGTTTTGAGTGGTCGCTGTTGATGATCCTGGTCTACAGGAGTTATAGTGGTGAGAATTTGTGCTGGGCCTATGCCAGATATCTTCCTATAATTTTAGCAGGATTTCAAGCACGTATCCAGGGGGAGGAGGATAGGCGAGATTTATCGATAATTATTCGATATTGGTTCCATAGAGAAAGTGGTTCAGTGTGATGGTCTGATCATGGGTACAATCACTCCTTAAAGTAATGCAACTGTTTACCCAAACACCCAGACATCATTTTCTTCGACTGTACCTCACGTCTTCATAAAAACAGACATACTCTTTAATTGTACCTAATTTGTATGTTTATCGAACAAAATGTACCATTACCAGTCATAACCATAACATTTACATTGTGCAATAGCCTAAACGGTGTCCAAGTGTATAATTTGTTCGAATAAAAACAAACATTGTTAAGTTTTATAACACACTGTACTAGGACGAGTTCAACGCGAGCTCAAGAAAGAAAGAGAACAAAAATAAATTGCTGTAATACTTAAACAATTTAAGAGGATATAATTCGGAGCGCGCTCCATACAAACGTACTATGGTGATATTTTAAATACTAACCAATTAAACTCAATGAAATTTTTCAGAATCAATTTAAAAACAAATTTCTATGCTTCTATAGAGTCCGATTTTCGTTAAAATGTATAGTTTTAAAGTTACAGTGCCTCAACAATTTCCATATTTATTACAAATCTTAAATTAATCCTAGCATTGAAACATTTGTATGGAACAACATTTTAACGAAAATCTGACTCCATACAAGCATGGATATTTGTATCAAGATTGTTTCAGCAAAATTTCATTGACTTTAATTGGTTAGTATTGAAAATATCACCATAGTACGTTTGTATGGAGCGCGCTCCGAATTATATCCCCTTAAACATTGTAGCAGGTTCTTATAACATGTAGGTATTGTGTGGGTTTGTTTCTCACTACCATGACCTGAACGACTGATGAATAGTTAGACGATTTTCAAAAACCTGAAGAACAATAGTTAAACATAACATTTGTTACTAATTTTTATTGAATTCCTATAGCATAACCGGCCAAGAGCGTGTCGGACTCGCCCGTGATAGGATTCCGTAGTAATTTTGTGAAGCTTGAGGTCGTACCTAAATGCGGTTCATATTAAAGTTGATTTTTTAGACTATCAAAAACTGAACATCTTGCTCTATAGGACCTAATAATTATAAAGAAAGAAATCAATAAAAATGTTGAGTGGTGAAATCATTGCCTCTTAAGAGGTATCCCCGACCGAACGACCTTGACATAACTACATCATTGTAAGCTACATCATTTTAGTAGATGTACCTATTTTTGACTTGTTTGTCCTTCATTATGTCACTGGTGCCTTCTAATCCAAGGAAATCAAATTGGAAAATCATAAGAATTCGCACCAAATTTTGAATTTATCCAATTAACTCATTACATATAGGACTTAAAAAATTTGATTCAGAACATTTTTCGATCTTAGTATTGTCTACACAATGGTGTGTGTCGCAAGTAAAAGTGACTTCAACTATAAAGTAGATGCGCATAATACAGATTTTTTTCCAATATTTAGGTTTTCCTTTGAACACAGGTTTCAAATATATTTTTTAGAAAAATATAAAACATACTTCATAGCAAATAAAGCCCAAATGTTGAAGATCATTTCTATATTTTTCATTAATTTGTATGTCTTTCAAATAACGAGAAGATAGCTTCTAAAAACCAGCAAAATATAGCCCGGCCATGCGTCTACCTATGGGGAGCGTCTTAACCTTAAATCTATCCACAGCACAACTCGGCCACCAAAGAGCAAACTGCTCTATTATTATAATCAATGTTTTATTAATCGTCAGTTTATAATAACAACATTTATTGTTTCTCACAGCAATAAAACCGTTCGATGTTCGATCACATTTCATGCGGCACTCCATTGATTTTAATTACAGTCATTTATATAATTGCTTCGTACAGTTGACTTTCTCGTTGAAAGCCTGTCGATTCTAATGTGTCTAATAAAGATTATACATTTGGGTTGATTCAGACGTACTCCACTACCAACACTATAGCGACAAAAATGTCGCCAGCTTGTGTTTAGGCTCTATTCACACCGAGATGGCAGCAGCCGGTTGTGGTAGGCAGTATTACAGGGTGTTAGGGTCAACAACTGCATTACTTTAAAGAGAGAATATTATATACCCGTGACACTGAACAACTTTCCCTGAGAAACCTGTAGAAAATTCGAATGAAATTTTTTGGAATTATACTAGGTAAAAAAGCCGTGGTGGTCCAGTGGCCGTGGTGGCCTGCCGTGCAGGAGGCGATTGTTCGATCCCCGTCCAGAGTGAGTTTTTAGGAATTTATGTACGATTTGTAACACCATTGGCTTTTCGGTGAAGGAAAACGTTTCGGTCAAACGTTTGTATGAAAAGTTGATTTCGGTTTTTAGAATTTCCGTTATGTTCCTCTGGGAAAGATGTTCAGTATCATGAGTACAATCACCCATTAAAGTAATGGAACTGTCTACCCTAAAACCCTGTACTAGCTAAGACGGCTCGCAGTTCTATCTAATTTACATAGCTAAAGTACAAATATCTCATATAATAATATTAAATCATATACAATATAATAATATAGTATCATTTGATGGGTTCCAAAAAGTCGCTGTGAGCTTAAGGCTCAATTCAGACTGAAATGGCAGCGGCTAGCAGCGAGGTGGAAAGCAGTTTCATTCACGCAGTATTTAAAACTTTATTTAAGTAAATTACTAAATAAATTACAGAATCTAGTTTAAGGCGCTCAAAAAAATTGTCTAGCCGTCTAACTCCTATATAATCGACTTATCAAACTGTGGCCCACTGCCAACCGCGGCAGGCTGCTAGAATTTTGGTTTAAGTTGAAGTTGCGTACATAGTAAACGTGTAGTTAAAACTATGAAGTTGCGATTTATTTGCATACACGCAGTTGTATAAACGATTGAGATTGTAGCGCGTTTGAATGAAACTACGCCTTTAACGAATTCGTATTCTGCGATATTTCTCAGTCGCTGTCTTGTAGTGTGACTCGTCTGAATAAACCCTTAGCTTAGAGTATACCTATCTTTTACTTAACAATTATTTAACGAGCTCCCAAAGTAAAATGAGTTGGTATTTCTTTTTTTATTATTAACTACCTAACGAGGTTTTTATAGTCTTTTATGATTATGAGTCGTTTGATATTACTTGATAAGGTTTTTCAACATCAAACACAAAAACGTTAGGTTACAAGTGTTAACAAAAGTAAATCCACCTTTGACTTTGTAATTAGACGTATAACGACGTAGACGTATATATTAGACTTAAAATGGATTTTAGTTTTCAAATAACAATTTGACGAATAAGTTTTGTTAAATTTTATTAGATCTAGCTTAAAATTAATGTAGAAAATAATTAATTACACAAAAAAAAGGTTCGTTAAGAATTCTAATAAAGAAAATTCACTTACCTTTGATCTGTTTGTAACTGTAATAATTTGTAGTAATATAATAAGATAACATTTTGCTAGGATTAGCCTAAAAACATATTGTCGAAAATAATAAATTTCTCCAAGTTATAGTCGCCTGCAGCTTTAAGTATATATGATCCTTCTTAATATGCTGACGGTTTTTAAGGGGATACTCAGATCATTACATTGAACAAATTTCTATATAAAAATAAAATCGTAATCGCGAAAAAAAAACAGTAGCTGTTCTATACAAAATTGTATACCATACTTACCACAATAGTACAAAGTAATACGCTAATATCTAATCATGTTCATTAGTCATCGATTCTGAACAAAATGCTATTAGATTTTGATCTTATTTCATCTCTAAGGTCCGGCGTTTATTTGTTGTAGAGCTTATATTTTCATCTCAATTCAATACCAACGGCATTGTTTCTCAGAGGTCATTGATACGAGTCAGCATCACACCTGTTGGTAATCCAATACAGCTGAGACCAAACGTTCACTGGTTTAATTACATAATTCTTATTACTAACTAGCAATTAGGCCATGCTAATTTTAGTCTTTATTAGCATATGCTCACGACCAAATTCTCCGAGGGGGTCGTCAGAGATATTCTGAAACCTCGTTATTCGAAACGTTTCACCAGTAGTACCGAAACTCTGTCCAGTGTGACAGGGGGTGAGCCCGTCGCCACTTGTAATGGACAGTGGGTACAATACATGCCTCGAAATTGAAACATGCAGGTTTCCTCACGATGTTTTCCTTCATTGAAAAGCCTGTGGTGTTACAAATCGCACATAAATTCCGAGAAACTTATTGGTACGAGTCGGTCTGGACGGGGATCGAACCATCGCCTCCTGCACGGCAGGCAAAGTTGCTCGCTCCTGAACCACCACGGCTTTTTGGTCTTTATTAGGCTTTCGGTTATACTTTCCTCCAGAAATAGTACGCGAATTAAGGTTTTGATTTGAATCATAGAAACAGATATTCGAATAACTTTATCTATGCTATACTTAGAAAGAATTCAGTAATGTCCAATTGAGTCGAATGGAATAAATTATTTTTCTAAACCTATAATCAGTATTGGTTGGAAAGCTATGCAGGGTGGTGGGAAAAGTATCATTAATCTTTAAATCACATACAATACCCATCAAACTGAACAACTTTTACTATGGGAGCAAACATGTCAGGGCAAAAAAAAGTCAGCTGTTCCATACTAAACTACAATACCTACTCGACGCAAACATATGGGACAGCAGATTTTTTTTGTTCTGATCTTTTTGCTCCCATAATAAAAGTTGTTCAGTTTGATGGGTAGATTATGTGGTTTAAAAGTTATAATGATACTATTCCTTACACCCTGTATATAGGGTGTTAGGGTAGATCGATGCATTACTTTAACGGACGATTGTACTCTTAATACTGAACCACTTTCCCAAAGGAACATGATAAATTCGCAAAAAAAAAATTTAAACTTTCATACAAAAGCTCGATCAGCTGATTGAATGTAGTATGGAAAGTCCAAATTTTTTTTGCTAATTTCTTCTAGAAAGTTGTTAAGTAGCTATAATGGGTACAATCATCCATTAAAGTAATGCATCTTTTTACTGTTTACCCTAAAATTAACAACCTGTAAATGGAAATCAACATATCTTTTCTATCTTACGTGGAACGAAATAATGAGCATTTAATCAGAAAGCTATAAATAGAAATAAACAATCCTTACAATTTTATGTGGAACGAAATATAGTAAATTATTGACTGCAAATAAAATTAGCCACGGTGTGTGGCCAAGAGAATACAAGAATTGTCTTTAACAGCTTTCTAAAATTAAACAATAACCCAATTCTAAGCGTGGTCACGGGCCCATAAATTAAGAACGCACTCAAACAGAAACAGTCCATATGTCACCTCTTAAAAGCTCTTTCAAGAATTAAATAAACAATATTTTGCTACCGTTTCAATGTAATTGAAGGTAAGCAACAGATGCGAACAAAAGAATCTTAGGTTCTAACCCTATTATGTTTTTGCTAAAGACAACAAATGGTGGAGTAAAAACATGAGGGAACAATACGGTTTTGGTAGTCCGGCTTCCGTTTAAAGTACATAATAAGAGAGAACTACTGTCTCCATTGTCAATTTCTCTTAAACCCCATGAGTTCTTTAACTTTGCTCGATTGCCCACTGAGATTTGTTATTGAGATTCTCGGAACGAACCGAGTTTGTTACGTTTGGATCATTTGTTATTCTGCTTTGTGTTTTATTCTGTTTTGAATATTTTATTTGACGACGTGTCTTCTAAAACAATTCAGTATTGCTCATTCATTTCCTGTACGGATATGTGTTTCAAAGCTGCCGACTTATAATGGTTTTTAGAATGCGTATTTTGCGTATGTATCCATTAATTTCGCATGTCTATTGCGTATTTCCGTCTTTATAACTTCGATATTATTATTCTTCAAACCTGACAGCTAATCAGAAATCTAAAACCTTTGTATCCATGTCTGCTCAGCAAAAGAATAGCGATTGAAAAACATCCAGGTATATCGGATATCAATACACAATCTCAATTTTGTGGGGACCGAATGCGACTTAGTATCTTTTACTGTCATACAAAAATAGCGACAGAATTGCAGCTAAAACGCAATTGTATGTTTGTATGTATTGTTTAGAAAAAAAAAATGGTACGGACAATTGAGAATGAAACATGAATACAGATCATTATCGGGATTTGGATCGAGCTTATCTGTGTCCCAGAGAAGCCGATCGAATACTTCTGTTCAGCTGTAGTTTCCTCTCAATTACCTAGTAATTTGATACAACAAAGCGATTTTATGGCTGATTTGGTCTATTAATTAATTAAGCTAATATCGGTATTAAGTACTAAGAAAGCGCTGGAATTATATTTGACCTCTTACAAAATGAAATTTCGGTATATATATCGATTTCTTAGTACGTAAGTACCTAAGATACATACTTAGGTGCTCAGAAAGCGATGGAATTTGAAACAAAATGAGAAGCCATGGTTTATACAGAAGAGAAGTGTGGCTTATTTTAATAGTGTTCTTTAAATAAATACTTGCTAGACCATACCCATCTTGTCAAATGATGCTATGTTAGGGTTCATTCGGGAAAATAAGCGTGAGTATGTATGTAGAAAAATACGGATATAATATCCGATACATATGTCTCAAAAAATTGGTTTGACTGTCGAAATTTTTGACCGAGTTATACCTATGAAATTCGAAATTAAAGAATAACATTTTATGATATTGTAAGATAAGAAAAAAAATTAAAACGTTCGACATTGATTGATAGAGTACAGATGGTTGCACAATAGTGTGATTATAAAATTTTTGGTAGTCGATCCTAAGAAAATACTGTCAAGATCGTAATAGAAATTCTTGAGTGACTCGATACTTTTGAAAAGGAAAAAACAGAACGTCTAAAGATTTTATTTAAATGTTCAAGTTAATAACAATAACAAATCTAAGAAAACACATCTGCGAAATGGATAGCTAAAAATATTAAAGAAACTAAAATCAATCATTCATCAACAAATCAATTTCAAGGCCCTAACTTGGAGGTATGTGAATCGAAAATTTTCAAAGACACCGTGTCCATGAAACTTATTGAACTGATGGGTGTGATCGACGAAGCGTGACCACATGAATATAAGGAAACTATTAAAAACCTTTTAAAGGCCGCAGAAACACTGTATTGGATCGTAATCGGCAAAAAGGCCAAATGGGAATTCAATGGCGCCTCCTTTACGTTTAATAACGGTAGGTGTGGCGTTGCACTTCATCAATGATGCTAACTGTCAAGAGATTTAAATGAAATTCGTATATTTATTCCTAACGGACTCTTTGTTGGTCCGCGTACAAGTTTCACGGTAGTTTAAGGGCAGTGGCTTGGAAACTCTGCAGCTGTCAACCATATCTCGGACTGCGACAGCCAGCCTTTGTCCTCTAACAGATACGACTTCATATAAATGCAGTTTATGTGAATTCTTCAAAAAAGAATGAGACTCAAGAATTAAATCTCACGAAAAAAATATTCGTCTATTGTGAAACGCTTCACAATGACGCGTTGGTCGTATCGTTGGCACATTAAAAAGTATTCATGCGGTATCTTTGTATGGTCCACCCGTGTTTTTGTGCAGAATCGCAAAGATCTTGACACTTCAATATTTGTCATATTTCTTGCGTATACCCCGAATGAGCCGAGTTTGGTTCCATTATAAGTTTTTGTGTCTGACATAAAATATTGAGACCGGATCGCTATCATCCAAATAAAATACTGACACAAAACAATTTAGACTTCCTTAATTATCGCTCTAATACTTTTCTATCTCTTTTTACTTTAAAAACAAAACCAAAACAGTTTTATCACGTTTTATCTAGGGTTGCCTGTCGATTGTTCCGCAAGGCCGGACATATCCGTTGAAAAAGCCGGACATTTGGATTCCAAGGACAGATGGAGAACTATAATATAGTCGGAAAAGATTGCGGTCTTTCCCGATTATCCATCCGTGGTACCATATAAATTTCATCGAAATCGGTGAAGCCGCATGGTTTGCTTCATTTTACCTGGCCGCGAGGTAGGCCTGCTGCGCGATCGCGTGCGAATCTAATTAGATAAAGTCCCTGCAATAATATCAATAAAATAAGCCGGATTTATAAATATTTGGGTGGGTTTTGACGGCCCGATAGCTCAGTCGGTAGTGAACCTGCCCGCTGTGCCGAGGGTCGCGGGTTCGAATCCCGTAAAGGACAAATATTTTTAGGATGAATATGAGTATTTGTACCCGAGTTGTGGATGTTTGTATCTATATTATGTATTCTATATCGTTATCTAGTCATCATAATACAAATCCAGGCTAGATTCTGTTACATTAAATGTGACTAGATAACTTGTGTGACAATGTCAAATATATTTTAAAAAAATGGGCCGTCAAAAGCCAAACATGTCCGGCTAAAGCTTGATACCTGGCAACCCTAGTTTTACCATTGGTCACAATTAAAGAAGCGTAAAAACAATTGCGAAAGCTTCGATAGACAGGTAAATCATTGCTTAGCTTTTTCATGGTTGAATCCGTCTATTCTTGGTATAGCGGGGAAATGGAATGAATGGTTTCAAATAGTGGCCGTGACGGACCATTGTCTCAATCAAACGGCAATGAACATTGGGTACGATGACCGCACTTGCTAAACGATGGGGAACTGTTGTTATGGTTATTGGTATGCGATGCACGGATTGTATCTGCAGCACAGTTTATGAGGAACGTTGGGGAGAATTAAATTAAAGGCATTAGACACGACTATATGTATTAATGTGGTTTGTAGCTTACTAGTAATTAAAATTAAATACAAATACACGCACACAGTCACATACGTAGAGTGAAAATGTATTATCGTAAGAATGCACGAATAACTTATAGTTTATAACGAATTAGAGGTGTGCCGTATGAGCTTAGAATAGATGAACTACTGCGTTTCTTACCGTGTGCAAAGAATATACAGGATGTAAGGAAAATCTTTAAATCACATACTCTACCCATCAAACTGAACAACTTTTACTAAAGGAGCAAACAGGTCAGCGCGTCGAGTCAAACGTATGAAACGGTTGATTTTGTTTGCGCTGACAGGTTTGCTCTTATAGTAAAAGTTGTTCAGTTTGATTGGTAGAGTATGTGGTTTAAAGGTTAATAATACTTTTCCTTACACCCTGTATAAGAATACAGCACCGTGGGTAAGAGATAAAGTCTCCTCGCAGTGGTGCTGTATGGCTGACAATCATTCACCACTTAACACGTCATACCATCATGAATCCTTAAAAGTGCCAAAAGTGGACCTTGCTATTATTAAAACCTGGTTGAAGCAAGATTTCTGACTACCCCTTAATGGAGTACGGTCGTGAGTTTATGTATGTATGCATGTTACTCGCACTATATCAATGCATACATAATTAAGTATGTACATATTTGTAGTCACGCCAAGCTATTGACACGCTTCCTACCCATCGGGGTAGGCGGAGAGATAGATCTCCCCTCTTGTATGGTTTCTCTATTCGCGCACGACGTGTCTTCGCTGCATCTTCTCGCGGTTTTTAGACAGCCAAACAAAACACAGTTATGGAAAAAACTCTGAATCGCGTAGAGCTGAGCCGAGAAGCTTCTCTCCCGGCATCGATTTACGAAGTTCATAAGTTTCGTTTCTATAATAAATATCTACATTTCATCAAAGAAACAGTCGACGAAGAATGTTTAATTTAATTCTAAAAAAAGTTGCCAGGCGTTAAGGAATTATTTGTTAAGATGCTATAAATCTGTCATAGTCCTTGTTAGCAGAATGCTTTGATTTCTTGCCGATCAAAGACATTTCCCTGCGGGGACCGTCGGTGACAACTAATTGGTTTACCTACAAAAGCAAAAGTTATGTCTAAATGTGGCGCCCGGGCTGTTGAGACAATGTCATATCTTTGAACCAATTTACTCGTCCAACGTCATTTAATGTCAACGTGCATTATGATTTGGTTGCCGCTCTTGCCAATTTTCCTTGCCTTCTGTTGGGTTAATACTTTATACAAGGTGTTACAAAAATACAAATAAATATTTAAGGGGGTGGTTTAGACCATCAAACTGAACAACTTCCACTATGGGACTAATAACGAAATCGCAAAAAAAATTGATGTTCAACCATACTCAACTACAAACCTACTCGAGCTAAATGAATGGGACAGCTGTTTTTTTTTCGCGATTTCAAATTTGGTGCCATAGTGAAAGTTGTTCAGTTTGATAGTCTAAACGACCCCCTTAAAATGTTTATTTTAAGGGGGTTTGAAATATTTATTTTTACTTTTGTAACTCCTTGTATTATATACTGTGATCGTGCTGACCAAATCTAAAAAAAACACTTTCTGATCGATATTTGAAATAACTTGAATATGCGTGTTGTAGAGTTTCTGGTCGCATCATCTTTACAACAGAACGCCTTATGACGCTGTGGTGGAATAAAAATTTTACGTCTGAAAATGATATACCTATGTGATATTATTTTGAATACAAATTTGATTGAGTTTGAGTTTGTGTAGGAATGTCTGACAGAAATAGCAAACTCCGAAAGACGCCATTTTTCGCTAGAAATACGGAATTTGGTATCACCGAACTTGTATCTACAACCAGGTGGTTTCTTTGCTATCATATTTTAAAGGTTCTAAGCATACCTAATATAATAAATGTACCACTCCATTCCTTCCCCTAGCCCTAGTACGAAATGACCAGGGGAAATGGTTTCTTATTTCAGTTGTTTACGTAGGCGAAAGGATAATCACGACTTGATGCATAATTTCAGCCATAACCCCTAAAGTGGCTTTGGCATACGTTTTCATTGAGTAAGTATGTATAAGAAGGATTTAAAAAAATCCTTTTCACAAGCCATAAATCCATAAAAATAACGTATGTATGATGCAATTGTTTGTTTCTAAATAGCTTACGAGACTAATTTCGCTTTTAAAATGACTCGTCACGTTCTTGCAAAGTGTGAATTCCAACCGCTGACTCTGTGTGAAATTAACGAGATGTATGTTTGGAGACCTTCGTTGCCGTGTCCAAGCTCATAAAATGTTTAACTTGAAATTCAATTACAATCTGTAATTGAATTTCATACCAACGCTTTATAGTATTATATAGACTATTATATTGCGAAAAAATAATTATGAATTATACGTAATGTTAATTGGTCTTCATAGATACTCTATTGACAGAAACACTTAGTCATAACTTTTGGAGGAATGTATATGTTAGAACTTTTAAGGTGAAATACGTCCAGAAAGTATCGGGGTCTCCTAATTTTCAAACTACCGGGTTAGCCATCAAATTACCGAAACAGCATTCTTGGGAGAAATTATAAATGATTGAATACACAATTGGTCCCCACATAAGCAAAACGATCGGAGCAAAAAAAAAACTGCTGTTCCACACTAAACTGCAGTGCTTACTCAACTCAAATGTATGCAAAAGCAGATTTTTTTGCTCCGATCGGTTTGCTCCCACAGTAAAAGTTGTTCAGTTTGATAGGTAGACTCTTAGATTAAAAGGATGCTAATGATATAAATTGCACCCTGTATAAGGCGAGTTTGAGATGAAATATTGATAGAGGCAGACCTAGAAGGATGTACCCAGACCAGATTGGAGACTTCATTAAAAATTGGCAGTTAAAAGTAGCCAATATCGATAGGAATGTATGACAAGATGTATGGACCTAGCGAGAGAGGTATGTCAGAACCCCACAAAGTGGAGATCCATAGTCTCTGCCTACCCTTCTGAGAAAAAGGTTTCCGTGGAGGAATATACTACCGCGTTTCTCAAACAAAATTTTCTTCTGAAGCTATGGCGCCTTAACTAGGTACTTGGAACTAACGATCAAATAGTCAGGCTATAATAACCATATTTATAAAAATAAATATTATTCCAAAATTAAACCTTCTTTAAAAGGAAGAAATTAATCAGTGATTTCAGTGTTTCTGAAGTTTTCAATCCCACTCCAAAGGAAAATTCCCGCGTGACTGTTGATTCCTAACTCCACCTACAACATTGACATTTTTACAATTAAAACCAACAACAATGTAAGTTAGTACTCTAATTATTCTAAAACCGCCTCGTTAAACACTGTACCGTAGGGACTGGCCAGTGTGTAGGTGTCTAAATCTTCAGTTGTCCATCTGACTGCGTGCATCAGTTCACATGACTGAGTGGCTAAGGGCTATCGCATAGTGATTTATTAAAAATGATGAGAGATAGCGGAGACATAATGCCGTCAATTTAACTCGTAGACAAATAATTAGCTAGGCAAATATAGAATGATGCCATCGACTAGACATAAAAAGAAGAAAACCAACCAAATAAAAATTTGCAGTACAAAAGATATCGGATGACAAATCTCCATTCTTTGTAGTGTAAGTATGTATGTCGGGCACCAAACCAGTAGTAACAAAAAAAATCTGCTGTTTCATACAGTTGAGTCGAGTAGACATTGCAGTTTAATATGGAACAGCTGATTTTGTTTTGCTATCGGTTTGCTCCCATAGTAAAAGTTGTTGAGTTTGATGGGTAGACTCTCAGTTTAAAAGTATGCCAATGATTTCAATTTCACCCTATATATTAGTTAAGTACTTTTCTTATCGTAATATCCACAACATGGGCGCGTGCGGGCTTCAGGTTGAAGTTAAAGAGTCACCACGAAACTATACGATCAGCTGTATGCTTAGACTAATTATATGAGGACTAGTTACGCGTGTAATTCTACTAACATACTTTTCTGCCGCTTTTTGCGGGCGAGGTAGCACGGGATACGCAACTTTGAATTTTATTCCATTAGTTTAGATTCTCATTTTGAATGTTAAAAATCACAGTTCGAAATTTTTATTCCGCAATTATAGGCTGTCGCGTTTAGTGATAAGGTATAAAATTTTATGTAAATGCGTAAGATCTTTTGATCTAGCACGTTGGCAGAGGGGAAATTCTAAGGCGAGGCGGGTCCGTATGTAATTCTTCTAAGGCTGTATGGTGCCTAGCTTCGAATACCATATGAGTGTTGTCTCCCGTTAGATGCGGACAGCGCAGGACCGGTCGTCGTGGCGATCCTTGGGGGAGACCTATGTTCAACAATAGAAGTCTATCTGCTGACATGATGATGTGTTGTAGAATGTAGCTAATATCAATTTACACTGAAATTATGGAGACATGAGCTTTGCATCTGTGTGTGGGATACATTTTGATACGAGCCGTTCTGTACTTCATTCGCCGCACTTCACCTCAGGTAACGATAGCAGCAAGATATTCCGCGCTCACTTAGACAGATGTAAAGCTCATCTCTCGATAGTTTGAATGTATCGTGAATATCATAATAACACTGCGGTAGGACAGAGTTTCGGTACTACTGGTGAAACGTGGATGTTCTGAGGTTTCAGAATATCTCTGACTACCCCCTCAGGGAATATAGTAGTGAGCATATGCTTATACTTATGCACTGCGGTAGGTACCTATTGGTTAGAAACACTGTACACAGGCTCCATCTCTATGTTTTGGCGATGAGGATGAAAGAGTGCAATCTGCGTATAGCCGTTAGTAGCGCACTCATACTCATGCACCTTAAAGTATCCTGCGTCCCTGCAAATAAAATAATCGATATAGTTTAAATCCATTATCAGAAAAATCATTATGTTATGACACGAGATAGATTTATCTATAGTACATCACAGATAATAAGCCACGGTTTATACAGAAGACATGTGTGGCGGTGGCGGATAATCTAAGTAACACAATATAAACCTTATAGTAAGTGACATAGAGTCATTTTTGTCGTGAAAGAGAATCACGCCCGCACCTCCAGGTGACATCGCCTGGAGGCGCGGGCGTAATTCTCCAAACGCTATGCTACGTACTATAAGGTTTATAATTGTGTTACTTTGACTATCCGCCACCGCCACACGTCTCTTTTGCATAAACCGCGCCTAACACAGCATTACAGGTGGACCTTGAAATCTATTAGATTCAAAACTCTGTTTTTTTTTTCTGTTCAAACTATTCCGCTCTACGATCCGCTATCACTGCACTCCCTAGTCCCTACCGCAGCTTCACACGCAATCCTGTAGGAGCTACCAGGTCAATCCACTTTGTTTTTGCGCCGCCCATAAAAACAAATTACCAACCAACGCTTCATTTATCGATCGCAATAACCGCATGCGACTAAGCTAATAAAGGAAACACGCAATGCTCGTCTTGCCTGGATAGATACAAGGGCTATGGACGTTAGGTAGTTTATCCTTTGTGTTTCCATTTTGAAGGACTCGAAACAATGGATTTTCAATCGACATATCGTGTTGCTTGAATTTGTTAGGTTTAGGAATTAGAGCTTCTACTTTGAGGTTCAGGAATTGACAGATATATTCACATATTCCCCGAGGACCTCAGAGGCGACTAAGGATATTTACTCCTTATCATAAATCCGAAATACCGATACACAACAATGTAAATTTCTATCTTCTCCAAGTTTGTGCAATGCAAGCGTCAAAATGGAATAAATGTAGCAGAGATTCTAATTTTCATTTTATTTTAGACGATCGATGTTTTCATACTTATTGTCCAAAACAAAAGTAGGTCATATCATTAGCATAATACAAATTCTTTCATAAATTATGACGATGATGCATTTGGGTATTTTTATTATTCCTTCAGTAAAGTCTCATTAATGACGATGCTTTTTGTCTTTCCTCTTCCAGTCTAACAAATATTTAAGTAAGTATTTATTAAAGTTTTTCAGAACCTCTAATTAAACTCTTGAATTAGGAACAGTAGGTAAAGTAACCAAAAAAAATGTTTTCACTGAGTGGACATAGTAGGCCAAAAAAAAAATGTGATGCTATCGACTTGTAAGAAGAAGTAAGGAATGCATACATGACAAATTAAGAAAAATGCTAAATCCAATATGGCATGGGATCAACCAATGATCTTTCATATTAAAACCAAAAGGTCAGCTTCACATACATTCAAAAACAAAAATCTTTTCTAGTTTATAAACAAACCATATTGCTTTTAGAGATTCACGAGATTTCAGTAGCGAATTAACATGTCGAGGCCCTGCGGTCACCGACATAGATGACCGCATTTAAATGTGCATACAAAATATCGATGCAATACAATGCGAAACTGGCCTATAAAAACAAACTTAATTCCACCATCCATAAATAGATAACGAGGTAGCGTTCATACCAAAATCGACTCTTCTACACGAGAAATAAGGATCACTGAGGTAGGAAAAAATTGTGAAGCGATGGTAAATAGACATTGGCGTAGGTACAATGCTGGACAATAACAGTGACATGTACTTGAATGCAAAACAGTTTACATGTCATGGCAGTTTAACATGGAAACTTTATAGGAAGTGCCGCATGCTAATGTCCTATTCTGGTCCTTTGCTGTCGCATTATAATAGGATTCCAGATGTTCGATTGCTTTGCCTACATGGTGCTTTAATTAGGTGCCACACAAGTTATCTAATTGCGATCGGATCAAAATATTAATGACACCATGAATATCTTATTTAGAATGTTACAGATGTTTGGGTAGGTGTAGGTGTGATTTAGAAATACTCGCATAATTTTTCAAAAATCATACATATAGTTTTTTCACACATAAAGCTCTCGATCGTAATCCCTTTCTTGGTGTTCAGAAACTTTGCTATAACTACGAAGTACATTTTTAAGTGCGTGTTTATAGCAAAATTTTTTTTAAAGTCTTGCACTTTGCTTTAACTCTTCTGATGAAAAGTATAGATGAAACCGAGAATGTAACGTGCTCGCGCAGAAAAAGCCTATTAACTTCTTCTCCTTTATATTATTATCTTTGAACAGTCGCATTATTGTATTGGGTTGCAGAATAAGTACTCGGATCAACTAATAAGTGGTTACAATTAAATTGGCCTAGCCTTAGACACAAAAAATACTATAAAGGAAGCCCTTTCATTTAGTCACCTTATTTGATAGCCACGGTAAGAAATCAAGTGGTCTATCCTAAGAGTCAATGCACACTAGAAGAGCATCGAAGAGCATTTGCTCGCATCGGCAATCTAACGTGGCGGCCGCGCGCGGCGCCGTGCTACCCGTATCGCTCCAGATAAATATGACCTTTATTTACTAGTGATAAGATTTCCGCTGCGAGCAAATGTTCTTCGATGCTCTTCTAGTGTGAATTGACCCTAAGCCAGAAACAGCACGCCAAATCCTTCTGTAAAAACCTACCGGAAAATTAGACAGTATCGCTCAACTGGCTTACTAAATAAGAACATACTTTTGGAGTTTTACTCTTATAACAGAGAAAATGGGAACAAAGAGAGCGATGATAAAAGATACTGTCCGTTCATAATTTATACGTTTTATACGCCGCATTGTTATTCAGACACAACCTCTCTGCCTTCCATTAAAGTAGCTATTAGAGAAACAAACAAGGAACTCCCCCGCGATAAAATAATTATCGCTTTTATCCCGAACCCAGCCCGAGGGACCGTAAACCAAACATAAAATTAACGAAAAATTTCACAAGGCCCGACTTAACAAAAAAACTAATCTAAAATCGGACAATTTAATGACGTCAGCTAAAACTGGCGGTGGAGCCGCCTCAGGCGAAACATTTTACTTTGTTTATGCACAGGGATACCGTGACGGACGCAAAACAAACTAGAAACTACAAAATGATAGTTCGCCCTATATATTTTTTGGACTTTTAAAAAGTGCCCTTCGACACCTGTTTGCGGCACCTGCCTTGACCGACTATTAAAAAGTACAAAAAAACATCTTACATAAAGAAATTCGTATTCTACCCGTGTTGACAATAGGATCCTTTTTGTGTCATAAATATGTATAAGGATGTTGTTTGTTATAAAAATACCTGCCACAGATTCTACTACACAAAATTTATTTTTATATTAAAAATATTTGTTCTTCATTTTGCTTGCAGGCTTAAAACTTTTATAGTCGGCATAAACGATGGTTAATTAACGAGCTCGATAAAGTACTATGCATTTAAATAGTCAGATTTTTCTCTTACATATTTGTAGACATAAATAATAACTCTAAAGATCATTATTCCTTTATAAGTAGCGTAGAGTTAATTAAGGCACATTCAGGCAGTTTGGGCCCCGAGGTATCATTTGCTATTGTGATAGGCCCATCGGCTCCTTCGGGGTTCCGACGTATTGTTGTTCCATTTAATAGCAAAAATGATAAATGCCCCTACCGGGAGAGGTATCCCGTACTAAATTCAAAGATGGTTTTCAAATATATATTTTTTTGTGTCCTGTTTAATCTAAAATCTATAAGTTATGAATGCGTATTAATGACCTTGTAAGTTTTTACTATGGGTAAAATTTTAATGATATTTTAGGAAAAAGTAAAGAAACTAGAAACTGTTCACAACTTTGACGAAACTGTTATAATAGGATATTTTGTTATCTCATTTCTCTATCCTACCCAATCGTTATATAGTAGAGAATAAAACACTGTCGAGCAAATATGGCAGAAAACCGCTAATTAAAGTGTGGAAGAAATGAAACAAAAATAAATAGGACCTTCATAAAACTTATTAGAACCCCCACGAAGCAGTGTTCTAAGTCCGATAAAAAAATAACTTCACCCACACAATATCACATCGTCGTGCGATCGACTCTTAAGGCTGTTTTAAACGTGATTTTACAAAAAGCGCAACCCTTTTAAAGGGAAGTCATGGTTTAAACGTCTTAAGGCGGCCGCCACACTTTCCATAAACTTAAGTAAGCTCTTAGCGTAGATGATACGGCTACCTCCTTGTTTAATCCTCTTTTAAAATACCGCAACACTCTTTTGTTATTCAGCGAGGTATAGTAATCTCCCGCCAGACTTTTTATAAACAATTGCCAGCTAAGTTTGTTTGGATTTAAAAAGTCTTGTTAAAGACATAATTTGCTAGAAGTAACAATGGGAATTGCTGCTGTTGGTAATGTAAGTCTGAATTGTTGTTGCTCGGTAAACAAAAATAATGTTTAAACTTTTTCTAAATATATTAATCTCTAAGCGCACCTTCGTTAAGCCTCTGTTGATTTATGTTATGTTATCTACTACACGTTTTTGTAGTTATACCTTTATGAAAGCGAAAGGAAATGAAAGGGTTAAGTAAAGTCGTAATCAGATATGTCAATCTTAAAGAAATTTATTAAAATGCGTTATTGTTCAAGCAGAAATATTCCAGATCTGGCCTTACTTTTAAATTACACAATGGTTCGGATCCACATGTCTTTTTTGTCCCTACCAAGTGTATTAAAGATTCAACTGGCCGACAACGAAAGGGTTGGCTTAGTTTTTTCGACACAAACCTATCACTTCATCACTTTTTACCATTCAAATCTATTTATCTATTTGTTCGTCCATCTAATCTATCTCATGACATCAAGACATTAACATAACCAGGTCCTTCTAATTATGGGATGTAAATCGCGACAGATTTGCATAATTAACTTTTTAAATTAAATTATAAAAAAATTCTCATGGGTTGTTAAGGCAAATGGTTTCATGTTATGCCAACCTCGTTATTTGCGAAAGCGTTCTTTAGAACAAAACACCGAGTGAGATCACTTTACAACTTTTTTCTTAGCAAGCAAAACGTCCGCAATCGTTGTCCGCTTCGAATTATATCAAAGAGCAATCGTTCATTCAAGATTGTATTGAATAGTCGTTAAGAGGGAATGGGCGTAGGCCACAATGCGGTCCGTCGCCGATACTCACCGAGCCCTTGTCGGAGACTCGACAATTTCAGATCACTCGCATACGAAAATGCATGTATTATAAATCTTTCCGGTGAAGCACGAACAACTGAACCACTCCCACTCGGCCCGCGGACTCGGGCTCAAATACGAATATTAAATTCCACTGCTTCGAAAGTCTTTATTTAAACCCGCGGAACCGACAATTTTAGTTTGTATTCCTATACGGATTAAGCGCGGTTTTACTTCGAAGTCTGATCCTTGGTATAGCGGACGCTGGGTTATTTTGTCTGAATGGGTATTAATAATTTTTATTGCAGGTTCACTGCATTGTGCCTTACAGTTGAATTCTTTTGGATTTTTAGCGACGTCCATCAATAATATTCGGACAGTTGAATGTCTGACGTTATGTTTAACGTCTATATTGGCCAGTCTTTAAAATTATCGATCGAATCAAGACTTTTGTTGTAATTAGTCATTCTCGTGAACTTATTAACAGTTTCAAAAGGGGATGTGACCTTAATTCTCTGAGTAAGGTCTGAAACTTAAAACGTCAATAAGTTTTTACGGTTTTCATTTATTAAAAACCTGTCAAAATTTTGACAACTCACGTTCAATTTACTTATTGTGCAACACACATCAACGTTTATTATCAAAAGGGAATACGATCTAAATTGCGTGCATTACGAAATCCGAACATCAGCCGGAAGAATATCGAAATGTATCTAACAGAACGAATTCACTATTGTCAGATAATTTAATAACAGTAACGTGATAGTAACATAAAGGAAGCGGCGCGTCACAAGTGACAAGTCGTATCAAATCGCTCTGACATTCAAGTTCAAACGATATCTTGGTCCGACCTCAGCCTGCGGGGTTACCAATGTTACCATTGACGTTCACTTTGTTTTCGCTCAAACGCATAGGTACCCGTATTTGTAGTGGAACTGTGGAACCTTATGCCCCGAGGTCTATTTATAAACGTCTTGGTCTGCGAAATCAAAACGTTATAATGTTTATCTTTAACTATTATAATGCAACTGAGCTGCGTATATTATGGTCCAACTTAGTATGCTGACAGTTTTTTAAGAGGATATTCAGACCATCAAACTGAACAACTTTCTCTATGAGACCAACACAGAAATCGCGAAAAAAAGTCAGCTGTCCCATACATTTGTCTCGAGTAGGTTTGCACTTTTGTATGGGACAGCAGATTTTTTTTTCGCGTTGGTACCATAGAGAAAGTTGTTCAGTTTGACTGTCTGAGCATCCCTTTAAAAAAGTGTCAGCATATTAAGTAGGACCCTGTATAGATCTTGGTATTTTTAGTCAACGTTAGTTGAAGAAATAGTTATTTGCATGAAGACATCAATACTCTAACATCTTGATGAGAAACGAGTTTCATAAATTATATAATAAAATCTAAAATTACCTTTTATGTATGCCAATTTCATATAGGTACGAATCAGAACGTGTGAAATTAAAAACCCATTGACTTTTGTTTCATGCTTTGGAAAGTGACAAAAATATGTATTACATTTGTTATTCTTCTTTAATTTCCTACACCAATCCGCACTGGGCCCGCGTGGTGGAGTATGGGACGCTCCCTTTCGCCCTAATTAGTGAGAGGAGGCCGGGCCTTTTCCCTGCAATTGGATTCTACAGGCTATAACTTAAATCTTTAATTTCTAATAAATACTGCTAGATTCGTTTCACATTCGGACAGATTGACATAATTAACATAGTTATTGTTCAACGAATTTATTGCTTCGAGTTCTTATTTTCAACATGTGTATCATTAAGTATTATGGACATCAGTTCACTTCCTCAGTCAGTATCTTTAGTCTTCTATTTGTTATTATTTCTCTAAAATGTTACTCACAAATACCCCTAACAATATCGATTCGTGACATCAACATCGGGATGCTCTCTTTACTCTTTGCTTGAAAACATCTTACGTGCATTAACTTGAAGTGGCCGTTCTATGTTCTCACGAATAGCACTCGATTGTTCTACAACCTTTTAACTATCAGGCTATCGGGGCACGACCCTGTTTATACCATAAAAACTATACTATATGGGTAGTTATGGGTTTGTTTTTATGATGCAGATGAGCAGTGTCTTTTGTAATAAAAGACATACTTTGTTGCTGCTTTAGTGTGACTGGGATTATAACGAACTGACTTCAAGAGTGGCATAATGAGGATAAGGAGGTGGCATATATCCTACAGTGGGTGGAAATAAGCTGCTGATCATGACGATAACTTCAAAAAATGAGGATTTTAATAAATAGGTACCTATGCAATTTTGAATGTATTTGTAAATACGTTTAGAAATCATGCGCATTAACTATTAATATTTAGTCAGTTACCTGATTGTTTGGAAATATTAGGATAAATTCAGAAAAATTTATCCAAATGAATCATAATACATAAAAAAAGCCGTGATGATCCAGTTACGAATAACCTTACCTGCCGTGCAGGAGGCGATGGTTCGATCCCTATCCAGGCCGACTCGTACCAACGAGTTTTTCAGAATTTATGTACGATATGTAACGCCACTGGCTTTTCTGTGAAGGAACACATCGTGAGGAAACCTGCACGCTTCAATTTCGAGGCATGTATTGTACCCACTGTCCATTACAAGTGGCGACGGGCTCACCCCCTGTCACACTGGACAGAGTTTCGGTACTACTGGTGAAGCGTGGATGTTCTAAAAATTGAGTTATAAAAAAAGCCGTGGTGGTCCAGTGGCGAGTAACCTTGCCTGCCATGCAGGAGGCGATGGTTCGATCCTCGTCCAGGCCGACTCGTACCAATGAGTTTTTCGGAATTTATGTACGATTTGTAACACCACTGGTGGCTATTCGGTGATGGAAAACATCGTGAGGAAACCTGCATGCTTCAATTACGAGGCATGTATTGTACCCACTGTCCATTACAAGTGGCGACGACAGGCTAACTCCCCGTCACACTGGCCAGAGTTTCGGTAGGTACTACTAGTGCAACGTGGATGTTCTGAGTTTTAAGCATACCTCTTACTACCCCCTCGGGGAATATAGTCGTGAGCATAAATGCTATGCTTATGCTTATTCTTATACGGATATACGGCAAAGTTTTACGAAAAGCTGAACAAAAACAGGTCGAGACCAAAACGCAGAGTCTATTATGGAGATTGCAATGTGCGAGGCAAAAGCCACGATGATTGACAAGTGGAGTCCACCCACAACAGTGTGTTGGTGGCCGTTCGAACGAAACGAGTGTTTTTTCTCTTTTCTACCTCTACAGTCCTTCATTTGCCAGACGGAAAAAACTTCACTAATTGCTTTATTCCCATAACTTTATATTTTTAATCATTCTTGTGAGTAATTATTAGTTTCATTTTTAAATACAACCCTTTTCTTAATGTTGCACGCTTTGTATTAATTTATATGTTTTAATATTTACTCGGTCTATAATATTTTATTCGTTTCTGAATTACTCGTAGGTTTCGGAATGTGACGTATCACGCGGTGGTAGATAGTTAGCTATTAGCCAAATAGTTAGGATTGATGTAAGAGTTAAATTGAAAAGTAGATATGGGAAAGTCTATACCTTCATCATATACAATTCTATCAAAATAAACGTCTTTAGTATACAGGGTGCTTCTTAATATGCTGACTACCTCCGTGGTCTAATGGTTAAGAGCATTGTGTTCTTGACACGGAGGTCGTGGGTTCGTTTCCCACGAGGGACACCTAGTGATATGTCACTTTGTGCGTTTTTCCCCAGTTGGTTAGGACAATGCAGGCCGAATCACCTGATTGTCTGAAAGAAAGATGATTCCGTGCTTCGGATGGCACGTTAAGCCGTTGGTCCCGGCTACTATCTCGCGCGTATTAGTCGTTACATAAAAACCACGTCAGAGGCCGTAAGGCGGTCTGAAAAAACTCTTTTTTCGAAATCGCGAAAAAAAATCTGCTGTTCCATACAAAATTGGAAACCTACTTGAGCCAAATGTATGGGACAGCTGTTTTTTTTCGCGATTTCGATGTTGGTCTCACAGAGAAAGTTGTTCAGTTTCATGGTCTGATCAACCCCTTAAAAAAGTGTCAGCATATTAAGAAGGACCCTGTATATTGTAAAATGTTTTCACAATTTTATAATATAATATGATTTTATGTTTAACCGTAGATAATTGCATCGTTATCTATTACCAGTATGAACGTTGTGTAAGAGATTTTTTTCCAACCAATTTTCGTCTGATTGTGATTAAATCCCGTTACAGAATATCACGAATCGATTAAGGTTTTGTGCGAAGTTAGTGATATTTTGATAAATGGGTTTACGGTACTGGCAATTCTGGAATTGTATTTGAAATGTATAGTGAATTTTACTAAATCGTTGTTTAAATGGAAGAGTGAGGCAGCCACCACTTTTGATTTACAATAAATAAATAATGCTTCCAGGCACATACATTATAATGCTACCAATCTTTAGCTACAAAGCTTTTTATTTTGGAACCATCCAACTTCGACACAAATACAGGGTCCTTCTTAATATTCTGACACTTTTGAAAGGGATGATTAGACCATCAAACTGAACAACTTTCTCTATAGGACTAAAGTCCGGCCGCTGAAAGATTGCGTTTGACAGTTACCATAAAATTGTAAAAAACTGAATGAAAACTATAAATGAAGATCATTATTTAGTAGCTTTTTGAACTTAAAAGTCCAGCTAGTGCCCTGTGTACTAGAGTGGGCACAGGTAAACAATATTTTCATTCAGTTTTTACAATTTTATGGTAACTGTCAAACGCAATCTTTCAGCGGCCGGACCGGAAAAGATCAGCTGTTCCATACAAAACTGCAAACCTATTAGAGACCTATATTATAAGAGAATTATATTAACTTTGACTTTTGACTTTGACTTAGACCGTAACGGGATTCAAACCCAGGCCATATGGTTAGGTAGTCTGGCGTCGGTTTGATAGTCGTTACACTAAATGGGTTGTCAAATTGACAATTAACACAATGTACCCCTTTTCACTCACGATATTTTTGTCTACCGAAAAGCCATTTGTATTACAAATCGTACATAAGTTCTAAATAACTCATTGGTATGACTCTGCTCCAGGGTAGGATCGATCAGCTGCACCCCTGCACGAAAGGCTAGGCTACATCCCCTAAGACCATAATGACTTCGTAATAAAGGTGACAGTCACATTTTTAAAACACATACGTATTCACATAAACCGTATCGCATTACCCTTCTCTAGATGTGTTGATGTTGGGTAAGGTAACCTACTTTCAGTACGCACTTTACAACAACGGTATTATTATACAAAAAACAAAGCCGAAATAACTTCATAAGCGGCAAACACCTAAAGCTCTTCAATTTGTCGGTCATCAAAGTCTCTTTAACTTTGAAGCAAAAACGTAATCACACAAAACGTTAGTAACTATTGTATTTATTTTTGACTGTTTAGAACAAATTTAAAGATAGAAAAATACTCGTTTATGTGCAATAGCTCAATAGGCATTTTGATTTAGTTCTTTTTGGTTTTATGTGGCCTGTGAATCTGCTTCTTTGAAGGAACATACTCTCGCCTACCCCCTGAAACAATAGTGTGACGTAAACATTCGTATGAATGTATAAGCATATGCTCACGACTATATTCCCCGAGGGGGTAATCAGAGATATTCTGAAACCTCAGAACATCCACATTTCACCAGTAGTACCGAAACTCTGTCCAGTGTGATGGGGGGTGAGCCCGTCGCTACATAATGGACAGTGGGTACAATACATGCCTCAAAATTGAAGCATGCAGGTTTCCTCACGACGTTTTCCTTCACCAAAAAGCCAGTGGTGTTACAAATCGTACATAAATTCCGAAAAACCCATTGGTACGAGTCGGTCTGGACGGGGATCGAACCATCGCCTCCTGCACGGTAGGCAAGGTTTTGGTAGGTTACGTTTGGTATGAATGTTATATTTCTATAAATACCAGTAGATTCTTTCCTTGATTATTATCCGTTAGGTAAATATCTTTCATCCATTCTACAATATTTTACTAAACGCCAGACAAAACAGGTTTTCTAGACAAAACTGTATAATAAAGTCCTCATTGTTTGTCCTATAAAAACCATAAATTGAGTCCATTGTTTTACAATGTTTGCCTCATGCAAAGTTTAATATTTCAACGGTTCATGCAATGAGTTCATTACGGCTATGGACAAATTTAGCCGGCGGCTTTCGTTCAATGTTAACTGATCGACTAGTAATTTTAAACCCATTTGCTGTTACATTTTGTTACCACAAATTTTTATGTTAATTTTAACTAGGTATATGCGAAACAATTTGGAGTGTAAACACTGTAATTGTGTGTTTTATATAAATGTTTATTTTGCTTAATTATGCATTGATGATTTTGTTTATCAACAATTTAAAGGACTTGTAGGCAATATTTATAGAGCAAGTTGTTTTAGGTTAGTTTAATTGGGTTATAAAAAAAAGCCGTGGTGGTCCAGTGGCGAGTAACCTTGCCTGCCATGCAGGAGGCGATGGTTCGATCCCCGTCCAGGCCGACTTGTACCAATGAGTTTTTCGGAATTTATGTACGATTTGTAACACCACTGGCTTTTCGGTGATGGAAAACATCGTGAGGAAACCTGCATGCTTCAATTTCGAGGCATGTATTGTACCCACCGTCCATTATAAGTGGCGACGGGCTCACCTCCCGTCACACTGGACAGAGTTTCGGTACTACTGGTGAAACGTGGATGTTCTGAGGTTTCAGAATATCTCTGATTACCCCCTCGGGGAATATAGTCGTGAGCATATGCTTAATTGGGTTATGAATTTTATAATATGGCCAGCTTTTTTGTCATATGACTTAGACTCACCTCAGTGAGAATGCCCATTGTTGACATAGTTTTCAAGGTGAACTGCGGCTAAATATCCTGGGCTCGATTAAAGATTTGGTCATGAATGTTGGATGGTATCCTATCTAAAATAAAAGTGTTCGAGGAACTGCCATATTAAACGCGCCATAGACTAAGTTCAGTGACGAAAAAACGTGTGCTTATGAGCATGACTTTATAAGACCAAAATCGGAATCCTGCAATTTTAAAAACAATTGAGTGGAGGTTCTGTATTATTAGAAATTACCATGTAGCCATTGAAATGTTAAATTCTACATAACATCAAATTCATACCTACTATCTTTAGGAATATGCTTGTGAGCAGCATATTCCTACATAACATTTTTAAATCATGTTGCAAAAAAGAAAACAGTTTTTAAATCAGTATTGAAAAGTATACATTCAATCGTCAGCAAAGAAGATGCGACACCCAAGTCACCCAAACTTGTTCCATCAAAGAAAAAACTTGCGGCTTTGACATCTATAAGGTGTCCGTTAGCTAACACGACTTGCATTTTAAACCATCATAAAAGTAAAAGTTTATATTTGAAGATGTGATAGTTAAGATAACGCTATGCCATCCAATGCCACCTGCACTCATTTAACAAATATTGCTATGTTATACTCAATCTTATAAATAAAAGCTTTTAGAGTGATTTTGTCGTGCAGGTTAGTGGTAAAGAGAATTCTTTATGCGGTAATCTGGTATGCCGATGCTATACTATTGAGGCTCCCTTCGTTACACAGACTGTGATGCGACTATTAAATATCAATATTTTATAAGAAGGGGCGAGTTATTTCTGATTCTTATCGTTTGTATTAACACCTTGTTTGTTTATAGAATAACTTGAGAGATCTAAATCTTTTATATTGGATCTGTTTTTGATCTTCGTAGCATCTGCTTGGAGGATGTTGAGCCAATTGTATTTTTTGATAAATGGATTTATGAAATTATTAATGATGTTATCGATAAAATTTTTGGTTAAGTATTATTTGGAATGACCTTCCAATATAGAGTGGAAGGAAAAGTATCATTAATCTTTAAACCACATAGGGACCTTCTTAATATGCTGACACTTTTTTAAGGGGATGATCAGACCTTCAAACTGAACGACCTTTTCTATAGGACAAACATCGAAATCGCGAAAAAAAATCAGCTATTCCATACAAAACTGCCAACCTACTTGAGCCAAATGTATGGAAAAACAGATTTTTTTTTCGCGATTTCGATGTTTGTCCCATAGAAAAAGTTGTTTAGTTTGACGGTCTGATCATCCTCTTAAAAAGTGCTAGCATATTAAGAAGGACCCTGTATACTCTACCGATCAAACTGAACAACTTTTACTATGATTATGTGGTTTAAAGGTTAATAATACTTTTCCATACACCGCGTATAACTATGAATAAAAAATATTATCTTCAAGCAGATGGTAATAGGTTCTGTTTTGTATACAACGTGTTAATGAAATGAAATTAGCTAAAAATAGTTTTTAATTCACTAAAATTTATTAATATTTAACAATCACTTTTTTTTCAGTTTGTCTCTACATATAGGTTTTACTTCCTACTTACCGTACCAAATAGTGCGATGACATTTGACCTGTAATATAAACATAGTAAGCGTTTATTCGAAACATCAATAGACATGATCGAGCTTCGATCTTGATGATACCGCGCCCGCGCCGACCTCTTCTGTACACAAAGAGGTCAGAGCAAGTCATGAAATAAGAATTAAGTGAATTTTCGAACAATACATTCGATCATGCCTGAGAACACTATTGCTATTTGAAAGTATGCTACATTAGGTATAGCTTGTATCTTTATTTGTAGGAACAAGTGTTCAGAACCAATGTCTTATACAAACATACATAGGTATGATCACAAATCTGTAATTGGCCTTATATTTACATGGCACATATTTATGTATCTGGTTGGAATGAATGGTTTATAGCTGTAATTAAATTGGAATGTCATTCACAAAACATTGTAAAAACTTCATTTATTCTCTTAGTAATAAGTTAAGTTTAAGTTAACTTAGAATAGATATAATTTTTTCCCATTATATATACACGGTGTAAGGAAAAGTATCATTAACCTTTAAGCCACATACTCTACCCATCAAACTGAACGCCTTTTACAATGGGAGCAAACCTGTCATCGCAAAAAGAATCTGCTGTTCCACGCGAAACTGCAATGCCTGCGCAATTCGACTAAAACGTATGGAACAGCAGATTTTTTCATTGTTCAGACTTGTTTTCTACCATAGTAAAAGTTGTTCAGTTTGATGAGTAGAGTATGTGGTTTAAAGGTTAATTATACTTTTCCTTACACCCTGTATACATGGGAATAAACTATATCTATTCTAAGCCGGAATCCACCCACTGTAGGGTATATGCATCTATTTTTTTTATGCCACCCTCATTTGTCCCCACAGTCCCGAGTATCTCGCGTCCACGTAGCTTCCGCGACTCTTCTTATATCGTCAACCCATTGGGCCAGCGCCGGGCGACCTACAATTCTAAGCCGGAAACTATATGGAAATCTAAGCCGAGAAGTTGTAAGGGATTTCTCGAAATTTAATCATTTTAATGTCATGAGGAAAATTAAGTCGAGGTTCAAAGAAGCCGTGGTGGTCCAGTGGCGAGTAACTTGCCAGACGTGCAGGAGGCAATGGTTCGATCCCCGTCCAGGTCGACGAATGAGTTTTTCTGAATTTATGTACGATTTGTAAAACCACTGGCTTTTCAGTGAAGGAAAACATCGTGAGGAAACCTGCATGCTTCAATTTCGAGGCATGTATTGTACCCACTGTCCATTATGTGGCGACGGGCTCACCCCCGTCACACTGGACAGAGTTTCGGCACTACTGGTGAATCGTGGATGTTCTGAGGTTTCAGAATATCTCTGACTACCCCCTCGGGGAATATAGTCGTGTGCATATGCTTAGGCTTATGCTAAAAGATTTGAGCAGAACAAGAACGCTTTCCCAAAAAGCTAATTCATTGATTTCTCTAGTAAATCCTCTAGTAATTTTAGTAAACAGGCATAAAACTGACTTTTGACAAAGTACCGTGAGGGATTGTAATAAAAACTGACATAACATACTGCTCCTAATTTGATCCCAGCTTTTTGTTGATCAAAATCTAATGCTTACCATGAAACTATGACGCACCTTACGCGGCCATCTTCATCTGTCATTTCGGAATTATTAAAAAGAGAAAAAACTATCGAGACCACAATAAAAAAAAACCGCTGGGCACCCGCTAGGTTGATAGCAGCTTTATCCTTTTTCTGACACAAACGATAGATCGGATCTCTACCACCAAAGGGCAGTATTTTTTGAACGAAATACTTATGTCGTATAAATTGAAAAGCGAAATATTTCTGTTATTAGGCACAATTTATAGCTTTATGTCCATTAAAGGATATTTTATCATGTAGGTTTTGTGGTCGTGGGTTGAACTCGTTTCAGATGTAATGAGGCTTATGAACGAATATATTAAGTTAAATGACACGGTTTTTGTGGGGTGATATTTTGGGGCAGTTTATCGAAGTTATACGGATGTTATTATTATAATTCTTAGCATATTGTGGACAAATTACCCACTTTCTAGAGAAAAATCGTCGCCATTGTTATTTTTGGTCATAATTATTATTTATAGCCTTTTCCAAAACAATATCTTTGCTACAGTTATTATAATTGGTATATAAGGTGTTACAAAAGTACAAATAAATATTTAAGGGGTGGTTTAGACCATCAAACTGAAAAAGTTTCCAACCTGACCAGTATCGAAATCGTGAAAACAAAATTCTGACATACTAAACTATAAATCTACTCGAGCTAAATGTATGTGGTCCCATAGTGAAAGTTGTTCAGTTTGATGGTCTGAACAACCCTATTAAAAGTTTTAAATGTTTCTTTTTATTTGTGTAAAATCTTGTATTTTTAGATAATAAAATTAATAATACATTACTAAATTATTAAAAAACTGTTACAAAGGCATTATTTTGAAAAAGGTTTGATAAACAGAAAATAGAAATGATAATAAATAAAGCTGATGGATAGCCTATTATGGTAATAAACTTATCAGCAGAGCCGAGTCATCAAAAATAAATAATTACTACCTATTACGAATACATATTTGTACTCAAGTCATGTGGATGTTGTATGTATTCAGGGTCCAACTTAATATGCTGACACTATTTTAAGGGGATGATCAGACCATGAAACTGAACAACTTTCTCTATGGGACCAACATCGAATTCACGAAAAAAATATCAGCCGTCCCCATACATTTGGCTCAAGTAGGTTTGGAGTTTGGTATGGAACAGCAAATTTTTTTGCGATTTCGATGTTGGTGCCACAGAAAAAGTTGTTCAGTTTGATGGTCTTATCATCCTCTTAAAAAAGTATCAGCAAATTAAGAAGGACCCTAGGTATATGAAATATGTTTGTAAAATTATGTTTTCGAAATCGATGTCTCATTTCATCTTATTTTTAAACAAGACTTGTCTAGAATAGATTCTTAACTTAACTTAAATCACTATAATTATGTCTAAGATTTTATGCTTTTATAAAGAATTATTATCTTGCAAAACGAATAACTAATTAGATATGAATTTTGCAGACGTGTAACGTCGCATTTTTGGCAAATTCCATTTTCAAAAACAATAAAGTCTAAACGCAAATTCACAGTCGACTCCTAAATTAGCTACGGCTATTAAAATGGCCGGCGTCTTTTAGCAGTTCGTGTTACACTTTATTATTTAAAATTAACAAAGAAAACACATGGTATTTGAAAGGCTTTTTGGTTTACCGATTTGACCAGCAAGCGTTTAAAACTACACAGCCTTATATTTCCCGAGCTCTTTAAATTCAAGTTTTTTTCCGAAGGGCGCTCTGATCCCATTTGGTCTTGCCTGAGAGTTGTAAGTTCCCACAGTTGTTGGGAGATGGCGCTGATCCTAGAAAAATAACGTGATAATAATATTATAGAATACGCATTATGTTTTGTATTACATAGTCGTCTAAAAGAGAATATAAATGCAGTTTGTATATTTTTTTTCTGATATATAAGTTTAATTCTTTATATTAAATAACATGAAATAGAGTCAATGTTGAAATATGAGAGTAATTTAGATACTAATATTGAAATAAAATATTTTTTTAATATTTTTGTAGTAAAATTAATTTGAGTAACTTTTTAATTTCTGAACTTGTACTTCAATTATCTTAGTCATTCATCTCAGTCAACCTTCATAAGCTTTAGAAGAGGAAAAATGTTCTTGATACTTACACAAAGATTGCTTTTAAATATCAGCTACCTAATCTTGAACTTTTTGCGATGAGAATTAAATGGAAAAACATTAATCTTAGAAGCACCTTTGTTGCTAGATGGTTACTTTTAGATTTTTTGTGACGTTTGGCTTTTGGAAAATTGAGTGTTAGGTAGTTTGCTCGATATAATTGAAGGTCAGTTTTCCATTGAAGATTACCTACTCTAAGTAAGTGTAACTAATGCTTGTTATACTATTCATACTAAATTTTGCCATGAACCTACAGGTAATGGTAATGTGTTACATAAAAAATAAGAAAAAAGAAATATTTATAATGTAATATACGGAAAAAGTTGGTTATTACTATCTTAAATGAATCTACTTAAAATAACGGTGGATCTAAATAAATAGGAAAGAAATTCTACATAATTTTTAACTATGTATTCACAAGCTTTGATATGTATATTTTCTGGCATATCATCAAATATGTCAATGGTCTCAAAATAATAAATAACTTTATCCCTTTGCAGACAACACTAAAGTCCTATTACGAAAATAAATGATATTTTTCATCTATTTTTGAACATTTTCGTTCGAAGACTGCCCCTCTGGAGCATCTGGGAAAGATTCTCAACTGGACAGATCCTTTACTGGACACATTCGCAACTAGACAGATCGCATCTACCATTTCTCTGCAACTTTGCTCATGTCTATAAACGCCGCAGATCGATTGATTATTCCACTTGCTACGTATCATCAAATATCAAGAATACAGTCTCAATGTATATGCAAGAAACGACCAAGACAGACCCAACGGTTGCCAACGAACAATTCGAGGGTAGATGTGACTCAGCAAATTTATAGTATTGCTTTTTTAAGTGCCATTGATTCAACGAAAGTTGCTAATGGACACCCTGTTTTGTTTGGAATGATGACGAATGCTAAATATTGGTTAGAAAATAGCTGGTTTATAAGTTTTTTAGATAAATAAATTTAATTTAACAAAAACATAGAATTGTATAAAATCTTAAAAGAATTTCAAAGTTTTCCTACATTTTCATCTTATTGAAGAACCATGTTATAAGCTAATCTAGTGCAACTTAGAGCTTGTTTTTGGAAGATTTTAGTAGACCAACCACCATTTCTATATAATTTCTAAATTACCTTGACCTTCTGCTACCTATTCAATTGAATACAAAACTAGGTTACGTTTATTAAAGCTGTTTTTAAAGATATTATTTAATGTGATCATGTCTTAAAGCATGGACATTTTTAATTAGTAACATTATATTAATTACTATTACGATTAATTGTATGGTTTGGAGCCAAAGAAAAGAGAAAAAATGTCAACAGTGATAAAGATAAAAGATAAAGATGCATTTATTTGTATGACACTGTATACTGAAATTCCTTTGCTTAACTTTACCATATATCAACGTAAATCCAAGATTGAATACTGGTCCACATTTGAACGCCAATACTTGTGTCGTCATTCCTACTCAACAGCGTTCAATAGCCAGCGAACTACTAACATGGCACGTGTGCTTACAAAGAGACCAACTTAGCTGTCCAAGTTTTGGTCCACTTTGTACCCAATTCATCAAATTAAATTCGATATATGTATTTATAATAGCATACCGTTTATTAAGTTTGCAATTTGTTTAAAATGTTGATACTACTAAGGTTGATTTTATAATATTATTATGATGAAGGGAAAATCACCTCTTGGATGAGGGCAGCGCAGGACCGGTCGTTGTAGCGATCATTGGGGAAGCCTTATTTCCAGTAGTGGGTGTCTATCGGCTGATATGATGATGGCAGGGAAAATATATATTTTCTAATAAATTATAAGGGAAAATAGAGGGGAAGAGAGGCGGAGAAAGACCTAGGCAGACTTATCTAGCAAGTGAAGGAAAAGGTTTATGTCGTGTCGTATTAGAACTCAAAACACTAGCTGAAAAGTGACTGGATTGGCGAATACTGCACTGGCAAGAGCGTAGCACTTAAATAAATAAGATGAACATGATTTTGTTAGTCATGTCAATAATTTGGTGATATATTTAAACAGATATTGTTTTCTCGAAACATAAAGTACAATCGGTTAAAGACACACTTCTGTATTTTTTGTACATCTCGATTTTGAAAGAAAGAAAAATATAAGTTTATTTAGACTTTATGAAGTAACTGATAATTTAAATAAATACCACTAGGCTAAGTCTTTATCTTAGCACAGATCTTATTTAACCAGTGTATGAACACTTTAATAAATTTTAACATTTTTTTTTACATGGAAATATTTTTACAATTCAAAACATAATCTGTAACATAATGATTTCCTAAAAAAGAATAGCAATAATTTAAAAGAAAAGCATACGAAGCAGCTCCAGCATAGAAAGGCGTAAGTAGAACAAACTGTTTAGAACGTATGTTAGTTCCCGACAATACGTTCGATGTCAAACTGTTAACTCGTTAAAACTTGTATATTCATAGTTACACATACTCCCAGCTTATCGTACGTCTAGCCAACGTTTTATAGTTAACGTAATGATGCAATGGTCTATAAAGCATAACACAGTTACCGAAAGTTTTTATTTCGTTGTTAAATCTTTAACTTTGGTGATATAGGAAGATAAGACTCTTCTAGCTTACCTTTTACTTCTTCATCGGGTTGGTTTCTCTTTATTACAGGAGGTTGACAGTCAGCTCTGAATATCTCCGTCTATCTCTCGCCAAATGAAACAACTTTTCGACGCTGGCTATGCTTGTCCATTCTTCCAGGTTCACGCTTTTCTTGTCCTCTGCTTTGCCCAATATTTTAGTCTGGAGTCTGGTCAGCTGGTATCGCTCATGATATGACTAAGATAGGCGTTAACAGGGTATAAATTAAAACATATCGTTCAGTAGGGATAGCATATCAAGCACGACAAAGCGACAAAACGAGAAAACCGTCAAGCGTGCTAGTCAAAATAACAAAGACAAGGAACATCTTGATTTTTCTCATTTTTTCGGTTGTGGCATGCTAGGCCCTGTAGGCTTCAGGCCATCAAACTAAATAATATTCACTATTGTGCTAACATTGAAATCGCGAAAGAAAAATCAGCTGTTCCATAGAAAATGTCAATAGAATTGACGAAAAGGTATGAAAAAGCGGATTTTTGTTCGCGTTTTATAGTAAAAGTTGTTAAGACTTATGATCTAAAAAACCCCATAAAGTATGTACCTAAAGTATTTAAATTTACACCCTGTAGGGATTGAACATTGTATATCTTAGCAAAATGTTTCCATTTCGGTAAGCAAAATTACTAATCGATAATATTATGTTTGATCACCAATTCCGCTCTGATAAACAACCATTTCTAGCAATCATAAATCACGAAAATCTAGGCTTTAGTTACGACCCAGATAACATTTGATACTAAATTCAGATTCAACGATAATCCGTACCCAAAGTGACGTAATACAAGAAAATCTCCAACTAAACCCAGTATGAATTCGCCCCACTTTTGTAAAGGATGTTACACGAACTTATATAAACAAACTTCTCTGGAATCTCGGATTGGTATGCACAGATAGTTTTATTTTCTCGCGAAGAACTTTCACAGTTGATAAAAGTCAGTCATGCTCACTCGCTGGTCCATGGATAATGAAATCGTCTAGTTTCCCACTGCCACATTTTTTTGTCCGTCGTGACAGCATTTTTCGTTGTGATTTATCCGGGTTCAGATTCCCATAACCCAATTTATTTTCCTTTATCGAGGCGTTTTATTGGTGTTTCACAAGAATAATAACGGGTCGAAAAAAACATTGAATTATCTTGTTATTTTTCTTTGGCTTTGTTTAAGCGATGTCCGTGAACCCTTTTGTAATTTAGGTTAGATTTTGTATCATTTAATGAAAATTGCTGTTAAAGCCGTAGTGCCTAATAATTTTGCTTTAATGTAATTTGAAACAAAGAAGAACAAAAATTAGAATCCAGCGGCAGCTACCACTAAAGGAATTAAAGTAATATTGTATAATAATAACACGGATTGCGACAGTTATATTTATAAGGAATTAATGAACGCAGATCTTGTTATAATTTTATCAAAATAATGTAGTACCTACCTATTCATTTATGCCAATTACAAGAATTATGTTTATCATAACTTTGCGAAACATGGATCGGCAGTTACGAAATCAAAGAACTGTTTGTTTTAATAAGAAACATAAGAGACATTGTTGATTGAGATAAAAATGAGGAGAAAACGAGTCTTTTGGAATGATAGAATGTCACTTAATTAACTAAGTAATTTTAATTAATTATCATGGGAACTTCATAGCAACTGAGTCAGCTAATAAAATGTAATTATGATTCAGTTTTCGGGCAAGTTTTCCTTGACCTAAATGAGTTTACGTTGCAAAATTATATGTCAAAAAGTTTAGACTTCAAGTCTCTCAAAATATCTCAATTTAACTTAGCAGTGTTTTGTTTTTACGGTTAGTAACAATGAGATTCATTTTCTAACTACAAAGATTTGCAGTTAGAAAATATCTCGTATCTCGTTGTATTTTTGTAACACCTTGAATAGCAATTATCAAATTACTATTCAAGGTGTTACAAAAATACAAATAAACATTTAAGGGGGTGGTTAAGATTTATACCATCAAACTGACCAACTTTCACTATCGAACCATTATCAAAATAAAGGAAAAAAATGTTTCATACTAAACTACCAATCTACTCTATCTAGCTAAATGTATGAGACAGCAGGTTTTTTTTTCGAGATTTCGATGTTGGTCCAATAGTGAAAGTTGTTCAGTTTTATGGTCTAAACAACCCCATTAAATGTTTATTTTTACTTTTATAACACCTTGTATAGCCACGATTCGGTAAAATTTTTAAAATATTATTAACAATCTAAAGTTAGCCACACTTGCTTGCTTATTAAAGTTTCAATTAAGACGTCTGTGAGGTTAGAATCAAGATAAGGCAAATTATAATAAACAAACAAAGCTCCAAAGCCTAACCCCAATAGTCGCTCCACAGACACTCCTTATTTGTCTTACAATTTAGTTTCCTACAAGTTCTGTGTTCCCATGCTCCCATTACCCGCCTAACAACAGCGATGCATCGGAATTGGCCAGAAAATCACGATACGATAAGTATCTCTCCGTTGTCACGAACCAATTTCGACCGAAACGCTCCCGGTCGAGATTTGAGTGAGAGGACGTGACCTTTTGAACCAAGTTGAAGTGTGAACCGTCATGTGCCAGCGGGTGGCGTGAGTTGACCAAGCAACGAACAAATTTTTGACTAAATCAAAACAGAATAAAAACGGGTCAAGTGCGAGTTGGACTACTCGCGCACCGAGGGTTCCGTACCACATCACCACACAACATAAATTTACTTACAAAAATTTTGTTTTCTCTGGCATCTTTAGCGTGACACCGACTCACACTTGGCCGGTTTTTATTATTTGTTGTATTACTGTAGAGTTTGCTCTACAGGGTGTTAGGGTAAAAAGTTGCATTACTTTTATCATTGTTTATCATTGATTGTACCTATGATATTGATCAAATTTCCCTAAGAAATCAATAGGGAATTCTCCAAAAAATGTTAACACTTTCCATACTAAATGCATTCAGCTGATCAAACGTTTGTATGAAAAGTCGTAATTTTTTTGCGAATTTCCTATAGGTTTCTTAGAGAAGGTTGATCTGTATCATGGGCACAATAACCCTTTAAAGTAATGCAACTGTTTAATCTAACATCCTGTATAATCACAACAAGTTTAACGCTTGTTTGTATTACCGTTTTTTCGGTAGAGCGAGAAGAAAAAACGGTGATAAAAAATAGTTTTTGTCTCCCTTAATTTTTAACTTTTTGACATTTTTATTGTGTTAGCAAATTCGCCGTAATAACGCACATTCTGTGAAAAATTCCAACCATCTAGCTATAACGGTTCAATAGTTACAGCCCTAAATAGGTAAGACAGACGGACGAACGGACAGCGTAGGCTTCAGAATAGGGTCCCGTTTTCACCCTTTGGGTGCGGAACCCTAAAAATCGTCGGTAGGTCTTGTTGCCCACGTCTCTCGGATTACCGACGTCGATCAAGTGCCACGGCAGAACAAAAATCTATCTGATTTGATTTGACCCTGAGAACTCGGATTAGTCATAGCCTTTTGTTATATTTGGATAAAGGTAGAAAAAATAAACATGGATGTTTTGTACTTAGATATGGGTTTGATTGATTGATTGGGAAATTGTTGTTATGTTTTTCAGACACATGATTCATGGACCAATCTTTAAAAGAAAAAACCGGCCAAGCGCGTGTCGGGCCACGCGCAGGGTACGGTTCAGTAGTTGTCCGTCACAATATACGGACTTAGAAGGGGGTTTTTTGTTTTATACTACGGTTTACGGCCGATAAAGTCTAAAATGTACATTTTACAAGTTGGTTGACTATTACTCGTTAACTTGTAAAGCCTACTTAGCGTGATAGTTTTCCTTTTAATTTCGTTATATAGGTACACTACTGCCTTGAATTTTTTCGTGTATCCAGTAATAACCGTTTAGTTGGCAGAGGAGGGACACACACACACACACACACACACTAATTTTCACTTTAAAGCTTAATATATCCCTAATGGATCCCTAAATCGAAAAATGGTTTTCCCATACCCACAATATTTTTAAAAGACCTATCCAACGATACCCCACACCATGGGATAGACGTGAAAAAGGAGGTACGCTAAAAAAATATTTTTCAAGATTTTATTTTACCACTTTGTCGGCGTGATAAATATGTATACCCATGTCAAATTACAGCTTTCTAGTACTAAGCGTCTCTGAGCTAAGCCGCGGACAGACGGATATGGCGAAACTATAAGGGTTCCTTGTTGACTACGGAATCCTAAAAACTACATCCTTTTCACTTTTTATTTTTTACTTTTATTGTAAAAGGATAATATTTTTTAATTCTTCAAATGAAGTTGTAAGCCAAAACCAAGAGATAAGATTAAAATTTCAGTTTGCCCAATATCTGGTCAATTTCTTATCTTTTTGGGGACACATTGCGGATGATCGAGGGAGCCAGTGGTGCATTTAACCGTGAAATCCGAAGATAGTCCGATATCCCCGGATATTGATAGCAGGTATCTCGAAACCAGAAATAGTTTTGGGAGAGTATTAGAGATAAAATAAGGGTGAGTGTATTGGCCTGTTTATGTCAGTTTGATTTTAACGGTTTGATGATTAAGATAATAATGAACAATTAATACAGAGTAAATCGATCGTTGGCGTAGTGGAGTTTCGGTATGGGAAACGATCACCGAAGTTAAGCAACGTCAGGTCCGATCAGTCTTTGGATGGGTGACCGTTTAGTGGTTTTTAATCTCGAGCGGTTCCGTGCTTTGGAAGGCACGTTAAACAGTTGGTCTGGGATCTGTCAGATGGCGTTGTAACTATTTGTTGAGCCCGGTCAGAGGCCTATTAAGGCGGCTTGAAAATTACCTGACCGCAAGTTGACCACTAACTTGCCTCCGCCAACACGCACTGCGCTCGCGTGGTGGAGTATGGCCCACTCCCTCTCACCCTTACTTACTTACTTAAAACAGACTCAACTGTATCAAACAGCAGATTTTTTTGCACGTTTCTTGAGGGTGGCTCCATAGTTAAAGTTGTTCAGTTTGATGGTCTGAATTCACCGTTTCAGTATTTGCCAGGCTGTCATATACACCCTGTATGTTAATGTCTTTGTACCTATGTGTATACTATTGTTGTATTTGTTTATATCATTGCGTTAACTTTTATGTCTCAAAATAGGGTAACATTACATTATACAGGGTGTAAAATCAAATACGTTACATACTGGGGGTACTTCAGGCTATCAAACTGAACAACTTTTTCTATATAAGACCAACTTTGAAATAATGAAAAAAATTTGCTGTTCCACAGAAAATTACAGCTACTGGACTAAAATGTATGGAACAACAATTTTTTTATACAATTTCGAATTTGGTTTCACAGTTCGTAAAAGTTGTTCAGTTTGATGGCCTGAAGTACCCCTTTAAGTATGTAACGTATTTAAGTTTACACCTGTATGTCTCCATGTCAGAACGGTGACTATTCGTAAACAATTTAAAGCAAGTATCCATTGAATAATTTGTTTCTACATCGTCTGACCACTATCCGCTTTCACTCGATTAATTTCATAGTGGTTGACCTACCGCGGTTTTTTTGACTTGTCGCTAGTAAAAAACTGTCAAGGGTCTTACTCATAAACAAATTCGTTTGAAATTTTTAAATAAATAGTGCCAGTTGTTGCAATATTGGAGGAAAGAAGTGGACCATGCGGTCATTCGAAACATGTCAACCCATATGTTGCTCGCGACGAAGCTCACACTTTTAAAAACGATTAAAAAAAATCAATAACTGCTCTTCGGACCGTGTCCGACAGAAGGTCACATAAATACATTTCTAACTAGCTACGAATGTATTGTAAATCTCTTTTATAGCTACTATAGTATATCCATGACGGTTGAAATATGACTTGAGAGCGTTCTCTACCTGAAAAGGGACCATCATTATGGGTTGTGATGATTGTCGGCAAGCCGAAATTATTTTGGGACCCTTTTTTTTCAAGGATACAGAGTTTCTCATTTCTGAATAGTTCGATGTAGAAACAACGAATCTAACAGTGAAGCCGACATTTGGTTCGGATACAAAGCTTCTAAGTTTTTGTTATATTTATATCCGTCGGCAAAACAAAAAGGTTTGAAAAACATGTCTGTTCTAACAAACCACAAAGATTGTTGGTAATAAATGAGCAGAATTTAAGGATGATGATTTAACAACGGTTAATTATACTGTTTCTTGTGTAAACTTTGTAACATTTGTAGATAAATATAAGATAATTATAGGTGAAGAATAAAAACGTAAGATTATTTTGATAATTTTGTTTTATTTAATTTACTATTATGTTTAACAGTCGACATAATGATAATAATATTACTTACTGGCAGACCCATAGCTAATGATACCATGATTTAAATTAATATGTGCACATACAATTTTAAGGCTACAGTTTCAGGCACATAACATTTCTATGATGGTCTCATAAACTATGTGGTCGATATCTATCTAATTTCAACACTTCAATGCTTAACTAATGACTAGTAAAACTATACAGAATTAATAACTTTATACAAGGCTTAGTCAAATATCTCTATCTACAAAATATTTGGTAACAATGAGATAATATAATATACTATACCAAAATACTTTATACAAGTTACATCACTCCTGATACTGGCAATAACTCGTATTATAATTATGTATCAGTCTTAATGGACAACAAATTTTGTAGCATTTGTCGTAATTAATGTTATACAGATTTATAAGGTCGTAATGTAAAAATTTACATTACATAATAAATTTTAACAGTACAGTCTCTTATAATATGACGTAGTCTATGTAAGTACTACTAAAGAACGTTGTCATATAACATTTTGGCCAAATCTTTTTTCACCCGACATTTGTAAAACTATCACGTTTGAATAAGGCATGAACAACTTATAAATGCAGTCTACACATGTGCTTGGAATGTGACGTTCCATTAAGAAATGTCTAAGTCAGATAACGATTGCTTCAACCATCTTATCATCTATGTGTGGCTAAATGAGTTTGAGGCAGGCACTCGTGTACTGACGACCGTGGTTGTAGGTAACCTTGTTCGTCGAGCATCGAAGGGGAGTGATGCCCTGGAAGTTGATGTTTACGCAACGTATTAGGAGGCCTAGGACGACCACCGTAGGGCTGCTCGTAATTTTGTGTGTCTATCGAAATGTAACTGTGATGTAAATGCTCACCATCTTGAATCTGACTCGTCAGTGTTGTGTTTGTCAACATAGACGTGTCATCTTCAATGTTTATTCCTACATTAGCGGTAGTTGGTGTTTGTGGAGGTATAGCATCGTATTTGTACCAATGCTCAGGCGCTGTGGGAGAAGCTGTGTATCTAGAAGGATGCCTCCTACCGTTTGGACAGACGCCATGATTGTAATTCAATGTATCTTTGTTCCACTGTAGGTTAGAGATGTCTGGCATAACGAATCGAATTTTTTCCCAGAACTTCTTTTCACCCCACAATAAAACGTTGCAAGTTTTCAAATAGTTTTGAAAGTCCAAATCTAAATTTAGCGCACTAATATCTGTTGTCAAAATGAATACTACTCTATGGCGTCTAATGGAAGGGTGGATTGAAGTGATAACATGTTTTATGGCGGCTTTGAATGATGTTTTGGACCATTCATTTTGTAAGAAATTGAACGATACAAATATTAAAATTCTTTTTGATGATTCTGAAGCATTCGTTATTTGTTCAGCTAAATAGTTCTCAGGAGCATGTTGTAAATCTCTATAATGAAAGCACATTGTGTAACCAGAGTGTTCCATTTCAGGAGCTACTACTTTAGATACAAAATCATCGTCCAACAAACTATAAACAGCATATCCATCATACAGCATATCCCTATCAAGCTCACTTTCTTGAATAGAAGCACTTTTGAACAATCGCACTCCGTATTTAGAATGAGCCCAAAGGCGCACATTTTGTCTGAATGAAAACGCTAAGGCACCAAACAATAGAATTAGAATTACACTTATAAGAACTACAGCTAAAAGAGGTACAAAGTTCAATTTTATAGTGCTCACTTCATCGTACTGAAAAGGCTGATTTTCAGTTGGTATAGTATTGTCCGTTACACTTGAATCACGACACTTATCAATCACGTCAAACACTGTCAGATTTGATAATAGTCCATTTTCGTCAGCACAAAACATATCAGCAGGATCTTCGTAAGTCTTCTTAAACCAATTTTGCAGCGGGAGAACGTTCTCGCAAGTGCAAGTAAATATATTTCCTTGTACATTGACGCTTTCTAAATGGACGATGTGCGCCAACTTTTTGTCCAGGTCAAGAATCTTGTTGCCTTGTATGTGCGCAACTCGTAAAGATGACAAGTTCTCAAAAGTTTTGTTTGCGACACTTGTCAAGAGGTTATCATTTAAATATAACTCCCTCAAGTGTTTTGTTTGTGAAAATTCTCCACCAGTTAGCTCAGTCAAATGATTGTTTTCCAGATGAAGAACATTCAAAGAGTGTAATCCATTCAAGGTGTCATTGTCAAAGGTTGCAATGTTGCTATTGTTCAGATACAACTTATGTAATTTCTTTTTGCCAATGAATAGGTGACTGTTTAGTGAGCCAAAGTCATTGCCATCGAGATAGAGTTCAGTGGCATCCATAGGTATCTTCTCCGGTATTTCAGTATAACCTACATTGGAACAGTCAATCACATTTGAATTCCAGTTGCTGTCATGGAAGCAGGAACAACCTTCAGGGCATGTCATTTTACAGTCACAAGCTTCAAAATCGCAACAGAAGCAGCTTGAGGAGCAGTGAGTTTCGTACGAGCAAAGGAACTGAGTTTCAGGAACATCCATCAAATTAGCCTTCCCGCCATATTTGTTGTTGACAACCTCACACATAACTGAATCCAAGTCCATGAATCTCGGGTATTGCCTCATATGATTCCAAAGATTTATCTTTTGCAGCCAAATCATGTGACAGTTGCAGACAAATGGATTATTTCCAATAAAGAACTTTGGCAATAATCTATGCTTCGGTATATGGGGCAGAGTAAACGCTGATAGTTCAACGGTTCTCAATTTATTGTCTGTCACGACGACTTTTTCTAAGCTTCTTTTCTGCAAAAACGTACCTGGGTGAATCGTGTGAATTTTGTTGTTATTCAAGAAAAGGACTTCAATAGAGTCAGGTATCGATTTTTCGTCGACGTTTTCTAATGCATTGTAGCTTACGTCCAGCATACGGATGTTTTGTTGCGAGTTGTGTTCATTATCTAGTTTCGTAATATTATTGTTGTGAATATCCAACCATTCAAGACTTAGTGGCATATAGCTATAATCAAAGTAAATAAGCTTGTTGTCCGATATATTGAGCCATCCAAGGGTATTCAGCTTAGTAAAAACGCCCCGAATGTCGCTCAGCTTATTTCCATCTAAGCGGATTGCTTTCAAAGTAGGATTAGACAAAAACGCGTCTTGCTCAATGGTCTCAATCCTATTCGAAGCCAAATTTAGAACTTGTAAAGATGGAAGAGTGCTAAATGTGTCTTTAGGTATGCTCACAATATGGTTATCTACAAGACGCAACCCATATAACTCTTCTAATCCTTCAAAAGATGTATTGTGAACTTTAGTTATATTGTTTTTGCCAATGTCTAGAGATTTCAAAAATCGAAGCTTTCTAATACCATCAGGCACAACATTGAGACTGTTTCCATTTAGGCCTAAGTCTTGCAAGTAGGTTATGTTTTCAAAGCAACGCTCATGAATTGTAGAAATCTGATTATTATCTAAATACAGCTGGCTCAACACAAATAAATTGGAGAATATGTGCTCATTGAGTGTTTTCAATTTGTTGTCTGATATGGATAGTTGATGCAAATTCTTCAGTTCAGCAAAAGCCCCATTACTTATTGTTTCAATCGCATTGTTGTCTAAATTTAAGACTTGTAAGTTATTCAAGTCTTGAAATAACTTCGGGTCTAATCTGGCAAGAGAATTGTAAGATAAGTTCAATATAATCAAACGAATGAGCCCGGAAAAAGTATCTCGGTTGATCCATTCATTACCAAGGCGGTTTCTCGATAAGTCTAACTTCTCAAGCTGATCAAGTCCTTCTAGCAAACCCGGAGCCAACACAGCGAGAGAGTTGTTTGCTAATGAGATCTCTTTGATAACTCTTGATGATTGAAATAGTTCCGGAGGGACGGCGACTAATTTATTCCCGGACATGTTCAGGATTTTCAATGAATTCAATCCAACAAAAGCTCTATCTCCTATCTCATTAATGAGGTTGTTGTGAATGTACAAGACTTCTAGAGATCTCAAGCTAGAAAATCCATTATCGGGCAGTCTCAAAACACTGTTATGTGATAAATCAAGCATCTTCAGACCCGTGTTACATGATTTTCCTGGCGCAATAGGTCCTTTCCCCCAGTCAGAGAAGCCAATCTCGGATATGTCTTGGATTTTATTATTTGTAAGGTTCAGTGACTCCAAACTGAAGAGCGGACAAAAAACTTCAGATGGCAACATGTAGATATTGTTGTCACCTAAATCCAATGACCGAAGCTCCATCAAACCACGAAAACTTTCTGCATGGAATTCCATAGTCATCGCAGGCCAATCAGTATTGTAGGAACGTAGTGTCAAACTTGTCAAGTCGCGCAATGGAGACAAAACAGTAGCAGGAACATAACGAATTTTGCAGTACTCAATGCGCAGGTCTTCCAGTTTTCGCAGTTGACCCAAAAAACTGCCGGTGTTCATGTGTAAAGAACTTTCAAAGAAAAGCAAATCGGTGCATGTCAGTTTCAACTTGTTGATATTGTACGCCTGCGCGGTGGTAATGTTTTTGAACAAGAAGTCTGCAGAACCAATGGTTTTGATGTTACACGTGAGAAAGTTAGATTCACTCAACTTTGTGTCCGAATAGTCCCACTGACAGCCGGCGGGGGCGGGCAGCGCGGAACGTGCGCGCGCACCGGCCACCACGAGCAGGCACATCCAAACTTTTAACGAAATCATTTCGTATAAGTTCTTCGTCATATTTTCACAATAACACAGTTCATTTGTCACTAATAATCACTTAAAGTATCCTTGAAAACTTGTCAACACTTTACAGTCAATGTACAAAAGTTGATGTTGTTGTATACAATGCGTTTTACAGCGCATGTAAACACAAAGTGCGGGATCGCGGTAAAACTTTTGACGCAGCCATGCTCCCCTGCGGTCGGGCGGTAACTGACCTACGTAAGTTTGAACGAACGAAAGCCGCATGGGTGCCGGGAGAGGGGGGTGTGGGTGCGGGGCGTGGAGGGTCGCTTCGATGACGGGTGGGACCCGCGCTCACGGCTCACAACAGATGGCACGCGTGTTTTTAAATATGTACTTGAAAAATATTGGTTATGCTTATGAAGCGTTGAAGACCTGCGTTATTCGTTGGATGCATCTCCTCAAGTTTCATCTCAAAGGAGGTCGTGGTATCAATTATGAAACAGTAGCATAGAAATAAATCTTCGAAAAGTTGTAAATTTTATTCCATCCTGAAACCTTCAGAGGAGACCCTTGCTGCAACTATACCTTAAGGGGATATAATCCGGAGCGCGCTCCATACAAACGTACTATGGTGTTATTTTCAATACTAACCAATTAAAGTCAATAAAGTTTTGCTGAAACAATCTTGAAACAAATATCTATGCTTGTATGAAGTCAGATTTTCGTTAAAATATACAGTTTCAATGCTAGGATTAATTTAAGATTTGTATGGAAATCTTTGAGGCACTGTAACTTTAAAACTATACATTTTAACGAACATCGGACTCTACATAAGCATAGAAATTTGTTTTTAGATTAATTCTGAAAAATGTCATTGAGTTTAATTGGTTAGTATTGAAAATATCACCATAGTTCGTTTGTATGGAGCGCGCTCCGAATAATGTCCTCTTAAAAATATTTGTAGTGCAAACACATTTACATAAACTCACGATCGTTTTCCCTTTCGGGGTGGTCAGAAACATTATTACAACTATTAACTATATGTTCGTTTAGCAATTTAAGTTTCAGGATGGAATCACATGTCAGAATATTAGTAGGCAGTAAAGTTTCTATCTGACATGTCTGTAAGATAAAGGCCCTAGGTATGTGTATACAAATTTAAAATAAAATAAGTTATTTGAGGTTAGACTAGACCCTACCCTAAAAGGAAAAGATTAAAAAGTTCATAAGTATAGTGCAAATTTTAACGTGAGGGGCGGACATTTTTACATCAATGCAGAATGTGTGATTGACAGCTCAGTGTAAATGTAAAGATATTCTGATTTACTGACAAAAGATAAATTGCTGTGTTTAAATATCTTTTGAATCATTTCACTTTAAGTAACTGTCTGAACAGATGTTCAATTACTGCAATGTCAATATACAATGGCTCGATGACTGTTTAATTTAATGTACTTTGTGGTATCGTTGTCGTTGTTTCATGTTGCCTATTGTCTTTATGCCTGTTTTTCAATCAACACACAAGATTTCGTCGTGAATACCACAAATCCTATTAAACTTTAAAAAAGCTAAGGAATTTTACGTTCAAGCTAGTTAGCTATAAAAACACGTCCATTCAAGAGGTGAGGCTATCGTGCGTCACCGCGAAGTCTAATCGCAGGCCATCGGATGCCATAACACGTGCGTGTCGAATTGCGTCTACCGTGGGAGACGTCTTAAGACCCCTAAACATCTACTGATCTTACAGACTCCTTTTATTTTTGTAGACTGTGAACACAGCCTAACAACAAACCAGACGAAAAGTTTTAAACACTGATAGTTGAAAGAACAGAAACTATAGTTTAGTAATAGCATGTGGTAGAAAAAAAGTAACGGACAAGGAGTAGTTACGTGAACAGAATAAAGGCTCAAACATTATATGAGGAGTAAATCATTGATGTGGTCAAGGCTTGGAATTTTATGATACTTCCCGGATGAATGTCGTGGATTATGTGAGATGGATTGATGCATCTATTGTACGTTCCTTTGACATTATCAAATTCAATTTGTCATTGAACTAGGACTCACGGGACAGGAGGGAAGGATCATGGTTTCATGGTTGAAGTTGCAATTCGCAAAGTTTATTAGAAAATGTTTTAGTGCAGAACATATTCAGGGGTCACACACGAGAACGATTCGCCGGTATAAGCTATTTCAGGATCATGAGATAATTAATGTTCTTCCAGTTTGAAAATTTCCAGGAAAGAGATTTCTCGTCCCAAGGTCGCTATGTATATCAGTCCGGACTATCGATACTCTTCGTCAATATTGAGAGTCAATATCTCACGTGCCTCAACCCAATATTTACAAGACGACATCAAACACAATATTACCACTTATCTCGTAACAACTGGCTCCGAAAACATCTCGACGATCTTCCCTTAGGAACGTTACATAAGTATTGTTGACATTGGCCGATATCAGTGGACCAAGTTCAATATGACTTTTATTTGGGTGAATCATTTCTTTTATCTTTCCTTGTTTATGAGTTTATCTAACATCTTTACTTTAATTTTTTTCTATACTTTACAATCTATATCGAATCCTTTCATTATAGAAAAAAACAACTTCATTTCAAATGCAACGTTTGAATTAAAACAACCTATGACTACCTATTCGAATCTGATAAAAATCTCTCTACAGATAATACAGCGGTCAACGGAAATAAGTCAATTAAATTTGATTTGATCGATCAATTGTATTTCTACTCTAGTACGAGTAGCTACATTAAAAACTGTAACAAAGAATAACAATATTTACTGACAATGTAATACGAATTCCAGTGAACGGAAGCTCTGCAACATAATTGAAACAGCTCTGCGTGAAACTTAGAGGCAAGACAATAGAAAACTACAGCCAAATTTTAACCGAAATGACGCGACAGTTACAGAAACAATTCTATTACCCGTAACCAAAAGCTTTTTGCATCCTTTTCAAAACTACGCCAGTCAAAGTCAAGTCACGGTCCCCTATGGAACAAACATTGAAAAAGCGAAAGATAATAGATACGACGTCCATGGAGACAAATTAACAATCGATGGACAGTTTCTCGAATGTACAACAAAAAAATCTTTTGAATTTTTATGTACCGCAATAAAAATAGTACTAGCGTCGTTTCCACTTAGACAAAAGAATTTCACCGCAAACACACAATTGCCCCTATAAAAATCGTTGAGACAATAGATTTAAACATAAAAGCCATCGGTTAGTTTATTGCTGTCAGCACCGCAAATAATGTTTGAAATATTTTGGTGTTATAAATATTTCACTGTTCATGTTTGGGCCTGCTAGTTTAAAACCTTTCATTTCTTTATTGATGCTGTGACCGCTATTACGTATTCGTGATTTTAAACGACTTTCCATGAAAGTATTACATTTCATAACAATGCCAGCTGAATAAAAAATGACTATTAGTCTGCGGAAAAAATATCTTGGCAAGATCTTCCTTGTAAATGACAATGTAATGAAATGCGTTACTCGTCTAGTAGTTTACCAGCTGATTGATGTGGAACTTGGTCGCCTTCCAAATTGTCTCGTAAGATTTGTGGTTGAGAATCTTCCTACATACATTACTGTTTGATGAGATCAAGACCCGATTGTTTGCACTTGTTTTGGACATAATGGAGCAACCTCGACGGGATCATTACACATCAAGCAAACGTATATTCAAGTATATTGAGCCACGCCGTACAAATGTTTCGTACAAGATAGAAAATTCAACCCTTAGTTCTTCAATCTAAGTATGCCATCAATTCGAAGAAGACCAATGCTCGAAGTTACGCTCGCAAAGAAATGCTTTGCTCGCTTTTGAACGTTGACTTCCGATGAAGACCGGCTTTAACAAAACACACCGAGCCAATTACAGCAATCTTTGTTTTGGAATTTGCACTCAAGTCTGACGTAAAATTTATTAAAGATCACTTATCACAACGACCCGTTTAGGTTGATGTCTTAAAAGCGTGATTGTTATTTGTAAAAGAAGACATCGCATCTGTTAGAGAGCATAACGTTGAGCGTTAAAGGCGTTTTAAGAGATAATCTGGACAAAATATAGCTCTCGTCTTTCGATAAAGGTGGTCTCAGTAAACAGGTACTCCCAAGGCACGTTTCGAGTCAAATAACCTGCAGGAAAGGGTCCGAAACAGAAAACTCTTTGTGCTAAAAACGTCGACCCCTTATCTTCCTTAGATGGGTCGCGGCCATAGACATAAGAATAACAAGAGTAGCTATTAAATAATAAACGCAATTGGTATTGTATAATTTACAATGCAATTAAAGGCTTTAAAATGTTTATGTCTGTGTTTAGCTAGTACACATTAGGGATTTACAACTTTTTGTTCTTTGCCTTCCCATTGTTTGAGAATGATTCGTAAGTGGGCAGTAAAGTTAAATAAATTATATTAGATCAGCCTATGAAATTTATTAAGCGTGAAATGGATTTTGGTAACTATAATAAATCTAAATGAAAGCACTACCTTTTTTAATCATCAGTCAAACATATAAGTTTTATTAGCATATAAAATAAGCTGAAAATGGAGGTGTGGTTTTTTGGATAGAAAGGCGCAATGTGAGTTCACGAGTTCATTAATAGTTAGGTAATATTTTTTTGCCATGTTTATGTTTAACGAATGACAAGCTGCCTTTAAACGATTTAACACACTGTTTCACCCAACAAAGTTATATTATATGTTGCTCCAGTTACATGCTTAAAAAGGTAGTTAATAGTTGAATTAACGTATCATTCTGAAAAGAATTTTGAACGTGAATGACCAGTCAACACCATAATTATCTAACTTTTAACTAACATTTTATTATATCGGTGGCATAACAGTTAAAATTGAATTGCTGTAGTGTATACAAAGTTCAAATGAATCAATAGAGTAGATTCGCCTGTAGTAATACTTTTTAAAGCGAATCCCAAAGGATGCTTTGTAAGACTTAGCTTATTGTTAGATATTCAAATTCAACCTCTAAAAGGAAATCTATAAACGCTACATTTCCATATTCGTGCCGTGTCTCTCGGCTCCATGTCTATCTGAAGCCTGCTTCCAGAGGCTTAGCACGAAGTCATCATTCATACGAGGAGATATCATCGTCGCTCTCGCGGCCACGGCTTTCTGCTTGTTAACAATAAAAACGTTATCCGGCGCTTACACAAAATGTGTCTCGGGAAAATGTCCACTCAGTCTTTTACTTTATTTTAGTTGTTTTACTTTCCCAGAGGCTAAGTGCTTTAAAATATTTACTAGGCTCGTTGTTGTAGTATGTTTTTTACGATTCGGTTTCGAACGATTTATATAAGTACATCGTTTTAAGATTCACGATTATCACATAAATAGCCGCTGCGTGGTTTACGGCTTAGAAAACGCCACTGAGTTTTATCCGAAGGTATTTACGAGACGACTAGGGGATAAGGTGTTGTTTTATGCAGTTTTTGTGGATAAAATGGGACACTTTAAGTAACTTTTTATTTAATAAAAAAATCCTTTAATAAAAAATATTTTGTCTAAAGGCCAAGGTACTTGGTTTTGTTTGCAATAGAGTTGCCACTGCACACTAAAAATTGTTGTTGTAGCAATGTTTTTCTATTACCGGGAAATTAAAACTGAAATAAATATCAATATCTTGGCAATTGTAACTTATAAAATAATCCATCTAGTCCCTTTTAAAGTCAAGTACTTTGCAAGATTCGAACCCGCTATTCTCGGCGAGGCACTATTGGAAGGATATGATTATGAGTTGACGCAAATCTAATTTGTCAACAGTTTTCAAGGTTTCCATGTTATTGCCCTAAATAGTTAAATGGAACATTGGTTGGTAATTGATCACTGCTTAGAGCGGCTAAGCATTTCTAAGCGACTCTGTTCAAGTTCTAAACACCTTCATAATCTCTTAACCTAATTACTTAATAGCCTTAAGACTAAACAGTTACGATTAATGCAATTAAGCAATCCAATATAGACGAAATGGCATCGCAAATTGCCAATCAATAATGACCCTAAGGATATGTAATTAACGATCGCATTAAGGGTTGCATTATGCATGACGTTGAATCTGTGTCCAATCTGTTATCTGCTCACAAACATTTACATAATTACGAATGTTTGACGATTTTCAGTGAACACGTATTGTAATTTGGTGTTTAGTTTCAGGTGAAGGATTTGCTGTGGAATGTAAGTCGTTTGAGGGGTTTGAGACATCGGTGTGCAAAAAGCGGCCAATAAGTGCGAATGAAAACTACTCCCCACATCAAGACCTACATGCACGCTGAAAAACATCTTTGGTTGTATGTTACCAAACTTTAGTGACTTGGAAACTATTCTGTAACACATAATCGAATTTGGATACATTATTTTTGCTGTTTATATCCCAATTTTGATGATGTGCTACAAAATAGTTTACCTACAAGTCACTAAAGTTTGGTTATAAAAAACTGAACTGCGGACTATCTGCACTGAATAAAACGTTTTGTTAAAAAAAAAAGTGTTGGTTTCAAAACTTGTCAAAATATTGTTGGGTACAAAACTTGTCGTTGAAAAGTTTTTTACAAAATTCCCTCAATTTCATTATCTAGAAATTTCACAAGAATTTCTTAATCGCCTCCTAGCATAATTCCTTTGGGGGCGTAAGAAACGTGTAAATAAATAGGTTATTTGATTTAGTAACAAATTAATCCTAAAGACAATTTTGGACTGAATGAACTCTGCTCACTTTATCAAAACTTGTTTTAGTTTTCTCGTAGGTACGTACAGGACGAGTAATTTTTTCGTTGCCTCTAAAAAATATTGTGTTCTTTCAATCGTGCATGAATGTTGTGATTTGTATCTAATATTTATATTGATTGACGTTTACACGATAATATTAGTTATGTACTGATGTATTTTTTTCGATGACCAATTTTTTCCCCCAGTCTTCTACTCTCATGTATCATAACAAACAAACTTTGATTATCAGTCCAAGTCTAAGTTTTTGTCACTTATATGATAATAGTTGTTATAATATTTGTCAATGGGTAGTTTTTTGGCCTGATATTATCTACGGAATTTTCGTAGTGAATTTTATTTAATTAGTAGTTAATTTTATAAAGCAGGAAAATTACGCTGAGAATGCCGACCGGAGAATTAAATCAAATCAAAAGTAAAATAATGAGGAATATACCGTTTGAATTTTTTTATCGTTCCGATACTTTCAAGGGTGGTTCAGACCATCAAACTGAACGACTTTTACTATGAAAGCAAACCTAAATTCGTTAAAAAATCGGCTGTCTCGTACATTTGAGTATAGTAGGCATTGCAGTTTAGCCTGGAACAGCAGATTTTTTTTGCGGTTTCATGTTTGGTCCGATAATAAAAGTTGTTCAGTTTGATGGTCTGAACCACCCCTGAATGTTTCGGAACGGAAAAAATCTTCCGGTATTTGGGGTGCAAGGAAAGAGACTCCCCGAGGGACGAAACCTGAGTTCATCTGGCGCACCCTGAGCAGTCAATCTCGATACGACCAGCTTACTGGTTACTCTTTACACTATAGCATGAGTGATTCTCTAGCTCGACTTTCATACAATATGCTGACACAGAAGAAGAGGAACACACTTAATATCTTGATGCCAAGTTCGAATACTAGGAAGCTTGAATAAAAGGGGATGTAAATGGTGTCCATATTTTACCTCATGTATGCGAGCAAATCTTTACAAAGAAGTTTGACTACTCACTAGCTAGTGGTTACCGTAAAAACCGTAAACATCCACACAAACAAAAAAGTAATAACAGTCGCCAAGGCTCTTTATTTAGAGCACATTTAACTCAAATCATAAACTCTAAATGGTTTTTTCAAAATAATATCACATGGTTAGCTTTCTGACGTCATTTTTGACTCTACCACCGTATCGGAAGGTGTTCCGTTGTAGAGAAGACGCATTTTCAGTACTCTGTGTTACTTTCTACACACAAAAAAAAAACCACTGAACAACCGAGACCGAAATTTCCTTTCTTTGCTGCAGAAACAGTCTTAGTTAAAACTACAGAGTAAAACTTAATATGCTGACAGTAGTAAGAGGATGATCAGACCATCAAACTGAACAACTTTCTCTATGGGACCAACATCGAAATCACGAAAAAAAAAATCAGCTGTCAGATAAATTTTGGTCGAGTAGGATTGCAGATTTGTATGGGACACCTGATTTTTTTTTCGCGAATTCGATCTTGGTGCCCTAGAGAAAGTTGCTCAGTTTGATGGTCTGGTCATCCCCTTAAAAACTGTCAGCATATTAAGAAGGACCCTGTATAAAATGCCTAAAATTTCGGTACCTAACTGTAAAGAAACAAAACGGAAAACAAACAAAACAGATACTAACACAAAATAGCAAAAAACGTAGGTAAGGTTTTTATCTCAAATATTATCTTCTGTCTGTAAGAGAAAGGATCTAATAAGAAGCGTGAGCGTGAGTTTTGTACGAGTAAAGTACCTGACGAATATAACAAAAATATTAATTTCAGTAAGACAACCTTTATCACAAAGCCAGAAGGCTTACTTTAGATTGAGCCTTACCACCTGACTGCCACAGTCAATCCCAGGACGCATACAATTATTTTAATCTTATTAAAATCATGTTTCAACTGCTGTCTAAGTTAATATGGACCTGTCAAGAAAGTTGAAACTTTTACAATGACCATTATCTTAAGAGTCATTGGCACTACTTGGCATTTTATATACAATTTGTAAACATCTAACGTATTCGATGATAATGGTAATCTAATGTTGTGCCAAAGTCATAAATTTGTAGGAAAACATGTAGACGAAACTAAAGTCTAGCATACAAATCGTAACTTAATAGAATCTTAGATAACTTATATGTCAAGATAGACAGTCGAAGCTAAGAAAGCGTCGAAAAAAAATTGTAACCAGTACTGGCCTCTAAACTGCACACAGACATAATTTTTATGACGCCTCACGCATACCAACCTGAGAAAGTTGGGCCGTTTTGTTTTATACGTTAGCAGCGTTAGAGTCATTCTAAGACTAGAACAATCAGCAATTTATGTTTCCTAAATAACAGATAGCTAGACAGATTTCACTTAAAATGTACTTGCAAAACAGTATAGCTTTTCCATACTTAATTAAAACTCATAAAACACTATTTGCTAATTATTAAAAAAATAAGGGTGTATTTAGACAACAAAACATAATAAAAAACAATAACAACAACGAGAACAATTTTTGGTCTTTCCATACAAAAGTGCGGATCAGCGGATCGATTTTCTATGGGAGATCCACAAATTTTTCTCTATTTTGACGCTAAGTTTTTTCAAAATTAATGGTATATGAAATAACGAAATACCACAAAAATATCCTCTCTATTCTTACACAATAACAAAGTAGAGATGAAACAGTACATAATATTCGGCCACGTCGCTTGTTAGACAAACATGAGATCCTTCTGATATCTTGGAACAATGCGATCGTGTGGGTGAGACGGGGTGCCCTCAAAAAAACCTATGCATGCAAGACTTTAGCTTTATGTAAGATTAAACTTATGCAAGTAACTGTCATTGTATGACAAATTAGTTAGATGGGAGTGAAGCTTTTTACATTATAAAGGACTACCTAAATCAATTTACTACCTAACTACCGAAAGAAAATTTTTGTAAGAGAAATAAATTATTTATAAAAAAAAAATGCTTTATAAGTACATAGTACTACATGTTGTCCTCTGATTAATGTAACTATATTGTTCTGATAAACCTCCGATGGTTTTTCGAAGTACAATTGTTCAAATCTTTTGTCATTTTCTTGCAACACAATTTTAGAAAAAATTGCGATATATTGTTTTCTTTAAGTATAACAAAAATTTTAAAAATCGAAAAAGCACGATATACCTATATAATAGCTATACAGGGTCCTTCTCAATATGCTGATATTAAGGGGATGATCAGACCGTCAAACTGAACAACTTTTTCTATTGGACCAACATCAATATCGCGAAAAAAATCAGCTGTCTCATACATTTAGCTCGAGTAGGTTTGCAGTTCTGTATGGAAAAGCTGTTTTTTTCGCGATTTCGATGTTGGTGCCAGAGAAAAAGTTGTTCAGTTTCACGGTCGGATCATCCCCTTAAAAAAGTGTCAGCATATTAAGAAGGACCCTGTATAGAAAAAAACACGTCATCAGTGACTGTATTGTGAATACAAAGCTAACCAAGCAAAACCACTCATATCACATAAAAGCAAAAAACACGAATATCTAATACGATCTTTATTTGAACATTTGTAAGTAACACCAATCTGCAAATTGATACAAAATCACCAAACCTTTCTACGCCGACAAATTAAAAGGGACAAATCCGTTTGCCAACTTATTTCGGCTAATGAGAAAAAGTATACCTGCCCAAATGGGACAACAAATTTGGTTAAGAAGGTATTGAGGAAAAGGATGATCTTGTTACTGCTTTTACTTAGTGGATACCAGTAATGATATTACTAAACTTGGGGAAAGTAGTACAGTCCCTACTTAGGATAATGGTTTGGTTTCTGATGCAGCGAGTAGAGGTAAGCGCAATTGAGTTAGTATACGTAACGATACTGATAGCCATACAGATGAAATACTCTGCCATAGGCATTTGACTTTCATATTCAAATGAAAGGGACTAAAAGTAGCAGTTAGTGAAATGTTTCTAGCAATTCGAACGCTTCGAACTTTTACGTGATAACCAGAAGAAACGTGTGGCGGTGGCGGATAGTCAAAGTAACACAATTATAAACCTTATAGTACGTAGCATAGCGTCATTTGGACAATTACGCCCGCGCCTCCGCGACGTCACCTGGAGGCGCGGGCGCGATTCTCCTTTACGTCAAAAACGACGCTATGCTACGTATTATAAGGTTTATATCGTGCCACTTAGATTATCCGCCACCGCCACACGTCTCTTCTGTATAAACCGTGGCTTAGGAATGCGTCTATTTACCCAAAAGCCAAAATAATGCTGCTGTAGAGTTACCTAATTTAATTCCAAATTGAAACTATGTATTTAGGCTTTTGTATTAGTTTAAAATTACATGAGCATAAAATTGATAAGCGTAAGCATAAGCATATGCTCACGACTATATTCCCCGAGGGGGTAGTCAGAGATATTCTGAAACCTCAGAACATCCACGAATCCATACCATCCGTCCATCCTAGAAATGATATCTATATAAAAAATCCTTCATTAAAACAAGAAATGCATTTAATATGTGTGACTGTGTGTTTTCTTATTTTATGAAGCATGTGCTGATTTTATCTTGTACTTTTATAAAATAATGGATTTACTATTAATATGTGAGTAAATCGAAGGCACAAGTGCTTAAGATGAAATTAATTAAGTACATATTGGGTAACATTTTAGAGAGTAATTTTATCCATCGAAAATTTTAAAGTAAACAAAATGCAATTACTCAAGAATGTTTTCGGAAAATGTAATCTTATCATCAACATTATTCCAATAAAACCAACACCAAAAACGAATGAACAAAATGATGAAAAGGCGTTACTAGAAATAACATGAACATCGTCTTATGAAATGTTGACACGGCAGGAATTAATCAAAGACAAATCACCGTAGTTCGGACATTATGCTAATATCTGTTGGTTGGAGCTTACAAGAAGATTTTACTATTGTACCTCATTTATTTATGTTTAGTCATCATCGTTTAGTATTCACATACCTTTAAAGAGATATCGCCTACAATCAATCAAAACTAATGTTTTTGAACTTGACTGTGATATAAGTTTTACTTTCGACCTTCTAGGACAAGCTTCAGAGCGCATTTTAGCTAAGTTCAAGTTCAACGTTTTTCTTAGTGAAGGTTTGCCTTTTGAATTGTGTAATAAGTCGACAAAATTCATAACTCTAATTTTTTAAGCCTAAAACCTTTGACAATTTGAGCAAATTTGAGAGTTCGTTAATCAATGAAAACTATTAATTAAGCAGATAAGGCATGAGAGAGTTATAGCTACTCATATTTATTATTCAAATTAAAACATTGTTGCTGACACTAATTACGTTGAAAATAACAAAATGACTTAATACTTAAGGTGAGAGAATATTTCAGAAGATGATTACAAATCTTACATCTCTGCTTTTATAGTTTGAAAAAATAAATAACTCTATTATAGTTTGTAGAAGCAGTGTCGCCAGGTCCAATCAGAAAAGAACAGAAGAAATGGAGCCAAAAATTCTGGAAATTGAGAAAAAAAATCAGTAGATTTATTTTTAATAGTATTTCGCACCTCGCGTTAAAATTGCCTATTTTATTACACAAAATTTATTATTGGCACCTGTTCTATAGGTTAATTTATTCATTTACTGCTAGTGCGACAGTTAATGACCCCATCGCCACTTTTTAATTTTGGTACTACACAAAATATGCCTCGAAATTAAATTGAGGCATGTAGGTTTCCCCACGATATTTTCCGTGATCGAAAAGATGGTGTTACAAATCGTACGTAACTTACTGAAAACTCATGGTATAAGTCGTAAGTATAAGGTACCTACGTTCGTGTTGGGTGGGGATCGAACCATTGTCTGCCGCACAGAAAGCAAGGCTACTTGCCTTCTGACAATCATGGTTTTATTTACCACAATGATGCAATATTTGTGTATTTCTTTTGTTTTATAGTTTGTTTGTTTTAATGATCTGGAGTATGAAATTTATAGATAGTGTTAGAAAAGGAAAAGCTCTGGGAGAGTTGCATTTCATTATTGCAATGAAAAATCTGAACATTTTCATAAAATTCAGAACATTTTTACAAAGTTCAGTAGATAATTTTCGAAAATCAGGAGATTGATAAGTGAAATCAGTATTTCAGTAGACATACCCCCAATTAAGTATATCTCCTGAAAATGCAGTCAACCTGGCAACACTATGTTACAGTTCATGCAATCAACAGCAATCTTGTTGATATTTTGAATGCTCAAATTTTTCTAAACAAACTTTTGCTTTTCAACAGTCAACCTTACTATCGCTAACAATGTACATGTGATAATAGATAAAAATTGTGAGAAAGTTGTAAGAATTGCACAGACATAAATAAACGTTGGTAAGCTTTCTTTCTTTTAATATGTCACGCATGACAAGTTGATTAACTTTTAGTTTCAACGTTTCTCATTCATTGACTGTTAGCAATTCATATTTATTATTATGTCATATTGATTGGTGTACAGAAATTTATATTCCAAAGAATTATGAAGAAAGCGTTTTATTAATTTGTTAACCGATGTCTATAAATTGAGTCTTTAACGTGGGATTGCAACGGATTTATTGCTGTACATTTATTTTGATGGCTTTTATTAGTTAGCTCTGTTTGTTAACCGCTGCTTAAATAAATTTGTTATTGTTGAAAGTTGCTGCTATTTGTTTTAATTATAATCTTTTTATAACTTCTACCTTTAGTATAAGAAAATAAAAGTGTTCTCACGTACTTTAGAGCAACACGACTCCCATCACCTAGCTATTTTATAGCCTTATATTATTTATTATAGCCTAGCTCTACATTTTGAAAGGTAAATTTGATTCTTTTTAGCCTGCCTGTCCACTGAAGCGGAGCGAGGCTGCGGAGCGGAGGAACGAGGGAATGTTGGCCAATGGGAGTGCATAAAATCTCCGCTCCGAGATTTTATGCAATCCTATTGGTTGACATTTCGGAGTTAGTGTTGTTGCGTTCAAACTATCTGAAGATTGTGATGTTGATGATTCCAAATCAATTGATTCTTTACCAAAGTGTTCTCACGTACTTTAGAGTAACACGGCTCCCATCACCGGCCGGGTCGAGTTGCTCTATGTGACGTACTGACGTAGAATGCATATAACTTGCAGATTGTGTTATAATTACGATAGTCAAATTGCAAAGGTAACTGGTTAAACTAATGATAGAGCGATCTCTTTAGATTTAAAGAATGGTTTCAAAAGGCGTCTATTCCAAGCTATACCCAAGTAGTACTCCAAATGGATTTTAGCAAGATGCATGTAATGGCAAGAACTAAGGGTTCTATCTCTAGTCTATGAACATATAATTGAAAGGTACGTAAAATAAGATACTTTGCAGTCCCTTAAAGAATAGATTGAAAATTTCGTTCTCTGGGTAGTGGGCTCGGTGGCGAAATTGGAAAACGCAATTCCCCGGTGTGGAAGAGTGCAGGTTCAAATCCCGCCCGAAACTTAATTTTTCAATCTTTAATTCGATTTGAAATAGCACAACATGTCTGTAACATGTTAATAATCAATAATATTTGATACTTTGTAGTGTTTGTATAATGTTACTTTGTAATTTATCGGAACTTCTATTCCATTGAGATTTTGAGTTGATTTATGAAATACGGTCGTGTCCGAATTGCAACTGAACAACATTGTATATTGAATGGCAAAGTATAATTTGAACCCGCATATAACATAATACGTAACAATATAATTTCAGAGCACATTGACACGAAGTGAACAAACGTTCAAAAATAATGTGCCATGCGTCTCTTTATTTAACACCCTGTATAGATCTGCAATTAACGAATTAACAATTAAACCAACACCTATTTCCATCCATCAATTTTGGAACACCGGACGAATGTTCATCTGACCCACTGTAATTGATTGTATCTCTTCGAACTTAAACGTAGGCATCAATAGATTAATGACCATCAGATGGCTAGGTCGGAACTCTAGATAATGTATTTGGTCACCACCCCATTAATTCTGTGCGGTTACTTAACGTGATCAGTTCTAATTTGTGTTATATACTGCCCTCGTAAACCCTGTAGGTAAACAGTGATCATATTTAAGGATATTAAGTTTTAAGATATTACACGAGTTTGTGTTATACAGGGTGTAAGGAAAAGTATCGTTAACCTTTAAACCACATACTCTACCCATCAAACTTAACATCTTTTACAATGGGAGCAATCCAGTCAAAACAAAAAAAAAATCTGCTATCCCATACTAAACTGCAATACCTACTCGATTCAAACGTATGGAACAGCTTATTTTTGGTGTTCTGACAGGTTTGCTTCCATAGTAAAAATTTTCAGTTTAATGGGTGGATTATGTGGTTTATAGGTTAATGATACTTTTCCTTACACTGTGTATACTACCCTGGTAAACCCTTTAGGTAAACAGTGATCATATTTCGGGATATTAAGTTTTAAGATATTATACGAGTTGTAAATTATTATACCAACAACCTGGACAACTTTCTCTATGGGATCAACATCGATATCGCGAAAAAATCTGTTGTCCCATACATTTGGCTCTAGTAGGTTTGCAGTTTTGTATGGAACAGCAGATTTTTTTTTCGCGATGTTGATATTCATTCCCTTAAAAAGTGTCAGCATATTAAGAAAGACCCTACATATTTTAACAATGTAGTTAAATATCCATATAATTTCATAAACTCAACGTAGATAAAGTTCAAAATGCTGCACAACTGAAACTGCGATGCCGGTCGCTGCTACTTAAGTATGAATGGAGCGTTCATAAGTAATTATACTTACTTAATATTTGAAACTAAAATGAACTCGAAGAATGTATCAGGTACCTCAAAAATTAATAGCATACCTAAGTCTTATTAAAAAAAACAATGGTCTAAATAAAACAATCAATCTCAAAATCATGTTTGATTGTGCTCATTGAATGCCAGAAGATTATTTACATAAAATTGATGAGACCGAATTGCTAACACAGTCTGACCTTGGCCTCCAAGTGGCCCGAGGCATCAGCATATGAAAGTAAATATCTATATGGATAAGAAGCGAAAAATTTACCAATGACCGTGAATCGTGAACGCTTGGTATCGGAAGTGCAATCTATAAAACAAATGAAAGTGATCTTGAATATTGATATCTTGAATAGTTTCAAGGAGATCGGTGGCAAGGATAGGTATTATAGTGTTAGTTTATTTAATGTTTTGATCTAACAAAGGTGTTCTTTATAGCCTAGCTCTACATTTTGAAAGGTAAATTTGATTCTTTTTAGCCTGCCTGCCCACTGAAGCGGAGCGAGGCTGCGGAGCGGAGAAACGAGGGAATGTTGGCCAATGGGAGTGCATAAAATCTCCGCTCCGAGATTTTATGCAATCCTATTGGTTGACATTTCGGAGTTAGTGTTGATGCGTTCAAACTATCTGAAGATTGTGATGTTGATGATAATTGATGATTCCAAATCAATTGATTGTTTTCCAAAGGCTGCTTGGTTTAGCGTTATACTGGGTAATAATAAAATCTTAAACTATACTTTCAGGGGGGCTTTTGGTGATCATAGTGAACAACGTTTAGTACGGAAGCAATTAATCTGCTTTTGAAATAGCAAAAAATCTTCTGTTTCATACATTTGAGTCAAGTACACAATGTTGTTTAGTATGGGACAGCAGATTGTTTTTTTTAGATTTCAGGTTTGTCTCCCATAGTAAAAGTTGTTTATTTGATGGTCAGAATAAATGCGAGGTGCAATTAAAATTTACACCCTGATGTTATTGGTTTATAAAAGTCTACTAAATAGTAAAACACTTTACAAATAATTTTATCAACCTGTTTATGAACACATGCCGTATATACCTACTTGTGATAAGTATGCTGCTGTAGAAATAACGCATCACAAATTCTGAAACATAGATTAAGCACTCACCAGCTCTTTCCCACAGAGACATCTGTTAGTCGAACCACATAAATCAGATGAAGCATTTCAGATTATTTCTCTTGGTCAATATCATTACAAGTAACGAATGCACTAGATAAGATATTTGCAACGAGCCCATATTAATGAATGTCGCGTCGAGTCGTAATACTCGTAATCAATTTAAATCAATATCGCCCATAGATGTATGTACTTGTTGGCTTGATAGTCTTAGGGTTGACACCGCAAATCAAAAGCCAATACGCCTAAAAATGGCGCCTTTTTTTCATTTCGCCTACTTTTTAAGAGTGGCTATCAATCAAACTTTAATCATATTATAGTTCAGAATAAAGTTACGAACAAAACTTGTTAACCAAGTATATCTCTAAACTCAGTCCGAACGGATATATAGGTTTGAAGTAAACGTAATAAATAATATTTTCAACTTCAAGCTTTTACATCTCCGTTCGGACTGAGTTTAGAGATTTAGATGTAATGTCAAGTTTTGTTTGTTACTTCATTTTGAATCAAAATATTCAAGTTTGGTTGGAGAAAGATAAGGCGCCACCTTCCATACAATAATCTTTTGTACTGGGTAATTTTTGGACCAGTAATGGCTTTTAGAAATTTTATAAACTCTGCTAAAAAGCAATACCACAATTTGAAAGTCATATTCTATTTCAACATGGTAGAAAAAAATGCCAAACCATTTTCTTCAAATGATGACAATACAACATTTCATTCGTACCTTTTTTAAATTCCCAATTAAATTCCCAAATAACATCTTTTTTGTACGAATTGAAAGCAACGAAAAAAATTAGGTACTGGTAAAGTTTTGTCATCGCGCCACAAAACTCTAAACATAAACCTCTGTCTATGTCCAAGGGTGGATGACTTTGACCAATTATTATAAGGACTAGCGTTGCGGTAGCATTTCCCCTCTGCCACGGAATAAGCACAATTGATCTTGTGCTTTTACATTCAATTTTACACCTTATCACTAAACGAGACAGCCTATAATTGCGAAATAATAACTTCGAACGTTTGGGGTTCACACGAGACTACTTTTCATGATTTTTAACATTCAACATTAGAATCTAAAGTTATGGGGAATAAAATCCAAAGTTACGGATTTCATGTTAGCTCGCCCCCCGCAAGAAAGTTTGCAGTTTACAGAAATGTTTGTTAGCAGAATTACACGCGTAACCAAAGGTGGATGACGATAACGTTAATGGCTGATGAAGATATTTGTTTTACATAATTATGACGGCATCCAACTAATTACCTACTTTCCACTAAATAACTAACACCGTAACACACTAAATAAATAACAAATGGACATCATTTTCAATATCAAAAGCTTTTCTTTCATACATACATACTTATTCTCGCGCTTGTCTCCCACTGTGGTAGGCAGAGACAACGGCACGCCACGATCCTGACATACCTATTTAACTTCCTCCACAGTCCCTTCATGAATGCCCGTCGGTTTCGAGTAGATCTGACCTGACCCTTTTGAAGTACGTCGCCAATTTGGTCCGTATACAGGGTCCTTCTTAATATGCTGACACTTTTTTAAGGGGATGATTAGACCATCAAACTGAACAACTTTCTTTATGGGACCTACATCAAAATCGCAAAAAAAAATCAACTGCTCCATACAAAACTGCAAACCTACTTTAGCCAAATGTATGGGACAGCAGATTTTTTTTTCGCGATTTCGTATTTGAAGTGTCAGCATATTAAGTTGGACCCTGCATGTACGTCTAGGCCGTCAACTTCCAACATTTCCACTTACGCTTGCCTTATAGTTTTCACTCCGCAATCTGCTCTCATCCATTCTTTCTATATGACCAAACCATCTCAACATACCTTTCTCTATCTTTGTCACTACGTCCAGACCTTTCCTTTCATTAATAACAAATATATTATGTAGAGAACATTTAATAATGTCAGTGATCAAAATCGTTGCATAATTACATTTCCGTTTGGTTATCATTATCGAATCTTTGGAACAATGACAAGTGCTACTAGGTCATCAAAGACAATTACCTACAACCTTGCTGCCTTTCAATGTAGGTTATGATTATCTTGATGTGATAATATTGGAATTGCAGCCTTGATCGGACGCAGTAGCTAAAATAATATCTAATTAAACGGCATTAGCAAATAGGCCAGATAATCTGTATGACAATACACAAAAGAAAACAAAACAACAATAAAACCAGTCAAGTGCGAGTCAGGCTACTCGCGCACCGAGGGTACCGAACCACACCACCACACAACAAAATAACTATATTTGTTTTTTGTCCTGGTCCTTTAACACGAGACAGACATACACTTGGCCGGTTTTGATTATTTGTTGTCGAGTTTGCTCTATAATCACACCGAATTTGACGCTTGTATGTATTACCTTTTTTACGATAGAGCGAGAAAAAAAAAACGTTGATAAAATTTAGTTTTTTGTATGAGCAAGCCCCTTAAATTTTATTATTTATTAACAAATCCGACGTAATAACGCATATTCTGTGAAAATGTCAACTGTCTGGCTATTACGGTTCAAAACTTACAGGCCTAAATAGGTAGGACGGACGGACGGACGGACAACGTAGGCTTAGTAATAGGGTTCAGTTTTTACCCTTTGGGTACGGCACCCTAAAACAAAATCGTATTATTTAAAGGGGTTGTTTATACCATAAAACTGAACAACTGTCACTATGGAGACAACATCAATAAAAATAAAAATAAATCTGCTGTCCCATACATTTGAGTCGAGTTGGATCAGTGAGCTTGTCTGCAGATTTTTTTGATTTTTTCTCTATATTGGTGAAAGTTGTTCAGTTTGATAGTCTAAAGTCTAAACCTTTCCATTTTTACACCCTGTTAAATCAAAAAAGATGTACTACATGTACTGAAAATTTGCTTTAAATCCATGTACAGACCAACCCTAAGCATCGTCTATTTGAATTAAGGCAGACCATGTGTGGCATTTGCCTATAATGCAGCGGGGTTGAAGGCGGGCGCGGGTTGATCGTAAATACTCGTATCTACTTTAACAGGGACATCAGCCATGCTAACCTTACATGATTATTTTGTATGGCAAGACAAGTTGACATAAATGAATTGTTGATTGTTTTACTTGACGTGTGTATTTACAACTTTTATTTACATACCATTTTTTGTCGTTGTATCCATTAACAGGTTTTTAGTGAAGATACAAGGTGTTTCTTTGCTTTTTTGAAGAAAAAAAAAACACCTAAAGGTTAGCGCATTTTCGGACGGGTCGCATTAGGACGGATCGTAGCGGAATACTTCGCACGTGAGTAGACGTTAGAGCGTGGTCAGTTTAGGCATAATACTACATATAAGTGCGATTTTTCAAAGTCACATATCAAATCAACAGTAGAAAATGTCAAAATTACTAGGTATGGGGATTATGCATCATTCGATCATGATTTTGGAAGTGTAAGATTCAAAAATATAGCTTTAGACGTAAAAAGTTCTGCTTGGTTTAGCACATTGCGGTGGGCTGCATATCGGGGCGGAACGGGCCGCATCGCACGGAAGACGGTCCGCCGCGCCGCGCAACAATGCGACCCGCTCCGGCCCAGCACATTATGCGAAAGTTGCTAGTTAAGAAGTGATTTGGACATATTTTTGTACAGCAGCCCGACCTGATGCGGTCCGTCATAATAATACACTTACCTTAACAATAACATAAAGTATCCATAACATAATAAGTTGCACCAAAATTGAATCCAACAGTAACATACAATCGAATTCGATAATTTATAGTCAAAGAGCGTGTTAATCAACATTGATGTGTGATAATTGACAAATTAATTATTTAGTATAATTAGAATTTACACCGTCCGATCGAGTCAGGTCTCAAACCGGACAATTAAATCTTAATTATATTGACTTTATAGGGTTAATTTATTCAATGCTAGCTAACCTGACAGATTTTATTCTGTCTAAAACTTTATTCTGATTTAGAAAGATGAATATATAAAAAAAACATTTTGGTCCTACCATTCTCAAGTGATGCGCTTACCAACGCATTTAATTATTATTTATATTATACAGGGCATAAGTGACAGCCCTTCGCCAATAGAAACGGTGAACTCAGACCATCAAACTGAACAACTGTCCCTATGGAGCCTACCACACGAAACGCGAAAAAAAATCAGCTGCTTCATACAAAACAGTTCCTTCCCGACTCAAATGTATGGGACAGCTGATTTTTTTTGCGTTTCCTGATGTAGGATCTACAGGGTGAAGTTGGTATCATTAGCAAGCTTTTAAACTAAGAGCCTACTCATCAAAATGAACAATTTTTACTATGGGAGCAAACCGATCGGAGCCAAAAAAAAATCTGCTGTTCCATACTAAACTGCAATGCCTACTCGACTCAAATATATGCAACAGCTGATCTGTATAGTGAAAGTCGTTTAGTTTGATGGTCGAGTTCACTGTTTCTGTTTGCGGAGGGCTCCTTTACACCCTGTATTAGTTCAATTCCTGCTCTTTTATGTCTGTTTCTAGAGCTAGTTTGTCCAGTGTGCATAGTATGTTGATCAAAACATATACGGATACCTTTGAGCGTTAATTCTGAAATTTACGAAATACATTATTTTAGAGTTATATTCGTTGTCTATTTATGAAAACGTCTAAGGACAGCGGCTGGCAGCGGCCGGCAGCGACCGACAGTTTGACAGTCAGCTTTATCCACGTGGGTTTCCCACCATAGTGGGGTAACAACTCATAGGTTCTACAACACAACGGTCGCTTAATGAAGCAATAATTACCTCAACAATTCACAGTAACAGAGCACTGATAAATCAGTCGATGACCTCGATTTGTATCAATCAAACAGAATCGCTCAAACTCCAATTTGACTTGTGTCAAACGATGATTGGTTGCAACACTGCCTACGCCTAATTGGCTGAATGAGTTTTGCTCGCGTGCCAGTGTGGTTTACATGAAATCGTAATGATAATTTGGATAGGGTTGCAAGCAAGAAGTTTATTTAGTTGAAAGGCTTATACAACGTGTTAATGAATAAGTGCAAAACCTCATACACCCCAACTGATTTATATCAAAATAATTAGATTGAAATAAATTTCATTATTTTTATAGTTAAAATTTAAAGTTATTCTCATTTTAAGTTTTCAGGCAAAAATGATTTGTTATCATTTCAGCAACAAATGAAAGCGCTAGCGTGCTCGTGGATACATTTTAAACATTTTGTTTCGGTAGTAAGTAGGGTGAGTGTGCCCGTGCGGTGGGTTGAGATTGAGTTAAGTAAATTTTTAATTTTACAAACAAAAATTATTTTCTATTTTGAAAAAATTACCTATGTTGAAACCATGATAATTCGATTCTGCTCTCGATTCTAAACAAACTACTTTCTAGTTTTGCGTTAATTCATAAACATTTAACACGTTGTAGAATTGGTCCTTTATGTCAACAAACTTTCATTTTTTTTTTACTTGTTTCTATTGTTTCTTTGATTGCAATGAGCATACATTTCAGAAAAACATACCTACATTTTTTATGCAGGGTCCTTCTTAATATACCGACACTTTTTAAGCAGATGATCAGACCATCAAACTGAACAACTTTATCTATGGGACCAACATCGAAATCGCGAAAAGAACATCAGCTGTCCCATACATTAGGCTCGAGTAGGTTTGTAGTTTTGTATGGAACACCTGATTTTTTTTCACGATTTCGATGTTGGTCCTATAGAGAAAGTTGTTTAGTTTGTTGGTCTGATTATCCCTTTAAAAGGTGTCAGCATATTAAGAAGAACCCTATATTGACATCTTTGTGATGTTCAGTTTGACCGAAAGGACTTTATGTATCATAATAATGCACACAATCAAAGAAAAAAACACCTTTTACAAAAATACGTAATAATTATATCGTTCTTCCCACGAACATTTCCACAATGACAATCAAAGTATAGATTGACTGTAAAAAACGCATCGATCTCGTTACCCTCATCCATTCGCTTATGACTTCATGATTTGTTGAATAGGCTATGTGATTGCAACCAACACTTCTCCCTTTGTTTCGAATGCACGTCGCAGACCCATCTATCACTGCTCGAAGCCTGCCAATTTGTTAGTTCACAATATTATACTATCGTATGGAATGTGAATGCAAAAAGTTGGCGGTGAAGAATGCGTTTCTATCGCAGTTACTAATGATGATGGTTACAAATTGTGTTCTGTCTTGTTTTTAAATGTTTGGATCGTTACTGTTACTTTTCAGTTTGGGTTCCTAATGTGCTTTCTGTATTATCCTGTTCTGTTTATCCTGAAATATGTGTAAGAAATTTTTTTTTAAAGTCAGGAAACAGATGCTACAATCCTTCAAATACAGGGTCCAACTTAATATGCTAACGGTTTTTTAAGAGGATGATCATACCAGCAAACTGCTTAAAAGTATTTGCTTGTCACTTACACCCTGTATAGAATATTCTCAAAAATCTCTCAATTGTATGAATAGTCGAAACATTTTTTAGCGAATTCCCCATACGTTTCTTAGGGAAAGTTGTTTAATGTCATGGGTACAGTCACCCTTTAAAGTAATGCAACTGTTTACCCTAACATCTTGTAGTATCTGATTTTATTTCTTTGTATTTCTTCTAGAATTATCTACCTAAAGTCTTAATTGTGTTTTCACTAAACCACTAATTGAATTGTAATACTTTGAGTTTATCAAATTCCCATATCGTATTAGAATTCCGTACGATCTCTCGAACCTCCGACCTTATAACTCTTTTCTCTGATCACACAATTTTATTTCCATGAAAGCTATAATCATAAATTTTTTATTGCTATTCATCCGAAGCAAACACTTACGCTCAAGAAAAAAAAAAGTATTCGTTATAACTCGAAAGGTTATACTGTATAAGATCTCCATGTCAGTTTTGATCGTACGCTCTTGCTTGATTTATGTGTCAGAGATATAAATTGTAAGGTCATGTTCAACATTCGTCATATAGACAGCTGGTAAAACTACGTAAAACTTGCTATTCGTCAAACAATTTAACTATTGACAGACTTCAACGTACATACATACATACATACATAAGCTCACGCCATTGTCCCATGGGGGTAGGCAGAGACCACGGACCGCCACACGCTACGACTCTGGCACACCTCTTTAGCCTCATTCACGTCAGACTTCAACGTGAGCTTTTATATAGGGTTTAAACTTAAAATTCCGGCCTGTTACGATGACGTTTTAGTATGCGTTTGACGTTACTTAAGAGTCTATCAGAGTTGAGTTTCGGTTATTAATACGGACCTTAAATGCGTTACATAATTAAGAAGGTGTTCAGGGACCAAAATTGAAATCCAAAAAAAATATTAATCAGTTGTTCTATACGTTTGGATCGAGTCACCATTGACGTTTTCAATGGAACAACCAATTTCTTTTTCGCTATTTCAATGTTGGTCCCGTAGTGAAAGTTGTTCAGTTTCACGGTCTGATCATTCGAGTAAAAAAGTGTCAGCATATTAAGAAGGACCCTATATAATGGTTCAAGTAGGTTTGCAGTTTTGTATGGAACATCTGATTTTTTCTCGCTATTTAAATTTTGGTCCGATAGTGAAAGTTGTTCAGTTTGATGGTCAAAAGCTTTTAACACCCTGTTCTGTATTCACTCTATTTTTAAAGAGACAAAAATTAAACGTCTTGTCTCTTCATTGATCGTATTCGGTGGACATAAGATTATCATAATTCAATGTGACCTTAATTAGGTACATGTATTAAAACAGAATGGAGCGGGCGTGTAGCTTCGCTGCATAGTAATTTATTACAAACTTTGTCGCTACTAACTTATTAAGGCACAGCTTCCTTTCGTGGGCGATCTAATTACCGACAAGTCGAGAACAATAATATGTAATCTGAATATTTATGAGAGTAAACAGTGCATCTGTGAATTTGATATACTTATACCGAGACTGTTTATCTTAAACGAAAATTGACTGTGTGCGATGAATAATTTATTGTGAGCAACCGGCACTGACGTTGGCCATATTTTAATATAAATCCATCTACCATATTGTATGCAAAATGCCATTGAATGCAGTGCAGGGCAGGATCATTATTCCAATATACTGCTGCGATATTCATCACGCTGGCTGTGGTTGCAGCATTTTAAACAAATCATCTTTAAACGTGGATGCAGCAAAAGACCACTGGATGTGAACGCACTACAGAGCAGAGCGGAATCGATTTTAATAATGTCGGTTAGTTGTTTTGCTGCGTATTTGTTTTGAACTGCTTTGGTATTCGCATTTCATATCGTTTCAACCTCCATACGGAATATATTACTTTCTCGGATTATGGCCATAGCATCAAAGGAAAAAATGTTCTGGTTACCATATTCGTGTTATCTTTGAAGGATCTTAGGATAAAATTCCTAATTAACTTATTCGTAGATTTAGTTTTATACTTATCTGAGATCTGGTTCTGTTTATCTAAACTTAATTGCCTACCTGACGTGGACTTCATTAGTCGATTCGACTAAATAAGATACAGAAGTTAAATCTTATTCTTGTCGACAAAACAAGGTATTCCAAATTAGCGATCGTTAGTGTAATGGACGCCCTAGATAGAGCTATTACGATAAATTTCTTAATTGCCTTCGTCGTTGGATAGATAGCCGAGATTCTTAGACGGTGATGCAAAAGTGATCTCATAATGTTAGTGAGAAATAAGAATGACAACAGTGTGTCTTCATTTACGTGGATAGATAATAAAATTTGGTAGATAAGGAGTGAATAACTCTTCAGTGATCGCGGTGTCAATGAACTTTGTTTTACAGTAATTAGTTTGCTAGATGAGTAGATAAGATATTGTCTTTTATCTTTAAACCGGGAACGTGATTTTGTTATTATATAGGGTCCTTCTTAATATGCTGACACTTTTTAAGGGGGTGATCAGACCATCAAACTCAACAACTTCATCTATGGCAGCAACATCGAAATCTCGAAAAGAAATACTGCTGTTCCAAACAAAACTGCAAACTTACTCGAGCCAAATGTATGGGATAGCAGATTTTTTTCCCGATTTAGATGTTGATTCCATAGAGAAAGTTATTCAGTTTGATGATCTGATCATCCTCTTAAAAAACTGTCAGCCTATTAAGTTGGACCCTGTATGCATAATTATATAAAACGTCTAGGATTCGCATTTGACATTTACCATTGCAGGATTCGAGCCATTTCATTTCAGAGATAAAAGCATACAGCCTCCGCAGCCTTGGATATCTGGAAAGTCTGGTTAAAGATCGGCATGTGAGGAGAGCATATCTGGGTTTACCAACTGTAGACTGGACCGACGTCCAAAGGGTTACCCCAAGTATCGAACTATTGAAGCTACCACTGCGTTCGTCGGAATGTGTTGTCGCTGTAGAGAAGATGTGGCCAGAAACTCTACATTCTACAACATAAAATGACATAATAACAATTACAATAGAAATTTTTAAGTAAAGGTTATGGCTGGACCGATATAGTGGAGGTTTACATACGTGAGCTTCAATAACCAGCAACTGGCGAGATATTACACAAGATCAGGAAAAGAGGCGCTCTCTCGTTTTGGCGGCCAAGGACCTATATTACTGTTGGCGCGCTCCATACAAAGGTAGTCTGGTTATATTTTCAATACTAACCAATTAAAGTCAGTGAAATTTTTCAGAAACAATCTAGAAAGTAATCTCTATGCTTGTATCTTATCAGACTTTCATTAAAATGTAGAGTTTTAATGTTACAGTGAATCAAAGATTTCCAAACAAATCCTAGCATTGAAACTGTATATTTTAACGAAAATCGGACAAGATACAATCATAGAGATTTGGTTCTAGATTGTTTCTGTAAAATTTCATGGACTTTAATTGGTTAATATTACCAGACTTCGTTTGTATGCAGCGTGCATTTACGAATTCGGAATAAACTTCTCTTTAGCCAGTGGAGTTCCTTTAGTTCAGATTCGAAAAATATCCTCTTAGCTTCGCAGGCAGCTTTACTATAAACTAGGCTATCAGGCCGTCCATTTAAAAATATCTTTTCACAACTTTACTAAAAGTTACGTAACAAAAAGTGAATTCGCAGCGCCGGATGGGCAAACAGCCACTGATGGAATAAAAAATATCCGTGTTTGTGTTGCAATCAATCAAACAAAGCCCGTACCAAGCTCCCAGTCGAAGCTAACTTTTCGAAACGGGCCTGCTATTATTTAGTATTGATTTTCAATGTCTATTTTTATTGGTTTTCCAAACGTTTCAATGTTTATACAGATTTTCGACGGCTGTAAGGGCATGATTTCGTTTGATTGGATTTTCATTCAAAATAAAATATCTTTTTTTACATCGGTCAGTCGGTTGGATGTTGTTTAGCGATAACGGTTTGAGTTGTATGAAATAAGTTTTTTTGTAGGAAAACGAGTAAACAAGAAAATTTTGGGTCACGATTTATCGACATTTTCATACCAACCTAATACGGACTGCTCTCAAACGGTGAAGTAAAACATCGTGAGGAAACCTGCATAAACTGAAGAAGAAATTCCGATGCGAATGTGAACTCTACTAATCCGCATTGGGCACGTGTGGTGTGGTAGACTAATGCCCATACACCCTCCGAAAGGATAGGCCTGTGTCTTGCTGTAGGACGTATATAAGTTGATGATGATGATGATGACGTACCTACCTATACCACAATACATATAAGAAACAATATGGTCAATACAGTATGAAACTGAAAACATTCGACAAACCACATTTTGGATTGACATTTTATTGACTTTCTATACAACATTTTAAACAAACAATTTTGATGACTAATATTCAAAGATTAAACATACAGCAAAAACAGTATATCAGACCATCCAACTGAACAACTTTCTCAATGGGACCTACATCGAAATCGCGAAAAAAAAATCAACTACTCCATACAAAACTGTAAACCTACTTTAGCCAATTGTATGGTTGATTGTTTTTCGCGATTTCAATGTTTTTCCAACAGTGAAAGTTGTTCAGTATGATGGTCTGATCATCCCCTTAAAAAAGTGTCAGCGCATTAAGTTGGACCCTGTAGATAATAAAACAACCATTTTATGAAGTTAATAACGCTAGTCAGAAATGAAATGATAGAAGACCACTCAACCAGTTACTTCACAATCATAAATCTTATCTCCGGCGATCGTAGTGTCAATAACCGACTCCTCTATTTGCGTACACCGTGGCTTAACCATGGCAATTTGACAAGAGAACAATTTGCAATTGAGCAGTTTTTACGCTTGCCGTTCTCTTCTTCATAAAAACGATGATTTATTATTATGCTTATTACTGCCACTTACAATGGGGACACACGGCCATGGAATATATCGAGCAATATTAGTGTGATAATGTTATCTCTACATATTATACAGAATGTAAAATTAAATGCGTTATATACTAAATGGGGTGCTTCAGACCATCAAACTGAACAACTTTCTCTTCAGAATCATCATTGAAATTGCGAAAAAAAAAATGTGAACTGTCAATAGCTACTGGACTAAAATGTGTGAAACAGTAGATTTTTTATAACAATTTCTATGTTGGTCCTACAGTGAAAGTTGTTCAGATTTATGGGCTGTAGCGTTTTAGTTTACACTTTATATACCTACATTGTGTTAGAAATTGGATATAAAACCGTATTTCCATTGCGGGACCGAAGTTTAGATATTACCGATCTTAACAAATTATATAGAATAAAAAAAAAACATTTAAGGTGGTTGCAGAGTTGTCAATTTCATACAAAAGTTAGACGCATAATACGCGAAGACGGTATTATTATAAATTATATTTTATATAAGCATGCATAAGCATATGCTAACGACTATATTCCCCGTGCGGGTAGTCAGAGATAGTTTGAAACCTCAGAGCATCCACGTTTCACCAGTAGTACCGAAACTCAGTCCAGTGTAAAGGGGGGTGAGCCCGTCGCCACTTATAATATTTGCAATTTATAATATTATTATGAAGATGAACATGCTTTGAACTTATCCATAGAAAATTTCGAAGCTTTATATATATTCGTAATTATATTATAAAATGCAAATGTTATTTGATACGCGGTATCTAGATTTTCTAAACTATTTTACTAAATATAAAATGTTACTGTTATTAATACCGTATTCCCGTATTATGCGTCAAACTTTTGTATAAAATTGACAACTCTGCAACCACCTTAATTAAATAATAACTCATAGAAAACTTTGATAGCCAGAGTACAGAGTATTGTAAAATATTATAAATAAAAATCTAACTAATAACACTACCCATCCCCTCGGGAAATATACAGGGTGAAATTGATATCATTAGCACTCTTTTAAACCTCAAACTGAACAACTTTGACTATGGGAGCATACAAATCGGAGCAAAAAAAATCTGCTGTTCCAAACTAAACTGCAATGACTACTCAACTCAAATGCATGAGCTGATTTTTTTTGCTCCGATCGGCTTACTCTCATAATAAAAGATGTTCAGTTTGATGGGTAGAATCTAAGTTTAAAAGTATGCTAATGATATCAATTTCACCATGGAGTGAAGTAAGCATAGCTATGCGTACTAAATTATAGTGTGAAATTACCCTATTGTTTAATTATTAGGGTGAGCATACCTATGATTGTTACAACAACGAAACTTTTGAAAAAAAAATATTTGTTGGTAACTCAAGCATCAGCTCTCTGTTTCTCAATACACTATCAAAGATAACTCAAACACAATAGTGCCTTGTTTAAGAATTAACGTCTATGGCGGCCAATCAAGCAGACCATCGGTTAGCTGGTCAAACACAACAAAAAGCCCACATTCAATCAAGACGAGACCAACGAGGTGTTAAAGCGGCTCCATCAATCATCTAACTAAACGAAATTAATCGAAACGCTTCGTTATCCACTTGGAGCTGGAAGCTGGATTTTAGCCAACATTTTGTAATATACTCTCGTTTACTATTAAAGCGGTTTTGTTATTTATGTTTTGTGTAATTAACAGTTTTCAAACGTAGGTTTTTGGTATAAAATGTAATTGTAATGTGCTTTTGTGCTCCATTTTGTTAAACTATTATTTTTATCGATTACGAATTTCCATTTATTATTTCTGTTTAATAGAAAATGTATGTCTTATAAAATTTTCATTTGTTATAGAAAAAGATGGTTGTTTTATTGAATTGAGCATGAGTTTGAATTCATTTTATATTACCTAACAGGTGGAAAGAGCATGCATGATAATAACATGCAGCAAAAGATGTAGCGCGAAGGCAATGATAATATTTTTTTACGGATTTTGATCCTTTTACAGGATGTTAGGGTAAACAGATGCACTACTTTAAGGGGTGATAATACCCATGATACTGATCAATATTCCCTAAGAAACCTATAGGAAATTCTCCCAAAAAATATTGCACTTTCCATATTAAATGCAATCAGCTGATCAAACGTTTGTATGAAAAGTCTTTTTTTTTTTGCGAATTTCTTATCGGTTTCTTAAGGAAAGTTCATCAGTATCATGGGTACAATCAGCCTTTAAAGTACTTATTGCAACTGTTTACCCTAACACCTTGTACTTTGGATTTATTTAGTTGCTCTCAAAATGCAGGACCATTTTTTTCATATTCGTGACGAGTTCATTGCTGGTCAAAACAGACAACTTAAAAGAAATCCATAAAATTAATTTGCATTTTTCATTACAAACGAAACAATGTTTTTGGAACTTACATCCTTATTTTAATCAGCCTGTACAACAAGTCTACAACTATTAACTACAATAACATAAAATATGTTATGTCATATCTTCCTAGTTTCCACAATCGAAGGTACACTCTCAGTCACAATCTAATCGTGTATTCAAATCGACTCCATGTAATCAAGGACCGACAAAGTTGGTATCTAATTAGGTCCCTAATAAACGCGAGGTTGCCAGGAGCAAGAACTTTGTACATAAAATCCTTTTCTTCATGCTATCGCGTTTCCTTAGATGGGAAAAATGTGTTCTGATAATGCGTATCTGAATTTCCTTGTTTTTTCCCGTTTTAGATGGAGATAAATAAAATGTGTTGTTGGTTGAATGTGTTTTTCAGATCATGGATAAATTTTTCAGAGGAGGTATTTACATTAGAGAAACTGTTCATAATCTTGTTAAATTTTAGGTTCGTCTGTATTTTTTTGTTCCTTTTTTAGGGTTATGTTACCCAAAGGCTGCCAACGGGGCCCTATTACTAAGCCTATGTTATCCGTCCGTTCGTCTATCTGTCCTACCTATAAAGGGCTGCATCTTTTTATTACCGTAATAGCTAGACTTAAAATTTTCCAAGAATGTGCGTTATTTAGGTTCCTAAATGCGCGAGTCAAACTCTCACTTGGCCGGACTTTTTTTCTATGTTACACGACAACTTCGATATTTTTGACCCATTTCGACGGTTCTGAAAGAGTGATCCCCGAGTTGGTCCCATTTGACTTTGGTGAATCCTCTCCTCTTAATATAAGTAACGTGATATCCTGGTACGATACGATACTGAGTAATGCACCATAATAATGCATAATATTTATGTTCTTCGATGACAACATTCTATAGTATTTTTAGCCTTGATTAAGCCAAAAGGGAATCTTACTGCAACCGCATGGTCAAAGGGTAGTTGGTACATATAGCAAAGGTTCTGAGCACCTGAAAAACGAATAAAGTCGTAAGTGTGTCGTGTCGTATAATACATACGTATGGCAAGCTTAGGTGGAAATGTTGGAAGGGACAAGACGTCCATATACGGACCAAATTGGCGACGTGCTTAAAAAGGGACAGGTCAGATCTACCCGAAACCGACGAGCATGCATGAAAGGACTAATGAATGTGGAGGAAGCTAGAGGTTGTCAGTCAGTGGAGACAGGCGTGAGAATATGTATGTATATAATGTCAAATCAAAACCACAGTATCTCTTTAACTCAGTAGCTCCGTATCAGTATAAAAGCGGCTGTCTAAACAATGCACCGGAGATTGCAGCATTCGAGATGACATCAGATTAAACATTGCAAGCGTTTTTCCACGTCTCATTAAGAATAGTCACAGATTAGATAAAATGGAGTGGGTAAAGGATTAATCGTTGTAGAGTTTTCTGGTTTTACTTAATGTTATGTTAGATTTATTACCATTTGCATAGAACACGTTTTCTTCTCGGTATACTCTAAGAAGAAGATGCGCTTAAATCTGCAGTATAATGTAAAAAACTAATGCAGTTTTGTGGGAAAGTGCACAGTGCAGGACGCTGGCGGTGTTACCTCGCTAGATGACAATGGATATCCATTTCCAGTACACCACATCCTCTTGTAGATTGATTAAAAATTTCATTCGGTTTGATAATCAATTCTTTTTGGTTTGACATTTAAAACAAGGAATGACTAAAAGTTATTTTTTTTAAATTCATACGAAACACGAATTGCATTAGCTCGATTTACATTTGACTAGATTATACCTATTTCGTGGCGCGTTAATCTTTCAAAGTGTGTGAGTGTTTATACTGATTTCTTTAGTCTGTGACACTTTTGTTTCACTTTAGTTTCTGTACGCAACTTCCGTTAAATCGTGAGACTTGTTTGCATTGCTATTCAATATTTTATTTTCCTTCGTTTCCTTAATTTAAAGGGAAATATTTTTAAGAGAATGCTTAAAATATAAATGAAAATATTACAGAAAATGTATCTTGGTAAGCGTTATTCTTCTTATCGTGTATGCAGCAAGCCCTGGTGTCAGAGTTATTAATAAACTAAAATAAAACTAATTTGGTATGAGATATACTAAGTGAAGGTAAAAAAAATATATTAAAAATCGTATGTGCCAAGAGGATTGTTAAAGCATCCACATATTTTATCTACATTGCTTTATTTATATTTACTTCTTCGGTGAAACTCAAATATTAGTGCAGCAATGTATATTAAATGAGGTCCGATTTACAAAGCATGCATAAAAACAGGCAATAGGCACTTGATGAAAATGGCTGACAACAAGGAATTATGGTGCCAAGTTTTAGTAGCTATTTAAGATCGGCAAAAGCTTTTAGTATGCAGGTATGTATGACTAACTTGTATGAAATGAATTAAATTATAATTATAGTTATAAGTGACTGTACGTAATAAACAATTTTTAAATCCTTTCAGATGCAAAACGAAAACGAAAACAGTTATTAAAAATCTAAAAATAAAAGAAAAAGAAACTACTAAAAAGTTGTAAAGGAAAAAGTTCGTCTAGCATTTTTTTTTTCCATTCTTGCCTGCCAGTCCTGTCTGGGTCTATGCTAATATTTGCCTCCGTACATTATTGCTAGGTCTCCTGCACAATGGGGCGAGAATTACTCGTGAAAGGGTCGCCAAACGTTAGAAAGCAGCTGGACAAATAGGTCGATTTTAACTTCTAGTTACTGTGCTTATGTTAAATTGAAAGACAAATGTTACATGCTATTTAATCTTGAAAGCTTAAGTATGTCTATGTGCCAATAACCCCGGAAAAAGGCTTAATTAAAAATTTTTTTTTCCCAGCTCTGACTAGGCTAGACCAGGCTTTCTTGCTCAGCGTTGGTAGACACTAAACACGCATGCTAACTTTGCTATTCAAAGTGGTCAAGTTGCATTAGAGTATCTTATTAGTATGACCAAGAACTAATTTATTACTTTGTTGCCTATACCTACCTACACAGAATAACTTTTCTTTTAAAAATTCAGGGCGATTGATTGAACGGTAGAGTTTCCTTTTCTTACAATAATATTAATGTAAAAGAGAGCTTGTTCCATTTTCAAGTTTTCAACTCTTAATCGTTCGATCAATTGCCATTAATTTATAGGTAAGTGTACTCCAATCCCAATCCGAGACAAATATTATCCAAAATTTTTAAAAACAATAACGGGTTAAATTATGATTCACGACAATTGACTTACTAACTACTTGGATTTCGGGTCCGCGGTCAAAAGTGTCCGAACCAAAAGAGTAACAAAACGCATAAAGAGTAATAATTACGCGCCAGTCTTCGTTTGATCGACTGACTCCGCGCACATCTAAAGTGACGTGCAGTTGTCCTGTAAGAATTTGGAAAAACTACGCAAGCAAAATAAAACAAAAAGAATTTCAACAGTTTCATGGTTTTTATGTTACTTTGTTATTACTAAAACGTTACGTTTACGTAAGTTAGTTTAGGACACTTTTTTCGATAATTTGTCCAGTAGTTTGTAAGTCAATGTTGACTTCCGAATTGTCTTGTATAGAATATGGCAACCCTACCCGTGAAGCCTCATTCAGGCTTGCCGTGGACGGTGAACATGACGTTTGTTATTTGGGTTTCAGGAGTTCATTTCACTGTGGGATTTAGTCAGGGCTTTGTATTCCAGGTACGGATTTTAGGTTTTAATCACGTCAGTGTAGATGACCCGGAATGAGACATACGTTTCACTATGTTGTATCAATGATTATTACTAAGCAATAAGCATAATGCTTTCCATAAACATCGTGAGGAAATCTCCATACGCTGAAGAAGAAAATTCTGATGCGTATATAAATCCTTATTTCCTTTACACCCCCTGAGGGTAGTCAAATGATCTGCAGTAAAACATAGGATATATGCTGATGATGATTATCCTCACCATTCCCAACCCAAGGGGGTTATCAGAGATGTTTCAATAGCAAATTCAAAATATCCACGTTTCAATACCAGTGCCTGAAATTAAAGCATATATGTTTGTATGTTTCTCAACATTTTCCTACACCAGAAAACCTGGAGTTTTTATCACGAAAATCACGAAACAAAAATTCCTAAAATACTTATTGGTACAAGTTGGGTTCGGGCTGGAATCGAATCCCCTCACACTGCAGAAGGATAGGCTAGGCTATAGACTGCAGCACGTCTAGCATGATTTCTCTTCTTGCGCGTGACTCGGCTTTATTCCATACTACTTGTCGCGGCAAGCGCGGCTTTCGCTCTCCGAAAAACGCGTGAACGGATTATTTTCTACGGAGCAAAGGCAGAGAAATCATACTAGACGTGCTGGTCACTACGAATTGACCAAGAACAAATTATAAAGTAACTATTTCAAAAAAATCTTGTTGCGTATTATAAATAGATTCTCCTAACCTAGTATCTAATACATTGACCTTAAATACTATAGACTCCAAGTCTCATACAAAATCTTAGCAAATTTTTGTCTGAACTGACACATAACATAACCCACCAAAATCAAGTATGCATGCTGTTGGTTGGCACGAATATGTTGTTTTTGATTCATAAACTTAGTAGTATTTGGTATGACTACTCTCAGCTATTACAGAAAAGAGCTACTTAGTAGCTCGTTTGTATCTGCCATTTTTTGAGCGTTGTTTGTGTATCTAGTACAGTTCTATATAATATAAGGTCCTTCCTAATATGCTGACACTTTTTTAAGGGGATGATCAGACCGTCAAACTGAACAACTTTCTCTATGGCACTAACATCGAAATCGCAAAACAAAAATCAGCTCTTCCATACAAATCTGCAAACCTACTTGAGCCAAATGTATGGGACAGCTGACTTTTTTTTCCCGATTTCAATGCTGGTCCCATAGAGAAAGTTGTCCAGTTTGATGGTCTGAACATCCTCTTAAAAAACTGTCAGCATATTAAGTTGGACTCTGTATATTATATCTATGATCTAATACTAACGAGAGCCAGGATTGCGATTTTGTTTGCTATCATTATTATTTAAAGGAAGAACCTAAACATCAAGTTGCCCTTGGTTTCAGCACATGTAAGAATTAATTAAATCTATAACATCACGCCTCTTTCCCAGTGGGGTTGTTAGAGACCAGGGCGCACCTTTCACTACGATCCTAACATACATCTTTTGCCATGCATATCCATACATCTCTTCACACATGCCCGTCGGTTTCGAGTACTTCACACCTCCACCTTTTGTAGGACGCAACCGATTTGATCAGAATACTAATAATTCATTATAATTAATTATAAATTTATATTTTAATTTTATGAACATTATTTTAATTTCTTATCTTATCTTAGCTTTAGTGGCGACGGGCTCACTACCCGTCACACTGGACAGAGTTTCGGTAATATTAGTGAAACGTGGATGTTCTGAGGTTTCAGAATATCTCTGACTATCAACTCTAAAGAAAGAAACTAATAGCGCTATTAGTTTCTAACAAGCGATTTAATAAATTGCGACCTTTTGGCTAAGATGAAAATCTTTAAAGCCAAACAGTATCTAGGACTTAATATTGCCACAAAAAAGAAAACAAAACGAAACAAAAATAAAGATACAAAAACCTAGGAAAGTCATGGCTCAGCTAGCGAGCTAAGTCAACAGTCATCTTGTAACTGGATGCCGAGGCGTATGAATTTTAGATGGATTCCTTTTCTTTGCCTGTCCTCCCTTACCTGGAATGATAACTAGAATGTTTTGCATTTTATCTTTGTGGAGGTTAATCTTCAAGGTAAATAATTCTATGAGGGATGAAGTAGATCTCTACCTATCAACTTGAATTACCTTCAATATGGGAGCAAACCTGTCAGAACAAAACATAATATCAGCTGATTCATACGTTTCAGTCGTGTAGGCATTGCAGTTTAGTATGGAACAGCTGATTTGTTTACTGCGCTGACAGGTTTGCTCCCATAGTAAAAGTTGTTCAGGTTGATGGGTAGAGGACGTGGTTTAAAGGTTTGCATTTAGTTGGTTTACATCTTAACTATTATAAAACTGTAACAGAAGTGTGTCTGTACATTGAAGATATTTATAAGAAAATGATAACGATGTGGTTTTTAGGTAACCCTGACTCCAAATCAACCTTTTTAGGATGTTTGTCTGTCTGTTTGTCTATTTGTTTTGAAACAGTATCACGCAAAAACTACTGAACCGATTTTGTTGTTTTTTTTTTACATATCTTATCACCTGATTAATATCTGGTTTATAATGTGTGCGGACGAAGTCGCGGGTAAACTCTAGTTATTATCTAAACTTTTAGTTTTAATAGGTAAGTAAATAGGGTCCTTCTTTATATGCTAACGGTTTTGGGGTCTTGGGTTCAGTTGCTAACAGTTTGCATTTAAGTAAAATTACAACTATTTTTAAAGAAGTACGAATTCACACGGAGTACATAAAACCTTCGTTTTCATTACGTTATTTGCTCTGTAATTAACTAAGGCATGTTGTATCCGACGATGCCTTGTTAGGGTATCGGTAACGACGTAGTTACACTGATTTGAACGTTTAGCGCAAATGTTTTTTACTTTTAATTGGGCGTGTTCAATGAGAACGCACTTCGTTAAGATTTTTGTGAATAATTATTTGTGTTGTTGGTTTTGCTTGAAGCTGTTTCTAGCATAGCATACCTTAGTACTTGCTTGTTTTAATTCAAAAATTGAATTTCTTTAAGCCAACATATTAAACGTCAAACCTTTTTTTTAAGCTACCACGAGTTGGAACGTGTTATCGCTGTTGAGAACAGGCGGCTAGAAACTCTACAATATAACACGCCTTAATAACTTTTACAATATAAATAAATACTATAATATACACTAATATGTTCATGAACAAATATACATAGAATAAAAACCCAACGAATGTTCACGTAATAATATCGACCGGAATGTAGGTCGAATGCTGATTGTGCAGACACTCTCCTCATATCGAATTCTCTTTTTTCCACCGAACGATCTCGGTGGCGCGAAAAATTTCATATCGCCACGCATTTTGCAAGTAAAATCAGATAACTTTTGACACTTCAATTACGCAGTGATGGCCGCCTCTAATTTTTTCGGCGCGTAAATGCGGGAAACATGTCATGTCATGAGCACACAGGTCCTCCAAGTTTTGAGAACAAAAAGTTTTGCTCAAGTTTAACGCGAGCGGAAGGTAATAAGAAGGAAAATTGAAAAGTTTTTCGCTTTTAATATTAAATTAAGTGGAGATCTGGTATCGCAGGTGCAGCACTATCGACTAGTCCGAGTTAGTTATCCAGAACTCTGCCCGCGGCCGTACTATATTGTTTTATGTCTTTTAGTTTACGCTTGTTAGTTTCCCATTAAGTTTTAGCGCTGAGGGGCACGCCTTTTATTAATTCGTTCGCCTTGATGCTGTCTAGACACGTTGAGAGCTCTTACAACTATATAAAATTAAATCTAGCAAGATGTTAGCGCCGTCGCAGCAGCATGTTTATTATGTTTAGAAAATAGTTCGAATTCGAATCTCGCGAAACCAGTTCAAAGCGAGATATAAATTACTTGCAACTCATTCTCTTTTTAGCGTCGGAATAAAGAAGAAAATCTCTTTAGTCTCCGACCACACTAATGCTAACGGACAGTTACAAATCTTCATTAACAACATGACAAAAAGTCGGCAGCTGCCCGCATGTGTAAATCTAAAGAAACCTGGTTTCCTCGTGTTAGTAAAGACATTAGAATGGAGAATTATGGGGACGATAAAAAGGAAAATGCTTAACGACAGCGTCATAACATTCGTCAATCGGTTAGTCTATTTTGTGTTATTTGTAGCTTGTAAAATTCTTAAATAGCCTAGTTGCGGTTTTATATACTGGGTGTTACTAAAGTAATAATAAAAATTTCAAACTATTAAGGGGGTTGTTTAGACCATCAAACTGAACAACTTTCACTATGGGACCAACATCGAAATCGCGAAAGAAAAAATCTGATGTCCCATACATTTAGCTCGAGTAGATTTGTAGTTTAGTATGGAACATCAATTTTTTTTTCGTGGTTTCGATGTTGGTCCCATAGTGAAAGTTGTTCAGTTTGAAGGTCTAAACCACACTCTTAAATGGTATTTGTATTTTTGTAACACCTTGTATAGTCATTAATTTACAACATGCTCAGTTTATGAATGAAGAAGGGCTATCTTAAGACGAAAATAAAATAATGGAAGCGATAGTTACTTAATGAAGCGAATAGACATAAACCACAAGTGTTGGCATGAAACAAAACGGCATCTCTCGACGCGATAACAGTGTGTAAAATGTCCTCATTAAATCGACAAGAACGATCCAAATAAAAATATGAAATCCTTCCGTCGACAGTGGAACTAAAAAGTTTACATTTATTAATATAGTCTCTAAAGTTGAAAATAACCACGCGGGCGACATAAAAGAAATCCTAACTGGCAGAATTTACGGAAAAATAAAAAGTAAAAAGAGGGATTTATCGTTCGGTCAACGATTTAGAGTTCATTTTTGAGTAAATAAAGTTCCGTTTGGTCTCGTTGGCTAAGTTTTAATGAACTTTAATTTATGGAACCGGGCACACAAATTTGTCGCTTTTATGGGTGATTTCGACGGCGTTTTCGGTAGTCGCGATGTGTGAGGAATCGCAGGGGCTCATTTCGAGGTTCGATGTTTTGGTTCATGTAATCCTGTCTATAATTAATTTGGACTTTATGGCCTGACACTCTGGTATTATTTTGATTATCACAAGATTTGTTTCCAAATTAATAATAGCCAGATATTTTTGTATATATTTAGCAAATATTATGACAATCAAAGTATGCAAAATAAGCTCTGCTTATAGAAAAAGAAAGTATTTTGGATTAGTAGAAAATTTCTGTCATAAACCGTTATTCACAAACAAAACAAAAAAGGCATATGACATTTTCGCAAACAAACTTTTCAAAATTTGACCCACTACTACACTATTTCGTGGATTCAATTAAACTTTGTTCCAGACCCTCTAGCATGCAGCATTTCTCTACTGACGCGCGACTCGGCCTTTTTCCACACAATCGCGGGAAGTGGTAATTTTCTATGCAGCGTCGCGCGCGAGTAGAGTAATCATACTGGGGCTGCTCTGGTTTAGAATCGACCACTCCAGTTTTAATAGAGGTGTGCGTGTCATTTGAGATGACTAAGGGAAAAAAATTTTGTGGATAGAAAACTAGAAGCATATTTTAAATAATTATTATAATTTGAAATAGGTAAAATAAAACTTTATGAGCACTAAAGGGAATAGCGCCGTAAATTTTAACACTGTATGAATATTAGCATAAATCCCATTTCAAAACACGACAAATTTTAATAGAAACCTTAGAATTATATGTTCTCAGTTTATAAACTAAATTTTAATGGCGCCGTTAAAATCCGTAATAAAAACATCATTTAAGCGACTCCTATTTACGTCTAACACTTAATCCGCGAAAGTGAAATATTAATATAAGTGTTAGTTAATTTATCACGTTATCTTGGATATGTTGATTCATTACAGTGATTCATCCTTTAGGTGGTCGAATTTATGAACAGACATTTGACAAAATAAACCATAACGGTTCTCAAACTCGACTCTCGTAGCGTATATAGGACCCTTTCTTAATATGCTAACGGTTTTTTAAGGGGATGATCGGACTATGATACTGAACAAGGTTCTCTATAGGACAAAAGTCGAAAACACGAAACTAAAATCCGCTGTTCCATATAAAAGTGCAATCCTACTCGAGAGATCCGACCAGATGCAGCTGCTCTAGCTTTGTGGCTTCATAACAGAATTGACCAACCCGTGGGTGATTTACGAGTTGACTAAGGGAAAAGGTTTCATATGCAGTGTATTGGAGGGATAGACTCCTAGTCACCTATCGCTATTTTGATGGCCAATGGGTAGACCTGGGCGGAGATCGAATCAAAACGGCTTTTTATCAGTGTAATTTTCTGAAGTGAAACTTCTTATGGGGCTTTGAAATTCTGATCCGCAACCTTTGTGTGGCGGAAGTTCGAAATTTAAATAGGGAGCAGTTTCACATCTGCCGGGCGTTCCGTGACGGTCAACCTTTTAGGTACATGAATCACAAAAAGCACCGTGACGTTAATAAGAAGAGGCTTACGATGATGCAAATAATCTCCAACGTGCAAAAACTTACATCAGTGACCGTAAACTACATTAGTTTGAGCATACCAAAAACTGCGGTACGCGATACTTAAAACGTTGCGTCTGCGTACCAAATGCGGACAAAAACTTTGAGAACTTCTGCATACCTGATCGAATTTATAAACAGGCATTTGACAAAATGAACCATTAGCTGTTACGAAACGGTATGTAAACACCGCCGGTGCCGTCAGTTGGTTGGCGTGGACACAAGTATTTTGATTTGATCTAATTTTGGCTTTAAATGTATTTACGCAGTGTTGAATTATTTTTAATAAATAACATATAATTTTAATTAGTGTATCTTGTTAACTTTCTTTTGTTGTGGACTGTATTAACTTTAGTAGGTAAGTATTACGTTTACGCGTGGATCTTCATGAAAACACCATGCAATTTTATATTGACTTTAATAGGACTTGGCATGCTATACCACACAATATCATGGAGCCGGAAGTAGCTAACTTAAGTAAGCAATATTGCCATCAATAAAATACACTTTAATGTTGCAAACAACCTGAGGCAAGCTTGTTCATGTTGTGGCCTCCCAAACCTGAAAAAGTGAACCGGTATCGCCAGCGTCAAAGAACTGTTTCGTTTACCGAACCAAACTCCAGTAATGAAGAGGAACCCAAAGAAGAGAGAGGAGGCAAGAAGGCTGACGATCTCAAATTAGACATTGAGGTTAATGACTCGGTTTAAAAGAGAAAAATTATGACCCGATGACAAAATTTGGAACTATTGCTAAGTGCTATTGGACGATCCATTTAATGCGGCTATTCGAGGATACAAAATGTTCATCGCATCTAATGTTCTCAAGCCACAGAATAAATCGTTCTACATATAAAATTTCCACTCCCTGCCTCTCTCTGATTTCAGATACCGCACCTCACCCCGCACTTTCTGGGGACACATCAGGAAAGCCGACCAAGAAGCAAATACAGTAGTCGTGCGCGTGCGAGCGGGGCGGTATCTCGTCAATTCAGGCATCGTGAGACCGTTCTATGTAGCGCCGGGGGTGTGGACCGGTGAAAGCATTACGGGTTCTGAAAAGTTTGTGTTACTCTACTAATACGAGACAAATAGTAACGAAAAGTCAATAACTGGAAAACATTTATTTCTTCAAATATATTTGTAATGTTTTATATTATGGAGTTTTTAACAACCAATTTACATGGTTTAAGCTTTATAAATTTAATGCTAACATGTTCGAAGCTTAAATAACTTTACAGACACTGTCTACCCGTAAAGCACTAATTATAGTCTATTGCTCTTAAACTTGTCCTTAAACTGACTGAAAACCTTGTCTTACCTAACTCATTATCTTAATTTGAATAATGTCTTATAATAATTTCAACAAAAATGTTTAGGCTCTTAACAACTTTTAGTTTGGTAGTATATTATGTCCGTCCTATGTAATTTACATAACAGCGAAATTGAGTGCGATGAAATAATCAACCACTGTGAACGCTTCAGGTGACGTGATCGAGCGAGCACCCTATTGGTGGATTTTTTTCTTTTTCCTTATGATGTGATTGAGCGAATGCGCTATTGGTTGGATTATTTCTTGGCACGCTGCTGCCACTGCTTTGCACTTTGGTGGTCGACTCTTAGTCTCGTGGTTAAGCGCGAATTTTAGTCAACTTCATTTTCGGTCAGAGGCCCTAGCATGCTGATCACGAAAAGGCTCTGTCGCGCCTTTTATCTATAAAGTGAGTTACGGCGTAACAGCGCTAAGTCATTGCCGGTGTCGGTCGAGAAATTTGCAACATCTCAAACATACAGAAATCTTAGCACTCGTCTTGGCGACTATACGCATGTGCCTCTTTGAAGATGGATATCCAAAACATGGAGATGACATGCTTCTTCCCCTTAACATTATATGGTGATGGTCCCTCATTTACCATATTTTTAAAGCTGAAGAAAATAAATATCTAGATGTCAACACACAAGATCTCATTGGGTCGAAAAGTTGCTCGCTTGCCAGCCTCTTTAATAAGATACAATAGGTAAAAACGTGAAAAATATCCACGTTCAATCCCATTCGTTTTATCTTCAATGATTAAATATTCATCCATAGAGTAGCCGTCCTTGTACTAATACAAGCCGCCATCCATCATCATTCACAACACTACAACAGATATAGGCTTGTCTATCGGGTCCAAACTTGCGCATTCCATTCCAGCATACATCTTTTTCTGCGCTGAGCCTAATCAAGAAATTCCTCAGTACAAATTCGTATGCATGACAACTCGCGCTATCCTAAAATGGTGACGCAACATAAAAAATTAAAGAGCATCTAGTAGAAAGCCAAATACACTATCCTACAATTGTTTCATTCTCGAGAACAAGTCTCTCTATTTGGCTGGGAGCTAGTTGCAATATTCATCATTCCTTTGGCTTCAGTGACTTTAAACGGTGCATGTCCTCTTTTTATTTTTTATTTATTCTCGCCTCGATTGTTGCCAGAGCGAAGTATTCATAAAACTATGGAAGGCTGCATCTTGTTTTACACTGTCTTTTATATTTCAACAAGCGTTTCTTTTCTGTGAAACAAGACAGAGAGTGTCTCTACTTGAATTTAATTTATGATTTAGTTGGGAAAAAATTTATCAACTTTGTTTCTCGCAGATTTTTCTGAGCTGATCTGTAAAAGAAGTCTAGGGGTTAACCTAGAAACGATTGATTGACGCTATCACTAGCCGTGTTTTGCCGTCAAGCGTCAGCGTTTAGAATAGAGCACTACATTTCTCCCCGTGGGTGTCGTATGAGGTGACTAAGGGATAAGAGTTTCTAATGCAGTTTATTTTCGGGCGAGAGGCTAGCCAACAATCTATACTGTATACGTTATTTCATATTGAAACCTTAAATACGCTAGAAGTGAGACTTTGTACAGCCGCATGCAAGATAGCTGGTAGTTAGAGCAATGTTTATGACCACCCCGAATATGATTATGGTTGTGAGTTTACATACTAAGACGCTGTCAGTTAGAGATAAGGGTCTAGAAACAAAGTATCCGACAATAGTTTGGTATACTAATACTAACCTATACTTCATTCCAAATAAGGACAACGAGATTTTCCGATTCCTATCTAGCTTTCTGGCCAATTCTGATAAGCACATATAATTTATTTATCAGAAAGATGTACTGTCCGACATATCTTGGACGTTACTAAAGCAGTTCTAAGAGTAAGTGAGAGTAAGTGTTTCAAATGTAATTAAATAAAATAGCCTTAAATTTTCGTTGCTATTTTGAATGGAGTATAAGAGATCCCAACGTTTGTACGACACGTGTCACATGAGACCTTCAGAAAAACTTTGTCATTGTTCGCTCACTAAATAATAGAGTTTACTTACATTGTATAAAACAGCTACGATGTATGGGGAGTATGTGAAATTACAGTGTAATTACAAAGCCGTGCTCGCGACTGAATTCATGAGAAACAAGAATTATTAATATCGTGTACAATGATGTTCCAAGTTGTGTAATTAGTTTGTAATTAGCTACAGTCAAAATATCATTTTGCAAGACGCTTTGAGCTAGATGAGTGTTATTAAATATGTAGATATTTACCACTTACATTATGTGTTCAGAGTTCAATTTCTTATTTAGTCTAACAGCGCGCAGCGATATTATGAGTGACGATTTAATATTTAACATTATTATAATATTTTAAGATTAAGATGTTAATTTGGTAAAAATATTGTAAGCTAGTAGACCAAGAAGATAGCGAAACTGTTGAATGAATTCAGAATTCAATGTCATATTCAGTCTTGATCACAGCGACAAGACGATTAAATAATAATAATAATTAATATTATTATAATCGTTTTTTAGACTAGCACGTGCATTTTATTATAATATTCTAAATCAGCCATTCAAAAGACCAAGAAGATGGCGAAATTGGCGAATGAACTAGATAATGAAAACGTAATGACACAGAATAAATACTAGTACTACCCGTAAAGGCAGGTTTATACCATGACAATTATACGGTGCGAACTCTGCGGCACCTAAAAAAACACCGTATAAACAACTGCACGAATTTTTCACGGTATTCAAACGTTAGTAAGGAATAGAGGAGGCGTCTATTTTTCGGTGCTAGTGACCCCCGCCCGCATCCCTGACATCCCCCTCGCCAATTGTTCGAATTGTGTAACAAACACGTAGTGCCAATCACTGGCACGGTTTTCTCAAGCAAATCCGTACGCATGTGAGCAAGATTGCACTGAAAATTAGCACCGTGTAAACGACCGCGTGTTGTGCTTTTTTTTCGTGCGAACAAATTGGCGCCGCAAAATCGTCGCCGTCTTAACCTGCCTTAACTATGGTGAGAATGGATGAGATATTTCCCAAGTTACGCACCATATTTGTGGCAAAGTCACGGCTATAATAATACTGAATAACATGTTTTATTTTTTAATAAAAATGTAACAACAAAAAAGATAAACAAAATATTTCACAAAGATTCAAAATGCGATGCGATATCAAATTCATCCATTATTATAAAACTTTTAATAAACTTAAAACCAGTTAAGTATAGGTATCTCAACGATAAACTATTCTATAAACTCAGAATTGCGTTTGCACTTTTGTAGGCAACAATTAAATTTTGTATTCACTAAACACTAAAACGGGCGTAAAGTTGATGTTTCCAAATCAAGAATTCGAAGCAGTTGCCTACACTCCTTAGGTAGTTTCAGGTTTAGTTTCGAGATGTAAGACAACGGGATCCAAGGTAAATAGTTTCACTAGAAACTTGCTTTTGTGGCCTCTTAAATGTTTGGGTAGGTTCTCTTCGGAAATTGATTTGCAAAATGCATTTGGATACAACTTTTTGGTTATTTATGGTTCCGTACCTCAAAAGGAAAAAACTGAACTCGTAAAGGATCACTTTGCTGTCTGTCTGTATGTCTGTCCGTCGGTCGAGATCCTTTTTCTCAAGAACGGGTAGAGGTATCAAGTTGAAATTAACATAAATGGACACGATTTTTGTATTCTCGATAACTGTGCATCTTATTAAGCAAAGACAGAAAACAATTAAAGATGACTTATTTTTTAAGTAAACAAATGTTTGTTTTACTTTTTAACTCTCTTTAAGATATTTAAGGTAAATTAATGTGTCGGGGACCGCAAGCGAATGTTCAATAAAAAATCAATGGTCTTTTCATAGCGGTTCCCTACGCATTGATTGACCTTAAATATCTTAAAGAGAGTTAAAAGTAAAACAAACATTTGTTCACATAAAAATAATAGGTGACCGAATTATTTTTCACTTTTCAAATGTCTGTTTTTAGCGTTGGTTTTTTTTTATTAAGTGGATATAAATCGGAGCGCGCTCCGCACAAACGTACTATGGTGATATTTTCAATACTAACCAATTCAACTCAATGAAATTTTTCAGAATCCATATAAAATCAAATTTCTATGCTTCCATAGAGTCAGATTTTCGTTAAAAATTTATAGTTTTGCAGTTACAGTTCCTCAAAGATTTCCATACAAATCTTAAATTAATCCTAGCATTTAAACTGTATATTTTAACAAAAATCGGACACGATACAAGCATAGAGATTAGTTTCTAGATTGTTTCTGCAAAATTTCATTGAGTTTAATTGATTAGTATTGAAAATATCACCAGACTTCGTTTGTATGCAGCGCGCATTTACGCATACGGAATAAACTTCTATTAAGCATCCGCGTCATTGTCACGTGGTAGTCCCAACTCTTCAATCTCCATTAGCAAATAAACTAATAAAGAGCTAAACTAATACATAGTAACAATTTATATCTCTAACGGGACTACAAATACGAAACTCATCAACAGTTGTTACTTTAAGAGATCACACCCGTAGGAGCGGTAAAATGAAACATATTTCTCAGTGGGGATCGTAATTCTGTCAAAACATTACAATTTGTTGTTATTGCTCGTTGTAACACGAAATGTAACAGTTCAATCATAACGTTAACGAAGTGATCGGTTTGATGATTGATTTTATGGTATTTATTGTTTGTCAAATTGTGCTGGCCATTCAAAATTGTATTGGTAAGTATATTTATAAATATGTAATATGCATATAGTATGTATATGCTAGCCGTGGTAGTCCAGTGGCGAGTAACCTTGCCTGCCGTGCAGGAGGCGATGGTTCGATCCCAGTCCAAGCCGACTCGTACCAATGAGTTTTTCGGAATTTATGTACGATTTGTAACACCACTGGCTTTTCGGTGAAGGAAAACATCGTGAGGAAACCTGAATTCTTCAATTTCGAGGCATGTGTTGTTCCCACTATACATATAAGTGGCGATGGGCTCACCCTCCGTCACACTGGACAGAGTTTCGGTACTACTGGTGAAACGTGGATATTCTGAGGTTTCAGAACATCTCTGACTCCCTCCCTCTGACTGACATCCCTCGGGGAATATAGTTGTGAGCAAATGCTTATGCTTATGCTATGTAATTTAATCCTTTTGTGAATAATTTCAGAGAAGGAAATAACAATTACGGATTATACAAAATTTACTACAAAGGAAAGAACTTTGAAAATTGTAGATGCTAATCGACACGAATTAAGAATTGGAGACAAAATACAACACAATTTTTGTCTAACTATACATGGACATAGTAATAGTACATAATTGTTTGTAATTTATTTAATATTATCACATCTTTATTATTTATCATGGATATAAAATCTAGCATAAGCTCACGGTGAGCCCGTCGCCACTTATAATGGACACTGGGTACAATACATACCTCGAAATAGAAGCATACAGGTTTCCTCTCGATGTTTTCCTTCACCGAAAAGCCAGTAGCATCACAAATCGTACAAAAATTCCGAAAAACTCATTGGTACGAGTCGGTCTGGACGGGGATCGAACCATCGCCTCCTGCACGGCAGGCAAGGTTACTCGCCTCTGGACCACCACGGCTTATAAAATCTACATCTGTTATTGTCTACTCAATACTAAATTTGATTGATTGTTTAGATAAGAGAGAAAAGACTGAAGTCATCTACGAAAATATATTACGATTTACTCGTATTATATTTTCGTAGATGACTTCAGTCTAATTTCTATTTTCATTTTTACAAACGTGTAAGCAATATACAAAGTAAGTCGACTGTTACTTATTACTTCAAATATATCATCGTCTGACTCACATATTGACGCACGATTGATTTTATGTATACGCGAACACATTAATGTCTCTTTGTGAGAAGTGCTTTCCATTGCTACAGCTATGCAATAACATTTTATGAATTTTGAATGCTCATGAACATTGTAAGAATTACAGTACATAAGTTTGCTGTGTGATTACCGATTCAGAATATTGTTCCTAACCAGTTAACCGACGTTGTCTTGTTTGATGGTTTTACTTAACCATCCTTTTAAATATTACTAGGACTTTTTTCTCACACCCTGTCGGTAATTGATTTAAATTATGAAAATCTATGGACTCTTAAACCGTAATAAGATACAAATCGGTCAGATTCAGGTATACCTACAATGTTAATCTGCAGTTACTATACGTCATCATATCAGCCGATGGATGTCCACTGCTGGACTTAGACCCCCCAAGGATCGCCGAAACGACTGGTTTTGCGCTGTTCTCATCCAACGGGGTCCCACCGCCTTCAACTTACTATTATTAAGAGAAGTTTATTCCGAATGCGTAAATGCGCGCGGCATACAAACAAAGTCTGGTGATATTTTCAATACTAACTAATTAAACTCAATGAAATTTTGCAGAAACAATCTAGATACAAATCTCTATGCTTGTATCGTGTCTGATTTTCGATAAAATATACAGTTTCAATGCTAGGATTAATTTAAGATTTGTATGGAAATCTTTGAGGCAATGTAACTTTAAAACTGTACATTTTAAGGAAAATCTGGCACGATACAATCATAGAGATTTGTTTCTAGATTGTTTCTGCAAAATGTCATTGAGTTTAATTGGTTATTATTAAAAATATAACCAGACTTCGTTTGTATGGAGCGCGCCAACAGTAATATACCCTTAAACTGTAAATGTTTGTTTATTTGTTCGCGCATCACGTGAAAACTACTGGATCGATATTTATGAAACTATTTGTGTCTAAATGATTATGATTAGGTTTAAAATCTGGTGTATCATTTATCTCGCAATGATGACGGGAACCTGTGTTGACGAAGTCGCTAGAAATGTCTAATATAAATATAAAAAATTTACGTTGAAAGCAAAAATATTAAATGAGTACAAGAAAGTCCAGCTTAGAGTTTGGGAACATAATTATGGTAATTGATAATAATTGATTGGAAATTAAATATGTAACAATAACGTTAGGCCCAATTTTTTTTAAATTAAATATTATATGTGTAAGTGATTAGTAATAAACACAATTTATTACTGGGCTATTCGCTTATTTATCATAAAATCAGTTACTTAATCAGCTACAGGATTTTCAAAAGGTTTAGGCCTATACAAAATAAAATAAGCTAATTCAATAAAACATCTGGTTGGGATTGACTTTTGTACTTAAAACAGTACTTACGAGGATACATTCATAAAACCGCGACCGTATTCCCTTGAGGGGTGGCCATAAACTTGGCTACATCTACAAACTACCTTTTAAGTGCAGATAGGTTTCACCTCTAACACATTTACGACGGTAATGAATTCAAATATGCTTTTGCTTATGGAGCAACTGTCCAAGTAAATACACACTCTATTGGATACTTTTGTTTTAATACCAACAACTATAGTATGTAAGGCTGATTCAGTAATCATATGGTGTAGAGCATCTGTGATGGGGATGGACCCTGGGTCTGCCTGCATAACTCCAGTCAGCTGCAGCTGATGGTTATCAAAATTCCTCTTATCTCTGATACTACTACTTTCGGTAGTTATAATGTTTGACCGAGTACTGAGTAGGTATGCCCTCATTCACACAGACGTAATTTTATCGCGCGATGAGCTGATTTTTCACCCTGAATTACGGCTATCGATATATCAATGAAAAGTCCTACTCATTCACTACCAGGCGACACAAAACATTTTCATGGCTATACGAACAGGCGAATATATTTGCATAATGTTCTTTATTTTCGTGAAAGGAGATATTAAAAAAAAAAATGACATGCCACGGCCGAACAATGGTGTTATTTCTTGACGTGTGTTCATATCCAAACCTACATACAAAAGTAATTGACACAAGTAGGTATAAATACTTTTCATTCTATACCTGTACCAGAGGGCCTAGCATCATCCTACTCCCGAGAAAACAACAAAAATCGAGACTTGCTTCTATCTTTATTACTACTTTGCGTATGCGAGAGCAAGCGCTCGTGACGGTCTACTCATTTTTTCTCTTCATCGTGCGTGGCATGCTAGTCCTACAGTACCGAGTAATGTGTATCGATACCTTGGCGGTATTCGTCCTCTCCACAAAAATAGCCAAAGTCAAACAGCTTCAACATTTCAATAGAGTAAAAACTATCACGTGCGTAGACCACAAACGCAACAGTTGTGTTCGACGTGTTTATTACAAGCGCAAGAGCTGAGACTCGTAAAACGTTCTCAAGGTGAACTTTGATCAGAGCCGAATTAGGCACGAAGCAAGAGTCAATAAATGTAATGGGCCCCACGCTTTGGAGGCTCTCGGCGTCTGTGCGAAAAAAAAATTATCAAGTTAGATAGGTAAGTATGCCACCAAAGACGATGGTGTCCGATACAATGATTATTAGCAATCTTAGCTCATTTTTAGAAGTGAGCGTTGGCCACATCTTACTTTACATGTCGTAGGTTTAGATGAAAGTCAAATTAATGGGTTGGCATAACGCGAACATTGCAAACCAGAAAACTAAGTCAAAACAAATGACAGGTATACTTCAAATATGTACCGAGATGGCAGAGAAGTGATGAGCCAAGACGACAACCAAATGAGATTGTATGAACCAAGTGTACTACTTGAATGCTTCAACCAAACGCGCTTTGGGCATAACCATTAATTTTACTTTGATCTAAGGTCGTAGGTTAAAAATAGCGCAAAACTGATGGAGGAACTCCTTAATATTGTTTTTGAGATAGCCGTTATACTAGTATACCAACGGAATACCAACCAATCAACCAATTAGAAAAGGGTTCTATTGAATCACCATCATCATCTCAGCCGATAAATGTCCACTACTGGACTTAGGCCTCTCCATTGGTTACCACAACGACCGGTCCAGCGCTGGCTTATCAACTACCCACTGCTAACTTCACCAGGTCATCGGTCCACCTTGTGAGGGACCTACTCATGCTGTGCTTCCCGGTAAGCTGTCGCCACTCGAGAACTCTTCGGCCCCGTCGACCATTTGTTCTATGAGCAAGATTTTTGTGCTATTTAGGCCTGGGTCTTCTGCGGACAGCTTGGTTTTACTACATATCGATATTACTAATTAGAAAGTAAATATTGGATATTTAGAACTTTAGGACCTAAAGCAACTAACGCAAGGGCATCTTGCTGTCATTTGCAACAGGCCCCGCGCTGTCTGAATCTGGCACTGACTTTGATTGTTTCGTATAAGCTTGCAATGCTATAAACGCGGTTTTGAGGTCAGACTTCTATTTGCTTTTAACAAGATTTAAATAGGTCGGACTACAAAAGGATGAGGCTTGAATGAATGGCTTGTTATTGCATGTTCGAACAGTAAAACTCATTAGAAGTGTTTAGAAATGTCTTTTGTTAGAAGCTTAGCCAAAACTTCAAATAGAAATCAGCGATTTATGCTTCTTTTTCTTCTTGCTAAGCCCTGACCTAAGATTACATTTGGCGTAAATATTTCGGTTGTAATCGTAGATATTATTGGTTGCATATGCAGTAAAAAGTTACTACAGCTATCTAGGCTTAGCATCAATGTGTTGATGAGTAATAGAAGGTTGACCTTCGTAAATAAAAGTAACTAGACCAATTTTGAACATCTCTATCTTACTCCCGATCATACTGCCCTTCGGGATGGTCAGAAACCTAGCGACAACCACCGAGTAACTTTAATATTTGCAATTGTAGCAAGGTTCACTTTTAGCATAATTAAGATTTCTGGATGGCATGACGTATCAAGCTTTGACTAGTTATATGTGGACTGGTTACGCGTGTAATTCTACTAAAAAAACATTTCTGCCACTTTTTGCGGGGGGTGAGGTAACATTAAATCCGCAATTTTGGATTTTATTCCCCATAACTTTAGATTCTAATTTTGAATGTTAAAAATCATCAAAAGTAGTCTCGTGTGAACCCCAAACGTTCTAAGATCGAAGTTATTATTTCATAATTATAGGCTGTCTCGTTTAGTGATAAGGTGTAAAATTGAATGTAAATGCACAAGATCAATTGTGCTTATACCGTGGCAGAGGGGAAAGGCTACCGCAAGGCTAGTCCTTATAAAAATTTGTCAAAGCGTATCAAGTCATAAAAATACTGCATCAGAAACCATATCCCTGAGTCGCGATGTACTCCGGCTACGGGATAAAATAGTGTGGTCCATTCTTATCTGGAACCATACGGCTATAAATGACGATCATAATATCTTAAAGGACTATCTTGAATAGTCTAATAAAGGCCACAATGATTACAGCTGGTGTTATTAATTAAACCACATCAAACAAACAGCAATTTGTAAAATCAACATTATTAATATGAACCACAAACAGTTTCCAGATGCGCCACAAAATTGACATCTGCCTTCAGCTCCCGAATTTAATGATCCCCAAGGCGCAATGTACTAAACAGCAAACATGTTACAAATTTAAAGAAGCAAATCGTTCGGCCGATATTTTGAAACGGAAATAGAAGACACATGATCCCGCGGGAAGTTGAGAAAAAACGTAAAGGAGAAACATATGACCTCATTTGTCGTGGAGATGAAGGAATTATTTATTACGTTTGATACTTCTCGCTTCAGCTTGCTCTTTGTCTTTGAGAACTTTGATTTTCATATCGGTGCAATACTTTGCTTTCAAAGCTTTTGAAATTGAAGAGATTAAGATTATTGTCCAACTCCATATTTGACTGCTTATATCATTAATTTCTTATCCCACTAATAAGAACAGTCGGTATTGCGTACATACATTAGAATAACTCATTGGTACATGGCATGTCGTCGATTTTCATCATCATACTCCATCCCTTATCCCACTGATAAGAACAGTCAGTATTGCGTACATACGTTAGAAAAACTCATTACATGTTGTCCGTAGGTACGAATTCGAACCCGGACCTTCATGATGTGATGAGGAATTAAGGGTTCATACCTCTCTACAACGCGCCACTCTCATGATATTCGTACATACCGACATACCAGAAGTACAAAATTTCATATTCATTTTCACAATACAAATTCATGACCACATTCAGAATGGTAAGAAATATAGGACTTAATTCAACATCTACATAATATTATATTAAGGAATATTATACTTAGTTTTGGTACAAGTTTTACGACCGGTCGCATGCCTGACGCCAAATCTATTTGGGAATGCAATTGTTATTGCTATTATAATATGTTAACACTTTATCCTTTTAAAACACTGTTCAAAAATCTGTCGGTGGTGCAATATTGTACTGAAGTGCACTGCACTATTGGTACCAATGTAATCTCCCCTTACAAAAACAAAATAAGGGCATTTATCATGTAAAATTTTATTATAACAGCCGATACATCGATGTCAAAGCACGACAGACAAGTCTTAACTATTTGTTATGGTTTTGAAATTCAATCATTTCCAATATTGAAACAACAATATCTACAAAACTGTGTCAAGCAAAATTTCACCTTAAATTTATGAATTTGGAGAAGTTTAAGACTGTAAAGATAAATTTGTGAAGATTTGTATGCGTACGCCAGATGCGCAAGCGCATCTAAACTGACGACTAATGACACTCCGGCGACGATGTAAACATTCGGCGGGAGACGCTGTCAAAATCATCACGAGGGGTGCTTTTGAAAAAAAGTGTGAATTTACATGTTTCATGTTTTAATTTACGTTGTTATAATTATTACAAAGTGTATCATCAGTACTTTGATGATAGTTGTGGTTGTTGTTCTGTTGTCTCCACCTATCATAAATCTATACTATATTCCAAATAAGAAATTATTTTCTTCTTTTCAGAGTTTCGTACCTCAAAAGGAAAAACTGAACCCTTATAGGATCAATTTGTTGTCAATCTGTCTGTTTCAAATTTGCTACCTATCCATTTCCACCAATCATCATTCAAATAAAACAGATTTCTGTTTGAACAAGTCAAATCGATCGCACTTCGAAAAGATTTCGAGCTAAAAGCTGATTGTACCTACATCAAAATTGAGCAAGAAAGCTGGCTGAAGTAATGGCACGGGTAGCGGAGATGAGGAAAAAAACTCGTCCAAATTACAGAAATACCAATAAATAAGTAATTTGATCAAGACTACTAAGTGTAGAGTGTTACATTGATAAATCATTGCCTCGCAACTACATCGAAATTATAAATACTTAGGTATAGAAGCTCCAAGCGGCGCGGGCGATGAACACAAGTACTCCTGTAACCTGATACGTTCCTGCTAAATGTTTACCAACGCTTTATGTTTAGCGAAATCAAACAAGAAGCGAGTGGCGTTTCACAAAAATACATGAAGGGTAGGGTTTTGTGATCCCGCTAAACGATTGCAATCCCGGTATTAGTGGGACTAAAATTTACTATCCCGAAGCTTTTAGTATTCGATACTATGAAAAAATATTTATACACAAATTATTAAAACAATGCTCTTAGGGAAAGGTTGCTATTATGCGACCGGTTCTATCATCGGACCACTGAATTATTGAAAAAACTGGCTACACTGCTGAGAAAATCCTAACAATAGAACAGTCTTAAAACCCCGAAGAGAATTGTTTTTTCTTTAGCCTATATCATCCCACTGCTGGGAAAAGGCCTCTCCCCCTTTATCCTCTATGCATCCCTGTCTTAAGCCAGCTCTATCGACCCTTCGTCGAAGGTGTCTAGGTCGTCTCAACTTCTCTTCTGGAGTCGACCCTGACGGCAACATATATCCTACGGGATAGAAGGTGTTGAAACTTTAACACCTTGTACAATTTCTTTTTTATTATTACTAAATTTTTAAGGTCATCAAACACTTTTACAAGATTAAAATAAATTAACGTAGGTAATAAATAAAATTAAAAAGGTAATATTACAGGGTTCAATTGATATCATAAGCATCCTTTTAAACTAAGAGTCTACACATCAAACTGAACAACTTTTACAATGGGAGCAAACCGATAGGAGCAAAAACAAAAATCTGCTGTTGCATACATTTGAGTCCAGTAGGAATTGCAGTTTAGTATAGAACAACAGATTTTTTTTTGTTCTAATCGGTTTGCTTCCAAAGTAAAAGTTGTTCAGTTTGATGGGTAGACTCTTAGTTTAAAAGGAATCTAAGCGCGGAATCGCCATAAACCGGAACTGACGTTCTATGAATCCCGTGATTTCAAGAGAGTTCCCGGTATACCGGGATTTAAAACCCTATGAAGAGGAGTCAGTAGCGAAAATTCAGTGTAAACAATAGCAAAGTCGAAGCCAAGATTATTGGAGAATTTGTTTTAAGCCACTCCAAAGCACTTGTAAATATTTGGTAAGCTTTTCTAGGAGTCGTTCGTCGAGCATTTTACCTGGCAGTCTATGTTAAGGGTAGATTTTATTTGTATTGGCACAGGAACATTTTAAAAGAATCTTGTGAATAGTTGGAAATCACTAACATCATCATATTTGTAAACTTTGATGAAAATTCAAATTTATCATTTAGTAGTTATTGGCCGCGACTGCGCCTGCTTCGACTCTAAAAATTATCCTATACAGAGTGTAAATTAAAAGCGTTACAGAATTTATGAGGTATGTACCTCAGACTATCAAACTGAACAACATTTACTATGAGACCAACTTCCTCCGTGGTCTAATGGTTAAGAGCATTGGGTTTTTGACTCGGAGGCCGTGGGTTCGATTCCCACGGGGGACACTTAGTGATATCTCACTTTGTGATAAGAAGAAGATAGGATCAACTTTTTAAATCGCAAAAATACACCTGTTTCATACATTTAGATCGAGTAGATATTGACAGTTACAGCACGCAGTTATGGAACAGCAGATTTTTAATCACGATTTCGATGCTGCCTTCTTAGCAAAAGTTGTGCAGTTTTATGAAGTCTGTGAAGTATAATAAAATGCATTTAATTGTACATCCTGTATTATGTGCCAATTTTATCCAAATTCGTTTAAAAGCCGTCTAAGCGTGATTGAGTTACCAACAAACAAACATCTTAAACTTAAAGTTCCCGGAATTATTTTAGGATAGTTCTAATTTTATAAAGGGGTAGTGTATGTACAACATGCATCATAACTTGTTACTCCTAAATCAAAGGAGGTGGTTTCATTCTTATTGGGATGTATCCATTGATCAAATTAAGAACATGTAACGTTCTGTAACTAAGGTCAATGTTCCGTTACTCCAGCAGAACATTGAAAGTTCAAAATATCAAACTACCTTTCATTGCAATTACGTCCAACAAAAAGTCAAATGCCTAAATATTATGAACAAAAAAAAAAAAACTTGGAAATTTGACTGGAAGACTAGTAATATCCGACTGTCAGCTTCATTATACTACAAAAAGAAAAGTTTTTATAATCTTCTTATGAAATTCACTTCTGAGAAATAGGTACACAAAAAGTACGAAAAGATAAAAAAATAAATTGCTTTTTTTTGCTTCTACAATGTTAGTTAAATATACACACATACATGTAAAACAAAAAAAAATGTAGATTCAAAAATACAACAATCTGAAAAAGATTACGTTCGGAAGTAACTTAAACATTTTTGTTTCTTATAAAAGAGACTTTCACTGGTTTTACCAATCGATATAGAAACCATTCGATATCGAGACTACGGATTCTATGAACAGTGTTCGATGAAAAGACAATCTCATCTAAGCGTTGACTTGCGAGAGAACATAGGGAACCCTTTTAAGTCTTATAATAAAACAAGTTCGACTCGCACTGAAATATTTTTTTGCGAAAGAGTACTCGTATATTTGTAGATTATTCTTGTAAATACGAAAACGTGATATCACACATATACTCAGGAACCACTCAGAGCTTCAACCCTTCCTCCTCAAATCTAGAGAAGGCTGGATTTACTTTCACTAATGGTATGAAAGTGGCGACAGTACTCAGTAAGCAAACAATGCATAACTTCCACTTATGCGTACCAGATTTTAGAGAAATGTTGAGTAAACAGACAAAAAAGAAATGTTATTTGGGAGTGCTTTTTAGTGTTTTCGCGGTGTTTCATTCACAAAGAAAGAAATTATTTGTTTGTGAAATTCGATAAATACTTTATTTTGTATTTAAAATGTTCAAAAGCTTAGTTAAGTGTAATTGCTCAATTGCGTTTACGACAATTTTCCAAATTGGTAATTCGCGTTTCAAAAGATATTTACTGAAATACGCAAATGGCCAAATGTTTTGGCCACTTACGTTTTTGATAATTTGCGCATTCACAATAACGTTTTACTATATTATTATGTGTTTTAGTATTTTTGAAACTGTTATTATTTTTTAGGTATTGTTTTAAGACGTGATCCAGAAATCTAATTGAAGTACCTACTTTTACTTATGAACAACGGCAAAAATTAATAAAACTTAATTTCAATGGACCTGCCCAGAATAATAATAGGTTTTTAAGAATCTTTAAAAAATACTGGTAACCTTTGATTGACCATCAATCTAATAGATGATTTTACTTTACTAGGAGATATTTCACGGTTATCAACGCCTTAGACACAATAACACACAACTAAAACATTACAACGACACACTGAATCGGTTTCAGATCTCAAAAAGCATGTGTTATCAATCAGCTCATAAAGTCGGCGTTTTTGAACGCACTCCTTTATGAGAACAGCACATTTCACCTAACAAAGCCCATGAAAAGCTCTTAAGAGTATAGCCTAAAGTTGAAATTGACTGGATTTGTGGGACATCTTATTCGGATCAGTGCATAACCTTCCAACAGACAGTCGTAAAAGTTTTGATGAGTGCTGATTGGAACCACGTTTGGGAATCATGCGTTCAAAGCTGTTTTAATTAGAGGAAACGTAATATGGCGGGTAAGGAAATATACAGTGAATTGGTGAAGCACAACAAGTAATGGATTTAATTCAGAAAAAACCTGGTGGAAACTTTCCTATGGAAGGAAGTCAGAAATAACAGATCGCCTCATGGTACCTACTTCACCTCGTCAATATTTTTAAGATTCCGTAGTCAAAGGACCTTAAACTTTCGTTCATTCTGCACTGAAAAAAAATGATAGGTGTATATAGCCTGTCGCAACTTACGTACCACGTAGCTTACGACGCGATACTGATTACGAGTGTTGCATCAGTATTTAAGTTGTCTCGTAACTAAGTTCATAATGAAGTTCAACACTCGTAATCAGTATCGCGTCGTAAGCTACGTGGTACGTAAACTGCGACGGGTTACGTATACGTAGCATTTTTTTCTCAGTGTGTCTGTCTGTATGCCCTGCCTCAATCACACCCTCATTTGTGAACCATTGGATCGCAATAGAGTCCATTGAAAAGATAATAGCAACCCAAAATATAAATGTGGTATTTAAAAAGAAACCAATTTTTTCGTCCCTCCCATTCAACGAAACAGAGGACGGAAAAAAATTTTTTTCCTTCTCAATCGAGTGAGAAGAAGTTGGATAAGACTATAAATTTTTTGTCCTCCCTGAGATATCTACGTTCAAATAAAAAAATTAAAAATTGTTGTTTTCTCGATAATATGGTCATTGAATTTAGGCATAAATAAAGTGACAGTACCAAAAGTTGTATTATACGTATAGAATTTATAATACATTCTCCTTCCCAGTTCCAGTCAATAAGGGTTCCTTACATATCAGTGAGCTCAGTTACACAGTCAATAATAAGATATCCTTTCCTTCACGGTTACTATGTTATTAACGTCAAAACATTGTTATAACACAACGCTGCTTTCCGCGGACATGTCTTCAAACCGCCAGTAGCAATCATCATTACGAATCGATCGACGAAAGGCAGATGTGTAACAGCACAGAAAACAGATATGCAGTAGAGCGACTTCATTCAAGGGTCCAAATCAGCGCACGCACACAGGCGAACGCCACGTACGCACGGCGACAGATCAACCTACCCATATTTGGACCTTATGTCCATGAACATAGAGTTTAACTATGGGTAGGTTTACACGACCCGCTAAGGTATTTCGGGGCGTTATAGTCCGCAGTAATAACCAGTAACCGCTCCCTGAGCTATGTTGTGTGCGTCAGCTTAATAAAAAATACTTCGGGGCTGACATCAAGCAATACAAAACCAGCATAACCACGTGTAGGTTGCATAACGTATAAAGTCGCACGGCCATTTTGGTTTAGCCGGCTTATTTTGGTTTTATGTAGGTTGATGTGTCACCGTGTGTACGTGACGCTCGGATGGATGAAGTTGCTTTACTGTATATCTCTTTTCTGTGGTAACAGTTACACTTCATCAGTTGTATCTTTTCTTTTGTACACCCAAAAGCTTAACTACCACAATTTTAATGGATTAATTTCGACTTTGACGGAATAAGAATAAAGTTTGATTTCGAATGTCATCGGTCAGAAAAACGGATGGAAAGCGTAAAGGGTTGAGCGCTGGCTATCTCGTCGTCACCGAGCGGATCCCTATATTTAGAATGTCACTTAATAGCGTACAATTTTGCCGGCAATATCGTCGATTGTGTAGGTGCATTCAGAGGAAAATGTTCAACGGAACGGAAAATTTGTCAGTGCTATTATTCGCACTGGCTATGGCGCTTTGGACAATTTAATTCAATACACGCATGCGGTTAAGCGTTAAGCACTCAAAATGATTCATACGTCGATACTGATAAAATTGTTGAAGGACCTAACGTAATGTCAACGTATCATGTATCGAATGATATAATATCGAAATAACCGTGTCATGTGATTACCTGTCAGACTAGAAAGAGCTTGGGTACAGTTTGATGGTTTAAATTAAATCACCCCTTTAAATATTACTAGGGTGTTTTGTTACATCTTGTATACATAGTCCTTCTTAATACACTAACACTTATTTAGGGGATGATCAGACCGTCAAACTGAACAATATCGTGCACCAATATCGAAATCGCGAAAAAAAAATCAGCTGTTCCATACAAAGCTGCAAACCTACTTGAGCCAAATGTATGGGTCAGCTGATTTGATCTATGGGAGCAAAGCAATCGGAGCAAAAATAAAATCTGCTGTTCCATACTAAACTGCAATGCCTACTCGATTCAAATGCATGCAACAGTTGATTTTCTTTTTGCTCCGATCGATTTACTCGCATAGCTAATGTTGCTCAGTTTAAAGGGTAGGCTCTTAGTTTGAAAGGCATAACACAGCATAGCATACGCTCACGACTATATGCCCCGAGGGGGAAGTCAGAGATATTCTGAAATCTCAGAACATTGACGATTCACCAGAAGTACCGAAACTCTGTCCAGTGTGACGGGGGATGAGCCCGTCGCCACTGTAGTGCCTGTGTGGCCGTAGTTTGAAAGGATGCTAATGATATCAATTTCACCCTATATAACTAACTACACTGTAGGCCAATCAAATCTGATATTCAATAATTTTGTTTAAAATTATTTATTTCACTTAATACTTATCAGTATAGGTATAATTAACATAAATAACAATAAAATATAACTGACTAGCTAACAATAAAAGATAACTTACAAAAATATAACTTGCTTAAACTCATCCATAATATTCGGTGAAATAACCTACATTCCTGTCACCTTTCTGCAAGTGCCTTGACTTCCTGATATGACATGACTCCAATATTTTGCATCACCTAATAACTAGCACGTAATAAAATATTAAGAAGGTAACATAAAAACAATTTTGAACGATAATCTTAAAAATATTTTGATCATTAAATTCAAGTATCACATTCGAAACGTTTCCAAAGTGGTCCAATAAAATAATTTGTCATCGCGATAATGTTGTTTGAAAACATTAAGTCAGTGAATAAAATAATCTTTCGTTTCGAACATTTCTGAACCTCGATTCGATTTGTTCCTTTTACCGGATTGTAACTTAATACTTTGGCGCCGCAGTGGCACATTTTGGAATCGTTTTGTAGATATCAAGCAGCCGCCTGTCATATTGACAAAGTGTTTACAAATGTCTTTATTTGTTTTGGCCTCTTATTTTACACTGTCATTAGGATCGAAGATTGTGTGGCATATTTGCCACAGAAAGTTTAATATTACACAAAGAAAATTAAACAAACAAAAAACCCGGCCAAAAGCGAGTCGGACTCGCGCTCCGAGGGTTCCGTACCAACACATTCACATTAAAAAATGTTGTCTCTGGTATCCTTAACGGGAGCCCCGGTTTTTTTAGTTCTATTTTCATTGTGTAATATAAAACTTTCTGACGTATTTACGTTTCGTTTATGGGAACCTCCTTAATTTTTTACTTTTTGTACTTTTTCTTTTTTATTTTCTTTTCTTTGGAAGACCAACAGCTGTTGACACGAAACTACACGATACAAATTTGGATGGCTAACAGAAAGCAAATTATAGGTATCCGCTGATAAAACAGAATTTACAAAAAACAAAACAGATCTTAGACTTAAAATACAAAGTGGATAACAAAAAGATAACGAACGCATCGTTTCTTAATAACACACATTCTGTAAAATTTCAGCTCGCTTACTATAGCAGTTTAAAAATACAGCCCTTTAAAGTTAGGACAGACAGCGCAGGCCTAGTAATATGGTTGGTACCATTTGGGTACGGACCCTAAAAAGATTCTTGAAACTTTGCACACAATGCAACTTGCTATTGCTAGACACAGTCTCCAATTAAAAATGTGCTTTATCCTTTCAGTCTAAGAACCAAGTTTGGATTAAAACAGCTTTAGAAGAAGCAGTTAATTACATCCTATTGAAACTATTAATAAATACCCTAAATTATTGGGTCAGTAGGAGATCCAGTAGTAAATAAAGGGATTACGAAGGACGGATGGACGGGACTTTCTTTCTTGTACCTCTTTTATCCTAACAGACAATACTATACTTAGGTTAGGCACCGTCATTGCAGTAATGCTCGTATTTATTCCCAAAACGACGTAAAGTACATAAGCTTCTCCCGTGTAGAAAAATTCCCTTTTAGATTTATCCGTAATCTCATTCGTCTTTGCTTTTATTGTTTCTCGTACAGTAATGAATTAGTTCGACTTCCTCTTTTATATTATTTGTTTAGGACGGGGTCATTTTGTTTGCTTTCCAACTGCATATCCCATCGGAGAGGGGTTAGTTAAATCAGTGGTGGGCGGTTAGCAAGGGGTCTAAATTTACGGGCTTTGTTTCCGTTTTTTAGACAAAGAAATCTATAAATCTTTACAAGTATTGGATCTGTTGAATTCCTTTCGCAATCGTTATAAAGACACTTTGATGTGGAGAAAGAAATGTTGGAAAAAATAAAGTTAATGTTCCACGAGATGTCCGCGTCCATTTCGATCGCTAACAAGACTGTTCCAGGAAGTTATAATACTTTGTTACATTCTGAAATTAGCTTGTTATTTTTTCACCTAAATTATGAACCTAATTGGAATGTCTGAGTTTTCAACGGATTAAGAAAAATTGAATAAAATTCGCTTTGAACGTGTTTTAGTTTGAATATTGACTTGCTCTTTGGTACACGGTCTGTTTTATAATTTACAATACTGTTTTAATTTATAAAAAAAGTATTATTTAATAAAACTGTTGTTTATTTTCTCATTTCGTAACCTTCTATATAAAACTACAAACATACTCGACCCAAATGCATGGGACAGCTGATTTTGTTATTGCGATTTCGATTTTAGAATCCTAGAAAAAGTTGTTCAGTTTGATGGTCTGATCATCCCCTTAAACAATGTCATCTAATTATGTTGAACCTATATGGTATAAATGTATAAATATAAATGGCCTCATAACCGTATTCTTGTTACAACTTCAAACTAAACTTTGCCTTGCCTAAAGGTGAACTTCACTAGTTCACTTTAAACACATTTGAGGCTACTTATCGTATGATTATTATTTATAAATTACCTCTTCTGACTTCAAATGTTCTGGTTTACCGTAATACAGGGTCTGGTAGACAGATCCTTCTCAACCACCGATCTCCACCACTATAACATACTATAATGTACACATCATCCTACACTTTAACCACAGTCTTGCCTTTATCACTACATTGTAACATTTGTGCTTTGGAGAAAGTATTTTCATTTCATTTTTTTTTCTCTCCATTGGGTGTCGTATGAAGCGAAAGAAGAAATATGTTTCCATTTGGAGTGTTCTGGACGTTATGGCGTTAATTCATTGACTTACCAACTACTGGACGTAGGGTCCGCGCTCAAAAGTGTCCGAACCAAAAGAGCACCAAAATGTATAAAGAGAACCAATTACGCGAAATTCTACGTTTGACCGGCTGACTACGCGCAAGACACGCGCCGTTCCACGATGGGGTAAAAACAAAATAAAAAAGAATTTCAGCATTTTCAATGTTTATATTATTATACACGTACTTAGGTGTGTTTAGGTTAGTCTCGGACTCTTCTTTCGAGAATTTTGGACGAGACCCGGCGTCCATTATTTTGTATGTCAATGCGTTAATTGGTAAACGGTAGTCTATCACCCGCAAAACCACCGTTTACCAATTAACATCCTGAAACATTAAATGTGCTAAAGTTGATTTTATATAATTATGTTTTATTGTACAAACATACATTAGTATAATATCACAAAGCTTTTAGTGCCATTAGAACAGTAATTCCGCGAATTCATTCGGCTGACAACTTTAATGACCCAGATGTAGCATTATGGAATGCAACTTAATGACGTGTGTCATAGGAAAACCTAATCAAGCGCGCTCATTAGCAAGATAATGCTTATGTTAGTTACATGCAACTAATTGTCGTTAATCTGTTGTGATGTTGAGATTACAGCGACTATAGACACTATCTTAGTGAAACTACAACTAAACCGGTCAAGTGCGTGTCGGACTCGCCCATGATAGGGTTCTGTATCCATTGTATACGGGGTCCTTTTAATATGCTGACACTTTTTTAAAGGGATGATTAGACCATCAAATTGAATAACTTTCTCTATGGAACCAACATCGAAATCGCGAAAAAAAAATTTGCTGTCCCATACAAAAGTGCAAACCTACTAGAGGCAAGTCGAACTCGAACAACTCGAACCTAGTCAGCACGTTAAGTTGGACCATATATGTAGAATACGAAAAAAAGTCTGTATAATAGAGTAAGTATTTTACCTAAAAATAACGATAGCGCGATTCAATTTCCTGCAAAGCCTAGTTTATTATTAGAAAATGTATAATATTTTCAGATTGTTTATTACAGTGTTTTAGAAGTTAGGGGGGTATTTTTCTGAGCAGATATCTCGAGACAGAAGCGTTATAGCGATTTAGTTTTTACACCACAGACACCTCGTTCGATTTAAAAAAAAAAAACTTATTTTTAACTCCCATAGAAAATAGATCGGCTGATCCGCACTTTTGTAGATCAAAATTTTTTTTTCGTGTTTCGGCCCACGCTGCTTAGGAAAAGTGGCTTAGTTTCATTGTCTGAATACACCCTTAACACGAAAGCCCCTCGTTACGTTCCACCCAGTCTAAGATATCAATGTAGTTACTATCGTAACAGATACTCAACCCGATTTCACGCGCTTTTTCGAATTGCGAACTTTGCGCTTTAGGAACGAAACCTAAAATGCGCCTTATGTCAAAGAGCAACAACATGGGCTGTCAAAGCTAATTATCGCAGCTGACTTATAGGCTCTTAAGTAACGAACTATATAATTATACTATTACCTATTCTGTGGTAACGTCAATTGGATACTAAAACGTCATCTTAAGAGGATAAAATTCAGAGCGCGCTCCATATAAACGACGTCAGGTTATATTTTCAATACACTAACCAATTAAAGTCAATGAAAATTTTTAGACACGATTTAGAAACCAATATTTGTGCTTTACATTTACCAGATTTTCGTTAAAATATGTGTAGGCTGATGATGATTATGATTAATATAAAAACCGAACTCATAACTTCACGACATCAGGACGGTGATCGCTAATTTAAAACGTCCAAGTTCAAGTTCCTAATCTAATTACATTGCAATCAAATTACTATTCAGTTGTGTTTAATTCGCATAATTTGTATCGCGCTAAACTTGAATTATTTACTATGGGACTGATAGCCTTCAGCGTCTGTCAAAACGGCTCTAATGGCTGTCAAATGAATAGCGCAATGCCGAATGTGTTAAAAGTTGTGGTTCGCACGCGGTCCAATTATGATTCAGTTGCGATTTATTTACCGCAATTGCCCTCCTGGAATACATCATGCACTTGTCTTTCGTTTTATTCTCAGTAATTTCATTACCAGTAGTAATCTGGAGTGTTGCATCGTAAACATGAATTATTTATTTCCTTTTGCATATCTTCCAGTTTCTTGCATTTTCGCTGGGATTTTTACTATTTTCAAATGGTATATCTTAGTGTCTGTCAGAGACAATGAAGATCTTGGTTGGAACGTTGGATTAATCCAGTTAGAGTTGTTTCTCATTCTCTGCGGTCCATGGAAGCAAGTCCACGCTTTGTCTCGTCCGAGGGAATGTTGGGAATTAATTTTAAGAAGATTGCCGACCGCTCATGCGAAATTGATGCAGTTTGGTGGTACAGTTAACGGGGAATTTATATCTTGAACAATTATATCAATCTTATGGTATAGATTTCCACTAAGAAATAGTATGGCACGCAATATAGTACGGACACTTCCTGTCCCCCAAAAACTTTTACCTCATCCCCTATAGCAGGAAGCATGGCATAAAATAATAGGCAATCAAAGATAAAGTAAACTGGTCAATGATATATTCCTGTCTCACTCGCACTCACTCAGTATCACACATGCTTACCTCTTCTCTCAGTTTATCCCATTTGTTATATAGGGTCTTTCTTAATATGCTGACAATTTTTTAAGGGGATGATCAGACCATCAAACTGAACAACTCTCTCTATAGGACCAACACCGAAATCGCGAAAAAAAATATCAGCTGTCCCATGGCTCGAGTTTGTTTGCAGTTTTGCATAGAACAGCTGATATTTTTTTTCACTATTGCGATGTTGGTGCCATTGAGAAAGTTGCTCAGTTTGACGGTCTGATCATCCCCTTAAAAAAGTGTCAGCATATTAAGAAGGACCCTATATTACCTCTACTACTCCTTCGCTTTTTAGCGATAAGACCTAACTATTTGTACACTAATCAGTTTTGTTTCCTGTTGTGCAATGTATTTTTGTGCTTCATGTATACAAAGTATATTTTCTTCATTAATTTGTATGAAGTGGCAGCCAAGTATGGCATTGTACTCTATATTCCTTGCTAACGTGTGCTGTAGCAAAATATTGCTTACTAATTGCCCTATAAAGTACATATTAGGACAAACAATGGTGCGCGTCTTCGTGAATTTACTATATTAATTTATAGATTTTGATGATTTCATGTTGCAGATGTCAAATACAGTGACTACTTAGCATACAGCCAGACAGGCATAAATGTGCACCCTAAGTAATCTCTCGTCCACTATCTTCTTAAATCTGGTACAACAGTTAATGTACTTATTTCTGGATTAGCCAAAATAATGATGTCTTATTGCAACCAAGCAGAAATTTCTCAGAACTTCTATAAGTATGAAATAAAACAATTTAATCGTATATAAAATCGTATTTTTACTTTCAATCATGTTTGCAGTAAATACAATAAAATATACAAGAAACGAAAACCTACAACTAACTTAACCGTATACTAAAATAACAGCAATAAAATGCAACATAAAACCGTATGAACTGCTGTGTCGTAAAAAGAAAGCAAGAGCTTTTCTGTATCAAAAAAAACTCAAAAAGAATTTTACCAAGCACCCTTAAAATAAAAACGTCTTTTGACAAAACACATTCAGCGTATTCACTGTCGAAATAAATTCAGTTGAATTTCCCGTAGATTCTGCCTGTCTGTACTTTGTCATTCACGATAATTAGGAAGTGGAAGTGTCTGCAAGCGGTAATTTCTCTTTGTGTCCGAACAATTTTGTCATGTTTAATTTCATGCCGCCTACTGCGTCTTCGCCAATTAAGTTAGCTTTTGTGACGTGGCGAAATTGTACAGAGCTTGATATACTATGTTACTACTTTTTGTTTTTGTACCTACTATGTTTACACAAAGGGGTTGGCATTACCACTGAAATAATTAGGTAGAGGAAACATAGGTTTTAAGAGGCTATGTGAAAAAAATAGGATTCTTCAAAGCATCATATCTCATGAAGTACTAACAGTAGGAGTATGATTTGCTGATATGTGTAAATTGAACATATAATTGAAGTTTTGATTAGAGCCAAAACACGATTAAGACACATTTTTTCGATAGAAAAACAAGCCAAAGTAGCCTCCGTCTTTATTGATAAACGCTTGGAAGTGCTAAACGGTGAATATTAGAAACAAGATAAATTTTGATTAGAGCTGAATTGAACTTACATAAATAGTACAATTACAATTAAATAAAGTTTGTTTTATGCTTGCGTCGTTTAAGGCGCGCGCGCCGCCCTGTCTCTTTCTCTCGCATCAAGCAGTAATATTAGCTACGAGTATCACACGCCCATTTCGCTTCAATTATTTTTCGACATAGGCCCTTAAATCCGTTGCTTGTTCATTAAACTAAGAGTAAACTTATGTTCCCTCTTAGTTTAATGAACAAGCCACGGATTTGAGGCAGGATCTGGGTTCGAGTCTTGTGGAAATCTTCTCGCAAAATATAAAGCTTTTTTAATTTTGTTTTAAAACTTGACTATAATAATAGTTAATACTCAATCCCGTAATTTTTTTAAACTCATTATTTTAAATTCATTCTTACAACTGCTATAAAATATTGTAGCACTTTTTTAATTAAGAGTTTCTTGACTGAGAAATCATAAATATTGTGATGATGTCGCCACTGAAAGGACTCTTAATATGCGTTATCTTCAAAATATTGTTTTACCTTTGTTTTAATGAATAATTATTAGAAACATTTGTTTTAGAATACTAATTTTCACAAATAAATTGCCCGATTCTTGACGAAGGATTATCTCTAAGACACACTTAAGAATATTCGTGACTACGACATTCGTCGAGGCTATTGTTACATTTATTTATTACACAATTTAAAACAAAATACATAAATACTGTGATAACTAATCACGCAGCATCAGATGATTGTGTAAGATGTTCGTTTGATAGTCTCCAGTCTGTGTCACTTTATGTATACCAGAACGATCGTACGGAGCGTTGCATCAGCTTTCGAGGGTGAGTTTACACTGTCGATGGCCATTATTATGCTAGCACTGTTTTATTTTATCCAGGAGATTAAAATTTGGGATACGTAAATCCCCACTAATGAAACAATCAATTAAATGAGCTCAGCATTGTTTGCAACATTCGACAACACGGAACAAAGGTACCTAATAGAATCTGAATCATAGCAGGCTGACGTAATAATAAAATATCAGGGATTCTAAACCTGGTGCTACATTTATATTACAAGGGTAATCAATCGGACCCAGTTACGGATCCTATTTCTTTTTATTTTAATAGAAATCTAAATTACGTTAGTATGTTATAAACCAACGAAACACAAACTATGATAGTAAATGTGTCGTGAAAATTACGCAAAATTATAGTCAAAGTTATGGTAGTTTCTTCTTAATCATAAGTCATAATTTACCATTCATGCAACTATTTTACGGGTAAGTTCGGCAACGAACCTAACACACCAAAATCACCGACCGACTCGCTGACATTGTAGGCGAGTCGCCAAGAAAACTATGCACACCAAAAACGCCGACAATGTTGGCGACATTGACGGCAGGTCGGAAAATTTTGGTGTGTAGTTATTAATGTGCTTACGCTATTGGACATCTGATACAGGTTTTTCAAACAACGATTTAGATATACTAGGATTATCAGGCCAGTGAAGTGGTTATTGTCGATTTACGGTGATAATTAAAGAACATTAAATAACACAAAAGGGTTATTTTTAATTGCATTATATTTTGTCTCACCATCAGATCCCATTGCGTCATCGCTTCTCATTTCCTGAGACGTAACGTAACAATGAATTTCTGTTCATTTTAGGGTAGCAGTATCGAAAGGTTAAGAACCACTGGCCGTTGATTCAAAAGCGATCGAGCGGCGGTCTCACAAAAGAGTCTTAGGGTTCGTGACGAAACAATAATTGCATTTAATAATTATCTTATCAAAGACAAGTAATTTGTTTGGGTTGATTCAGTATCGATATAATTTGATTGTCGTCAGTTGTCTGATTGATCAAAGTTCCATAGAAATACGAATACTTCATGGTTAATTAGGGGCTTTAATAGGATTTTGTTGGTGGAATTTTGCTTAATGGATTTTAAGTTTTTGTTCCAAAGGTATCCATATTCTATATAATTTATTAGTGAAACGAGACTTTATAACGGTCCTAATCCACACCCCTATTTTTAATTATAGGTCGACCAAAATCTGATGGCAAATAAGGAAATAAAATTTTAGAGTAAGTATCACTGGAGTAATTTGATTAATGCCCTTTACTCTCTGCGACTTTTTGCAGCGCTTCTGCATCGATTCAGTCGCAATATAGCATCGATGCAAACGCTATATAGCAATATGCATCGGTACAAACGTGCATGTGCATTGCTACAGTCACGCGTTAGAATCGATACAAACGCCTAGTTTAGAGATGCATTCACGCGATTGACAAACGCGCGTTTTTTAGCTGCAAACAGTCTCAGTTTGTAAACAGCCTACTTTGACTGGACAGATGACCGTTTGATACTACCATGTGAAAATCATTATTTGTTTACTTTTTTTTATGCCATGAGATTCTGATCGACCTATACTAAAAATTGATAATGAAACTAAATAACATTAACCTCCCATGGAAAAACGATCGGCTGATCCGCACTATTGTAGTACAAATTTTCTCGTTTTTCGAACCATGTTCTTTGGGGAAAGTTGTTTAGTTTTATTATTGGAAACACCATTAAATTTTTCATGTAAAATTAATATACGTACACACGGCGACACATCAAGCTATACAAAACCAAAATAAGCTGGCGGCGCGTAGGCAGAGTAACGTATAACGACGCGCGGCCAGCTTTTTGTTTTGTATAGCCTGATGTGTCGCCGTGTGTACATAAAGGTCTCAAAAGAAAATTAATTATAACTTTTGCTTACTTTTAAAATGTTCCTAACACGTCATTCCATCCCATGAAACCATAAACATGCTAAAAATCCCTTTCTACAAATTCACGCTTCTGGTTTTTGTTCAAATAACAATTGAGTGCAAACAGTTTTTAAGTTTTATTTTGTAAAACGTTTTTTGTTTTGTTAACGTGTTGGCGTAAGCTAATGATGACATTTAGTATTACTTTAGCATCTTGTTGGGCTCATTTATTAAAATATGAACCTATTCTGTTTTGTAATTTGCTTCATTTGAAATCCTAGGATTCTACTAAACAAATCTAATGTTGACTTAAAATACTCCTTATTGTCACAAACGAAGCCAGTGTATAGAAAATTTACTACTAAGATTTTGCAGTTGAAGGAAATGTTAAGTAAGTATGGAGCTTGGAGAATCACTAATAATATATTTTTTTTAAATTTTAAATCGGTTTTTTCACTACTTATCTTAACTTAAATATCTTTATTTGGATAATTAATAAAATATTATTTTATAAGAATGAAATAGTATCATTACAACTGTTTTTCAGTGACTCTACCACGTTGTAAGGTATTATCCCTGCAGAGAAACAAAAAATGCTGCCAGAATCTTTAAAAAAATATAATATTTTGAACAAAAATGAAACAATACAAATAAAATATATAATATATTTTTTACATATATACATAGCGTCATGAATGATTATTGAGTTTTAAATATTTACGACTTTAAAAAAATGGGACTTAAACTTTTTGTCAGAGTATTATAATATTTTCCGATATTTTCCGGCACGGAAAAGTAACTAAATTAAATTCCCTTAAACCTGAAAGAATATAAGGTATTAGTAATTGTAGCAGAAAAATTGCCATTTAAAAAAATCCAGATAATAACAAAAAAATATAGGTACACCACATAATTTCACTTAATAAAATCAGCCTAAATGACCGACAAATTATTGCACGAAACAAATACGCTAAAGCAGAAAATAAACCACAATAACTGAAAAATTAAACTACATAGTAAAACAAGCCATTACCCAAATTATTCCAACCAGCGAATATTCTGGGGTACAAAAATAAACCATAAGAACAGACAACAGAATTAACATCTCATAAGATCCGTTATCAACCATTTAACAAATTATTCCACAAAGAAAACAGTAGAAAAAATAAACCTCAATAACAGAAAAACACCACATAACATCCCTTATTAAAATTACCATTCAAAAAATTATTCCACAAAGCAAATAAGCTACGCTAAAGTAGAAAAAAATAAACCACAATAACAGAAAAATAGCATCACATAATTTCACTTATTAAAATCCTAAAGCCGCATCCACACTTGTCACAGCTAATACCCGGTAATAAACCGGCCGTAGCTTTACATTACGCTAGCTCGCGAACACCCAGCGCATAAAACTAACATTACTTATGTAATAGTGCTGTAATACTTAACCTCGTTAGTTACAATTAGGTATATGAGTTAAGCCTTGTATTACTTGATTTTCGTTTTGTTGAAGTGAATTAGTGGAGCTTTTATTTTGGCTTATCAAGCATCAGATGCTAGTTTTACAAGCGATTTCGTACGCGAAACCGCTGAAACTGACCGACCACCAGATCTAGAAGGATGTCACAATGGGGAAGACGCTTATGTCCTGCGGTGGGTGGATACGGGCTGATGATGATGACGCGGTGGTAGAGTCAAAAATTACGTCAGAAATCTATCCAAGTGATATTATTTTGAATAAAATATTTTTTTTATTTTTTTATTTGATGTTGAAACCACTGAAATATGTATCTGATTTTTTCTTCGCATTTTCAACGCTGTTCTACAAGATAATTAAATTTCTTCAGTTCGATGGTAATAAGTACCCTCTTAAGTAGAGTGAGCCATACCAATTGTAAAGTGTCCACTTTTTTTGACGTTTAGGTTTCAGTGTGTGGTGTCAAGTAGTATGGACAAAAGGCACCAAGTGACATATGGCCTTATGTTTACGGTCACTTTTCACACACACTAGCTCAAAAAAAAGTGGACAGCCGGAAAAAAAAATCTATAGTTCCATCTCCTTCTGCTATTAAAGGTACGCCATAAGACAAAAGAGACTAACTACAATCGTAAATTTATGCGGACTCTATGGAGATCCTTCCTCTGAGATTCTTCTGCATGTGCAGTTATGTGGACGCAAATTATTTATAAACAGCCTGTCAGGATATTGATGTAGATGTAATCCTTACAGGCGACTACTTTTACGGCTTTTTGTTACTGGTGGAAAGTATGGAAATGAAACCAACGATATAGCGCTCTCGCCCCGACAACACGTACCTATATTTAATCTACTCTTTTCTTGAGGAAACCTACTTAATCATTGTTTTAGATATAACCTACCTTATCTACTCACTATATGACCTAGTTCTTTTATCGTATCCGTAGTGATATTTATACGGCACGGTGATATCATCGTTCTTATGAAAGTGTTCTAGATTAGTAACGGTCTGGTTTATGGCTGAAAGGTTTTAGATGGGCTTTTTAAAAGAGTTTTATAACGACATCGTGAAAGATGTATTGCCAGTTGTTTTATAAAAGAAGCATAGCGATGTATATTATGACTGTATTTATTTAAAACAAGTGTTAAGATTCATTAGAGTATTGAAGGCCAAATAGCTACACATTGGTAGTGAACTTGATTCCTTATCCGAGAGTCGGTCTAAAAACGCATGGAATTCTCACTTTTTCCATTATTTTTCCCTGTAATATTTTATTGATAGTCAATAAAACTAAGAAATATATTTATTGAAGAGGACAGTATGGTTAAAATAACTTTTTGCAAATTGTTTTATTTTGGCTCAATTTTTTAAAAACTTGGTGTAGCGCCTAGTTTCACTGTTATACAGGGTGTAAAATTAATAGCACTACATATTAAACAAGGTTCTTCAGATTTTACAATTTGTAAGTGATCTATACATGAGGATAACTTAAATACGGGACCTACGTTGAAATTGCGAAAAGAAAATCAACTGATCCATACATTTGGGTCGAGTAGTCATTGATATTCTCTTTGGAACAGCAATTTTTTTGCTATTACAATGTTGCTTCTATAGTGAAGGTAGATCAGTATGATGGTCTGAACCATCCCCTTATCTTCTTATCGTGTGGGCAGCAAGCCCTGGTGTCAGATTTTTTTCAGACCGCCTTACGGCCTCTGACCCCCTTATATGTAACAGATTTAATTTTACACCCTGTATAGGCTATTTAAGGATTTACAAATGATTATAAAATTATACTTCTAAGGATAACCTTATTACGTTTGATTCGGTATTCAATCAAATATTCTTTATTTTACACCAAAAAATAAACAGTAAAATAGAGAGAAAAAACACAAGACCATTTCTAGAGTATATAATTTTTCAGTAGGACTGTATCAAAAGCTATTTAACTTTGCAGGCAAATAATCCTTAGCTATCGCGCTCCAATTTGCATGCGCCAATGTGAAATGCAACAGGAACTGTGTTAAAAACTTGGATGCAGGTAGGACTGTATCCTGTACATATTCATAGTATTCTAATACTCTGATTTGTTCTTTAAGTATTTGGTGGAGGATGTAATACTTACTTCGTGTTATTTTTAAATAGGTACATCCCGTAGCATACTTACGTATTGGTTGTTATATTTATGTATTACATAGGGTCCTTCATATTATACTGACACTTTTTTAAGGGGATGATCAGACCGTCAAATTGAACAACTTTGTCTAAGGGACCAATATCGAACCAATATAGAAAAAAAACTGCTTTTCCTTACAAAACTGCAAACCTGCTCGAGCCAAATGTATGGGAGAGCTGATCTTTTTTCGTGATTTTAATGTTGGCTTCATAGAGAAAGTTGTTCAGTTTGATGGTCTGATCATCCCCTTAAAAAGTGTAAGCATATTAAAAAGGATCCTATATAATTGGAATTAACTTTATAAATTGCCATATTATCAGTATCAGTTGTTGAAATAAGTACATAGAATTATTTTTATAACTTTTAAAACCAAATCTACCAGTCAAATCAAGGATTTACTACTTTTATCCACTAGATCAGGATAGATAAGATTTTATTGCGTCTTATTCAGTAACTGTATTAATTTAGATAATGATTTATTTTTACTTCCTAAGAAAAAAGCAATCTCCCCCGAATTTTACTTTAAATTGCAAATAAAAATAACCGAATAAAGTATCCTAATTTGTGAGTACACCACTTAGCAAGGGAATGTTTTTCGCAATTGAAAGTCGCTGTTCAGATTCAGTTTAAGACACCGCTCTTTGAATACTAAATGACAAACGACTTGAATATAAATTAACTAATGCCAGATTTTTTCCACAGTTTTCCTTGTTAGGGCGCTGATTTAGCAGGTTTTCTGCTGAAAAGTGCGTGTAACTGACGAGAAAAAGTCGATCAGTTCATGTTTACCTGAATAGGGATGCTAAGTACTATAGTCAAACAAGTTATGTACCTATACCTAGTAGGAGACCAATCCACGGGGCACATACTTTGGTGAGGTTACGTACTGTGGATGGGCGAGGGGCGGGTGGTAAAGCGGGGAAGGGAAGCGCGTTTCGATTACTGGCAGTCTACTAGTCTTGCTACCTCACCTCCCCCTACGTCTGTGCCCCGCGGGAAGGTCACACACAAACTTGTCTATCTAAAAATATTAGCAGTCTGTCCACTAGTTATAACTGAGGAAGCATTTTTCTAGCTTACAGGTACCTTTTTCTTACGTGCTCAGCTTTTGTGGAGCGCTATTTTGATCTCATCAGGCATCGTCACAATCTCTAATCAATGCTCACATCATGTAGCAATTGTTAGAATCTCTGCATCCGACTTTATTGCGTTTAGTTTAATCATTTGTTACGTTGGTTGATTTCTAAAGTAACATGATACAACAGCAATAGACGACCGATGTCAGTACTGTCTAAGATAGACTGAAGACAAGGGCTGTACCGCATCGTTTATCGCTGCGAGACAAGATGCGAGGGCAGAAAAGCCTGTTCCCATTCCGTCGTAGACTTTTGCGGCGGCTACTCAGTTTATTTTGCACTGGGCTTTATAGGTAAATCACACGCACGTGAGATATTATCCAGATATGTCTTATGATGAGCGTTATGAGTGTAAGAGACAGCCCTCTGAATACTGAAGCGGTGAGCTCAGACCATCAAACTGAACAATTTTCACTATGGGGCCTACATCAGGAAACGCGAAAAAATTCAGATATTTCATACATTGGAAACGAATTGTTTGAGGTACAGAAGTTTTTTTTGCGTTTCCTGAGGTAGGGTCCAATAATGAAAGTTGTTCAGTTTGATGGTCTGAGTTCACCGTTTCAGTATTAAGAGGGCTGTCCCTGTGGTTAGACAATAGTACTGACCGTCGGTAAAGAACTAAATATGGCCTAAAAGAAAATAAACAATAAAACATTGTTTATCACAAAGAAAACCAAAACTACATAAACCACTTAATTTCCACGTGTACGCTTGTAAATTATACTGTCATTAGCATTTCAGTGAGTCGGATTCGCCGGTCGCATCCAGTCTTTTGTGCCGTACAAACGAGCCGTGCGGCTGTAAACACGATAGCACTGGATTGGAAACTTGTGATTCTGTTTCAGTCTTTGTCTTTGTAAGAAATTTTTGGCTATGTACCTACTGTGACCTACCTTTCTATAGTACAACCAGGAATATAATTCAGCTCGTCAATCTTTGTTTGCGCGGAGCAAACCCGAGTCCCCGAGGAAACCCTAAGTCATTTAGTAATTAAAAATCAGTCATGCGCGGTAGTCAAAGGGTGCAACATCGGGAGCTACTAAAACTTTCTCTACAATCGAATAGCAGATAAATGGATGCTTCTGCGGCGGAAAGGGCGCGAAAACAATGAGCCAACAGCGGCAAGGGATTTCAGGCGCGAAGGTGGCACATCCTGATTGGTCAATATAATTTCGCGCACTATTAAAATTTGTCAACTGCCGCAGGTACATTAGTAAGACTTACAAACCTGGTACTACCTTTGACTAATTATTTTAAGGACTAGCCTTGCGGTAGCATTTTCCCTCTGCCACGGTATAAGCACAATTGATCTTGTGCATTTACATTCAATTTTACACCTTATCACTAAACCTTACTGAACTTAGAACGTTTGGGGTTCACACGAGACTACTTTTCATGATTTTTGACATTCAAAATTAGAATCTAAAGTTATAGGGAATAAAATCCAAAGTTGCGGATTTCATGTTACCTCGCCCCCCGCAAAAAGTGGCAGAAATGTTTGTTAGTAGAATTACATGCGTAACCAGTCCACATATAAATAGTCAAAGGGTACACTGTACTGTACAACTGCATGTCTCACTTTTACAAAACGGATTGCAGTCGTGAGTTATACAAGGTGTTACAAATATACAAATAAACATTTAAGGGGGTGGTTTAGACCATCAAACTGAACAACTTTCACTATGGAACCAATATCGAAATCGCGAAAAAAAAATCGTATGTTCCATACTAAACTACAAATCTACTCGAGCTAAATGTATGGACAGCAGATTTTTTTTTCCCGATTTCGATTTTGGTCCCATAGTGAAAGTTGTTCAGTTTGATGGTCTAAACAACCCCCTTAAAAGTATGAACTATTTATTTTTACTTTTGTAACACCTTGTATACAGGGTGTTATAGTAAACAGTTGCATTACTCTAAGGGATCACCCCTATAGGTTTCTTAGGGAAAGTTGTTTAGTATCATGGGTACAATCACTCCTTAAAGTGATGCAACTGTTTACCCTAACACCCTGTATATGTATGTTAAGTTAAATGCATTACCTACATATTTTAGGGGGTGCCTCAGACTAACAAACTGAACAACTTTCACTTCGGAGTCAACATTGGAATCGGGAAAAAAACATTGTTCCCTAGAAAACGTCAATGATTGTTCGTCATCATCATCATCAGCCTATACACGTCCCAGATCAGGTCACAGGCCTAGGGTGTATGGACTTTAGGCCAATTAGCCACGCGTACCCAATGCGGATTGGAAGACTTCACATACGCATACGAATTTCTTCTTTAGTGTATGCAAGTTTCCGTTTGAGAGCAGTCGGTATTACGTACATAAGTTAGAAAACTCATTGGTTCATGGCATGTCGTCCGTGCGAATTCGAACCTGGACCCCAAGATTGAGTTTCCATAGCTCTCCGCAACGCGCCATCGATGCTTCTTATATCTATCAGTTAGTATCCTTATCGTAATATTAAATATTGCATTTTTATTCCCGCAAAATTCACGTATTGTTGAACTAAAAATTAATATCCCAAAATGAAAACACCTTTTGCGCATCGGACCGAAACAACACCATTTCAAAATTAAATCCAAATCCACTGAATCAGAAAACAATTCTACATTAAAATTGAATAATTGACGATAACCACTCGACAAAATCATTAATCAAACCGACAAATCATCGATGTATCGTGATAAAATATCCCTATTTCGACATCTAAATTCAAGGGGTTTATTTTACACTAACGTTTACATTCAGCTTTCCCTGTGTAATAGTTTTAAAATACAACAACAAATAAAATTTTTTAATGAGCACTTGTTTTACAATTCACCAAAAAGTAAACATTTTTTAAATATGAGGTCGTCACTGCCATCAGTATTAGTAGTGAGGGAGACAGAACGTTTACCTTTTTGGTGCAAGCCAGCCTTGAGTTATCTACATGTCTAGTATGATTTCTCTACACGCGCGCGACGCGCCTTCGCTGCATAAAAAATAACCTGTTCCCGCGCATTTCGGAGAGCGAAAGCCGCGCTTGCCGCGACTTGTAGTATGGGAAAAAGCCGAGTCGCGCGCAAGTAGAGAAATCATGCTAGACATGCAGATTGTCATGCTGATACAAGGAAACATTTAAAAGTTTTTTTTTTTTAATTCGAAATGGGCTTAAGCTTGGCCTCATCTCTCCTTATGGAAAGACACATAAACAAGTAATTTTTAAACTGTTTTTATTTTTTTTGTCATGTTCTGATACAATATCTCTGATTACTCCCTCGTGAAAAATAATCATGAGTATAAATTATTGTGTGTTATTGTATGTATAATACTTAAAAAGGCTGAGGATACAGTTTTGTGCGGTCTCTTTAAAGATATCTGATTTTAGGCAGTGGACTGAGAATAGGTATTCCAATTTGATGATAAAACGATATAGTACCTAGCAAAAAAATATTGAAAAACCGACTGTTTATCACGATGACCTAAATTTAATAAACCAACCAACGAACTGACCTCCGATTACATTAGTATTGAAAATTGTTATTCAAATGACAAAGCATGTTTGCTATCTCCGAACAATATATCTCATGTGACAAGGGGAGGTGGCCAGCCAGTGGACTGTTTTCCTTCATTTCACTGACGCTGCGAAAATCGTCAAGGGTCATTTGTTTCTCTCGGCTCATAAACTTCACATGTGTGAAGGGTTGAGCCGAGTCTAAACAGAGCGTTTTGCGCTCTCAGTACTGAGGAAATGATTTAGTTTATAAGATGAAATGTGTGGTGACTTTCTTTTCTTTTTTGGAAGTAGTCGTGTTTTAAAATTTAAATCACCTATTTCTTATCCGTCCTGAGACGTTGTCTTCGCTTTGATTATAGACTAAGCACTGAAATTAAATAATTTGCTCACGAGTATATTCTCCGAGGGTAGTCAGCGATACTCAGAAAATACTTGTTTCGTTTTGGTTAAACTCTACATTAAGGTAAATAAAACAGATTCTATACTGAAAAAATATTTTGATTAGAAAAGAAAAACATTTTGAAGGGTATATTTTTTTTTGCATTTTAAATATTTATACAGGTTGGAAGGAAATGTATCATTAACCATTAAACCACATACTCCACCCATCAAATTGAACAACTTTTGCTATGGGAGCAAGCCTGTCAGCGCAAAAAATGTCTTCTCGACTTAAACGTATGAAACAGCAGATTTTTAGTTTGTTCTGAGAGGTTTGCTGCAATAGTAAAAGTTGTTTAGGTTGATGGGTAGAGTATGTTTAAATGTTAATGATACTTTTCCTTACACTCTGTATACTCATAAATCCACCTCATTATAAATCTTTTAAAGCTAGCAATTAAGCAACTTTGTTGAGCCTTACTACTTCACGTGTATAAAAGAATGTGTTTAAGCATTAGTATTAAGTAATAATAACGTTTAATGATCATATAGATTCAGTATCACTGAGTATCAACGATAGATGAGGAGTCTTTATAGTAGACCTGCAATAGAGAAGTAAAGTGCACATTCAAATAAAGTTAACCACAATCTAGATAAATTCCACTGCATCAATGTTAAACAAACAAGCTACAAAAACTTGAACACAACCTAATCAATGGCTTTCTCGACAACCATGCATTTTTTCCCATCAATTTAATTTCATAGCGATATCAGTCTAATCATCAACAGACATTATCCAGTTGACTGATTAAGCAATTTCTCGCTTCACTAATCACCCGCAGAGCGTGCCCGACGCATTCATTACAATATATTACAGAACAATATGTAATTTAGCACACTTCCTCCCATGCGATTGTGGAATAAATGGCTGGGGACAGGTATTTATCGTTCTGTCAAGTGAGGACGAGAAACAAACATTTCTCGATCAGAAAGTGAAATGAATCGCCCTTGTTATTTGCATGGTTGCATGGCGGTGGTTTTGGGAGTGGTATAAATGGCTCGGATGGACGGTCATTGTCAAAAGTCAGTTTTCGCTCGCATCGCTTCGGTTTGGACTGAAAGGTTTGTTTCTAAGTATGATTTTGGCTGATATATGGCTCTCAATCAATGCTGATTATCTTGAAAACTGCTAAACCGATTTACATGAAACATTGTTAAGAAGATTACAAAATTCCGATGCTACGATGCCATATACAGACATAGGCGTCAAACTTATTAACACCCCTTAAAGGGTACGTAAATAGAGGAGCCTTATTTTAACTGTACGCTCAAAAAATAGTTGATAGAAGTAACAAAGTTTCTGTTTTTCCAGAAAAAGGATTATGGTATTGAGTGTACGTTTCTATTAGTTTTTAGCATTATTGCAATGCGAGAGTATGCTTTGGGAGTAAAAGTGATAAAGACCACACTCGTTTTACTATATACTCCATCCCAAATAGCAACGAAATTTTAAGGCTATTTTGAATAATAAAAACTGAAATTTGCAACACTTTCTCTCTCTACTTCTCAGAACAGCTTTAGTAACGTCCAAAATATGTTGGATATCTTTCTGATAAAAATTATATTCGCTAATCAAAATTGGCCAGAAAGCTAAATAGGAATCGGACAATATTTTCATCCTTATATGGAATGAAGTTATAGATATCGTGGATTCGGCACAGTTGAAAGTTTCACAAACTAAACGTCGAGGCCATTGATGTCAACCTAATACTCAACTAAATTAAAATTTTATCCCACAGAGAAAAGAACCATGATGAAATTTCTTTTTTTGTGAAAGTAATAAATAAAACAATCCGTACACTGATTGTTTTATTTATTACTTTCACAAAGTTAAATCAAACAAAACAAATATATTTAAAAATAACAAGCTACGAGGACCCATCATTATTACTCAAGCACTAAATAAACCCAAAACGAGTTTATAAAGCACACTCAGAAAAGTAAAGACATATTATTCTTGTATAACCGATAATAATGTGTAAGTAAAATCAGGTAATATCAAGAGGATATTGTCTCCCAAAATGAGATCCAATTTTCCTTTGACAAAAGCAATAACACGTCGCAGGAAAATATATCTTGTTTAGGTACCAATATCGAATCAATATTCGAGTTTATGAAGATATCGAAGAACTCAATATTGTTCGGGAACGGTAGCCTCGGGCAAGGAAAGCACTAAACTGGATTCCAAAAGAAAATTAATTAAAAACTTAATTTTGCGATATTGGATTTTTTAAGAATACATTGTTTGTGAAATATTTCCATTAATACTTTGGAGGCTTTATTAAAAATTTTTGGTTAATATTGAAACTCTAAAGTTTACTCAAAATTTTACGAGTACTTACAGCTATGGTCAAATTAAAAAAAAAATGGTTTGAACCTTGATAACACAAACTCAAAATAATGTATTCAATATAGAAGCTTGAAGCACACTATAGAACTTTTTTTGAAGCTACCACGGCGTCGGACGTGTTGTCGCTGCTACTATAGAGAAGATGCGGCCAAAAACTCGATCTAGTCGTGAAAACCAATTTTCAATATTTATGTTAAAGGTTTATTTTTTTCCGACACTGATTGTGCTACAGCGTTAGGTAATTACTAAGAGCTATATTGTACAATAGTTGTAGATTTCTTGAACGGAAGTATAAGGGTTCCTTGTTTGCCAATTGCGAACACTAAAAAGTTGCAATCTGAGGAGAATTGAAACTCGAAATTTTTGTGAAGCAATTAAAACAGCTGCATGTGAAGAATTTAACCATGGAAACAATACAATCAAAATAGGTAGGAACGGGGTAAACAAGTATACCGGTTCCAAAATAATTGTAGCGAGGATCGCGGAAGTCGGTCGAGGAACGCTACGCCATTAAACTTTCCGGTCAGAATAGCTCTTTGCAGTTGGATAATTTGCATGTGCATTGTCAAACCGTATCGGGACTTTGGAATGAACCCGGCCAGAGGCTAGCTGAGTTCGAAATAAACTTTTGTCATTCCACAATTTTGCATATTCTACTCTATACCACCCTTTTCATTGAGCAGAAATATTTGAATTGGAATTTAAATCTAAAAGTTACAGAATAAATGACTCGTTTAAATAATCTTTATGTGCGGAGGAAACGATTTGGTTTCGGAAATCGAAGTTTATTCCGTTTGCTAGAAATGTTTTTAATTTTACAAGTTGAACTGTTATTATTAAAGTTTGCTTTGTAAATTGAATCCAAACGATCTTCAACACAACAGTTTAAATGTTAAAAAGTAGTTCCGTATTGTGTTCGTATATTACCGAACTAGACGCTTCGATCTTAGTGAAATGAATGGATATGCCCAAAGCGCAATTTAGTTGAAGCACACAAATTAGCCGCGCGGCGTGCACTTTGTGTGCCATCTCGGTACGTATGTGAAATATACCAGACTATTCGTCAAAACAAACTGGCATGATCTTGGACTGGCATGCGCTTGAATCCACAACCTATCAAGCCCCGGTTTAATAGGTTGCGGGTTCAAAACCCGTCCAAGACTAATTTTTCAAAGTTTAACTTATTTTTCCCATTTGAAATGTACGAGTAAGGCTCATCCGTTCATTTTACTGTGATCAAAACCTAGACGGGTGTCGTAAGAGGTGACTAATCTCATTAGGCGTATTCGACATCACTGATCACACCGTTTGAATGTGGCTGACACGACCACCGAAGCTTCCCGTACCGTCAGATCCAGTAGGTTAAAGAATAAAGATCATATATTGCAATTATGTTTAACATTCACACACATTCATGAACGTAAAAACATCCTGCCTATCTGACTATTTTTGAGACAAGCAGTCTCTGTAGTCAAAAACGACTGAGAAATAATCTTCATAAGTATTGAAAACTTTTGTTTGAAAATCAGATTTAATTTAAGAGAAGTTTATTCCAAATGAGTAAATGCACGCTGCATACAGATGAAGTCTGGTAATATTTTCAATACTAACCAATCAAAGTCAATTAAATTTTGCAGAAACAAATCTCTATGCTTGTATCTTGTCAGATTTTCTTTAAAATATACAGTTCCAATGCTAGGATTAATTTAATCTTTGTTTGGAAATCTTTGAGGCACTGTAAATTTAAAACTATACATTTTAATGAAAATTTGACAATATACAAGAATATAGATTACTTTTTAGATTGTTTTTGAAAAATTTCACTGACTTTAATTGGTAAGTATTGAAGATATAACCAGACTTCGTTTGTATGGAGGGCGCCAACAGTAATATACCCTTAACATGCCGAAGTTCAAGCTCAGACAATACCGCTTACTAACCTGTATTACGAAAGTCAACCATTAAAAAATTGAAACGCAAACACTAAAGGCAACGAAATTGAAAAATTATAACAAAAGACGTTGGTGTTTTAGAAAATTTTCTAGCAAGTAACGTCTAGTCGATAATTGAAATAACAAACTACGGCGCGCTGGGCCCGACATAACGATTGACGTTTAATTTTAGTGCGCATAAGAGAATAAAAGTTTTGCTTCTGACTGTAGCGATTGTTCAGGGACCCATTTTTTAAGGAAAAGTAAAATAACATTTAATCTTAAGCACGGCTAAAGCGTGGGTTATTGTTGATAGTAAATTATTGTACACACTCATTTAATTTGCACGCTTATGTGACTTTGTCCCATCTGGTCAGGCATTGTGCATTGCGTGCTACTCTTCCACAATTCGGTATGTCAAATTTTTTTGTGTTTTTAATTTTTATATTTTTTACGGGTAGAAGACATAATTTTAAGACATCTAATTCATTTTTATTGCTATTCATCGAGTTTATCATTTTAAATTTAATTTTTAAATTATTTTGATCTTTAATCTCTAAATGCAAAAATGGTGGAGAGAAAACAATTCGAACTCCATTGAGAGAAACTACAGATTTGCTAAAAAAATAAAAATCTTCTGCCACCTCTTTTTAACTGTATGCTGGAAACAGAAATGGCAACATCAAATGTCAAATTCTGATATTGTGAATGTATTTTTTTCTTAATGGCCAGTTATTTTAAGTTGATTTTAAGTTTACCAAGGAGTTCACAGGTTTTCCAGTGACTTCACTGGACGAAAAACGATGTGTTTAATTAAAAATATCCTTTCATTTTAAAATCTCTGCCTTAGAAAATATTATTATTGAGATAATAATCTAGAAATGGTTTTCGATTCAGCCCTCCAAAAAAAAACTTGACACACCGAATTATTGTTAAAGCGACTTCGTCCGCAAGAAGTTAGAATATCGAAAAATCCTTTCTTCGTGATACATAACTAGAATCAACCAATTATATACCAGATTTTAAGTAAGATCATAAGCTATCAAAGGAAAAAATGTCATCAAAATCGGTTCAGTAGTTTTCGCATGGTACTCGCACAAACAAACAGACAAACATACAAAGAAACTGACAAAAATTCTGAAAAAGGTTAATATAGAGTCAGGGACACCTAAAAACCATATCGTCATCTTCTTTTAAATATCTTCAATGTACAGACACTTCTGTTACAGTTTTATAATAATTGCATATGTCTATCTTCAACGGTTTAGACTGTGCGATGTCTATCAGTCAGTAACGAAACAATTTTGTAAGTATTTATGATTTCTCTTACATTTGTCTGTTTTATAGCCGGGTTCTTCTTCAAAAATGATTTTTTCGAAGTCATTGAAAGAGCTCAGTAAATGAGTAATATGAATACGTATTTAATTTTTAACGGAGTCTATGTTCATCATCATCACCTTTTTTTAGCAATAATAAAATTAATTCGATCATCAATCAAAAGTGCTAGCAAATTAATGATCTTTTTTTTTCTTGAGGTTTGCTGAAAAGCACCGTCTGTTTTTCATATTTTTGCCGGACCTAATATGGCATGAATATCAAAGCCTCGTTGAATACTAAAAAAAATATTTATAATCAATCACTAATTTGCAACAAACGTTCAACAGTTACCCAAATATAAAATAAAGAGCAAGAGCACAAATAAATTAGTCAAATAAATGTAATTAGAGAACAAAATCAACAGGGATCTAAGAGAAATTCTTTTGAGCGAATTAAATTATTTGCCGATTTCCTCTCAATTAAAAACAATAAAGAAGCAAGTATTGGGAAAGTTTCTAAAGGACTCGGAAAATGTTTTTCCGGGCTGAGTTCCGTTTCAGATCCTTTTCACTGCCGCTTTGAATACTGTGAATGTGTCTACTGAATGCTAATTCAGTACAAAATGAAAGCTTGGGGTAATTACATTTAGATACTTTTGGGTTCTGTAGGTGGAGAAAGCCTTATAATTTCGCTATGGCCCCTTTTCGTAAGCCTTCAAACTAAAGAGACAAAAGATATGAAGCTAATGAGAATTTACATTCGTAAAGGTACCTACTATGTAAAGAAATAATGATAAAAGAGTAGCATTTGTATAGAATTATGTTTAATTCGGGATCTACTGATCACTTTAATGGACTTTAATGGACACAACACACGCCTCGAATTTGAAGGTTTCTTCTTGATGTTTTCCTGCACTTAAAAGCCAATGCTACAAATCTTACAATCGTATTATAATGTCCGTCAGGTCAATATGGTTTAGCATAAGTAGGTATAGCGGACTCATTTTCGTTTCATATAGTGGTAATCCTGCTTTAGTAAACCTACCAGTTAGTTGACGTTTCTTTAGACTTCTGGGCCTCTTCTGAGGACTTGAGCGATATGAAATACTGTATCCCGAGTGTGCTAGTTCATTGCATTCCAGTAGCACCACCGTCATGATCCGATAAGTACCGAACACTTTGTCGCGTCGTAAGCGATACGTTTGCTTGATTTCTACCACTCGCTCCAGACGGCAACGTCGTATACGTCGCGCACTGTACGCAGCAAGATTCTCTTGGAATATTTTTGCACGTACCGTCTGGCAGTAGGTATACAGGGTCCTTCTTAATATGCTGACACTCTTTAAGGGGATGATCAGACCGTCAAACTGAACAACTTTCTTTATGGGACCAAAATCGAAATTGCGAAAAAATATCAGCTGTCCCATACATTTGACTCGTGTAGGTTTGCAGTTTTATATGGAACAGCTGATTTTTATTTCGCGATTTTGATGTTGGTGCCATAGAGAAAGTTGTTCAGTTTGACAGTCTGATCATTCCCTTAGAAAAGTGTCAGCATATTAAGAAGGACTCTATATAATTAAAGCGTAAGAAGTTATAGATAGATAGTTTTCTATGGAAGTTATGTATCTGTTACGAAGTAGGTAACTAGTAATCTGTGGAAGCACATGCGGTACTCTTTCCTCGGCTTCCATGCAGTTTTCTGTGCACTATCTGGTTAGAGTATTCATAAACAGGATTTCTAAGTTTGGTTACCTACTAGTCCATTTATTTCAAAACTTGTGCTAAGCGAAACAATTTTTAAACAAAACAGTGACCGATAAAAATAAAATACGTCTGAAGTCAGGTCCGAGCGCAGAGCATTATAATATGAAAACTTTACAAAACAATTCCTTTCAATAATGGAGAATGCCCGCGAGCTGCTTGGAACAAAATAAAGTATTTCGACTTGGGCGAAGCGCAGTTTATTATGAAATTAATCGACACTCAAAGTTTGTGAGTCGATTCTTAATTTCTATTAAATAACTACTTATCAACATAAATACTTAAAAACAACATACTTATACCACATATAGGATCCTTCTTAATATGCTGATGGTTTTTTAAGTGGACGATCAGACCATCAAACTGAACAACTTTTTCTATAGGACCAAAACGACAACGTCGAAATCGCGAAAAAAAAATCTGCTGTTCCATACAAAACTGCAAACCTACTCGACCCAAACGTATTGAATAGTTGATTTTTCATAGAGAAAGTTGTTTAGTTTTATAGACTAATCATCCACTTAAAAAACCGTCAGCATATTCTATTTTTCTTTTTTATAAATATTACGTGACCAATTTCCTTGGTCTGGTTGGTTACTAACGAACAATTCAGGTAAAATGTATTGAATGTTTGTATCAAAAATTTCTTGCATCAAGCGGAGTAAACTGGTTGAGCAATCTCGTCAATGCTATGTAAAATATTCAGTTCCCATAAGGCCAACCACAGAACACGTACTCATTTTATTATGCCCTAACACGACCTCGCTTTTTCAATATAAGGGTAAACCGTAAAATTTTATTTTATACCGGTTACTTTGTCCATTGAATACTCCTCGTGCTATGCTAATATTCTACCATCACAAAGAGACTGTGTATTGTGAACTCGCCTACAAATTTGAATAAGTATTTACAGTAAATAGGGTAGAATGCATTAACGTTGGCTTAAATTTTAAAAACGTCTCATAGAGTGTTATGTATGGGCTCTTAAGCGCATCCCGAGATATCATTAGGGCAGTGGAGGGGTGCTCTTGGGTAAGATTAAGACTTGCATTGCCTCGGCTCTTAGCTGCCACGGCAACGCGACTTCCTTAGCTGTCTTTTGTTTAGGCAAATTAAATTGTTGCTTTTATAGTGAGTCAACTTTATGATCTTACTTTGAAGTAATCAGCAAATGGGAAAACGTTTTTGTAAGGATAGTAGGTTTAATGCTGTTCCATCAAATGGTTCAGAGAGCGTAGAAAACCACTCGTTTCTAAATAAAATACCTCAAGACAATCTTGAACATTGTCACACAGATTAATATACAAGGTGTTACAAAAGTAAAAATAAACATTTAAAACTTTTAAGGGGGTTGTTTAAACCATCAAACTGAACAACTTTCGCTATGAGACCAACATCAAAATAGCGAAAAAAAAAAAATCCTGTGCCATACATTTAGCTCGAGTAGATTTGTAGTTTAGTACGGAATATCTGATTTTTTAGCGTTTTCGATATTGGTATTATAGTGAAAGTTGTTCAGTTTGATTTAAACCAGCGCCTTAAATGTTTATTTGTATTTTTATAACACCTTGTATAGCCCCATTGAAATTACAAAAACCTAGCCCGGACTTGTATTATGAAATTATTATGCCTAAACAACGGTATAGAATACATAAAATTTCAAATACAGGGTCATTCTTAATAAGACGAAGTTCTTTTAAGAGGATGATCAGACCATCAAACTGATGAATTTTTCCTACGGGATCAACATAGAAATCGCAAAAAAATTTACTATCCTATACATTTGGGTTGAGGATTGATTTTTTTTTCGCAATTTCCACCTATAGATAAATTAGTTGTTTGATGGTCTGATCTCTTAAAAAACCTCCTCTATAAAACCGCCAGTATAATAAGAGGGATTCGATACATACATCCATGACTCGGGTCGATTAATCACATTCATCATACAAAGAAATGAATGAATGATTCTGTCCCCAATCTGATATTGAATGTTAAGAGGTTTCCCTGACCGCACGACCTTGACTCTTTAAGAGCCGCTACACCTCTACTAAACTACGTTATTTTAGTAGGTTTACCTATTGTTGACTGGCTTGTCCTTCATTAAGTCACTGGTGCCTTCTAATCCAATTAAATCCTAGTCGAAAATCATAGGAATTCGCACCAAATTTTACAACTTAGATAACTGTAAAATTTGGTGCGAGTTCCTATGATTTTCGACTTGGATTTCCATGGATTAGAAGGCACCACAGTGACGTAATGAAGGACAAGCCAGTCAACAATAGGTATAACTCATTAAATATTGGGTCTTAAAAAAAATTACTTCATAGCAATATTAGATCTTAACATTGACTTCAACTTATAGTAAATGCACATAATACAGATTTTTTTCCGATATTTAGGCTTTCCTTTGAACACAGGTTACATATTGTAGAATCGAAAAATAAGAAATATAGTAAATAAAGCCGAGATGTTGAAGATCATCACTGTATTTTTCATTAATTTGTATGTCTTTCAAATAACGAGAAGATACTCGTAGCTTCTAAAAACCAGCAACTGCGTTTACCTATTGCGTCTGCGTTTAACTGCGTCTTACTATAATAGAAAATAAAACAGTACTTAAACTAAAATATATTTCCGTAACAAGTAACAATAAACTCCATAGTAACTCAAGCACTAATCCAAAACTATAGCTACCCAAACAATTCCTTTAAATATTTAGGCCATTCTCAAACGGTAATCTGTAGTATTCAAGACGTACAGCTTCGCTCTTAGCACTAATCTGGGTAAACGCCTCCACTGTTTATCTTGCCTAGAAATGTCTACCAAGCTTAATCCTTGCATACAGTAGGACTGTAACATTAAAAGGCATTAAAATGCACACTCCCATATTATTTGTCCTATGACGCTGCAAGGAGCATCTGATAAATTTTTGTTTTTTTAGTTTGGATAAGAAACAGATATTTTTTAATGCATGGAATCTCTTTTCAGTTTATAAAAGTAGAAAGCAAGTGGAAGATGATTGGACAGGCGTTAGTGCGCTTCCGGTACATTTCGACCTACTCGTAATTGCAAATTGCCCGACACGTCAAAACAACTGAATCCCAAAAATGTTTTTTAGACAATGTGTAAGGAAAAGTATCAACCCATCAAAATCAACAACTTTTAGTATGGGAGTAAACCTGTGATCGCAAAAAAAAATCTGCTGTTCCATACTAAACTGCAATGTCTACTCGACTCAAACGTATGGAACAGCGGATTTTTTTTTCTGGCTGGTTTGCTCCCACGTAAAAGTTGTTCAGTTTGATGGGTAGATCATGTGGTTTAAGGTTAATGATACTGTTCCTTACACCCTGTATAAATCTCGTTGTTCGATTATCAATCAGCTTATTGTTATTCTCCCAGTTTAAAGCCCACATGCTGACGGTTTTTAAGAAGTTGATCAGACCGTCAAACTGAACAACTTTCTCTATGGGACCATAATTTTAGTCGGGGAAAAATATCGAATAGGATTGCAGAGGCGCGTGATGAGGTTATATCACACCTTTTATCTCGTTTGTTCGTCAAACACCAAATAACATCGTCCCAAAGCACGAAACAAGTAAATATGGTTAAAATCAAACAAACAAATAAAATACGCATTTACCTCAATAACTACAATTCAATAGCTACCCCAGTTTGCCTAAGAGCGTTATTACGAGCTGGTGGGCGTTTTACGCGGTGAAGAATGACCAATTTGTTACTGCCACCTAGGGTTCAGAATGATGAAGATTTTATTGTAGCAACATAATGCGTGCAAGTATGTAGGTGTATGGATCTGAGGCAATAAGTCGTTCGTAACAAAAGGTGCCACGGGCGGCCTCACCCACGTTCCCTTGATTGTCTACAGTGGATGATAACTCAAGTAGTGCAGTAGGATTGTAAGTGTGTAAACCGTGGTATACCTATACAATAGAGTTTGTACTAGAGTCTACCTGAATGTTTATGAACAAATTATGCTTTCAATTCATGTCAGGGAATTGTATTTAGGTGATAAATCAGTTTTCTATAAAGGTGGTAAAACTGATCGACTTCTATGGGAAACGTTGTATTAAATTTTGGGCGATTGTAAGTCTTTGGTGAAAACTATAACTGGTTTTGCTTACAATACCCCGAGTTTAGGAGTAAACATGCTTAAGAGGATATAATTTGGAGCGCGCTCCAAACAAACGTACTATGGTGATATTTTCAATACTAACCAATTAAACTCAATGAAATTTTTCAGAATAAATCTAAAAACAAATTTCTATGCTTGTATAGAGTCAGATTTTCCTTAAAATGTATAGTTTTAAAGTTACAGTGCCTCAAAGATTTCCATACAAATCTTTAATTAATCCTAGCATTGAAACTGTATATTTTAACGAAAATCTAAATCCATACAAGCATAGATATTTGTTTCTAGATTGTTTCAGCAAAATTTCATTGAGTTTAATTGGTTAGTATTGAAAATATCACCATAGTACGTTTGTATGGAGGGCGCTCCGAATTATATCCCTTTAATTTGAAATGTGACGTTACCAAAAAGATAAATAATATACCTACTCTAGTTTGCATTTCTCTTCCATTACTTAATTTCATTATTTTTTTAGTTGATTCAGAACATCCATTACATAATTTTTTTTTAAACCTTTATTATTGAGCTTTGGTTATGGCCGTGTCACCAAATGTAATTAATTTATTGAATACATATACTATCAGACATATCTTGGACGGTACAAAAGCTGTTCCAAGAATAAGTGAGAGTAAGTGTTTCCATTCTCTGTTTCTGTAATGCAAAATAGCCTTAACATTTCGGTGGTATTTTGAATGGAGTATAGTTTAATTTCTGACCACTCCCTTTTGGAATACGCTCGGGTGTTTATGAACGTATATGATGCTCTCCTAACACTCTTTATGCAAAATGCAATCTACAGCTCACTTCCTTATACGTAAAGCAATTTACATTATGAAGTTAGAAAATGACATGAAACTAGGTTACATTACACACATCCATAATTGCATTGTTGTATTCGTGATATAAAACGCGAAAGTTAAATCGTGATGGCCGCATAATAACCGACAAATAGATGTGAGCGGTGCTTAAAGAATTAAGGGCAATCACTAGAACAAAAAAGTTATGTGTATGCATGGAAAAGTTAAGAAAACAGTTGCATTGATATCATTATAGCATGTCCACTTCTGAATTTAGACCTTTTTTAATGTTGGCGTGCTCCATTCAAACAAAGTCTGGTAATTTTTTCAATACTAACCAATTAGAGTCTATGAAATTTTTCAGAAACAATTTAGAAAGTAATCTCTATGCTTGTATCATATCAGATTTCTGTTGAAATGTATAGTTTTAATGTTACAATGCCTCAAAGATTTCCATACAAATCTTAATTTAATCCTAGCACCAAAACGGACAAGATGCAAGCATAGATATTTGTTTCTAAATTATTTCTGCAAAATTTCATTGACTTTTATTGCTTAGTATTGAAAATATCACCATATTCTCTGTCTTCTTCATACAGCAACTGGTAGGTAAGTACCTCAGTCATTTACAGCTACTAGCTTGATTCCAGAACCAGCTTATAGTCATAGATCCAGCACACTGAAGCATCCTTACTACTCTTACTCTTACTCTTCTCTTTTTCTTCTTATTTTCGTTTGCAATTTTCTAGCAGATAATGTAAAATAATATGTACTAAGCCAAAAAACTGGACAAGTGTGATTAGGACTCGAGCTCAGAGGGTTCCGTACAAACTTAATTATGTAGGTATGGTAGATACCAAATGTAAATATAGGTTTGTAATCGCAAAATATATGTTTATCGGATACTCTATTTGTGCTGTGAGTAAGAGCATGTTTCTTACTAAATTTCTTGAGTTTATGTCAACGCAAAGTACCGTATAGGTTTTGATGAGTGAGTTTGCTTAAAATATGTGACATAAATGGTTTGCTTGCTAAACCTGTACAATAGCTAAATAATGCTTGTCATCATAAAAGTCTACGTGTTCGAATGACTAAATATTTAACCTTAAAAATCTTTATCCAAAATTCTAGTAACGTAGCATCAAAAGCCTCTTTATCTAACAATACAAGCACTTTGTTTGTGTTCCCGGTGAAAATCGCTATGAAATCCACGAGCTGAAGCTTGCTTTGAAAGTAATCCACTCTTTATTTAAAAGGGATGAATATTATTACAATATCAAATGGGAGGAGACACGCAATCCGCCGAGTTCAATCCCGCTCAGCTTAGCTGGATATCGAATTGCAAATGGCCACGGAAAATGTAGCATTTAACGCTTCGCCAACTGCGAACGACTTCTATTTCATTGCGGTCTTGCTAGGACGAATCTATTGCGTGAATACGCAAGGATAAGACATTATCATACATAAGCTGATGCTGTAGGTACTTAGAATGAAATAATTTTATATCTTATTTCATTTTTAGGGTTCCGTACCCAAATGGTGAAAACTGGACCCTAATACTAAGCCTACGTTGTCCGTCCGTCCTACCTATTTAGAGCTGTAACTTTTGAACCGTAATAGCTAGATAGAAATTTTCACAGAATATACGTTATTACGGCGAATTTCTTAAAAAATACTAAAAATTACCAAAAGTTAAAATTTAAGGGGGGGTTCCTCATACAAGAAACTAGTTTTTATCAACGTTTTTTTGTTCACGCTCTATCTAAAAAGGGTAATACATACAAGCGTCAAACTTGGTTTAATTATAGAGTAAACTCTACAGTATAAGAACAAATAATAAAAACCGGCCAAGTGTGAGTCGGTCTCGTGTTAAAGGTACAGGACAAAAAAAAATTTGACCAGTTCTTTGGAAATGTCTTAAAATATTATCCGAAAATGTCTACCTTTCTATAGTATTACAAGAGAAGTGAAGAGAATAGGAGAGACGAAATTATTTCAGTGCTACTTTAAATACCTTCTATCAAGTCGATGGCATTACATTCTAAATACCTAGAATATTATTTATTCCTGAGCACTTTCATTTCGTTGACAAATTTGATCTAAAAATACTAAGACCGGCAACAAGAATTTAGGCTTAATCGTATTTAGTGATAGTTCTGTCCTTCACACTGCTCATACAAATGAAAGTGACAGCATCGTATTTAAACATTTTCAAGATAAATACTTGAGTCACGTTGCAGGGTTTGCCCCGAACACTTGTCTTTCGCGTGGTGTTCGCGAGGTTCGCAACTCTGCCTGCCACGAGGCTCCGCAATCCTTCTCATTTGTGTTCTTATTCAAAAACAATCCTCGAGATTAGATAGATACTCCCTCAAACCACTTGACACTGACGGAAATTCAGTACTAACGCACAAGCAAGAAGTCCATTAATTATAAATAAAAAAAAAAGATAAATACTTTTTGGTGCAAGCCAGCTACAATCTTGGAAAATTGTTATTAGACGTAGCAAGATCGCACGTTGCCTATGCTTGCAATCAGGCGGGACCACGCAGCGGTGTGCGGTTGCGACACAGGGCAGCGTCGTTCTACTGGGGTGGTTTAGAATATCAACAATACTTAAGCGTACGTACTAGAATATGTGGTGCCCTCCTGTGCCGAGCAATCGCACTGCATTTACTAGATGAGCTTTCGAAATAGGATCTCTAAATGCAAGAGCCTTCCATGTTGAAATGGAAACTCGATCGGTACTTGAAGATGCGAGTACATCTGAACGCAAACGTACATTCAATTTATTATCAAGTGGACAGGAATAATATAAAAGAAACTACTACCTTTAAACAATCTGAAGAATATTAAAGTTTTATAAACTTTGTGGTTAGAGAAGAAAACAAACACTACTCCGAGTGCAGTCTGGTTACCATTCAAGTAATTGGTGGTCCACAACTTCTAGTCTAACTGCTACCATAACCGTTCCGTTGAAATTTCCTCCAAGTTACGCATTAAAATAATATCTACGTTACTGGCTAAGAAAATTGGCCGCGAGATGGCGCTTCCCGAGTCCAAGTTCAAATAAAGCCATTAAGACTTCAAACATTACTTTCTACGATTTCATATTCTTTGATCTTGTTGTTTCGCTTATTATTATTATCATGCATAAAATCGTAATTTCGTAATTAAACAAAGTGTATTTAGGAGATAATAGTAGTAACATGCCTGGGGCGATGTTTTGTCCCCGACTAATGTGCTTACGTTTTAAATTATGCCTTCGTGATTTTGGGGAGATATGAAAGTGAAGCCTCAGGGAGGTTATGCAATCTTTTGACCGGGCCACTTCACGTTATAAAATCTTTGTTTAGGGGCCAATTGCATTACAATGCCTTCGAGGGTTATATGAAAAGCGTAGGGGTTGTGAAGTACCGCAAGGTAAACAATTGTGTTTGAATGAATGAAAATTATAATATTAAGGGCACCAAATTGTATGCGTGGACCTAGATATGTTACTGTGAATGTTATGTGCTTTTCATTTTGAGCGGTACTCCACTTTATTGAATAGACGCTCTACTTAAACTACTGCAAAACAGTTTGTGAAGGTTTATACATTTTTATTTATTTTCAAAGGCTTTGTATACCTTTGCCTCATTATTCATTTAATACAACTTATTCAATTTAAATGAAAGAGGCTTTAATAAAAATTTATTCTAAAATATAAACTTAGGAGTAGGATTTTACGAAATTCTGACACTGATTACGAACCTTTAGCCCTGTATAAATATTTTATATAAAAATTTAATCCCGTTACGTCGCGCAATACCTCGGGGATTATTCTTAAAACTATAGGAAAGTAAAATGAAATAACTGACTTAACATAATTTAAAATAAAAAAAAATGCGAGTCTGCTTTGTTATGTACAAACTAGTGTTTTTTGTTTAATTTGGTCTACGAGACAAGAGAAAATAGGCACCCTTATTTTCATTTACCACCTTGTGATACTGTGGCCAAACTGAAGCCTTCTAAACGGAAGAAATATTCACTATTCTTTAATTCTACACAACAACATTTACAGATAACTAAGTACAAAATTCCAAATGGACAAACAGAACAAAGGGAACTAAAAATCCTGGAATATTAATTTGTATAAGATTTCATACAGCACCAATCAATCCATCAAAGCTGTTTTATTTATTTATTTAACACTTTATTGTACACATAGCTATACACAATTACAGATAAAACAATTAAAGTAGACGTGTACAAAAGGGGGACTATCTCTAAAGATATATAGATATATGTGGGCGTCTACGCAAAAGCTGTCGGCATTTTAACAGCTCTTTATTGATCTAGATGCCGAATCTAACCTTAACTCAAAACCCGACAACTGGAACCTTTTTGCATGGACGCCCACTATGTTAGTCTGGAAACAAATATTGATCTACAACAAGTGCGTAGAATAGGCGCTATAAGTGTCTACTTGCTGTAGGCATACTGAAGCACAACAGGCTATTTTGAAGTGATTAAAATATTACCCAATTTAACTATCTATCACTCTATACCCCAATCAAAACCCAGAGGGTCAAGAATAAGAGCCCTGGAACGCGGCACGTGCGTGTCACGTGACCCCACGGATTAAGCTAGAAGCTCTCCGGATAATTAACTGCACAAAATACTGGCTATCGCCTACGATCGATGGCGTGAATATACGGACGGATTGGGCCCAAATTTGACGAAGGACAGACGTACACGCGATTTGATTATGGAAGGTAATGAATTAATTATGTGTTTTTGCGATTTTGACTTGAAACTTCTTTCATTTCTGTCATCACTTGTAAAAACCTAATGTAACGGAATAATGTTTTGTATGACTTCTTATAGCATACGGCCCGATAGCACAGTCTGTAGTGAACCTGCCTGCTGTGCCGAGCGGCGCGGGTCCCGTAAGGGACAAATATTTGTATGATGAATATGAATATTTGTACCCGAGTCATGGATGTGTGTATCTATATATGTATTCTGTCTCGTTGTCTAGTCATCATAACACAAGTCCAGGCTAGTTTCTGGTACTTTAAATGTGACTAGATAATTTGTGTGAAAATGTCCAAGATATTTTTATTTTTTTTATCGTTTGGGCAGCAAGCCCTGTTGTCATAGTTTTTCAGACCGCCATACGGCCTTTGACGTAGTTTTTATGTACTTAACTACTAAAACTAGATATAGTAGCCGGGACCAAAGGTGTAACGCGCCGTTTAAAACATCGGCTGCAAAATTATTTTCACCTTTTTTAAAGTCGATTTTGAGTTTGCTTCATGAAGGAGTCTAATTTTTTCTGAGTCAGGGGGGTTTCTAAATACCCTATTTTATAGTTATCTTTTCACACTGCTGTTACAGTTTTAATATTGTATATTCAATTTTTTGATAAGTATGAAAACAAAACAATAATTTCATGAAGTAGGTAAAGGTAAACTGAGGAACAAAAGAAGTTCGTTCCAAAAAGAACATGAAAATTTTAACAGGCTTCAATACAATTTTATCGTGTCAGATTGCTAAGCCTCTTGGATTGTAACATAAGAACGTTGTCAACGTCAAGTGTAAGGTAAATCCCTTGATTGACGAAATTTTGTCTCCGACCCTTACGTTTGAGGGGTAGATAAATACCGGGAGTACTTGAGTATTTCACGTTTTCTTGCTGTTTGAAAACTTTTTAACGTTTTCTTGACGTTTCCTTTGTTTTCTTTAAAGTTTATTGTATTCACCGAAGACGCTGAAAAATACTTTGACGTTTCCTTTCTTTTCTAAACAAATTCATAAACTAAACAGTTTAGGAATTTGTTTCTGTATTTTGGGGATAATTTTGGGATAATAAGACTATTCGCGATTATCATCGTCATTCCTCATTCAGTCGCTCCATGCTTTCATGCTCAGGTCGTCGATAGTGATAATTAAATTATAAATCGTAATAAATTGGATTTCTTTGTGGAAATATAACTAAGTGATTCCGATCTCAGACAAAATAAAATGTTATAATAATAATGGTTTATTGTTACTATTTTGAATCTCATATCACTCAATTACTATAGGTTTTACAACCTAATAAACTTAACTTACGTTATAACCGTATTTGAAGTATGCCTGTGAGTAGATAGTAATATTAGTAAAAACTAATATTACTTATATTTACTAACAATTGACGTTAGATTACTTTACCAGCCAGCCTAAAATACTACCAACGCATATTGTGAAGGGTCCTGCACGGGTCTGTCGAAGGATCATCCACGCGCCAGATCATTGTCGCCTCACTAAGCCCCTCACTTTATTGTTTTTTGAAAATTTTGTATAATTTGTTTGGCGTGTCGTAAGAGAAATGAATAAGTTGTCGACAGGCTGAAATATTTTTTTCGTTGATGCCTTTAAAACATGATCAACTGCGACTAAACGATGAAAGTAAATGCCATGTACCTACGTACAGTACAGTTAAGCAAAGCTTTTTCCAGTATTGCGTTACAGTCATACGCAGTTACATAGTCGGGTGGGTTTAATCTGGCAATGTTTACGCGTCGTTTGCGTTGAACTACTAACATGTCGAATTGGTCCGTTTTTTGCACTATCTTGTAGTTTTGGAGAGCATTATGTTTATTGTGCGTTATCCTTATAGTACACCACAATTACATTAAGCTGTATTTTTTTTTCTTAATAGGCTTTATTCTTTCTCTTCATTTTCGGTTCATCTATTCTGCTGACTCCAGGATTATAAGGGTATATAAATTTATTTCTCAAAAAAGAGTAACAATATTCACTTAATAGAGAAATACAGGGTATAAAACTTTACTTATAAAAAATAGATACTCGTTTGGAGCATAGGACGGGATTTTCAATACCTGAATATCTAGGGTCAGGATCAGGTTGGAATTGAATGGATCTTTTCGTTAGTTCCAAACAGCGAAAACACCTTATCGGATTTTAATTATACATTTTAGAGATATTTTGGCCAATATGTCTCTGTAAGGTTATGCCCTTACAATTCAATATTGGTTCACGGCAAAAAATATATGTAACAACTATTTTATTTTAGTAGACGTTACTAGAAAATTTGTTGTTGTAATTAAAGTGTATTTAAATCTACCAGAAACAGATTTTTAAGAACAAACTTTCTCGTAAAGTCTAAAAAAAAACTGTTAACCACATACTGTGGACAAACTCTTCATAGTCGGTATATTTTTTGTGATGTTATATCTATTACCAAAAAACAAATTCGACTTCATCTTAAATTATGAAGCATCAATTTGCCAATTAGATAATTATCAGCTTTACCCAGTTTAATTATCACAGTTTAGCTTCCCATTAAAAATAATTTTAAATACTTTTTAATCTAAAATCTACAATAAAACTAAATGAAACATAATCCACGCTTTACTGTTAAAGTGCTATGAAATTCATATAAAAGCTATAATAAACGGCTAATGTTCACGTTTAGACGTCCATATTGGCTGTTTAGCTCGCTGTTTACCTTTCTAAATGAGCATCAAACGAGAACAAACTGTTATTGGTGCGTTAACGCAGCGGTATATCGATTTATTGCAGCATGTAGGCGGAAAACTCCATATAGGTGCAGTCGTGGGAAAAGCTGGATTGGTTGAAAAACATATTTTTGTTTTACAAAAGGAAGTTGTTTTTATTTTAGACTAGTGTGATGAGACCGTATCACGAGATGCGTACGTCGATACAGTCGTGTGGTCTTCCCAATATTAATAGACCCTTATTAATAAACCAAACTCCAATGCTCGTGGACTCTTAGCCCCACTTGCGCCAACCTGGGCTAGCAATTAACTCTGGGTTAAATAGCTAACTCGGATTTTCTGCTATACTAAAAATCATAGATTACAAACTTAACCTGGAGTTATTTTCTAACCCAGGTTGACGCAAGTGGGGCTTAATGTTGCTTAATGTAGTATTCAGGGTGTAAACTTAAATGTGTAACATACTTTAGACCATAAAACTGAACAACTTTCATTATGGGATTAACATTGAAATCGTAAAAAAATTCTGCCGTTCTATACGAATTTGGTTTGGATTGACAATTTCTATTAAACTCCACACTATTTTCCGTGAATTCAATATTGATCCCACAGTAAACGTTTTTGTCTGAAACACCCCATTTAATATGTACCTAACGCTTTTTATTTTCCATCTTTTACCTATTTACTAACTTGGTTTATATAATAATTTAATGTACCTACAATTTTTATTATTTAAGGCTTTAATTTATAGGCAATTTTAAGGCAAACAAGTCTAGATATTGTAACTACATAAAAATACAATCACGTAATAATTATGTCACCAATCAGGAAACAAAAGCTAAATAAATATATAAAATACTAGCAGCCCGTCCCGGCTTCGCACGGGGTAGACAATTGTCTATTTTACCAAGGATCCCTAATTTTTTTCAAAATGACATGTAGCCTATGTCAAATTGGAAGAATGTAGCATTTTATTGGTGAAAGAATTTTTTAAATCGGCCCAGTACTTTTTGAGCCTATTCATTACAAACATACAAACATACAAAAATAGGTACAAATCATTCCTCTTTATAATATTAGTGTAGATTATTATAAACGAAAACACATTTAATAATAAAACTAGATTTCTAATTAAGATGACAGTAGACATAAAACCGTCTGATTGCGAGGTCGGCGGGCGTTTTTAATGGCCATCATATCTTTGGTCTGGAGGTGGCAGTGTGAACATGGTCTCATAAAAGTGTTATGAGTTCATATCTAGACGGCGCCGTTTGTGTACATCCATGTTACGCTAGTAAATGTTATGTTGTTAAGTTTTACGCTGTTTAAACAACTATTAAAGACTACGTTTTAGATTGTTTCCATAAAACATCTAGAACTAAGAATACTATTTTGTTGATGAGAATTTTTAAGAACTGTAATATCAGACTTAATTGAAGTTTTAATATTCTCGAAGAACTTCTAAATTTATCTATACGTTGTCTATAAAGAGTTTAAAAGTATAGAAAAGTATATGATTTAAGTATTGGAAAACGAGAAGAGACGTTTTTGCCCAGCGAGTTTTTGTGAGACACTGAAAGGGCAAAATATAAAATTACAACATTAATGTTCTGAGAGTCTTTGCAGTTCCTTTTTTTTTAAATATGAACATTATAGCTGTGGACTCGATGCGAATAGGAAACAGGAAGCAAATTATAGGTCCCCACTGTTAGAAACAGAAAACGCACTTACTAAAATTGTGTCGTACTTAATTTATACCGGGTGTAAGTGACAGCCTAGCAAATACTGAAACGGTGACCTCAGTCCGTCAAACTGAACAACTTTCACTATGGAGCCTACCTCAGGAAACGCGGAAAAAAATCAGCTGTCCCAAAAAATCATATATTTGAGTCGGGTAGATACAGCAGTTTTGTATGGGTCAGCTGATTTTTTTTCGCGTTTCCTTTGGTAGTCTCCATAGTGAAAGTTGTTCAGTTTGATGGTCTGAGTTCACCGTTTCAGTATTTGCTAGGCTGTCACTTACACCCTGCATACATTTATGTTCATGGAATATGGATACACACTACCTATGAATTTTAAGACTCACAAATAAATATTAAAAACCTGTCAAATTTAAAAGTTGTCACCTTACAATTTGAACTTCAGTTGTAGTAGACCTTCCCTGTTTCTTACGATTCACATAATCACATAATTACCTCGAGTGGATGAGGTGTTTATTAAAATACGTTTTAAACAATCTGTTAATTTCAAATTACATAAAATGAATCTTTTGAACACTCATGTAACCTTGTCATTTGTTTCACGAAAATTACGAGCAAAGATTTTCCAAGTAAATCCCTAATGATGAACTCCTACCATTGTGGATGTGTTGAGGGACAGATAAATAAATTATATGTCCCTAAAAGCGTTAGAAATCCGAAGATTTGTAAAGTTTTCCCCCTTTATGACGGGTGAAGCGCTCTGTCAATGTTTTCTGCTCGAACGATATGAAAAACTTTTTATTTTTCATTGCTGTATTATCAATCTTATGTTTTATGTTCACAGGGTTCACAATGTTGTACTTTGTTTCAGAGGAAAATTCATTTTGTGAGGTAAGTCTAAGAGAGTCGTTTAACGTATTTAGTTTACGACTGTAAGTCAAACGTCAGATAAAAAGTCTTTGGAGGGTGGTTAAAATTAAAATACAGGATTGTGATACATTTTGTATAGAAGTCGCGCTGCAATTCTGGCGGAGTACGGACGCGTGCGTATCGGCGCGTTTGGATTGCACGTGGCTCCACCATTTTGTGAACTCTTTTGTGTTTTAACCTTAAAACAATCACTTGAGATTATAACCTTCTACATTGGCAAAACTGCCACTCTAGAATTAATAAATACTACTGATCATTTTCCTTCATATACTATCCACATAACGAGACATTGGCTGAATTGTGATAACACATCGGATGCCACTAAACAAAAAATTTAATTGAATTACATTTTGTATAGGGTGTAAACTTAAATGTGTTACAAATCGAACAGGGTGATTCAGACCATCAAACTGAAGAACTTTTAAATTAGGACCAACATTGAAGGCGCAAAAAAAACAGCTGTTTTACATTTTCTATTTCTCAACACACCATGCGCATACGTCAGCATGTTACTAGCGTCTAACGTAGCCAGCATGTTGATAGAGTCCTGCAAAATTGAATGAATGAATGAATAAAATATACTTACGAAAAAAAAAAAACAATTAAAAATTTACGCTGACGATAATACATCTTCAGGGTAAACAGTTGTATTACTTTAAGGGGTGATAGAGTACCCATGATACTGAACAACTTTCCCTAAGAAACGTATAGGAAATACGTTAAAAAAAATTGGACTTCAATAACAAATGCAATCATCTGATCGAACTTTTAAATGAAAATTGTTTGTGCAAATTTTCCCCTTCAATCACCCATGAAAGTAATGCAACTGTCTACACTAACACCCTGTATATTTCTTTGCATTTCAACAGATTTTGTATAGATTTCTTCACTTTTAATCTGATTTCGAGAGGTAAGTGTGGAATTAAGTTCTATTCTTATAGAAAAAAATAGTCGAAGTATTTACCTAGAATCAGATGTTACTTTTACGTTCGCGTTCTCTAAAGAATATCCTCCCAAAAACCTTTTTCCAATCAAATTTATTTACTGAATAGGTATTAAATATTCTCAAAGTAAACAAGTATTTAAGAGCCGGCTTTAAAAAACGTAATTATATTGATTGAACTAATACTGTACAAATCTTTTTTCCGGGAAACATTTTAGGTTAAAAGTATTGAAGATGAATTTACCGAAAGTCCGGTCAAAGAGTCCGTGGGATCAAAGGGGAAACTGTAGGTAATGTGCTGCCCGGAGCTTGGACTAAATGTAAATATTGGTAACGTCGAATGTCCCGGTCCAAATGAATCTTTTAGTGCATTTTTCGAATGTCGATTTTTTTATCCTCATCAGGTGCACGACTATTGGCCACAACGGTGTAGTAATTTGGAGACCACTGTAATGAAATCATTGATTGTAGTCAGAATGTGATTTAAATCTAGGCAACATTTTTCAATGGATTAGGTAAGCTGTTTTGGTAAATACCTTAGTATTGTGTTGGTATTGTGCTTGGTAGCACAATTCCTAGTTTCTAAGTCTTAGCACTAACACCAATCTCCACATTAGGGTCCAACTTAATATGCTGACACTTTTTTTAAGGGGATGATCAGACCATCAAATTGAACAACTTTCTCTATGGGACCAATATCGAAATCGCGAAAAAAAAAATCTGCTGTCCGATACATTTGGCTCGAGTAGGTTTCCATTTTTGTATGGAACAGTTGATTTTATGTTGGTGCCATAGTGTAAGTTGTTCAGTTTGACGGTCACTGACACTTTTTTTAAGGGGATGATCAGACCATCAAATTGAACAACTTTCTCTATGGGACCAATATCGAAATCGCGAAATAAAAATCAGCTGTCCTCTACATTTAGCTCAAGTAGGTTTGCATTTTTGTATGGAAGAGATGATTTTTTTTTCGCGATTTCGATGTTGGTGCCATAGAGACAGTTGTTCAGTTTGACAGTCTGATCATCCCCTTAAAAAAGTGTCAGCATATTAAGAAGGACCCTGTATAAATAACTGTACCTATAATGTTAAGACCATATTTTTTGTTATTGAAAACTGTGTGGAGAAGAATAAACATTAATATTATTATTGTCTTGGTATTTTCCGAGTGCCAATCTTTATTACATTTTCTTCGATTCTTACTTAGTTTTAGGTATATATGTAAAAATAATATTATGATATGTAATCAACCTTACAACATTCTTTACAATATGTGCTAGCGCATAACTTTTAAATCAACCATTCTATTTAGAATAATATGTAGGAAACTGAATCAATTAGTCCAATTTTGTTATTTACGAAACTTCAATTGGAGCTTTATTTGAATCTTGCGCGCCAGTTGTCGCCAACAATTTATTTTAATGACCACCCGGGTAGTCGACCCCCTAGCGGTTAGTGCGGAAAACTGTAACTGCCCGTCGTTTTGGAGACGGTAATTTTTCACGTCGTGGCCGCGATAACGCGCCGCGGTCAGGTGTTAGAATGATTTGTGACCGTATACCGAGCGCTAGCATTTTGAAGGTTGACAAACCCTGGCTGACATGACATGGCACGGGAGGTATTCTCTATTTTTTGCGACATTTTCATGAAGGTAGACTTATCTTCATTTAACGCGTTATGTCTATTTTTTTCTTTTAAAGGGGACGAAAAGTTTTATGGCCCATTTTGTTTTCGTATTCGTGTCGTAGAAAACGCATGAAATTACCCCTCGTATAAAAGTTTAAACTTTTACAATCGCAGTAAAAACAATTGTTGAACTAGTATACCAACAGAACAAAGTACACTATGAAATAAAGGCTAACTCAAAGGCACTTTCTTACCTTATAAAAGTAGCAGCCGTTTTTAATTGGGGTGGAAATTGTGATTAATGCCATCTGATAAGATTGTTGCTGGCACGAAGGAGAAAAAGGGTTTTTGTGGCCGAAACTCACACACATTAACCTAATTCGTTTTAATTACCCAAACTAATCATTTGTAAAGAGTTTCAAGTGAATTTTCCCTTGGGTAATACGGTACGGTGTTTGTTTTTTAAAAGGCGTTGATTTATGCGTTTAGCTAAACTGTTGGCCTTGCGTCACGTTACTGGAAAGTAAAAGTGTAAATAAATTTACGAATGTCGACACCTCACGGGGGTTTACAAAACAATTTTTAACTAAATACTAACTTCATTGTATTGCAAGTTTTACATACATAAAGAACTTTAAAGTGTTATCGACACGAAACTTTCACATTTGTGCATTTGTAATGTATATTTTATACGGGGAATAAATGAATTATGGTTGTGGAATAGAAAATAATTGTCATAATACCGCAGCCCATTATCGAGGTACATTAGGGATTAAATAAATATTTTGCGCGAATATTCAAAATGTTTCGAACGAGACATTCCGACGTAACAAAGCTAGAAGTCACGAAACAAAATATAAGGGTATTTAGTGACGGTACGACTTTTTCCTGTAACTAAAATTACTAATAATAAACTAATTATACCGATTGCGATTTAAAAATAGGAAGTATATAACTTTTTATTTTTAGGGAAGCACAAAGTTTACTTTCAACGAATAGAATTAGAGCTTAATACATGTAATATAAAAGAAACGACTATCGGTATCTACTGTACAAATATTTCGAAATTACTAATTAAGTAAATTTACGAGAATGACCTTTTATTTCCTGTTAATTACATAACACAAGATTCATTATTTCTTTTTATTGGTCACAGCACTTTCTTCTTCAACTCTGTTTCATTTAAACTTACACTTATTTATGATCAATCTTTGTTTTCAACTTTTGGTTTCATCTCGTAATCAACACCCTGCTTTCAGGCAAGGCCTATGTTGAGCTGAAGTGCGATTTTTCAGTCACATATAGCAGTCACAAGCAGTAGAAAATGTCAAAATTACAATGGTGATTATGACATTGTCTACTGCTGATGTGAACGTTTTCAAAAATCACACTCCTGTGACCTATTTGCTGCTGTAGCATACAATAAATTATTATTAGTTGTTCTAATTAAAGATTTGTCTCGGGCAGGACTTGAACCCGCACTTTTCCAAACCGAGGAAGTGCGTTATCCAATTTCGCTACCGAGTCCACTAGCCAGAGACCGAAATTTTCAATCTTTTGCGTCTTAAGGGGACGTCAATCTTTAATGCCTGCCCTGGAGGTGTAGCGCATCTGGTATGTTTGCTGAGAACAGGGTCAATGATTTCTTTGCAGTAATGAGGACCGCGAGAGCCTCCTTCGAGCAGCGCGCGCGTGCGTCTCCGAACTTAATAATAAGAAAGATCTATGACAATTTTATATCCTATAATTTATATTAATATTGTATTGAAATCTTGAAATCTTGTGTATATGGGACCTTGTATCCTGAAATAAATGATTTTTTTTTTTTTTTTTTTAATTTGGAAATAGCACAATATGGCTGTAACATGTTTATAATCAATAATAGTTGATACATGTTGTTCTATTGGTTTTGCGTAGTATTCTTGTTTTCTAAACTTTTTATGAACTGTATGTGTGTGTTTTGTATGGACAAAATTTAGATTGATAGATAAAAATATAAGCATAAGTAGCATATATTTTTTTTCTATCTATCTAAATTTTGTGTTACACCCAACTACAACGGCTATCCCCTACATGATTTGGCAAGGAGGTTCTTGGATCTGGAAGCAGATAGGATTCCAGGCAAGCTGAATAGTAGGGAAAATATAGTAAAGTTATAGTTTGAATAAAGCAAAGCCAATCGCATTATTGTTTCGTGAATAGTGATCCTTATTGAAGCGGGCGTGTACAGTCGGTCAGTTACAAAAAGTATTTGCGACTGGCGATATGCTAAGTAACTGGTGCCGGTGGTTGATAACCGTCACGTCGACTGTACCCGGAGCTACACTCAGCTAGGAAAGTAGTTTACTTTTTTCTTTTATTTATAAATAATGGGCTCTTGCTTGTGCGTTAGCACTGCATTTCCGCCAATGTCAAGTAGTTTGTGGGAGTATCTATTACAGGAATTGTTTTTGATCAAGAACAAGAAGAGATTGAGGAATGCGGAACCTTGTGGCAGGCCAAAACGCGACGCGCGAACACCACGTTTGACAAGTGTTCGTGTCAGAACCTGCAATGTGACCTAGATTACTTCTTGTACATAAAATTTATATAAATTAATATAAACCTGGAAACCTTTTGTGCAGAATTGAAAGCTAAAATACATTGTAATTGGTGACTTATTTTCATTTGAAAAGAAAATATTTATTTAAAAATTTCACATAAACTCTGAATCTGACGCCACAGGTTTTTAAAAAGTTGATTTTTTAATAAAATTAAAAAAAAATTACATATCCAATGTTGAGTTATTGATTCAAGAGAATAAGTTGACAATTTCACATTGTACCTATAAAACTGAAGTAAATTTTTTCGGAGGCAAACAGTCGTGAACATAAACTTATGCTAGCAGGTTGCACCTAGTTGATGAGTTTAAACGATTCGATGGAATTTTCACAAAAGTATAGTAGGACTTAGTTTTGATTAACATTCAGGCTTTATGTCATTGCCGGTTTATTCATTGTAGATAAATTCCTAATAATAAATTATAAGTTATACAATTTTTGAGAGTTTATTATTTCATCTAGAATTAAATATTTTAACGGGTTTTTACCGCGTTCGGGCTTTGACTAATTATTATAAGGACTAGCCTTGCGGTAGCATTTCCCCTCTGCCACGGTATAAGCACAATTGATCTTGTGCATTTACATTCAATTTTACACCTTATCACTAAACGAGACAGCCTATAATTGCGAAATAATAACTTCGAACTTAGAACGTTTGGAGTTCACACGAGACTACTTTTCATGATTTTTAACATTCAAAATTCGAATCTAAAGTTATGGGGAATAAAACCCAAAGTTGCGGATTTCATGTTACCTCGCCCCCCGCAAAAAGTGGCAGAAATGTTTGTTAGTAGAATTACACGCGTAACCAGTCCACATATAAATAGTCAAAGCGTTCGGGAACTCAAATAAACCAAAACGCGGTAAGAACCTGATAAAATGTTTAATTATAAGTTATTTATTAAAACGATGGAAAGATATATACATATAACTGTAGCAAAGCAAATTCGGACGGTTCACTACTATACAATAAAAGCATTCTAATCGTACAATATGCTAACCTTAATGCTCACGCGACTTCATGATAAGGTAAAAGCTTTCCAACTTTACTACTACGATATCAAAACTCAAAGGTAAACACAAGGTTATATTTCAAAAAGCTATTATACATAAATCAAGACTTTGCTTTCATTACCTTATCACTTGGTCAGTTAGTTGACTTTTAACTTTTTCACTCAAAATTGAATTAAATAATAAAGAACAAATGTTTTAGTTGACCTCCAGACGTTGGTAATTTGAAAATTATGTTAACAAATTATTATTCAAGAATAAATTGAAGCAAACACAGCTAAAATAATATAGGTTTAATAATGGGTAAACAGATCTCGCTCATCTAGGAGGGATTACTAGGATTTTCGCCCTACAGGTAAAATAAAATAAATAATATTAATAAATATCTTGCACAATTGCACATTAAGCTAAAGTTAATCATTTTAACGAGTTCTTATCGCGTTTTTATTGTTTTTGGAGTTCCCGATATTTCGGCAATGTTGCAACGGCTATGATCACGGGATGACGGGAACATGCGGTAAGAACCCGTTAAAATGATTAACTTTAGCTTAATTAATAACCACGTAACTCTCAAAAATTGTGTTATCTTGGACATTATCACACAAATTATCTAGTCACATTTAAAGTTCCAGAATCAAGCCTGGACTTGTATTATGATGACTAAACAACGATATAGAATATATTATATAGATACAAACGTTCATGACTCGGGTACAAATATTCATTATCATCATATAAATATTTGTCCCTTAAGGGATTCGAACTCGCGACCCTCGGCACAGCAGGCAGGTTCACGAAATATCGACAATAATTGAAAGTCCGACTTTAGCACTCTAACTTCTTAGGGCCAGGGTCACTTAATACGCTGACGGTTTTTAAGGGGATGTCAGACCATCAAATAGAACAACTTTCTCTATGGAACCAAAATCGAAATTACGAAACAATAATCATCAGTCCCATTAATTTGGGTCGAGTAGGATTGCAGTTTTTAATGGAACAGCTGATCTTTTTCGCAATTTCGACGTTGGTCCCAGAAAGTGGTTCAGTTTGATGGCCTGATCATCCCCTGAAAAATCGACAGCATATAAAGAAGGGATCGTTAATTTAAATGTTTCATAAACGCTACACGATTCCCAATGCATTCCTCCATAACTATTCGAACAAGGCAATTAAATAATTCGAATAATTCAAACAATTCATTAGCGTGAACCCCCGTGGTGTAATGAGAGCCTAATTTGAATATCTTTATTTTTCAGCCGAAGCTAAAAACGTTTTGACGTTAATCGTGACGTGAGACACGTTTTGTGGAAAACGCTAAAGGAAATGGAGGGGGAATTGTTTTGGAGAATGAAATACTTTGTTTCGATTTAGTTTTCGTTAGTATACAGAATGTAAAAAGTATGTTATAGCCGATTGGAGCCTACTGGAAAGCAATGGCTCACGAATAAGGGTGAGAGGGAGTGCGCAATACTCCACCACGCCGGCCCAGTTGGGCCAGCGGGCAGGTTGATGGAGGCTACTTACTTGTCAACTTGCTGTCAGAGAATGTTTAAGCCGCCTTAATAGGTCTCTGACCTGGCTTAACGAATAGTTCCACCGCCATCTAACCGAACGAACTATCCGGGACCAGCTGCTTAACGTGCCTTCCGAAGTATGGAGAAGACCGAGATAAAATACCAATATACGGTCACCCATCCAAAGACTGACCGGACCAAACGTTGCTTACTTTACTTTAGTGATCATTTCCAATACCGAAGTTCCAATATGCCAATGAGCGCCTCTAGATGTTAAATAAGAAGGTATTTAGATTGATAACGATGATGATTTTCTGATAGCCAGTTTTACAGCGTCTGTGGTCAGGTAGGTAGGCAGGATATTTTAAAGTGCTCGTGTGTCCACGAAACACAAATGCACTCCCTTCTGAACCCTGCTGAATTAAATGAAAGAAAAATACCCTACGATCAGAGATATGGTCAAAAGGGCGCAATAAGCGAGCGCTGGGGTCTGCTCTGGCAATTTTGTATGTGATTTTACCAGCGAAACTACAGAATCATAGATGTGTCACTTGATTATTCGAATCTGATGTGATGAAACACTTAGAAGATTGCTACTCGTCTGAGTAATATTTAATCTAAATAAAAAAGAATTTTTCATTGAACAAAATTATTGTAGTTGTAATAATATCGCTACACATTTTCTCCTGGCCTTTGTTTCACCTGATAAGCGATGACAAAGCCAAGTGAACGCTTATCCAGAAGATTACAGCTCGCTTTTGCTTTGTGTATGTCATATGTACTTATATAACTTTATTGATATTTATTAAACTTTTATAAAATATAGAGTTAAATTGATATCAAGAATAGTATTTTATTGAAGAACAAACTAATTCGTTAATGTCTACACAAAATAAGTAGTCAGCACAAGCTTCGTCAATAATAATACAACAGCCGGTAATCAGCAACATGCTTCGTCAAAACCTTAAATCAACAGATAGAGATCCGCAACATGCAAAAATTAAAATTGATATCATTAGCATCCTTTTAAACTACCCATCACACTGAACAAATTTTATTATAGAAGCAAACCGATCAGAGCCAAAAATTATCAGCTATTCCTAAATGCAATGACTCAAATGTATGCAACATCAGATTTTTTTTGCTCCGATTGTTTTGCTCCCATAGTAATTTTTTTTCAGTTTGATGGGTAGTTTAAAAGATACCCTAAAAAAAAATTTTTCTAGATTTAATTTTACCACTTTTGTCGGCTTGATTAATATGTATACAAATGTCAAATTACAGCTTTCTAGTACTAAGCGTCTCTGAGCTAGGCCGCGGACAGACGGACAGACGGACGGACATGGTGAAACTATAAGGGTTCCTTGTTTACTACAGAACCCTAAAAACTAGGGGTGTATACAAAAATACTAATATTGGATAATGTAGGCAAGCAAAAGGGTTTGGTAAAAATAAACCATATATTTTGGCATACGCAACAGTACTCGTAGAAGAACTCGTTGATTCATTTCATTTCCTTATTCATTTATTAACAGACTGTAAAGAGACTGGTTAAAGCAAATTACGCACAAGTTTATCATCCATGAAACGTGTTTCAAAATTAAACGGAACGATTCCTGTCGCCAAACTTTGCAGAATAATATTGCAACTGCGATCGGATAAAAGGAGATGGATGCGGCCTCTTGTCTGTTTTGATAAAGGCTTTAATTCTATTGACGAATTGGTAGGTACCAATTTCATAGTAAAAAAACATTTTAATCACTTTTATTTTAATTTTATATAACAAACTATTTTTTTTCGCTTTTTATGTTTTAAATGAGCTACGATTTTGAACAAGTGCAGAAATTTGAAACGGTAAATCCACACGTTCTTTAAATACGAATGTGTTGAAAAATTTTGACCTTATACAAGGTCCTTCTTAATATGCTGACACTTTTTTAAGGGGATGATCAGACCATTAAACAAAAACTTTAAAGTTGTTCAGTTTGATGGTCTGATCATCGCTTTACAAAAGTGCCAGCATATTAAGAAGGACCCTACATACGTAATGGCTCGGTAGCTTAATTTGGCAGGTTGTGGGTTCAAGTCCCGTCCGATATAATTTTTTCAATCTTTAATTTAATTTTCATTCGATTTGGAGTAAAAGCCATTTCCAAAAGGGAATTATAATTTCTATAGACCCCAAAGAATCTATGTGTTGTCACCACCTTCAATTACCATCTCTTACATAAGTTAAGACTAAGTATTTAGATAACAAAAAAACTTTCACGGAAAACCAAATTTACTTCCTCTGGTCACTCCCACCCTGAAAATTTAACTCCTGATAGTCGCCCAAGTTTATTCTAAAAACAACTTTAACACAAATGAGAAAGGTGTTAAAGGTGGTATAATAAAGAAATGGTCAAAGATTTCTTTTATTCCAGATCCAAAGTGTCAACTCGTCCTTGTCACGCAGCCCTCACCCATAATTTACGCGGTGGCGGTTCGTGTCTGTTTACATTACATTTAATTAAAAGCCCAGCCAGTTTTATAGGCTTTTTCTGCCCTCATTGGGGTTCCACATACACACTTACCTATTTATTGTGTTTACTCACTTCGGTAAACTTTTACGCGACAATCTGAGTTTTTGCATTTTTTATAATCGAATTTATTTACGGGTTTCCTTTCAAGCATTTGTTTACGTTACACGGTTGCAGTCATATAATTTTTCATTGTTTATACTATGCGATCAAAATTCAACTTTGTTTTCACCGGTTGTCAACAAAACTCTTAACTCACAGACAAGTAATGCGGAAGACTTAAACTATGGGAAAAGTTAAGGAACTATCTAAACCAATAATTCCAAAAACAGACATTCCGAAACTTTGATTAATATCATGAACCCGCGTCAGAATGTTATCGACCGAAAACATATTGCACCAAACGTCCACATATTTTAACCCATCCTTTGCCATTAGTAAACACAATAAAACAGTATGGCCTCGCTGAAAACCAGTGAAATAAATTTATAACCCTCAAAATGTCTATAGGCCACAAAACGCAGGCATATTGTCTCGCTTATACGCAATACCACAACAGACTTTATTATTATTTGCCGGTGGCACGACAACTATAAAGTGACAGATAAGTTAGCACCATGGACTTGGGAAAATTAATAATGGGAGTATAATTTTAAAGGAGCTTTAAAATTTTTATGGCAGTATGTAACGTGATTTGGACATGATTTCGTTTACTGGTGCTACTAAACTTATGATTAGCTCGTTGATAACAACTACTTGATAATACAATACCACAGTATAAGAAAGAGTATCTAGTACTACATAACAATACAATACCTGTAAGTCTTGGAGAGTGATGCTGTTACTCCCGTTTTTGGTCTACCGTTTAATGTAATAGTTTTAAGAAAATATTAAAAATAAACATTGTATCTATCTTACTTGTATTTTCTACTAAAAAAGTTAGCATTTTTTTATGGTCTTACCGTGATTGCAAAACAGAGATTTTGTCTGCTTTTAAAAAATTACCTGGACTTGTAAAGTTCATCAGATATGCCGTAATGTAGGTAGTAGTGATACCATCCAATATACAGGGTCCTTCTTAAACTGAACAACTTTCTCTATGGGACCAATGTTGAAATCGCGAAAAAAAAAAGCTGTTCCATACTAAACTGAAATCGTACTCGACCCGATTCCATGAGACAGCTGTTTTTTTTTTAGCGATTTCGACATTGGTCCCATAGAGAAAGTTGTTCAGTTTGATGGTCTGATCATCCTCTTAAAAACTGTCAGCATATTAAGTTGGACCCTGTATAGGGATCTCAAAAGATAAAACGCAGCAGTATCATTGAAACTTTTTAAACTACACAGTAAATTATGTCCTACGTATGTAAAGTTACTTGCTTATGAGCCAGACATTTCCGTTGACAAAAATTCTCCAGATTCGCCATAAACATAACGCGTCTAACCGGAAAACAGCAAAAAGCGTAGCAAAGTGCTACGGATATGGCATAAAGTCCCGCTTGCATGGTTACCACACTTTATTTCATTAATGCAGCATAAACTTTACAAGTTAGTAGGTGAAACTGAGTTACGTGACGGTTTATAATGCTGTAGATATTTAAATGGGCCATAAACAGCTGATTTATATGAGTTAACTTGGATATTTGGCTAGTTTTTATTGAGTTTCCTTTTCATTAGTGAATACCGATGGTTTAATGACTTTACTAAACCAACTTGGGTTTAGTCAAGTTGCTAAGTTTGTGATATTTTTAGTTTACGAATAATAAAGAACATACTCGTAGCCACAATGTCAATATAGTGAATCCATATATGTATTCTGAATTTTGTATAACATTATGAAACTTTAAACAAAAAGTCACGTCCTTGTTAACCTGAAAATTAGTGCTGATTAATTTTGTCAAAAATTTTTTCTTTCAAAACCCACGCTTCTGAGATTTCTGCTATTAATTATACAAGGTGTAACAAAACGCCTTATTTATACTTAAAGGCGTTGTTTAGAACTTTAGACCATCATACTAAACAAAATTCACTATGTAGCCAACACTGGAAAAAATAAAAATATTTGCTGTCCATTTGGTTCGAGTAGTAGGTACTGCAGTTTTGTATGAAACAGTCCATTTATTTCCTTTTTTCTTGATGTTGGCTCGATAGCGAAAGTTGTTAAGTTTGATGGTGTAAACTTAAGACCATCAAACAACTTTCACTTTAGACGATTAGACTCTAAACCACCCCATGAAATATTACTAGGGTGTTTTCTTAAACCCTGTATAAGGAAAGTTTGTAAATATCATGAAAAATAGTAGCTAGTATAAAAGTTAAAGCAAAACGAAGATAGGTATAGCCTTGGATAAGTTATATGTCAAGATTGACAGTCGAAGCTAAGAAAGCATTGCAAAATTGCAACCAGTACTGGCCTCTAAACCCTTTCCATTTATAGGGCCCTTCTTAATACGCTGACACTTTATTAACAGTATGATCAGACCGTCAAACTGAACAACTTTCATAAAATCAACTGTTCCATACAAAAATGGAAATCTACTCGAGCCAAATGTATCGGACAGCAGATTTTTTTTTTCGCGATTTCGATTTTGGTCCCATAGAGAAAGTTGTTCAGTTTGATGTTCTGATCATCTCCTATAAAAATTATCAGCATATTAAGAATGACCCTGTATACACGCACACAGACATAATTTGGTTGACGCCTTACGCACACCAACCTAAGAAAGTTGGTCCGTTTTGTTTTATACGGTAGAAGCGTTAGGTTCATTCTAGACATATACTTTTTACCGTCTCATTCTAGACATATACTTTTTCTAAGGGTACAGCTAAGTTTAAACCGTAGGTTGAAACGTATCGCGTGTGCCCGCAGATAAGAGGGTGTCATAAGAACTGTCGCCGGCTAGCCGTGTGGCACCACGCCGCCCAGTCAACGCGCTCATTACGTTATTGTTCATCCAACCATAAGAAATAAAAACTTTTCCTTTTTTTACCAAGGGGTGAATTCGATTTGTATTCAAAATGCGACGTGACAATACTTAATTAACGATGTCAGTTTTTGTTGATGACTCATTCAAAGGTGTGAATTTTTTATTTGGAGTGATTTAATTATTCAAGATTATTCGTAGGTTATCACTTTGCGTGTCGTATTACTGTCGGACTTGAGATGATAACGTTTTGTTATAAAAGAAACGTTTTTCCTAATAACGAACTCAATCAAATATTCATTAGGTAATTAGAAATACGTTTTTTTTATTTAAAAAAAAGTAGTTGAGCTCCTTTTGTTCCGATAAATGAAAGGAAAACACTTGAATTTATTACCATCGGCTTAGTGTGGTCGTCAAGTTAAGGGAAAATAAACAATGTTGGCCTCTTTTCAAAGCCATTGTCTTAAGTTCTCTGTGAATGATCGGTACAAATATTTGTATAATTAAGGGATGGGTAATCAATCACTTTAGTTTGTATGAAGAAGGAACAATTTCGATAATTTTATGTAGGTAATTCGTTTTAGAATTACTACTGTATCCAAGCAAAACTGGGGGAAAAACCTTTTTGCAAAGTCACCAATTAATATCAGATAAAGTCAAGGAATCGAATTATTCTTCTCATCAAACCAAACAACTGACGTTGTACCACTTTCAATTGTTATTATGTTCAATACTATATTTCCCAGGATAGTCAGAGATATACCATATTCATAATATCCACATATCATTAACATCCATTGTGACAATAATGAGCCCATCTACACTAATATTATAAAGAGGAAAGATTTGTACCTATTTTTGTATGTTTGTATGTTTGTAATGAATAGGCTCAAAAAGTACTGGGCCGATTTAAAAAATTCTTTCACCAATAGAATGCTACATTCTTCCAATTTGACATAGGCTACATTTCATTTTGAAAAAAATTAGGGATCCTTGGTAAAATTTGAACAATGTAACCGAAGGTGTAGAAAAATGAGTCTTAAAATTTATTCGTCTACCCCGTGCGAAGCCGGGACGGGCTGCTAGTCATAAATATTTGTAAAGTATTATATGGTACTCCAGGGTGTAACAAAACACCCTACTAATACTTCATACCATCAAACTGAACAACTTACACTACGGAGCCAACATCGAAATCGCGAAAATCGATTCAAACGTATGGGACAGTAGATTTTATTTTTTCTCGACGTTTGCTCCATAGTGAAAGATGTTTAGTTTGATGGTGTGAAGCGCCCCCTTAAGTATTACTAGGGTGTTTTTGTTACACCCTGTATAAATCTGTCATATTTTGTTTTGTTCTATGACGGACTGGTATAAGTACATTAAAATCATATTTTATTAAAATTCCATTTGCATTATACATTTATCCATGTTCAAAAATACAAGGTAAAAGTTATGACGATGACAATATTCAAAAAGCGACCCAATTTCCAAAGCAGGAGATCGGAATCGAAAAATAACAGCAAACTAATTGGAGTACTCCTGGTAAACCCTTTCATTCGGTTTTCAAGTGATCGGGGCCTAATTTAAATGGTTTGCTTCGATAGCGAACTCGATAGTTGTTTAAAAAAATTGTAAATGAATCGAACGTTTTGAATATTTCTTTTGATTTTTCAGTAATTAGCTGGTTTATAGAACTTTTGAACTATGTTTTACTTTTGAACTTGCGGCATTGTATTCTTGTATATGTATTTCGGAAAAGTTTAATGAAAATATACTGGGGCTGTTTTTATTAACACGCTTATATTAGCGTCACCTGGAGCGCAATTCTCTAATCGTCACATCGTTGTCAAAAACATCGATGAGCTCACAAATGTAATATTCTTCTTGCATCCTTCAGATCTTCGAAGTTTTTATATAAGTTTGACACATGACATAACCTAGCATAACATATCAAGTAGCAAGTACCGAATTGATACCTCACCGATGTTTTAACGACGAATTTAACGTTGTGTCAATGTTTGCGCTTAGAGAATTACACTCCTGTATGTAACTATGTAAGAAAATCCATAGGAAGCCGATTTTAACCTACTTTTATTTGACTTATCGATATGAAATTTTGCAAGCGTATGCCATTCGGATGACAATGCAATAATTTGGTATCATCCAGATGATTTGATGATGGACTCAGGAGGTAGATCTCTTCAATGGCTACTAGTAAACCTCTCGAGTTTTGCTCGTTTGGTTTATTTTAACAAGTCTTTAGTACTATTACTGACAAAAACGTGTTTTTTAGAAACTATTAAATTATTATGGTAAAGGTATAGTATTAAAGGTTTCGTATGCAGTGTTCATGTGGGCAAAAGGCTAGCCACCTCTTACCACTTGACACGCCATTCCATCCTAACCCTTAAACTGCTAAATGTCCAAATTTCTTCAACTACATTATTAAATTGAAAGTTGGTAGTTCTACCACTGTTTCTGACCACCCAGAAAGAGATTACCGTCGTGAGTTTATGTACAAAAACCTAACTAATGTTACACCTAAACATGAAAGTTAAATACGATGTTCTTGACTCAACCAGTTCAACGCAAACTCAAAATTTTTTATTCAAAAAAATATCACATGGATAGCTTTCTGACGTCATTTTTGACGTTGTAGAGTTCGTCGTCGTTAGAGTCGTTCCGTTGTAGAGAAGTAGCGGCCAGAAACGGTTGATAAACAGCGAAACGGATTTATGTATTAATTTAGATTTTTTTTTATTTGGATCAATATCTCTAGTTTTAAATTACTGTATGTTGTGTGTTTCATATCAATAAAGTATACTCATAATTAATGTTTAGTTAACAATAATCACAAACTTTTAAAATAGTAGTTCACTTTTAGGTACACTTTCTGAGATTGAATATTCGCTTATTCGATTTTGTAGAAAAAAATATCAAACACCAAAGAAAAGTAATCTACCAGAAAACTAAGTCAACACATTACCTAAACCACAGAGGTAAGTGAAATTACTCTTACCCCAAAGTAATTTCTGACTCCCAGTAGAATGAAAATTGAAGTTGGCAAGAAAAAGAACAGTACGATATAAATAATGCCTTTATCAAAAAGTCGACGTTTGACTGAGATTGCGTGCGGACGGCTCGCGGGCCACGATTTTATAAGATTTAGTCGGAAAATAAATTAGCTACGACGGAAAAGTTTTCGGTAAATAGGAGAAGGGGGAAGACGTCGATGGTTGTTTAATTGGTTGCTTTTGGATGAGGCATTAAGTATTACCGGAGAAGGAAAACATTGTGAGGAAACCTGCATACCCTGAAGAAGAAATTCTGATGCGTACCTATCGCATGCTTCACCAATCCGCATTGGGCACGCGTGGTGAACCAACGCCCGAATTACCTCGAAGGAAGGAGACAGTTTATAGACTGCTCACGAGTATGATTATGCTTTTACAATAAACTACATTACGGGTCCAAAAATACATACATGTAAGAAAACGATGGTTTCCATGGTATCAGGTCAGGACCAGGTGTGGCGAGGGTATGGTGTTCCAGGTCATCAAGTCTTCCAGGTCAGGTCAGGTCCATCATTTAAACTCAGTTGGTAGGGCAAGTTCGTTTAGTTCGATGTTCACAGTACAAGAGCTCACAACACTTTTAACAATTTTAGTTAATCAAATTAGAGGTTTTGAACGCTGGCGCTAACATACATACCTGCATACGCCACTATCTCACGAGAGGAGGAAAGATTCTACTTATTTATATTAAAGTTCCATCAATCGAGGTAAAGAAAACGAAGGTAAGATCCATAATTCTTTGTCCTTGGTAAAAAACGATCGAACTCAAAACAAGTTACAAGAGCCAAAAAACTAACTTTTTTCCACAAAAAAATTGTTTTTCCCGCAAACTAGTTCATTAAAATATTATTTTAAAATGAGTAAAGACTGCTAAAGAAGCCTCAATAGTCTGAATTTAAGTTTAGACTGCATTTTCTTAACATTTCACTTTGTTTAGACTACATTTCCAATTTCATATCAACAGGGAGTTTATAAAGCGAGTACTATTTGTTGAGGATAATTTCAGATGAAACAGTGTGGTGCAAGGTTTTAAACAGCATAGCATTATATTTTTTCAGTTTCTAATTAGTCAGTCTAATACTGTTCGATCGTACCACAAAATTAAATAAAAAGAAAGGAAAATCGAACCATCGCCTCCTACACGGCAGGCAAGGTTACTCGCCACTGAACCACCACGGCTTCCCCCCCCCCCCCCCCCCACACACCCCCATCACACTGGACTGAGTTTCGGTGCTAGTGGTGAAACGTGGATGTTCTGAGGTTTCAGAATATCTCTGACTACCCCTTAGGGGAATATAGTCGTGAGCATATGCTATGCATTTTTTTTACAATGATAAAAATAGCTACATACTATTTTATGCGCCAAAGAAAACGTATCCATCAATACAAGGTTCTTCGATCCACGTAATCCGTTGTCTCGAGGCCGGCTCAAGTTTGTACGTCTTAATCGCCGCCAGCTAGCTGATTACAACCCGAACATTTCTTTGGCCACTTAATGAGTTGCCTTTTGAACTCCTACTATGTTCTGAGAATACAAATTTTTCGTCCGCTTGAATATTCAAAGGCTTATTGTCAGTTTTTTTCTCCTACAAACTTTTTGCCAGTTTATTTGGATAATCAAATTTTTCAGAGTCGTTAATGTTAACATTTTTTTGCTGGAAATTCCTTTATGGTAACGGCGTCGCGTAACAGTAACTGCTAAGTGCATGTTTGACTATTCATTCTTAATCCTGTTGTCTGTTCTATCTTTTTGGCAGAGCCATCCAACCTACAAGCGTATGCACGACCTTCTACCAACAATAATACTACGATTCCCATCACACCATCGTTGTGCAAAAATCCTTTTCATTGCTTGCTATTTACACCGCTACTCTATAAAGTTTCCTTTACAGCTGTCAATGGATTGACTTTGGAGTTATTACACTACAGTTTAGTAGAAGTCTTTAGCAGCATAGTAAAGACGTGCCTCTTTTAAATTGCATGCAGTTAGCTACTCATTACTCGTGGGATATTTGCATTTCAAAACAACACAGATCCAGGTTCTTCTCGGTTGTTAGTTCGTGATTGTTTACTGCGTTGTTTCAGGAATAATTAAACTGTGTAAGTCAACATTATCTTTTCCTTTGTGAGTACATCTACGCTACAAGTTTTAAGGGTGACATAACATTTTGAGAATTTAAACTTGATTATCTTTCTTAGTCGGCTGCAGGTTCTGGTACCGACAATCTTCATCATTCTAGTTTGACCTTTACAAATCCAATAACTTATTACTAGGTCTGAATTCCTTCTTTCTTCGGATGGAATTGACGAATCTTTTATCCCGTACAGCAAAATGTTCGACCATTTTAGGAATATTGTGATCAGAAGGCCTCCATCAGGTATGTATGTGCGCTTATGCTCTACTTCTCCCTATTTTTGTTATAGCTATTGTTTTCTGGTTCCTATAATAACGACTTCTTAAGTCGGAGAGTCAAAGAACCTTTTAGAACTATCAAGCTTAGAATGTCCTAATCGATGAATACACAACGACAAATAACGACAACAACGTTCTACATGAATTCTATTTTCATAACTTTACAATCATAACAGATTTTCTTAATTTTTCTGACTCTACAGGATTTTTCTTAATATGCTGACTGCAAAAATAAATCTGAGAGTATCGCATCGCGTTTCGGAGAGCAATGGAAACTGAATCTTGAGGTCCAGGTTCGAATCCGTACGGATGACATGCCATGTGCTTACCAATGAGTTTTTCTAACTACATACGTACTGAACGTATCAATACCGACTTCAAGCGGTGAAGGAAAACATTGTGAGGAAACCTGCATATGCTGAAGAAGAAATTCCGATGCGTATGTGAAGTCTACCAATCCGCTTTGGGCACGCGTGGTGGACTAACACCCATACGCCTTCCCCGAGGGTAGGCCTGTGCCCTGCAGTGGGACGTATATAGGCTGTTATGATGATGATAAACTGCACACGAACTCTATGATGGAACAGTAGATTTTTTTTGCGATTTTGATGTTGGTTCCATAGAGAAAGTTGTTTAGTTTGATGGTCTGATCATCCGTCTTAAAAACCGTCAGCATATTAAGTATTCAAAATCCCCTTAAAGAAAACAACGGTCATCTATAAAATACACGGGTGTGTATTCTAGGAGTCTGCAATAGGTAACTGAGGGGGTCATTCAAATTTAAATTTTCACTCTCTCCTGCAAATCCCCAGGGCGAGGGTGTATAGGGGAGCAAACGCTAATAAAGTAAATTAAAGATTAATAAAACATTGTCTAAATATAGGTTTTTAGGGATGCACGTATGTAAATTTGTTTTAACCCCCGTGAAATCCAATACAGCTGGTTTGATTGAATTATGAATGACGCGGAGTGACGCGTGACGCTAATTTTAAAGGGTGACGCTGTTTTCAAAATAACGTAAGTTATTCGAACAGTTCCTTTTGAGTCTAGATAAAATAGAGTCATACATCTTAGACGTATATAGCTTGCTTATACGTACTCTATGGTCATAGAGGCATAGCTGATGATGAGGAAATAGTTTTTGCCTGTAATACCGATATTTATTGACAAGATTATTTATTTAATAAAGAAACTGTTTTGCCTGAAAATTGTCCATAGCTCTAGAAATTAATTGAACATTTTATCGTTTTTATGTTTAATCTTAATTAAAGTATAGCTTGAATAACATTTTGAGCTACATTTAACCACTTACGTATTTATTACAAAACTCTGAGCGAAGTTTAATGTTTTACTTCAGCAAATTAATAAACCGCATATAGTCCCCAAGGGAAATTATTTATTTTTTTATCAAACACCACACCGAGTTTCAACAGCAGAAATTTTTACTTAAAAATACGAAGTATTATCTTCTACAAGCTTTAATTAGAAAACTGTTACTGCATTATTATTTTAGGTTCTTTGTGGTTATTAAATTTCAGGATAAATTAATCTACACACTTTTTTTCTCTTTTATTAACCTGCTTTTTACGTTTACGAAAATAAGGACCAATTTATCTCCTAAATATGTATCGAAAGTCATAGATACAAAGTAATTTAGATAAGGGGTAGGATATCGAGTTTGTAAAATACTCCATCATTCTACTTCCCACTTTTTTGTCATTTACTAAACACGATTTTTTACCACCACTCTACCTTCAAATTTCTTTATCACCCAGAATATAAAGTTCAAAATGGAGACAAAAATTACTTTGCTAGTGTAAAAATTGTCTCTGACTATTTCGATTGACACTGGCCACCAACAGACTTTGCACCTGTAGAATGCGCCTATCGCGCCGAAAGATTCAAAAGCGTACCCCACCCGACACTTTTTACGTGCCGAAAAAAAGCCGACGACGTTATTTTAATTGACGTCGGGACTCTTTAAAAAAGAACCTTTGCTGGGTGAATTATTTGAAGGCTGCTACCGGAATGGGAAATATTTGGACAGAACTCACGGTTGTGGTATGCAAATAATTCAATGTGACAGTTTGAACGGTTAGAATCATGGTATTTAAACAGTTGACCGTGCTACCGAACCGTCTCAGGTTTTTAAAGATTAAAGATATCCTTAAAGAATTTACTGAATTTGAAAAAAGTTAACGATTTAAACTTATCGCGATCGCTCTATAGGGTCCAACTTAATATGCTGACACTTTTTTAAAGGGGTGCTCAGACCATCAAACTGAACATCTTTCTCTATGGGACCAACATCGAAATCGCGAAAAAAAAATCTGCTGTCCCATACATTTGGCCCGAGTAGGTTCACAGTTTTGTATGGGACAGCTGATTTTTCTTTCTGCGATTTCGATGTTGGTTCTATAAAGAAAGTTGTTCAGTTTGATGGTCTGATCATCCCATTAAAAAAGTGTCAGCATATTAAGAAGGACCCTGTATATCGTATAAATGCTGATATAAACTAAATGAACAATGAAACAGTTCATGTGACTTCTAAAACAAAATAAACTTGACCGTTTCGAAGTTCGAAAACACATTTCTCATAGGAGCGATCACAATCCGAGTTTATTGAGCAGAATTAATACCTCAATATTAGACATATAACTATTGCTGTAAGAACTTATATTGTAACAAATAAAAGCAAATTGTCGTTTTTATTATTATTCGGATATATCAGAGACTCAAACATACGATACGGCCGAGTGGGTATAATCGCGTAGAGGTATTAAGAAAGTTATTCGAATCTTAGGCAAGGGGGACTAACTTTCGGCTTGATATTACGTCCACAAAAAGTTTAACGGGAATGATAAGTTTTACTTATTTGTATTAGTCACTTCTGTTAGGATGATAACAGAAAATAAATGCATATACTTGGCTAAAACCGTATCTAGACCTAGAGGTTTTTCTAGTGCACTGTCTCTTATGAATCGCGTCAATATAAAAATGTGTTTAAATGTTTTACATTACTGCTTTGTGGCAGAGGATATTTGAAAGGACTGGAATGTCAACGGAAATATATGACAGCCGAGCATAAGGGTATATTACCGGAAATCTGGTTATATTTTCAATACTAACCAATTTAAGTCAATGAAATTTTGCAGAAACAATCTACAAACAAATCTCTATGCTTGTATCTTGTCCGATTTTCGTTAAATTACATAGTTTTATAAGATAAGAAAAGGGAGAAGAAGAAATCTTTGAGGTACTTTAACTTTAAAACTATACATTTTAACAAAATCGGACCACATAGAGATTTATTTCAATATTGTTTTTGCAAAATTTTATTGACTTTAATTGGTTAGTATTGATGATATATCCAGGTATAGTTTTTAAGGATCGCGCCAACGGTAAAATACCCATAACTGAGGCATACTACAGGTGACACTAAAGACATGTGAAATTTTTTGTTTTTTTTAATTGTAAAACGTGGTGAGTGCATGTGTATATAATGTCATTGGTCAAAATAGTATAAACTGTTTGTCAGTTCTACAGGGTGTAATTGAAATAAGTCGACATTTTATTTTTAGGGGTGATTCAGACCATCAAACTGAACAACTTTTTTATGGGAGCTAACATGAAATCACAAAAAAAATCTGCTGTTCCATACTAAACTGCAATGCCTACTCGACTCAAATGATGTCTGAATGTACAGCAGATTTTTTTTCAATTTCAGTTGCTCATGGTAAAAGTTGTATAGTTTTGAAAATTTTTCGACTCATTAGAATTACACCAGTAGTTCAATTTACAGTACATAGGCACTTATTAAATTATCACATAAAAAAGACACACAGTCACAGTCAGATACTTACTTACTTACTATGCTGGCTCAGTGACCCGAAGTGGGTCTTGGCCTCCGACAACAAAACACGCCATTCATCTCTTCTCTGTGTCATCTCAGTCCAGTGGGGCACCTCCGGCTCCTCGAGAACATAGTCAGATAATATTAGAATACTTAACTCCAAAACTGATACCAGGGCTTGCCCACACGATAAGAAGAAGATAATACTTAAATGGAACACTAGAGCTATCTCGACTAAAGTCTATCTCAATAAACCCTTATAGTCGGGGAAATCTACGGATTTTTGTATGGAGAAGGTTGCATTAATTGCACTTTTGGTGATAATTTGGAATATAGTAGATAAATACCTGAAAAACATAAATTCTCAATAATCCCCGATTTTTTATTGTGTATTACTGAATAATTAAGACATTTACAAAACATTAAATTTAGGTATGAACAAAAAATGGAAAACTGGTGATTTTGTACAGGATGGCTTCATTCAATACGTTTTACTTATAACAGTAATAATCCCCGGTTAATATCGTAAATTTGAGTAGATATTTAATATTTTGGAAGTCTTCAAAAATTATAACCTCAAAAATAAATTATTTACTGTTTGTTTTTACACATTAAATTTGCTTTGTGATAATTAACTGTCTCTTTTGCTAGTATGCTGGAAAAAATATCTTTCGAAATAAGCTTGCCCTTTGTACATTTATATCGATTTTAAGGTATTTCTCAGGTTCCTGAGCCATTATAACCACGAAATCTCAACAAAAATGTTATAAACTAAAAGTAATATTATTTCAAACACAATTTACTAAAGTGTCTTTAATGCAATCTCAAACCTTATTTTTCCTAGACTATTAAAGCTATCCTAATATGTACTTGTAAACTTTTATTAGACCCATAAAATGTAAGTCACGAAAAACAATCACAGTAAAAATTTCATCTCCAGTGATCACAAATCTCTACTACATAGGTGGCTTATTACCTAGTCTAGTAGATCAGTACGGTGTGCAGTGATGGTTAAAACTAGCTAAGTCCGTTCCACGCACTGCTCCCGTTGTCTGTAGCGACTGAACCAGAAACTCTAAGGGAAACTTTTAATAGTTTTTCTTTATTCAATCAACATATTTTCGCTCTTGGACACTTCTCTCGTTTGCCAACAATTTGTTTCGGGACTTTTTTCTTTCATTGTGTTCCGTAACTCACGGCGTTTCTAACAAATTTGATCGCGAGGGTGCCGTGGAAAAGTTTTTACGTTCTGATCTAGTCTAGACGTGATATTTTGTTACTTTTTAAAGTTTTTATTTCTTTGCATTTTTATATTTTGAATTTACCGTATTATGACAAATTATTATTTCTGCTAGTCTCTTTAGATGATTTTTCTGTAAAAAAAATATAATTAATACAAGCATTAAGTACATTATAATTAATTTTTGTAAAAAAAACATTGGAAATATTAGGAATGTAAATAAAAATAAAAATTCGTCATGCGAATCAGTTACGCCAATTTTCGTAGTTAATTTTAAGCTCCGCTTACATTCGTCACATCATTATGATCGTTAATAACCGTGAAGGTGTTAGCTGAAAGAATTTTGGAAATATTTAAGGAGACTGGAATTTGGAAGAAACATAAATGTAGCAAGCGGTGAAAGAAAACATCGTGAGGAAACCTGCATACATGGAAGAAGGAATTCTGATGAGTTTGTGAAGTCTACCAATCCGTATTGGACACCTTGAGGCCTGCGCCTTGAGTAGGACGTCTCGTATAAGTAACTACAAGGTGTAACAAAACACCATAGTAATACTTAAGGGAATGCTTCAGACCATCGAACTGAACAACTTTTACTATGGAGCCAATATCTAGAAAAATAAAAAATCTGCTGTCCCATACATTTGAGTCGAGACGGTGAACGAGCAGATTTTTTTCGCGATTTCGATGTTGGCTCCATAGTGAAAGTAGTTCAGTTTGATGGTCTGAAGCACCCCCTTAAGTATTACTGGGATGCTTTGTTACACCCTGTATTGGCCAATGATGATGCTATTTTGCTAATACAGTTTATCTATTATTATAAGAATTTTTATAAGCCCTCTAAGACGTTTATAACACTTTTAAAATAAATGATGATTTCTGGACACGGTGAAAAAAGCTATAAAACGAAGGTCAATCAAATTCTGTAGTTAACTTACATTCAACTGAATATGAAGACAAATTACCAGGTGAAATAGTGCAATCGGAATTGAAAGAAGTAAAAATCAGCGTCGGATCGCTATTGCGGGCTCGTGACTAAAATACCGAATGTGTAATTTTAAGATTCTCCAAATGCCCGCACAGTGAGAGAGCAAATGTCAGCGTCTAATAACATTGCGAACATGATACGGATGCCGAAGTGTAATCGAAATTTTCTTTTTATTGCAAAAAAAATGTTAGTTCGATCTTGTTTTCATTGCTTGTCTTGCGGAAAAATATTATTATTATATACCACTAGTTTTTAATGACTAACACATTTTTAAGGGTTTATTCAGACAATTAGATCGGCTGATCCGCACTTTTTAATGTCAAAGTCAAAGTCATAATTGATTCAATATAGGAGCTTAAAGTACACTTATTAAACAAATCTATTTTTTGAAGTTACCACCGCGTTGGAACATGTTGTCGCTGTTGAGAAAATACGGCCAGAAACTCTACAACATGTGTTATGTTGTAGAGTTTCTGGCCGTATTTTCTAATTTATATTTAATAACTATTATAATATAAATTCTGCAAATCAATTATTTTATTAAATAGACGTTGTTGATAGTACTGTATACAGTACTATAAGTTAGTGATACTCAGACCCAAGCATTTTGATAATTTAAATAATCATCCAGTTTATAATATGCTTTTTTGAAGATCCAAAAAACTTGTCGTATTTCAACTCATGGTCGTGTTCATTCCTTATTGTCTGAATCATCATCATCAGCCAGCGAGCGTAGCTCTTAAATACGATAATGATGACAGAGCCGTCCCATTGTTTGAATACACTCATAAAATTTTGTCACTAACTAAAAACTAGGCCTCACACCCAAACACGCGTCACATTTTACTTTGCGCTAGCTTTGGACACTATAATTGATGTACGTTATCATAATAATATGTTCATCAACTGTGAATTCAATTCAATTCAAATCATTTATTTCAGAACATAAATTCCATAACAAATAAATTCTTGTCCAAAGCTCCGTGCGTTTACTCGTATATTTAACAGTCATTTAAAAAATTGAATTACAGCATAATTTTTCATTTTAACTCACAAAATTAATGAAAACTATGAACTGACAGGTAACTATTACTTTCTTGTCTAAGTCAAAAACGTCATTGCATACAAAAATTAATATTTCGTATGATGAATGCTCTTGTCCCAACCATCTGTTTAGTGACGGTAAGCAAATAGCGGAACAGATTGTCACGAAACTAACAAATTTCACTACAAAAAACTTTAGTAGGGAAAATGATTTATAATGTTATTTCGGATACATTCGTAGGAATGTTTATTTAGAAGACGTGAGGTAGACGTGCGTCGGTGTCGAGTTACTGAACTGACGAGCAGCATGTTTGATTTCTAAACACATTAGCAATCTCGTTTCTGTACGTATGTGGTAGGTTTTTTGGTACTCTTTAAATTTGTTAAATTTTGTTCTTGCTATCTTGCAAATAATATTAAAGATTTGCAGCACATAGCTTTATTTAGTTTACCTCTTCAGGGATTCACATAATTCCGCAGCAATCTAGCTCAAATCTCATTGAATTAGTATTTTCTCCTTTTTCATGCGGTTTTCATTGCGGCATTTTCACCACGAAGGCAAGCCTGTATCCCAGTCATAAAGGAAGAAACAAAAGTTATAGAGTGTATTATGAAGGCCAATTATGAATTTTACGATATCTTAAAATAAATTTTATTAAAAATTTATTTTTTTAGACCTTTTTAAATTGTTCGTGCTCTATTTACCTATTCTGCAACTTCCGTAGATCTGGATCTTCTTCTTATTGTGTAGGCAGCAAGACCTGGTGTCGTGGTTTTAATGTAACGATTACAACCACCAAATATAGTAGCCGGGACCAACGGCTTAACGTGCCATCGGAAGCACAGAATGATCTTTCTTCTAGATCTGAATGAGATAAATTTAAGAAAAAAAACCTTGTATATTGCAATCCATCTTGCAATTTTAGTCTCTATTAAATTTTAGTCAACAAGCAATAAAATCAACGCTGAAAATACAAATATATTTATCTTTTCTATGTGCATGCATATTGATAAATCACTAACTTTTCCTTCTGTCTTCAGCTTTTTTGCATTATAACCCCAAAGTATAAGACACAGTACATTACCAAAACAGTACTCAAATTCTAGACAGCCAAACTCACTCTGAATCTATCCCACGTTCCACATCAGTGGGGACACGTGGTAAAGCGATGTCACACGACAAATCGACCGATGTGTTGGACAAGGTATTGGGTTACTTTCAGCTTGTACACTGCTCTGATTAAACTTGTTCAAACTGAAGCTTTATCAAGAACGGTAATGGGTTTAGACAGTTTGTTTTTGTTTTGTTTATCTTGAGACTTACTTTAGTATTTTTGTCTTTAGTTTCTTCGAGTTTTTTTTGGTTAAACATCTCATTTACTATGTTTATGTTTCAGGTATTTTTATAGCGTTCTTATTTTCTTTGATCAGAAGCGGAACTACGAGTTTCATAACGTAACGTCATTAAATCAAATGTGATCATTTTTGTTTGACAATTTGAGTTTCGTTACTGTGTGGTCCGTAAACTGATATTAAAGTCTGCATTCTCACCATCATCATCAGCCAGAGTCCACTTAATGCAGAGAATAATCCTCCTCCCCATTAAGTATGTCCTATCTGCATAATTATCAGTCAATATTTTTGGCTTACGATTCGAAACTCGCGCTATATCTAGCTAATCAAAAACTCGTACACAGACATCAGAGGCTTTTTGATTTCACCAAGTAGACTTGACCATACAACATTTAAATAAAACTCAAAAAAGTAATTTAACGACCAAATAAATTACTATGCAGTTTGTAATAAAATGAGTGGAATAGCTATGTAAAAGACTGTTTATTATGCTAATCACACTATACAAGTGCTTTATGGTTATTTCTCAGCATGGCTCTGCTACCGGATCATTGAAATGACATAAATGTAGGAAATATCGTAAAGTTTTAGTTATAAATTCAATATGCGGAGTATCACCGTGATATATAGAAAGGCGGACTACTTAGAAATCGTTTGAAAGTAAATCAAAACCGACAGAAACGATATGTAAAATAATTTTTCTTTTAAAATGCATCTTTTGTTGTAATAATATTGCCGTACAATAACCAGGAATTGGCAACCATTATTACACAAATAAGTTACAAACATCTTTGACATACCTGATTGCAAATATTCGAACATATTCATCTTACAAAAATTTGCTCCTTTAAAGATTCGAATCTGCAACCCTCGGCTTTGTAAACAAGTTATTTATTACAACATAAGTCCATAGATCTTACTTAAATTACCATGTTTAACACAGCTGTGTTGAGTTTCATAATATGAATCTTGCTAAGTCCGAAAACGTATTTTTCAGAAAAATGCCTTGAAAAGCGCTTGAACGGTAAACTCAATCTTTTACTTTCAAAAATCGGTTTTACATCTCGCTAAGATCTAATACTAATGTCAATGGCAAAGAAATATCGCGTTATATTACCCAACGCTCCATTTCACTATGGTGATAAGCACTTACAAATTTTGCAAAAATATGCCATATTTTTTTTAAATTATTTTAAATTATTACACAGCTGGACAATACAGCTATTGAGAAGAGTCTATTATACTTATTATCGGAATTAAAGTCTCGACTGTTGCTCAATTAATTTAATAACCAAATTTAATATCCACTAGTAAAACTACGAGTCGAAAATGTGCACCATAGTCCATAACTTTCTATTTAATTCCATCATTCTGCGGTTACGAAAATTTCGACCCCAGTTTGAAAGCTTCAGCAAAATTCAACGTTCTAAAGGTAAAAATGGAAAGCTTTTCGACCTAAATCGTGTACGTAAAGCTAAGCTAACCGTGAACTTTTGGGAGTTTTAACGAGTAAGGTGGATGTTTGAGCTCTAAAAATAGGCGAATTCCTGTCAACGTTATTCAATATTGAATTAACTTTGTTATTTTGTCTCTATTCGAGTATCTTTTACGCCTACAAGCTAAAAGCTCTTCTTTTTTAATGTTTTGATAGTATTTGATTAGTATTTTAATAAAGGGCGAACCGCGATATTTAATACATTTTATTTGAAAGATTCCATAACAGGTAGTGTAATTGCTTCGTGTTCTACTCAGTTATTAGGAACGTAATTGTAAAATATGGTTATATTTCGGTTAACATAGTTTCCTTCTTCCTTTCTTCTTCAGCGTATGGTGTCCTTACTTTATTTGTCTTCCACCATTTCAGAGATGTTGGGCATATGTGGCATGTCGTCCGTGGATTCGAACCCGGACCCTCATGATTGAGTCCATACCTGTCCGCAACGCAACACCTACGCTCCTATTGAAACAAGCTAGTTTTATACCCTAGTAAAAGAAGACTCTTCTAACAAAACTCACCGGGTCCTTTTTTAAATACTGACACTTTTTTAAGGGGATGATCAGACCGTCAAACTGAACAACTTTCTCTATGGGACCAACATCGAACTCGCGAAAAAAAAATCTGCTGTCCCATACATTTGACTCGAGTAGGTTTGCAGTTTTGTATGGGACAACTGATTTTTTTTCGCGATTTCGATGTTGGTGCCATAGAAAAAGTTGTTTAGTATGATGGTCTGAGCATCCCCTTAAAAAAGTGTCAGCATATTAAGAAGGACCCTGTATACTTATATTCATTAGTTTAAAAATTATCTTTCGATTACAGATCATATCGAAATATTAGAACTCAACCCTCGTTTATTGAAACAATCAGTATCAAACGTTAAAGCCTGCAGCCATTTGGCCTATAAAGTCCATATTTGATTGCTCTATCAATATTCGCAATAGTTCTGACTGAGGCGACCCATTCAAATGCCTCTCTATATGCAGAAAGCTAGAGAGCCGATTTCATTAACCGTTTAGATTTAGTCGTTCGACAAAGTACGAGTGGACACTCGGATAGAGTTGGATAACCACTTTCTGAAATTTGGACCAATTATTGCCACGTTGAAATAAGCCAAACGTTTGAGATTGGAATGGTAAAGTATTAAATGAGTGATGCATACAAATCTTTAACATCAGAGATAATATCATACAAGCTATTTTTGAGCGTGGGCGATACCGCAACTGCACCGGAAATGAAATTTAATTAAATTTGTATGGATTCAGGTACAAGCTTTAACAGATGTTTTGCAGTGATTAGTCTCACTGAAGCCTACATTTGCAGGCATTTATACAAAGTCTTAACGGAACGATCAATGTAGCAATTGCACCGCGTTATCGCCGCGGTTCCGCCTTGACACTGTTTGATCTCAGAAATTTCGCGGCGGAATCACGGCAAAGTCGCGGCATTATCGCGTCAATATCGTCCCGTCAGCGCCTACACTCTTGTATACAAGCTTGTGTGATAATTGCTGTTAGACGAAAAGATATATTCGTTTTAAATCTGATAATCGATGATACGAAAGAGTAAAAATTAATGAAACATTTGTATCCTACGTTATTTCGATAACTTTTGTATTTTAAACATAATAATAAGTTATATAGTGTATTCTTTGAAGAACCGGTCAGTCTGCTATGGTCACTACAAACTTAAACAATTGGCCGTTGTCTCCTAACTCGTGAAGCATTTTGGTTTTAATTAAGAAAATGTGTTTTGGGTGTCCGCCGGCCGACTGAGAGCACTTGACCACCCCTTTAACTTGTAAACTGCGTTTAAGCAAATTATCCATGCAAAATTCCTTTCCCTTTAGCAGTGAAATGTTAAAGAGAAGTTTAAGCAAGCAATTCCTATGTAATGCGTTGCATATTAATTTTCCTATAGCGTCCGTCTGACCGTTTCTAACGGACATTGGTTTTGATAGTTTACGATTGAAAGCACTTCATTGCGAACTTAGTCTTTGTTTTAGAAAACAGTTCAATGTTCTAACTAAATCATCAGACTGTTTAATTTATTCCATTAACTTTCGAAAACCCAATACATTATTAATACCCTTCTCTACTCATAACACTATATTTTATTAGCAACATCTCCAAATTAGTATTTTCGTAGTAGTTCAAAATGAAAGATAAACGAAACCAACCATAAACATCGCTCCCATGAGATTCGTCTAGAAACGAAACAACCAAGGGCGCAATTTGTTCAAAAAAATCTATTGTCACACATCCCGTGCCAACCAAACTAATTTTAAAAAGTGGGGCCACTCATGGGGGATAATAAAACCCCATAAAAATCAAAACATGAACTGGTTTAATATTTCGTGCAGATGAATAAGCTTCGAGTGCTTACGCCACACCTTTTGATACTAATTTCGGTGTTAACACAATGCTGGACCCTAAATCATGAATGAACATGAGCGTAGTATTAAGCGTAAAGCAGGAGGGGTGATAGAATGACCCAACAAATGTCGTTAAAGGATTGCCCTTCTGGTACTCTACATAGGACTCTAAAGTTCGATGTATATTGCTGTATAGGACGTTATAAAGGACAATTTTCAGTACTAATAACACAATATTGTCAATAGTACATATTCTGTTTGTATGTATATTATACTGACAGTTTTTAAGAGGATGATCAGACCATCAAACTAAACAACTTTATCTATATGACCAACATCGAATTCGCGAAAAAAAGCAGCTGTCTCAACGCTGCAGCAATATATATGGCTCGATTAGGTTTGCAGTTTTGTATGCAACAGCTGATTTTTTATTCGCGATTTCGACGTTTGTGCCATAGAGAAAGTTGTTCAGTTTGACGGTTTGATTATCTCCTTAAAAAGCATAGCATAGCATATGCTCACGACTATATTCCCCGAGGGGGTAGTCAGAGATATTCTGAAACCTCAGAACATCCACGTTTCACCAGTAGTACCGAAACTCTGTTCAGTGTGACGGGCCACTTATAATGGACAGTGGGTACAAAAAAAATCTCCTTAAAAAGTGTCAGCATATTAAGAAGGACCCTATATATTCAAAATGACGGAGACTGGAATAATAAGCGACATTAACTATATCTAATAATTTATTACTGTGCCTACACCTCCTTTCCTTTATTGTTAGTAAGTACCTAATTGTTTTACGTGAAATCTTTCCTTTGTAGTGGTCAATGCTGTCTATCCTATTTTGAAGTAGTTTTCTTTATTGTTAATAGAGTCGCGCTGCAATTCTGGCGGAGTACGGACGCTTGCGTATCGGCGCGTTGGGATTGCACGTGGCTCCACCATTTTGTGAACTCTTTTGTGTTTTAACCTTAAAACAATCACTTGAGATTATAACCTACTTACATTGGCAAAACTGCCACTCTAGACTTAATAAATACTACTGATCATTTTCCTTCATATACTATCCACATAACGAGACATTGGCTGAATTGTGATAACGCATCGGATGCCACTAAACAAAAATTGAATTGAATTTATTGTTAATAAGTACCAAATTGTTTTACGCGAAATGTACTACAAAGGTAACATTTCAATTGTCAATGTTATCGATCCTATTTTGAAGTCATTGAAATATTTTACGTCAAATCAAATCAGCCCACATTCACTCATTTTTATTGCGCCATATCAAACCGTCACCTTATTTTATGTACTTAATTACAAATTTAATACATTTCAAAGTACAGCTAAGTTTACAATGACAGATGCACAACAAGTACCTCTTTGGCTCTTCACCGTATGTCCTACCATCAAAGTGTTTGCGACAATCGCAAAAAATACACCAAGGGAGAGACCACCAGTAACTGCCCTAAATCAACTAAATCCCTAATAATCCCCAGCATTGGATATTATGATCGTCAGACTTAACTTTTACATATTACTAATACGGAACATGTGGCGAAGATGGGAGGATGTGTCACGATTAGATAGTAGTGCATGTGTGTGGATTTTGTTTTTTCGTTGGAGCATTGACTTAATTAGCTTTATCTTTACTGTGCATACTACCCTAGTAATACTTAAGGGGGTTCTTCAGACTATCAAACTGAACAACTTTCAATATGGAGCTAACATCGAGAAAAAAAAAAATCTGCTGTCCCTGCGATTTTGAGGTTGGCTCCATAGTGAAAGTTGTTCAGTTTGATGGTCTGAAGCAATAAGAATTACAAGGGAGTTTATGTTACGCCCTGTATATGTTTTGGATTAGGTTGTATAAGGGGTCGAAGCAATCTTAAAATGCCGAAAAAATATCTTCTATTTTGTAAAATAGTACCGTATGTATGGAAGGGATGTTTTTTTTTGTGTTAGCGACATTATTCCTGTAGTGTTGTTTTTTAGCTAACAGTTTTTGTCTTATTCTAAAATTTACAAAAGACTTACCTTAGGATGATTTTACTAACATCAAACTGGACTAATCTAGAAACGTGAAATATTAATCTACTCTTTTAGAATTTGGAGGATTTGTACAAATATTAAAGAAGAAATAGGAGACGATAATACAAAAAAATATGGTATTTCAGAATATGTATTTACATAACCCTAATAATAGCAAACAAAGCCGTATAAACAATTAGATAAAACCCTTTAAACATAGAAACTATTTCCCAAAAAGCAATAACTGAGTTTAGTTTATGAAAACGTAAAAAACTTAGACAATAGACTAGGTTATCTACCTACTAAATATAAAACTGATTTGAATTTCTTGTATCGTATTTGTACCTACTCGTATACAAAATATTCTTACCTTAAAACTTCTTATAAGCCAAGCTCAGGGTGACGTTACACAAATAAAAAGTAACAAATTGACGTTTCCGCCGGTCCCTTAGCCCCCAAGCGGGATGAAGAGTGACTTATAACATTGTAAAAATTATTATTTTTATTTGCCAGTACAATTTTGGTACTATAGGTATACACAACGCTTTGATAACCGGGGGCTGTTCTTACAGTCACTCTATATTGTATACAAGGATAGTCGCCGGGTGGTATCATCACATTGCCTAATATCAAATTGTATTAGGGTCGATTCGCACTAGAAGAACATCGTAGAGCATTTTCTCGCAGCGGCAATGTTATAACTAGTGGATAAAGGTTAAATTTAATTGCACGTCGCCGACGCGAAGGCCACGCGCGGCGCCACGCTGCCCAAATAGCTCCAAATAAATTTCACCTTTATTCACTAGTGATATATTGCCGCTGCAAGCAAATGCTTTTCGATGCTCTTCTGGTGTGAATTGACCCTTAAGCTTTTACGTGTTGACTTCATCCACATGCGTGCTTTGCAAAGGTCCTCATGTTGTTGCGTCACGTGAAGAAGATAAGACAGATAATAATAAGGACTAGCTTTTTATCGTATTTTTTATGATTTCACTAGATGAACTAATGGTGAATGTGAATATAAATACCAAAAATCGTAAACTATTTTACATACATACAAACATACATACATACACTCACGCCTTTTTCCCAGAGGGGTAGGCAGAAACTATAGATCTCCTCTTTAACACACTACTACTAATGGTTGGAAAACTATTTTATGTTCTTCTAAAACGAGTAAAATGTTTAAAAATACATGGAAATACGTCATCTTTGTGACGATTTTCTATCGAGTGAAGTGAGTTTCCAATCGTGTATTCAATTTATGATTTCATTAAATAGATAAACTATCCAAGAATACTGAAGTATGATTTGGTTTCGGTAAATTGTTTAAATCTAGTCGAAAAATTAAAAATAAAAGATGCAAGGTATTTCGTCCTACTATTGCGCCTTAATCATTGTTTTTGCATTCGTTATTATATGGTTGATAACAATTGGTCGTTTACCAAAAGCTATTTTAACTTTGAATAGCTGATCATGATCACCTATGTATGGCATGTTTTATTTACCTAAAAATAGTCTTATTTACCTATTACTATGTGTATAGGTCGGAATCATGCAAACAATACACGTTCTAGCTTACACCAGGTTACACCCATTCGACGATGTTGCCAGCATTTTTAATAACAATTCCCAAGTTAATAACGAAGTAAACAGAGGCGGCCCTCTGTAAATAGAAGCATTCGAGCTATGGAACCGTGCAAAATTGCCCATAGATATAGCTATTTTTTAGAATGGGAAAAAAATTTAACTGATTGTAAAAACTGCTGGTAGCAAACATTTTAAAGAGTTAACAAAATAGTGCTAAGAATCTGAAACATAATACTTTTAATCCAAATTGAACCTGACAATACCTATTAAAAAACGAATTGCTACATGTAAATAAAATAGCACAATAACCTCAGGCAGAGTGTGGCACTGTTGTTTCTATGTAGATAGAAACTTAAATGCGTTCCATATATTGCAACGTGCTTCAGACTTAATTATACTGAACAGCTTTCACTATGGAGCCAACATCAAAATTGCAAAAAAAAAATATTTTTCCATAAAAAACTTCATTTAATTTATTCGATCCAAAATTAAAAAGCGATTTTATTGTGGTTGCATAGTGAAAACTGTTCAGTTTGATGGTCTGAATCACCCCTTAAAATGTTTAAAACATTTAAGTTTGCAAGCAGATCTGATGGAAGAAATCTCTTTAGAGATAAGCTCGCCATTTGTACATGTCTAGTTTAATTTATATATTTTTTTCTGTAATATTATGTATATAATAAAGTGTTAAATAAAATAAAAAAATGTAGATATGAATATAATATTCGGATGAATGTAGGTAGTCGTGAGCATTGTAATATGACGTGAGCATTGCTTTTGGACAAAAAAGATAAATAAATAATTATCTACTAGTCACATTTATAGTACCAGAATCTAGCCTGGACTGGAATGTACAATTGTGACTCAAATATATTAATGTAATTAAAGTATTTAATACAAACATTAAATACTTTAACAATCAACTGGCAGTTATGTATGACACAGGAGATATGACTGTTTAATTAAAGGGTTTTTCAAAATGCATTATCAGTTTTGCCGGACACGCCGCCGCTAAATGCTAACTTGCTTAGTAGAAAACTTTAGTTGGAGTTTCCAAACATCCAAACTTCGACGTCATTTTATTGCATAAGCTTTTTCTTCCGCAGCGCTGGTAGTAACTAAAAAAAACGTAGCAAATTACTTTCATTTCGTATTGTTTAAGCAAACCCTTTCAAAGTTTGCTTTTTAAAATTTATGCACCCCAGCGTTTGCGCAGTATCATCTATAATAAGTATAGGTTACATGCCCCATTTGAAAGCTTCCTGTTGATTTTGAACATAAAAGATATAATCTACCGCACTGGTGTAAAATAACCGTATTTTTCTTTTGTGATATGATTCTGAACTCACCCTTTTAGCAGCGGGTGCCCATTCAACATTTCGCTCTCCAGTTTTAGTAATACCCAATGTGTGGTTTACATCGCAATGTAATACTTTAGGTTAATGTGGTTATTAATTTCTGGCTACATTGTTTCTTATCCCTTTGTTATAGGACACTAATTGGGAGAGCAAAGGCGCAGAGGCTAATTATAGAAAAATAAAATGTTACAATTGGTTGTGCAAACAAAATCTAATAGGTACTTTAAATGAGCTAATCTTCGATATAGGGTCCTTTTTAATGAATTGACGGTTTTACAGAGACGATCAGATCATCAAACTGAACAAGTTTTTCTATGAGACGAGATCCGAAATCGCGAAAAAAAAATCAGCTGTTCCATACAAAACTGCAATCCTCGACCCAAATGTACGCGACAGCAGATTTTTTGTTTCGATATTGGTAGAGAAAGTGTTTCAGTTTGATGGTCTGATCATCCTCTTAAAAAACTGCATATTATGTTCGAATTGCATACAGGGTCATCATCATCTTCGTCATCACCACCAGCTTAAATATATCTCCCACTTCCACTTCACCCGTTTTTATCACGAATGAGCGTGAGATGGAATGGGCCACACTCCATATTACGCGGGCTCAGGGCAAGTTATGTTCCTTGCGGTCCACAGTTTATCAGAGTATTTTCAACCCAATGTTCTTCTTAAAACAAGTAGGACTATTGTTTAACTCGGGGGCAGTAAATTTATTTTATTATAATAAGTTACAATAAGATAGTTAATGACAAACTAAAATAATACTATCTTAATAAAATATACTAATGAATAATTAAAATCTAATTTACTAAATAAATAATGAATCTAACCGCCCGCCTAAAGGTGCCTATTATGCTGGCTGCGTTGCCTCGCTGGATGGCCAGTGACATCCTTTGGACGAGATATGACCCAGACCGCGGCGGTCAAGACCTTTCTCACGTAGACCGTCGGCCAATTTCAAAATTTTGGCCTCGGTCCCTCACGTGCCAGCCGTTTCCACTGCCATCGGAACAAATTGATAAGCGGTCTACAGGGGTATACCTAGTATGTTTCGCCCTGGGCCCTGACTCGGCAGCAGATCCAGCACGCCGCATTGACCTAGAAAGATGCGAAGGCGCAAATTGTTTAACTTGTGTTACACGCTGTCATCTCAGCAAATTACAAGCAAAGACGTTTTCCTGTACTCGTACTCACTTGCACTTAGCAAATGCACCATAAGCATGCATAAGAACAGAACATTAGCATCACAGTAACTGTACTACATGTGAGACACTGGGAATTATGAACGTCTTAAAATGGCTCATGAAATGCTCATCGTCTGTCTATCGACACGTGTTTAGTTAATATGGAAACGGCTACTTTGAAACGGTCAAAAATGACTAGAGCGGGCACAGGTCAGGGCGGTATCGGTGTTGTACTTAGTAAGGTCGGTTGTGAAACACCTTGTATTTTCGACGTACGTATATTAATATATCGAGCGGTATAGAGCAGTATAGCGCGGTATAACTATACTACTGAGACCTTCTTAATATACATACATACATATGCTCACGCGTATTTCCCACTACTGGGGTAGGCAGAGACAATCGCCACATGCTACTATTCTGACACACATCTCTCGCCTCCTCAACATCCATAAGTCTCTTCATACAAGCTCGTCGGTTCCGGGTACATTTTATTTGGCCTTTCTTCAGTACGCATCCGATTCCTTCTTAATATGCTGACACTTTTTAAGGGGATGATCAGACCGTTCAACTGAACCATTACTTAACCATAACATTAAGCGTTTATTAACGTTTAAGCGTTTTAAATTTTCTTAAGGAGAAATCTATACGTGGAAGCTTGTAATTGGCCTATAGCTTATATCTGTATATTTTATATCTGTAAGCTCCCCAAATAAAATAAAAAATGACACCAAAATCGAAATCGCGAAAAAAAAAACTGATGTTCCATACAAAACTGCAAACCTACTCAACTCAAATGTATGTGACAGTTGATTTTATTTCGCGATTTCAATTTTGGTCCCATAGTGTAAGTTGTTCAGTTTGACGGTCTGGTCATCCCCTTAAAAAAGTGTCAGCATATTAAGAAGGACCCTGTATACTTCCCACACGAGCCCACAGAGCACAGGCCTATTAGTCTAGGTCAGCACTTTAGTAAATTGTGTTTGAAATAATATTACTGTTAGTTTATAACACTTTTGTCGAGATTTCGTGGTTATATAGGCTCAGGAACCTGAGAAATACCTTAAAATCGATATTAATGTACAAATGGCAAGCTTATTTCTAAAAATATTTCGACCAGCATACCAGCAATAGAGACAGTTAATTAGCAAAAGGCAAATTTAATGTGTAAAAACAAACAGTAATTAATTTAGTTTTGAGGTTATAATTTTAGAAGACTTACAAAATATTAAATAGCTACCCAAATTAACGATATTAACCGTGGATTATTATTGTTTTAAGTAAAACGTATTGAATGAAGCCATCCTGTACAAAATCACCAGTTTTGCATTTTTTGTTCATACCTAAATTTAATGTTTTGTAAATGTCTTAATTATTCAATAATGCAACATAAAACATCGGGGATTATTGAGAATTTATGTTTTTCAGGTATGTATCTACTATATTCCAAATTTTCACCAAAAGTGCAATTAATGCAGCATACTCCATACAAAAATCCGTAGATTTCCCCGACTATATCCTCAGAGAGGGAAAATAAAACACAATATAATCAAATAAAGTCGCACTCCACCCAAACCATACACAAAACGGAACAGCTAAGTGCGGTATAAGTAATTATTACACAATAACGTTCCGGGAATCTGTTCCGGAACATCCTGTTCCAAGCTTCGGAATAGCTCTAGTGTTTCAATGTGCTACCGAGTGGATTCGATGCTTTGAGACGAATTGGCACGGACTGTTTAATGTTCTCAAGTGGATTCTGGATGTATCAGACGTTGTGGCACTCTTCGTCTCTCATACTAGCTTAAATTACTTACAGAAGTTCACGCTAGAATCATTTTGGGGGCGGTCAGACACATTGCTATGCTTACCTGATAATTTTGAAATTTACAAAAAAAATACAGTAATATTACCAAATTCATAATTTACATAATTTTTGAACAAATATTCGACAATCTTGTGAAAAAAGAAAATAAGGAACAAAAACAAACAAGTAAACCATTTGAATTGATTGTTCCTTTAATATTGTGAATGTTTGATGATTTGATGTGGATGACAATGTAGGGTTGTTAGACTGTACCTCATCTAATAATTCATGTAGTCATGATAAAACGGGCTAAAACTTACTTGTCTTAGGGCCTGTTTCACTACTTTTGGATAAGTTCTTGTTAGCTTATGGTTCGATCCCCATCCAGGCCGACTCGTACCAATGAGTTTTTCGGAATTTATGTACGATTTGTAACACCACTGGCTTTTCGGTGAAGGAAAACATCGTGAGGAAACCTGCATGCTTCAAATTCGAGGCATATATTGTACCCACTGTACATTATAAGTGGCGACGGGCCCACCCCCCGTCACACTGGACAGAGTTTCGGTACTACTGGTAAAACGTGGATGTTCTGAGGGAATATAGTCGTGAGTATATGCATGAATGCATGCATGCTTGTTAGCTTATCCGACAGCTCATTTGACATATTTTGTATGAAGAATATGTCAAATGAGCTTTCGGATAAGCTAACAAGAACTTATTCGAAAGTGGTGAAACGGGCCCTTAGTTACTTATTTGTGTATGTGAGGTTAACTTTTAACCTTTTGAAGGTTTGGTGACGCAGAGACGCATCAAGTTGGCGAGCCTATCAAATAGAAATAATACAGTCATTCATATAAAGTTTTTCATTCAAATTCAGAGAAACTTACAGTATTTCGTACGTGTAATCAGAATTAACACTGACCGGAAAAAGTCATCAAACATTCTCAGAAACATACATAATAAAAGACAGATTTTATCCGGAAAGGCCACTTAAAAGGTGCAGATATTGACACTAGCCAAATGGTTTAAGCTTAGCCATAAATTTCGCTTGTTAATACTTAAGTGCATAAGATAACTAAGAGCTTGACGCTCTTGAGATTTTTTCAAGATCACGTTTTCTCTGCACGTGCTAACTGCGTTGAGATAGGCAATATTATTTTGAGGGTGAAGATGTGCATATAAAATTAGTTTACAGCTTTTTTAAATCTCCAAGAAATGATTCCTTTCAACTTTCGATAAAGATGGAAACCATAAAAACATATTTTTTTGTGCTTATTACACGGAGAAAAATACCGAGTAGTATTTGTGACAACTATTTATTTTAATAGACTATAAATATCATACTGGAAAAGTTGTTTTTCTTTATAAATTTAAGGGCCTGTTTCACCACATCTGGATAAGTCATTGTTAGCTTATTTGACAGATCGTTTGACATATTTCGTATGAAAGATATGTCAATTTATCAGACATATAAGGTAACAATGACTTATCCAGAAGTGGTGAAACAGGCCCTAATTCTGGTAGATTTAACTGAAATCCACTTATAACAGCAAAAGTTAAAGCTGCTAACGTAAATAGTTGTCACAAATGCTACTAGATATTTTTCTCCGTGTAGGTAACCTAAGATAACCAATAATACATGCTTGAAAAAAAAGGAAACTATACACACGACACGGCAATAATTATTGTCGTGTCTCTATAACTATTATTACGATAACGTATTGCACATTAGCAAAATGCTTTTTCGTACAATTGGGTGATTGACCCAAATGTACGAAAAAGCTGATTTTAATTCGAGATTATGAAATTTTCGGGGAAGAACTTCGATGGGTTGAAACACAAAGAAGCTTTAATTGGTGGTGTAATCATAAAACATACCCTTTGATTTATGATTTATAATATAATATTGTGTGGTTTATGTCCTAATGCAACAACTGTTAGTAAATCAATAAATAAAATCAAAGAATCTCCACCTTTCATCATCCTAAATTTAGGTACTATCTACCTAGATCTGTTTGCAGATTTATTGTTTATAAATAATATTCATTTTACCATTTATGCTAGGGTATTTACCAAATGTTATCTTCGTTTCAGAAATAAACACCTGTCTCCCAGAGGAATTTGAAGAAAACGAACTCAACCATCCATCTGCTGCAGTCTCGACATATTTATAAAAAAAATCGCTACCTAATTGCCTTTACGAAGTTCTTCGAGTGTAAAGACCTTTGTACAATGTTTAACAATCCAAATGTTTAGTTAATATTATATAAACTAATGATAAAATGTATTCAAAATCAGATTTCCTCAGTAGAGAAAGCATAACAAAATTATGCAGCTCCGGCGTAACAACAAAGCTAACCGAACCACATGGACCGCTGTTCGAGTAACCCTTATTACAAAGTTACATTTACTGCCTCTATGCAGAAACATAACTACAATGTATATGTAGTTAGAATTGTCTATCCCGCCTCGGGCTCATTCTGTTTCAATAAGTACAATAAACTTCATAATGAGAATACAAAATTTGTTCAATATTCAACATAATGTACAAGTTTTTACACATCTTTTGATATTTCTGCAAGCAATTGTATAAACAACTAAGTGATTTCTTTGAAACGTTGAAAAGTAAGTGAAGTTACGAAATATGATAACAAAATAAAACGCTCAAAGGTAAACTACCCTTCAGGGTTAAAACAACAAACTATCAAAAGAAAAAAGGATACAATGAACTTCACGTTAATCCCCGAATTGTCTCAATTGAGTCTTTATTCGTGTCGCATACCTCACGTTAATACAGGCCCCGGGCATATCTTGTAAGTACCCATGTATCTGCAAATAACGTTGAAGTATTCCATTATATTGGATCCTTGCCTGGGGCGGGGGAGCGTCCGGTTCTAATAAACAAGACAATATTTGAGCTGCTATAGGCGGATGCCTGTGTTTGCTTTGTACTTAGTTATACCTATTATGCGATGTATAATTATACATATTTTAGGTGTAAGTTTAAAAGGTCAATAACATTTGAGTAGAAATGTCGTATATAGAATAGTAAAGAGCGTCGGTAGCGCGTTGCGGAGAGGTGTGGATACTCAATATTGTCCGGGATCGAATCCACACGGATGACATGCCATGTACCAATTAGTTCTTCTAACTGGTGTACGTAATGCCGACTGCTCTCAAACATTGTAAGGAAACTGTATACGGTGAAGAAGAAATTCCGATGCGTATGTGAAGTCTACCAATCCGCATTGGGACGCGTAGTGGACTAATGCCCATACATCCTCTCGAAGGGTAAGCATGTACCCTGCAGTGGTTGCAGTGAGACGTATATAGGTTATTGATGATATAGAAATGTCTTATGTAGCATTATCATTATGCTCACGTCTATATTCCCGAGACCCCCTCGGAGAGTCAAAGATATTCTAAAAACTCAGAACATCTACATTCCACAAGTGATGGAGTAGCCTCAAAATTAAAGCAAGCATTCTTCCTCACTATAATTATATTCCTTCACCGAAAAGTCAGTGTTATGAATCGCACACACAATCCGAAAAGCTCATTGGTTCGAGTCGCTCATGGACGGGAGATCTATCGTCTCCTGCACGAGCAGCAGGCATGGTGACTCGAAACTAGACCCCCACAGGTTGTTTGCTCCAAATCTTGTGCGATTTCTTTATAATGACGAGAAGGCTCTATAATTTATAATTTGACGTTGTAATTTATCAATAATTTCATTAAAGCACAATAACTCAGAAACTTTTTTATAAATGACTTATATAAACAGCTTAATAAAAACACAAACAGTAATATGAACAGAATTCAATTTGCTCAGAATTTTAATAATAATGTAGGGATATGCTTATGTACTAATATGAGCATATGAGGATGGAGTTATATCAAAGGATTCGAAATATTTTGAGTTCACGAATATGAAACACTTTGTGCTTCGCGCTTAGATTTTAGTTATTGTATAGGTTTTTAAGGCTATTTTGAATTAAAGAAACAGAGATTTGAAAGACTTAGGTACTCTCACTTATTTTTAGAACAGTTTTAATAACATCCAAGACATGTCGGATACTAAATCTTTCTGATAAATAAATTATATTTGCTAATCGGAATTGGCCAGAAAAATAAATAGGAATCTGAATATCTTCTCATCCTCATATGGAATGAAGGGAAAAGTACAATGAACCTGTGATATGTACAACAAAATATTCACAAAAAGATTTAAGCCATCTTCAAAACTAAAAAGATTAAATAATATTACAGCCCATACATTTTACATTCGCATCACATTTACATTTACATAAGAATTATAATTAGTTTTATTGGAGTCGGCGTCAATCCAAACCTTAAAAATACTGCAAGCCCAGTTGCGAATCGTTCCGGCTTGACAGCGACTCCGATAAAACAAATTATGTTCTTCTAAAGTCGCTGACTGACTTATATTTTTTTTATTCTATGGATATAACAGTCTTTCACTAACTTAACAAAGAAGAAAAAATGTCTTTATTAATAACAAGTCTTGTGTAATACAAGCTAGAAAACGTTAACTTGGTCTCAAAGCTCGTAAAAGAAAAGTTTTTCTTAAGTCACTAAAAAACATATGCTTATTAAATAAATGTTAAACTATAGATAAGTTGTAGTTATAAACATATTATGCGTTCTTCACATCAAAAGTTGAGAAGAGCGGGCTGCAATAAAGATATTAGCCGCCGGCTAAGACTGCTTGGCCAGCTGTTGAGGGTCTAAAATCATAAGGGATAGCGATTTGCTTTGAGAGAATAGGCCCATTAAAAAATTAAACAAATAATTCATCTGGGCCCACATATTTGATGGTGTTTCCATTTTGACTTTAATATAAATTCTCATAATAAATATTATTAAACTATCGATGCTAAATCCCCGTACATCAATCGTTACCCACATTATGTCAATAAACCCCCCGGGGAAGCCTCTCGGGAATATATTCGTGAGCATTATGCTTATGCTCATGCTATGTAAATCAACTATTTATTTTATTCTGGGGCAATGGGGAGTTTTGATATTGTATCGAATGCCAAATACTTATGTGGCGTTGTACGGCACAAACTAAAACGACTTCTAAAAAGTCACCTATCCAAACACATGCTAAGGCTGACGTTGCATAATTTCTGTTCGATTAACATTTGTTTCCTTTTCCCTGCTTATAAGGCTTGAGAAAATTTGCAGCCGATCACTACGATAAGAGATAGAATTTTATTGGATGAGAGTAAACATAGCTGCAACTGCAAGCTCTCGAGGTCTGCAACTACAAAGTCGTTAGTTTACGTGTTAATTATCCTACAATCGCTTATCTTTTATAACTTGAACTGTCAGTTATTAAGCTTCGAGTTCCATCTTCGAATGCATCGTGCCACTTTAACTTTCGTAATGATTACTCAAATAATATCTTAATTAGTTAGGTATTAGTCTTTAGTTTTATAATGGTCTTATAATGAAGTTATTAAACGTAGTTTTATAATGTTTATTGATTTGACGACACGTAAACTGATGGTGGTTAATTGTACAGTTATAGTTATTGATTGTGATTAATAAATAATAGTTTGAATGAGTAAATAACTGTGTTATGATATGAATTGAGTGTAGAAGAAACTTGAGTATTATTATTGAAGAGATCGAATATTGATTTTATCGAATATTCGATATATTTACATTATACGATTTATACGGTTCCGTAATCAACAAGGGACAAAGTCAAAGTCATAGTCAAAGTCAGTATAATTTATTCAATATAGGAGCTTACAGCACACTTATCAAACGTCAAATCTTTTTTAAAGCTACCACCGCGTCGGAACGTGTTGTCACTGTAGAGAAGATGCGGCCAGAAACTCTACAACATAACACGACTTAATAACCCTTATAGGTCCTTCCGTCTGTCCGTCTGTCCGTCTGTCTGTCTGTCCGCGGCTTAGCGAGACCCTTAGTACTAGAAAGGTGTAATTTGGCATAGATAGGTACACACTTATCACGCCGACAAAGTGGTAAAATAAAATCTAGAGTTTTTTTAGAATACACGTGAAGTGGCAATGACATTTTTTTCTCGTTTATCCCATGGTGTGGGGTGTCGTTGGGTAGGTCTTAGTGCAAATCATTAAAAAAACTGAAATATGAGTGTTTAAAATTTACGCTTAAAGCGAGGGGCATTTAAAAGAGAAGTGACGTCATAACCTCGTATTTGCATACAAACCATGACGAAGTGTCATACGAATACCTGTTTTGCATGAAAGAGATAGAAGATGATAAAAAACGTTTTTCAAATTTCCAGGATCAGTCGAAATCTCTTTCTTTCTGTCTTTTGTCAATCTTCAGTTGTTTATGTCTTCCTAGATTTAAGTACTATTTACTTTAACTACTATTCCATTTTAATATTCAATAGCTTCCAAACAAATAATCTAACACGTCATAGAACTCAAAGGAAAAACAAACTATCCACTATTTTTCACGAAACACGTTACACACACCTACATTTACGAAGTAGAATCTCAGCGAATATTCCTTCTCATCTCATATCGTATTCATTAGATTTCATTTGTCAGCGCCCGTTTCTTTGATGAATTATTCACAGCACACGCAATTTGTTTATGCTAGTCATAGCCGAACTATTTCTGGTAGAGTTGGACATAGAAATATAAGTGTGATTACTCTCACGTTAAGTTAGACTGGACTCAGTTGCTTAGAATTGTATGAGTAATTTGTTATAACGTTTTACTAGAGAATAAATGTTATTAATATTAAGAGGATAGCCTTGCAGAGCGCTCGAGCGTACTGCATCCAAGCGAAGTTATATCCTATTAAAATACATACCAATTAAAATCAAGTACATTTTTTAAACACGATCTAGATTCTAATCTGTGCCTGTGGTTTGTCTCTATACTATGTCCTTATACGGACCAGCCTCGCGGTAGCATTTCCCCTCTGCCACGTTACATGATCAATTAATCATGTGCATTTACATAAAATTGTATACCTTATCACTAAACCAGACAGCCTATAATTGCGGAACAATAACTTCTAACTTATCACGTTTGGAGGTTCACACGAGACTACTTTTCGTGATTTATAACAATCAAAATTAGAATCTAAAGTTATAGGGAATGAAATCCAAAGTTGCGGATTTCATGTTACCTCGTCCCCCGCTAAAAGTGGCAGAAATTTTTGTTAGTAGAATTACACGCGTAACTCGTCCATAATATAAATAGTCTAAGGGTTTGTCAGATATCCGTTAAGTGTACAGTTTTCATGCTAGGATTAATTAAGATTTGTATAAAATCTTTGAGCCACTGTAACTTTGAAACTGTACATTTTATAGAAAATATGCCAAACCACAGGCACAGATATTACTTACAAGATCGTTTTCAAAAATGATGTTTGTATGAAATGTGCTGTCTTTTTACTGTATTCACTTCGCTTTACTTAACTACATGATGAGAAAGAGTAACTAGTACACTTAACCACCATCTATCGTAAAATCGTCCTCTTACACATTATCGTTAACATCATCATTTATAATATTGTTAGTTTCTACTTCTAACTACTACCATTTTGACCTGCTGTTGGTCTTACGACTCCACTATTAACTAATTTTGAAAACATTATTTCTACCCTGCTAACCTTTGCTTCGTGTGATTTTGGTTTTGATACTGGATCTCCAAATGGTTAACTTGATGCTCAATCTATCACCAAAAAAATATCTGGTTTAAATGTACATACTAACAGATTCTGAACTGTCTTAACTACAGTTTACTAATACGGGGCATCTTACATAATTATATTTAAAAAAATTGGACACTAAAAGTTCCTAGACATTGTTAACTTTGGTTACAAACGGTCGTTAGTATAGTGGAGCTTCGGTATGGAAAACGATCACCGAAGTTTAACAAGTCTTTGAATGGGTGACCGTTTTAAAGGTATTTCACCTCAAGGGCAACCATTCAGAAGACACATAAAGCAATTGGTCCCGGATAGTGCATTTAAATTGCAGTGTACGTATTCGTTAAGCCTGGTCAGACATCTGTTGAGGTGGCTTGACATTACCATGACAACAAGTTGATCACTTTGCCTTCACCTGCACTAAGCTCTAGACCCGTGTGGTTGAGTATGGGCCATACTCCACAACACATTTCCAGTGTTTTGTGGTGGAGGCCATACTGTATTGTCCTCTCACGATATACAATGTGTTAGCGAATAAGGGCAAAACCTCAACCCCAACTGATTGATAACAAAATAATTAGATTGAAACAATAATTTCATTATTTTGATTAAAATTTAAAGTTATTAGCATTTTAAGTTTTGAGGCAAAAATGATTTGTTATCATTTCAGCAATGAATGATAGCACTAACGTGCTAATGTAGACATTTTAAGAATTTTATTTTGGTAGTAAGTAGGGTGAGGGTTGAGATCGATTTCAGTAAATTTTAAATTACACAAACATATTTAATATTTTGAAAAAAAAAATTACCTTTTTTGAAACCATTGATAATTCGATTCAGCTCTCGATTCCAAACAAACTACTTGCTAGTTTTGCGTCAATTCATTAACAAGTTGTATAATGCGTAAGGGGAATGTGCTCTGTTTTAGGACATGGCTAATTAGGTTAAATACGATTAAGTAACACTGTCGTAACAAACCAAATGTATTAAAACGTATCTAACGTGTTAAAAACATCTCAAAACCAACTAAACATATTTCAGAACGAAATACAAAGGAAATCCGATATGATTCGAACCTCTTTTTCATCCAGATCTCATATTTTCATCTTAATAAAACAACATTGTCGGCCAAAGGTTTCTTTGTGCGCAAACAGGGTTATCCAAAGGCTTTGCAGACGGACGTAGAAACTTTTCAATAATCATATACGGAATCCTTCATCTGAGTCCGTCTTACCTTTGTTTTCGATCTAGTGATAGCATCAGATCTTATTTTGTGTACTTTTCTGTATTCTGCAACTCACCAACAATTTATTTTGAAGATTGAATCAATTTTAGTTTAATTATGATATATGAAAATGACAGGCGTTAATTAAAAACTTTTCGATAATATTAACTTGATTTGTAACAAGTTCAACAATCTTACTTATACTTACATAACTTTAACCACTTATTTAGATGTAATTAAAAGTTTTTGCGAGTTTTATCTCAAATCATGTTTAATACCATTTTCACTATTGTATTCATACTACATACGAGTAGTACCAAAAAAACTGCACAATCTTACGATACTACCGTGTGGTTCCAGTTTAGACTGGGCCATCTCTACTATTTACTCACTTATTTTCCAAAAATTATAAAAAAACTAATCTCTGTGTCTATAATTTTTTATCATTCTAAAACAAAAAACAATACAATTGACAATGATTAAACAGTAAATAAAATACGAAACTATAAGTAATTATGTTCAATCGAAGAGTCGAACCCGCTTCAAATGTGCCCATCACGCTCGTGGCGTTTCCACGCTGTATGGCTAGAGCAATGATGTTGAACCTTGTTGACTTGAACTTTTCCTTAATTACTATAATGTGAAGAAATACTCCGGGCCTCAATCACTCCAAAGCACTTATCAAAGAGTATCAAGACAATTTATTCCAATAGTAAGATCACTCACGGGACTCTGCAAACTAAAAAACCATTCATACCTTAAAATTAAGCACCAGCAGCAGGTCGATTTGTCATCATATCAATCTATGATGTTGCGGAGAGGTATGGACACCCAATTATGGGGGTCCATCCGGGTTCGAATCCGCACGGACAACATGCCATGTACACATAAGTTTTTCTAACTTATGTACGTAATACCGACTGGTCTCAAACGGTGATGGAAAACATCGTGAGGAAACCTGCATACGCCGAAGAAGCAATTCTGATGCGTATGTAAAGTCTACCAATCCGCAATGGGCACGCGTGGTGGACTAATGCCCATACACTCTCCCTGAGGGTAGGCCTGTGCCCTGCAGTGAGACATTTATAGGCTGATGATGATTGATATGATGATCACAGAAACAGAATATTTCTAAAAATTTATTGAAAGTAGTACAGTCATAAAACGTTTTTCTTTTATTTTATATTTAGGATATTGTCATACAAATTATCTAGACACATTTAAAGTACCAGAATCTAGCCTGGACTTGTGTTATGATGACTAGACAACGATATAGAATAAACATATAGATACAAACATCCATGACTCGGGTACAAATATTTATATTCATTATACAAATATTTGTCCCTTACGGGATTCGAACCCGTGACCCTCGGCACAGTAGGCAGGTTCACTACAGACTGTGCTATCGGGCCGTTAACGATATACCATAATCGGAAACTGACACAATACTGTTCGGAACTCTAAATACTACAATACAATTCATTCACAGAACAAAAATACTTTTGTTACACAAGATCATCTTTCTCTGTAAATATTTCATCAAAAGATTCAGACATATTTTCTGAAAAGGTGTTCTAACCATCCAGCGTTTGGATATGAAAACATAAATTGAACTCAATAACATATCAAAGGACTTGTCAGGCTGTAGTGTGCCAAAGCTCACGTGTTTCTACCTATCCTGTTTTATCCAAGAGCTTTCGTACTGATACAATGTTTTTGGGAGTTGGGGATTTCCTTTTGTTTCCTTTACTTTTCAATTTATTCGAGGACGATATTATTAGGTACTGATGTGAAAACGTTGTTATTCGAAATGTTATGAGCATGACAAAAGTGAAAACGATGTATTTAAGAATATGCGAAAGTTATTTCTATACAGGTTGTGAAATTAAATGTGTTTCATACTTTAGGGCGAGCTTTAGACCATCAAACTGAATAAATTCAATTATGAAGCCAGCCGTAGTAACCGCGGAAAAAATCAGCTGCTTCAAACAAAGCTGTTACTAATCGACTCAAATGTATGAAACAGCTGATTTTTTTCACGTTTCCTGAGGATTGCTCCATACTGAAAGTTGTTCAGTTTGATGGTTTGAATTTACCATTTCAGTATTTGCCAGGCTGTCAATTACACCCAGTATAAAGGGGTGGTCCAGACCGTCTAACTGAACAACTTTCATAATAGAGTCAACTTCAGTACTTACTGGACTCAATGTATGAAACAGCAGATTTTTTTGACGTTGTCTCCACAGAGAAAATTTTTCATTTTGATGTCTTTTGTCATTTGGTCTAAACCGTCCCCTTAAATATTACTATGTTGTTTTGTTATACCCAGGAAACTTCGCAAAATTTCAATGTTAGAATTTTCAATAATGGAACTTCAGTTCAATAATGCAACAGTTTAATTTCTGCCGTTTAACAGCAGTCCATTTTATAAACTCACAATAATTAAACATCGGACTACGTTCCGATATTTAAAACCGGTCAATTATATAAATTTTCGAATGTCATAAAACTGAGCGGGGCAATAATGAACAGGCGGCGCGCATGCAGTAAACTTGTCGCAGTTAATATTGAGAGGACTTATTGGACATTTAGCTATTTGGTAGCATAGACCGTCCACTAAATAAAGCCTATATGAACTGCCTATTTCGTCAGCCTCTAATAACCAATGTTATTAAGGGGCAGTTTGTTAAGGGACTTGTACACGTTAGGGCAACGCCGAGAGCCAACATGTATTTTCGGCGTAGATTGGCCCTTGGCGATCAAAGTTTGCCGGCAATCCATGATTTGCCGATTTTTCGTTACTACATTCAAGGACGTTGGCGTCATTTAGCAAGATTTTTCACGATGGTTCGTTCAGCTCATTGACACGGTAGGTTTTTAAGCGTCATGGCAAAATCTGCAAGATTTTGAATTGAGGCGGTTTGTCTTAAGTTTATGATTACAATATCGGCGTAGCTTGGAGTGATAGGCCTACCACACATTCCCACCGCTGTAACTCCTGTTAACCAGGATCAACAGCGGCGACCATTCACAACACTAGACAATGAAGTCCAGCGAGCTTGGGGGATAACTCTAATCTGTCTTGGAGCCCGCAATGAATTATTCTAAGAAGATAGGAGGAGTAGGAAAATGAAATATCCGACTTCCCTCCATTGCAAACGGACTAGTTTGGAGTGATTACAAAATATTAATAGCATTCATAGACTATTATGAAAACCGTCTCAAATTTCAGAAATCTTCTTTCTATCTATACTTATGAAACAGTTCCGTGACTGACTGACTGACTGACAGAAAAAGTACAGCCTAAACCGCTGAACATAGAAACATGACATTTATCCCTTAGAAATATTGTTTTTAAAATCAACCCCTAAAGGGGTACAACCAGATATGGAAGTTTTACGCGGACATAGTCACGTAAAAACGGTTGCATTATGTATGCCTCATGCTGGCCCATTGGCCAAATGCTTTGGACCAACGCAACGTGTGCATGCGCCTTTAAGCTGACGTTTCGCTCTCAGTCTAAATATAATAATACGAGCTTTTGACCTGTGACTTCGTCCGCGTCGATTACCCCTTTAACGATCGATTTAAAAAAAATCCTTTCATAGTGCACCCCCTACGTCTTCTGTAGATTATATATTCAAAATTTCATGATTCTATCATCAGCGGTTTAGGCTGTGCGTTATCTGTCAGTTAGTCACGGAAATCTATTATAAGTATGGATTGAAGACTAGCCGAAAGAATGGATGTCATTTTGATCCATTTAAGTAGTCCTGTTATTTTGATATAATTATGGAAAAGAGCTCGCCATCTCTCGAGTCCTCTCTAGTTCCTGTCACTAGAGACGATGGTTGAATTGAATGACCATCGAAAAATACCAATTACTAATTTCTTATTGATTTATAAACATCGACTAAAAGGATAATTTTTACTGAAGCCGAAAAAGCTATCAAAAACGTAATTTACTTACAATAGCAGTTAGTTCGAAAAAGAAAGTACAATAAACAACATTCCAAACGGAATTCGTATTCAAATTGAATCCTATTTTATTCGAACATAATTTACAAACACCGCGTGAAACTATTTTTCCACACAATAACAACAAATTTCTCAAATTTGAAACTAAATGACAAATAGGAACATAATTCAATTTAGTAGAAAATTATATTAAGAGTCGCTTATGGAAATGTCGCCAAGGCTAATGTATCTTCATAAAACTAGAGAGTAACCTATGATAGTGTTAATATCCCTGGAAGCAAGACTTATTGGTCGTTTGCCGTTTCGAGAAAATAAATGGGATAGCGTAGCGCTGCAAACGTTGATCAGTGGTTAGGTACATGGTATATTAGTGTTACATACCGAACTAGGCTTAGTGCCTAGGCTGGATGAAATTTAATTAGAGCAACAAATAGGGCAACCTATTCAGATGTATGCCTTACTATCTGTTTGTCTGAGTGGAAGTTTTATGCCTTTGTCATTTCCCAAGATTACTTACTCAATACAACATTTTCATCAAAATATCTCTGAGAAAAAAATGCTACGTATACGTAGCCCGTCGCAGCTTACGTACTACGTGGCTTACGACGCGATACTAATTACGAGTGTTGCATCGGTATTTGAGTGTGAGTGTTTGAGTTGTTGCAAGTTGTCTCGTACTTCATAATGAAGCTTCATTGTGAAGTACGAGACAACTTAAATACTGATGCAACACTCGTAATCAGTTCATTATGAAGTACGAGACAACTTAAATACTGATGCAACACTCGTAATCAGTTCATTATGAAGTATGAGACAACTTAAATACTGATGCAACACTCGTAATCAGTTCATTATGAAGTACGAGACAACTTAAATACTGATGCAACACTCGTAATCAGTTCATTATGAAGTATGAGACAACTTAAATACTGATGCAACACTCGTAATCAGTTCATTATGAAGTACGAGACAACTTAAATACTGATGCAACACTCGTAATCAGTTCATTATGAAGTATGAGACAACTTAAATACTGATGCAACGCCCGTAATCAGTTCATTATGAAGTACGAGACAACTTAAATACTGATGCAACACTCGTAATCAGTTCATTATGAAGTATGAGACAACTTAAATACTGATGCAACACTCGTAATCAGTATCGCGTCGTAAGCTACGTGGTACGTAAGCTGCGACGGGCTGTGAGTAAGCTGCGATGGGCTACGTATACGTAGCATTTTTTTCTCAGTTTAGTTCAGCGGTATAATTGTGAAAACGTAACAGACAGACAGATATACTTTCGCATTTAAAATATTCGAGGTATTTTTCAGAAAAAGCTAATGACGATGAAAAAATTTAAATAATAAAAACACCAAAAGTGACTAACCCATTTTAACTGGACACTGAATAAGTTTTAATTAAAAAGCTCTCATCTGCTGGATGCTGCAATTAGTGGGATGACCTACGTACAAGCAAATCTGGTGGAATTGATAATCCGATTAATGCCATTTACTCGAGTATTCATTATTTTCACTTCCAACCATATTTTGTGAGGCCATTGTTGGCGTAGTGAGAGGCTCCGTATTTGAAACAAGATTAGCAACGCCCGGTCGGGTCAGACTTTGAATGGGTGACAGTTTTTCTTTATTTAATTCATGTAAAATCAAATTTTGTGCACTCTAGTATCTATAATTCATTTCATTGTTATTCCATAATGTGTCTCATCATACGACTATCCGACACACATACAATCTTTTACATACATACATACATACATACATACATATGCTCACGACTATATTCCCCGAGGGGGTAGTCAGAGTTATTCTGAAACCTCAGAACATCCACGTTTCACCAGTAGTACCGAAACTTTGTCCAGTGTGACGGGGGGTGAGCCCGTCGCGTATCTATTATACACCGCATGCAAAGCATTGTTTGTGTGTGGAGATAAAAATAAATGACTTTTCTTTTTTTCATCTTTTTCAATGAGTGGTTATCATTATTATGTCGTAGGCAGATTTACTAAAAGTTTTTAAGTAGAGTTGGAAAATAATATCTAACGATGATTTCTTGTTTCCGTTACAAATACTTTAACAGTAAATACTTACTACTTTGAATAATTTATTTATAACAAAATAAACTAATATTTTAAATAGCTATTTATGAAAAATAAATGACTTCGAGGCATTTGTCAGAAATAGTCTATGATGAAAAAATTTCAACACCAAAAATGACCAACCCGTTTTAACTGGACACTGAATAAGTTTTAATTAAAAAGCTCTCATCTGCGGGATACGGCTGCAATTAGCGGGATGAGCTACGTGCAAGCAAATCTGGTGGAATTGATAATCCGATTATTACCATTTACTCGAGTATTCATTATTTTCACTTCCACACATATTTTGTGGCGCCATTTTTGGCGTTTGTTGTTGGCCAATATATAAGCGTCGGTGGCGCGTTGCGGAGATCTATGGAAACTCAATCTTGAGGCCCAGATTCGAATTTGCACGGATGACATGTTTAGCGGAATCAAAGTTTCCTGGTTATAAATGCACGAAGAGCAAGTTTAGATTTCGCCCCGTGCCTTAAAAAAAAGACCACCAAGTTTGGATAATGGTTTTATTGTAATGTGATTGGAGTATACATCAATTAATTGTATTTCGGTAACGCGACACACGCGCTTTCACGCTGGACTTTTCGCGTTCGCGTTCTGGACGCGCTGGACATGCGGGATGGTCGCGCCTACTACGCGCGCGCTCATCTGTCGGCAATTTGTCGCGGGCGTGAGATATTAGGAGACCAAAGCTCGTTTTACAGTCTGTGAACAAGACGGACAAGCCTAAAATAGTGCAGTATATTTGCTATATATCGCTTGAGAATATACTCCCTGATCTTTATTGTGCATGGGTTCGCCTTTAGGACCTGACCAGGGTCACAGCAAGACCCTGGCCCCAGCCCTGGTCTCAATAAATACCGCGTAAATCAAGAAGCTCGCAAGTCCCGGAATCAACACCTCCAGCGCCGCGGCAGTCCAGCTGCACATCACCAGCTGCGGGTATCCTGCTGTTCCACCTTCTGCTGCTAGTATCCTCACCCCAGGAGGGGTGCAGACGCCTGAAGCTAACCCCCACTGAAAGTGCGGTGGGGGCTCGGAACATAAGGCTTAGGACACACTTTTGGAAACATACCCAAAATTTACCGTTCCAAGTGTTTTCTATCTAGTAGTTTTGTTTAGTCTCTCGTCTGTTTTATACTATTTCTCGTTTGCTCTCCGTACATTAAAACCCAAATTCTACCTCTCCTTTTATCATTTATTTCATGAAAGTCGTCCCGAGATTCAACCTTCTGGCTTATCCGTCTTGTTCACAGACTGTAGAACGAGCTTAGGTCTCCTACGATCTCATGCCCGCGACAACTTGCCGTGGGATGAGCGCGCGCGTAGTAGGCGCGACCATCCCGCGTGTCCAGCACTTCCAGAACTTCGCCTGTGAAAGCATAGTATACTCCAATCCCATTACAATAAAACCATTATCCAAACTTGCTTGCACGGGGCGCAATCTAAACTTGCTCTTCGTGCATTTATAACCAGGAAACTTTGATTTCGCATGCCATTACACATGTCATGTACCAATGACTTTTTCTTACTTAAGTACGTAATGCCGACTGCTCTCAAACGGTGAAGGAAAACATCGTGAGGAAACCTGCATACGCTTGAGAAGAAATTATGTTACTGTACCAATCCGCATTGGGCACGCGTGGTGGACTAACACCCATACCTATCCCTGAGTGTAGGCCTGTGCCCTGCAGTTGGACGTATTTATAGGCTGTGATGATGATGATTGAAACTCTGTCCAGTGTGACGGGGAGTGAGCCCGTCGCCACTGTGGACCGTTTGTGTTACTATGCGGGTCCTTCTTAATATGCTGACACTTTTTTAAGGGGATAACCAGACCATCAAACTGAACAACTTTCTCTATGGAACCAACATCGAAATCGCGAAAAAAAATTCAGCTGTTCTATACAAAACTGCAAACCTGCTCGAGCCAAATGTATGGGACAGCTGATTTTTTTTATCGCGATTTCGATTTCGGTCCCATAGAGAAAGTTGTTCAGATTGATGATCTGACCATCCCCTTAAAAAGTGTCAGCATATTAAGAAGGACCCGTAAACTAACACAAACGGTCCACAGTGGCGACGGGCTCACTCCCCGTCACACTGGACCCTGTATAGAGTGTCTACTTGCGTCAGAAGACACGTTAAGCGTTTACATAAACACACAAATGTCGCAAGACGGCGTTATATTTAAAGCCAACTTAGGCTTTTTAGGAGGGTTTGAAAATACTTCGGTAGCAGGTTCTAAAGTAAAAAACGGGTCCTTTCATTGGAAACCATCCCTTAAAATAATTATTACTCGGTAGGGTGCTTTGTTACGCCTTTTAATGTAGATTAATACAGCTTTTCATATTCATCAAACAATTGCTATATCATATAGGTATCATGATTCTCGAATGAGGCGCGCTTGATTAATTTTACTCAAATATTAAGATTGTGTTTTGTTATGAATACTGTATAAATATTTAACATAATTATTATACCTACTGTACTTGAGCTAACACGGAACGCGGCTTGTTAATACAATATTAATTAATTAAGTTCATAAATGGAGAGCGAACGTAACGTAGTATGAGGCGTTAACTCTAGTTATTCAGTTTGTAACTTCGGAACCTGAGGACGCCTTTGTTTATTCGACGGGAAACCTAAAATTAGAAGTAAACATTTTAGTTCTTATGGCATACGGAATAAGAACGGTAAAGTTCATTGTAAGGGCGCGTTCAGACGACCCACACCCGCTCCGCGCACGCCATAATTTGTCATAGACATAAGACTCAAATCATAAGCAATGTATTTTCCATGCGGGTAAGACGCGGGTAAGACGCGGGTGCCGACATAGTGGCGTGCGCGGGTGCAAGGCGGGTGCGTTTCTTCGGAACGCGCCCTAAAGCTTGATACTTCTTCTACTGTTATACCATTCGGCCCTTTGCATTAAGGCCCGGTTATTTGAGTGCAAGCGTCTTGTTCTTAAAATCATAAGTTTGCAATTACCCATCCCGCTTCAATTGAAGGCAGGTCCGCAAAAGAACGTATTTTGGTGGTGGGGGATAAAACTAGCCTGAGAATAATTTAGGTAACGTCATTTTTAAGTAAAACTTGAAAAATAGTAACAAACTTACCTATGTTTTCATGCTTTTATGATCGAGAGAAGTAATAATTATCGTGTTTTGAGCCACAGAATAATCAAGAACAGTTCATGAACAACAACAAATATTTTTCTGGATTAAAACAACGACTATTCCGTGCCTTAAAACTCAACCAAAAACAGGTCGATTTGGAAGATCCTGCCCTTAACTTAGGCATAAAGTTACGAGAAAATCTTGTACCTCCTAAATTTATTACGATTACTAGTCAGCTTCTCCTTCTGTCGCGACTTTGTACGCGTAGAATTGATTTTTAATCCTTTAATCAATAGACTGAAAAGACTGACTGAACTAGATAATTTGTGTGACAATGTCAAAGATATTATTATTATTATTAATCAATGGTTATACATACATACATACACCCGAATTGACATCTGCATACTATCAAAAAACATTACCTTCCTTATATTAGGGTCGGCGTAGGGTAAAATTAGCAAAGGATCAATAACTAGATTTTTGAAGATTTAAATGTCATAAAATTTTAGAGTTCAAAAGTTCAAAGACAGCATCCATCGATTTCGCTTCACTGGTATATCACTGAAAAATTGTCACCATATCGAAGAGATTATTATTTTAATACATTTTTATTTATTTATTCATATTAGGAAAACTTACAGAGTAATTACAGGATAGGGTATTACCAAAACAATACTGCCAACTAAAAGTATACACAGATAAATAAAGTTAATAGCAATATTCTTGCAACACAATACATACATAATAGGAATTTGACTTAAATTTAAGCGCTCCTAATTTCAGGTATGCCGCTCTCGAACCACAAAGCATCTATTTGAATTCAGCTAATAAGAGCCCAGCTTCACTAATTACTCGCCTTCAAGCTCCTGAATGCTGACATTCTTCAGTGGTTATGGTGAGTCAGGGATGAGGAAACTAGTCTGCTTAAGGGGAACGAAGCGGGTACCTGTTGATAGTCAAAATAGGGTTGGAATGAAACGATGTAATTTAATTTTTCTTTGCTGTTGAATACTAGTTTGCAACGGTTTAATTTTGTTACTGAATTATCTATGCCAAAAAATTTTGCCAATAAAATAACATTATTCCTTAAAATATAAGTCTTAACAGAATTACTCCTAAACATTCAATAAAATAAATTCAGACAAAAAGCGAATAGCAAGTCAAAAAAAATCTTTTTGTGGCGGGGCCAATTTGATATACCAGCAGGATGTAAACTTAAATGCGATAAATACTTAAGGGGATGTTTTATACCATAAAACTGAATAACTTTGAAATCGCTAAAAAATACAAATGTAGAAACTCCGATGTTGGCTCCATAGTGAAAGTTGTTCAGTTTGATGTTCTGAAGCACCGCCTTACAAAGTATTTAATTTTAAACCCTATACAAAGAAAAACAACTTCATTTTTGGCCTACTTTAAAAAGGAGTTTCCCATTTCTTTCAATTTTTGCAATGAAAGTCGAGTAGAACATCACAAAGCTCATCTATGGGCAGTCAAACTTTTCGAAACACGAAACTAAACTATTAAGTAGTTCTCAATATAATTTTCATTACTAAAAAGTTTTATACGAGCATCTTATAAACAAAAGTAAGCAAGGCAACTTTTAATTAAACTACAGCTTCGACTACCAAGAAAATAACTTTTCCATCACAACTTACATTGTATTACAAGAAACATTGCTTGTTCGGCCTTAAGGTTACTGCACCTTAATTACATTGGCATGTGAACTGAATATTCTTCAAAATAACACATATGGATGACTGGCCATCAGTCATCCATGACTACAAATAGCATAGAACGGTGTTATCCTCAGTTTGATCTTTTTCTAACGCAATCATTAGGTGTTGGAATGTAACTTCTATGCTACGAGTATTCTAACAAGTGGGGAGATATTTCTAAAAAATGTATACACCGTGGAATCGAGGTCGATTTGAAGCCGGAGGTGATGGTACTACTGATGATGGCATCATCAGTAGTACAATCGATTGGCACGATAATACTAAATTTAAAAAAAAGGTAGTGGAATTTAAAAAAATCCAAAAAGACTCTGAAGTTTGAGAATCATTAGTAAGCTTTTCTTATCTCGCCGACAAAAGAAGTCGATTCGGTCGCTAGTGTTACTACGGTTTCGAGATGTTTTCGAATACGATTTACTCACATTTTATTTTATTATGTATTTTTGTGTAAGGGAGTGATGGCATATCACTCCCTTACGGCTTCAAAACGACCATGGTGTATATCGGCGTCATTTGAGAAAAACCTTTGCTAGAGAAAAACTTTTACATTTTAACGTTCTATACGATCCATACCAAACTGAAAACCTGCTCGAGTCAAATCTATGGGAAATCGTTTTTTTTTTTCGCGATTTTGATTTTGGTCCCATGGAGAAAGTTGGTCAGTTTAACGGTCTGATCATCCCCTTTAAAGTGTCAGCATATTCAGAAGGACCATGTACACCTATTTGCAAAAACATTTAGGTAGGTGATCGAGATGGAAATAGAATACCCACTTAAAACTGTTATCGATCCAAGTAAGAGATGCAAAATAATAAAAAGAATTGTATGGTGTTATGCAACAAATCGGCGTTAACATTTTTTAGATGGAAGTCAGAATAATGCCTATATTAAAATCGTCATCGTATTATAATTAAGATATCTTCACACATCCATGTCTCTCACCTTGCGGTCTCCATCGGCCGTGTACTAAGGCATTGCGTACCACCCAAGATAAAGCATGTTCAGACTAGATCCGACGGTGTGGAAAACCTTAAGGTGGAATGTCACGAGTCGTGCTCCATATAAACATGAATACAAAAACGTGAAGCATTGAATATTATAGAAAAGTTTAAGGACACATACGCAGTTCATCAAAATTTGCTGTGATCTATAGGTACCAATAATTTATGAAAAGTTGCATATAAATAAATGAAAATAATACAGATACACTGAGCTTTTATCTATAAATAGACTGGATAACGATTTATAAAATAGCAATGTTTAATACTAAAATACGAATTTTCCTTATCTATCTCGTGAATCGATCGAGATTTTTTTGTGAAATGACATCTACATATTATCTTCATTTAAGAAAAAGTAAGTGAATTTCCTACTTTTTCTTTCTTTTTCAAAAAATAATCGAAAAATGCAAGTCAGCTGCTGCGAATTTTTTAACGAAATAATCACAAATGAATGTTTCACAATATTATCTATTGTATTGAGAATGATAAAAACCGTTAACCCTTATGGTATGTAGATGAACATATTCATTTAATTAAACATTGTTTATAGTCGGCTTTAACTATTGTTTAGAACATTGCCAGTATACCATAATCCAATATCACCTCATTGTTTCATCCTTATAAATAAAAAGATTATGAATAAAATTAAGAAAATTAAAAAACAATTCGATTGGATCCTGGCAAAGGAAAGACCACTTGAATTCTACCTATGAGTGTTTAAAAAAAATTCAACCTTTCGATTGCATGTAATCCAATTTTATTTTCCAATGTCCCATTGGTTGGAATGTTGTTCAATATCATGAGTAAAATCACCCTTTATAGCTATGCAACTACACGTACACCCTGTATATTACTAAATAATTCTCTCCATGTGTCTTCTATATGCAACTTGTCTATTGTTTCTTTACATTTTCTAACCAACCTATTTTCCTCACACTCATTGAGCAGAAGGCCAGCAGGCAGACTCATTCAATCCCAGCGGGGTGGCTAGTTTGTATACTGTCGCCGTCTGGGTGATTACAGTCTATCACATAACATGTCCCATCAAAAACCCCTTGTGTCCAACCCGTAAAGTTCACACTAGTTTCATTGGAAAGACTTCCTGCATGGACTTCAGAGACACGTCGGACTATCGCACGTGCTTGGGTGCCTTTATTATTGAAGCAATTTTCACTTTCACTTTGCTTCGCCTTTGTTAATATACGTTTAGGAAGACGTGCTAAATAAGAGGCTGATAGAGAAAAGATACGGGATGCAAATGCATATAGAGAAAATTTAAAACTAAAAGTCTGGGTGCAAAATAGGATAAAAAAATACTCTTAAGATTTCAACAGAATTCAGATCAAAAAATTCAGTTTGTAATTGGTTTGTAGAATAGCTTAGGTGCTCAAATTAAGGTACTATTCAAATTCAGTGGTCTAAATCCTCAAATTTAAAAACGAGACCTGCCTAAAATTTAGAATTCAGATCAAAAAATTCAGTTTGTAATTGGTTTGTAGAATAGCTTAGGTGCTCAAATTAAGGTACTATTCAAATTCAGTGGTCTAAGTCTTCAAATTTAAAAACGAGACCTGCCTAAAATTTACACGTTTTAAATAAAGGAATTCTTAAGCCAGGTATTTCGTACTTTTCTAGATATTTTTTGTTAGGATTCGTTGTTTGATCTGAAGCGAATCAATTATTCGAAAAAAGTTTTGTTTGCCGTTAAATTCTGAACCGCATTTTAAAACGAACATCAAACTAGTGACTTTCAAATGTTAACTAACGGTCAGTTGTACGTACGTTCATTTAAGTTAATCCCCCATTAAATGTCTTGCTAGCTTTTACTACATCAACAAGACAAGAAGTGGCAGCAAGAGATTTAATGGAGGATTAATTTTAATGAACGTACGTGCGGCACGTACGTTCATAAGCAGGTTCTGGCAGTAAGTTTTTTAATTGGCCTTTTTTTTCTTAGCCTAAAAATCTTCTTCGAACGATTATAAACATTAAAAATATACATTCTTAATATGCTGACACTTTTTAAGGGGATGATCAGACCGTCAAACTGAACAACTTTCTCTATAACACAAACATCAAAATCGCGAAAAAAAATCAACTGTCCCATACATTTGGCTCAAGTAGGTTTCCAGTTTTGTATGGAAGAGGTGATTTTTTTTCGCGATTTCGATGTTGGTGCCATAGAGAAAGTTGTTCAGTTTGACGGTATGATCATCCCCTTAAAAAAGTGTCAGCATATTAAGAAGGACCCTGTATATTATGTCGTAATTAAGGTTATATTACCGTTGGCGCGCTCCATACATACGAAGTATGGTTATATTTTAAATACTAACCAATAAAAGTCAATGAAATTTTTCAGAAACAATCTAGTAACTAATCTCAACTATTCTATGCTTGCATGTTGTCAGACTTTCGTTAAAATGTGAAGTATTAAAGTTACAGCGCCCCTAAGATTTGTATGGAAATCTTTGAGGCACTGTAACTTTAAAACTATAAATTTTAACGAAACTCTTTCCAAACAAATCTTAAATTAATCCTAGCATTGAAACTATATATTTTAACGAAAATCGGACACCATAAAAGCATAGAGATTCGTTTCTAGATTTTTTCTGACAAAAAATACTTTAATTGGTTAGTATTGAAAATATAACCATACCTCGTTTGTATCCAGCAAGCATTAGCGCGTTCTAAATAAACTTCTCTTCATCCAAAGACATCCTGCATACAATTAATTTAGTTTTCATAAGCTCAATGTATTTTGCTGTAGAATTAACTAACCCCAACGTAGGTGAGTTTTATCCATTAACTTAATCCTCCTTATATTGCTTCGTCAATTTAGAATTTAGATGACAACAAGCTAATGTAATATACAGGTTGAAGTAAGTTTGTTTGTCATTTAATCATTATGATATGTACCAATATAAGATGCAAAGCACTACCTTCTTTCTCTTATATGTGTAGTCAGTAGGTATGCAAATAACAATATTTTCGTTCTTTCCTACTTACATTACAAATTGAGACTTGATAAGAGGAAATTAATGTCATCTTAATCACTGTCTTATTATTAGCTTCACTAAACTGCAATGCCTACTCTACTCAAATGTATACAATAGCTGATTTTTTTTTTGCTCCGATCTGTTTGCTCCCATACTAAAAGTTGTGCAGTTTGAGGTTAGGCTCTTAGTTTAAAAGAGTGCTAATGATATCAATTTCACCCTGTATGTCTGCTTAATTATTAGCATTTTAAGTCCTTTAAAATTGTATAATCTTACACTTACTACCTACAACCAAAAGTCAAAAAGTGAAAATTGTTAATTTAAAATAGTATCACATAGATAACTTTTTGACGTCATGTTTTTGAATCTACCGCGTCGGAAGATGTTCCGTTGTAGAGACGATGCGGCCAGAAACTCTACAACACACTTCTTTTCTTTTCTTTTAAACAAAACAAAATATACAAAGTACAATTACATAAATTCAATATTAAATTACATAGTGTAACATTGTCAAGACCGTGTGGTCTTTCAAATAATCATCGAGTTTATAGTAACCTTTTTTACAGAGGACTTGTTTAACATGGGACTTAAACTTTATGTCCGTCAAGTTAAGAAAATTCTCTGGTATCTTATTATAATAACGTATACAGTGCCCCATGAAAGATGTGTTGACCTTACTAAGTCGAAAATGTGGGAATACTACTTTATAATTATTTCTTGTATTGTAATTATGAACGTCACTGTTTTCCTACCTACTTTTATCAATATAATAGAGTTTTGTTTTTCTTATCCTATTATCATCCGACTGCTGCCATTCAGCCATGCATATCTGTCCTGAGCCAGCTCCATCAATGATGGGTTCATTGAAGGTATCCAGGTCCTTTCTCCATCTCTTCCGAGGACGACCCTGATGGCGACGTCCATTCTACGAGTTCCACGGTAGAATATTGACCATTATTTCCTGATACAATTGACAGACATGGCTGGCCCAATCCTATTTCAGCTTTGCGGCTTTCTCACTTAACATAGGCTATTTGCGTTTTTTGGCGTAGTAAATCCGTAATCATACTTGTTATTAAAGAAATAAAGCAAGCAAAGTCATATGGAAACAGCTATCTCAGCACAGGGTTATCAAAGTTGCATTAGATGGCACCCGAAACACCATGCGGTGGGATTCGCGGCTCCGCGGTGAACGATGTTCTCGTGTAACGTATAGACAAGGTATCAACGAATACGGGCTAGGAATGTTTAGAATTGATAAAGTTTTATAAAGAACATGATCAATGATGAACTGTAATGGTCTAGTGCTTCGTAACACTTCTATCGTTGGAATGGCATCTGAAGGATTCCACCTTGAGGATGTTTATTACCCATTGATCACTTGGGTGATCATACCAACTCATTAGTGTCCTATATCACGTGAAGAACTGATTAAGCCAGGTTATTAAAGTCGACTTGACTTCCAAGAAGTTTTTGGTATCACCAATTTATTATGCCTATATTCCTGATGCTTAAAGGCGATTTGACTATATAGAATCCTTCTTAATATACCGACACTTTTTTAAGGGGATGAACAGACCGTCAAACTAAACAACTTTCTTAATCGCACCAAGATAGAAATCGCGAAAAAAAAAATCTGTTCCATACAAAACTGCAAACCTACTCGAGCCAAATGTAGAGGACAGCTGAGTTTTTTTTCGCGATATCGATTTTGGTCCCATAGAGAAAGTTGTTCAATTTGACGGTCTGATCATCCCCTTAAAAATGTGTTAGCGTATTAAGAAGGACCCTGCATAAATGTTGGTGTACCCAAATCTGAAAAAGAAATTCTGGTGTGTGTGAAGTCTTCCAATCCAAATTAAATAAGACAAACGTTGTAGACAAAATGTCAATTTACTCTCATCATGATGTGCAGAATCTTATATTATAACGTATGAGTAAAAATATTACATTATAAAGAATGATTAATTTATTAACGCAAAAGTAATGCAATTTTGATCAATTATAAAACCGAATAATAAAACATTTTAAACAGATAATAATCAAAATCTTATTAAAGCAACACGGACCTTATTTAACAAGTGATAGCGTCTAGACATTTTCTTGCCGCCTCCATTTTGTTCACAATCTACGCAGTAGGGGTGATAATGAAACGACTGTGGGAAGGTGTCTTATGAATACTGACTACCCACCCCAGACGTGAGACTTAACTTGTCAGCAGTAACAAATGAAGAGCCGGATCATGATTCAATGTTTAATTATAACGGTCGATGATTATGTTTAAGTTTTATTATTCTTGTTGAGTTTGCTGTTATGTAAGAAAGTCATTATGTTTAAGTTTTATTCTTGTTGGGTTTGCCGTTGGATAAGAAAATTCATGTGTTTGTTTTTGTATAAAGTTCATATCAGCACATGCGCATTATGCGTCGTGAGCCTGGTAAACTCTTTGGAAATACTTGTTAACAGTTAATAGGCCCAGGAGCCCGATTGCGCTAAGTTAAAACATCGAAACATTCTTATCCAATTTCAGTTCTAATCACATTGCAATCCAATTACTATTCAACTGTGCAGAATTCCGCATGGTGCTCAACTCTATGCAACTGATAGCCCTTAACGTCTGAGCGATCCGTCAAAACGGCTCTAACGGCTGTCAAGAGCAGTACCACGATTAGCGCAATACCAAATGTTTCAAAAGTTATGGTTCGTACGTAGTCCAATCACGGTTCTTTCACGATTGCAGCCCAGGTCATGTTGTTGTAGTTTATTTATACCATCGTTACGTCCACGCGGGCCCAATACCTAGTGAGTTTTTGTCTAGTCTAGGCAAATTAGTGGCCAACTTGCTGTCAGACTTATTGAACGACATTTTTATTTCTCAAGAATCAATACACAGCAACGGTAACGATGAACATTCGGTTAACATGTCAATTGTTAGAAGTTCTGACTTGCATTGCATGACTCTACCACATAAGCAAAAGTGGAATTATTTATTCAGAAAACAACTTCATGGATTTTATGATTTGCCATGCATTTATGAACTCAAGGTTATAGTCGTACTGAGATATCTCTGGTCTTGTTTATTCATCATGCCGTGATCATCAGGGGTCACCATTAGCATTAGTTACGTATGAAAATTGAATGGAATGAAATATTTATGCGGTGTTCAGCAATTTGGTTCCAGCTTAGAAGATACTACCTTTCTTTTTCTGCGTGTTATAGGCGCTAGTAAGGGATAGGGTTTCTTGCCTACGTAGGGTTAGGGTTCTTTCCATGTCCACGATTTTTAAAGGGGATGATCAGACCATCAAACTGAACAACGTTTTCTATTGGACAATTACGAAAAAAATATGTTGTTCCATAGAAAACTGCAATCCTACTCGAACCAAATATATGGACAGCTAATTTTTCCTTCTGCGATATCGATGTTAGTCCCGTAGAGAAAGTTGTTCAATTTAATGGTCTGATAACCTCTCCTGATAAGGTCTCCTTTTAATAACTGTCAGCGTAGACCCTATATAAAATATACATGGTGTAACAAAACACGCTAGTAATACTTAAGGGGGTGCTTCAGATCATCAAACTGAACAACTTTCACTATGGAGCCAACATCGAGAAAAAATAAAAAATCACCTGTCCCATACATTTGAGTCGAGACGGTATTGCAGTTTTGTATTGAAAGAGCGGATTATTTTTTTGCGATTTCGATGTTGGTTCTATAGTGAAAGTTGTTCAGTTTGATGGTCTGAAGCAACCCCTTAAGTATTACCAGGGTGTTTTGTTACATCCTGTGTATGACAGTTGTTACTTGAATGAGCGTGAGTCTTAAGTATGTATGTGTTTGATATTGAGTTTAGAAAACCAAACGAAATGTATGCCGTCAAACCTATGGAAAATATATGATTGTATTTATAGTTATATCCTAGCATCGTCACGGCACGTCTTCTATTGTAAGACCAAGTTTCATCTTACAACCACATCTAGGACAAAGCAATATACTGTACCGCCCGCTGATGTCACATATTGCGATCTTAATCCTTGATGGCACGATACACGATCGCTTGAAGGTAACCCTAATGAATTCTCATCTAAATTAATGATAGAAATACCTCCATGTTAGATTAACGTGTTATCTCGTATGATGTTACCTTTTGATAAGGAATGGTATATTAGACGGTGTATAATATTCGTAACAAGGTTGAAACGTTAATCGGATACAATCTACTGTTTACGTATTCAGTTTATGGTCGTTCAAAATATTTGACTTAAGCTTTTGTCTTGGAAATTCTTACTTTGTGATGTTGAGCTTCCTAAATATTTTTTGATTGACACAGTATTTGAACGTATATGCATAATAATCTAAACAAAATCCTACATAAAAGGATAGAAAATGTGTGAATGGAAATAAGAAAAAGAAATACAGCCTGTTAAAACTGAACAACTTGAAGTATGGGACGAACGTGAAAACGCCCAAAAAATTATCTGTATATTTTTTGATTGACACAGTATTTGAACGTATATGCATAATAATCTAAACAAAATCCTACATAAAAGGATAGAAAATGTGTGAATGGAAATAAGAAAAAGAAATACAGCCTGTTAAAACTGAACAACTTGAAGTATGGGACGAACGTGAAAACGCCCAAAAAATTATCTGTTCCATAGAATAGACTTGAGTCAGCATTGTCGTTTTTTATGGAACAGCTGATGTCTTTTCGCAAATTGATCTTTGGTCCCATTAACATATTATAATTGATTAATACCTAGATTGAAAGATAAATCTCTTACGTGAAAACTGAGAGCTAAACTCTGAATCGATAAAATATCAAAAACATGCTAATAAACGAGACCATGCAAAAGCGACAAACTTTTTTAAATAGCACAGTAATGATGCAAATTACTAGAAAGAGAATCAACTAAATTAAATACCCAGTTACATGAACATTTTCGTTTCTTACAACACTCATTAATAATAAGCTTAGTAATTCGACCATTATTTCGGCGACTTTCCCTTCTAATTAGGGCAACTTGCAAAGCACTCGAGGGGCAATAACGCTTAACATATTTGACATGTATAATTTATAGGTAGCAACATGCAAATTTTCGGCGGACCCTATTTTCACCCCTATTATTTTAGCCATTCGATTCGCTTCAAATGTCAGCGAATCATTACTTCGTGATATCTTTTGTGAATAAGATACGAGTACGTTTGATGTTGGGAATACAAAAGAATGTTCGAAGCAATATGTTACGTAATAAACTTTGTCATCATCTTATTAAAGAGCTACGCTCTTGTCGGTAGAGTTTTCGCCAATCCTGGAGCGCGATTTTTGAAAATCACACGATGAAATTAACAGTTGAAAATTTCAAAATTACAATGGAGATTATGCAACATTTGATCATGATTTACCTTGCTTGCCGTGCAGGAGGCGATCGTTCGATCCCCGTTCAGGCCGACTTGTACCAATGAATTTTTCGGAATTTATACACGTACGATTTGAAACACCACTGGCTTTTCGGTGAAGGAAAACATCGTGAAGAAACCAGCAATTTCGAGGCATGTATTGTACCCATTACAAGTGGCGACGGGCTCACTCCCCGTCACACTGGACATAGTTTCGGTACTACTAGTGAAACGTGGATGTTATGAGGTTTCAGATTATCTCTGACTACCCCCTCGGGAATATAGTCGTGAGCATACGTATGATCATGATTTAGAAATTCACTATTCAAAAATAGCACTTCTGTTTACGCACGACTGAGCGGCAAAACGAGAAAACCATCATGGGCGCTCGCTTTCGCATATGCAAAGTAACAAAGACGGAGGCATGTCACGATTTTTGTCGTTTTTTCGGGGATGGTATGCCATTGATATTTTTGTAAGACACACTACTACTGTTCATTGTAACCTGAACTTTTTGACGAGAAACAGAACTTTTCGGTTTGCTCAATCCAAATAGAAGGCCTTTGATGTACTTTATTGGAAGGATAAGCATAAGCATATGCTCACGACTATATTCTCTGAGGGGGTAGTCAGAGATATTCTAAAACCTCAGAACATCCACGTTTGGAAGGATAATATCCCTTACTATCTAGGTTTCGCCAACATTGTTTTTATAATAATTATTTTAAATACAATTAGTTACTTTTTCTCGTGATTTGCAAAACTGATGAGGAATTATCAACTGTTATAATTACTCGTATTACAATATTTATTAATTAAAGTAGCAATTTTAATGAAAGTCCTCCATCACAATGCTGATGGTAAGACAAACTCAATGTCATTCCATCGAGTTGCAGGTCGTGAAGAAAATTCTACATCTATAATCTACTAAGACTTTACAGACTACATCCTCTCACAAATGGCCGCGATGCTGTCCTTATTGGTGATGGCAAGACGGTACTCAACGTGCATCAAGCAGAGGAGATTTTTTTCAATAAGTTTTCATGGCTGGGATCAAACCGCCGTTTACAAAACTCGGAGGCTACTATTACAAAATACTTCTACGGTAATTCTTAATATAAAATTATACAGGGTCAAATTGATATCATTAGCATCCTTTTTAACTAAGAATCTACTTATCAAACTAAACAACTTTTACTATAGGGGAGCAAACCGACCGGAGCAATAATAAATCAGCTGTTGCATACATTTGAGTCGAGTAGGCATTGCAGTTTAGTATGGAGCAGTATTTTTTTGCTCCGATCGGTTTGCTCCCTCAAACTAAAAATTGTTCAGTTTAATGGGTAGACTCTTAGTTTAAAAGGATGCTAATGATATAAATTTCACCCCGTATTTTGATAACTTAATCTTAAAGTCCGGGATCGAATCTGCACGGACGACAGCTATGTAAGTGCCAATAAGTTTTTCTAACTTATGTACGTAATGACGACTGCTCTCAAACAGTGAAGGAAAACATCGTGAGGAAACCTGCATACGCTGAAGAAGAAATTCTGATGCGTATGTGAAGTCTACCAATCCGCATTGGGCACGCGCGGTAGACTTACGCCCATACACCCTCCCTGAGGGTAGGCCTGTGCCCTGCAATGGAATGTATACAGGGTCCTTCTTAAGGGTATATTACTGTTGGTGCGCTCCATACAAACGAAGTCTGGAGATATTTTCAATACTAAACGATTCAACTCAATGAACTTTTGCTGAAACATCTAGAAACAAATCTCTATGCTTGTATCGTGTCCGATTTTCCTTAAAATGTACAGTTTTAAAGTTACAGTGCCTCAAAGATTTCCATACAAATCTTAAATTAATCCTAGCATTGAAACTGTATATTTTAACGAAAATCGGACATGATACAAGCGTAGATATTTGTTCCTAGATTGTTTCTGCAAAATTTCATTGAGTTGAATTGGTTAGTATTGAAAATATCCTCAGACTTCGTTTGTATGCAGCGCGCATTTACGCATTTGGGATAAACTTCTCTTAATATGCTGATAGTTTTTTACTATGGGACCAACATCAAAATCGCGAAAAAAAAACAGCTGTCCCATAAATTTGGCTAGAGTAGGTTTGCAGTTTTGTACGGAACAGCAGATTTTTTTTCTCAATTTCGATTTTGGTGCCATAGAGAAAGTTGTTCAGTTTGACGGTATGATCATTCCCTTAAAAAAGTGTCAGCATATTAAGAAAGACCGTATATTGGCTGATGGTGAATTAAAAATTACCGTGTTGCTAAAAATCATATTTCGATAAATTCCACATTATATAAAATTATTTGATACATGTTTTCAATGTAATTGCCGTGTTGATTCGATGAATTTGAATCCGCTACGCAATTAATCCTCAATTATTCCACAGTATATCGTTTAATTACGTTGGTCTGGTGTTCGAGGCGCTTTAATTTTGTTTTGTACGAATCCTATTGTCGTAGATTTTGTATTGATGAGAATCAGGCTGTGAATACACGCTTTATTACCCTGATAATTTTGTATGCCAAATGTACTGCAAATAACATTTTCGCGGTAGCTAACAATTGACATATTAATGTTCGTGCGTGAATGTTAAAATTCGTAAGTAGGTAGTATTTGACGGCCCAATAGCACATCGCGAGGAAACCTGCATGCTTCAATTTCGAGGCATGTATTGTCCATGTCCATTTCAAGTGGCGACGGGCTCACTCCCGTCACACTGGATAGAGTTTCGGTACTAGTGAAACGTGGATGTTCTGTGGTTTCAGAATATCTCTGACTACCCCCTTGAGGAATATAGTCGTGAGCATATGCTATGCTATGCAATCTATGCTATGCATGCTATGCAATGCTACCCTGTTGTTCCATATCGTTGAGACGAGTCAATGTCAATAACTTTTGACGTTTTCTATGAAACAACAAACATTTTGTTCGCTATTTTGATGTTGGCTCTATAAAAGTTGTTCAATTTGATGATCTGAAGCACCCTGTTTAATTAAATTTAAACTTAAATACATTATATACCTACTTTTGGAGGTGCTTCAGATGATCAAACTGAGCAACTTTTAGTGTGCACGCATCTTTAAAATTAGGGAAAAAAATCTGCTGTTATGTACATTTTGGTCAAGTAGGTTTTATTTTCGCGATTTAAAAGTTTGTCTCATAGTTCAAGTTGGTTGGTTTCATGTTCTGAAGCACCCTTTAAAGTATGTAACGCATTTCAATTTACAGCCTGTATAACTTTACAACAAACATGCATAAACTCACGATCGTTATCCCTTTCGGGGTTTGATACAAAATATGTAAAATAAGCAACAAGAAAAAGACAAGAAATATTTTTATTCTTTTTCTACTACAATTACTTTTAGTATCACGTTGTTATTTTAAACACACAGAAACAAAATACAATGTTCAGTTGTTTTATATAGAGAAAAAACACTCTAACAAAAGCCGGGTTATCCACCATGAATTTAGCAAATAAAAAATCTGGCAGCAATTTTAATTTTCAATAGCCCGAAGCAGTCATCGCGATACAACGTTTTATAGTATGGTTTATGTCACGAGCGATTAGAACATAACTTTAATCTCACGTCTGTATATATTTTGGTTTGGACAATAGTGCTACTGGAACTAACGACTACATTCTAAAGCTGCAAGTTTTACATTTAGTACTGGATTTCAAGAGCATGACGTGTGTTTGATTACAGGTTTGAAATTAACTTCTTATTTTTCTTTTAATATTTTAGTTCAGATAGCAAATCGTTTAACCATGGATCTATCAGATATGCAAAGCTAATAGGGAGCAAAAAAAATATTCAGTCAGTATAAATCACAAAAAATATAGTCCCTATTAAGCAACATCCCTAAAACGATGGATTTGTAGCAATATTCAGGAGCAAACCAGAGAGGAAAATTTTTTATTTAATGTACACAAAATCATCACAAAAAGAAAGTAGTATAACAGAATCAGATATGTATACATTTCAAAGATTTCAAATAAGATAGAATAGATGCTTGAAATTTAAATTGAAAGTTCGATTGATTGATTTTGTGTGTGTATATAATTACTTCTCCTACGTCGTGTAGCGCAAAATCTGTGAGCATTGCTGGTTAATACAGATTTTAAGCCAAGGAAAATAGATTATTATGAAAATATGTTTTGACTTAATTGGCGTTGGCTTGCAAGTTTCCATGAATGTCTTAAAATGACAAAGCATTTCGTATAGAACTGGTATAACTGTTATATCTTATTCGTAGGCATGTCGCTTATAATTTTGGAATGCTGTTCCGTTCATCTACGTTTTCATTTTCACGTTCATCTCCGCTCTGCGTGGAAGAACGACGAACATCTACCCGAAATGTCTCCACCGCACCATTCTCATGACTCAAACCACGGCTTACAAATCAAAACGCAACGCAACATTATTTCGCGAGCGAAACGCTGACTTTATTCCAACCTTTTTTAAGCTTTCTTCCTTTATGTGCTTAACTACCCCTACACCTGTTTGCCCGAGGGCTTTGTCCGTTCATATTATGTTACGGAGTACTTAAACAGAAATGGTAGCTTGTAATAACAATGTCGAGTTTTGAGTACAGCGTATTTTTGAAACAATTTGTCTTTTTTTTTCTTTGTGAGTTAAATAGTACGTCAAAGTACGAGGAATTAAACAGACATCCATCACAAGACCTAAGACAAATTTGTAAAAACAGTCATAGCGCTAACAAAGTTGATATCATAATGTCCACAGCTGGACGTAGGCCTCGCAAGGATTGCCACAACGACAGGTCTCACTCCAATCACTCGCTTATCCAACGGGTTCCCGCCGCCTATAACTTGCCATGTTTAGCCCAGTAAAAATACGGGTCGAAAGGAAATAATTTGTAATGAGCAATTTATTTTTCTAGATCGTTTAAACAAATGAAATTAAGATACTTTATTAACTAATCCAACTAAATTTCGTGTTTTTAGTTTTCAGTACCTACTAAAATGAATATTTTTATTTATAGTGGCAGATATCTTTCTTATTTTATTTTTATTGTATGAGTTTGCATACACAGTGTTAAATTTGTTCAAAAATGTAGTATTTCTGAAAATAGTTCGTAATTTAGATTTAGTTAAAAATAAAGGTCCCGTGTTGATATTTCTTTGGATTTACTTCTAATATAAAATCATTGAAATTTATTTAGGTAACAAATGGCATTAAAATAGTTTATACAATTTGTCTTCGTATTTTAAATGTTTTTTTTACTTTATTAGTTATTTCTATAATTAGTAAGACAATTTTTAGTTGGATTTTCAATCTAAATGATAACTAGAATTATAATCTAAAGTATTAAAGAAAAAAACGGCTGTTATAAATTATTTACTTTCGCCATACAAGCGCACCGTAACTTTACTGGGCTAGTTGGGTGAATTTATCATAATCGCCACGCTTGGAAGGTGGGTTGGTGATCGCAGTTGAAATGAATGTGTACTCAGAGAATGCTGCTGCCCATCCTCCGGTAGATCCCTTAGTCGCCTTTTACGATACCCACGGGAAAAAATGACAATTTATCGCATAAAAAGGACGGCATAGAAGGACTCACACTTGCCCTGACGAAAACTGACTGATTTCGGGATCTGCCGTAAGTCGTCTATTTGTTGTGTTGGTATTCATTTTGGATACTGCTGGATACTGCTTGATACATTATATAAAGTATTTCCAAGAAAATTAATTTTGTTTTTTATAACGTATGCTTTAATAATTATGTTTTATTAAACCTTTTAAAGTAATTAAAACGCTGCAAACATTAATTTAAAGTAGCAAAAGAATTACGAATAACATAATTTATGAGAGTACTGAAAATCATTAAATAGTAAATTCTCTAACATATTCAAACGTATAAGTAAGTGTTGTTTAAAAACGTTTGTTATATTTTCAAAAGAAACGGTAAGTTTTTAAGTCTTAATTTTTAAAAAGCATCGCACTCAAGTACTAGAAAATTTACCAACATCTTTTTGAGTTTTATAGCCAAAAGAAAGGTTGTCTAAATTATTTAAAAGCGACGTGACGCACCGGCAAACGCGTGTCTTACTTTTCTAATTTATGATTTACGAAGCATTAACCTAAAAGCTTCGAGAAATACGACTTCGGTCTGCAAAAGTGTACACAAGGGATTTCACACAGGATTGTGTGAATACCTGAATCCCTATAGTTTTTGAATGCAACTACATTTGGCAGCTTTAAAATGCAGTATCTGGTTCATAGAAGTTGGTTCGTAGTATTTTTATTTTATTTTTCCCGATGTTGACTCCATAGTAAATGTTTGTCATTTTGATGGTCTAATCCACCCCCTTAAATATTACTAAGGTGTTTTGTTACACCCTGTATAAGCGCATGTCCGTAGTTCCATTTCGGATTGGCAGACCGAATCTTTGTTGCAACTCTACCAACACATTTTCAGGGTGCAAATGATCAATACTGGGTGAAATTGGTATCATTAGCATTCTTTCAAACTAAGAGTTTACGCATCAAACTGAACAACTTTTAGTATGGGAGCAAACCAATCGGAGCAACAACAAGATCTGCTGTTGCATACATTGGAGTAGGCAATGCAGTTTAGTATGGAATGGAACAACAGATTTTGTTTTTGCTACGATCGGTTTGCTCCCATAGTAAAAGTTGTTCAATTTGATGGGTAGACTCTTAATTTAAAGGATTCTAATTATATCAATTTCACTCTGTATATTCATTACATGTATTATAAATATGTATAATGTCTCTAGTTTGTATCACTACTTAGACTGGATTGAAAAGACGTTTCGAGGGAACTATGAGGCAAAAGTGATGAAAATGGTGTGCTCTATTCTAAGGGCATTTGGAAACATTACGCAAAATATACAATGCAATGCAATAACATCGAATGTTGCAAGTAATATAGTAAAATGCGTGTTGCAACCACGACATAAACAACAATTAAATTAACATTAACAATTAAACAATTAAACTAACAATTAAATGTCATAAATAGATGTCAGGCCTACTGTGTCACTCCATAGCTCAGGTACGCTTGACGGTCGATCCCCACCGAGGGGTGAATGGCAATAGATTAAGTTTACCGTGTAAACTTCTTGCTCAAATCTCATTAGACTTGCCGCCATTTTGTGAGTAGTCATGAGATACTTGAAAACCATAGCGATATTACGCTGCCAGCACGTATGTAAAGGAAGCTTTCATGTCTAATGACTCGGTTAATTTTTGTTTGCACGCGCGCCGTTTGTGACGATTGGAAGTAATTCTTCTGTATGGGTAGTCCTATTATGTATTCTGTGTTTGTAGAGTCAATTGATCGATTTCCAATACGATCAAAAATCACCTCACTTGCCTCTTCGACACTCATACAATATTAATAATTATACAAGGTGTAACAAAACACCCAAATGAATGAAATATACTTTATTTACACCAAACATGAAATGGAAACCAAAGGCAAAGTTGTTCAGTTTGATCGTCTAAACCACCACCCCTTTGAATATAATGTTTTGTTACACCCTGTATAAATGCATGTCGGTTTAGCTGCATATTAAAATACAATTCTGATAAGAATAAGAATAACAAAATTGTCAAACTCCAAACTTTGTTTGAGATTTGCAATTTTCAATCTCTGAATAATGGACTAGAAAATTAAAGTTTACCTAACAATGAACGCTTGTGTGCCCGACTCCCGCTATGTAAACCGTTTATCATTAAAATTAATTTGACTTCATGTTACTCCCTTAGCAGCCTCCTTATTCATTTCGTTTCCTTAATTAAGCAATCTGTTTACAATGAAGCAATTAATTGGTATTTCTCCATTGTTCAAAACTGGCTGGTGAAAAATAATGGGACGGAAAATTTGAAATTGTTTTATAAATATTTAATTGTTTCTTTTGGAAACTTTTTGAATAACCCATTTGTAGGGTCGCCACGTGATTCAAAGGTCAGATGATTTGTGTTGATGATAAACCTGAAAGTGTGGTATTTGGAGAAATAAAATTGATTGGATTAAATTGAAAAATGCTGACTGATATAAAAAAAAATTGTATTCTGTTTTTTTTTAAATGTTGTGGCTTTTAACCCTGAGGTTATGCAAGCCCGATGGAACTTACCGATTGACTCTTAACTTAGAAACAAACAATATACCATGACTCCCTTTCAGGGCGGTCAGAAACCTTGCTACAACCACCAACCAACTACGGGGTGAAATTGATATCATCAGTATCCTTTTAAACTAAGAGTCTACCTATCAAACTGAACAACTTTTAGTATGGGAGCAAACAGATCGGAGCAAAAAAATCTTCTGCTGCATACATTTGAGTCGAGTATCAATTACAGTATTAATTATTTTATTAAATAGACTAGGTATTATTGTATACATAACTTTAGCTTAAGAATTTATATTGTAATAGTTATTAAGTCGTGTTATGTTGTAGAGTTTCTGGCCGCATCTTCTCTACAGCGACAACACGTTCCGACGCGGTGGTAGCTTTAAAAAAGATTTGACGTTTGATAAGTGTGCTGCAAGCTCCTATATTGAATAAATTATATTGACTTTGACTTTGACTTTCAGTAGGCATTACAGTTTAGTATAGAACAGCTGATTTTTTTTGCTCTGATCTGTTTACTCCTATAGTAAAAGTTGTTCAGTTTGATGGGTAGACTCTTAGTTTAAAAGGATGCAAATGATATCAAATTCACCTTGTATAAAGGTTGCAGTTGTAGCATGAAACCCTTCGGTCGTTCCACCTTACCTACCCATGCTGTGATTTTTTCATACTATTATTTAATTCATAAACAACCATGAACACAAACTTCTTAAGGCACATGCGTTATTAATACAACCCTGCCCAATAATAAAATTTCACCAAACTCTTATATTTCAGTAAACAAACATTGGTTAGAAATGAGGTAGAAAATAAAATTGTTTATTCAAGGTCTTATCCGGACGGGCAATTTTTCCGGCGAATGACTACGGTTGCATGTGAGGTGGCCATTTATAAAAGCGGTGGGTGAGAGCCCTTAATAGACTGTCGACAGCTAAATGTCACCGAGCGTTTATTTGCTTACATTTGCAGCGTTTTTTAACGTTATTTTATTATTGGGTGAAGCTAGATTACCATACGTTTTTAAATAGATAATCTTTGAATCTGAAGGTAAATTATCGCTTTTAATTATGTTCACGAGTAAATACCTTAAGAGTCGTTTTAGACATTCTAAAAAATCATTAAGTATTCAAAATTTCCACATTTCTTTAGCACTATGTTTTATACTTATCGGTCAATCGATAAATGGATATACCACAGGATTACTACTTGATTTTAAACAGAGTCATAGTCATAGTCATAGTAATTTATTGCTTAATGTTAGGTTACATAAGGTGGACACATATAAAATTAGGGCGTACATGAACCCTGTAAGGGCACTGCAAACTAAATGTACTTATAACTTATTCATTATTGACTTAACTTATTACAATATTTATCTTATTCATTATTAATTTTTGAGAGTTACGCGGTTATTAAATAAGCTAAAGTTAATTATTTTAACGAGTTACATCAGGTTATATCGGGAACTCCAAAAACAATAAAAACGCGGTAAGAACCCGGTAAAATGATTAACTTTAGCGTATATTTATTAGTCCTTCAAAAATAGTGTAAAAGATTTGGAAAGGATGATCAGACCATCAAACAGAACCTTTCTCTATGGGATCAATACCAAAGTCAAGAAAAAAATCCGCTGTCCCGCTTGTGACATTCGGGTCGAGTTAGATTTGCAAAATTGCAATTTGTATCTTGTATAGGACTTCTGATTTATTTTCCCCATTTCGATGTTTGTCCCGTAGAAAAAGTTTTTCATTTTGATGGTTTGATCATCCTCTTAAAATATTTTATACTATTTTTTAGGACCCTGTTAATATAACACAGGGCTATATTTGGATGAATGGTCAAATTTTTAAATTAGCATTAGCAATATTGAACTCGCGAAACATTTGCTCGTACATAAAACATTTAGGCCGGATTCGACCAAACGCGAGTAAATTTTATTCTTAGATTTTTAAAACCACAGGTGACGTACAAATTAAAAATGTATATTAACCTCACATTGCAATAAGAACGGTTACAACAACCTCTTTCTTTAGGTATTATTCCTTGTATAGTTACTCTTGGATAAATCAAAGTTTGGTTGAATCCGGCCTTGATAATATAACGTGAAATAACGGAGCCAAACCTGAAAATTCGGCTTGTGATCCAAAAATGCTGACCATACGCCTAATAAGGTAATCATATTCTGCCTCACTTTTTCACCTTGTGCATTTGACTTGTTTTATTTTTTACGTTTTTCTATCTTATTAGACAGAAAACGACTCAAGAGCAATGTCACTCCCATCATAAAATAGCTTTAAAAGAGTAATAAAACTCAAAACTAATACCAAATCCAAATAATCGCGTGTTAATACTTAATCCGGTGCGTTTGAAAGTCGTAAAACTATACCTACCCACCTTCGGTACGCCAATTAGAGTGATGTACGACCGTCGCGTTTATTAAGTATTTATAAATTACTTTCTGCTTAATAAAATAGCCGAAAGTGTTATTATTAATGAGGTGAAAACGAATGGAGCTTAATCATTCACGCTATAAAGTATTATGAAAAAGTTGGTAATTTTGGTGAAGGCTTAAATTAAGTTATTATGCAGGGCAAGCGGTTATTTTAAGTATACCTACAATAAGTCGACCCCTTTGTGTCAGATGTTTTGTTATTTTAACTAACATTTTTTTTTTCTATATAGGTCAGGTTTTAGTTTTTTGAAATTGTAAAAATATATTGATTGAAGAGAAAGACAGAATTGTGGTTAATAGTAATAGTATAAAAGATTTTTGAAATTTAGTTTGATGATTACCATTGTCATTATGTAATCTTAATTCCACTAAACCACCACTAATATGAATTGTAATTCCACTAAACCACCAAAAATGTTACGATGTATTTGGAATAAAATTTATAGTAGTCTTACAATTTTTAATAAGTATACATTTGACTGCCAAAACCTTACTAATACTAAATAAATAATTCACTTAATTATTCCAATTCACAAACCAAAGTGTGTCTAAAATCTACACGTAATGTTCTTGTTCACAAAACCAAAATATCACATAAAACATTTTTATCCTCATCCAATAAACTTTCCTGCCTCGCATATTAAATAAATCTTTTCTATCAAAGGTAACTAATAAAATCACAATTCAACGTCCTAACGTCTCTTTTAATTTACGATCCAGGATCAGAACTTCCTGTCAATGTTATTTTTGATGATCCGAGAGGCGCCGGAGAGGCCAAACAATGTTTTTATAAGTGCCGACTATTCAACGACTGATGTAGATTGGTCTAATGGATAAGACGTGGGTCGAAACATAATTAACTGGGTGTCGGAAGATAGGCGACATGTTGACGATTCGGTTGGTGAGATGGTTACCATCGACTTAGTATTATGCAGACCGTGCGGGCACTTTCGTTATTTTATTGTTTGTTGTGTAATAAAAATATGAATATCCATAAATTGTGTTTAATACGAATGCATTATTTTTTCTTTGCCTATGATTTCTCAAATTGCATAGTATCTAATAAAAATATGATGCCATAATATACTTAATTTAACGGGAACCTGACAAAGTAGGTAACATCTAAAATAATTTATTGAATTTGATCAATAATAAAAATAGGATGTTATGGAATTAGGCGTAATCATAAACAAATTATAAGCCAAGGAATATACTACTCTCTACCGAGAGTTATAAGCTAAAGAAGAAATTAGATGGATAAATAAAGTCCAAGAATTGTACGCGTGTGTGAGAGAAGGTAAACCAGAGCCCTAGCAGTGGAAACTTATAGAAGCTGATTGTTATAAGCAAATCCGCACTTTCTTATCACACACATCGTTTTGTGGATCTTTTTTATTCATTCATTAACTCCACAAAATAAATGTCAATCACTTTTATTGGCGGATAAATAAAAACGGTAGCAACTCTTCCCAGTAGGTCTGATTTACGTCAAACTATAAATTTTCTCTTAAACGCCAACTGATAATTATCTTAAAGCTTAACACTACCCTTAATTTATAACTTTCGTGCCTCGGTCAGTGGTTTTATTGAAGTATTTTTGGACTAATTAAAATATCTCCCCTTTTGAATTTTTACGAAGTTCCTCCTTATTAATCCGGTGAAGTCTCGACTCGAAAGGGTAACGAAAAGTTATTAATTAATTAACTATTCGATCAATGTGGATTAAAAGTTAGGAGCGTTAATTAAATTTAAAAATCTAACAAGATTCATGTTTTTATCATCAACATTATTTTATAGCATATTCGACATCACACGACCATAATCCCTTTCAGCATGTTTAGAACCATCTATACATAAAATACAATTTTAAACTGGGCGTGGATGTACACACGGCGACACATCAAGCTAACCACATCACAAAACCAATATAAGCTGGCCGCGCGTAGGTCGAGTAATGTACAACGTCGCGCGGCCAGATTATCTTGGTTTTGTATAGCTTGATGTGTCGCCGTGTGTACATTGAAGATATTTGCAAAAAAGGGGCATAATAGGATACGTAATGGAATGCATTGATACCATTTTAATAATGTTTGTTTGTTTATTTGTGAACTCATCAATTAAAAAGTACTGAACCGATTTGAATGGGGTTTTCACAAAAGCATAAGACTTAGTTCGGATTAACATTAAGGCAAAATTAATTAAAAATAATAATTCAATGTCATCGCAATCGGTTAATTAAATCAAAAGTTATGAGTAGGTATTTAAAGAAGGTGGTCTGCGCGTAAGAAGTTGAGGGCGCCGATAGTTGCTAATGTAAAAAAATTCGTAACCTGTTGTTATACCTACCTACCTACCTATTACCTATTATCAGTACCAAAATAAAAAAAAAAATTGACAACTGCCCTTTTTCTCTGCCCGTGGACCAACTAGTTGAACGGAGCAGTTGGAACACTGTAACGAAATTTACATAAAAATTCAAGCTATACACACATCTCTAAACTTTAAAGTCTATTGACAGAAGTCATATGTAAATCGTAAATTATATTGAAAATCGTATCTAAGAGCCACCGAGCCGTTCACGTCGCGTAAATCAAGATTAAGTACGAGCATACGGGTCATACCTCAAAAAGTGTCGACAATAAATCAATTGTAAAGAAATTCGCCCCAACTAATTCTAAGCGACTTCAAAGTGAGATTTAAAACTGGGAGTAAAGGGTAAACTCGTAAAAGTGTTAGTGGTTTCGAACATGAGCATTAAACAGTAAATCACGACGTAAAAAGCGTTGTATTTTATTTAATTGGCCTCCTGGGACCTTATAAGGAATCACGCAATTGGGCTTGAACTATTATAGATTTTGTATTTATAAACGAATAAGTCCTTATTACAACTGCACGGATATTCTGAATGTTAGTAATGAAAACCGCATCATATTGTTTAAGCTGCAATATGCTGACACTTTTTAAAGGAGATGATCAGACCATCAAACTGAACAACTTTCTCTATGGGACCAACATCGAAATCGCGAAAAAAATATCAGCTGTCCCATACATTTGACTCAAGTAGATTTGTAGTTTTGTAAGACCTGTTTTTTTTTTTGCGATTTCCATGTTGGTGCCTTAGAGAAAGTTGTTCAGTTTGATGGTCTGATCATCCCCTTAAAAAAGTGCCAGCATATTATGAAGGACTCTGTATACTTGCCACAAACAAGTAAGCCAAAATATATTTTGCTTGAGAAACATCGTCATCTTATACAACGTGTTAATGAATAAGCGCAAAACCTCATACACCCCAACTGATTTATAACAAAATAATTCGATAGAAACAATAATTTCATTATTTTGATAGTTAAAATTTAAAGTTATTCGCATTTTAAGTTTTGAGGCAAAAATGATTTGTTATCATTTCAGCAATTAATGAAAGTGCTAACGTGATCATGGATACATTTTAAGAATGTTGTTTTGGTAGTAAGTAGGGTAAGTGTGCCCGTGCGGTGGGTTGAGATCGAGTTCAGTAAATTTTAAATTTTACAAATTAATTACTTATTGTTTTGAAAAATATTACCTATGTTGAAAACATGATAATTCGATTCTGCTCTCGATTCTAAACAAACTACTTTCTAGTTTTGCGTTAATTCATTAACACGTTGTATAAGTTATATGTCAAGATTGACAGTCGAAACTAAGAAAGCGTCGAAAAAATTTCAACCAGCCTCTAAACCCTATCCATATACACGCACACATAATTTGTATGACGCCTTATGCACACCAACCTAAGAAAGTTGGCCCGTTTTGTTTTATACGGTAGAAGCGTTAGGCTCATTCTAGACATATACTTTTTCTAAGTTCGTCATAATTATCAGCCTTAGCATCTAGAGGTCCTAGTGCACAGGGCACAGGGCATTTTTACGATGGTAAGAGGGATATATAGATACGTCATTTCAAAATTCGTGCCCAATTTTAAAGCGTTTCTACTACAGTGTTCTTTATTTCTGCAAATCGCATTCTTTTTTGCCCGTGTTACATTTCTAACCATTTATAAGCAGTCATTGTGACTATCGTCTCATCATCAGCCTGTCATCAGCCTATCATCACAAAACTCTATCTACGGCCTTTCTGATTCAGTCGCTCCACGATACCTTACTAGACCATCGACTATGAGCATCAAAATCATCCCCTTTAAATCATGTACTTAATAATATCGTCTGCGATTAAAGTTTCATTTATTAAAACTTTACGTCACGCTTCCAACTAATTCAAATTTAATGACGATCTAATTTTTACTCAACAAGTAGACAAGTATTTCAAGAAGGATGAATTATTAAAAGCAGTCATATTTACCAAGAAGACAGAGTTAAAAGTTTCTTTATCAAATATAAACTTTGTAGGCATTAAACTTTGTCCGGATAGTGGTATTCATGGAACAAACAGCTAGGAGAGAGCAGTTTTCTTACTTCTCCGGGCTTTAACGTATTTGTACCTTTACCGTTTCAGTTGTTTACGCTATTGAGATAAGCTGGTTTTCTTTTATGGCTGTTGAATGGTCTTGAAAGTTTTGTAAAGATAATGTAGACTTTTTGTACGGATTTGTTTCTTTTGCGACTTCTACATTGATAATATAGGGTCCAACTTAATATGCTGAAATTTTTTAAGAGGATGCTCAGACCGTCAAACTGAACAACTGTCTCTATGGGACCAACATAGAAATCAATCAATACAAAACTGCAAACCTACTCGAGCCAAATGTGTGGGACAGCAGATTTTTTTTTCGCGATATCGATGTTGGTGCCATAGAGAAAGTTGTTCAGTATGATGGTCTGAGCATCCCTTTAAAAATGTGTCAGCATATTAAGAAGGACCCTGTATATTTTTTTTGACTTGAATTGAAATTATTTGTATGAACGTATAGAAATGTACATAATCATTAACCATATCTTCTAGTCTCTATTGCAATAGATTCAAAATTCGTTTCATATCACTAAATATCTAATTATCCCTAATTCCATTTGCATTCCTAATTGACATCTAACATCCAGTTTTCGTATTTATTTCCTAACAAACTCATCAAATGATTATTCAGGATATTTGGCACTGAACCTAATCAAAATATCGATATATGTAGATATAACCTCATAACCATAATTCTACACAGGCTGGTTAGAAACTCACAAGGCTTTAAGCTTCAGGATGGACTGCTGTATACTGTATTAAGTGGTGATAGGCCTTTCACGTATTGCAAATGAAACTATTTTCCTTAGTCACCTCATACAGCACCCAAGAAACAAATTAGTTAATATTTTATAAGCCCGTAAAAATGACATTACGTCATTGGCCGAAAACCATAATATGGCTAAAGTAATACAGGGTGTCTCAAAAGAAATTTTATATTTATTTAGCTTACTGCGTGAGCGCAACGTATCCGAGGGGCGCGGGGGTTATGTCAATCGGTAGCCTGGCTCTTGGGAATTCAGTCGCTATGGAGCGTTTCTCGGGAGCAGACCGCGCGTTGTGCGTGCGAGAGTTTTACAAAAACGGTGATTCGGCGACTGTAGCGCGTAGAAAATTCCACTTAAATGATGCGCCAAGCATTCCTCTCATTCGACATTGGGTTAAAAAGTTTGAAGAGACCGGTACAACGCTAGATAAATCAAAATCCGGGCGACCTAGGTCATCAAGAACGGTAGAAAACGTGGAGAATGTTAATCAGTCTGTTCGTGACGACCCGAACCTTTCAATTCGGAAGCGCGCAAGTGCTTTAAATGTGCATAGATCATCATTACATCGCATCATGCACAAAGACCTAAAGCTGCACCCCTACAAAATTCAATTGGTGCAAGAATTAAAGCCCCAAGATGCCAGTCAGAGGCTTCATTTCGTAAATCAGGTGATTGAGCGATTTTCAACGTTTACCAACATTTTGTTTTCGGATGAAGCTCATTTTCATCTTAATGGCCACGTAAATAAGCAGAACTGCCGCTACTGGAGTGCAACGAATCCAAAACGCAAACATCAGAAACCCGATAAACCGACTTCACTGGCCCATTTGAAAGAAAATATCCGTAACAAAATGGCAGCCATCCCTGAATCCACCTGCCGAGCCGTCATAAGTAATTTTACTGTTCGATTAAATGAGTGCCGAGAACGCGAGGGTCTACATTTAGACGATATCATTTTTAAGAAATAAATCCCCAAAAAGTGTATTTCAATAATTAATAAACATTTTTTTTATATACGGCTTACTTTTTTTTTAATCGATCCACTAAATATAAAATTTCTTTTGAGACACCCTGTATAAATGCAAAAACAAATTATCTTCAAAATATAAATGTAAAAACAAATTATCTTCAAATTAAAACAACTAATTTATGGGAAAAGACAAAAGGTTACATAAAAGAATGTTACCTAACGACGCGTAAAAATATCGATTCTATAAATAAAATTATGTCGTTTTTTAAAATTTCAACAAGAGACCGGTATCTTGTAATGGATCACTTAATTTCGATTAACTTACGGACGATGGCCAAGAACAATACACCACAGGAAATTACTCGTTTTCGCTTTTTGATCGTTTTTCACGTTATTTTACCGGCGAGTCGATCTTAAACAAATATTACACGGCCAGTGTTAAAAGAACTGCTTAACTGCAGCAGTTTCCCCTTTATAGTTTTTGCTTTCGTTGTGAGCGAATGGCGAAGAAGTTCTTTTTAAATTGGTTATGTCGTAGGAGGCCTGCACAGAGCAATGAAGCGAATCGCTCAAACTTGCACCCATTATTTTAATGGGCAATCAATAAATTCCCTATAGTTAAACAACATATTTCATGCCGGTTCTCGTAGGATATACTAATTAAGTTTGTTTGACTGTTTACTTTGTAAATTGTTTGTGTTGAATAGTTATTAAGTATGTCGTAGTCTGCTATCATCCTAATTTCAACTCTTAACATTTCTTAGTGATTTCCATGCATATGTCAGCTTTATACAGTAATCTAAACTATTATAAAACTGTAAAAGAAGTTTATCTGTACATTGAAGATATTTTACAAGAAAAAGTTTGCGATATGGTTTTTAGAGGTCTCCGACTCCAAATCACAAATTTTTGGATTTTTGTCTGTTTGTTCGTTTGTTCGAGCCTCACATGAAAACGAATGATTCGATTTTGATGAAACTTTTTTCATCAAAGCTTATAATTTGACTTAAAAATATCGTATTTAATTTGTGTGGATGGAGTCCGCTTGTAAATAAATAAATTTCGTTGACATAGTCACGAAGATTATTTAGTCCCGTTTAAAGTACCAGAATCTACCCTGGACTTGTATATGATGACTAGACAACTATATATAATACCTAGGTCTAGCACACAAAAATCCATGACTCTGGTAAAATATTCATATTCATCATAAAAATTGTTGCCCCTTGCAGGATTCGAGCCCGCTACCCTCGGCACGGGCGTGGCACCTTGGACACTGTCAGATGATAGCTGTCATTTCATACAAATGGGAAAAGTGAAAAGAAGAGTTACATGTGCGATACGGTTGCGTGCGAGCGAGACATGAATACGCATTTGCTTAAGAGGAACCACAATTCAACCAGAGGGGGTGAGGTAAAAAGTCGGTGGTAGGTAGGGAGTGTCCATACTGTATGTAGTACTAGATACTTTTTCTTATACTATGGCACAGCACTGCAGGCAGGTTCACCACAGACTGAGCTATCTAGTATTCTTATTGTGTTTTCTAATTACACAAATGGACTTCCCTACTCATCTTGTACGTCCTGAGCTAATATTATTATTTTCCCCTCATTCTATACACAGATGTCAGCAATAGTCAGCATGCATGACAACTGACCAAACTTTTCCAAAGAGTGTCGCATTCACCTAAATATTCTGCGACGTAAAAGTGCACTTTATTTTATTGAAGTGTTTTTAGTTTCGTTTGAGTGAAGTGACGTGAACTATATTATAGTGAAAACTAGCATATCATAACATACTTTTTAGCAAGCAATGTGGTCCTTTTAATATGATGAAAGTTTTTTAAGGAGATGATCTGGAGTGCGATTTTTGAATCTCATTCGCTGAGCTCAGCAGTTGAAAATGTCAAAATTACTCTGGAGATATGCATCTTTCTACTACTGATTTGACTTTCAAACTTCAGGAGTGCGATTTTTGGAAGTCAAATCAGCAGTAGAAAGATGCATATCGCCATAGTAATTTCGACATTTTCAACTGCTGAGCTCAGCGAATGAGATTCAAAAATCGCACTCCCGCACTCCAGACCACGAAACCGAAAAACTTTCTCACTGGGATCAAAGTCGAAAGTGCGACAAAAAATCTACTGTTTCATACAAAACTGCAATCCTACTTGACCCAAATGTATGAGACAGCAGATTTTCTTTTTCGCTATTTCTAAAAGTAGTCGACGTCTTCAAATTTTACCTGGTAACTACGTATATTTTTTGGTTTAGTATTTATCCATTTGTTATTATTATTCAAATTCCACCTCTTATTCAATATTAATTCTAAATTACACGTAGTTAAGGGATGAATTGAACGAACTCCACATCAGTACTTTTTTCATCATGCACTACTAAAAGTCCTGTGCTCGTTATTTCAAAGGCTCTACTTCCAAACCGCACAGAATTGTGAACTATACCGACAACATTTTAAAGTCTGAATTTCTTTGTAGAAAAAAAATCGTCTATAGAGTTAGCAATGTCCAGCGAATGAAAAAAAAAAGTAAGATTCCACCATGTCTGACCATTTCCGACGGCTATTATTCTGTCTATATCCGTTTCCGGCTGTCGCCAAAACAAAATGCTGCAGACAAAACCAGGAGTCATTGTCCGAAGGTTTATTATTCGTGACAATAACCTTCGATGTGGAAAAAGATATGATAATTTGATCAGATGATTAAGATAAATTAAGAGAATGTTTTTTTGCGAAACTGGTTGGAGTAGGTATAGTTAGTTCTTTGTAAAGTTTATTGAAGATTAGCGTAATGGAATGTACTTCAAACGCTGGCAGCTGATATAATATTTTTTTTATTAAGCTATGTGGTTTGAATAGACCACGGCATATATGCCGTGGGTGTCGTACGTAGCAATTTTCTACATTCTTCAACTCTGGCCTTATATACGACACTAGCGTCCCTAGCGGTACAGAAACCACCATGAATTTAACAAAAATTAAATCCAAAAATTGACACCTGACTAACAAAAATGTTCACTTTAAAGCTAAATATTTCGCTAACTGATCTGAAAAATGGTTTTCCCACAATATTTTTTAAAGACCTATCCAACGATAGTCGAGAAAGAAAAATGGCATCCCCACTTTTCGTGTAGGGGAGGTACCCTAAAAAAAATATTTATCAAGATTTTATTTTATACCACTTTGTCGACGTGATAAATATGTACACCCATGTCAAATTACAGCTTTATAGTGCTAAGCGTCTCTGAGCTAAGCCGCAGACAGACGGATAGACGGACAGACGGACGGACATGGCGAAACTATAAGGGTTCCTTGTTGACTACAGAACCCTAAAAACACAGACATAACAGAACTTTTTGCTTTTGAGTTTAAAAACGCATCACCGTTTACCTAAAAGTAGCAAATTCACTCGAATTTTCCTCGGATGTGAAAACGTTAGACAAACAACGGTCTCTGTAAGTGAAAAGTTTGGATGTTTCTGTTGTTAACCGGTCGCCAGAGAGAAAAAACTGGCCATGTGCGAGTCGGGCATCCGAATGAGGGTTCTATCGTCGCTTCACAATCCTTCTTCACATGCAATAAAATCAAATGCTTCATTGATTGTATACTGGAATACACACAATTTAAAAACTGATGCTCTTGATAACATTATAGAATATAAAATATACTCACGACGTTATCGAACGGGGGTAGACAGAGACTATGGTGCGCCACACACCACAATTCTGACGTACTTCTCTTGCCCCATCCTCATCCATACTCATATTTATTCTTTTTTTTTAAAGCCGGAATATCCCCAAATATTATGTCCTCTCATGTCTGTCACTACGTTTCTGACAGATACTCAAGCAAGCTATGAAGAATTAAAAAAAATTAAGTCTAATTTACTAATAGCATGGAAAAATATAGCATGAAATGTGTTGTACCCACTGTCCATTACAAGAGTCGACGGGAAAACTCTCCGTAACACTGGACAGAGCTTCGGTAGGTACTACAAGTGAAACGTGGATATTCTGAGTTTTCAGAATATCTCTGACTACCCCCCGGGGAATATAGTCGTAGCTTATGCTAAAAATATAACAAACAAATTAATATATAAATTCTAAACAGACATAATCGAAGTCTACTCTAAGCTTCGCAGAAAAATTTACTATCATCTTAGTATCTTTGTCATCAACGTCATAATATTATAAATATATGAGAATAAATAAATAAATAAATAGGACACAAAAAGAGAATTATACAATTTGGACTTCACGAGCTTTAAGAGAAATTTATTCCAAATGCGTAAATGCGTGCTGCATACAAACGAAGTCTGGTGATATTTTCAATACTAACCAATTAAAGTCAATGAAATTTTTCAGAAACAATCTAGTAACTAATCTCTACGTTTGTATGAAGTCAGATTTTCGTTAAAATATATAGTTTTAGTTCTAGGATTAATTTAAGATTTGTATGGAAATCTTTAAGGCACTGTAACTTTAAAACTTTTTAACGAAAATCTGACTTCATACAAGCATAAAGATTAGTTTCTAGATTGTTTCTGAAAAATGTCATTGACTTTAATTGGTAAGTATTGAAAACATCACCAGACTTCGTTTGTATGGAGCGCGCTCCGAATTATATTTCCTTAAGCTACACTGGCGAGAGGTTGCGCAGAATCGGGAAAAGTAGCGCTCTTTGGTTCGCTATTGGTCCCATAGTGAAAGTTGTTCAGTTTGATGGTCTAAGTAACCCCCTTAAAAGTTTTAAATGTTAATTTTTACTTTTGCAACACCTTGTATGGCTACAAATTCAATATTTTACAGATTCATTTCTCTCAGTTCAGGCTAAGCTATTAACAGTAACAAAAATAATCTAAATTATTAATGCCAATATTTCTAATTTTTAAAATTATGGCGTCCATCTTGGTTTTAGATGATTTAGCCAATGTCTAGTTTATGTAGCAGAAGTGCTTGATTTTATACGGTTATAAATGAATTTTGGTAACTTCAAGGGTTGTTTTTAGATAATAACACTATTCTGAGCCACCACTGGAGCTTCGTTGTAGGCCGAGGAGGGGGCAACCGACGACCAACACGCGACATGACCACCCAATAGCAGACATACAATGCGACTTTAGTCAAACATAAATATGACAAACGCTGCTTACTTAGATTAATGCATATCAAAATGATTTTGTATCGCCAAGATGAGTTAGTTACTCACGGAACCCAAAAAACCACACAATATCGACGTGCGGAACTCATAATTTAATTCTGTTTACATATGAAGTGGAAAAGTTGGGTTTACTTGTTGCAAAAATTAGGGAGTGCCGCCGTAAATTACTTAGTTGCTTGCTCTTTTGGTCTTATTCTTATAATGTATGGTAGTATAAATCTTAACTTTCTGAAAAAGTTTCATGATTTTCTACTTTGCATATGTACTCGTATTTTTCCTAGAGAAAGACTAGGTATAAGCCATTATGATTGAGTAGAAATTCTTCTACTCAATCATAATAGCCAACTTAGTTCGGCGTTATCACGTTTTTAGTTTTAGAGATCTATCGCAAAAGCTATTTTGGTGCATAGGCGATGTCGCAAGTGCACCGTAATGATGTCGCAACTAATGCCCTGCCGCGACATTGCAACTGAATCATCGCTTAAACACTGGCGTTGACTGAGCGTTATCGCCACGACATCGCAACTGAATCGTCGCAAATTTTAAACACAGGCGTTGACTGAGCTCTATCGCCGTGACATCGCCGCTGCTTCACTGATTGATCTCACAAATATCGTGACTATTAATGGATGCAGTGACGATGTCGCGGCGATATATCGTTCCGGCAACGCCTACGCTCAAAATTAGCTTGTGTAATATGGCCATTAGTTTGGGTTAGACAAAAAAGACCTTTGGACTTCAACATTTTCATAAGTGAACTGAAATCCTTACTAAAATTTCCGTTATTTTTCCAAAAGAAGGAATAAAAATGCTACAAAAATTGTATCATTTGTGATATTCATGTTAGTACCCATCATTTAAATAGTATCTCAGTAATATGTGATACCAGATTGATAATTATAAAAATTTCTTATTATTCACTATTTACGACACTGATGGCATATATAAATTCTCAACAGTCAGTACTTAAATAAAACCCACTATCCAATTATAATTTTCTCAGCAAACGCACAAAACAACAATGTTTGGTTGACATCTCTATCCACATCACTGAAGTAGAAATAAGAACTCAAAGGCAACAAAACTCCTTAATTGCCACATAAAACAGTCTTCACCCTTTTAATCATATCAAAAGAGCAATCTTCCGGCCGGATGGACGATGAACGACAGTTAAAATCTTTGCTTATTTTGCTCACTCTTAAACCAAAGAGTTAATGGTGAAAATTGTTTAGCAGATACCTCAATCTGCTATCGCGAGTAATCTCAAAAGTTCCAGGAATAACGACTCTATCATATTACCAATTCGTATTTGATTCGTGAAATTCTAATTCAGTGGTTTATGCTTTCATGTCGGGGCTGGCCTTTAATCTTAACATCGGTTTAGTTTTCCCAGGGCTTTAATTATGAAAATATTAATTTCTTTCACTGTTTGTAACGTGACTTCTTAACGGATGGAATGTGGGTTTCTTTTCAACATTTTAAAATATCATTACGTTTAATTAACTACATTTTTTAGATATTTGCGCCCATAGTTTGCATTCTAATGTTACAGAACGCTTTTTAATTATAAATTTAAATGTATAGTAGGCTTTTATTTATTGTAGAATAACTTGCTAATGACGTACAATCTACCTATAATGGCGCGTGTTCATTAAAAGCATTTGATGCGAGCAAACGAATAATATTTTGCTAGATATTTTGAGCCAAACATAATAACTAAGTTATCATTATAAGCTCAAATAAAATGACAATCGAACACTGAAGAAATTTTAACTTTACTGAGCATTGGCAGTCGATATTAAAACAATAAATTTAATGAAATATTCTCATTCAAGTGCATTCTTAATTTAGTAATTTTAAAACCTTACTTGAAAACTTAGTTGTGTTGTAGAATCTCTACGAAAAAATCATTCGATATTTATGTACAGCGCGTAACAAAAAACCCTAGTAATACTTAAGGAGGTGCTTCAGACCATCAAACGGAACAACTTTCACTATGGAGCCAACGTCGACAAAAAATAAAATAAATCAGCTGTCCCATACATTGGAGTCGAGTCGGTACTGCAGTAGATATTTTACATCACAACTATAGTAAAGTTTTCAATCAACGAAAAAAACGAGCGTTTTTTTCGCGATTTCGATGTTGGCTCCATCTTGAAAGTTGTTCAGTTTGATGGTCTGAAGCACCCCCTTAAGTATGGGTGTGTTTTTACACTTGAATGCTCTGAATTCATTGATTTTTGAATTCTCACATTGAATGATCATCAACCGATGATCCTGTTTACAACATTATTTATTCATTACGTAAAATGCACAAATAACAAAAACAATCAAGTTTTATACTGATCTGATCTATGTTGTACAGCCTACAAAGTCAATTAAGGACGTTCTGACCTCTTTTAGTGGCACACTTCTTAAATCTGATATAATCTAAAGGTTGAAAAACAATCACAATACATTTTTACCTTATCGCTTGAAAGTAAAAATAAATTTTGATTGTTCATCGTTGATAATTACCACAGTCATTGTAAAAAGTACTACTGGATAATAAAAACACTCGTATAGCGGTAGCAATATAGTAAAATTCATAGGTCCTTTAATTTTCGCGACAAATTAATTCAGTACTCACTAATAAAGTAATAAAACGAACACACCCAATAATTTTAATGCCATATTAACTTCAATTGAATAAACTATCCCTATTTACCTCTCTTTCTATCCTGAAGAGAGAAACCGAGAGAGCATCATCAAAACTAATAGCAAATAGAAATTCATACGCAATAGAAGCATAATACCAGTTTATTACACCATAAACTTTACTTAGCATTTTATCATGCGCGGCTTTACTACAATGTACGCCGAGACATTCATATATTAATAAATATTAATATTAAGGCATTAATTTTACGAGGCCTAAGAGGTGGAAACAAACAGGAGGCAAGTGAATATTTATAGCCTGACGTGCTTCCGATGTATAAAACGTTGGAAATGAAGAATGGACTCAGTGGTTTATGTGTATGGGAGAATTCGCTGGTGTCCGTTTTGGCCTTTTATTTATGAGGTGGGTAAAGGTTATTGAAAATTATATAAATCATTTGGTAAGCACTTCGTATCGAGTCGACTAGTGAATCGTGGATGTTATGTGGTTTCAGAATATCTCTGATCATCCCCTTGGGGAATAAAGTCATGAGCATATCGTCGGCTTACCGGCAAAACTCATTAACTGCCTAAAAGTCACTAACTCAGTTAGATACACCATGATACTCACCGCGTCCAGGTCTACAAGATGCAAAAACCGTTATTTTGATATCCCTTCTCGTTTAGATTTTACGACTTGCAAAAAGTCACTATGTTCCGTTTTTTGACATTCTTGTTGCAAGAAACTCATTTTATTTAAATAAGTTACTAGAATTTTTAAATGAGCTTTGAATAAAATTATCAACTTGAAATAATGAGTTCTCGTTGTAGAGGTTTACGTTGATTGAAGAAGAAAAATATATGTAAAATTCACTTGATGTAATTAATGAGTTTTAGGTGACAATCACACACCAAGAATAAACAATCCGCCTCTTTACAAACTTCACTAACATTGTATATCACGTTTTTGTTGTATCAAACTATTCATTTAGCTCAATGAAAAACATAGTAATCAAATATAATTACTTATGCATGGAATACGTCCTTTCCTAAAATTCACCAAACATTAGTTAGGTTAATACGCCCGTTACTAAAATTCACCTATCAATAGTTAGGTGAATTTTAGGAACGGACGTATTCCAAGCATAAGTAATTATGTTTGATTACTATGGTTTTCTTTGAGCTAAATGAACAGTTCGATATTACAAAAACGATTATTATTATTGTAACGTTGCGCGGCCTAAAATACTATAATTTAATATTCCACTTGGTAACAGTTTATGAAACTATAAACTTCCTTACTTATTTAATACTTTAATTACTTCTTATTATTAAAATTAATTATGTTTTATTTTAAGTAAAAGTTACATTGTGAAAATTGTGTTAGCTGTAGGTAATGCAATGTCATGTTTGCTAAATAAACTATGAATTTACTTTATTATTTCAAAGTGTGATCACCTTTAACGAGAAAGAAGAAGATTATTTTCATGCTACGAATTGATACCAAAAAGAAATGAGATGATGATTTCAAATATTAAAATGGTTAGTATAGCTTGTTTTACCACTTAATAATGTTCTTGTAAGCTTATCTAACAGATAGTTTGGCATATTTTTATGACAGATATGTCAAACAATTTGTCAGATAAGCTAACAAGAACATTATTAAGAAGTGGTGAAACAGACCCTGAATATCATATCATAAGTAAAGAGCTTAATTTTTATGTTACCTTTTAATTCTTTATTTTTACTGTTGTAAGACGTGTTTAAGACTAACCTCCGTATTCTTAGTAGCTTTCTTAAAATTTCCTCAGCCGAGTTAGGACGTTTTTAGCATAATTTGTATGACAAAAAAGTCTAAAACGTCCTCGACTCGACTGAGGGAATCTCAAGAAAACAACTAAGAATACGGGTGTAAAAGCCTGTTTCACCACTTCTTAATAAGATCGTGTCAGCTTATCTGACAAATATCTTTCAGACAACATAATAATAATTATGTCAAACGATAAGTCACATAACCTAAGTTTTTTATTAATTATTAAGATAAACAAAAAACCCGACTGCATAAAAAACCTATTAACTGAAAAGAGAAAAACAAGCTCTATCATCACTAATCAGCTATAACAACTTTGTTTGAGCAAATATAATTTGATTGTTATTAGGTAGGTATTGACACTAAGCTCATCTATTCTTAGACCGCATTCCATCTCTTTCAAATCAGTCAGACAACTGTCCATATAAAGATTGAAGAGCCATGGCGACGCAACACATCCCTGTCTAACACCTCTAGAGATGTTAAACCAGTCTGTGTACGCCCCATTAACTCTGATACAGGCTTTAGAGCCCTCATAGAGGGACTTCAAAGCCTGCACTAAGCGATCATCAACCTCATATGCTGACAGTGTCGACCACATTTTACTCCTGTTCACTCGGTCATATGCCTTTTCAAGATCTACAAAGGCGCAGAATACTTTTTGGTGTTTTTCTAAGTATTTCTCTGAAATGCACCTTAAAGAAAAGACTTGATCCATGCAACTCATACCTCTTCTGAATCCCGCTTGTACGTCCCACATTTTTTCATCCGTTACATTCATCACTCTCTCAATCAAAACTTTAGCATACAGTTTGCCAACTACACTAAGAAGGCTGATGCCGCGGTAGTTCTTGCATTCTTGCTGTGAACCTTTGCCTTTGTATAATGGGACGATGACGGCTTTGCACCAGTCATCTGGTACTCGACCGTCTCTCCAGCATATATTAAAAAGTTTCCACAGCAAGCTTGTCACTACACTTTTGCCACTTCTTAGCATTTCGACATTCACCCTGTCACACCCTGCAGCTTTACCTAGTTTCATACTTTTTAACGCTTTCACTATTTCATCTCCCGTAATTTCTTCATCCATCCCTATCTCTGAGCATGCTGGCTCTGAGTTTTCTCCGCTATCGGGAGCCACATCTTCGCATCAAAAAGCTGCTCAAAGTAATTCTTCCAACGCTCTAATACCAGTCTTTCTTCGTTCAGCACTCTTCCATCCTCGTCTCTTATCCTCCTTCTCATTCATCACTCATTCGCTCTCAGGCCCATCCTGAACACGCACCACTCAGACTTCCCTCTCAACAGGGGCTTCGTCAGGATGTCTGCCACCATTTTAGCAGTTTCCACATAATCGATCACGATTATGCCAGACTCTACTGTTTCTCTTATGAAATGGTACCGAACATCAACATGTTTAGTGCGCTGATGATGCACAGGATTTGTAGCGATGGCTATTGCAGATTGACTGTCACTGTGTATGTATATAGCCTCTGAAGGAAGTCCTTCCACCAACTCTGTCATAAACCTGCTTAAGAAGATAGCTTCCTTTGCAGCTTCTGACATAGCTACATATTCAGCTTCCGCTGTTGAGAGAGCGACAGTCCTTTGTTTCTTGCTTTCCCATACTACTGCTCCTCCTTGCATAAGATATGCAAACCCGGAGAAAGACCTTCTGTCTGTTATGTCTCCAGCGTGATCAGCATCTGCATAAGCTTCAACTAACCTTGCATGTGTATTTCCCTTTTCGTAGGTAAGTTGAAGACCCTTGTTACCTTTTAGATATCTCAGTACTCTTTTAGCAGCTATCCAGTGCTCCATGGAATAGCATGAGTTAAACTGACTGAGGAAACTCACGACGTAGGCTATATCTGGTCGAGTGCATTGGGCCAGATATAATAATGAACCTATTAGCCCTTGGTAAGGTATATTCGTCTCACCAATCTCTTTCGGCTTCCAAGGTCTTTCATCTCAAACTTGGTCATAAGATCTCGTTTGACCTTCTTTATCTCCTCTGCATCATTCCAGAAGATCAACATTTCATCAACGTACACAGCCAAGATGATTATGAAAGTTTTTGGTTGAAAAGTTTAAGTACCTAATATCTAAATAATTGAGACTGATTTGCAATTTGTATGTTCCTACATAGTTTTAACATAGTTGTAAGTGATTCAAAAATCACTACTTGTCTAATTGTAAAAAACGGTAACTGCCAATAGTCATCAACTATTTCTTTTGGCCTTTTAAAAAAAAACTGACAGTCCGATTGGATATTTTTTCATTTAATTTTGTTAATAAACGTTTATTACTACCGAATGCGTTTTCACTTATTCGACTAAAATCCCACAAACAAAATTATGAACGATAACATTTCAAATCGTTTTTTGCGTTTCCTGTAAAGTTTGGGAACGATCACTTAATGAGTTTTGCCGGTAAGCCGACGATATGCTTCGTGTCGAGTTATTGAGTAAGATTTATAACACCTTTGAATCAGGGTAGTTTTGAAGTCGGAACAGGGTGCTTTAGATTATCAAACTGAACAACAGTGAAATTGCGAAAAAAAAAATGTTCTTTCATATTTGTTGAGAAGAGATATACATTTTCTATGGAACAGCAGATTTTTTTACGATTTCAATGTTGTCTTCATAGTAAAAGTTGTTCAGTTTGATGGTCTGACACACTCTGTTCCGGCTTCAAAACGACGCCGATTCCACGGTGTATAAATAAAATATTTCCATTAATTCAATTTAGCCAAAGTACCAATTCGCTAAATGATTTTACTTGTAAAAAGAACGCCATAAGAATACCTTTCAGTTCCGTAACAAAACGGTTCGTAAAATGTTTATTGAATAATCAAAGACGGCGTTTACGTAAAATCTGAAGTCAAATTTTATCGTGAAATAACAGAAATAAAATACGAACCTATCAATAAAAGGGGACGGAGCAATGAAGCTAAAGTTTTTCGTGAAACTCCCCAAGAATAACGATGATATCCATAACTCAGTGAAGAGACGAAACGAAAGAAACTAAACAAAAATAAGAGACAGTGTTTGTGAATCGACTCCCAAGTTTATTTTCAAAGGGCCATAATCATCTAGAAGCGAACTTTATTACGCTTTACGACGATCCTTAGATGTGAAACGTAAACAGTGGCACGGGGGGAATATACAAAATGTAAACAAATTAGCGAACAAGATACCGAAGAATTTTGATACTAGATTTTCCTCGCGGGTTCCCACCAAGTTTGTAACATTGATTTTACTTAAACATTTCAATTAAGTAACCTTACCTGCCGTGCAGGAGGCGATGGTTCGAACCACGTCTCGGTCGACTCATACCAATGAGTTTTTCGGAATATATGTACGATTTGCAACCCCACAGGCTTTTCGGTGAAGGAAAACATCGTGAGGAAACCTGCATGCTTCAACTTCGAGGCATGTATTGTACCCACTGTCCATTATAAGTGGCAACGGGCTCATCCCCCGTCACACTGGACAGAGTTTCGATATTACTGGTGAAACGTGGATGTTCTGAGGTTTCAGAATATGTCTGACTACCCCCTCGGGGAATATAGACGTGAGCTGCTTATCCTTATTTCAATTAATTTGGTTTATAAATAACGAGTAAATAACTTATTTGGATTATACTGAATCTAAGAAGTCAGAGTACTTCAAATATGTTGTGGAAATATGGAAGACTTTAATATCTAAAACGTTATTCAGTTACCAATATATTATGAGCAATATTTTTTATATCTTTTGAAACGTACAGACATCCAGTTCGTGAGTTTTATGTAACATGTCATAAAATAACAGTAAACTTCCTTGTTATTTTATTTTCACACTTCAATGAACTGTGTATCTTATTATTAGCAAACATAGGTTCACTTTATTTTAATATAACATCATAAAGTCGATCGATCGATTGTAACAATGTAAACATATTTTTTTGTTTAAGTGCTTTCCAGTTATTAATTTAAATTGCTATTTTGCTACCCCAATGGGACACAGGCTTGAGTATATGTATGTATATATATGTATGAAATTCATCGAAAAAAAGCATTTAAACATAATTTCTTGATTATTTTCTGCGTAGACTTATTAGTAAGATAAACATTTCCTAGCCCAACATGATAAGATATTACAACAGTGGCCTTTTCGAGCCTACCCGGGCTGTCCTGAGGACCTGACACAACATACACTTAAGGGTATATTACTGTTGGCGCGCTCCATACAAACGAAGTCTGGTGATATTTTCAATACTAACAAATTAAACTCAATGAAATTTTGCAGAAGCAATCTAGAAACAAATCTCTATGCTTGTATCGTGTCAGATTTTCCTTAAAATGTACAGTTTTAAAGTTACAGTGCCTCAAAGATTTCCATACAAATCTTAAATTAATCCTAGCATTGAAACTGTATATTATAACGAAAATCGGAATAAACTTCTCTTAAGACCCTTCGATGGCTTCAGACGCTGAATGTAGACCTGATGAACCTATGCCTACCAACCAAATTCGCCATACGCATGAATAAAAATGATGATCCAGAGAAAAAAGACAACATTCAAATTAATATTTACACAATGTTTAGTTAGAGAAAAATTCAATTTATGACTCGTGCCAATTTTTGCCCGCGATTTCATCCGCATGAAGGTTAGGTCTTCTCCATTGTAGCGAGATAAAATGTATACCAGTTTTTAAGTTTAAAAATAAACTTTTAAATACAAATGTTTCATCAAAATCGGTCCAATAGTTTTTATTTGATGCTACAACAAACGAACATACAAACAAATAAACAGACAGACAAAAAATTTAATATCTCGGTGATTTGATGTCATTGTATAGACAGATACTCTTCTGTTATAATTTAAAATAGTATAGATATAGTAAAATGAAATAAAAAGTAGTAAGTAAGATGTAGAGCATAACATCGAAAAATCCAGACCCAAAAATCATAACAACATTTTACATCCTGTAACTCCCTGCAGCAATAAACTCATCTGCACTTCAAGCAAAAAAGTATTAAAACAGAACATTTAACATCTCCACCCATGTGTCGAGTAATAGCGAGGCGTCAAAAGATATGCAGATGTATCTTGTAATTATACTTTTTATTTTCCTTCGAAGAGAAACGGTACAAAGAGCTGACATTTTTATGCTAAAATATGGAGATAAAGTCATTAGCAATTTTTACTGTAATGAGAAGATGTCGCTTGGGTTCAAATGGCCCTTCCCGGTATGGTCAGCAAAATATTATCATATAAATTTCTCCATCTACAGCGAAAGGAATTTAGCAGAATCTACTTTGGGCTTATTAAATTGGTTTTTATTTCGCGGTGATATTACTACCCCAACCTTTTTTTGAACTTTTTTCTTCTGAAGGGCATTGAACTTTTCTTTGAACAACAGAGTAGGAAGATCTTTGTTGGACTTGATGGAGACCGTTTCCTTTGTTTTTAATGCTTCCCAGGATCAACAGTGTAATAAGGTTTTCATTATGTCTTTTTACGTCTTTCCGAATAACATATATCATTCGCTGTGTTTAATATTTCTTTTAATTATGAACAATAATGTACGTACTTAACGTATAACTTGTAGATTTTAGCTAAACGACTAGCTTATGGTCACGACTATATTCCCCGAGGGGGTTAGTCAGAGATATTCTGAAACCTCAGAACATCCACGTTTCACTAGTAGTACCGAAACTCTGTCCAGTGTGACGGGGAGTGAGCCCGTCGCCACTTATATTGGACAGTGGGTACAATAAATGCCTCGAAATTGAAGCATGTAGGTTTTCTCACGATGTTTTCACGCTAAACGATGAAAGAAGAACGAAGAAGAAAGACATTCTGTTACTATCTGGTCGTTACCAAATGAAACACATCTATTGCACAAATTATCTAAAAGATTATGACGTCATAACTTCTAAAATTTTCAAAACATCTTGTTCACATCATAAAACATGTCTCCAACTAAAAATCATACCATCATTTGACATCTAAAATTATTATCTCACGACGTAGCGTTTATTTTTACTGCCGTCATTTCTATTAGTTATTTTTGGGCGTTCATTGTTATTGTAGTATCCCAGGCGAGTGACGAACTCTTAATTTCCAGTAAATCGAGGCGCTCTTTAGAGATGGCCTGCATCTGAAATAACACTGGGTGAAGCAGGATTAAGGGCGAACGCAGACTCGCGATTGGAGCTAATTTAAGAAGATATATACTGAAGTAAGTAAAGTATAAGACATTGCCAATATCAAGAAGTTTAAAAGAGTCATGTGGGGAATATATTTTTGTAACGAAGTTTCATCAACACATTCATAGTTGTAGTTGTAGCAATGTTTCTGACCACCCTGAAAGCGATTATGGTCGTTAAACTTAACCACAATAAAGTTTAATTAAAATATTACTCAAAAAACCAAAAATAATTTACTTGTATAAACAATGCTTTCTATGCCTCATTATTAATAAATTAAAAGTATTCCCAGCATGCTCACGACCATTTTCCCCGAGGGGGGTAGTCAGAGATATTCTGAAGCCTCAGAACATTCATGTTTCACTAGTAGTACCGAAACTCTGTTCAGTGTGACGGGGAGCGAGCCCGTCGCCACTTATAATGTACATTGATTAAAAAATCATTGATTATCTGAAAGATATAATTCATATTGCAAGTTAAACAAAACTAAATCGCGCATTTAAGGAAGCCCTAAGCAGATCAGCAGTGGATAATCTCATCGATATATCAAGAGATTGAGAACTACGAATGGAAATCATCAACGACGGGAAGTGAGAATCAAACTTTACTTTGAACCAAATTCGTACAATTTACGTATTTTAAATAAACATAATATTAAATGGCAATGCTTTTAAGATTGTTATTGATCCTATTTCCAATTTTATACAAAAAGGTGAGAGAAATGACCCATTGTCATTTGGTGACGTACTATTTTTATTAGTAAACATGGTGTAGGGAAAAGTAAAATTAATCTTTAAACCACATACTCTACCCATCAATCAGAACTTTTACTATAAGCAAAAAAAATCTGCTGTTGCATACATTTGAGTCGAGTAGGTATTGGAGATTAGTATGGGAAGGCAGATTTTTGCTCCAATCGCTTTGCTCCCATAGTAAAAGTTGTTCAGTTTAATGGGGTTTAAAGGTTAATAATCATACTTTTCCTTACACCCTGTATACTTGTATAAAGGGTCCTTCTTAATATGCTGACACTTTTTAAGGGGATGATCAGAACGTCATACTGCATATCTTGTATATATTGTATAATATATTTATTGTTTGTGTACACAATAAGTTTGCCTTGTAATTATTAACTGTCTCTTTTGCGGGTCTGCTGGAAGAAATCTCTTCAGAGATAAGCTCGCCCTTTGTACATGTTTTCTCAACTTTGTATATTATTATGTCTTTGTGTACAATAAAGTGTTATAATAATATCTTTCTCTGTGACACCAACATCGAAATCGCGAAAAAAAAATACAGCTGTTCCATATAAAACTGCAAACCTACTCGAGCCAAATGTATGGGAAAGCAAATTTTTTTTTTGCAATTTCGATGTTTTTTCCCATAGAGAAAGTTGTTCAGTTTAATGGTCTGATCACCACCTTATAAAAGTGTCAGCATATTTAGAAGGACCCTGTATAGCCGACAGTGATAAACAAATGACACCGTTCATTAGAAATCAGTATCGTAATTTGAGGAAAAGCACTAACGCAACAATTTGGTGAGTCACTTCGTCAGCTTTTATCTTATCGTAAACACCCAGGGCTTGTATTCTAATATATATACTAATATATACCCGTATTTTTTCCATCTTTTCTAGCTTTGACTTTATTAAAAACCCTTTGAAGAATAAAATCTTAAGAAATCAGATTTCTTGGATATTCCTATGAAACTAAACACCAAGACGTATCTTTATAAAGCTTTTCGATCTGAAAAATCTTAGTAAAGTACAACCGTCTTTCATTTTTAATAGGACTGTCGGGAGTTCTTATGAAATTTTCTTGCAAACAGAAGTTTTCTTTGACTTTGCTTTAAGAGATGATAGTCTTGTGACAGCCCTTGCTATATGAGACCTACGAAAATGTCCTGTGTTATCCTACAGTCGTGGTTTACGGGCACTTTACGTAATGACCGATTTCATTAAACGCCTCGTAAGACACTCTAAAGTACTGTGTAGTGCATTTCGATAACGAAAGCTCATTCTCGAAATTGTATTATTAAGGCATATACCATAGTGTTGAGTAATTGAACACTGACGCTCAGTTGCAGAAACGCTCATTAGAGTTTATCCTCCATTAAATCTCTTGCTGTCACTTTTTGTCTTGTTGACGTAGTAATAGCTAGCAAGAGATTTAATGGCGGATTAACTCTAATGAGTGTTTCTGTAACTTAGCGTCAGTAGGCTAAAGCGTTGTTTGTTTCAATTGTTTTAGCGCGGTGGAATATGGCCTAGAAAGATTTAACCACTCGTTCTAGAGTATGGCATACTCCCTCTCTACTTTAGAGAGAGGTTGTATTTGTATTGCAGTCGGATTCTATAGGTTATAATTATACACCTAAGCTTAATAATTTACTGTTTTTAAGGTACATAACAAATTACTGTTTTAAGTACTGCCAAGCTAGCTTTCAGTCCTGAAAAGGCAGTAAAAATATTTGCAAGTAATTAGTATTACTTTTACATGTGCATTATCTGAGAAAACCGGAAGAATCCAGGACAATGTCTATTTACCCGACTGCGACAGAAGGAGGGTTATGTTTTTCGAGCGTATGTATGTATGTATGTATGTATGTAAGTATGTATGTATGTATGTATGTTTCTATGTCTATTTCTTTGGCACGGCCTACAGCCTAAACAGCTTGATGGATTTTAACGTATGAAGTGTCATTGGATTCGTAAAAATCGTGAGAGTGACATAGGGTATATTATTTTGAGATGGCATCTACGAATTAAAAAAGAAAAAAGTAAGTTAAAAATTACAATATTTTGACTATTATATAAGAGAATGCAGGCGATCTTCCACAACGAATATAATAGAATGTAATAAAGTGTAGAATATAATAGAGTGTACTATCACTCTTAATACGAAATAGCCCTCTGCTATTAGTCTTGTTAAGTTAATGCTACATTTTTTTCAATTATTTTGTGGAAAAAAAAACACATTCGAAAAAAAAAAATCTGTCGTGACAAATTCACCAAAGAAGAGAATAGGCGCAGTTATACGTTACCGACAAAAGCTGAACTTCTGTAGTATAATAGGAATACATCTGAAAAAGAAAATTAAATATGACTTTCCGCTTTAAGCTTCATTCAGTAATCACAACCTAAGATAGTAGTAAACGCAATGTGAGCGGTGCGACGAGCGACACGAATAAACACCTCAAGTGGTGACTAAATACATTTGTTCCAGGACATCTCAGTTAAGGGCCTATGTCGAAAAATAATTGAAGCGAAATGGGCGTGGCTTAGTCGCAGCAAGCGCCCCGCGCCCCGCTACCGAACATCGTCGCGCACTAGCCCGCGAAAATCAAATCACTCAAAATGCGTAGAAGACGCTTCGCTGTTAAGATATTATTAGTACCTTTTGTCGTATGAAAAAACACAATATATCTTAATTAAGTATCGTTCTATTTATCCTCCTTGATCAATTATTAATTTATTACAGGATCAATTACGGACAACCAATTTATAGATAGAAACAATACCTAACTAACGATACTCTTTAATTGATTTCACTTAAAAAACTTAAAACTCATTAATATCATACCGAAAATCACTGTACCTATCTAGAAGGAAAAAACTATCATTACAGGATTTTGTTTTACTTTATAGTACGAGAGCTACCTGTTGGTACTTTACTTTTCAATAGGTCCCGTAATCAAATCAATTCACTTCTTATTTTGTACTTGTAATTGATATAATACAAGTCAAAACATTCTATGGTCAAAACATACCGACTATCTAGATGAAACCTGGAAGTTATTTTACGCCGTCAACAAAAATGTAAGAAGAACATGAAAAAATAAGTTTCGTAATACTGCAATAATGGTAGGATTAAACGAACTTACCTGAAGTGAAGTTCTATCCTAATTATATGAAGTACTTAGTCCGAGACATAACTATGTAGTAATCGCTATCTTGCGTGTATCCGCGTCCTTTAAATCTATGGAAAAAAAACAAAAAACGTGTCTCCGAACGTCATCTACCTGTCAAAGTCATTAGTTCAGAGCTAACTGGTAGTAACTGGGTATGCGGAGGGTGGGAAGTAGGTATATGTCTCGGACTAAGTACTTCATATAATTAGGATAGAACTTCACTTCAGGTAAGTTCGTTTAATCCTACCATTATATTTCGTACTTAGTCCGAGACATAACTATGTAGATGTTTAGAGGAAACAACATCTTAAACTAAAACAAACTCGTCTGTTGTGAACTTAAGAGTCACAACTAAGAACAACACCTTGTAAGTTATAGGTAGGTATAGTAGTACCTATCCACAAAATGAGATTAGTAAATCACAATCATACAATATTAGTCAAAATCAGACAGTAATAAATTAACAACATTTTGTTAACTAATATTATGTATAATTAGGTACCTATGTGAGTACCTCAAACTGCTTCTCCCACTTTAATCTGTCTGATCACTGTCAGACTCTAAATTGTTGAGGTTCTAGTAGAACGACATAGGTATTGTTTTTAAAATATTATCGACTGTAAGCCTTCTATGTGGGAGGGTGCGCTGCAACCCATATAGTCGAATGGGACGATGCCATGATGACCTACAAAATAAAAATAAAACTTTCGAAACTAATATCTGTACCCTGAGCAGACGCCTTTAAAACAGTATGGTATAACAATCTTCTATCATGAATTGATTCATGGCTTATGACTCATAATATGAGAAATACACATAATTAGGTGCAGGGATACTAAATTTGATTTCTTAATCTGAAGATTAAGTAAAAAGTAATTACTATCTAACTTTCGGATAGTTTACCTAAATTTTAGGACATAACGCGTTTAAGACATTTTGCGTTTAGGACATTCCGCGATTAGGTCATTTTGCGATTAGGACATTATTCAATTCAATTCAATTCAATTCAATATAATTTTATTCAATATAGGAGCTTACAGCACACTTATCAAACGTCAAATCTTTTTTAAAGCTACCACCACTATAAGTTTAAGTCATTTCGCGTTGACAAATTAGGTCTTTATGCGTCGACACCAATCAACCAAAAATTGAGTGGACCACTATTAAGTATTGTAAGACATGATGTGAGTCCCATATACTAACATAATTTGGTTTAGAAGGGCGTAATTTGAATAACCTTTAAACCCGCGTTTTAAACTAGAACGCGTTTCATCAGAACATTGCCGATATGAGTGTTATTATCCATTATGAGATGTAGGATAGGTGATGCATTATTTCAGAATCACCGTTATCAATAACAGAAGTATGTAAAATACATTAACTCAAATAGAAACCTCTAAAAATACCTAATTTGACTAACAAAATGGCCTCCACTGACGTAGACTATAGAATTCTATCAGTATTTTATATAAAGAGGTTTTGAGAAAATTTGCCCGATATCATTTTGACATTTATTTAACCTAGGAATAAGTTTCCTGTCTAGGATCTCATGATAATGTATAAGACAGAGAGTGTTCAAATATAACTGTTTCTAAGACTGTCCAGTTCTTTCAGCAGTGGGTACCAAGGCTGAGAGAATCTGATTGGAACACTAAAGAACATAGAAAAATGTTGTCTACTTAACCCTCTACATTCCATGCGAAAGGGTATCTAAGCAATGAAACATACTTTTCACACAAATCGAACTTAGAATTAATCATATCTAAAACTTTCTGAGAAAAAACTCATTCAGTAAGTCAACCTATAATTAGGTATCTATGTGATTCTCTCCTTTATCTCTTCAGGGATAAGGTCTTGTAATGAAATTAAGTGTAATGTAGACTGAATTGATCCACACACTGTCAGATATATTTGGATTTGGCTACTATTTAAAATAGGTTACTGACTGTCTACACAATACACTCTTTAAAAGATATCTCCATTGTGTTATGTGTGATTTTACCTTATTAAAGTTTTACATTGATTCTGATTCTTTAAAGTAAACAATGCTACGAATGGCTTAGTTCGTTTTCATGAAATTCTTTCTCTAGTTCTAATAGATTAGAACTATGTAGCAGGCGTATGTTGGACCTATGATGTAGCAGGCTTCGGAGTCCTGAATTTATACTAAATAAAAGTTGTTATAATGTACCTACTATGCATTTTTGATTAAACTGAAACCCTTGAACTTTTAACCCATTTAACTCAGTATATTTTTGCACATGTAGGTGACATAGGTACATATTAATATCCAGATTCTTTGTAAAATTATAAATATACGTAAACAAAGCCCTATGCTGCCACACAACTGATACCAAATTGTATAACCACATTATAAAATCTTTAATTGATCATGACTATGGTCAGATATTAGTTAAGTAGATTGAGCAGTGGATGATAAAAATATATTACTTTTAATAGAACCTAGCTATGTTTATGCTAATGGAACCTAGAGATTCCCAATAATCTTTAGCCTTATAACAATATTTAAGTTTTAAGCAAACTTGGTAAGTAAGTACCATTGAGGTATAGATACATTATCATGGTATCAGGTATTGTCCTAAGAAAAGGACAGGACATGCTCCATTTATGGATTTTAACTGTCTTGTAAATACAGTCAGAGCCGGCCTAGCCAGCCAGGCTAGTTTATTGGGTAGGCCATCCCATTTAAATAATGAATCATTATTTAAGTAATTGAAATATTCAAATACTTTTTATGAGCCATATTGTTTTATTGTTACTAAATACTTAGAAAAGAATTAATTTTCAATTTTAATTATTTATCAGCATTTATTATTTTATTTCAGAATTTTTATAACATGTAATTAACATGAAGGTTATGGACTACTCAAAGGATGGAGCCCCTTTTCAACCTAAATACAACTTGATCATTAGTGATATTATAATAACAAATGAGAAAATATGATGGGTCTAGCAGCAAATTTTACCTAAAAGGGTATCATTTGTTATATTACTTCAATTATAAAAATGTTTACGTGGATGTCCTGAGGTTTCAGAACATCTCTGACCACCCCCTCGGGGAGTAAAGTCGTGAGCATATGCTTATGCTATAATACTTTTAAGTCCAGCGGCAAACTCTTCCTCAAAGGGTATTTTATTTATTAGGTCATTAGTGATATTACCAAAATTGTACATCTAAGTAAATATTTGAGTCTAGCGATAAGCTTTATCACAAAGGGTACTGCACCCGTCCCTATCTGGTGGATAGGGTAACAGTTTGGGTTGATGCAGAGGTTGGTGTTACCAGAATGGCTTGTGAACAGCTACAATAGATCTGTTCAGGTTGCGGTAGCTATTGGTCATTAACCAAGCCCTTACCCCCAAATAATAATGGCTTGTGACCTCTGCACTTTCTTTCTGTACTGTATGACAAAAAGTTTGAGGCTGGATTTACTTTGGGTTTCATACTGTTTGAACCTTTCTTTATTGTCAGAAAATTCACATGTCATCCAGCTTTGTGCAAAGGAATTCTGTTTACTAATTTTCCTTTTATGAACTAGATAAATATTTTTGTCAACAAAAGGTGCAATAAGCTGTTATCAAAATCCAATTTACCTGGAGATGCAGCATGCTAAGCTTGGAGAATCTGTCAGCAACTTTAATTGGTGCCAATTTATTGAAATCTTCTCTTGAGAGAAGGATTATTGTGTTGTAGGCTGTGTGGCTGACGCTACCTTTAATGCCACTAACAATCTTGTAATAATGTATCTTAGCCTAGTACCAGATTGTTTCAAAATGCCGGGCAGTTCCAAAATTATTTAGGGTGCAGTTTTATATTTAGATAATGCATTTTTTATCTCTTTGTGTTCATACTATTGACTGTAACATTCTCAATCTGAGAGTAGATTGTCTCTGTCACCTTACCAAGCTGTCTTCTAACCTAACCTAGTTAGGTGCGTAGCAGTGCCTGAGGCTAATTTAATCGACTGAGTGTGACTAATGTGCAGTTATTAATTAAATACTGAATATTGTAATTATGATTTGATATCTCAGGATTTCGCTCAATGTCTATCTCAGGATCAACATAGAGGTATTACCTACCTACAGAGTAAAAGGTTTTTACCAACTAGCCCCAAACATGTTAATACCCGGAACATAGCTACAGGCAACACCCACTGTTCAGAGTTATGTCTTCCCAACGGGAAACAACCAGGTTTAGATAAATGAGGCATCAATGACTATCTTATAATCAGGCAAATAAACGGACAAAAACAAAAATACTTTCCAACGGAAAGATGTATAACTGTCACACAATTACGAGCAATATATTAATAAAATTACAAGCTGAGGCCAGTAACCTCTTTCCCAACGGGAATTTGAATGGTAAGAAAGAATAAACATTCATCCTCATAATAATTCAGCAAATATTACGTCATTCTGAACACAATTGGTCACTGGGCACCGGAGCCGGTGTCGGCTGTCTTTCCAATTAAAGATTCTGTGCCATAAATGATTCTATTCTATCCCCTACGGAAAAGTCGTCATCATCATCATCAAACCTAGAACCTTTCAAGGGCTAACGGCACAGGAGCTGACATGATCTTTCCCAACGGTAGAAGTGTATGCGTGGCTAATATGCAAAAGAGCTGTAATGACTACCTTCCCAACGGGACCGTGTCTCTTTGTTTGAAACTCAAACCAGCTTGGGCAATGGGACAAGTACTGGCCTGATCTTTTGCAACGGTAAAAGTGCATGAGTGGCTAGTAAGCAAAAGAGCTGTAATGACTACCTTCCCAACGGGATCGTGTCTCTTTGTTTGAAACTCAAACGTGCTTGGGCAATCGGCACAAGTAATGGCTTGATCTTTCCCAACGTTAAAAGTGCATGTGTGGCTAATAGGCAAAAGAGCTGTAATAACTACCTTCCCAATGGGAACGTGTCTGTTTGAAACTCAAAAGTGTTTGGGCAATGGGCACAGTATTGGTATGGCCTTTCCCCACGGGAAAACAAGTGCATGGTCGAAACTCAAGCATGCATAGTGCAACGGGCCCAGGGTCTGCCATCGGCGTCGGCTGTCTTTCCACAACGGGAAAGAGTATGAACGTAACACGTTCATACGTGTGCCGGCAAGGGCACGGGAACCGGCTTTCGTATACTTCTTTCCCCACGGGAAAGCGCATCTTCGAAACTCGTAAATGCGTGGACACATTGTGTCGGGCCGGGGAGGGGATCCAATCCCCCGTAGCATGTAGGTAAACTTTTTCAATAACAGAAACAAAAAGAATAAATTGTGTACGTACCTTGTCGTAATTTACCATAATTTACTAAGTCAATCTCTCCTCCAACTTATGTATCCTTCACTTCCATCTTTCCTTATTGTCTTCACACTTAATTCTTTCCATTTTATACACAAAAGAACTTATAATTTAACTTATAAAACTTTAAAATTTTCATTTTCAACAAGGATCGCGTTTACGCGCGATAAACGAATGACTTTGACAGGTAGATGACGTTCGGAGACACGTTTTTTGTTTTTTTTCCATAGATTTAAAGGACGCGGATACACGCAAGATAGCGATTACTACATAGTTATGTCTCGGACTAAGTACGAAATATAATCTCAGTTATTCTCGATACCACAAGAACTTTCAGGTTGAGAAGTTGTATAACACTCATAAACCTATTTTGAAAATCCATAGTTAATTCTAAAATACCTCGCATCCCTCAGATGCATGGCATAGCATTGAAGGATGAGGATGATGCAGGATATTATAACAGGTATGAATGAATTTTAAAATGGTAAATCAACATTTATTTACATTAGTACATTACGATAAGTGTGACTTAAGTAGTTCATTATTGCACAGCGTGAAGTTAGCACCCGAGCACAAGCAAGGGTGCTAAACGTATATGCAGGTTTAGGTCACAGAGTGAAGGAAAATCATTTACAACTTACTACCTTTTCTTTTCTCTCATACTTCTGGTATGTTCCTGCCTACGTTTCAAATTTAATGTTTTATTCCGTTTTGTTTTTCATTATCACTGTTTCTCCTAGTACCCCAGGAAAATTAGGTGAAAAAAAGAGTCAACCTCGGAATGAGAGATAATAAGCTACAAACTTCTTTAAATCATCGTTATGACATCCTATACGTTAGGTAAAATGTCACATAAAATCTCGTTTATGCAGGTCAAAAGATTCAAGGTAAAATGTCAAAAAACAGGTCTTTAGGAAATATCTTCTTTTCTATGCTCTAAATGACCTTTGAAGTTTTAAAAAAAATTGTAGAACTTTAAATTTTCTTCAAATTTGGTCATTTTGGAAAGAAGACGACATGAAGATTCCGAACAACTACAAAAACTCACTCAAACGGCTGCACAACCTAGAGAAGAAACTAGACCGAGATGAAGAGCTGAAAAAGAAATATGAAGAAAGAATGCAAACCCTCTTCACTTTGGACTACGCCGAGGAAGCTACCACACCGCCGGTGCCAAATAAAACATGGTACCTACCCCACTTCGCGGTCATTAACCCCGCGAAACCGAAGATAAGAGTAGTACACAACGCCACAGCGAAGACAGCCGGACGCAGCCTGAACGATATGCTACTCTGCGGTCCAGACTTGCTGCAATCTCTGCCGGGAGTTGTAATGCGATTTCGTCAACACCAACACGCCGTGTCAGCTGACATAAAGGAATTAATGTTTATGCAAATATGAGTTCAAGAGGACGACAGAGAGGCACTACGATTTCTATAGCGGGGCGACGAGAGAGGGAACCAGCGACCGCGAGAGTACCGCATGACGTCGGTGATATTCGGCGCGATGTCATCACCATGCACCGCGCTATACGTGAAGAATAGAAATGCTTCAGACTTCAAAGAAAAGTATCCTGCAGCCAAGCGAGCCATTGAAAAGGACCACTACATGGACGACTACATAACAAGTTTTCCGACCGAAAAAGAAGCCAAAGAAGTATCGAAATCAGTCAACTACATTTATCGACAAGCCGGCTTCGAGCTATGCGGATGGGTGTCCAATACAAATTCAGTAGTACAGCAGTTTTCCGCCAACTCGGGCGGCGCCACGGTCTCTATCGGCGGGAGCGAGGTCCGATGGTACAACGGGCCGAGCTTCCTACGAAACCACGAACGAGAATGGCCACAAGAGACGAAGACAGAAGCACCGAAGACAGGAGAAGAGAGGGGACTTGTCACGTCACCCACCAGCGACCTGACCACGCTCACCTACCTCGAATCGAGCGATTTTCGTCGTTCCCACTTTTGCTACGAGCTACGGTGCGCATGCTACAGTTCGTCAATTTATGTCGAAAATTGTGGAAAAATCCCCAATCCGGAAACACTGAGTGCAAATTTCAAAGAAAACCCGACAAGGCGGCGCGGCGATATCTAAAGGTAGGTATATCGGTAGCGGTAGCCATATTGGTCATCAATCAGCCAATAAGAGCGTAGCAAGTCGCCCGCGGTTTGCGCGCGAAAGAAACTACCATCGTAGTCCCGGGGTTGGCAACCATTTCACCCTGTGTCGTCGCAGGCGCCGTCTTATTTTTTTTTCATGACATTATTTGCACATTATTCACATATTCGGCAAATCAGTCGGTAAATACCTACATCATAGATTTCCAATTAAGTGCATTAGTTTTATTTTTCTGCAGTCCTTTTTTTATGTTACCCATTATTGATAATAGGTAGGTAGGTATTTGTTGAATGAAATTTTAAAAAATTGGGAGTGCCTCCGCTGTTGGAGCGCTGGCAACCAAAAATAACGCCATTGGGAACAAGCGATAGGTAATACTGCCGGCAGCCAAGATTTTAAACAACGGCTGCCACCGTCGGCACCCAAAATGGCGGCCGCTGACGGGGGGCTTCTAGGATTCTGCTAGTGCTGGCATCCAAAACAGCCGCGCCGGCAGCTAGCTCGCACTGATATGGTTAATAATGGTTAAAAAATAATAACTGATTATTGTCTTTTTACGTAGGTACTTGCAAGACTTTTACGAATAGTTAATAGATACTTAGTGATAATCTTGCAGTCATAATGTGCCGGTTTTTTGGAACGAGAATTAAAAACAACATTTTCAAAAAATGTTGTGCATCAATGTCACATAGAGAAATGATCACCTATCTTTGTCTTACAATTAGGGTCCCGTCACAAACAAATATGAAGCTTGAAATCCCTGTATCTCTCCTCTCCTCTAGTCTCCTAGTACTAGTAGTTTACACACTACTAACGTAGTTTCACTTTATCTACAACTGCCTCCGTGGTCTAATGGTTAAGAGCATTGGGCTCTTGACACGGAGGTCGTGGGTCCGATTTCCACGGGGGACACCTAGTGATATGTTACTTTGTGCGTTTTTCCCCAGTTGGTTAGGGCATTGCAGGTTGAATCACTTGATTGTCTGAAAATAAAGACGAATCCGTGCTTCGGATGGCACATTAAGCCGTTGGTACGGGCCATTTTCTCTGGTGGTAGTCATAAAATCCACGTCAGAGGCCGTAAGGCGGTCTGAAAAACTCTGACATCAGGGCTTGCTGCCCACACGATAAGAAGAAGACTTTATCTACAAACCAGAAAAACTTTTTATCTTTTTCTCTTGAAAAAGATAAAAAATTACACGTGCGGAACCCGCATAATTATTTTTAGCAAATGGCGCCAAAATTCTGGCTGCCTGGTAGTTCAAAGACTAAACGGCAGCAGATATGTCGTAAAGTCACTGCGTTGTCTCCACTACTAACCACTATCTTGTAAGTGCTTAACTTAAAAGATAATTATTCTCGAAGTTATCTTTAATACTAAACTAACTTGAATATTAATCCCTAAAAAAGAATAAATAACAGATTTTCAAAAATGTTAAATATTTGTTACAAAAATAAACAATAAAGAATAATTTCAAAAAAAATATTCATATTTGTCTTCATGTTAGATAATTTAAGCTTCTTACAATTTCTTTTTTCGGCAAAAAAAGTATCTTCGCCTCTTACTGAAATTTAGGTACAAATGACTTACAAACATTACCCTTCTGAAAAAAAAAGTCTGTTTCAGAGGTCAACTTCAGATTGAATGACCTTATCAGCTGATCACTAGAGTTGGGATTTTTTAGTAAATGGCTTCGATGAAGGATTTTATTTTTTTTGGTTAATTATGTAACACCCTGTATAATTATATTGGTTTGTAAGCGTAGAAATTAAGATTGTATGAGAAATAAAGAGATTTGTATTCAGGGCAAGAGTGCGGGGTAAGGAGGGGTGGTCGCTTGAAAATGATATAAAATGGCGCCAAATCGGCGTAGATTCATTCCGGATCCAGCACTCAAGACAGAAACAACTTGGAAGAAGAAACTCTCTGCGACCACTCGCCTTCCATACCCTGCCCTCCAGCCTGGCTCACCATACTGACGACCCATACAATTAAGGGCCACAGAGTTTTCAAACTCTCATACCAGGCAAGATGTTCCGGAGCAATAGAATCCTTCAACTCGCTAAAAATACTGACAACGGTTCATAAATACGTTTATAACCAGATTCCATTATGACAAATAAAAATAATTATTTGAAGAAATTGAAAAACAAGATAGTAAAACCGAAAATTGATTTCATTACGTGACCGACGACTTAAAGATAATAACAGCTAGCTCTTGGTCTATGAAGTCCAAAAAAACTGCTATACATATTGGAGTGAGAAATATACTTAAGAGAAGTTTATTCCGAATGCGTAAATGCGCGCTGCATACAAACGAAGTCTGGTGATATTTTCAATACTAACCAATCAGTAAATGAAAAATTTGCAGAAACAATCTAGAAACTAATCTCTATGCTTGTATGAAGTCAGATTTTCGTTAAAATATACAGTTTTAATGCTAGAATTAATTTAAGATTTGTATGGAAATCTTTGAGGTATTGTAACTTTAAAACTATACATTTTAACGAAAATCTGACTTCATACAAGCATAGAGATTAGTTTTTAGATTTTTTCTGAAAAATTTCATTGACTTTAATTGATTACTATTGAAAATATCACCAGACTTCGTTTGTATGGAGCGCGCTCCGAATTATATTCCCTTAAATGTGAAGCTGCTATGGCCTCGAATTTATTTTAGATTGTATTTAATATATTACACTATAATATTTACACGTAAGCTGGATAATTAATCGTAATTCGGAAATTGGGCATGCGAACGCAGGTCTGACGCGGGCAAAGGCCACAGCCGACTGAGCTTTTTAATAGATTGCGATAGCTTATATTACTGCCTGACGCGAGAGAAAGAGATGGGGCGGCGCGCGCGCCTGACTAAATAAAACGACGTAAGCGCCGAAACAAACTTTATTTAGTTGTGATTTTACTATTTATGTAAGTTAATTTCTACTGCAATCAAAATTTATAAAATATCAATCTCTTTTTTTTAAATCAAGTCTCGTGTTTCTATTATTCACCGTTTAGCAGTTCCAAGCGTTGATAGATAAAGACGGTGGCTACTTTGGCTTGTTTTTCTATCGAGAAAATTTGTCTTAATCGTGTTTTGGCGGCAATCAAAATTTTAATAATATGTTCAATTTACACATATCCTGAAATCATACTCCTACTGTTAGTACTTCATGATATCTGATGCTTTGAAGAATCCTATTTTTTTCACATATCCTCTTAATGTACCTGATATACTGAGAGCTGAGAAGTTCGTTGACTTGCTTTTGTTTGAACGTTAGTTGTCTATATATTGGAAATTCAATTAGAAGAACACACTTACGCCTAATTCCCAGGTGGTCAGAGATAATGGGTCTCTACTTTGTTTGGTCGTATCAGTTCTACTACTCACAATTAAGAAAAGACCATGAAATAAAAATCTGAATATTGTCCTACGTATGAACTTTAAATTAATCAATTAAATATCAAATTTTAAATTCTTTGTCAGCATGAGCTGTGTAGCATGAGAATTACTCATGCTGTAGTGGAAATATTTTCTAGGTTGACTGCCCAGGGTGCGCCATACGAACTCAGGTGTCGTCTCTTGGTGAGGCTCCACCACACACCACTCTGATCCACAACACGTTTCGTCAATAAATACATATATCTATACCCGTATATCTGCAATAAGCTTCGTCAAATTCCTACACAAACAAAAAACAAACAAAAAAAGGGGGGAGGGGGTACAACATACGAACTCAGGTGTCGTCTCTTGGTGAGGCTCCTTTCATGCCCATATTTATCGATCGAAAATTTTTGTATGGGACGGTACTCGAACCCGCAGTATCAATCCAGGGCTTTGCTTTCGTCTAATCAATTTCAAATATCCCTATCAATTTTCATCTGTATTTTTCAATAGATAATTTAATTTAAAACAGCACAAAATGGCTATTATTTACGTAAATAACCAATAACAATATTCAACTGAAGTGGGATTGGCAGGACATGTCTGCTGAATGCGTGAGGAGAGATGGGCTAAAATCACCACGGACAGACTGGGTCCCACATGAAGGTTATCATCGTCGAGGAAGACAGAAAAAGATGGAGAAATAATAAAGATGCCTTAGGAAAGAAACGGGAAGCTTTTGACCAGCAGTAGTTCACTAAATAGGTATAATATATTATTTTTTTTTTACTAAAAATTATTTATTCAAATTCAAAAATGATAGAAAAAATACAATGTGCGTATCCACAACAGGCTTCGTCAAAGGTAATACAATACTCACATCCGCAACAGGCTTTGTCAATGGTAATACATCATTCACATCCACAACAGCATTCGTCAAGGGAAATATACCACTCTGATCCACAACACGTTTCATCAATAAATACATCCCGTATATCTGCAACAAGCTTCGTCAAATTCCTACACAAACAAAAAACAAACAAAAAAAAGGGGGGACGGGGGACCTACAACCTGTAAACCTCCTCCAAAGCCTCTCCCCGAGGGACGGTTCCAAGAACGCTGGCAGCATTCCACCTCTGAATCGCCAAGCTTATGCGCTGACGTAGGTAACTGCCAGCCCTCTTATCACCAGTGGTCTCTATAAGGCATTCATCTCAAGTCATCTCTGTTCAATTTAGATCATCAGAAATGAAAAATTCATTATTTCAGCGGCTAATTACAACTAAATACGACATCACTCCCATACTTTATGTTATTTCAATGGTTGTCTAAGTAAGGCAGCTTAGTCAGGTCAGAAAGCCAGTCTAATAATGAAATAGCCAGGCAAACTTCATTCTGTTCCTATATAATGCGAAAACGAACCTTAAAAATATAGTTGGTAAGTATAGCAAAGTTTTAATTTAAGTAATTATACCTAAGATGTGTTGCTAAAATTATAAACTCTCAATCACGTACTGATATCAAAATTATGCACTAGCATATTCAAAGACTTTTCTTTCATTCTCGATTACACTCCAGTGTTTACCATTCAGAAAAATTGAATCTATGCTTTTTCATCTGTAAACAAACTACTTTGATACGACGTGCTCATACTGTTTTCAAAGGCCGGGGAAATTCATATCAAAATGTTTCAAAAAGTATATCTGGATGCATCTAAACCTCTCTGCCGGAACTTTTATGTGAAATTCAATGTTGCATGCTTAAAGCAACTGCAATTTCGTTGACATAAAAATGTACGTGCTAAATTTATGCCCATGTTTTTTAATGTGATTGTTCTTTCTTTATTAAGAGTGAAATGGGTAAATCAGGTAGCTGGACTATATATTTTGTACGCGTATTTAGATTTATTTTGCATATTTCTAGGTATATAACTATTATTACTGAATAGTATTGTACATAATTATAATTTTCAAACACCATCCTAAAAATCTGTTTAAATATTGAGTACAACGAGCCAATGTTGAAATATCTGTTAATAATATCATAGTCTTTGAGAGATACGCAATTTATATACAGGGCAGTTCTGTATGAAAGAGCTAATTTTTTTTTTCGCGATTTCGTGGTTTGTGCTATAGCGAAAGTTGCTCAGTTTGATGGTCTGATCATCCCCTTAAAAAGTGTCAGCATATTAAGAAGGACCCTGTATATTTAATCTAACATTAAACATATTATAAAAGGCTTCATAAGGCGTTCATAATTATCTGTGTTCCAAAGTACTAACATTAATTATTTGAGTTCCTGAGAACTCACTACATAAAATAAAATACAAAAGCTCCAGTAATATCTTCAAATAGAAACAATAGATCTCTAGAAAAACAATAGAATGTCCAATCAAGAAAAATTTTTCGTGTCGCAAATCAAAACCTATGAGGACAAATTCCCCAAGAAAACATTAAGCGAAAACGTCCCTTCGGCAAACGTTAATGGAATGAAATGAGGAACAATAAGAAATGTGATATAAGTGGACTGAACGAATGTTATTTCAATAGAGATGGGGACCCGGACTTTATTTGTCTTACCTTACGTGTGAATTTTGTGATATGAGACAGTCCGGCTGAAGCACTTCAATTTGCTCTAACGATTTTAGGTAAGAAAAATACATCGAAATCTTGACTGATATAATAAGAGATAAAGCTTTTTAGATATATGAATTCTTCAATTATACTAGGAATATAAGAAAATAAGTTAGTGAATGCAAGATTAACGTAACAATGTACCAAATTAGGATCTTCTGTTTATAATCTGCTATTTTGAGACAATTTTGTTTTATTAAAATGTATTTGGTAATTAAATTATCAAAATAATTACATTTATATAAATTAATCTAGCATAATGAAAAAAAGTTTATAATTTTGCGAAAACAAGTCTAATGCTAAGTTCTAATCAGATTTTCGTTACTGGTTTATTATCGTCATTTATTATCTCCTTTACGAGTAATTTAAGTTTGATACTAACAAAAGGATTGTGTGAATGATGATATGCGTGAGAAAGGAGTGGGTGCTGAAATTACGGCTAAGAGATATGAATGGAAGAGGAAGACATATCGCGCCGACCCCAAATATTGGCAAGAGAATTATGATGACTAACAAAAAATATGGATCTAAAGTCTGAAATAAACAATTTTTAATCCTTAATCAATACTGTGATTGTACATTTATTATTTCTACCTTTCTTAAATTATGAATACGTAATTAAAGTGTGATATTGTGTTCTGAAATATATTCACACAATTATGTCTATCAAAATTAACTAAAATAAGTTTTTTTCCCGATGAGGACTTCAACCGCAAATAAAGTTTAAGAGAGCATTAATAACGTACATTAACTTCGTGTAAACACATATTTTATGGACACTTCTAACTAACTACGTAATTAACATTACACCACTGCAATTAGTAGCTCTCATCACCAAGTAATACGTACACTTATATAGATACATTATTTTAAGAATACACCACGCGAAAAAACATTGAAGAACTTCTCAATTATAAAAAACTCTACAGTGATCCAAAATGGATACCACAGCATATATGATACATTGGGCTCTTGACACGGAGGTCGTGGGTTCGATTCCCACGGGAGGTGTCCCCCCTAGTGATATGTCACTTTGTGCATTTTCCCCAGTTGGCTAGGTCATTGCAGGCTGACTCACTCGTCTGAAAAGAAAGATGATTCCGTGCTTCGGATGGCTCGGCTTCGGCTACTATAGCCGGGACCAACGCCTTAACGTGCCATCTGGTTACTACCACCAGAAGTCGTTACATAACAACCACGTCAGAGGCCGTAAGGCCTGAAAAAACTCTGATACCAGGGCTTGCTACCCACACGATAAGAAGAGAAGAAGATCATGGTTTGTATCATATTTGGGTCGTTATCTGTTTCTCATGGTGAAGCCTCAGTTTGGGATAAAAACAATGTAATTTGCTATTATGCTCGAGCTCATAAATTTCTCACAGAGGGGTAAGCAAAGACTATGGATATCTACTTTGTCGGACTTGAAAGATAACTTATCGACTTCGATTTTGCAAAACAATTTTGCATAATAATATAAATTATGATAAAAATATTATAGTAATTGTCTTCCTACTCAAGTTTGTGATTTTGTCTGGAAGAAATTGCTTTTTAGCGATAAGACAGCCTATTTTTGTACGTTCTGTATTTCCTGTTTGTTTACTCTCTGTATACTATGTTTTTTGGTGTAAAATAAAATATAATTTGAGTCGATATTAACAACTTTTTACTTAAACCTAAAGTTGTCAGTCACCATGCCAGAATTAGCAGTCCCGCAACTTGACAAGTGTAATTACCATGTCAATTTTTTTTTTAATTCCCCAACAGTCGAGACAACGCAGGCGGCAGCAGTGGCGCAAGATACGTAAATAGATTAGTGAACGATCTTTGTTAACTTCACCGTTATACTAAATTGTCTTATTATTAATTTTTCTTCATTGAGAATGGGTGGTATTTTGGCATAGCCGGTACTGGAATTTAGTACAATAATCAAATATCTCTAACACATAATTTTACTCAAATCATATCGAGCCTGTACGGAGAAAAATATCAAGTATGTGTAATTTTAGCAGGCTTTACAAGAAAATTTCAGAATTTACTAGACAATTTGTAGTTATAAAACCAATTCTGGAAGATTCAACTAAATATTTCTTATAACAAAAAACTTTCTAGTCTGCTAATATAAATAGTTGTCACATTACACAGGGTACAAAATTAAATGCATTAAAGCTAAAGAAAATTCAGCTGTTCCATAGAAAATGTCAATAAGTACTAGACCAAAATGTATGAAACAGCTGATTTTTTTTTCGATATTTCAAAGTTGGTCCTATAGTAAAAGTTCTTCAGTTTGATAGTCTGAAGCAACCTGTAAACACTAGATATTATTCTCCGATTACATTTAAAATATTTATACAAACAAAATGTTGAGGGAGAATGTAGACTCCAAATCGTCAATTTACCCACTTATAAACACCTCATAAATGAGAATATTTAAAACATATTATATTACTATTTTTAACATTATTTAGAAGTTTGTATTTCAAACAATTTTTATACATAGCTAGTTTCACTATCAGCAGGTCCATTTCAAACTCAATATTATTTTACATCATCTTCAGTTTAATAAAATATACCGTGTAAATTGAAACAACTAATTTCCGGGCCAATACGTCATGATATTAAACAAAGGGATTTGAATGCCCCTATGTTATTATAGGTTAATATTACATCTAACGGCTACATCGTTATCGGTGGTTATGGGTAAAACAAATCATCCGCCATAAATTTTAATTAAGCATTTGATACCTCCCGACCCGTTGATGGTATGCCTTACTTTGAAATTAATAACATCCATATTTGCGCAGTAAATTGTAATTTTGGTCTTTTTTACTTTTTCATAAACATATTTTTTGAACAAATATGGTAGATTGAATATAAATTGAATGATTTTGCTATCGTAGCATTAATGCAATTAATGAAATGTTAGATATGAAGATATGCACAGTTTGTGCATCAATTCTTATAATATGGTTGAATCTACAACGTGTAAATAAATTAACGCAAAACTAGAAAGTAGTTGGTTTAGAATCGAGAGCAGAATCGAATTAATCATGATTTAAAATATGAAATAATTCTTTTGTAAAATTTAAAAAATTACTGACCTCGATTTCAACCCACCGCTCGGGCACTCTTATCCTACTTATTACCAAAACAAGATTCTTAAAATGTATCCATGAGCAAGTTAGCGCTTTCATTAATTGCTGAAATGATAACATATAATTTTTGTCTCAAAACTTAAAATGCGAATAACATTAAATTTTTACTATCAAAATAATGAAATTATTGTTAGTATCTAATTATTTTGTTATAAATCAGTTGGGATCAATGATTTTTTTCGCTTATTCATTAACACGTTGTATAGTTTTTATACCTACAAATTATTGAAATTATCTTTTCTCATTTGATACATTCGTTAATGCTACGCTTAGTTAATACATTATACATACTTGAACTTCTTTTTCTTATTTCGTATCAACATGAGCTACTCGTATATCGCATCAACATCTCTCATGCTGTAGAGGAAAGATTGAACTAAATAAAAGCATTGTATGTCTCAAATATCTGTTTGGCCCTCTTTACCAATAAATTAGATATCCAACTTTATGGCGGAATGCAGAAAAAGTTGTGTTAATGATTTAAAATCCGAACCACATTAAAAAACTGCTCAAGTGCGAGTAGGGCTACTCGCGCACGTTGGGTTCCGTTACACACTACCACACAACATAATATTAACTTACAAAAAAGTTTTAAAAACTTACAAAAACGACTCACTCTTGGACGGAATAATGATTTCCAAAGAAATGACAATATAAATCGCAGCATAGAAGCTTAATAATTAAGCTTCAAAACAAACCAACAATAGTGACTTGTTTTTATAGCAGTAACTATACTAATAAAAACTCTATTATCATCTGAAATAAGATACCAAATCGCTCCATTTACGAAGTTTCCTTCAACAACTACCAATTAGCCAACTCGATCAAAGATTTATGGATTGCCTGGGAACCTGTTTAATATAATTCTAAACAGTCTTTTTTGAGTAATATTTATGACTCTAGATTAATACGTTAGGCCGAGTTATCTCCCCGAAGCCTTAACAAGGGAATTATGGGTCATTTTGACCAAAGTTCAAGAGCCCACCTACGGACATAATGAATCAAATTGTCGGCCACCCGCGCGTACAAAATAATACAAATAGGAGTTGTGACTGATACAGTTTTTTAATCCTTCAAAGAAAATATCGTTATTTAATGTTGTACAGGATTATGCTCCTTGATTTATAAATGCTTTACATCGTTATTATTTAAAGTCACGCTCAAATTGAGTTATAATATTTAGGGAAGGAATTAGTTGTTTATAAAAATTGTGTTTATTAAGCTGGCCTTCACCTGGCTGATTTGAACATAACTAAGTCTATAATTATATTGTATACGCTTAATAATACTCTAAAATAGCAGAATATCCACATTTTTAGTGTCTGCCCTCCAGCGTGATAAGTAGTGAAAACGACTCAAAATCTAATAGTGTAAGGTTTTCTGTACGATGTTTTCCTTTACCGCCAGTGACAAATTTGTACACATTTAGAGCGTGAAAAACCTCTATGAAATCTTTACTGACTTAGCTCTCATATTATTATTATTATTATTCTCTTAAAGCGTTTGGTGCTCAGTTAGTCTACTCCTCACATCATTTAAAATTCTTGACATGCGCAAAAATCTGTTTAATAAAATATTGTAACGACCTTCTTCTATCTTCTTGTTAAGTATTTCTTAAATCGTGTCTTTCAAAATTAGTCCTATTTAATGTTCGAAGAATAAAGTGTCAATATTCTTCACGAACGTACAATTAATAAAATTTGCTTATCGTGAATGACAATTGACTAACCTTTACACTGGGTATCATTAAAAAGGTAGTCGGTAATGGTAACAACATTTTTGTTCACAACCTGTTTGTGTAACAGTGGTTTAATAACATATACAATTAATAATTATACGTGGTCGACTACTAATCTTTGATGTATTTGTAACTACATAATTTCTAAGCTTTCCGCCAATAAACCCTGAACTGATTTACCCCGTGTAACACAAGACACGTGACTCCATCATATTGGCACCGGTGCAACGCAAACCCCACTTAATTCTAAACAAATCGTTTCATTATCATCACACGATAGTAGCCTTTCTCACGTCGGGTTAAAGTTGGTTAATGATATGAGCAAATAAAGACGGTTACGGCCATTTGTTGCTCAAGCAAGGGAAGCTCGTGACGTAAGTAATATCGGCTAGGAAGGCAAGCTTCAAAGTTTTGATGTGGCGTATTAGCTTGCAAATATAGAACCCATACAAAACACTTATTGATCGAATGTTGCGCTGGTGCAAGTTGCAAACTGAAATTTATGAGCGTGCAGTAAGTAAGAGCTCTTCTAGAGCGGTTACTTCACTTCACTTCACTTGAGGCGCGCTTTGTTTATTGCTTGGCTTCGTCTCAGAAACAGCATCTTTCGCTTTATGAATATTGATAGACGAGTAGCTTTTCGTTCTAACTTTAAAATAGAACTTTCTTGAGTTTCCCTAAAGTGTTCATTCGTTAGTTTCCTGGCTTAGAATTGACCAACCATTTCTTTCTGTGGATGTCGTACTATGAAGCGACTGCGAGGAAGGGTTCCTTTTGCATGGTTTTTGCAGGGAAAAGGCTAGCGTTCTGTCAACACTTCAGTTGATACGTCATTTCATCTTGACCTAAATATGATACGGTGGAACCTTGCTACAACTGCATATTTGCTAATAATGACGTCAAAACTAAAAGTCTGCATAATAGTATAATTTCGTTTTTAGTATAGATGTTATGTACTTTTTATTTAGCGCGAATCTGAGGAGATAATTCACGCCACTCAATCTTCCTTGTCGAGATAGGTTCCCTAGGACTCCAGGTAATAAGTCTATCAAACTCTCTCAGGTCTCTTTTTCTACAGAAGTATTTAAGCAGCACAACGATTGTCTGTAAAAGGAACTAACGTTTTAATACAGTCAATTATTTCGATGCTTTCAGCATCATCAGCTTGTCATTATCCACTGCTGAACTTTGGTTTCTCTAAAGACATGCTATAAAACTCTATCTTTAGCAATCTATTTCCAGTTTCTATCAGATACCTGTCTCGTGTCATCTGTATTGCGACCCGAAGGATGCACTACGCCTGCTATTTCGTCGTCTACATTCGAGAACTTGGATTTATCATTGGTTATCAATTCCATAATAGATGTGCCCAGCCGTCCAGCCCATTGCCATATAATTTCAGCTTGCTAATTTTCAAAGCTGGTCAAGGGCCCAGCTATATTGACAAGGATCAAGATTTGAAAATTAGTAAGCTGACAATATTTTAAAATGTTCGCGTACGAATTTTTCAATATTCATATAAAAATCTGAATGCGAATATGTTAAAATACTGTTTTCTATTTAATAAACATAATCCCAAACAGCCATACAGCCTAATCCAATTTATCGATCCTAACATAATATATTCTCCAAGCACCCTTGTTAAACTTAGTAGATATCCAACTCCCTTTCCTTGATGTATCCCGTTCATAGCTATTTCATTTGATCTTGTTGGTCTCATCAAATATTAAGGACGTTTAAACTTGAGTGGGAGAGGTACAGTCGTAGCCACAGAAGTTAGTGCACTGACTTGGAGACGTGACCACACTAGGTTTAGTGGTGAGGCTTTATTGATGTTTTAGCGAGAAGGTATCATGATGATCATATAATCATAAGGATGTCTGGAAGAAATAGCCTTTTTAGCGATAAAACCCAATATTTTTGTACCTTCTGTATTTTTTATCTCTCCACCACCAGCGGCTATACAATATCACTATGAGAACGACGTGCTCACATTCCCGCTATGTGCGAGGATCTTCTCTAAGAAGCTTGGCTATGTTAGCCACATGAGACAACAATGGACTTTCCATACTAAAAGCAATCAGCTGATCAGATGTTTATATGTAAAGTCGATTTTTTTTCTAATTTCCTAAATGTTTCTTAGGGAAAGTTGTTTTTTATCACGAGTACAATCACCCCTTAAAGTAACCCTACCACCCTATAAGCGGTTAACAACGGTGAAGAGATTCAAAAGACATACTTTTATTAAACGTGATAATTACAGTAAAACTTTCCACCTAAGCAAACAATCTGAATTTTACTTTAATAGAAAATCCTACGTAACAAACGAGACATTATTAAAATCTTTCCACATATGTTTAACCCTTAACATTCCACGATTCACAAATAAAAATCTAAGCTCATTAATGCATGTGGACGCGCGAGTAAATTTGTTAAGCCATCGTTAACCCAGCGGGCCCTGCTCTGGGTCTTTATTAGCCTAATTGCTACATTTGCATAGTGTGATCCGTGTGAGGCCCAATTATGGGCACATCACTACCTCGATTATGTTTTAAAACAAATAGAGGGGAGACCAGATAGACGAGGTCGGTGGAACCTGTTTTTGAAATTAGCGGGTGAATGCTTCGCGCGATTTTACACACAAAGTCTTTCTTAAATAGCTGATCGTTTTTACGTATCAACTAGGTGAAAATAATGTCGTATTAAAATAAAAATAAAAACACATTTATTTCGAGAAGAGAAGACAAATTTGATTATGTCATGAACTGGATCGTTATATTTAACAACTGCTTAGTTTTCGTTTCCGCAGTGGTTAATATTGGGAGAGACCTATGTTCACCAGTGAACTATTATAGACTCCATGTGATCTGAATCTTAACTATTATTAAACTGTAACAGAAGTGTGTCTGTACTATTGAAGATAATTACAAAAAAAAAAGATGTTGAGAAAGAAATATGATGAGAAGGAAGATATGGTGTAACTTTGCTATGTCGCGCTGCCATGATAGCCCTACATAATTGAAACTGGGAAAAGGTAATATCTTCTATTATAAAACTAACAGAAGTGTGTGTTTACATTGAAGATATTTACAAAAAAAGATGACAATATGGTTTTTTGGTGTCCCTGACTCCAAATCAAGCTTTTTAGGACTTTGGCGGTCTTTTTGTTTGTTTGTTTGTGCGAGCAAACAAAAAAAGTTTTATCAGAACTGATTTTGATAAAACTTTTTTTGTTTGATAGCTTATGATCTGACTTAAAATCTAGTATATTATTTGTGCGGACCAAGTCGCTGGTTTACTCTAGTTACCTATAAATTTGCTGTGCATAAACACCTTGCTTGTCAACCAGTGAGGCAAGTTTCTTAATATCGCAAAGAACTGGATCGCGTTATGCAACTAATGCTTAGTTTTATTTTCCGTAGTGACGAATATTGGGAGAGGCCTGTGATCAGCATTGGATTAATATAGACTAAAGATGATGAAAGTTATAAAACCACTCAGTAAGTTATTTTCAATCTATTGTGATCTGAATTATCTCTTTATTGTCTTTATAGCGCGTTACCAGCGAGGCTTCAAATTATTTAGACAATCCTTTGAATAACCATACAATCAAAATATACTTTATTTTACACCAAAGTATAAAAATAAAATACAGAGAAAAAAAGAAAGAGGCACAAAATAATCTTATCGCTATGAAGCGATTTCTTCCATACAACCTTAGAGTACAGGAAAAGGTAAAGGAAGAAAGGTGGGCGGTGTTTCCAGAAAAATGATAAAAAGGAGCATAATAAACCTATTATAAAGACATAGTTTATTTTATTTATCTAAGCTATATCTACGTAATTTGAGTTCAACGATATTTTATTACCTAAATCCAATATAGCGACAATTATCTCATTGAAATATAATATTTAAATAGAAAAGCAACAATATTGAAAAGTATTAAATGTGTATTATTTACATTAAAGGAATAAGGTCAATGTGAAAACTTATTAAAGAAAGTAGAGTGAACAAGTTTTCATGATATACAATAAAGAATAGCTGACAAAGATCTGACCAGTCGCAAATACCGTTATTCTGACACACCCAATGCTTTTAAAAGTCAGTAATAAAAGGTGCAGTAGTGCTATTCAGTTGCCTCATTAAAAATATCACACGGGGAATAAAAATAAGGCTGGTAGGTATAAATAACAACAACCTCCATATAAATCTTGGTTTGCATTTTATAGGGGTGCCAAAAAATATTAAAATCAGTTTTATGTTCGGTCCTAACAAAAATGTTTTATTTGTTTTTGTGTTCATTTTATTTTAGTTAACAATTTCGCAATGAAATGATTTGAATATTTATTTGCTATAAATAGGTAACATAATAGTGGTAGGTAACTACCAAACCTAAAATACAATGATTCTTCCATTCAGCTAACAACATGCAAATATAAAATTTCATGAAACCATGTTACACAGTTAAAAACATTATTAATTATTGGAATCGTGACTTAACTTAATTTAAATGCAACTATTTAAAATTAAAGTTCATCATGTTACCTGCACCATAATTTTCGTTACTAAAATCTAAAATCTAACTCCAAAATTGTCACAGGTTTACCGAAATATCTCCATCGACAACCCTAACCGACATAGCTTGGCTGCCCGCAATGAATACTCGAGTTTTCTACCTCAGCCGTGGGGTGGAACGTACGGCAATATGGGAATAAAATCCAGGATTTAATCTTCACACAAGTCGCCGTTTAATCTTGCACCAGATATGGCAAGGGTAAATAATAAATGTACAACGCAATCACGTTAAATTGCATTGTGGGGGTGGACTTGGACCGTGGTTAATAGCAAGTAAGTACTGGATTAAAACTTTTGGTATCACTGCACATTTTGTGGTTACGGTTCTTAATTAGTGAAGGTATTATTAATTTATGAGATGAGCTTTGTTGGGTGAAGTTTCATTATGGATTTGATTTATGAGATGACTAGATTGGATAGCGTGATTATGTGAGATATAGTAATTTATGCAACTTAAAGCTCAACTTCCAAAGAATTGCTAATCTAAAGTGGCAATGTCCCCCCAATATAGCAACTATTAGCAGCGCATGACCGGTCGTTTTGGCGATCTATCAGCTGAGATGATGATGATGAAAGTGGAGCTGGGTAGGGCATATTGCTTCCAAAACCGATGGCCGATGACTCCGAGGAGTTCGTTTGTTCACAGTCGGTCAACTTAGCCTAAAGTCCACTAAAATTTACTGTAGGAGATGAGCTATCGGTCCTCTTCTCGAGTAGCGACCGCGTACCGGATAGCGCAGCGTGGGTAGGCCCCCCAGAAGGTTGACCGACGACCTGGTGAAGGTTAGGAACCCGTTGGATGAGGGCAGCGCAGGACTGGTCGTTGTGGCGATCATTGAGGGAGGCCTAGCAGTGGACGTCTATCGGCGATGATGATGATGATGACGTTCAACTTGACTAGAGTAAATCCACAATAATCTTTTTACATAGATAAGTACTATTAGATAGTTCCCGTATAGGATAGTATTAGTAGTACTCGTACTACTATATAAGTAATATTAAAAATATAAACAAATTGTTTCTTACTAAGTTTTTTGTTTTTACTCTATAGTAAAAACAGGAATACAATACAAGCGTCAAATTTGTTGAAAACTTATCCCTTAGTCGACTCAAACAACACCCACGGGAAGAAATAGGGTGGTCCATTTTAAGCCACGACTTATAATAAACTTTATCTGGGAATTGAGAGTTTATTCCGAATGCGTAAATGCGCGCTGTATACTAACGAAGTCTGGTGATATTTTCAATAATAACCAATTAAAATAAATGATTTTTTTCAAAAACAATCTAGAAACTAATCTCTATGTTTGTATGAAGTCAGATATTCGTTAAAATATACAGTTTTAGTGCTAGGATTAATTAAAGATTTGTTTGGAAATCTTAAAAATATACATTTTAACGAATATCTGACTTCATACAAACATAGAGATTAGTTTGTAGATTGTTTCTGAAAAATGACATTGACTTTAATTGGTTAGTATTGAAAATATCACCAGTCTTCGTTTGAATGGAGCGCGCTCCGAATTATACATATTCCCTTAAGAAGCCCCTTAGTGGTTCATCTGAATTATATCCATGCTAATAATTAAGGCGAATCCTATCTATTCAGGCACAATAAATTCGAGTATATTTCGAAGTATAAAATCTCTTCTAAATCGGGGCAAGTTATTGCATTGGAGTATTTATTTGCCTGGATTTAGCATTCAATAAATTTTGATTTTTATTGAAGCACTAAACGTCTGAACTATCATCATAGGACTTAGTTTTGTTTTAATTTACGAACAAGCACTTAAATCTGATCGTGATGTGAAAGGCACGATAAGCAGATAGTTCCGGATAGTACCGTTATATAGGGTCCTTCTTAATATGCTGACACTTTTTTAAGGGAATAGTCAGACCATCAAACTGAATAACTTTCTCTATGAGACCAACATCGAAATCGCGAAAAAAAAAATTTGCTGTCCCATACATTAGTTTCAAGTAAGTTTGCAGTTTCGTACGGAACAGCTGATATTTTTTTCGCGATTTCGATGTTGGTGCCGTAGAGAAAGTTGTTCAGTTTGACGGTCTGATCCTCCCCTTAAAAAAATGTCAGCATATTAAGAAGGACCCTGTAGCAGTTTACCTTATAATTATTTTACCTATTTTTTATTATTATTATTAAATACTAGAGTTAACCCGCCATTTTGTCCGCACAAATTATATACCAGATTTTAAGTCAGATCATAAGCAAAAAAAGATTCATCAAAATCGGTTCAGTAGTTTTTGCGTGATGCTGTTACAAACATACAAACAAGTAAACAAACAAACAGACAGACAAAAATTCTAAAAAAGGTTGATTTGGAGTCAGTCCTAATTGTAATCTTTTTCTTGTAAATATCTTCAATGTACAGACACACTTCTATTACAGTTTTATAATAGTTTAGATTAGATTAGATTAGATTTACTTTTATCAGTATTGATTAAACCAGGTAGCTGAATACAAAGCTTCGACTTCGGCCAAAACTTCGGCTACGTTTGGCCGAAGCTGAATGTGTGGCCGAAGGTGGTTGTTTTAGCCGAAGAAGGCCGACTAACTTCGGTGTGACACTAATTACAAGCTGATGATGATGAAGTTTTAAATTTCCTGTTAGTCAAAAAGAATTGAACACATTTTACTTATTTTAATCTACGAAGTAAGATACGAATATTTTATAAACATTTTTGAAAACTTTCTGGTACATTCTGGCCCAAAATCTTCTAAGAAAAGCTCATTAGGGGTCAAATTAATTAAATCTGGTTTTATTAGCAGATTCCACCAGTCTTTATTAAGTAACTTTGGGGCTCATTATTTAGACAAGTTAATAAGAATTCCTAAGTCGTATTTACGTCAAAGGAAAGAGGGAATTAGACACCGGATAAAAAGAGGATTTATACCGGCAATAGTCGCAAGAGGTTCGATGTTTTGGAAACATTGATTTCAGATACAGGGTGTTAGGGTAAATAGTTGCAATACTTTAAGGGGTCATTGGACCCACGATACAGAACAACTTTCCCTAAGAAACCTATAGAAAAATCGAAAAAAAAAATGTGGACTCACATATTAAGTACAGGGGGTAAAATTAAATTCAGCTAACAACATGCAAATATAAAATTTCATGAAACCATGTTACACAGTTAAAAACATTATTAATTATTGGAATCGTGACTTAACTTAATTTAAATGCAACTATTTAAAATTAAAGTTCATCATGTTACCTGCACCATAATTTTCGTTACTAAAATCTAAAATCTAACTCAATAGGGTAATTCAGACCATCAAACTGAACAACTTTCACTATGCAACCAACATTGAAACCGCGATAACAATATCAGCTGTTCTAAACATTTGGGTCGTGTATCCATTGAAAATATTTAGATGGAAACTCTAAATTACTTCTCGCGATTTCAGTATAGGTCCCATAGTGAAAGTTATTTAGTTTTATGGCATGGAGCACCCTGTTTAGTAAGAAATTTATTTAATTTTACACTTTGTATAAAATATTTACCAACTCCCTTCTGGGGTGGCCAGAATCCTTGCTAAAACTACGAACTGTATTTTTACGCGTCCATTAGCAGCGAGGCTCAAACTCTCAAAACTCAACTCAAACTCATAATGTTTTATTCAAAATAATATCACATGGATAGCTTTCAGACGTCATTTTTGACTCTAACACCGCGTCGGAAGTTACCAGCTCAGTTACCAGTACCTGTAACTAGCTATTACAAGCATATGCTCACGACTATATTCCCCGAGGGGGTAGTCAGAGATATTCTGAAACCTCAGAACATCCACGTTTCACCAGTAGTACCGAAACTCTGTCCAGTGTGACGGGGGGTGAGCCCGTCGCCACTTATAATGGACAGTGGGTACAATACATGCCTCGAAATTGAAGCATGCAGGTTTCCTCACGATGGTTTCCTTCACCGAAAAGCCAGTGGTGTTACAAATCGCACATAAATTCTGAAAAACTCATTGGTACGAGTCAGCCTGGACGGGGATCGAATCATCGCCTCCTGCATGGCAGGCAAGGTTACTCGCCACAACAGTAACAAAGTATGAACTTCTATTGAACACACCTACTTAGTACTAACAAATGAACAAACAGATTCTTATCAACACATCCATTAATAAAACAACAGTAACAGGAACAGAGATGTGTAAAATAATCGACGTTGAGGTTCCTAAATACGAAACGCCTACGGTCGTAACAGAATACAATACTCAATTACATTTGCCACCTACTGTGTTATTGTTTTATAAAATGATCGTTAACTTATATAAATAGTAGCTTATTTGTCTTCAACATTTGAAAGGGATGTTGCGTTCAGATGAATTACATCGACTTAAACGTAATCCGGTTTTGAATCAACCGTTTTCTTATGGGCATGGAAATCGTTGATTTAATTTGTGTTGAATATTGTTATAATTTATTTATTAAAAACAGTAATAGTATACATATTACATAAGGTCCTTCTTTATATGCTGACACTCTTTTAAGCGGATGATCAGAACGTCGAAATCGTGAAAAAAAAAACAAACTTACTCGAGACAAATGTATGGGATAGCAGATTTTTTTTTCGCGATATCGTTGTTGGTCTCTTAGAGAAAGTTGTTCAGTTTAACGGTCTGATCATCCCATTAAAAAAGTATCAGCATATTAAGAAGGACCCTGTATAACACTTAATCCAAAGAAATAACTATACTTATACCTGCTATAAATAAAAACATCCTCAAAATTGCCGTCGCTTGCCGGCATGGTGCCTAGAAGGCTGGCAGCATTGCCTCTTTGTATGGCCAAACAGATTCGCTGGCCGAGGTAGCTGCTAGCCCTAATTGAATATTTCAATTCTCGATAGCATCGAAGGTGCGTTTTGGAGAGTTATGGACGCATAATCAATAGCTTTGAGAATAGCATGCCATGTATGAGTTTTTCTAACTTCCATCAGAACCCTTGATACGCCTATCAGACTTCCACCATATTTTCCATGAAGTTCTGTCCTTCGCCCTCTGCATATACCAACTGCTGTCGAACAGTGAAGGAAAACTACGTAAACACTATAGGCAGTATTACCTTGTGGACATATTTTAATTGAGTTTTCAGGATGTTATGACGTACATCTTAACTATTATAAAAGACTGCCTCCGTGGTCTAATGGTTAAGAGCATTGGGCTCTTGACACGGAGGTCGTGGGTTCGATTCTCAAGGGAGATACCTAGTGATATGTCACTTTGTGCGTTTTTCCCCATTTGGTTAGGACATTGCAAGCCGAATCACGGGATTATCTGAAAAGAAAGTTGATTCCGTGCTTCGGATGGTACGTTAAGCCGTTGGTCCCGGCTACTATCTCTTGTGGTAGTAGTCGTTATATAAAAACCACGTCTAAACTAACAGAAGTGTGCCTGAACATTAAAGATATTTACAAAAAAAATAGTTACGATATGGTTTTAGGTGTCCCTGATTCCAAATCAAAAATTTTTGGATTTTTTGTCTGTCTGTTTGTTTGTATGTTTTTTTTTGTGTGTTTGTTTGTTCGCAAAAACTACTGAACCGATTTTGAAGAAACTTTTTTTGTTTGATAGCTTATAATCTGACTTAAAATCTGGTAACTTTAAAATTTGTGCAGACGAAGTCGCGAGTAAACTCTAGCAGCATTATAATATCCCGTGGGGTGGTCGATCGTATGCCAGAATCACACGTCTAATTATACTAATAATAGAACTATTGACTCAAACAGTCCATAAAAAGATTTATTCGTAGTAATAGATAAGTCACGCGTGCGGTACACAACTTTAAAAGCTTACAGTGTGTTGTAAAAAAAAACACAAAAATTAAGGATCATATTACAGAAATCCATTAGGGCAGCCAATAAAAATAGATCCCGTTTTACGTGTAGAACCGGCCCTAAATTCAGTCATACGAAATAAAAAATCGATAAAGAAAGGCGCCTCACTGATTTTCTTGATAAGAATTAATTCAAATAAAACATCGCCGTAGTTTTTAGTTGCTTTATTAGATACATGCATTTTTATTGTACTTTGGTGCTCCTTGGTGTTGGATATGATCACCGAAGCAACGGAGTAATAGTACAGATTAATATTATTCTTTTCCGATATTAAGAGACAACCAGCCTCCAGTAATGCCCTGAATCGTGGCTGATCGTTTTTCCTACTAGTCTACTTAATTAACGAGCGGCTCTATTCTTTGCTATACGCTGAAAAACATAGAGAGACTGTAGGAGCATCTTGACACTATTTTGACAGCATGTTAACCAGAAAGTTGCCTCCACCAATCTCCATTGGGAACGGCTCGCTCTCTTTCTCTCTCTTAAACTCCCCCCCCCCCCCCCTTTCCTATCTTTTTTCCCTGCAGTTAGACTTTATTAATCTGATGATGAAATATTTATGCTACCATTTTATGGGCATAATATTAACAGAATGTTATCAGAATTCAACGTTTTATATCTGACTCATCGTCTATTTAGTTTTCAATAACTTTTATCTCAACGATATCAAAATTCAATTTAAACAGGCAAATTGCATTGAAACGGATATGAATGGGGACAAAAATAACTTTGCACCGTATACGGAACACAACGGCTCGTACTAAGCATGTAAAATTTTCAACCTCGGTTGGCGGGGCGTTATTCTGATTCAATTTTAAATCGAAGCAAAATGCTTATAAGTATATTTTTTTATATATATCAGCCGTCACTATCCCATTGTTGGGCAAATGTCTCTGTCCGTTCTCTCCATGCGTCCCGCTTTTGCGCTGTTAGGCCAGTTCTTCAAGAAGCCATAAATAAAATTAAAATGAAGAAAGTCTTTGTTACCATTATAATTTTAATTTCAGAAGATTCTTACCGCATTTTTAAATATTTGTGCTCCCGATATACTAACACTATCGAAATATGGGAAAATCAAATAATTGCAAGTGCGGTAAAAACCGTTTGATATATTAAACTGTTCTTTACGACTTTAATGGCCTGCTTCACCACTTCCTGGTAGTCCGTCTAACAAATATACATATTATATGGCAAATAAATGTTAAGATTCTGGTCTATTTATCTGTTTCTTAAGGCTGGAATAAGCTCTTAGTGTCTTATTGTATCTAAAATAAGCTTAGACCATTTAGTTAAATGGTTTAAGGTAACAAGACACTAAGGGAAACTTAGAGTAACTTTTTGCTTACACCCGTAAAACTGCTTTAGAAATTCATTCCATTCTTTTGAATTTAACATAAGTAGGGTAAATGGTATTCATATTCATTAATATTACCTTTATTGAGCTTTTCCTTCATGCTACAGTTTCGAGCAATTTCATTAGATCGATTCAACGTTTTTAGATCTGCCTGCAGTTCATTTCATATTTTGACATTGATAACAACGGGAGAACAATCCTATACATATATACAAAAACTGAACGATATTTCGATCCATGAAAATCGATATCCAGAATACGGTTATCTATCGACTAAATAACAACAGATATCTTAAGAATCAACAAGGTAACGCCCACATCTGCCATAATGTCTCGAACAAGATCCAAAGTCGTGATGGGGCACTAAATTAGCCAGATCGACTTTTACGGCAGACCATTTGTGAACGTTGACAGTGAATGTCGAAGGCAAACAAACGAAAACAACTGAGTGGACATATCGAACATTCAATGGAGGTGATTACGACAATGATGTGTGTGGTATCGAATGATTTAAATAGGGTGTTTAATTTGTATTTGGGTGTGAAAGTTCTTGGAGAGATCTGAAATAACAAACATGTTCTTACAAGTGAATTATAAATTGAATTCTCTTCCCCGGAAAGAACAAGTACTCTAGCAACCATAGAATGTATGAATGAGGCTTAGGCGAAAAAGTGTTTCAGAATTGTAGCGAGTGGCGAGATATAGTCTCCCTCTCTCTGCCTGGAGGACAGTGACGTGGGTGACAAGGACAATGACGTGAAAAAGAAAGAAAGCAACTTCCACACAAACTAAAGCAAGACCTTAAAACTTTGTTCCTACGATATCTGTGCCAAAACAATATCACAGAGAACAGTTTATAATTTCACATAGATTTTGAATCATTTTTTCTATCAGTGAATTAATGAAAACTAAGCTTGGTGTTCTTAAATTTTCTGTTATTTATGAACTTTAAAACGATATTTTGCGCGTGAAACAGGAAGCTTTTACGTTGGTACCTGCTATATCTTAGGAATATTATAAAGACTTGATTTAGTACGAAATGGTACTAATAATTCTTTCATATAATGAATTCTACGTTTCATTATTTGATAAATATTAATATATTAATGAGTTGTTAAGTACAACTTAAATATATACGTAAAAAAATCAATTAACTGATTAATGAATCAGGTAAAAAATGCTAGAGAGAAAAAGTTGATTTCATTCAATGATTACTTAATGAAACATAAAAACAGGTCAATCGTAAAACGTTATGATGTTGATTGGTCTAAATAACAATGAAGGATAATCGAAAATAACGATGTTTCCCTGTTTGATGTGAACGCATCCGACCGAAAGAAGTTAAGGGGCAAATTATAAGAAAAATAGAAAGAAAAAAGTTTTGTATTTTTTAAATTATTTGTTATCAAGAAAAAACGTTTATAATTTGTAGCGAGATAAAACATTTTGCTTTTAAAAAGGGTATAAGGTTAATGTTTGACTACTTTCTTAAGAACTGTACGTCTAAGTACTTAATTATAAATGGAAATATAAAAGATTATAATCTGAGTGAAAATATCTCAACGTAAATAGTAATGGAAGTTTCGGAAATAACTTGAATTAAGTAAACATACGACGGTATTTTCATTTCGAGCTAGGTAGAAACTTTTCTAAAACTACCAACCATCTTACAAGGTCTAGAATTAAACTTTTTAACCGGTTCTTACCGCGTTTAGGTATATTTGAGTTCCAGATATTTCGGCAGTGTTACAACTGCCTAGCCTATCCGCCTACTTTTGTACTGTCTGTATTTCCTGATTATTTACTCTCTGTATACTATGTTTTTTGGTGTAAAATAAAGTCTAGTTGATTTATTGATTGAACTGCCATGATCACAGCATGAACGCGGTAAGAACCCGTTAAAAAGTTTAGTTCTAGATACAAAGTTATATGCGTGTGAAGGATCATTTACAGCATTTTTAGGATTTTATAATGTTCCAGGATTCATTGGAGCGACGTAGTGGAGACTGACCTATGTCATCTTCAAGCCACCAACGAGGGAAAGGTTGCGAAGGATCAGGAAAATTGTAGTCCTATCGTTTTAGAGGCCAAGACTCTGAGCCAGCGAAGTTAGTTAAGAACTTGAATTAAAATCCAAAAAAGTTGATACTTTCTCCAAAGTATCTACCAACTTGTATTTATTAACTTAATAGGACCTTGAGCAATTTTTATACCTCATCCAAAAAGCCTTTCTAACAACGATGACTTTGTCTTATTTTTTGTCGACGAAACCACTTATGAGGAAAATAATTACGTTCCAACAATTTGAAGTCAATTTAATAAAGTCTTTAAACTCAAACGCTTTAAATGTCTACAACAATTTTTTCTCTTTTTTATTTTCGTTAGCGGATATGATAGATGACGTTTCGAATTTGCTGATAAAATAATGAACAAATATTTAAACAAACGTCCCTAGACCATATCCGCTATTAAAAAATGTTATTGTTATATTATAATGAGACAATTAATATGCGCAGACGCAAGTAGGCAAGATGGCGTCGGTGGGTGTGGTGACCGTAGCGCCGGAGTCTGATTGGCGCTTTGTATGTCGTTATCATTTAATTATGATTGGAGTGAAGATCGCTTGATAAATACAGTAGCTGTATAAACGGTCAATGAACTTTGCATCTATTATGTTGAAACAGGTTCTGTGGTATGAGCTTTTGAAACACGCTGTGAGCTTGAAGTTTTACAAGTAAATCGCGTGTTATTAAATAAACAAAGCTTAGGTTACAGGAATGCAGTGAACGAGCGTGCATAGATTCAATGATAAACAACGTTATATTGAGAGGAGCTGGAGGAATCTTCACTGAAAGATTGACTTCGGATTGAAAAAATTTCGCGTGCAACTTTTACCAAAAATGGGCTACGTCCGGTCGGGGAATGGTGCCTGTTTTAGTTATTTGGTGGTATTAGAGCCTCTTTAGGTACCGAGTCGTCCAGCATATCCTGGGAAATCAGGAAGCCGCTGATTAGCTAATCTGTTCCCCACGATGACAAGTTAAATTCTTAAGCGTGACAGAAAAATATCGAGTGACTTCGTGGTTCAAAAGACAACAGGATCCCAAATGGTGCCGTCAAATGGTGGCGTGTGTATTAATTAAGCCAGTTCTACGGCTAAAGAATCTGACAGCAAGTGTCATCACTACAATTCCTCCACCAATCCGCACTGTGCCCTCATAGTGAAGTATAACACAAAGTCAAAGTCAATATAATTTATTCAATATAGCAACTTGAAGCACACTCATCAAACGTCAAATCTTTTTCGTCGTCAAACCTACCACCACGTCGGAACGTGATGTCGCTGTAGAGAAGATGTGGCCAGAAACTCTACAACATAACACGACTTAATAACTATTACAATATAAATTCTTAAGCTGCACACTCCTTCTTATCCTGAGAAGGCTTGGCATTTGTCCTGCAGTGGGCTCATACATTCTGCAACTATAGTTTTTTAGGCTTTACTCTAGTTGAGTGCTATTAGATTTATTATTTTGGTTTTGACCTGGATTTTGAGGAGCAAAAACTGTTTGGAAATAGGGTAGTTAACTTGTGCAAATATTTATCTTATTGAAGGAATTGAGCTGTAAAAACTAACTGGGTCGTCCCTTTCATGTTCGGAAACTTTTACTAAGTAATAATTTTCTTGTTTTCCTAACATAATTTAAAACAATATTTACCCTATAATCAGGGAATAGTAAATTAAAATAAAACAAGAAAACTTACTTGCATTGCATGTAAGTTTTAACTTTAAATAAATTTTTAGGAGAACTGCTGTTGAAATCGTAACTAGTAACTCGAAGGGGTCACCTGCCTTCCAAGTGTTTGCTTTTCGTGCAACAGTCAAGTTTTTAACAGCGACTTGGAATTTCCTGTACCTATTTTCTCGGCTTTTTCATTCAACAAAAGTGTTAGCATGTCGACTCCTGCCAAAGGGTTTTGTAGTTACCAAGCAGACGAATTATAGTGCTTACACAAAATGGAGATTCAATCAAATCTTAATCGTACATCGTATAAGAATCTTTTTGTTTATCCATATAACAGTATACAGGGTGTAAGTGACAGCCTAGCAAATACTAAAAAGGTGAACTCAGACCATCAAACTTTCACTATGGAGCCTACCTCAGGAAACGCGAAAAAAAAAGGGTAGGTACAGCAGTTTTGTATCCCATACCAGCAGATTTTTTTTCGCGTTTCCTGAGGTAGGCTCCTTAGTGAAAGTTGTTCAGTTTGATGGTCTGAGTTCACCGTTTCAGTATTTGCTAGACTGTCACTTACACCCATTATTTGTTACGTCGCACAGTGGGGTTAAAAATTGAGGGTCTTGGATGTACTGGGTCATACTTAACTTAATAAATGATGATTGATGGATGTTTGTGATGGATTTTTTAGTGGATGATCAGTCTATCAAACTGAACAACTTTCTCTGCGGGACTGCACGGGGAAGAATATAGCAGCTGTTCCATACAAAACAGAAAACCCAAATTTATGGAACAGCAAATTTTTTTTTTACGTGATTTCTACGTTGTTCCCATAGAGAAAGTTGTTCAGGTTGATGTTCTGATCATTCCCTAAAAAACTGTCAGCATATTAAATTGGACTCTGTATACAAAAATGTATGGTTGGCATAATTCGCGCAATGTTTTGATCACTGCGGAATTACGCAATTTTATGCCAAAATCAAAAAATGTTAATGTAGTCACTGAGGCCGAATTTTCTTTGGCATAAATTAACATAATGAAAATAAGGATAAATTACTCTAACTTGATACTGACCAAACTCGTACTACTTAACCAATATTACGGCAATGTTCCATAAGTTCACAAGTTTCGTGGAAATATCCACGGGGTTCGGTGAACATACTTTGCTATAATGGTTTCCATGATGCCAACATGCAACAGTAACAAACTAGCTTCGCGTTATGTCATGAGTCAATTATTCGTATTTATTACTTTGAAGATTGGAAACTGAAATTAGAATTAAAACAGAAATCAAGCTGCAGGAGCGAAATTAATAAAAGTGTACTGCTTATATTACATAGGTACTTGCTTAACTATTTATTATCAGCGTTACCTTCTCCTATTTTGGGTTCATCGTAGTCACTTTTGCTGCAAATAGGTAATTGTTCACTCCGGCTTATTGCCATTTTTTAGGGTTTCGTATCCAAAGGGTCCAGCGGGACCCAATTCATAAGCTTGTCCGTCTGTCTGTCTATCTGCCTTACCTTAGCTTAACAGTTGAAATTTTCACAGAATGTACGTTATTGTGGAGGATTTGCTAAAAAATAATAAAACAATCAAAGAGATAAAAAGTTTACAACACAAAAAAAAATTTAACTTTTATTGTGTTTGTTCTATCGTAAAATCGGTAATACATACTAGAGTCAAACTTGGTGTGATTATAGCGCAAATTCAAAGGTAATACAGCAAACAATAAAACTTGGTCTGATGTGTGTTGGGCTTGTGCTAAGGGTCCCGGAAAAAACACAATTTCTGGTAATATTGTTAGGTGGTTGGTGTGTGATGGTGTTCCCCTCGGGGAATATAGTCGAGTATAGGCGAATATAGGCGAGTCCGACTCGCACTTGGCTGATTTTTTTCCAATTAGTTTCATATTAATTATTAAAATTTTTGAATAAACGGACAATAAGGTGTAAATTAAGAAATCTCTCATGTTTTTTTTCTCGCTAATCAAATTCCGATTACCAAACAAATCCTTAAGCACTTAACATGTAACATTTTTGAAGGTCAAAATATAAACGTAACATTCCTTTTTTACCAACAGACAGGTTAGCTTCAGTTTAATCGTGTTTATCTTCATACGATCTTGAACTTAACGGAGTTTGATGATTGAGGTCATAATAGCTCAACGATGATGTTGATGACTCAAGGGCGGTAGATGATAGGCTTGTTACGGCTTTCCAAAAACAAGGTTCGGACCCTCGAGCGGAATTGATAATTTACTCGTTCCGAAGGGCTATTATTAAGGCAGTTGTGTATAGAATGATTGCTGGTTCCTTCCATATGTTTACATAGCATCGTCGGCGACTTCGGGAGAACAAACAATGTTTCGGGTCGTTAGTAATGAAAATTATGCTCTGGAATGGTAATGACGTGAAGCCGGATGGGACATCGATTGCAGTTTGCAGATGGTTCTTATTATTGGATGTTTAGATACCTACGTTTAATTGTGCTTTATATTTGCAATTGTTTTTTTTTTTTATTTATTTATTTTCAACAAAACAGATACAAGAATATAATCTAGATATAGACAGCGAACGAAAACCGCGTACGATTTATCTGCCGCCGCTTATTCGCAATAACATAATACTATACTCCATTCCAAATAGCAACGAAATTTCAAGGCTATATTGAATTACAGAATTTTCGGATTTGAAACAATACTCTCGCTTATTCCCAGCTCCAGTAATGTCCATGATTTATGTCGGACCGGACAGTGTATCTTTCTGATCAACATTTTATTCTTTACCCGACTGCCCCAGAAGGAAGGTTATAGTGTTAATAAGGTGTATTGTATGTTTCTTAAATGGAAATAGAACCTGGAAACTGTTTCTATAGAATCGATAGCGGTATAAAATAGCATATAATTTGTACTGCAAAAAAAAAACTTTTTATACGAATCGGCCATCACGTCTCGGTTTCCCTCCTCCAAGCATATATCGAATTCGAAACATTATTATATATACATAAACTCAAGAGCATAATCCCTTTCGGGGTGGTCAGAACATTGCAACATCATTATTACAACTTCCAGCTGTTTTGCATGCAGTTTTAATGTAACAAGGCTCACCTTAAACATAAATTTTGTAGCTTTTTCATTTTTTAAATAAGCAAAAAAATTAATTCCCACTTTACATAAGAATCGGCCATCACGTCTGGTTTTCCGTCTTTCAAGCATAAATCGATCTCGAAACATTATTATAACATACATAAACTCAAAAACATAATCTCTTTTGGGGTGGTCAGAACATTGCAGCATCATTATTAGAACTTCCAGCTGTTTTGCATGCAGTTGTAATGTAACAAGGATCACTTTAAACATAAATTGAAATCCGTATTATCTTTGAGATATCAAAAATTGTTACAACTACCATTAAGGGCACACCGTCATAAATAATTTTCACCCTTAGCATATTTAAGACTCCAAGCAATGTCTTTTACAGTCTGATTACACACAAATATTGCTGCAGAGCACAATTCAATGCTGAATCACCTTTACGACTCAAAATTACCTCGTCTTTATGACAATCAATAAATCGGCAGCTAAAGCAAAAACCCTGTAGTTTACAAAACTCATGATCCTGATTATGGTAACCCGCCATAATAACGGTAATTTAAAAAAATAAACCCCTGCTCTATTCGTAGAAACGTTCTCGCTCGTTTCCTTTAGTAACTGCACGTGATTATTTTTTTCACCGCCGACAAATTGCAATTTAATTTCAGTCGTAAGTATGACGACTCTTTATTTTGGCGGATTTTTGGGTTCATTAACTTCTTTTGGAATTTCGCTTTTATCGTTTTTTTTCGCTTGTGTGGTTTTATAATGAGTTAGGCACCACTTTTGTTTACTTTTATCCTGTGTAAATTTTCCTTTGGTTCATAAGCAATTTCACTATTTTATATCTCGTTCATAGTGCCAGTGTTTTTTCTAATGTTTTGTAGGCCTCCATCCTCCATCATACATAAATTCATTCATAAAATTTTAGCAAAAAAATAAAACCAACATCAAAACTAATATTAGAGTCAAAGTCTTTCTTGTTTCTATGACCTAAGCTAAGAAAATGAACAAGAGTCACTGTTAGGCCGCTAACGAATTACGACTGGGCTTGGACACGAAATATCTAAGCTTGGAGTAATTGTTTGGGCTTGGCTTGACACAGACTTTAATGGAACAAATTCATGTCCTTAGTTATATTTAAGGAGCTATTGATACGAATTTTAAAGACGTTTCATAATAATTATCTACTTTTTACTTTTTATGTTGATTTTAATTTTTTGCGTTAATTTGGTTAATTTATAACTATTTAGTGGTGAAATATAATTGGGTTGACATTAGTATCAGTCATCGAAAAAAAAACAATTCCTTCAATTGCCAATGATTAATTTGATATCATCTTTTGAGGACTTCCATTGTCTACCTCCGAAACGCTTAATCAGATCTTCACCAAATTAAAATAGGATTAACTCGGAGATAACTTCTTTAGAACAACAAACAATCATCTAAATCAGTCAAGAAATATCTAAGTTATCGAGGAATATAGAATATCTCCATTAAAAAAAATTATAAAAAAGCGAAATGAAAACCTTCTTTTTATTGAAGTCGGTTAAAATCTTAAATGGACTAGTATCACACGTGCATTTCGGATATCCGCAAAAAATTAAAAATATATTAAAGTGACAATAATACAAGAATCCTATATCACTACAAAGACTTCAAAAGTGCAACAATAAAACTGTTACACAATGTAGTGCTAATCGTTTCTATATCTTTGATCAGCATCTGTCATTTTGTGGTTTACTACATTCTTCCGGTCTTGATGCACTCTTATTACAAGGCAAAAAGGTTTCAAATCGTAAACTCTTCTTTAACATATTCGATTCGCATTTGATGAATGGTACAATTGTTGCAACCGCCGGTTTCCTGTAAAGTGATACATGGATCGTCCCTGTGGGTGGTTCATGTATCGTGTTACTTAGAGTAGATTTTACTTTTATAGTAACTATAGTATGTTCTATGAAAACATGTGCATCGTTTTTAGTTTATATTATTAAAGCTGGTGTTTTCGGTAATTAAGTCTGTGGCTCGAGGCATTTGTTTTGCGTGTGGTGAAAATAACATTATACAATGTTATCGTATCAAGTACCAAGAGCGCAAATGTATCATAAAACCGTATTTCGAATTTTACAAAATATATTCCACATTTCTTGCATTCATCTAGGTGAAGGCATTGCAAACCTGTTGAAGAGCCTGTGAATTTAAAATCAAAACTACCTATTAAAGTATTTTAATTATCTATAGAATTCCCAGCCAGCTGGCCTTTTTTTTAACCTGATGCCCAGCAGTAGGTGGATTCGGGCTGTAGATAACGAAAATTATGATAGAATAGCATACTACTGGAACAAACAGACTGATCCACAGACAAAATTAAGATACCTAATTTAAGGCTTCTAACAGACAGACGATGTTCTTTTGAGCGACGAGAATACCATTCTTTTTTACACGTTAAATTGGACGACACTAAATTAGAAGAAGTATACCACACGGCATCCAAAGAACTTCGAAAATCTGTAGGTGCGTACAATGGATTTATAACCAATGGATCCATAACCTCCTTACAAGCATGAAAACACGAAAATTGACCATGGCGGTCGGTACCTTCTTTCGTCCGTCTTCGTCGTCGATGTCTCTGATTTAACGTTGGTCCCTTTGTATCAATTTTCGTCGTTGGATTAGAAAGGGACAAAGTTGACGTCAGAAACAACGACGGGAATTTATGAAAGACGGACGAACATTACCGCCCGCATAGACAATACCTATTCCAACTTCCTGGTGCATATAATGCCACTTGCAAAAAGAATGTCGACTAAAGGTCACATTATTAATCGCTCAAAAAGAACGTCGTCTGATAAAGGCCTAACATTATTTCTGGAATATATTTTATTTACTTGCAGACCACTCTTTTAAAGATAAATAATAATAAAAATAGAAAAATCAGTCCAATTTTGTTTCATCAGTAGTATTCAATATTTACATCAAGAGAACTTTTTAATCTTCCTTTACTAAGGAATTCTCTGTATTCCACATACGGTCCAATAACTTGTACATTTATATTAATTGCAACGAAGTTCGCCGAATCGACTATTAACCTTCGCGAATTCGACACAAAGGCTAAGTAGCACAAAGGACGAACGCAATATTATATTATTGGTATTGTACCAATTGTCAATCGCTACAACTTTGCCTGTTACAGTCGTAGTATTGTTCGATTTCTGAGCAACTACAGTTTGGAACTGTTCAGAATGATACTATATTATCCCTTATTACGTTTTAGTTAGGATGGTTTTGAGAGTTTCTGAGTGAAATGCTAAGTTTGTTGGGAGTAGGGTTGGGAGTTAGTGTTTAGGTTTTGCGTGCTTTCCCAAAAAGCAATTAGATTTTTTAATTAATTCGGACTGAATTCGGAGAAACAGATTTTCAATTATCTATGGACACAAACAAGGTCAAAAAAAAACATTACATTTGAGTCAAGTACGCACTGCAGTTTTGTACGAAACAGCATGATTTTTTTTATTTTTTTAGATGTTGGCTCCGTAATCAAAGTTCTCAGTTTGAACTTCTGCGTCTAATTGAAACGACCTCTTTTTTGATCTTTTATGATATATAATTGCTATCAGTCCTTTGGTTTGTGAATAATATTTATTTTCGATCTTAGAGGCTGTGAAAAAATATGTAAGTATTTTAAAAGTTTTATTAATTTTGAAAACTATAGGCACCATAATTTCTCAAAACAAAGACAACAGTTCAATTTCATTTTTATTACTCACACTATCGAATTTTATATCAAAGTTTCAATTACAATCTCTTACAAACATCGATATAAACCATTACGTAATTTCAATATGCATTTTAATACATTCGAAGTAGAATGAGAGTTAAACGACACGTATTTTATGTGATAACCAACAATGACCCTCGTTAAGAAGCTTTGGCCTCGGTAACTTCTTTGGATTTTGTAATCATTGTAACGCATGTAATCACGTGAGATGCATCACAGAATTTAGATATAATATAGAGTTGTTAGACTGATAACTACACACAATCCCACCGAACCCCGCTACCCGATCCGCCGCAGAGTCTCAGCAACGTCTTACGAGGTCTGTACCCATTTCTGGGTGCCCTAGACTAGGTCGGTTCATTCCCTGGCTCGGTAGACCCTTCATAGTCCCTGCAAGTGTCTGCTGCAATAGGCAGTAGCTGCTCGTTGAGTAATGCTGTAATTGCCAGTGTGATAATTCAGCGCTGCAACGTGCGGTTCATACAAGCTTGTTTTAGTTTTTAATGATCGCATCGGAGGTATGTCAGCGTCACCTATATTTTTGATTAAGAATAAATAAATTGTTAAGAAATAAAAACAGTGATTGCTCTTTACAGGCTTTGACTAGGAATAGTAAAAATTTTCATGATAACTTTTTTAACACAATATGAAAAGGAAAGTGTTAGCTGGCAGCAGTTAATGTAAAAATATAAAATATATTTTTTTATTCCTCATAATTTAATAGGATGTTAAAGTATTAATAAATAAGTAGGTAACAGCAGATTTAACATCAAAACTATCTCTCTCGTCTCTTTTCTTTCTTTAGTTTTGTTAAATTCAATATGAAGATAGTATAATACTGGTATGTGCGATCAGAAATAATAGATATAATATTTGAACATTAATTCTTTTACGCTAACTCTTACATTTTTAAGTACTATACAATTCTTAAAAACAGTTCTTTAAACTGACACACCAAAATGATTACCGTCACACTAGCACCAACGATCAAAATGTACCAAGAGGATGATACCATACGTCGTACACAATGGCACAGTAACAATATTTTGAAAGCTCACAGCTAAGAACTGTATTGAATATAATGGCACAGTATATGCCATTCATATAGCTACAATAATGCCTCGCTTTCTTATAAAGTAAAGTACGGGACGGAAGTTGACATTATGTGTTGCTGTTATCTTGGTGTTACGCTTTGTTCCTTTTTAAAACTTCCTTTGTCGGCAGCTTTGAGAAAAAAATCGTGTCCGACAAGATTTGATACGCGATCAAAATTGTCTTGTATTTTTGTAAGAATAGAATTTGGTTTCGATTTAACGTCCAATCAAATTTAATTTTAATGTAGGATTCCACTGAAAACTACTCTGCGATTATTTAATTAAGGAGATAGGTAGCATCTACAACTTTCTACAGTGGATTGGTGAATTCAAGTTATATTGGTTCTCAAGCTGCCTAAATTGGCCTCTAATATTGTTACCGAATATTCTTTCTAACGGCACCTATCCGAGACCAACTGCTGACTGTCAGGTAATTCAAACTGCCTTAAGGCATTCTGACCTTTAGTTAGATACACTGCCATCTGATGGAATATCCGGGATCAACTGCTTAACGAGCTTTCCGAAGTACGGGGTGCTTGAGACGAAATATGTACCACTAAAACGGGTACCCATCGAAAGACCTTAACGAACGCTGCTTAACTTCGGTAATCCTTTCAAACACCAAAGCAGCACTATGACACAAGCACTACTATTATAAATTTAAATTCACATCGATCATTAACAGTTATCCCCAATTCGGCAAACCATAAAAGTAACAGCAATCAATCCGGAATTCAACTAACCGTCCAGTCCCTGTCAAACCACCAAGCCCCGACGCTCCCAATTTGACACACCTATCGCCCGTACCATCTACGATCTAACAAGTTTATCTTACCCAAAACTACAATCAAAAACCATTCTTATCGTCACAAAAATAAAACATCGACGAACTGCTAGTGAAACTATGTTCACTGTCACATATACGGGCACGTTCATTCACGAGATTCGTCCAGAGATTGCGGTCCATCCATCAAGCCGAATGTCAAAACTAATACGAACCCGGTCCCGTGAGATATTCCCAATCGTTCTAGTAATTATGCGTTTCAATGCAGCAAACGTCATCCGATTAAAATTGGCAGGCTATGGGGGAGAAATTGATGAGATGATAGACTGGAGATACTTTGTTTACTATGGGATGCAAATTAAAACTGAGGATTAGAGCAATAATGGAGAATTGATAGAAAGAGCTTTTCCATCATTAAACTGTATTTATCTTCTAATGCTTTGAAAGAAGTAGGAATAGCGAAACTTCCTTATGTGGTAAATTCTATTTTGCACAATGCACAGAAGTGTTTATAAACAGAAAGTGCATTATTAAAAGAAATGCTATGGTTAGATGTTTGTTTCCCAAGAACACAGACGACTGAAGTCGTCTTAGTTTTGTTTCAGCTTAGCCTCAAAATAAAATCAAAAGTACCTAGAACACAAACAAAATATCAGCGGTAGCAAAATTATATACTTAGATACATTATTAATCATCAACCATCAGCAAATTATCCACTTATAATCATGTCCCAGGTATATGACAAAAAAAAGGTTTGGTCAAATCACTACGATCCTCACACATCCTCGGACATTAAAGGCCGATTCACCTGATTTTCTGAAAAGAAAGATGATTCCGTACTCGTGGTCTCGTCCCGGCTACTATCTCTCGTGGTAGTAATCGTTACATAAAAACCAGAGGCCGTAAGGCGATCTGAAAAAACTCTAACACCAGGGCTTACCCACACGATAAGAAGAAGACTACGATCCTACCTCCTACCTTTAACGTTTCTTAGAACTTGAAGTAATGTTAGTTATGGCTTTGTGAAAGCTGTTGTTCTTAAGTAAAAACACAGTCAGCACTTACCTACTTGTTTATTTAAACAGACTAAATATGGGAATTATTAGCATGTTTACGTTGGTCACAGAACTGAAAATTTTGCCATCTAGTTCAATTAACATGGAAGTCATAACAAAATTGGCAAAGACTATTGCAAGATAGGTTATAGAAATAACATTCAAAAAATATGTTTTAGTAGTTATGTTAGGTTGGTAAGTATTGAATTTCATTGTTTACAATACTAAATTATTAAAAATGTATCAGAAAACTGAATGACGTCCTGCCGGTGCTGCATGGCAGCGTGACATAGCACTATCGCGCCTCAGCTCTATTTCTATTTGCGCGAAAACAAACGTGATAAAAGTCGCTATATAGCCTTATCGCGCATATCATACTGAGACTGGAGCACCTGTAGTATAGCAGCGCGATATAGCTCTCTTTCTATTTGCTAGATTAGATTAGATTCATTTATTTCATATTATAACATGTCACATTTTTATATAAATATTTTACATAAAATGTCCATTCATAACATGATCGTCAAATTGTATAATAAAATAAAATTAGCAATGTCAAATAAGAATAATTATAAAATAATAAAACGTTAAAGTTAAAAATAGTCTAATAACTACTTCTAGAATAATAAATAGAATGTCAACAACAATAAACAAATGAAAAACAAAACATAAAATAATTAAGTAGGTACTTCAAAACTTTTTGTCAAGAATTCGTCAACAGAATAGAATTCATTATCCAACTACTACTACTACGGCTTCTAATCCCTCAATACGTCTAGCGCTCCCAGGACAATCAAGCAAATCTCTAATGCTGTTTGGCAAATCTCTCAATGACATAATTATCATCGATTTGATAGAAAATTAAACAATTAAACTTATTGCGTATTTCATAAATAAAATATGTTTTTGCAGACATAAGGCGTCATAAACTTAATTAAACACCAAATATTGTACAATCGACTGAAGAATAGACAATGGAATTGTACACTGTGATGATAATATTATGATTAACTTAAGCAAATATTGATTTGTGATTAACGTCATGTTGATATTAGCTGTATCCCGTTTACGATAACAATTATAGAGTCAAAACATTGTTTATTCATGAGCTCTATTGAACTAATCTAGAAGTCACAGACTAAGCTCGCAGCGTTTAAAGTTCGTATAAACAATAACAAATTATGTTCTAATGATTCAAGTAAGAGGGTTTCGATACTATGAATAATTATAATCTTAATGGCTGGACGAACTTCCACGAAACGGATCCTAGCCAATAAATTCAGACTTGGTTTCTCTATTCGAACGCGACGCGTCTGCAATTATCAAAACCGCTAAAACCAATAGGTGAACAAAATATCACAAGATTATGGCTTTAAACTCCCAACGATGAATGGTTTTTACCAAAACTTTTTTGAAAATTGATAAAATTAAGAAATTCAAAATCGCGAAAAAAAATCTGCTGTCTCATACAATTGGCTAAAGCTCCATACAAGTTGGTCTCATAGGTAAAGTTGTTCAGTTTGATGGTCTGATAATCCCCATAAAAGGTGTCAGCATATTAAGAAGGACCCTGTATATGAACCTTCTTAATATTGCTGATTGTTTTAAGGGAATGAAACCATCAAACTGAACAACTTCTATCTAGAACCAAAAACGAAATCGCAAAAAAAATAGCTGCTATTTCATACAAAGACTGCAAACCTACTTGACCCTAATGTCACAGCAGCCCAATGGGACAGCTGATTTGTTTTACGCGATTTCGATGTTGGTACCATAGAGAAACTTGTTCAGTTTCATTATCTGATCATCCTCTTAAAAAACCGTTAGAACATAAAGTAGGTTACCTAGGGTACCCTGTATAGGTAGAGGTTATTATTCACAAAGTCCACATATCTCTAGCAGTACTCTTTTTTTAGTAATATTTAATGAATTAATAATGAATCAATTGTACGGAATCAAAGTACGTTCAAATTCAAACAAATAATTCTATGCAACTTATTGCTCTTGCCTACAGATTTAATCTTTATTGACATTACAATCATCCAATTAGAGTATCCACACACAAGTGGCATTGTCGGTACATGAAACAACATTAGATAACGTCTGTACTTACTTAATGAATACAACAGTAACTATTGTCTGATTAATTTGTAATAAATATTTACGATTTATTTAATTATTTGCTGGTAACATCAATGCCCTGGTTGCTGGTACCTAATTGTATAGTGTAGCTCCGGTATTGGAAACGATCACCTAAATTATGTAATGTCCGGTAAAGTCTGTCTTTGGACGGATGATAGTTTTAGTGGTTTTTAGAGTTTCGTAGTCAAAGTCAACCCTCATACTTTCGTCCATTCTGCCTGTTTGTTTGTCTGTATGTCAATTACTCCCTCATTGGCACACATATTGAATCGAAATTTGACAAAAAGGCAGATAACTGTAATCCAAAAACAGAAATGTGGTAGTTAAGAAGAAATAACATTTTTCGACTCATCCCCAATTAATACAACGGAGGTTCAAAATAAATAGATTCTTCTACTATATCGAGTGAGGTGTCGAGGGATAGGTCTTGTAAAATGGGACAAAACATCCATAGAAACTAAGTCGTTATAATGCTTCTATCTCGACATATTTGTGGTCAACCAGGTTGACCAGCGTGGCTTTTATCACTCTGAGAGAGAGTAGAGAGTAGACCTATGCAGCCATGGGGTTGTGCTGTGGGCTATAATATTTTAATCAGTTTTAAGGACATTCTTCAATATGGTAAAAGTTTACATTATAGTTAGTACTTTTTACAGCAAAGTTTCTGATCACCTGGAAAGGCATTATGGTTGTGTGTTCATGTATTTGTGTGAGCTGAATATAATTGTACCAATATGCACACTATGTTGTTGTTAATTCTTTGAACTTCAATATATTGTTCATTTTATCCCTAGAAATAGAAACGAAAAATACATTAATGACTCTTATTCTTAATTTTTAATTAATTCTTTGTATTAAATTGTCGTCTTTCAAAGTGATTTAATCGCACTAGACTAAATGTTTTATCTTATTTAAAATTTAATTTCTTGCTAATTTGTATTCAAATTAGAAATTACCAAAAGGCAAAATTTATTAGAACAAGAGCAGTGACTCTTTCTTGATCTAATATGACCACATTTGGACTCATAAAAAATATGTTATTATCAAAGGCTTTCTACGAAATTTGTTATTTTCATTGCAATAAATTAGTTGTAATTACTAAATTTCTTACATTAATTTGTTTGTGGATTAGTAAAAATGTTCCTTTTATTTTCTAAATTTTCGAAATTATTAGTATTTTAGCATTTCTTTGACAAAAAAGAATAATCTTTAGTAGTATTGTTTTTTCGTAAATCAAGTAGCAACCGAACAAAATTATTTTTTTGAAAATGATTAAAAGTGTAACGGGAAGATGTTTTTCTGTTAAAATAGAAAATAAATAAAAGTCAACATAAGTATCAAAACGTCAGTATAATTTATTACGATTTCAAGATATCTTTGTACATTTTATACAAAACAATAATTTTCATTAAGACTAATAATTACAATCCAAAAATTACATTTATTTTTAAGTTTATAATTATTAAATCTAATATCACGATTTAGCTTAAATATACATATTATTAATTTTATTATAGGTACTCAAGCGATACATTAATGCTAACAAACGATAACATCGCAGACATAAACTATTTTCTTATATATATTTATATACAGAGATTCTGTTTATACGGGAAAGCACGTTTACGAAAAAATTATGCACTTAATTCCAGATACACAGTAATTTGTTATAAACTAATTCGGTTGTAACAAAATACCTTAGTAATATTTATTGGGTAGTTTAGACTCTATATTGAAAAATTTACTTTTCTAAGAAACTAATGTACCCACTCGATTTCAATGTATGGTTGAGCGTTTTTTTTATTTTTAGATTTTTTCTTCATAGTAAAAGTTGTTCAGTTTGATGATCTAATCCACCCCTTTAAATATGACAAGGGTGTTTTGTTACACCTTGTACATTGAAACATAATTATTTTAAATTAAATTATTGTTAGTTCGTACACGGGTAATCATAAATACTGAATATACCTATAGCTATGTTTTTAATTTTAATAAATAAATGTGTGTTCAAACGATAATTATCTTATTGTGATGAGAGGAATTATTTTTATCTCTTATTTCTATTTGGTGTTGCATTACAGTGACTGCTTTGTGAAAAAGTTTCACATCTTTTAATAAACTACATGACAATACAATACATAATTTTTTATAAATATTTTAATTTTTATTTGAAAAGTGTTTTTTGTTATCAGACTCAACATTTCAATACGATATTTGTACAAAATATTGTTTCATTAAAATATCTTCGTACCTCCATTTGGAGGTCTTAGATTACGTATTTGAAAATTGACAGTATCAATAAGAACGACAATATTATTTACACTTCACATTTTAAAATAAATATTAGAAACAATCATTTTAAAGGGTGCATATTTTATGTGCTGGTTTAAAGAAACAGAATCCTATTAGAAAATACAAAGGTGGAATACTAAAAAGACTCAAACAAAATACGTGCGTCCTTTTGCGGACGCACCCCCTGTCATGGAGCGCGGTACTGTCGGAGAAATATCATCTACCCTAGAATACACGTGACCACTGCCAGGGGATAGCCTCAGGTCATAATTAAACCGAGGACATGTCCTGTTGTCGATAGACATGTAGCTGTTATTCGAATTATTCCCTTCCCCGTATGTATTGTTATCAGAGGAAGGAGAACTTTCTGTCTGCGAAGACTCGCCATCGTTTCTCTTGCAATACTGTAAGGAATTCGTGAAATTCTGCTTTGAGCAAGTATCGTTTGAAACCGGCATTGTCGTGTATCTCAACGTCGGGGTTTGTCGTAACGACTTCTTGAAAACGCTCTTTTCGGAACCCTTTACTGTAATAATGGTATCCGTTGAATTGAGCAGAGAAATGAATCGGTCCCAAAATCGACTGTCGTTCCACGATATATTCTTGAACTTATCTAAAACGAAACAAAGATCGTCGTTTATTTGGTTGTTGTCTACTATCTTTATAAATATTACCTTGTTTAGGTCGCTTCGGTTTAAAGATTTTAGGTAAGTGTAGAAAATGTTTTTGAAATGAATATCGCAAAGGTCATTGCAAATGAAATTTGTCGTTAGAACGATAATTAGTCGTTTGGATAATTTTGAGGACTTTGAGAAACTGTCTAAAGTAAGAATGTTTAGTGATGGCTCGTTTGTCGACAACTTTTTAGTGGTCATTTTTCTGAACTCTATCTCAGACATAATGTTATGATATACGAAGTTTGTATCTTTGGTATTACATATCACGTAATAATCGTACATGTGATTCGGATTGCCTTCCAATACATGATCGACATTAGGACAAGATTGTTCTTTGAACAAAGGGACACCGTACTTAGTGTACAACCAGTCACTGACTTCATATCTGAAAGCGTAGAAGATAGCACCTATTAGACAAATAACTACAATTATAATTATAACACCGCAAACCACGGCAAAGTAATTATCAGGAAGAAATACAGACTTAGAGACAATTTCGTCTTTTGAGACGGTCGAATCGCTAATCGACCCCATATACTCTTTACAATGGCTTAATACTGAGGCAATAGTTATTTTAGTAGGCTTACCTGCGGGGTCTGTACATAACATTTTTTCAGGGTCACCAGGATCCCTCCTTAGCCATGAATCTAATTCAGCTATACTCTTACAGTCACAAGAATACTGATTCCCTTCAATTGATACATGTGCTAAGCTTTTGGAAGACGACGCCAATAATTTCCAAGGGAAAAAGTTAACTAATTTATTATCGTCAATCCTAAGTACAGAAAGTGATTTCAATGATGAAAAAGTATTATTTGCAACGTGAACAATCGCGTTGTGGTCCAAATATAGCTCATTCAGGTTGTTTAGATGTACAAATTCATCGCCTTTTAATTCAACCAATTTGTTATTTTCTAAATGCAAGACTCTTAATGAGTCAACCCCTTTAAAAGTTTGATTGTTAACTTCTTTCAACTTTGTGTTATTCATGTACAATACTTGTAGTTTCTTCTTTCCGATGAACACATGATTTCCCAAATGACTGATGTGATTTCCATCTAAATATATTTCGGTAGCGTCCATCGGAATTCGCTCCGGAACTTCTGTGTAGCCCGCGTTTGAACAATCTACTACGTTCGCATTCCAAGTGATGTCGTGATAGCATCTACAGTTATTCGGACAAATCATTTCACAGTCACAGGCAACGAAGTCACAACAGTGACATAGGGCGAAACAATGACTCTCGTATGGACAGAGAAAGTCAGAAGGCGACATATCTATTATCATCTTTTTTTCTTTAGCACGCGAGTGAACTAGTGCACACAAAGCTTTATCTAAATCTAACACACGCGGGTATTGTCTGCTGTGACTCAAATAATTAATGCGTTGAATCCATTCCATTGAACAGTCACAAATAAATGGGTTTCCGCTTATAAAGAACTCCGGTAAGTCACTATCTTCATCTATTTGATCTAACCTAAATGCATTCATGTCAAGTTGTACTAGTTTGTTATTATTTAACGTCACGGTTGATAGTCTTTGTAGTTTAGAAAACGTACCGACTTGTATGTGTTGTATATTGTTATCGTTCAAGTAAAGCTTTTCAACAGATTTTGGTATAGATGTCACAGTGAGTTGACTTATGTTATTGTAACTTAGATCTAATAACTTGATATTCACATTGGAATACATATCGTCGTTTACAAAGTTTTCAATGTAATTTTTATGTAAATCTAACCATTCCAAACTATTGGGAAAACTTCTGAAATCGAACGACGTGATTTTATTTGCTGACATGTTCAACCACACAAGAGTATCCAACGTATTGAATATTCCATCAAAACTGGTTATTTCATTTCCATCCATCCGTAATAATTTAAGATTAACATTTTTTCGAAAACAACCCGGAGAGACGTGCTTTATTTTATTAGATGCTAAATTTAGTACCTGCAGTTGGGGCAAATGTTCAAAGGTGTCTTCATTTAAATACGTAACTTTGTTATCCACAAGACGTAATCCGAAAAGTTCGGTCAGACCTCGAAAGTTTTCTCTGTTCAAATGTGTTATATTGTTATTCCCAATGTCTAACGACCTTAGAGACCGTAGCTTTCGAATGGATCCAGGGATGGATGATAAAATATTGTCATTTAAACTTAAATCCTCTATAGTGGTCATATTATCAAAAGCATTGTCATCTATGTGCTTAATTTTATTATTATCAATAAAAAGTTCATGAAGAACATGCAAATCTGAGAATAAATGAGAGTGAATATGGACAAGCTTGTTGTTTGAAAGTGTTAATGAATGTAAGTTTCTCAACTCCTCAAATGTGTGTTCTTCAACACTAGCTATTTCATTATGCTCTAAATTTAATTTTTGTAAGCTGTACAAATCTTGAAACATGTAACGATCTACTCTTGTCAACCTATTGTAAGACAGATTTAGTATTACCATACGCAATAAACCTACAAATGAACCCTTATTTATCCACTGACTAGTAAGATCATTATGAGAAAGGTCTAGTATTTGAAGTTGATTTAATCCTTCAAAAAGCCCAGGCGGTAAAACGTTTACAGTATTGTTGCTAAGATTAATTTCTTTCAATGATTTTGAATCCGAAAAAATGTCCGGAGGAACTGAACTTATAAAGTTACTGGATAAATTCAAAACCTGTAAACTGAGCAATCCCCCGAAGGCACCGTCTTCAAGGGTAGATATTGCATTGTTTTGTAATAATAATTTAGATAACGAACGCAACTTTGACAAGCTGTTATCTGTAATAACAATTAAGTCGTTGTGAGACATGTCAAGGATCTCTATGACTAAATTACAACTTCTTACACTTAAGTTTTGCTCTCTAAACAAATCAGAAAACCCAATAGTTTTTAAATTTTGCAAATGATTGTTAGTCAAATTCAAAGTCTTCAAACTATACAATGGGCAAAAAGTGTCAGTTTTTGTGCTCCAAATATTGTTGTCATTGAGATTGAGTTCTATTAACTCGTTCAAGCCTGTGAAAGCTTGCTCGTGTAACTCCATTGTCATAGCGGACCATTCACTGTTATGGGTCGTCACGTGCAAACGTTTCAGGTCTTTGAAATTCTCGAAAGCACGTGCCGGTATCTGACGTATCTTACACTTGTCAATAACAAGATCGTGTAGATTTGCTAAATTCATATGCTTGCCTGAAGTCTTCTCCGTCTGAGCCGTCAAAGTACTCTCAAAAAACAGAATCTCACTGCACTGCACATGCAATGACACCACTTCGTCAAAATGTGTTCTGGTGATGTTTTGTAACAGGTGGTCCAAACTGCTTATCGTCCGGATCTTGCAGAACAGAACTGCATTTTCCGACGTTTCCGTCTCGGGGCTGCGGTAAGCGCACTCGTGCGGCATTTCGGCCGCGGTGTTCCTTTCGATAACATGGCAGTAGAATAACACGTACACTATTATTTGATTAAAAGTTCGGTGGTCGAGTCTTTTCGCGACAGTTTGTTTTATTGGCATTTTACGATAATATGCGGGCTGCGGTGAGGCATCGACGTCGGCAATGCCATTTAGAAAGAAGCGAAGTTGATCGCGTCATAAATGTTTGCGCGGAAAGACCGACATCGCGAGTCGCGTGGCATGACGGCGTGGTCGCGGAAGTGGCGGGCGTGTGGCGAGTATGGCAGCTGCCCACCGACTGAGCGGCGCTTCGTGGCTCCGCCCCACGACGTCGCCGACGCCCCGCGCCGCCGCACCGCCCCGGCGTCTAAAGAAACTTCATCACATATTATCGAGGGTGCATAAGCCGTTGAATTATTCCCGTGCGGGTGTATCGAGCATTAATTATAAACAAACTTGAGATCGAGTTTTGCGAAGTTTAGTCTCTTTAATTCACGACCTATTTTTCTGTAACGTACTTCGAGTTGCGGTAAACACAAGTTAGATGTTCTTTAGATGACGTGTTAAATAAAACGGTTTTGTGCTGTAGCGGTCACATGTAATTTACGTCTCATACAAAGGAAAGACAAAGTGCAGACACTGTTGCAATAAAGAACACCAGCTACTCATAAAAGATCTTCACACGTAAAAGCTACTTCGACGTTAAAATTTTTATCAGCACTTTCCAAGAAAATGTTCTCTTCATTGAATATAAACTCGCTTTTTTCTAAACAATACTCTTTAAAAAGCTGCTAATACCATCACATCACGAACACCTGTTGTGTTTTGAACAACTTCGCTAAACTTTTTACTCAGGCTCGTTTTCGAGAAAATGAGATAAAAGCCTTGCAAATAGTTTCTGGGACACCACATGTTTCTGAAGTTAGCGTGTTCTCTTATATAACATCGTGGTCGCGCGAAAAATCGCTTAAACGGCTACAAAACTTTTACTGGAAGATTTTTCGACAACATCTTTAGATTTAGTGGTGCTTTGACAAATACTGTTTAGAATATTTATGGTAGAATTATGTTTGGTTCGTGGAAACTTTAAGAGGTAGTGCTTTATAAGTTTTTATTTAAGCTTCATTATAACAACAGCGAAATGAAAAACGAACGAACCAACATTGAAGTTTCGTTGGGAATGGTTCTTGAAGCGTAGAGTACGATAAAAAGACGCAAGATTCCATTGAAGAAAGAGACAAACAAACATAATGACATTGACACAAACATCCTTGCCAAAGTGTGTCTGAATTCAAAGCGCTAATCATACAATTATCAAAGTACACAAAAAACGCAACAAGCTGATCCTATAGTTTTATAGACAAGTAGAACCGGATATTCCACATCATTATTCCCCCAACCATCACTATTTACAAAAGCTATAAATAATTCAATACCATAAAAAGCACCCACAATATAATTCAAAAGGCTAACACACATAATTACATAGTCGAAGACTTAAAGAGCATACCAACTAAAGAGGATGGAAAGTATATCTCGCATCCAAATTGGACCCATCGTTTCATAGGATCTGCATGATGACATTTTTATACCTTTGTCTAGCTATAGATTGGAGCATAAGCATATGCTCATGACTATATTCACCGAGGGGGTGGTCAGAGATATTCTGAAACCTCAGAACATCCACGTTTCACCAGTAGTACTGAAAAAGGAAAATCTGTCCAGTTTGTCGGGGGGTGATCCTGGATATATTTAATATTTGGCATAATTCGGTTTTTAAATAAGATGTAAATTATTATGCCAATCAGCAATTTTATTAAATATATACTTATGCTATGAAAGCTTACCAAACGCTATCTACATTTCTATAGTTAGTCTTTAGTTTGACTAACTTTACTAGGCAGCTGAAGTTAGTATCGTTCCATATTAATGATTTCTGTAAGGTAGTTCTACCCTAGGCTTCGTCCGAATGGAATCTACACTTTTCGAAATACAAAAAATTTTGTCTGTCAGAGGCACCTATTACCAAAAAGACATTACCATAATAGTAGAGTCAGTTCCTTAGTAGTCATAAACAAAGTTACGTGTACAAATTTAGTATTATCAAAAACGCGTTCTCCTTTAGCCCTGTTCTTAGCTTAATAATATCAACTAGGAATAGCTGCCTATGGGAAGATTTTACGTAATAATTGGCCAGTATGCGTAATTGAGCTATGTGGGTAGGTATATCATCCGTGTATGCACAAACAAGTACACGGCAATTTGTAGACCGTGATAGCGCCTGATCGTCGGACCACCCACTATAGACTTCACTATATAAATAAAGGTGATTACAGATCGTAGGTTCTATGGATTTGAAGAATGTTTGGTATTTCGTCCACTAATGATTCGTTTATTCTGTGTTTTGACTTTGATACGAAATTATAATGTGACTTCAAAGAATCTTTCGGAAACTTTAGTTTAAGTATTAACTGTGCTCTTAAAGTATATCATGTTTTCGAATGCTTTGCGTTTTACCGTCTCTAATTATTGATTTCTCTGTTCCGTAAGGCTAACATGCCATGCACGAAAAAGTTACAAAACGAGAAAACCGTATCGCTTTCGCATAGGTACCGAAGTAACAAAGACAGAGGAACGTTTCGATTTTTGTCGTTCTCTCGGCATTGGCATGCCAGGCCCTCTGTTAGAACTTGTGTCTATCTTAAAACTGTTTAATTTCAAATTCCATAACATCCTTCATAAAAGTCAGTTCTCACTTCAGGACTTCAGACAATGTTGCCACTTTCCATAAAAGGTTTACTGATTGTACCAATTTAAACATAATCACTACTTATGTCATCTAGACAACACTTACAGATGTAAACTAGACATAAGTATTCATTCTTTAAAGTAAATCAACTCGAAAAAATACATTTTTATTCTAACTCTACCTTTACTTTTTCTACTCAAGACAAGGCATTCAAATGGGTTTCCGTGTAGGACAACATTTCCATTTTATGTCGCCGGTCCCATACATGTAGTTACGTATTTAGAAAATAAATCTATTTTAAACATTCGATGTCCATGTATTCAAATTACAGCCTTTATATGGGAACATTACCATTATTCTGGTAAAAGAATAAATTTATTTGTAGATTTCGTTTCATGTAAATGCTTTATGAAGTTAACTTCATAAACTCTTCTCTTTCTTATCAAAACGCGCAGGAAAATTCAAAATCTGAAAGGTATAAGTGGTTTATTACTAAAACAATATCTTCGAGACATCATTACCTACTATTTTGGATTACTAGTGATATGTTGATAAGGGGTTATGAAAGTAAATAAACATTAAAATCTTTTAAGGGGGTTGTTAAGACCATCAAACTGAACTCGTTTTCGCATTTTCATTCATTTCATTCAAGAGTTCTTCCACGCTATGTTTGTCTAGAGAAATATGTTATCACGGTGTTATGGTGCCGTGTAGTATTGTGGTGAAGTGTTGTGGTTGTATCGGTATGTAGTTATAATTATCTATCTTGCTAAATGTTCTCCAACAGTCTTACAAAATATAACAAGCAACTTTACTGTATGCATCGTTGCTCCCTAACTAGCTTATTTTGGGAATGTTCCCATGGAATTGGTATAAGGTAATTATATTCAACGCTAGAACGCTATAAAGAGAGGTTATTGAGTCAGCTCGTCCCGCCCCTAACAATAATCACCTTGTTAGCATTTTGTGATGTGCTTAGTTAGATAGAATGGATGGATGGTTAGATAGGAGGATATTGAAATGAAGGTTAATATGTCGGTAATCAATAGAAATAAAGGACTTGTTTCAATCCGAACTTATACTTTGTACGGTATCTACAAAAATCGAGAAAAATACGCGCATCACGTAAATAATAATAAAGAAATTCAGTTAGGCGAAATAATGTTAATAAGCATTAATTAATCAGAGTTAGCATTATATTAGAACTATGTTTAACTGACGCCATATTAAAAAGTGACTATATAATAATTTAGATAATTTTTATTCCTGTAAATAGCCAAAAACTGTACGAAATGAATAGGTATTTCACCTATTCGTTCGTTGGTAAAATTTATTGTATTTCCTATGAAAAGCCGTACAAAGTCGTGGCATAGATTTGAGAGATGTAGGTATACATTTGTTGAAAAATCATATTTAAATTTAACGTTCAAAATAGTACCTAAGTTATATATCGATGACAATGAGATGAAAATTACTCCAAACCCAAATAATGATAAACAAAGATAACGATTTTTGAGAATTAGGGCCTCTTTCCTTATGCGACAGCTCATTTGACATAATTTGTATAACGAATTTGTCTAATGAGCTGCCGGATAAGCTAACAAACTTATTCGGAAGTGGTGAAACAAGCCCTTAGAATAATAATACCTATACTTCATTACAAATAAGAACGAAAAGATTTTCCGATTCCTATATAGCTATCTGGTCAATTCTGATTTGCAAATATAATTTATGTATCAGAAAGATATAGTAACCAACATATCTTGACGTTACTAAAGCTGTTTTAAGAATAAGTGAGAGGAGTGTTTCAAATCTTCTTAATAAAAAAATTTCAAAATATCCTTAAAATTTTGTTGCTATTTAAAATGTAGTATAAGCTATACTTTCAATTCAAATGTTAGCAAAAATATAAAATACGAGCAAAATTTTACCCGAATTATAATAACCAAAGTAAACAGACCACTTATTACATAGACTCTTCTCTATATACAAGGTGTTACAAAAATACAAATAAACATTTAAGGGGGTGGTTTAGACCATCAAACTGAACAACTTTCACAATGGGACCAACATCGAAATCGCGAAAAAAAAATCTGATGTCCCATACTAAACTACAAATCTACTCGAGCTAAATGTATGGGACAGGTGATTTTTGTTTTCGCGATTTCGATGTTGGTCCCATAGTGAAAGTTGTTCAGTTTGATGGTCTATACAATCCCCTTAAAAGTTTTAAATTCTTATTTTTACTTTTGTAACACCCAGTATAACAAAATTAGGTGAAACTATTTTAAGAGGATGATCAGACCATCAAACTGAACAACATTCTCTATGGGACCAATATCGAAATTGCGAAAAAAAATCTGTGGTAAAAAAAATGTATGGGACATTTAGGTCGAGTAGGTTTGTATGGAAAAGCTGATTTTTCTTTCGCGAATTCAATATTAGTCCCATAGAGAAAGTTGTTCAGTTTGATGGTCTGATCATCCCTTTAAAATAGTTTCAGCTAATTTTGTTAGACCTTATATAGAGTTCTCTCCATAAAATATTTAAATTTTTTACAACGTACTAGATCCCCATTTAAAAAAAAAACTAAACGGTATGCATATTAAATTAGATTCGCGTGCTAAAACAGTATTTTTTGCGGGACCCGGAAAGTGGGGCGGTGTTGTTACGTCCGCTATATTATTAAATGGCGACAGCCTAAGTTTGAAGCTTGGTCATGTTATACTTATTTTATCCTTAGATGTTACAAACTATGTAACTATATTATGCATTTTTTAAACACGTTCTTACCAAGTTATTCCTATAAAGTGTTATTCTAAAGCTTTTGTATCAAATATACCTTTACATATTATATTAAGACAGTAAAAAGAGAGAAATAAATAATAAATAAATAATAAATAAATAAATAAATAAATATGAGTGGTGTTACGCTGAGAGATAGAGTGAGAAATTATGTGATTAGAGATCGATGTCAATTGAAAGAAGATATAGTGACAAGAATAGAGAAGGGTATGCTTCATTGGTTTATTCATGTGGAGAGGATGAGAGATAGCAGATGTACGAAAGAGATATATGGAGCTAAAGTGAGTGGAAGTGTCGGCAGAGGGCGCCCTCGTAGGACGTATTCTGATCAAATCGGTTGCGTCCTACAAAAAGGGGAGGTGCGGAGTACTCGAAACCGACGGGCATGTATGAAGAGATGTATGGATGTGAATGAGGCAAAAGAGGTATATTAGTATATGGCGCTGGATCTGGTCTCTGCCTACCCCAACTGGGAAAGAGACGTGACGTTATATATAGATCAATAGTAACAAGAGTAAGTAAGTTAAATTATGAAAAAATTTCAGATTTTGTTCTTATTTATTTTTAAATAAATTTAATGGACACATTGACAATAAATTTTAAAAATTGTATGAAGAGCAAAAGCTTTTCTCTTAATGTAGCTAATATAATTATTAAAATCTGAATAACATTTGAAAAGTTTAAACCGAAGATAGCAAAATAAATGGACTATACTTATTAAGTTTTTAACAAAAATTCTCTTAAAAGAATTTATTAAAATTTCTTTTAAGTTTCTAATTTTAAAATTCTAACACTCCAGGTAAAAGCAACAAAGACATTAAATTCACCTGTACGAGAGAAACATCTTAAAACTACAAAAACACTGTCAACTAAAAGTCTAGACTTGTTTTCACGAAAAGTTAGAAGCGCTAACTTGTGAATTTAGTTTTTTATCCTAACACCCCCGTAAAGGAATCACACTGACAAAAACAAACTTGTAAAAATAGGAACTTTCCCCTTCATCTGGTTTGTTTTCACAGTTTGCTTGAACATGAAAAATTGAATCATGTGTCAGAAACAGAGACGAAATGACAACTGATACATTGTAACAAAATTAACAGTCGTACTACACAAACCATTACCAACCTTAACCTAAGCGAAACAAAACTTAATATACTAAGTCGTAATAGCAATTTTAAAGTTGTAGTTCACAAAATAAACATAGTGTAAATTAGTTTTGGAGGCATTCAGTACAATTAACATATAGAAGAGCGAAGCAAGTCATTAGTCATGTTCAAGCGATAATCTTTGAATAACATCGTTTGTCATTCCATGTTCTGTTGTCTTTGAGGGTGAACTATGAGAATGTTCCATACGCTATGGGGATTGGGGATACAACCACAGATAATGTAATTCTATTCCTTTGTAGTTCTGTACTTTCGTTTCGATTTAAAATCTAGTCAGTTTGTTTAGATTCTTGGAGAGGTGTTTGTTCTCTAAATGACACTGTTATATAATATCTACTATAAATACCATCTTTCTCAAAATAATATGTTGGAGAATGTCGTAGAATTGATGAGATGATGATTTATTACTTTTTATTTTTATTTCATGTAATTTTCAGTAGTAATTATCAATGAGACTGGATGGTGGAATTTAGCAAACGTCTTTTGTGTTTTAAGTATAGATAGGTAGGTACTGTTAATTTCAAAAACATCAATGAGAAGAAACTATTTGCAAAAAGTAAAAAAAGTTCAATTATGTTGCCTACGTGTAAAATTCACGAATATTTTAATTCCAAACTCTTTAATCTCTATAAATTTCTGTAATCTGTACTTCTAAAAGGAATAAACATCTATCAACAGTATCCTTTTATTCATATTTTATTATATCGCATCTATTTAATTAATTGCAAAAAGAATGCATACCATTTTATTAAAACAAACTAATTAATTAACATCTCTGTTGTGAACAATTAAAACGATTACAGCTGGAAATTACCTGCTGCATTTCGCATTACGCCCAATCCAGGTATAAGCTGGGCACAGACCTATCGTTAGTGCATCGACAATTGGTAACACGTGTGTTTAAATACAACATTTTATCCTGTTTATTGACTTCGTGGATGCAGTTACTATTAACTGCTTATTATATTATGTAAAAGTATTTAATGCTTGTTTATGTTGTTTCCAGGTGTAAATGGTAAAATTAATGTTTTACTATGTTCAGACCATTAGGAATTTCATCATCACCAGCCTATATAATTATGTCACACTGCAGGGCACAGGCCTACCCTCAAGGATGCAAGCAAGTACAGTCTTTAGTACCCCACGCATGCATAATGCGGATTGGTAGACTTCATTTTAAGTATCGGAATTTCTTCTTAAGCGAATGCAAGTTTCCTTGCGATGTTTTTCTTCACCGTTTAAAAGTAGGCAGTTAAGAAGTATTATTTAAAAATGTATACTCCATTTCTTTATTTTAACTCCATAGCACAGTATAAGAAAGATTATCTAGTATCCGTGGTGGTCCAGTGGCGAGTAACCTTGCCTGCCGTGCAGGAGGCGATGGTTCGATCCCCGTCCAGACCGACTCGTACCAATGAGTTTTTCGCAAGTTATGTACGATTTGTAACATCACTGGCTTTTCGGTGAAGGAAAACATCGAGAGGAAACCTGCATGCTTCAATTTCGAGGCATGTATTGTACCCACTGTCCATTATAAGTGGCGAAGGGCTCACCCCCCGTCACACTGGACAGAGTTTCGGTACTACTGGTGAAACGTGAATGTTCTGAGGTTTCAGAACATCTCTGACTACCCCTTCGGGGAATATAGTCGTGAGCATATACATACATACATACATACATATCTAGTAATATCCCTAGTTAGTTTTTAGCAGGGCAAACGCCTCCTCTCACGACTAATGGAGATGGATCGTGGATGGTGATGGTGAATAAACAAGGCGTTACATACTCCAAGGGGTACTTCAGACCATCAAACTGAACAACTTCCAACATTAAAATCGCGAAAAAGAAATCAACTGTTTCATAGAAAATGTCAATAGTGACTCTACCCAAATGTATGGAACAGCAGACTTTTTTTCTCGTATTAAATGTTAGTCCTATGGTGAAAGTTGTTCAGTTAGATAGTCTGAAGTAGCCCCTTAAGCATATAATGCATTTAAGGTGTATATGCCACCATGCAGGCCAAAGGGTGGATTGGTGGAGGCAAGTTAGCATTCAAATTATTGTCAGCGAATTTTCAAGCCGCCTTAATATGCCTCTGGCCTGGCTTACTAAAAAGTTAGTTACACGCCATCTGGGGAACCATCCGGGACCAACTGCATAACGTGCTTTTCAAACCACAAATACACTCGAGCTACGCAAAACCAAAATAAGATGGCCGCGAGTAGGTAGAGTAATGTATAACGTCGCGCGGCCAGCTTATGTTGGTTTTACGTGATGTGTCGCCGTGTGTACGTTGACATTGCTTAACTTCAGTGTTCGTTTCCAATACCGAAGCAGCACTGGACTGTTCTAAACAAGTGTTATAAACACTACATTCATTTAGACTTTATATTCAAAAAACACGTTTTTAAACATTCATAAAGCCGTGAAGTGGTTTAAGTATAACCAGCAATTTACTAATCTATTTCTTCAACACTAAACTTTATCAACTCACTTAATTTTATATTTATCAAGCACCAATAAAAAACACGAATGTGAATTCAAAAGTGGACGTGTCATAAAAAAGTTTATTTTGAGATCGTAAACACAATCAGATTTCCATATCATTACTTGGTGATATAAGAGCATAAACATTGTCCGATGTCGTTCACCCCTTTTATGATAGTCTTCATAGTCTATTCCTATAATTTGGGAGTAATCGATTTTTTCTGAGATTCTGAGCAGTACATTTTTTTGCTGGATCGTTCTAACAAGATCTGCATTTTAGTACATTATTATAGTATGCTACAACTGGTTATAAAACTGACTGCTTGCCGGTCTAGTGATCAAGATAGTTGCCAAAACTGAAACGGATGTTACTTATCTTAACATTATCTAGGACATCGTATAATTTGATTTGATATGTAGCTAAATAATTCAGTATGACCATTGGTAAATATAGATAATTGGTTCATTATGAGAACTTTAATTTTTTCAAACTCTTAGTCAAAATGTTTTATTCATAATAATATCACATTGATAGCTTTCTGACGTCATTTTTGACTCTACCACCGCATCGGAAGTAGTTCTGTTGTAGAGAAGATGCGGCCCGAAACTCTACAACACACATCTTTTAAAAATAAAACAAATATATAAAGTACACTTACAAATACAATAGGTATTGAATTACATAGTGTACTCGTAACATTGTCAAGACCAGACATTTTGGTCATTCATATAATCATCAAGTTTATAGTAGCCTTTTTACAGAGGACTTGCTTAACATGGGACTTAATCTTTTTGTGTGGCAAGTTTAGAATATCCTCTGGTATCTTATTATAATAACGTATACAGTCCCCACGAAAGATTCGAAAATGTGGGAAAACTAATTTATTTTTATTTCTTGTATTGTAACTGTGTGTCTCTAGTAAATAGCTAGCACAACAAAATGTTGATAGACAAACCTCCATAAATAAACCGACTACCGTACTCCCATTTCGGGGTGATCCAAATAATTATTACAACCAAGTGCATATAGTTGCCATTGAACTATTATTTACTACAGCACTAGAACTAACACGACAAGAAAACGTCGTGCGCCATATGAGGGTACGACGAGCGCAGGCAGGTGAATGAGATAGCGATAGTGATTTATTAAAAAAGTGTGGCGATATCGCTACAAATAATGGGACAGTGTTGTGACATGCTTTATTATTTATATTATGTAGTACAGAATTCGGTATGTCAAGTTTGTTTTGTCTTAATTTTATATTCTTTACGTATAGAAGACATAATTTTAAGAAACCAATTTCATTTTTATGGCGATTCATCGAGTTTATCAATATAAATTTAATTTTTAAATTACTTTATTATCTTTAAATGCAAAAATGGTGGATAGAAATTAATTAGAACACCGTGGAAAAAAATTACTGCTTTATTGAAAAAAATACAAATTTCCTGCTTTCTCTTTCTAACTCTATGCTGGAAACAGAAACAGCAACATCAAATGTCAAATTCTGACATTGGGAATGTATTTTTATCTTAATTGTCAGTTATTTTCAGTTGATTTTAAGTTTACCAAGGAGTTCACAGGTTTTCCAGTGACGTCACTGGACTGAAGTTATATAAAATATCTGTAATCCTTTTATTTTAATATCTCAGACATAGAAAATATTAATATTGAGACAATTATCTCGAAATGGTTTTCGATTCAGCCCTCAAAAAAAACTTTACATACCGAATTGTTCAATGGTAGTTGCAAGAATAATGTATTCCATACGTACAGTAAAATAAAATAAAGCTATAGGAAATGCACACTCAAGATGAAATGTGGTACAAGTATGTGAGTACAGTTATATTTGCAACATAGTAAATTTAACAATATTTCAATAGCTATTCAAAGGGCGTTCTCTGTTGAAGTGAGTGCGTACGAATACCCTGAGTTTATAAGTAGACAACGCAGCATCACAATGAAATCGTTACCGACGCCAGAGTCTTAAATTAACGACATTAAAACAAGCTTCTCTCATTCAAGATAAGACCTTTGTAAGGGGAGAATAAATTGAACGGATCCATGCAATAATGCACAATTATAAGGTCAGGTAACCTATATAAAATATATTATATGTATTATTCTGGCTCAATTAAAAAAAAAAACTAATTTTTCCAACCCCTCTTTCATTGTATGGGAATGGGTCGAAAAAAATGGTTTTATTCTTATGAAGTTATCTACTACATTTCTGTTTTTGGGTTACTGTCTGTTCTATCTTCATGCCAAATTTCGATTCAATAAGTGCAAAAATGAGCGATTTATTGAGACGAGGCATACAGACAGACAGACAGACTGACTGACAGACAGAATGGACGAAAGTATAAGGGTTCCTTGTTTGAATACGGAACCCTAAAAAAAGCAGGATCACCAATTTCTTTCTTTCTGTCTGTGTGAGCTTGTTTTTCTCTTTTCAGTTAATAGGTTTTTTATGCAGTCGGGTTTTTTGTTTATCTTAATAATTTAGTTTATTTCATACTTTTTAGTCTTATGTCGAAACGAAAATATAAAAGTACTATAATATTTATATATTTGGAATCGTCTAATTACTAGCTTTCATTTGATACCCATATTGTAATTTTTAACAAAAAACAGTTGTATATTCCCCCTCTCTTTTTTAATTCGTAGACGCCATCTTGAAATAATATACCCTATGTCACTCTCACAATTTTTATGAATCCAATGACACCTCACACGTTAAAATCCATCAAGCCGTTTAGGCTGTAGGCCGTGCCAAAGAAATAGACATACAAACATACATACATACATACATACGCTCGAAAAACATAACCCTCCTTCTGGCGCAGTCGGGTAAAAAGGAAACAAATTCAAAAAGTTTTTCATATACATCCACAGCCCATATTTACAATGTGTATTGTATGGCAGCATACTTAGACTCTATGGTAAATTTTCGACACATAACCGTTATAACCGCGTTGATTCCACACTACAGGTTCTGGGTCTGTTGGAGGACTCAAATTCAAAAGGTTCTGTCATCATCATCACCGTATCACTACAGGAAACAGCGTCTCATGAATAGCGTGAGAAGGAACGGGCCATACTCCTTCACCACGCGGTCCCCATTGCGCGTACATTGAAATTAATACAGGTTTCAAATTAATATGGTGACGATTTTAAAAGAAGATGATCACACTGAACAACTTTCTCTATAGGAACAATATCGAAATCTTAATCGCGACAAAAGATCAGTTGTCCCATACATTAGGGTCGAGTAGGATTGGAAACATCGGGGAGTTGTCTATTCGTCATTCGCTAAGGTTGTATGTCATGTGTTACAACTTATATAAAAACTTCGATGATCTGAAAGATGCAAGAATGATTTGACATTTGTGAGCTCATCTATGTTTTTGACAGCGATGTGATGCTTAGAGAATTGCACTCTGGTTCTATGGCATGAACCCATCCACATTGTTGGTGTATGATATTCTTGAGGTCCTCCTGCAAAATTGCCCCCTAACTCGAGTCACGTTCCGGCTATTAGTCCGAGGTACTTATATTAAAGTTTCATCGCGAAACGATCAATGAACCACTTTACCGTTTTGCCTGGAAAATATTTTATGGGTGCAATAAGTGGACCGTGACTTCTGATTGGTCCAGACAGGTGGCTTAACGGACGGATGGCGAGGGTCTACCTCAAAGAGTATTCGTGGAGTGGTAATCAGAGTGGTCAGTCAAACGTGGAACATTAAGCACCTCTCGCAGGTCAATGCCTGAGGTCAATATTGCTGGTTTGAGTCGGTTGATGATTAGTGAGTGATTTCCTCTCGGATGTAGTTGAGATAAGACTGCTTTATTGGGGGTCTTTATCGCTGGTCCGTGTTGTTTATCTTTAAAATAATTTGTCCAATTAATCTTAGATCTATATCTGAGTTCAAGACCAGTTCAAGTGAAATTGTTCTAACTAGTTTCCTTAGATAATGTTTGACGATCAAAATCAATACTACCTTGTTAGTCGCAGGTTTATTACCCTCAATTATCCCAAACTTTTAACAACTAACTATAGTTAAACATCGAAATCCCTTCAAAGGTCCTTTATCTTGCTCAAGTTCATAACAAATCTCTCACTAATAAAGCATATTCACCCCAATTACGCAGTATATCGCAGGCCTTACCGCGTTCCGCTAACAACTAAGTTCCGTATCACAGATTCGCCTTGGGCTTTTAGGCGCAAATAGGAACGAGGTTTGATTACGTATTATTATAAAAGACTGGAACGTTTTGGTCAAAGCAATCAGTGAATAGAATATTAAATACTTAGCCAAAGTAATCAGCGTACTGTAAACATTAAGCAGGTGAGACGATGAGTGCAAGACAACAGATGTAAATGAAAATAATGATTTAGTGTTATTTTGTAACTGTGATTGAGTAAAAATTTATCAAAAGGCATAATAATTATGAACGCCCCTGTTTATAAACTAAAATTTGGATAAGAGATAAAATAGAGTTAACAATGATAAAGTGTTTTAAGCTGGCACACAGCCACACATTAATAGATTATTAGCTACTATTAACTAATTTTAGCAACCATAATATTCCTAAATTTTAATACTGACTTAAGAAATTTTTAGACATAATGATGGAACTGTATAATATTCAGTGTCCATAATTCTCTGATAAGAATTAATCTGGCTTAAGAATCTCATCTTTTGATGAGGATTTTCCTTTTGACGACCCTAATATGGAGATTACGCTTGCCAGCTTTTGACACCAGCATCTCGTCATTCAATAATGAAGTTATAATAATTGGTAAAGACTTTACCAGAAATGTTTTCAGTCTCTATGACGACGATAGCAGCGATATTAGCAATTTCTATTCCATCATAGCTGTACACGTAATACCTTCAAGCATTGTCTAACTCCCTCGGGAGACATCATATTACGAATGCATATATAATGTATTTTGCTTATAAAAAGCCGGCGATAAAAGGGTGACATTTTTGCTGCAGAGCGAAATGGAATTTGGCAAAAGATGGTAGAACTTTGATTAAATATTCATCTTGTGGCGTTTGTTAGTTTTTGATAGTACAATTATTTTTAATTGTATTACCAGATGCCACTACGAGATAATAGTAAAATGTTTGTAAAAGTTTAATTTTTATTGTTAATATACTTTCATAGTGTAGAGAGTAAGCAATGAATTTTTACTATTGAATAAGGCCGGGTACTCATCACGCGTTTATAAGTGTGATACGTTGCTTTCTCTCATGCGTTAGCAGCTCTTGACACATGAAAGAGAGAGATAGAGGGCTACTTTTTATAGTTATTTCAATTGATCCTGTATTCAGAGGAATGACTAACCTGTATTATGGATAGGCAACGTTGTTGCTAAACAAATGTTATTGAACAATCTTTTTCACTTTTTTATAAGTGGCGACGGGCTCACCCCCCGTCACACTGGACAGAGTTTCGGTACTAATGGTGAAACGTGGATGTTCTGAGGTTTCAGAATATCTCTGACTACCCCCTCCGGGAACATAGTCGTGAGCATATGCTTATGCTTTTTCACTGTTTGTTTTATTGATTAATTAAAATTTTACTCAACATGATAGTTGTTTATCGAATACCAATAAATTGCAATATCAAAAAGCACAAATTAAAAAACACCTTCATAAATAACCTTTATATATATTTTTACATATGCCATAACATTTCCGGTACATAAAAAAATATCATAAAATGATTCAAGCGAAAATATGTATTTCACACGTGTGATACAATATTGCATATTACAAAACTAAATCGTGAGTAAAATAAAGTAAACGCAAACATAATCGCCGTCAACAGCTTTCTGCGGATGTGCAATTTGCAACGAGACGATGAACAAAAAATAAGGGTGACGAAGCTTGAGGCGAATCGGGGACGCGTTCATTTCACGCTGTACCTCTGAATAGAGAAATGTTTATGGGGACACAGCCTAATACACATTCATAAAAGGAGCAATGTTCGGGTTAATTTTTGCTCGGAGCGTTTATGGATATTGGTATCATGGGTAAATCAGGATGGAGATGAGACTTGTGTATGAGAGATAGCTCTTTGAGATTTATCTTTATATGAAATCTGAGTTTGATCACACTTAACCTCTGTTTTATTGAACTACATTAGACCAGATTTTAATTAAACTATAACGGAATAAGAATATGTGTAGCGCTAGATTTCTTACTCGCTCTGAAATTGACAGTTTCAAACTGAGGCTACCTTCAGAGCGAACAAGAAGTTTGGTACAGCCTATACCTAGTTTATTATTCTTTAGCTAGGAGATACGAATTTTAAAAAGCGACAGCTAGCTTAAAATCATCATTAAAAGCACTCAACCTTTCAAATGTCACTAATGAAAGTAGTTTTAGTATGCGTTAGAGGTGATTTACGAACGTGCGATTTTGATGATTGGTTTATTAATACCTAGGTCTGCCCGGGCCTGAGCGTTTCCTAAATTAAAAAAAACTTTTGGATACCGATGAAATAAAAGTTATCGAAGAACTACAAGATTACTCCTTTTGAATTCCATCGTTCATTGCTGCGTCCTTGGTAATCAAATCATTTCACCCATCCATGCAATTCGTAGTTATGCATTTATGTGATTGGTGGGTGTTTTTGTCGTTCTGTCAACGACAGGGTGCTTGGCTATGTAGATTTATGCAGTCTCAAGCTTATCACACGGTTGGTTTGCTCAGTTTGGTCATGCTCCATATCTTTGCGGTTGTCGATTGCATAGCAGTTGCTTTTGATTTGATGGTTACCTTCAATGAGATTGCTATGAAAACACATGAGTTGTTGAGTTTTATTACCATAAAACATGGTTGGTTTCCACTTGTGTGATTTTTAAAGATTTTTTTTTATTGTTTATTTAGTATGATTATACAGGGTGTAAGTGACAGTCTAGCAAATGCTGAAACGGTGACCTCAGACCATCTAACTGAACAATGTTCACTATAGAGCTTACCTCAGGAAACGCGATAAAATATCAGCTGTCCCATACAAAACTCTTTTCGCGTTTCCTGAAGTAGGCTCCATAGTGAAAGTTGTTCAGTTTGATGGTCTGAGTTCACCGTTTTAGTATTGGCTAGGCTGTCACTTACTCCCTGTATAGTACAAGCTTTTATTTAATTTTTTGGCCACGTATTTGCTCAGGAATTCTTTTTCTTTCCAGATTGTGTAATATGTAATCGCGACATCAAGCTATCGCGTTTTAGCTCTCTTTCTGTTTGCGTACTCCCAGCGAGACTTAAGGTTCGACAGAGCCTTACTTACGCTAATCATGCAAGGCCTTCCGTGTAAATAACCTATGTAGGTAGGATACATTCTGCCAAAATTAAACGAAATTCGTGTCGTAGTCAAGCTGTGCGTCTCTGTGCTATGTAGCATGACGAAGGTAATCTTAAGTCAGAAGATCGAATAACACGTTATTGTCACAATTTTCAACTAAATCGAAGCCCTGAATTGGCTGACAAAATTTACCCCAAAGACATCATAATAGTAATACAAGTTTCAAGTAAGAGTTAAATCACTGCCGATCCCTTGGAATCACATTCAACCTGGCGGAAGATCATTCCTTATCAATAGCTGAAGGTTTCCATATCTTGCTTATCCTGAAACTTAAGTACAGTTTGGTGGCGAATAAAATAACGCTCTTTATCAATGTTACCAACCTATTTCTATGCACCACCTTATGCGAACGCTTATCATAAAATTGGGCGAAGTTTTCTAAGTAGAATATTTGTATTTGATCAAAACGCCTCCCGTCTATTCAGAATGTAGTCGATCATTTTTCGTTATCCGAAATTCGGTGAACCATAACTTTTTACCACTCCTCTAACAAAATACAACTCTACTTTATTAAATTCCTCTCAGCAAAATAGCAACAGGAACGTTAATTGGTTCAGTTAAAAGCTTTTTTCCTGTAGCAGCGTCACAGAAAATAATTGTAAAACGGTCATTATCAATTCAAGAATCGCACTGAAACAAAGGGCGGGTTGTATACAATTAAATTGTCTCCCAAGAGATCCTTACTCTTCGCAACTACTTTGTTAATTTATCTAAACCAATTACAGAAGTGCGCCGCAATACCGTCGGGAATGGCAATTCTATTATTTTGCGCTTTAACTGAGATGCAAAGGCTATAAATGATTTTTATAGTTATTAATTTTAGCATTGTAATTACAGATCTGAATCGATATTTATAACCGTCTACTTTTAATATTTCTTTGACTGTGATTGTCTCGTAAGAAGCCTTCTTCTGTACATACATTATAGATAACACAACTTGCCTACTCCCATTTTGAGGGTGACCAAAAACCCTGTATTGTTATGTGGTGGTGGTTCAACCACCAAGTACCCCGGGTTAATACTTTACCAAATTTTATCAATGTCCACTTTTACCTTATCCAAGGTTTCAAGATGGTATAACCTATTGTCCAAGTTAAGATGTTTTGTCGTTTTGGTTAGGTATTTTGGAGTTTGGTAGGTACCCAAATCTCTTTTTTATCCAATTAGCTATAGTAAAGATGTACCTAATACATAACAATTACAAAGACAAATATAGGCATGGTTACATATTTGCAATTAAACTATCGTATTATTTAACTGAAGTTCGAGTACATATTATCTGATTGTCAAAGTTAATACCAAGTTTGGGGTTCCGAAAAGTTTGAGTTTTCGTGTATGTATGTGTGTTATAAGATAACGTGATGGGTTGCAATGTGGAATGGATTATTATAAATGTATATTACAACACTGAAGCTAATTCTGTATACTTTACAATCTGATCAGTCATACAGCCCCAAACTCGGAATTTCGATGTTCTAATTATTTTCTGTTGGAACTTCGTTGAAAAAGAGTTGAAATTTTAAATAAACCGTTCATTAATATGTCAAAAATCAAATGTTCGAGAAAATCACCAGACTTAACGGAAGTATGTACCTAACCCACATTTTTAAACGTAACGTTAAATTTGATTTAATTAAGAAGGATTTTCGATGAAATAAAACAAAATTTACTCCTGCCAAGTGAAGTTGTGTACTTATCTCAAAATATTATCTTAATTTGGTTGCCATAGTAGCTTTTACATGCCCAAAGTTAACTCTTTTATTGCTTGCCAAAAAGTGATACAACAAAAAGCTTAAAGCCACGGTTTCACAAGGCGATCAATGTTGCGCGACACGTGTCACCAAGTGTACAGAGTACGCGCGTTTCCTTACTTAAGTATGAAAAAGAATTCAGTAATTTAGATGTAGTGGATCTACAAGACAGCTAAGAAAAAAACAACGCTGAGGCGCTGCATCATTTTATAGACTATATCAAAGGTCAGCGCATACGCCACTGCACGCACCAAGTATTATCCAATCAGATGACGACAGCTAAATCACACTATTGATGTTTTAAAGAAAGTTTTATAAATACAAGATCCAACTAATAACAGTTAGACTGCAGTCTAACAGTCCGTGGAAGATTTTCCCTTTTCTTTCACAGAAACATCAATGTCGCAGGCGATATTTCTCCTCTCCAAAGCATTAGCGAAAACGCGCTTTTAATCTATAAAACCCACTGAATAATAATTGCTATTCTAAAAGTTGCGTCCATCGAAACGCAGTGCATTCTATTGTCAGAAATAGAAGCTATTTCAATACCATAGAAACTGGTAATCGTTTTATTCACCATGATTGCAGTCAGTGAATAAGGTATTCGTTTTTTTGCCCTAGCCCTACCGATTCCGCAGTCTAAATAATTGGTGCCCAACAATAGGATTGGCGCGTGTCATTTCAAGTGTTTTCGTTTGGGGACTTCTTTTCGGTTTTAATAATATCACAGTTATGAGTAGTGCTATTTTTGTTGCAGTTCCATAATATTGTATTTAACCTTTAAAGTTGTGGTATTTAAAGCTGAACAATGTTGGATTGGATAATTCTTCTCTTAATATAAAATATAACGTTTAAGTTTAAACATCTCTTTATCACTGATCCAAGCGTTTGGCGTTTGGTGTTTTAGTAAAACAGCGAAGGTGTTTTTTTTTTCTTATTTGTAAGTACCATTTCTATTTCCAGCTCAGAATCTACTTTAAAAATCTATAAATCCCTTGAGAAAAATATTATTTTCGATATTTACGGTAAGAAGGTACTTTCCACCAGCGGACGTTCGTTTAACTAGATTATATAATTATGCAAAGGCATTCATGTTATCGGCCTTAGTACTGAAAATCCAAGGTGATTAAAAGGTAACTTTTAGTTTCGATAATGCTTTCTCGTCGAAATGTTTATGCTCTAAACTTGTAATCCTTAATTAGTATTTAGAAATGTATTTTGTAACTAAGAAACTAAACACATTTTGTATTAGAACGACTACAGTTTTAATGCAGTTATGATTAGTATAGTCTAACTTAATAAAAAAGCCAAAAAGCCAGAGGCACTGTTCAATATCATTGTTTCCCCTTCTCATTTCTTGCACGCAAGTGTGATGCTACTCATAAGATATTATACTTTAAATATTCGCCATGTGGCTCTATCCCTCTAATATATATTTTAACGCGACTTTATTTGCCCAAATTTGATGCAGTTTAAAGGGTGCATAATTTACTTTTGGGTAATTATTTTGCAATAGGGTTGCGCAGATGTTGAACTCCCAAATTAGGGACAGAGCTAAAGAAAATTTTAAGTGACTAACTTTGTTCAGAACTTTCTAATTAAATTGTGTCGTCATGTGAATAAAACATTGTGGATAGGTTTTACTCCCGGCTTCGCTCGCGTGGATATTATAATTATTATAAACTGGCTGACCCAACATACGTTGTCTGTTCCAAAAACCATATTTAGACAATTACAAATACATATAAAAATCGGTCCAGCCGTTCTCAATCAAGAGATGCGTTTACTAACGAAAAGCTTTGAATTTTTATTTTAACAGATAACCAATATTATTCTTGGTTCTTGAAACCAAATTCGTGTAAAGCATTACGTCGTTTCGATGTTACGATTTTGATTAGAATTCAAAGCCAATTAAAAATCGCAGCTGATCGTATGAAAACTTTAAAAACGGAATCGGCCTGAATTTAAAGTGTAACTTTCGACAGTTCTCGACAATCTAACCAAATGAGATTCGTTAATGGGAAAATCAGGAAGCAAATTCTGGAAACCGACGTCCATTTCCACTCGGACGGGCCCCGGACGAATTTCCAATTTTCTATACGTGACCTTTTTCACTCTGATGTCACATGTTCAGCAAACGAGGTGTCTTTGAAAACGTAATTAGAAAATTCCCAAACGACGTTCCGTTTTGGGCTTTCTGTCGGATTTCACGAGTTGCTTGGACGTATTCACAAATTAGTTTTGTTCAAGTGGGTGCTTGCTGTAACTGAATGTTTGTTTCGTTTGTTCTCTGTTTGTTGGAACTCGGAAGCGTTCATGTCTCACTGTGGATACAATCTAACAAATACTACGATGTATAGCTGCTGTTTCCAAAGTAATATGTGCAGTTTTCATCCAAAATACAGGTTGGGTAAAACGATGTCAAAACTGACGAAGGTTATTCTAGAGGTCAATTTGAATAATTCAATTTCGATCTTCTGAGTCTTGTAAGCAAAATACAAATGCGCCACAGGTTACTTTGGAGCTGTGAAAAACAGCTTATATATAAGAACAATGATTTCTTCAAAGAATGCGTAAACCGCTTCATAATTCTCACTCACTTCATAACCTCGCTCAGCAACAGTGGGCAAGCACCTATTAGTTACAAAATATCACGTGATGTGGAAATGATCTCGCCTAATGCCTAATAGCCTAAAGTCTAATCACAGAACGTTTACAAAATCACCTAAAGCTAAAATTTTCCTAATTTTCCAGTTCTTTGAACAAGCATTCTGGTCCAACGGAGGCATTCTTTTAAAAGCTAAACTAAACAATATTGTTAAAGGAATTAAGTTCCTTCATATCATACCGTATTTATTTATAAGCTGAATTGTTTTTTATTTGAATAATTTGCTGTTTTATAACCAATTATGATAAATTTTAAAAGATATTTTCAGCAGTGGTACGAACACCATACTCATTTCGGGAGACTGATGATCGACACATCAATTTTTAAGAGAAAACTTTGTCTACATTTATTTTGTTGTTTTCAATGAACTATCTAAAGCCACTCGAAATTATCAGTGGAATGACATAACGAATAATTATTAATTAACTTGGGAAAGCCCGCAATTATAATTATTCTGAACCTTATTAATTAAAATTAGGGCAACTGTAGAAATTCGTGACTTTCTAAAACTTACGGCTTTATTATTTAATCGATTTTTTTTTCTTAACTTGTTGCCTGTTTTTCAACGTAAGTCGTCTGAAACATCAAAAATTTAAAACTATTCGTGTGTGGAAAGAAAATATTTCAATCCTAATTTCGTTAAGGAATTCTTACCATTCCTCAATTCTTCACATCGCATACGAAACCTAATTCTATCAGTGCAATTACTTTCCTTTTAGGCAAATTAACAAGCTGGCTGTAAACGTAGAAATTCAATCCGACCAAATCTGTATGTAAATGTATTGTAATTGCGGAGCCGATATTCGAATTACAATTTCTATGTTGATTAGCCGTGTAGCTGTGAAATTTATGTTCTCTCCTCAAACGCCTGCTTTCCTAGTATAATTTTGTTTATACATTTTACCTAAACGGTTGTTGTTGGTGGAGAAAATACAAATGTTCAGTCAAGTCTATGTTTTGTTATGGAAAACCATGAACTGCCTATGTAATCAAAACGCGTTTGAATCTATTGCCAAAGGATTGGAATCGCTATGGAAACTTAACTACCGTAATGTATAAATTTAAGTAAAACATTTAAGAGGGCACCGGGCCTCCATTTCTGCCCTCATTGAGTTTTGGGCTTTGGGCCCAAAAAGTACCAAGTCTCTTTGGTCACAAAGCGTAAATAATCATGAAATGGCGGCGTATCACGAAATTCCCAGGCAAATCACGATCTGCCCAATTTTACGATCTAACCACGACCTATACAGGTTAAAATATTAAATGCCTTAAGTACTTTAGGGAGTGATTTAGACCATGAAACGGAATATCTATGGGATCAAAATAGATTTCGTGAAAAAAATCACATGTCTCATTTGGGTCGAGTAGCCATTGTCATTTTCAACGGAACACCAACTTTTATTGCGATTTAAATACTGGTCTTATAGTAGACGTTATGCAGTTTGTTGGTCTGAAGCACCTCTTCAAGTAAGTTTACACCCTGTATATCACACTGTAATACGGTAAACAACTTATTATGTATGTGTATTACAAATATTATATTGTCCTTTGAAAATTTTTCTTTACACAAAGTCTGCATCTCGTTCAAATTATCTCGAAACTTCTTTCCATTATCATTATCTGTGCAATCTTATCCATTTTAGTCAACTATTAAAGTGTCACACTTAAAATAAATGGCAATTGGTCGCGCAATTTCACACCCTCTCATCCCACTAATTGAACCAAAATACAGTTTCTTTGTGTCTAGTGTAATTTTAGTTTCAGATGGGGTCACTCAGCCCACCCCATGGTAATTTAAGGGGTTTAGGTTTCTCTCGGTGTCAATTTAAAGTACTTTTGAACATAATGAACTAAATGTTTGACATAGACAAAGGCCGAGATTCAGAGGTTTATAGAGCGTGAAGTCTGTCTAAGTAGGATCGAAAATGTAGGCATTTTGACATACCGCTGTTCGAACAAATACTTTCGAACTTTCATTTCATTTATTTATTTAATAACAATATCATTTTTGATTGAAATATGTTAATAAAACCTGTCTAATAATCTAACCTGAACAATTTAAAATAATAGAAGGTAACAATTTTACTAAGAATTAAATTGCAGTTAAAACTTGTCTGAAATTCACAACCAAACAAATTAGAAGTAAGAAACTTAAATTACCAAAATGTCTGATTAAAACATCTATTTAATTAAATACAGTCGAATAAAGCTCATGAAATCATAAAAATAACTATAATTTCATACATGTCAAAAAATAAATTACATCATTTTAATTTTAGTAGAATTATTACGTAACAAAAATATTTTAGAAATAACAATGTATGGTTATCTTAGAGATTCCTTTCGAAAAGTACGAATTGTTTGATTCTTACATTTAACATTTCGAAAATCTATCGTTTCAAAATGTTTCGACATCAATAATGTAAATATCGCAGTTTCAAAGACATATCAATATTAAAGATTAGTGTCTAAATTGAAATATTAATCTAGAGTACTTAACATAAAATCTACAAAGAAATTTAAAACTTTTAACGTCGTACCTTTTAGACAGATGGTTTTCAAAGTCAATATTATAATAACCGATAAAAGTTAAGTTATAAGCCTGTAGAATCCCACTGCAGGGCAAGACCTCCTCTCACGAATAATGGTGAGAGGGAGTGGGCCATACTCCACCACGCGGGCCCAGTTTGGGTTGGTGGAGACAAGTTAGTGGTCAGCTTATGTTGTCAGAGAATTTTCAAGCCGCTTAGGCCTATGTCCTGGATTAACGAATAGTTACAAGGCCTTCTGACGGAACTATTCAAGACAAACTGCTACGTGCCTTCCGAAGCACGGAAACGCTCTAGATGAAATACCACTAAACGGTCACCCATCCAAAAACTCACTGACCGGACCTGGCGTTGCTTAACTTCGGGGATCGTTTCCAATACCGAAGCTCCACTACGCCAACGAGCGCTTCATCAATGGATAAAATCTGAAATGTTTAAATTAAGTTATAGCCTGTAGGATCCCACTGCATGGCAAAGATCTCTCTCATGAATAAGGATGGTCTATACCCCACCACGAAGGCCCAGTGCGGGTTGGTGGAGGCAAGTTAGCGATCCACTCGCGGTGAGATAATTTTCAAACCGTCTTAAAGGCCTCTGACCTATAGTTAGATACACCGCCATCTGACGGAACTAACCGGAACAAACAGTAACGTGCCTTCCAAAGCAAGATGACGCTCGAGATGAAATACCTCTAAAACGGTAATCCATCCAAAGACTGACCAGACCTGACGTTGCTTAAATTCGGTGATCGTTTCCAATACCGAAACTCCGCTACTCCAACGACTGCCTCATGAAGTGTTAAATTGCATTGAGGCAATGGTGTATGCAACATCATTTTCCAGGCTCCGAAAATTTCATTCACCATAGTGAACCTTACACATAATCGTCATATCAAAACAAGATGATGAATGAAATGCACATATGAATTGTGATTCCAGGCAAACCCTTGGACGTATTCATGGGAACGTTGACATCACATTCCATATGCACTCTACAAATGTGAGCCTTCCGCCCTAGTTGCATAAATTCGTATTGTGGACGACAATTATGCGCAACCATTATTTCTGTACGAGACTGCCCGTTCCGTTAGTGGAATTTTTTCGTCATTAAGCCTATGGTTGTTAAAATGTGGCTGTGAAGTCAATGAACTGGTCATGGAGAAAAAGAGTTGGAATAATTTGGAATATTTGGAGTAGGAATTGCCACGTTGTTTCAATCTTAGAATGGACCGTCATTTGTGGGTTTTGTAGGTACGAGGCGAGTGGGTAATTTATTAAAGCTTTCGTTTGCAAAGTTTTTGTTGGTCAAAGGCAATCTACTTACCACTTATCGTTATATTATTATTCAGTTCTGAAACTCTTATCTTTATTGGCCTACTTCAACAAAAGTATAAAACTATGTTTTTAGCTTAATTTCGTTTAGAGTAATCGTCAATCCTGTATCCTTTCTGCATGTTTCTTCTCTTCCGACGACAACACTCCAATATTTTCCATCACTAAATAACAATACAGATTCTCTTTTACGTCTCTTCTCTTCTATTTTTCATTTTAAAGAAAGGTTCGTATTATATCTAGAGAGGTAGATATTTTTTCCGCTCCTGTTGTCTATTGCTTTCAAAATATTCCTCTTTTCGTTATCCATTTTCAAACACTTCTACATACGATGTACCTACATACTGAGTGATAATTTTTTAAACACTTTCCAATTTTCAGGGGTGGTTCAAACCATCAATCTGAACAACTTTTATTACGGGAGTAAACCAGAAATCGCAAAAAAATCTGTTCTTCCATTCATTTGCGTTTTCGCAGTTTAGTATTGAATTACAGATTATTTTTTTGCGATTTCTTGTTTGATGCAATACAAAAACTTGTTCAGTTTGATGCTCTAAGCTACCCATAAACATTTGGAATGAGTTTACAAAATCACCCAGTCTATACGTTAGGATATACCAAATAGTGGTCTTTGCATCGCCTATAGTCTATTGGTTAAACCAGATGACGCTCGACAATTATCCCTACGTTATGTGTATGTAGGTACGTATTCATGTGGACATTGTTTCTTTATGTATTTAATTTGAACAGCAGCGGACGCACGCACAATGGCGGCAGGATGTCGCCGCGGTTTGGCGAATACCCATCCTATAAACATATATATAATAGTTGTACAATACAATAGCTATAAAACGTAGAATTGTGCATGTGTGGAAGAGTTGCGGATGGAAAATTGGAAACTTTTACTGTTTTAGACGCAGTTTTATAGCGAATTTCTGTTGATTTGTCAAATCTTCTTATGGGGAGTCGATGGCATTTCATTGAGTTTCGTCTGATTTTCCAATCACCGTCAGATTGTTGCTGATTGTCCAGAGTGCGCCAGACGTAGCGGGGTGTCACTCCTCTCTCTTCGTAAATTTTTCAAATAATGACTAACCATCCTAAATTAAAAGAAACCAATACCTTTAAATGATAAAAGAATTAACGAAGTTTTGTAATCAGTCGAAAGTGCAGGTTTTACTAGTAATTAACAAACCAAACGTGTATCTATCATCTAAACAAGGTAATGCGTGGTAGTTCTTCTTTTGGAAAATGTAAGAGATTATACCACAACATCACTCTACCTCACTATTAAGAGAATGTTATTCCAAAAGCGCTAATGCGCGCTGCAAAAAAACGAAGTCTGGTTATATTTCCAATACTAACCAATTAAAGTCTATGAAATTTTGCAGAAAAAATCTAAAAACAAATCTTTATGCTTGCATGGTGTCCGATTTTCGTTAAAATTTACAATTTTTGTGCTAGGATTAATTTAAGACTTGTATGGAAATATTTGAGGCACTGTAACTTTAAAAATATACATTTTAAAGAAAATCTGACAAGATACCAGCATAGAGATTACTTTCGAGATGGTTTCTGAAAAATTTCACTGACTTTAATTGGTTACTATTGAAAATATATCCAGACTTCGTTTGTATGGAGCGCGCCAACAGTAATATACCCTTAAGGGTTGCAGTTTCCAGGGTAGCACATAGCAGATAGCACATCAAGAAGTTGCAGAGATGATCAAAAATTTGAAGTTAAATCTTCTGAATTTTACGTTAGAATCATGTTTCTGAAATTTCGTTTCCCTATCGCTACTCTATAAAGGTTTATATTTTTGCTTTCGGGGCGTCAGATTTATGTTCTCTTCATAATCATCACTAAGCGAACGAAGCTCTTCCAGAAAATTTACACAATAGTATAAACACATTTAAACATATAATAAAGGCGAAGCCTATGTCGTCGCCATAGTCCGGTAAGAATTTTCAATATGCAGAAAACTATTTAATATGCACTCTATTAAATAATATGAACTGTAATGTTCTTTTACCATCGAGCTGTTTGGAAAAAATGCTGGTACTAATCGTAGCATTATTAATATTTTGTAATGTAACCCTTTTGACTCATTGAAAATCATTAACCCGCTTTGCCTGTAAAACCCAGATTCAAAACATTGTTTAATTTGTGACGTTTTTTTCAAACTCAATCAGACAATATGGTCGTTAAAACTAAAATCTGAACGATTTTTTGTTAATTTCAAAAAGTGCAATCAAATATTAATTAAGTCGATCATCGATTTTGGATAAACACGGGTTTTCGGTTGTTGTATTTACCTACGAGCACAAAATAATAAAATACTTTGAAATTATACGGAAAAAAATGTTTTCCTGGAAATCACTTATTGTAATAAACATGCGAATAAATAACGATGAAAAAAGATTGTAAATATTAATTTAATTGAAAACTGTACGCAGCTGGAACTAATTTATCGGTCTTTCTGATGCACTTTTAGTGCTTTCCGACGGGCAACAAACAAACAAACCAACATTTTGATTAACGGCCAACACTTGTTGGATCAATCAATTTAATTGGTTTACGGCTTCGATCAAAAGTCTATCGGGTAAAACGTAAAACAAAGTTTAATATTAACTACCGTTTCGGAATTAACGACCGGGGTTTGGGTTTAACTCGGCTGAAACGTAAATTTTCTGGAATCTGGACTAAATAGTAAACTATTGGTACCTCAAAACATAAAATAATACTGCCGCATACATTTCATTTCCATCCTTTAAAGAAAAAAACCGGCCAAGTGCGAGTCGGGTTACTCGCGCACCTAGGGTTCCGCACCACACATTATTATTAACATACAAAAAAAATTGTATTCTTGCAACCTTTAGCGCAAGACAGACTCACACTTGGCCTGTTTTTATTATTTGTTGCTATTTACTGTAGAGTTTGTTCAAACTCACCAAGATTGATGATTGTATGTATTACCGTTTTTACGATAGAGCGAGGAGAAAAAACGTTGACAAAAACAAGTTTTTTGTATGTGTGTGTCATTTTTATTATTTGTTAGCAAATCCGACAAAATAACGCACATTTTGTGAAAATTTGAAAGATTAAGGATTGCGGAGCCTCGTGGCAGTCAAAAACGCGACGCGCGAAAACCACGCGAGACAAGTGCTCGGGTCAGAACCTGCAACGTGACTCCTAACTTCATCTTATCGTGTGGGCTGCAAGCCCTGGTGTCAGAAATTTTTCAGACCGCCTTACGGCCTCTGACGTGGTTTTTATGTAACGACTACTGCCACCAGAGACATTAGCCGGGACCAACGGCTTAACTGTCCGTAGCACGGAATCATATTAATTTTTAGACAATCAGGTGATTCAGCCTGTAATGTCCTAACCAACTGAGGTAAAACGCACAAAGTGACATAATTATTACTAAGTGTCCCCTGTGGGAATCCAACCCACGACCTCCGTGTCAAGAGCCCAATACTCTTAACGATAGGACCACGGAGGTAGTACATTAGTAGTCATGTTCATTTATTTTATTGCTAGTACATTGGTAGTAAATAAGTTAAGTAAGTTATAGCCTGTAGAATCCCACTGCAGGGCAAAGACCTCCTCTCCTCCTCAGGGTGCGAGGGAGTGGGCCATACTCTACCACGCAGGCCCAGTGTGGATTGGCGGAGGTATGTTAGTGGTCAACTTGCTGTCAGAGAATTTTCAAGCCGCCTTAATAGGCCTTTGGCCTGGCTCAACGAATAGTTACAACGCCATCTGACGGAACTAACAGAGACCAACTGCTTAACTTGCCTTCAGAAGTTCGGAAGTGCTCGAGATGAAATAGCACGATACTTTGATGGGTGATCATCCAAACCAAACCAAAGAAAATAACCTGTTCCCGCGCATTTCGGATAGCGAAAGCCGCGCTTGCCGCGACTTGTAGTATGGAAAAAAGCGAAATCGCGCGCAGGAAGATAAATTATGCTAGACGTGCTGGCATTTGAATAGATAATAATAGAACACTATAGAAACTATGGTTAAACCAACACGAGATTGGTAGGTGTTTCTTGACATTTGTATGCGTATTTTGACATTTAACACGGGAATTTCGCTTCTATAGTGTACTATTATTATCTATTCATATGCTTTCGGTCTTTACCATGATAAAAAACAAATTTAATAAAAAACGTTAAAACTAGCAAAGATAGTTCGATTTTATTGCAAAATCTAACCTAACCCTTATAAAATCGTTCAGTTTATTTTATCCTACATAAAAATAAATCTAAGTTGCTTTATAACACTATTATACGGTGTAATTTAACATCGAAACTACCAAATGACGCAAAACAAATGTAACCATTCCACGTATAGTAATAAAGGCCATTTTTATTGCTAACAGTTAACATAAAGTTTATCTGACTTCATCCCCTACCGTCTAAATGCAATCCAAACGCAGTAGAAACAGAAATTATACCAGCATTTACTTTCAACGATGCACTCAAGATATTTTCAAGTGTATACAGCAAAGTAAGAGTTAGTTTTATGATATTTTACTTGAATTTAAATGGAAGGGAAAAGTCATGAAAAATTCTCATGGTTATAATAATATTATTTTATTTTGGCTTTTATTGCTCAAATATCATCAACATTATACCTGCACAATGTGAATCAGCAAAATCACAGAAACAGATCAAGAAAAAAGCGCAAAAATCCGCCTAAATCGCTTCTACACAATTTATAATAAGACCTATCACATAGTATGCTGGGTCGCATTATTGCGCGGCGGATTTCCGATGCTGCCCGCTCCGCTCCTATGTGGCCTATCGTAGTTTGATCTCCATATTTCTCCATGACGTTCTGTCCCTCGCCGTCTTCATTCAGTTGGGACCCGCGTGCCGCCTAATATCATTGAACCATCTTTCTGGTGGGCGGCTTCTACCCCGAAATGGTTTCTCCAGGCCTCTACTCTTGTGTTCTTCTGGTTTAATGCTCAGTATCCACACGTGCATAAATGCAATCCCCTATTACAATTCCGGTGTTGTGGCTACCACGTCTACGACCTTTGTATTTCGCCTCATCCACTCATTACGCTTACGATCTAGCAGCTTGATGCAGAGCATTACTCATTCCATTGCTCGTTGCTCAAATTATAACCTCAAATTATTACAAAATTATGTAATTGTGTTATATGGATTAATATATTATGTATTAGTTGTTTTAAAATTCACCTACGAGCGCTAAAATGTTCAAGGATCCAACCTTAAATGTACGACGGAAACGCTCTGTTAAAATTATTTTCATCAAATGGATACTTTATATGCGGAACCCGTAGCTTTGACCGTCTACTCGTTTCACTTATTTCGATATTGGACCCCACTAATTTTGTTTACTTATTCATTAAAATGGAGAGCGATGGCGGGAGCGCGAAATGTTTCCTCTATTAGATTTTTATGGAAAACTGAATCCCTAAGCGTACTTAAAGAGTAAAACCTGTTTTTCCCTATTAAGACCAACCTCTAAGAGGCGAAGTTTCCTTTACATTAATATTTCATTTGTAAAACACGATAAAATACTATTTAATACCCAAAAATCCAAGGATTTACATCGGCGATCATTCACAACTCTAGCTAGAAAATGAACTGAAAATTTCCCACTATGATAAATAATAGTTTTTAGTTTGTAAATAAAACACAAAACAACTTGAAACAGTAATTGAGAACCTAGACATAATCAAACAAAGAAAATAGTCGGAAACATTAATAATGCTTTCTTCAGATACGGCATAAGATATTCTCTGAATATTACGGCAGATTTACGTACAAAATGCATTGGTCTTGGAGCTGTTTGACGGACTGCCGATTCGCATCTTGAATTATTCATTCCTAAACTTTACCAACTCGAAGCCACATCGAATATTGCTTTGTTTTATAGTTTACTACCATTTGCTTTGCAACTTTGTCTGGAAAATATTACTTCCATAATCCCAGTTCAGATCGCGGAAGAGAATTGAATATAGAGAAGATTCAGAACTCATTCGTTTATGTTTAAAAAGTTGAAACTAAAATCAGCACGTCTACTATGATTTCTCTACACGCGCGCGTCGCGTCTTTGTTGCACAGAAAATATCCTATCACCACGTTTTTCGGATAGCGAAAGAAAAAGCCGAGTCGCGCGAATGCAGAGAAATCATACTAAACGTGCAGCAGTGCACCGTTACTCACGTGCGATAGCTGTGATAATTACGGTACTTACGGCGGCGCCAAATACCGCATGCGATACAGGATGCGATATTAGTTCGTCGTTCCTGAAGCGCAAAGTTCGAAATTCGAAAAACCGCGTGAAATCGAGAGAGTGCAGTGCCTGTAAGGGTTGAACCTCATCTAGCAGCACGGAATCGCATTTTTCGACGCTTCATCCTTTTCTGTCGAGAAAGACAGCGGGATGCTATCGCACGCGTCAGCACTGCGACCTTTCTAGCTCTCGCCAATGACGTTCCTGAGCGACAGAAAAGGATAGAGCGTGAAAAAATGCGGTTCCGTGCAGCCAGATGAGGCTCAATCCTTACAGTAGTAACTATTGAATAATATGTGGTAAAACCGTATAATTTTTAGTTTAAACTGAAAACTTTTAACGGATTCATTCAAAGACCGATCACCAATAACTCAAGCCTGGTCACGTTGCTCCCTGCAACATCCGTTACCCATTCGCCGACGCACAAATCGGTTCATTTGCGAAGACAAATGGTTACAGTCTGGCTTGCAGGCTTATACACAGATTCCATTTTCAAAAATTACTTGAAAAAGAGCTGGAAATCCAATATCGGGTACCAGAGTAAACGCTTCAGGTTTTATTTATTTCTCTGTTCCAATTTAGTCCTTACATCTTTTCTCTAAGGTTTCCTTTGGATCCGATTAAGTTGTTTTTGGCGGCAGATTAAAACTCTCTAACTTAAACTCAAAATAATTAATACAACATAGGAACTTGAAGCCCACTTATTAAACATCAAATCATTTTTTTTTCAGCTAACACGGCGTTCGGAACATGTTACCGCTGCAGAGAAGATGCGACCAGAAACTAACTATTACAATATAAGCTCTTAAGTTATATCTATAAATAGTATATTTAATAAAATAATTGATAATACAGGGTGTTAGAGTAAACAGTTTCATTACTCTAAGGGGTGATTGTACCCATGATACTGAACAACTTTCCCTAAGAAACCGATAGGACATTTGAGAAAAAAAATTTCGTCTTTTCATATAAACGTTCGAACAGTTGATTGCATTTAGAATTTCTTATAGGTTTCTTAGGGAAAGTTGTTCATTATCATGGCTTCAATCATCCCTTAAAGTAATGCACCCGTTTAACCTAACACCCTGTACACATGCAGTACCTATACTATAAACAAGTGACACTTAGTATGGCTATGTATACATATATATAGGGTCCAACATCGAAATAGCGAAAAAAAATCAGCTGTCCCATACAGAACTGTGAACCTACTCGAGCCCAATGTATGAGACAGCAGATTTTTTTTTTCGAGATTTCGATGTTGGTCTGATAGAGAAAGTTGTTCAGTTTGATGGTCTCATCATCCCCTTAAAAAAGTGTCAGTATATTCAGACGGAACCTGTATGTATATTATAATATAATAGATATATTTATAAACGTGATGTTTGTTTAATATTTGGCATTGCATTTCCAGCATGCCTACACCATGTCACTCTTCTGTCATTAACTTTTTTGTTGGACACCATAGAATTTAACGACACACTATCGATGAAAGTTATGCCCATTGTTTGATGACCGATCGGCACCAATCGCGTTTCAAAGAATTCAGTTTGTTATATTTAACACCGACGGTGGCATCGCAAGGCGCTTCGTTAGAGCTCCGTTTAGAATCTAAATTACGGTTTTAATAGTAATTAAGATAAATTATAGTTGATAAGAGTTCTGAACAACGTTGGAAGGCATCGGCACCCTATTGAAAATAAGATAATGAGTGACAAAGAACCTGCATAGTCCAGATCGAAATTCTAACGATATTACAGTGTAGAGTACTTATAGTGGTTATTGTTTCTCAATAGCTATGCATATATTATCAACTAGCTGTGCCCCCTTTAAGCATTAAAATAAATAGGTACCATACCGCATATTTAAAAACTTTAGATTTACATACAAAGTTATAGGTATTAATCAACATCATCAGTCTACATACATATCACTAATAATAAGCAGAAAGGATCACGTACCTTAATATACAGGTTCTTTTTTAATATGGGGACACTTTTTAAAGGGATGATCAGACCATCAAACTGAAAAACTTACTCTATGGAACTAAAATCGAAATCGCGAAAAAAATATCTACTGCTCCGTACAAAACTGCAAATCTACTTTAGCCATTTGTATGGGACAGGTGATTTTTTTTCACGATTTTTATGTTGGTCCCATAGTGAAAGTTGTTCAGTTTGGTGGTCTAATCATCCCCTTAAAAAAGTATCAGCATATTAAGTTGGACCCTGTATTAAGACCATTTAAACCAATAAATAATAAAGAATCCAGGTAGTCCTTTTAAAATCCATCCTGGCGTTTTAGGCAAGGCGATCCAAAGAATTAAAAAAGAATTGGACTAAAACTGAAATTAGACGAAAATTTAATTTGGCGTTACAATAACTTGACTGACAGCGAGTTTGACTTATGTCATCAAACTCCTACCTACATACACTCGGAAACATTACCCTCCTTCTGGCGCAGTCGTTAAAAAACGCCTTGGACCGAACAAGGTCGAAGCCAATTCCAGGTTAAAAAATTAAAGCCAAATCCAAGATGACGGAGATAATCTCAGTGAGGTAAAGAAGGTCTGACACACGATCCCGATACGCCCAAGTGTAAGAAGGATTTAATGTTCTTTCCAAATAACAGGTCCTTCAAATCAGGCTATTTTCTTATTTATAACCTAGGCAAAAGAGCTCTGTCACAAGACTTCTTTTGAGGCAGGAAAGAAGGATTTAAATGGAGCTCGGTACAGTCTCAATAAGCGGCTTGGCTCTCAACACGCCTCGTAAATTCGATGGCAATTGTTTGTTTTTCACGCAAAATGCTCACACGATTCGATGGTAAAAATTTTGGGTGATAGTTTTATGTGGATGTGAATCGTGGCAGATAATGTTAAATAAATGGCGCAATACGCAATATTTCCAATCCTATTGTGACGAACTTTTGTTCTCATTATCCTTCCTTCGCAGTAACAGAGGTTGACAGCCACCTGAAGCCTGCTAGAGTGGCAAACCAGATGTGGAGTAGACTGTGCTACAGTGGAAGCATGAATAAAGAGGACCTGTATTTATGATCTAGCATGGCAGCGCGAAATAGCACTGTTGTGCCTAAGATCTCTTTTTCTGTTTGCTTTCATCCGAGCGAGATAGAAAGCAAGACAAAGTCTTTGTCGAACTGATACGTTCGACAAAGACTTTGTCTTGCTTTCTATCTCGCTATGCTAGGTCTTCTACGATTTAGGCGGACAAAGAAGAAAGAGATTATACTTATTTATATTATCACTAGATTTAACCTGCTACTTCGTCCGCATAAATTATATACCAGATTTTAAGTCAGATCATAAGCTATCAAACTAATAAAATTCATCAAAATCGGTTTAGTAGTTTTTGCGTGATGCTCACACAAACAAACAGACAAACAGACAGACAAAAATTCTAAAAAAGGTTGATTTGGAGTCAGGGACATCTAAAAACTATATTGTAATTTTTTTTGGAAATATCTTCAATGTGCATAATTACACACTTCTGTTACAGTTTTATAATAGTTAAGATTAAGATGATGATGACGGTAGCTCCTGATCGATATCAGCCACGATAACTGCTAGAACTCTGTTGTTGGAGTTGATGAGCTCTCATGTGGCTAACATAGCCAATCTTCTTGGAGAATATCCTCGCACATAACTGGCACGTGACCACGTCGTTTTCATAGTGATATTGTATAGCCGCTGGTGGTCGGACTTTCAATTTGTTACGTTTGGCATCCAGTTGTGAGCGCCTACTTGCTACAAAATCATAAACTTGACTGTTTACACGAGATCTCTATGCTGGATGGATGGCCGCCAAATCTTCCCACTGCGTGGGCTCTCCATGTGCAAAAGCGTCACACCTTTTCGTGTGGCGCTTTTGCACATCCTTATATCTGAGGGGTTTCCCGCCATACTTCAACTCAGAGTAAAAGATGCGCTTCGCCACTCGCTCTTCCATCAGCGACACGTAACCGCACCACCGAAGCTGATGCCGCATGAGGTAAGCTTCAATGCCGCCTAAATTTGCTCGTCGCAGCACGTGACCATCGGATTTTCATGACTCTTTAAGTGGAAGCGGTCTAGAGTACGAATATGATGGCGATACGAGGTCCACGTAGGAGGTTTGGCAGCACGCAGCTAAAATATTTATTTTCAGGACAAAGCTACTATTTGTCGAGAAAAACGAATTGAAAAGCAAGGCTTTGGGCATCAGCAGTATAAGCTAGTACATTGGTAAATCCGGTTTTTTAAACATATTCTAAGATACCCTTGTCTTATCCATATTAATATACTGCTTCACATCCTTAACTGTAGCATGCAGTTCGTAAATCTTAACTTTTGTCTGCTATTTCGCCGAACAGAATTGTTTTAGTGTTGCTCACAATGTATCCGTATTGATAAAATACATAGGTATTGGCTGTAGTGATTTGTAAAATGCGCCTCCCTGATTTATATGTCTGGTTGGATACATTTGAAATTGTTTGTGAGAGCCTAATGTTGTGAGAAAATAAATTGGCTTAGGTGCTTGTTTGGAAAACATGTTTAAGACTGTAACCTTTAAAAGTGTCCAGAAACTTAGCTTATGTTAATTAAAGTAAAAAAAGGATTAGAATATTGTGGATATCCTCTTAAAACAAAATAAATGTTTAAACTAACAACAAAAAATAAACCTACTGTAAAGTAGATAAGTACTCCATCGAAAAAATAATATTAAACATTCCTTTATGGAATCACCTTCCATGTGGTTCCGACATAGAATGGACCACCGCCCTTATCTTGCCATGGGTGTCGCAGGAGACGAAAAAGGGATAAAAGGTATAAGTAAATGGTTTTATTCACTTTTTTGTGGGTAAAAGGCTAGCCACCTAATGTCGTCACTGACACGTCAATTCATCTTGAAACCATAAATGCGCTAAAAGGTCAGCCTTACTAAAACAATTTATTTGGTAGTTGTAGCGGAATTTTAACCACACCGTTAGGCATTATAGACGTGAGTATTAGTATGTGTATACTGTAATATTGTCAACGAAAACGCAGTTCGATTTACATCAATACCCTTTACAATGAATATTCTAATCAAGTCCGCACCACATGTAAACCCAGACATGCGGGCTTAACTATATTGACAGCTAATATCTATTTAAATAACCATTAAGCCCGTTCAGTTGAATAGTAAATCTTTGTTAACACGCCACGGCTTGCTTTTTCTCTTATATTTATTATGCGTGCAATTCACGGTTTTACATCGCAAGTATTTTGTTTTGTGAATAAAGATGTATGTAGCTAACTATTTTACACGTCACGATATGTTTACATTTAGGGAAGAAAAGTAGTCTCAAAAGTTACCGAACAGCTATCGAACTACTCAGAATCCATCCATCGACCTAAAGTTTGTTTGTTACATTTTCCTGTACTTGGTTTTTACAATCAATCAATCAATCATCTTCTTACTTGCCAAGGGCACCAATATCAAGAACATTAATATCATTTAATTTGGATCTTCACACTACAATTCACATATCTCAATTTATGCGAAAAATTACACAGTTATGGTGTTAAGGTATCTTAGGCCGGGATTCAGAGACGATTTGTAAGTCATAGTTCGGATGTCAAAATCCATACATTTTCGACACGCTTAGCTCGAGCTAAGACCAAAAAAATCGTCTCTGAATCTCGGCTAAGACTACTTATATGAGGACAAATTACGCGTGTAATTCTACTAACAAACTTTTCTGCCACTTTTAGCGGGGGGCGAGGTAGCACGAGACACGCAACTTGCATTTTATTCCATTCATTTAGATTCTAATTTTGAATGTTAAAAATCATAAAAAACAGTGTCGTGTGAACCCCAAACGTCATAAGTTCGAAATTATTGTTCCGCAATTACAGGCTGTCGCGTTTAGTGATAAAATATAAAAATAAATGGTAAGATTTTTTGATCTTGTACGTTGGCAGAGGGGAAATGCTAAGGCGAGGCGGGTCCGCACATAAATCGTCTAAGTAAGGTATTCTTTAAATATGAGTTTCAATTGCGTTAGGGACACTAATAGCCTTAAAACCTTATTCTTTCAGAACATAAAGCAACTTCAAAATTAACACTAAAACTTTAGTTTACATGCTAAGTATTTATATCAAAGCTTTTATCCTTCTAAAGATATACTTTCTCAGTCATAATATTAGTGTGATAGATATTTTGATGAATGGCTGTGTTTATTTCAGGTCGACAACTCACTCAGAACTAAATACAATAATTTCATGTTCCGATATTTTCTTTCCAAATCTGACAAAACGAAAGATGATCCCATCTTATTATTTCAATGATCGAGTCGTGATCGTTTCATGTACAACGCTTCGAGAGCTTTTGGCAATAATCCAAGTGTGGGTGTCGGATACACTAAGTTCACACTTGTGGTAGTTATACGTATTAATGTATGTGTCTAGAGGCTCTAAATAAACTATTTGGTAGAATTGCAAGTCCCTGAGCGACCACCCCCGGGAAATAGAAGAGGATGTATGTGTGTAGTTAGAATTTCATTGGTTAGTGTTGCGGAGATGAACATTTAGAGATTGCATTAAATTTTTATAAAACATTCTGGTCAAGGTTTTCCTGGAACACGTGAATTTTTTCAGAATTAGCAGCCGAGTTAAATTTTGAGCATTTTTTTGTTATTTATATTACAATATTGTGTAATATTTGTCTTTTGCCTAAAACCAAAATATGTACTTAGTTAAGCCAAAAAAAATATGTTTTATAGTTGCGATTTATAATTTCAAATTACTGTCTACGAGTTGGAGTCGATAAGTCTGATATTTATATGGCTTCTTTAAACAAAGATGGAAAAGAAAAATGTGATAATAAAATCTAACTTCTAGGTAATTTTTCGAGAGCAACATGAAATGTCAAAAATAATTGATCGAAACGAAGAACATATGATCAACAGTTCAAGAGATTTTTGAAACTCATACGTTGAACTCAGCAGTTGAAAATGTCTAAATTACTATGGAGATATGCATCTTTCTACTGCTGATTTGATTTTCAAAAATGGCACTCCATCTTTGAAAGTCAAATCAGCATTAGAAAGATGCATATCTTAATAGTAATATTAACATTTTCAAAGTAGATATGAGTTTCAATAATCACACTCCTAAACCATTTTCATTTAAAAAGAGAATAAATGTAATATTGAATTTAGGCAGATCAGACCACAAAGGAATGTAGTAGTATTAAACCATTTTCGGTCAAAGATTTAGAAGGATATCTCATGATCCTTTGGCCTTTGCCCGTACCCTCCGTGTCATATATTCAGAGTGAACCCGGTCTCAAACGAATCCGTCACGGTGGCATAGACGCTGTTGTTTCTCATCAAAGTTAAGAGAGGAGACGAGCTGTAATCGAAGCTTTGGGTACCTAAAATATCGATATCGAATTGTGATAGTCTTCTACGCTATGCTTCAAATAATTTTGATGAAAAGTTCACATGAAACTGAAAACGTAGCCCCCTCGCCCAGAAAATGTAGCTCTTTACTCTTACCTTGAAGAGACTCAACTGTTTGGCCACGGAATATACAACGTGTTAATGAATAAGCAAAAAACCTCATATAAATCGACTGTTTCAGGACGAAATACTCACATTGCAGTAATAATATCACTATTTTATTAATTCAAATTTTAAAGTTATTCACATTTTAAGTTTTCTTCCAAAAATTATTTGTTATTATTTCAGCAATGAATGAAAGCGCTAGCGTATTCACGGATACATTTTATGAATCTTCTTTTGGTAGTAAGTAGGGTGAGTGTGCTGGTGCGGTGGGTTGACATCAAGTTCAGTAAATTTTAAATTGTACAAAAAAAAGATAAAATATTTTGAAAAAAAAACCTATGTTTCACCTTGATAATTCGATTCGGCTCTCGATACTAAACAAACTATTTTCTAGTTTTGTGTTAATTCATTAACACGTTGTATAAGTTTGGCTTAAAGATGATACGTCGCACTCACAAGTCAACAATTTATTTAAAATTATCTATGTCTTGGATTCCAATTCGACTTTTCTCTAACACTTTGCGCAAGCTTTCTGTTTCTGTTTTCTCAAACTGCTTCAAATGTTACCTTTCTTCCGTCGTAGATTATTCGGTTTATCTAAAAATCTAACTTGCACAGTTTCCATTTAAACTATTTTAAAACTATAACCGAAGTGTGTCTAAACATTGAAGATTTTACAAGAAAAAGAATACGATATGGTTTTTAGGTATGCCAAATCAACTTTTTATAGAATTTTTGTCAGTCTGTTTGTAATATAATCACGGAAAAACTACTGAACCGATTAGGATGAAACTTGTTTTGTTTGTTAGCTTATGATTTGACATAAAATCTGGTAGATAATTTGTGCGGATGAAGTCGCGGGTAAAATTGATTATCACTTCTTAAAATTTGGCATGTAAGTTTGTCGGATATTAGAGTAAACTAACGAACTACATCACATCCACTTTGCGACCCTTACTTCAAAAGTTTATCGATATCATTCAATGAGCGACTTATACGCATCACTATAAACATATCGGTGAACCTTTATCAACAATTGTCAGCTTTAATTTGATTAGTCGACGCCTCCTCCAATCGGGAACGAGTGACGCGAGGAAGGGTCAAAGATCGAATTTATAAAATTTGTAATTTACGAGTTTTAAATTCGACCAGTTTAAATTTAAATTAAATTACAAATTTTTGTTCAAATTTCAAAGGCGACCATAAAAGTAACGTTGAAAGGCTGACGTCTTTGGATGGGTGACCGTTGTAGTTGTATCTTTCAAGCATCTTCGTGCTTTCAGCAAGCACGACGCAAGCAGTTTTTATTATTTAGAAATTAATTGACTCTTGCATGTATGTTAGCACTGCAGTTCCGCCAGTACTACTACTTAGTACTACTTGTAGTACTGTACTGTGTTCTGTATCTCAAGGCATTTTTTTTAAAATAAAACACAACTGAGAAGATATTGCGGAGCCTCGTGGCAAGCTCAGACGCGAACCACGCGAAAAACAGCTGCTTGCGACAAAACTTGCAACGTGACTATTCTAAGCAGTTGGTCTCGGAAACTGTCAAATCAGAGGACTGTTAAGGTGGCTTGAATAACTAATCTGGCAGGAGGTTGACCACTAATTTCCTTGTCAATCTGAGGAGGCATAATAATGACTTGAAGTGATGACTTAGATCAGAATAGATACCTAAGTATTGAAGAAGTTCGATGTCCCGTATGTATGAAATACATACATCGAGATTGACAATAATAATTAATGAGAACAGTGTCACTATACCTAATATCATACCATTGCTCAACTAAAACATTTATTCTTCAAAAATGCCGTAGCAAATTGACATAAAAGCTACCGACAAGAACAAACAAAGTCTAGAAAACAATGTTATATTTCAACCAGTGCAAGCCGTGATATATTTCTATCGTATTAATATATTTATGGCGTCTGTCAGGCAGGTAATGGCATGAAAACACCACAGAAAATGTGGGAGCAATAACTTTGGGAGAGAAAAACACAAATAAAAGTAATAAGGTTGAGGGGGCCATACTCAAAGGAAACTCGTGCATAAAATAAGAGGCTGCAATAGTACGGATGCATTTTGTCAATTTGGGAAAGGTAATAAATTAGATTGCAATATTTCATACTTTTGTACAGCAGGCTTTATTTACATATTCACAGTCAATACGGTGAATCCATCAATTTACATTATGAAATGTAAGCAATAGTTGAATTCTGAATTAAGGCTCTACCGCCCGATTTTACAGTAAAATTGGGTAACCTTGTAACCATTTTGTACATTAACTATGGCACTTTTTAACCATAAAACAAAACTGAACAATCTATAGGACATGAGAAGTGATTTGGTTTTTCTCGAAATCTATTCTAATTACTTAAGAAAATGAATCTAAAGTCACCCCTTTTTTTCCAGTAGTAACCATTTTACTCATACATTGTTGATCGAAAGAACATGCAAAACTTACAATATACTTCACAATACAACATATAATAATATGGTTTTCTTATTTTTTGAAAATTCATAAATATTAATCTCATTTTTCAAAGAAAACGCCTGAATTTTAACCAGAGCTTTGCGCTCCTTCACATCGATTAGTATGGAGAGTCGTGTTCCCGGGCGGATACTCCTGAAGGATTATGGAAACAGCTTCCTTTGATAACATAATTTTGATTGATGTTACCTATATTTCTACTTGAGGCTTCATTTTAGACAGTATCTTTCTTACATCGACGGTCAACGACCTTACAGGTAGAACGTTGAATTTGCTGAATCAAGACAAACTATGAAATTTTTTGTCATGCTTAATAAAGTTAACATTCTGTAAAATTATTTTCAACACATTGATATTCCAAACCGAACATATACGTTACTCATTACTTATCTTCAAACGCATCGATACGCAACATTTATTACGTTTCAAATTCCAAACTTTGCTATGCTATTTCTAAAATTTCCATGCACCTTATTTAGTAGCATTTAAGACTGATTCTTCGATGACTTGAGCTCTAAGAGGATGTTGATTAAAATTGTTTGCGAATGTCTAGAGCCGTTCTATCACGTCAAAACAAGGAGCAGGGGAACAATGTATTGCAGTTGGCAATCTTAATGCCCTTTCCACAATATCTTTAGTGTGACGCCCCTATATGAATAATGTGTCATACGATCGCGCCCTTTTATCTACATCGAGGGAAACTTTCTGAGATTTGGAAAACTGTGTTGGGGTAGAAAGTATTTTTACAACTATTGGGTACGATTTCTTGGTTTATGAAGCAGGTTTATACACCATAAACGAATAGTCTACTCGTGGTTTTATGTTGGTATCGGTTTTGATAAAAGTTGATTTATCAGTTGTTATTTTATTTAACAGTTTCTTGTCTAAAAGTAAATAACTACGTACATTTCCCATCAGCCACTTTTAATTCAATTCAATTATACTTTATTGCACACCAAAACAGAACATACATTTCGTTATAGGAATTGAGTGCATGTGTAGGGTCCTTCTTAATATCCTGAAACTTTTTAACGGGATGATCAGACCGTCAAACTGAACAATTGTCTCTATAGCACCAACATCGAAATCGCGAAATGTCTCTCCTCTTCTCTCCATACAAACCTACTCGAGCCAAATGTATGGGACAGATGAATTATTTTTCGCGATTTCGATGTTGGTCCCATAGAGAAAGTGGTTCAGTTCGATGGTCACCCTCTTAAAAGACTGTCAGTATTTTAAGTTGGGCCCTGTATTAGTGAACTATCCTTTAAACATTATGAAATTGCTAGGTGGGATAGTTACCTCTATGTCCGAGTAGCAATATCATATCTTATATTATTAGAAAGAAATTTGCATTCTAAGCGACTCGATTTGAATGCAACATCATCTATTGGCTAAAAGTCCCAGCACTATAATAGCAAAACCTTGTTGTTTCAATAAAGAGTTGTAATATCAGTTCGTTTGCTATATTTACACCCTCCTTCAAAGTAAATCCCTTTGAGGGATTTGTTTACTAGATGTTTCATTAACTGCCTGGTTATAACTGTGATCCCGCCATTAGTTGATTGTCATTTGTTATATTGCTTTACGACTTCCAGAGTAGTATTGTTTTTATGAGACATCTTAAATTGAACGTGAAAATGGTTGTAAAAGTAAACAGCTCATAGATTGTTTGTTTCCTTTTGATAGTGCTTTGATAAATTAATTACAAAAATGAGATGATCTGGTATTGGACGAAAAATTCATTTAAATCAACTTTTCTTTTCTCTTCACGATGTGACGTCGCTTATTATTTCATCCGTCATTTAATCTCATATACTTTAGATGGATTAACTCATAACTTTTCTTGTATAGATATTAAAACCAATAGGGTACACTACAGTTAGTAATTAACTAACTGAAGTGAAACCTTTTTTTTTTTCATCCCCCCATCTCGGAAAGAGTATTTTTGCTCTTCGATATCTGAGTGCAAAAGCCGTTATCGTAAATTGAATTTAGAACATCGTGTGCACTAAGTTTGTGAATTCAAAACATCATTAAACTTATTTACTTCTCTCTCCATTGTGCCGAATTTATCATTACAAAGGTTGTAATGATATTTTTTTTTCAATTAGTCATTTCCTTGCTGAGGTGGGATGAAAAGTTACGTGTTGCACTCGAGTGCAAAGATTTTTCACCTCGTGCTCTTTTGATTCAATGCTCAGGATTCTAATTTTAGAGTCCTTCGCTTGCTCGGTCATAAAAATTGAGCACGCGGTTAAAAAGCAACTTTGCACTCTTCTATAACAAATAACTATTGTTGATTCCATTTGATATTATTATATATAAAATAATGTAAATATCCTGCGATCGAGCGAGCGAGTTATTGGTGGATTTTCACAGTTGCGCTTCGCTCCGCTTAGGTACGTACCGGGCCTAAGTTATTTAGTGGTCGAATTAATTTAGCTAAAAAATCATTTTTTATGTTATTCGAATTACAGTTAAATCATACTAAACCATTTAGTCGTCCTAAAAAAGTCGTCTTATATTGAAATATAAAATTTATCTTGTTATGACTTTATTGGTTACTTATGTAAATTTTCTTTCCGATATTGCTTCAAAATTTTTTAAAGTATTCTCTTGAGTGCATTGCCAATATTTTACGAGACATATCAGAAGACACCTCACTTATATTACGACGTATTTAAATGAGCATTCTCTCCCTCAGGCAAAAAAAAATGAGTACAAATACTTGTATTATTTCTTAAGGGTGACTTTTTAGGGCAGGAAAAGCCAATGTTTTGGGTCGGTGATTCTGTACGTGCATATAAAAAAATGCATGGGTTCAATATTTTAATATTAACTATATTATGGGGTGCAGGGATGCATTCTTGGGCGCTTTATGAGAAATGTTTGGATTAATATGGGTGTGCATTCGTTATTAAGAAAAAGTATTTGGATAACTACGTTGCATATTTATCATTGAGAGTTGAATGAATGAATAAAATATTAGGTGGTTTTGTTAACACAATTCAGTCCATCAACCTGAACAGTGTTTACTACGGGTGCAAATCCGAAATCGTAAAAAAAACAACTGTTCCATACTAAATTGCAATGCATACTCTAATTAAATGCATGACACACAGATTTTTTATATTTTGAGGTTTGCTCCTCTAGTAAAAGTTTTTCAGTTTGATGGACTAACTTAAACATGTGTGACCATAACCAACGTTCAATTTTTACTGAATACAATTTGTAAATATATGATTGTTTCTTTTGTTTCTGAGATTTATTACTTTGTACCTAGTGGATGTACCTTATGGATGTGTGGTGTAACTAGAATGGATAAGATAAGGAATGAGTATATTAGAGGAAGTTTGAAAGTAGCACCTATGACGGAAAAATTGCAGGGTAATAGATTATCGTGGTATGGTCATGTAATGCGAAGAGACGAGTGTCATATTACGAGACAAGTGTTAAGTATGAATGTGGATGGCTGCGGTAGGAGAGGAAGGCCGAAGAAAAGTAGGATGGATTGTGTGAAAGATGATATGCGTAAGAAAGGACTAGTGCTGAAATGACGGCTAAGAGAGATGAATGGAAGAGGATGACATATTGCGCCGACCCCAAATGATAGGAAATGGGCAAGAGAATGATGATTACTTTGTACCTAGTTTATTTCATCGTCATCCTATACCCTTGTTGGTGGAGTATCCGCCAATCCTGTTTCTTTTTCGCAAGTGCCTTAAACTCCCTATACGACTCGCGACACCTTTTTGCTTAAGCTTGAAAATATTGCTCACTTTTCACGTCTCCATCCATACTATTACTACATCTTCACCCACTTTTTAACAACATAAAAAACCTCCCGGACTGCATACTGTGAGGGCAACATCGGTTTGCACTCCGATATTAGACTAATATTCGGCTTACCCTCCCTTTATTAAAAAACCAAGGGCCATTTGTATGTATTTATAGTACCCACATAAAAGGTCCCTGTCAACGGAACAAACCTCCCAGTAGATTAATTTTGTTAAAACATTTTGCCTATAAATACTTCCTAGAAAAAAAAATTAGGGTCAGCTTTTGTACATTCCAATAGTAATGATTTAAATTGCAATCTTTCAAAATGCGATAGAGAGGATACGTGATTTGAAAGTAGTCAACATTGAGGGAAATGTACTGCTCTAAATGATTATAAAATTGAGAATTGTCAATTGACAGAGTGAATTGAAAGCTTGAGTAAAAATTACTTTTGCAGAAATTTTAGCTCTTTCATTGAAAAATAAAAAACAGTAATTTATTTCGTTTAATAAAACTATAATAAAGTCATTCTAGTAGACACTGTAAGTTAATATCACGTATTAATAAATATTTTGGAAATTGTCACACAAATTATCTAGTCACATTTAAAGTACCAGAAACTAGCCTGGACTTGTATTATGATGACTAGACAACGATATAGAATACATATATAGATAAAAACATCTTTGACTCGGGTACAAATATTCATATTCACCATACAAATATTTGTCCCTTGCGGGATTCGAACCCGCAACCGCGACTTATTATAAAACAAATTACATAGTTATGTTAACTTTTATTTTGTTTTGTGTCCCGTTCGATATGGAAGTTTTAAATTTTTATTTTGTTTAACAGTACAATACTAATTACTTCAATTTATTATGACTTGATTCAGATTTCTTTTACCATAAACTTCCCTTAGTCACCTTATTCATACACACTAGCTAAGAGAAGAAGTGTTTGCGGAAATGACAGTCAACGTCCTATCCAGTAATAATGGCGAGCGGAGCAAGAACGTTTTCATTGGATGCGATTCTAGTAATAGAGCCAATTGAAATAATGATTGTTTTAAACATAGTATTAGCCGTAAGACAATGTTTTCTAAAAGAAACATTCATAGTAAATCGAAATATAATAAAATCAATGAAAATACGGAGCCTTTTTTGTCATTTATTCCCTGTACTCACCATAACCATTTAGTCGATAACGTGCATCATTTGTTACTACTAAAAAGGCAATACAAATTTATCGCACGCGCGTTTTTCTATGAACATCAGTCACGGGTAGACTATAAACATCGCGAGGATGCAATAACAGATAAAAACGTACAAAAATTCTCTTTCTCGGCCAACATAAAATGTCTCATGGCAGTTTATTGCAATCCCATGTATGTGGTAGTGAGATACCACTATCAGATGATAATAAATAATAGATGCTTGTGCTATTTTATGCATATCCACGATATTAATGTTTGAACTGAGTCCGTTATTGCTTCCGGATACGCTTTTATTTGTTCGCTATGGATAGCTGTTGTTAATTTAATTTCGGTGCTATTAAAATTTGATCATAACGACACATTTGAAGTTACACTCAACGCATTTAAAAAATTTTATTTAAATAATATTACATAGATAGCTTTTTGACTACCTTCCACCGCACTGGAAGGTGGTCGTTATCCTATTTCTCTATATTCTTCTTTTGCCGATTCGATGGTAGGTCTTTGACTTTTGACTATTTATATCTGGACTGGTTACGCGTGTCATTCTACTAGCAAACATTTCTGCCACTTTTTGCGGGGGGCGAGGTAATATGAAATCCGCAACTTTGGATTTTATTCCCCATAACTTTAGATTCTAATGTTGAATGTCAAAAATCATGACAAGTAGTCTCGTGTGAACCCCAAACGTTCTAAGTTCGAAGTTATTATTCCGCAATTATAGGCTGTCTCGTTTAGTGATAAGGTGTAAAATTGAATGTAAATGCACAAGATCAATTGTGCTTATACCGTGGCAGAGGGGAAATGCTACCGCAAGGCTAGTCCTTATAATAGTTAGTCTGTCTTAAGTATAATAGTTAGTAGTAGTGTGGGCTTTAACTAATGCTTGTGAAATTTTAATAATCGGAATAATATTTAGAATATCTCTGACTAAGCTCTTTGGGAATCTAGTCGTGAATTTGTACTCATGTTTATACGTGATTTAATTGATGGAAATATTTGGTACTTAGCCTCACTTGTGCGTCAACCTGGGTTAGTAATCAACTCCGGGTACAATAGTTTTCTCAGTTATTATCCTATGCAAAAAATAATGTGTTACCAACTTAGCCTAGAGTTTATTTGTTTTGATGCTAGTGGGGCTTAGTAGGTAGCCACGCATGAATTTAATAAACAAATTCTAAAGAAACAAACAATTTATCATCCCTTGTGTAAATTTTAATAAAAACGGTAAAAGCTTCTCCGTCAAAAGAAAGGAAGGTGGGAAACAATGAAACGGCACTTAGCTAACTGTTGACAAATTAGCCAATTCTTTTTGCACCCCAAGATAAAGGCTTTCATAACTGCCAGACAGAAGCTTATTACGGCGTCCGACTCCTATTGACTTTAATTTTCTACTCTGTTGACGTTTCCAATGATATATATCTTCAGTGGAATGGTGAAAATGGCCCTTCGCTTTTTCAAATAACAAGCGTACCCCATCAATCGTTGCTGTCATTCATTTGCACGGTCCGCTTTCGTGAAATATTAGAGTTATCTATCGGGGAAATCACGCCTGGAAAAACTACTTGGTCGTACGAAAAACAATCTTTCATTTTGATTATTTTTCTATTGTAAATAATAGGGGGTTTGAGTGGACTGTTTGAGCAAACGGCGGACGACGTCCAGCCCGAAGGTTATTTTTTTTAGGTTCAATAATATTTGGGCCGGCTACAATTATTTGTGTTTGGTTATCATCTTATTTGAGCCAATATTTTCCTCAGTTGAAGTCAAATTTTAAATTATACTTCTTAATTATTGTGCTATACAGGGTGTAAACTTAAATGCGTTACATATGTCACGGTCTGGTTCAGACCACCAAACTGAACAACTTTTACTAAGGGACAAACTATGAAATCGCAAAAAAATTATATCAGCTGTTCTATAGAACATGTAAGCTACTCGACTAAAATGTTTCGCGATTTTATTGTTGGTCCCATAGTAAATGTTGTTTAGTTTGATGGTCTGAAGCAACCTCTAAAGTATGTACCGTATTTAAGTTTGCATCCTGTATACTAACTTTTTAAAAACTACTCTCACATTTTATTTTTTTTGTGCAATGTAACTACGCACGTGTTTTGCTGTGGAAATATAATACATTGTACGAGACCATAGTATGAGATGAATGCTGTCTCATTTATTGAACCCTTACAATCCCCAATTAAATAACTCCTTCTCACCAAAAAGCATCGCATTCCATCGACAAAGGCAACTTTAAGGATCAAAGTATCTCCCCCAAATTAACGTACAATCAACCACACTACACATATCGCAATGTACCAAGTTAAAAGTGCATAGTACTCGGTAGTTACCACTGCGCTGCCGTTTGTACCTATTAGTATTGACGTCGCTCACGTCAATATATCGTAAGCTATACATCGGCTTTTACCCTTTAACTAATGTAATAAGATTACAAAGGGTTGCAGAAAGCCAGATGTATCAGGGAGGGATTTGGTTGGGTCCCTTTTATTAGCTAGACTTAACATTTGGGTTTTTTAATATTTCCATCAGGTTATGAAGATTATGTTGCATATCTTGTTTTAAGGCGTCACACAACGTTATGTAGAATAGTATCATTAACCTTTAAAACACATACTATACCCATAAAACTGAACAACTTTTACTATGGGAGCAAACCTGTCAGAACAAAAAAATAATCTGCTGTCCCATACTAAACTGCAATACCTACTCGATTCAAACGTTTGGGACAGCTGATATTTTTTTGTTCAGACAGGTTTGGTCCAATAGTAAAAGTTGTTCAGTGTGATGGGTAGAGTATGTGGTTTAAAGGTTAATGATACTTTTCCATACACTCTGTAATCTGCAGCGCAAGTAGAGTCCTATAGGCTATGAACCATACTCATACACGTTGAAATAAGGGTCATTTTGAAGCCGAAACAGAGTATTTCGGACTATCAAAAAGAACAAATACCACTATGAAGCCGAAATCGCTAAAAAATTTGCAGTTAAATAAAAAATGACAATCGCTTCTCGACTAAAATTTGAAACAGGTGATGAGTTGTCTCATAGTAAAAGTTGTTCGGGTTGATGGTCTGAAGCATCCTGATCCGGCTTCAAAACGACCCTGATTCCACGGTGTATAAATGTAACGTTAATTAGCAAAAATGCAAATTTTTATAGTTACTCGTATTTTATAGTTAGTAATAATGAACTTTTGACATTGTCTATCTGCAACATTTTCAAACATTTGAAAGCAAATACTAATTATTGTATACCGCGCCAGCTTCCAGCAGCAGCGTGCAGCAGCTCTTCGCAGCTTGCCATGGTGGTCCAGTGGCGAGTAACCTTGCCTACCGTGCAGGAGGCGATGGTTCAATCCCCGTCCAAGCCTACTCGTACCAATGAGTTTTTCGGAATTTATATACGATTTGTAACGTGCATGCTTAAATTTCGAGGCATGTACCTACATACTGCCCATTACAAGTGGCCACGGGCTCACTACCCGTCACACTGGACAGAGTTTCGGTACTAGTGAAACGTGAATGTTCTGAGGTTTCAGAATATCTCTGACTACCTCGGGGAATATCCATGTTTGCAAACCACCCAATGACGCGGTAAATTATTCCTGAACAGAACTGACAGATTTCTATTCATCTCCCATGGTTTTGGTCCGTCTCTGTGACATCATCGATGATGCTGATGATGTCATGTAGGTAATGCACGTTAATCCTACTAGCACATAGACTGATTCATTAGTAAAGACACCCTCTTTGATATCCAATAAGACTTGTTATTATCATAATAAGTTAGGTGGGAGACCCTCGCTCGGTGGACCAACGTTCTGAGACAAAAAGCTGGGAGTGACTGCATGGGGTAGGCTGAAGATTAGAGTTTTTTGGGCGCCTCAAGAGAGGGAGGCTGATGATGGTGATGATTAAATGTGTTGTGAAATCAATAAGAACAGGCGTGCTACATTATGATAATGACATAAACCTTTTGATTTGTAGAAATATTTGTATACGTACTTAGGTAGGTAAGTAATTAGAATGCGTGAAAATAAAAACCTAGGCAGAGTTTTTCACAGGTAACGTGCTAGGCACGTGTCAAATCAGGAGGGCTAGTATGATTTCACAACTTGCGCGCGCCTCGGCTTCTTTCTATAAGTACCTACCTACTACTTATAGTGGCAAGAGCGACGGTCACTCTCTGAAAAACGCGGAAAGACTTAATTTTCTATGTAGCGAAGGCGAAGAAAAAAGGTTTGGCAGGAGATCTCCTAAATATGAGATAATGGAATAAAAAATTGCATTCCAGTACAAAAAATAAGGGCATCAGAACAGAATACGTGTCTGAAATTCCGTAACGAATCACCACACTGACGTTTTTGCTAAGCGTTAACTGGCGACCCCAAAAGGGGTTGGGCGCTATATTATACCCATTAAGGACAATCGTTTAGTCGTCTGCAAACAAAATATCTTCGTTGGCGATAAAAGCCGATCCGTCACGGAGAGCACACGATAAATGAAGTTTGTTCCTTATGTTGTGCGAGATATCTGACCAAAACTATAGTTACCTACCTACTTACTTAGTGTTGGCATCTATTTCACTTTTGCTGAATAGTAAGTACCTAGTTGCTTTGGATTTTGCTTTGGAACTTATTAATTAAGTAGTAGGTAAACATGACATTCTCATAAATTGAAATCAAGTATCTATGTTATTATAATGTGTGTGAATTTTGCCAATGCCAGCAAACATTCTATGAATGGTGATCCTAATATATTGTTGTAATTATAAAGAAAGAGAGAGAGATACATATTATCAAGATCAGTTAATATAGGTAGTTATAATTTACTTAAATCGGTTTGGCCAAATAAATTAATAAAAATCAAAACGCCATCTAGTATTTTCTTTCTAAACTACGGCACTAAAATATTTTAGTGTGAATTTTAATGCCATCTATCAGCATTTCTTGGAACTACTTGAGTAGTCGGGTGCCCGAGGCTTTAAAAGTAGCTAAGGTTGCAGTATGGTAGTTTTCAACTATATCAATAGATGGCGTAGTGAGCTTTCCAAAGCGTCCTTTGGTATTCGTTCTAATTGATACTAATAGATGGCGTAGTTTTAAATAAGTTCAGAGTAGCTGACTAAAAAACAATTTTAGTAATTTGCATCTTCAATAGATGGCGTTGTGCATTATTAAAATAGGAATGATGAAAACAAATTTTAATACTTTAAAACTGTTTGATATTTTAAACACAAAATTGTAATGAATTTTCGAATATCTCCAATAATACCTAACCGAAATGTAAGTATTCAAAAATTACGATTAGAAAGAGATAATACTAGAAAGTGACTTCCTATCTACGTATTTCCATACAAATCAATATGCAAATGTATGCATAATATGAAACGTTTTTCAATCGCTTATTATACAGGTTGTTAGGGTAAACAGTTGCATTACTTTACATGATACTGATCAACTTTCCCTAAGAAACCTAACTGCAACTGTTACCCTAACACTCTGTATAACTTTTTTGTTTTCTTATTCGATTGTAATTTTGTTTGAAGATTATGTTAATTTTTTATTTTATTTTGTAATACGTATAAGATATGAATTACCAGCATCAGTCATCATCCGCTGTTTGCACGCTTCTTCTTGTTGTTCGATTTTTTTCGGTACTTTTCAACTTCAGATCAAAAATGAATAACTATTTGAAAGTCGACCATTAGGTATAATAAGTTTAGCAAGTAGGTAACTATAATATCCCATGAATATCCCTTCAATATCGTTATAAAATTAAAACGGCCTTTATTTGTTCTTAATTTTTTTTATTTTTTTTATTTTTGTTAATTTACATTGGGGCTTGTCAGCCCCATCGTGCCTTAACCTAGAGCCTCTACAAAACTATAAAACTAAACACTTGTACTATATTTATTCAGTAAACTTTTCACACCTAATAATGTTACTAAAATTATAAAAATGTGAAAGTTGTGACGATGTTTGGATGTTTTTGACTCAATCACGCATAAGCGGCTGGACGGATTTGGATGAAATTTGGCACGTAGATAGAAAATGTTCTGGATACCTACTTTTTTAAAGTCAACAGCTAACGGAGCGCGCTCCATACAAACGTACTATGGTGATATTTTCAATACTAACCAATTAAACTCAATGAAATTTTTCAGAATCAATCATAAAACAAATTTCTATGCTTGTATAGAGTCAGATTTTCTTTAAAATGTATAGTTTTAAAGTTACAGTGCCTCAAAGATATCCATACAAATCTTAAATTAATCCTAACATTGAAACTGTATATTTTAACGAAAATCTGACTCCATACAAGCATAGATATTTGTTTCAAGATTATTTCAGCAAAATTTCATTGAGTTTAATTGGTTAGTATTGAAAATATCACCATAGTACGTCTGTATGGAGCGCTCTCCGAATTATATCCCCTTAACAAAGTCTAGGTACTTTACGTTACGCTTAACCCGTGTCTTTGTTCAAAGCTATCCTCTATGGAGCTAATTGTACAATAAAGTTCCTATTTAATTAACGACAATGTAAACAAGATTGGGATCGTACTTAAGGATGTATGGAACACAATATTTCGGATTTGTAGGTATATGAAAACGGATAATTAAAATTTTTATTTGTTGCATCATCACCATCTCAGCCGATGGACGTCCAATGCTGGACATAAGCCTCCACCAAGGATCGCCATAACGACCGGTCCTGCGCTGCCCTTATCCAACGGGTTCCCGCCGCCTTCACCAGGTCGTCGGTCCACCGTGTGGGGCCTACGCAGTCGCCATTCGAGAAATTTTCGGCCCCTTCAGCCATAGATTCTGCGAGCAATGTGCCGCAATTCTTTGGGCTATGTCAGCTACTCTGGTTCTTCTGCTGATCTCTTCATTTGTGATTCGATCTCGCATGGAAACTCCGAGCATATCCCTTTGGGTGATTTTCAGCCTTTGTATGAGGCCTTGAGTGAACGACCATGTATCTTTTTGTTGACATATTACGTACCTATACGTAAGTAAGTACCTACTAGACGTATAATCAGCGACCACGTGTAACTATAAGCGAATGGTTTAGTTAGCCACAGCCAAATTGATCAACTACTTGCACCAGCGATCCTAAACTAATCAGGGTAGGCAGGTTTTGGCGCAAATTTTTATTAAGTACCTACAAAATTTTTAAAATGCTTTCCTAATCAATATCGTCATAATCAAGCTTTGCCCACCCACTGCAGGAATAAATCTCCTCCCCATTGTCACTCTTTCCTGTCCTGTGCCAGTCGCATCAGACTTTTCCAGCCGATCTCGCAAAGTCATCAGACCTCCTGGCTGCTAGACAACCCGTCAGTTCTTTAAGCCACGTGACCTGCCCACCGCCACTTTAATCCAGCAATTCTATCTCCGATGACGTCCAGAACCATAGTTCGACGTCTGATCTCGACGTTTATGACATGGTTTATAAGTGTTATGGCCCGCTCCATATCTGGCTCTCTGTATTAAGCTAAATACCTATGTACCTACTCTTATTTTGAATATATTTTGCTTATTGAGAGTCCATAATTCGGCGCTGTGAGTCATTGTGGGTAGGCAGCAGGACACATTGATTGAACAGTCTTGTAGTTAATCAAAATATAGGTAACTACGGCGGGCTGGATTAGCATTTTAGAGGTCCCTAAACTACACTAGCGATGTTTTTATTGCGATTTTGGTGTTGTGGTCCTTAATGAATGTTATTCATTATGGTGGTTTCACAGAAGCCACGAACTACTTAACATCCCTATTTACCACAAAAGGTCCAGTTTCCGACGTATATCACATCGTGACAGAGTAGTTTCTTGATTAATTAAGACTTAAGATGTTGTGTGAGGATTATTTGAGTTCTAGCTGGCTTACGAACATTGTTAATAATCTGAAAGTTTGGAAACTGTGGCACTTAGCAGCAGGATATTACATTTGACTGGTTCTTGTAAGCAGTATGTAGTATTTGTTAGGAACTAGATTATAATTATGCAAATGCCTCAGGCAAATCTTAAAGATCTTCTGGCCAAACACCATCTCAAACGATGAGCTCTGGATCAAACAAAGACTGTCGCGTAATTGGTTCTCTTATTACGTTTTGGTGCGCGAATCCTACGTCCAGTAGTTGGTAAGTCAATGGTTGGCCCCATAGAGAAAGTTGTTCAGTTCGATAGTCTGATCACCATCTTAAAAAACCGTCAGCATATTAAGTTGGACCTATATAATAAAATACCAACTTAGATGAGTAAGTATTTAAATTAAATATATTTGTGGACAATTCTGATTAAAAGAGTAGCGGCGTGCAGATTTGGTGCAAAAAACGTAGCAATTTAAATTTTTGAATTTTTAACTAATAGGTACCTAAGTACCCATTCAATCTAACTAATTACCGAAAGTATATCTGGGGACTCTGGGGTTTGAGTACATTTTTTTATACAGATGCTCCAAAATTAGGTACAACAAAATCTAATCATGCCCCCTCTTCATCAAAAAGATATAAAACCAAACACGAACGTTAAAACACAAGCGAAAAGAAACTTTTAATTAGATGCATCCCATAATCCCTTATCCTGCCCCATTACCTAGAATGTAAACTGGAAATTCCTCCAGTTTCATACTTTCCTTGAAGAAAGTGGTGTAAAATTTTGCACCAGGCGATAAGGCGCTGAGTAATTTTTATGGGTACATTTGCCGTAACAATAATAACAACTCGCAACTAATTAAAAGCGGAACGTGGACTCTCAGAGGGGAAGCTTCCTTACCTTGATAGAGTATGGTCAGCAAAATAATAATGGTTAGTCATAGTGTAATAAAAAATATAGTTGTTCAGCTCAGCAGTCACGACAGGTAAATCGCGTCCCGGTACCGACTAACCTGCGCGCGGTACCGACTTTGCCGGTGCCCCGTCCCCCGCACATCGCAAGAGCATAGACCCGCCGCAACCGCTAAGCTGAATTAGGTACTAGTTTTTAGAACACTATGGCTTAGTGCAGATATTTTGAAAGCCTATTTGTGATGTTTACGTTTGGCAAGAAAAACTATTATTTATCGGCCAAAGTTTAGTGAAGTGGTCAAATCTTTAACTTTCTTTGATGAAGACTTACTCAAGACTTTGCTATGTATGAGATCTCATAACTTTGTAAGACCCAGGATCTGCGAGAGACAAAGCCTTTACTCGGAGCGTTCGCTATGGCCTCATTACTTGCACAGTTCAGTCTTCAGCTAACCTTCTTCTTCTTCTTCGGGTTCCTCTCCATTACTGGAGGTTGGCAGTCAATGCTTATCTCTTACCAAACAAAACAGCTCTTCGACGCTGGCGATGCTAGCCCATTTTTTCCGTTGCGCGAGCCACGACATTCGTGGCCTGCCGGCGCTTCTATTGCCATCTATTTATCGCATTATTGTAGTCTGGAGCAGCTGGTGGTTTTCCTAAATTTAATGGTTCGCAAAAGCTCCTGATACTTCCTCGTAGAACATTGATGACTCGTTGATCCCAACTAATTCGCAGCATTCTTCGTTAAAACCACATTTCTATGGCTCCTTGCTTCTGGCGAGTTAGCTAACCTACTAATTATAATTTAGTAACTAACACCCATCAGTTCTGTACTGCCCTTAAATTTGCAAACCCTACAAGACGCCTTCTCTAATTAGCAAGTCGAGAGCTAAATATTACATTTATGATATGTAAATTTTGCAGTAAACTAACGCCTTGTTAATTTGAACTTTAGTCTGTGACGTTTAGAGTGTAAACTTTGTTGTATCACTGCTGAGCTTTCTTAGTGACATACTTATCTTGTTAGTACATCGTATTTAGTATTTTATTACACTCTTTGTGCTAAAGAGATCTTGTAGTTAGGTAGGTACACCAGTTTTAGTTTCAGCATGATTACTCGGCAACTTAATGCACATAGGTTGGACTGAATTGCTTTTATACAACGTGTTAATAAATAAGCGCATAACCTTATACACCCCAACTGGTTTACAACAAAATAATTACATTGAAACAATAATTTCAATATTTTGATACTTAAAATTTAAAGTTTTGAGGCAAAAATTATTTGTTAGCATTTCAGCAATGAATGAAAGCGCTAACGTGCTCATGGATACATATTAAGAATGTTGTTTTGGAGATCGAGTTCAGTAAATTTTAAATTTTACAAACAAATTATTCAATATTTTGAAAAAAATTACCTACGTTGAAACCATGATAATTCGATTCTGCTCTCGATTCTAAACAAACTACTTTCTAGTTTTGCGTTAATTCATTAAGGGGATATAATTCGGAGCGCGCTCCATACAAACGTACTATGGTGATATTTTCAATACTAACCAATTAGTGTCAATGAAATTTTGCTGAAACAATCTAGAAACAGATCTCTATGCTTGCATGGCATGCATTGCTTGATTTTCGTTAAAATTTACAGTTTCAATGCTAGGATTAATTTAAAATTTGTATGGAAATCTTTGAGGCACTGTAACTTAAAAACTATACATTTTAACGAAAATCTGACTCCATACAAGCATAGAGATTTGTTTCTAGATTGTTTCTGCAAAATTTTATTGACTTTAATTGGTTAGTATTGAAAATATCACCATAGTACGTTTGTATGGAGCGCGCTTCGAATTATATCCTCTTAACACATTGTATAAGGGTCACAATATACAATATTAAATAAATAAATATCTTTCTCTCCTTAGAAAAAATCAATTTGTTGATTCAAGGTATTAGGGCTTGTTGTTTAACTAATAGGTACCCGATTCAATCGGTATCAAATCGATATGGTGTTTTTTTGGCAGTTCTTAGCTATTCTGCGTTTTTACATTTTTATAATTAATTTCACACAATACTTAGATATTATAATGATCACAAAAACAAAATATTACAGTCGGAATCTTACACAATAGCTCTAAGTTTAAGAGAAGTTTATTCCGAATGCGTAAATGCGAGCTGCATACAAACGAAGTCTGGTGATATTTTCAATATTAACCAATTAAAGACAATAAAATTTTGCAGAAACAATCAAGAAACAAACCTCGATGCTTGTATCTTGACCGATTTTCGTTAAAATATACAGTTTAAATTTTAGAATTTTTTTAAGATTTGGATGGCAAAAATCTTTGAGGCACTGTAACTTTAAAACTATACATTTTAACGAAAATCTGACATGATACAAGCATAGAGATTACTTTCTAGATTGTTTCTGAAAAAATTTACTGACTTTAATTGGTTAGTATTGAAAATATAACCGGACTTCGTTTGTATGGAGCGCGCCAACAGTAATAATATACCCTTAAATCCGGCGGTTGATGTTGATAAGCCTTTTGCGAAACGATTGCGATACAAACTAAGCCCAAAGATTTTGTGAAAATTTCATCTTATTCGGTGTAGTTTTTATTTGATGCGTGCCAAAAATTCTAAAAACGATCTTAATGCGATCTATTAAGTATTCTAAACAAATCAATACATTTTTTTTGTAAATATTTTCAATATACCTACAACAAGTACTCTTACATACGTCTATGTATAGGAACTAGATAGATATAGACACTATTCTATGTGCTATTTATTCTATGTGCACAGTAGTAATTATCGTACTCTGTGCTGCACATTTAGGTAAGTAGAATAGCATAGCATATGCTCACGACTATATTCCCCTAGGGGGTAGTCAGAGATATTCTGAAAACTCTGAAAATCCACGTTTCACTAGTAGTGCCGAAACTTCTGTCCAGTGTGACGGGGAGTGAGCCCGTCGCCACTTGTAATGGACATTTGACAGTGGGTACAATACATGCCTCGTAATTAAAGCATGCAGATTTCCTCACGATGTTTTCCTTCACCGAAAAGTCAGTTGTGTTACAAATCGTACATAAATTCCGAAAAACTCATTGGTACGAGACGGCCTGGACGGGGATCGAAGCATTGCCTCCTGCACAGCAGGCAAGGTTTACTCGCCACTGGACTAACACGGCTAATTCTTCTATAATACACAACCAAAATAAAGACAATGCTCTTCTGATCAACCTAAAAGCTGTCTAGTTGAGTTCTTATCAACAGCTGTCAGATAAATCCCACAAAAACAAGATAACCTACTATTATTCGAATTATCTTGTATTATCTGAAGGAATAATTGCTATATTAATGCCTGTTAGGGCTGTTGGAAAACTTTATTTGTCTTGACGTCCTATATACATTATGTTAGCAAAAATAACCTACGTTGTTTTTGCTTTTACTTTTGCTCCAGGCGCTTTCTTGGAAGAGTAAAGTTTTATCTTCGTTAGTTTACTTACTTTTACTTTTAATATAATATTGAACTATACTCAAAATTATAGTTTATTTTGAAGAAATTAGGTATATAATTGGGCGTAGTCGTATATTTTCCTTAAGGCTACTATGACTCAATTGTCAAGTTTCAATATCTTTCTCTGAATCGATACAGTTTGTAAATCGATTATGCCAATATTGCGGTTATTTGACATGACTATAAAGGGTCATTTCGTCCAATTAGTCGGGTAGAAACTTACGCTTAGTTCTGATTAAGATTGCGATGTATGAATCAGGCGATCGAGGAGGGTTGACAACGCATGCGATGTCATTCAGTAAAAGGAAAGGTCTGTTTTATATTTATAAGCGGTAGCGTTTAGCGGGTTATGATGTAATAAATCTAGTCTAAACACAAAAATATTTTGTATTTTGCACGAATATACCGGTTTACGTAACAACTAGTTACTTACTGTTATTTTCAGTTGACTGGTCGAAATCCTAGCATGACAATCTTTCAATAGTCCGTTGTGATTTAAGGTGAGATCCCTGAGGAATTTCTAATTGCCTAATAGCAAAAAAATAAAAGCTTTTCGTATTAAAACCTTATTTTTATTCCTTTGAGTATGGTAGGAGGCGAGTATTAAGATAACTTGAGTGCGACCCACTCCCACTTACCAATGTGTGAAAAGTAGTGACATTCTACAAGGTACTGTAGCCGTAGCCCACAATACTCAATTTCCCGTTGAATACAATAAGTTGCGAACAATATCCTGTTGAATGTATATTCAGGACAGGATATTGTTTTTTCCTTGTTGTGGGTTTTCTAGAACTGGCGCTAAAGGATAACTTGAGTGTGGCCCATTCCCCGCACTTACCAAAGCCTGAAAAGGAGTGACATTCTACAAGATACTGTTTAGCGACAAGACCTTCCCCTTTTACCTAACACGGAATTAGGAACTCCACAGGTTATAACTTTGTTTTTCTTTTATCATATCATTCGAAATTTTTAAATAAAGATGCAGGTAAGTAATTTTCGGGAGCGTCGGTGGGAACCTGTTGGATGAGGGCAGCGCAAGACCGGTCATTGTTGCGATCCTTGAGGGAGGGCTATGTCCAGCAGTAGATGTCTATCGGCTGAAATTATGATGATGAGGAAGTGAAGGAATTATATTTTGTCTCTCCGCTTACGCTTATCAACAAATCGTTGCTTTACTCAGGAATTTTAACAAAACTTCCGCTCAAAACCCCACACATAACGTATCACCACAGAATTCACCGTAAAAACTTCCCGCTTCACACATTAACATTTAATACATTAAAAAAATGCTCATTAAAATATTTCGTCTATTACGTGGAATTCCAAAAAATGCACGGTGACTGAGTTTTATTTTAATAAAGAATTTAAGAACATAAGACACTAATGATCTCTGAGTCAACACTTAAAGGAATAATTGTTTTGTTGATGTCATATAAAACGTTTTTTGACATATTTAAGTATATCTCATGAGTGCATATGCATTAACTTCAGAGCTGTTGTCAGTGGAAGATTACCGAGAAGAAGGTATGGGACTGACCTTTATAAGGCATATCTTTTAAAAAAATGACGTTTGGACTTTCCATTTTCCTTCATCGTTTGAAAATTCTGGTTATCACATAAGCATATCTCATCTTTTTCGTGGGAGTTTCTTTCCGCATTGTCGGTAAGTATATACTACTAAAATAAGTTGAGTATAAAACCCATTGAAGGATATTTCCAACAAGTCTAAACAAATCATAACAATATTCTACAATACCATACAAAATAGTAGTCGTTAAAGAATATGCGTATGAAAATACTTGTAAATAACTATCCTTTAAGAACAGATGTTCTCAAACCAGATTCTGATTAGGTATCTAAAAACATTATTGCTTAACGTAACTTTTAAGCTACACATTTTTAACATAATTTTAACGTGCTAGACGTGCTTTTTATCGGAATTCTTGTTATGTATCGTATTCAGTCCTTTAAAAGGTGTCACAATCGATCAGGGAACAAAAAACGTCGACGTCGAAGTCTGCCAAAAAAACATTCCATTTCAAAATTCTATCTCTCCTTAAGATCAAAGGACGACTCATGGCATCCAAAACAATTTAACTTATCAACGTTGGCTATTCATTAATAACGTTTTGATGACAAAAAACGTTATTTTGTTTACATTTATTAGTGAAGTGGTGAACATCATCCATCAAGACGAGGAATAGGGGAGAGAAAAGTTTGCTACTGACAGTGTTATAATATTTTTGTTCTTTTACGTCAGCCATGAGTAGGGATGTAAACCCGTAAAATTACCACGGTAAAATACGGTAAAATTCAATATTTTTCGTAATTTTCGGTAAAATACAAATAGATTACGTAATTTTCAGTAAAATTTTTATTTTACCATTTAGCCCAGTTTGTTGGGTGATAGAGGTGCGCGCCGTCATTGAACAACATCGCGCCGCCGTCGCCGGTGCCGATAAATTAAATATTTTACGCAATTTTTGGTAAAATTCAAATAATTTACGTACTTTTCAGCAAAATATAATATTTTCCATTTTGCTCGGTGTCACCGAAACAAGTACGCGCCGCTACCACAGGCGCTGCAAAATTCAGTATTTCAGGTAATTTTCGGTAAAATTCAAATAGTTTACGTAATTTTTAGCTAAGTACGTTATTTTCTATTTTGCATTTTGGTAGGTACATAAATATTCGCGTTTTTAGCTTTAAAAGTATCTGAAAACGATTTGTCAATTTGAAAAACATTAAATCGAGTATACTAAAAAAACTGCCCAAGGTCGCCGGTAATTTTACCGTAATTTTACGAAAGTGACCGTAACTTATCCGTATTTTACGGGCCTTTTCGGCCCCTAGCCATGAGTTGGAAACTTTTGCTAAGATGAGAAAGTTATCAATAATTTTATTGATTGAGCTTTAGGTAACAACTAGTGACCTGCCCCAGTTTTGCCCGGGTGAGACATACAGGGTGTAAGGAAAAGTATCATTAACCTTTAAACCACATATTCTACCCATCTAACTGAACAACTTTCACTATGGGAGCAAACCTGTCAGCGCAAAAAAAAGTCATCTGCTCCATACTAAACTGCAATACCTACACGACTCAAACGTATGGAACAGCTGATTTTTTGACACGTTTGCTCCTATAGTTGTTCAGTTTGATGGGTTAATGATACTTTTCCTTAAACCCTGTATAATATAAATAAATTATATTTTACACATAAACCTTCCGGAAGAAATTATCTAAATGATACTGAAAACCGTATCAAATTCCGTTGCGTGATTTAGAAGGAATAAGCGGAGAAACAGAAATGATGAGGACAGACTCGGATAGCGACTATGTTTTATAATAGTTAGAGATTATGAGGAATTAAGATTTTATCAACGGTTTATTGGTATTTCATTTCGACCGACTCTTTGCTTTGGAATAAAGCAATGGTCTCAAGTAGACAGCCACTATTGCTATTAGATGACGGTGTATCTGCTTATTGGTTTTAGGCCATGTTGGAGGCATAATGAGGTGGCTTGCGAATACTATGAAAGAAAGTTCACCACTAACTGGTCTCCACAAATTCCCGTGGTTTAGTATGAACTGCTCCCCGCTTCGAGGGAGTAGGGCTGTGCACTGCACTGTACGAATATAGGCAAATATCATGAAAGTAAATCTAAATGTTGTGTTAGGAATTTTTTAATAAACAACAGATTTTCATCAATAAATAATTTGTATTGAAGTTAACACGCCATCTATAGGGCTATGATCATTAATTTCATCAACCCAGCCTTTTGAATTCCAGACAAAAGGAATTTTTATTACTAACACTAATGTGTGTTTTATTCTTTTGATATAGGGCATACGGATTTCCTTTCCCTTCATTATTTTAAAAACAGATAATTTATTAATTTTATGAAATTCCAATTAAACCAAGTTTTTAATTACTGACAAAATTTTAAGACAAATGACAATGAAACTAAACAATATTCTCTAAGGAACATGGGTTGAATACCTAAAGTGCACTAAAAGTAACAACGTAAAATAATTCTCGGAAATATAGAAGAAATATACAACTTTTAACTCAAAAGAATGTAACCTAACTCAAAGGCTCTCTAATATTAGATCAAGAATATAGTTAATGATCTTAGCTTTCAAGTGTACACTAATTTTTCTTTTCTGTTTATTAGAATAAGAACTCGTTAACATATTCATTAATTTTAGATATAAATAAAGTCGAAAACTCATAAAGTATCCGTAGTTAGTATATCGTTAAAAAACACCCCCGCATCGGAAAACAAGAGTCACATTTCTGGCGTACCATACTAACTTCTCATTATTAGAGAGCATAATTATGCCTCTTAACGGCGTCTAAAAAATGTTACTTTTTGTCCCCGATCAGTGACAAAAAGTGCCAAATTAACTTTTTAAAGGAAACGATCTGTTTTTGGGCATGCCACGTGTGACATAGAATCGTCGGCGTCAAGTTCTATTTCGGAGGTGATGCCACATGGTGTTTTGTTGATACTTACTTTGTCGTCAAAAATCTCTCGTCATTGAAGAAAAGTATTTTTAGTCTTAGACGGATTGATGACGCCAACTTTGAGGGCTTAACTTGACTTAAATACGCCCGTGATATATTGAGCATCGTTACAGAGCCGACACATTGAAATGAATTCCCTTTATGAATTATTCTCTTTGCCTGTTGCCGTCTCAGAAACGACTTTCATATCTTCACGTAACGAAGTTTACTGCTATAAAGAGAATAACAAAATGGAACAGTCGAATTTGAAAATATAACGCCTCAATCTATATTTCATTTCACAGACAAATGTATTCAGTCTATAGGGAAAGACAAAACAGTTATTTCGTTTCGTAAACACAAAAATATTCTTGAGGAATAACACGAAATATTACATGGACTTACAGAAATAGAAAGAAAAACTTATAGGCGAGAGTGTACTGCGAGATAAAGGAAAAAAGGAACGGTCTTAACTGGTACCGACATTATATTCGCATTTGCGAAGATCAAAGAGCATGTTGTGACACACAGACAGGGAAAAACTTGGGCAGGCGTTGGTGGTGAGGTGTACATTGCTTGAGGGTTCTCTAACACCATCCTTGAGGGAGCTAGGCTTTGAAACAAAATGCGTTTGCATACATTAAACTGTAAGAATGTTGGAGATAGGGAGGGTAATACCGCCGGGTCTCCAGGGAAGAGTGTTTCGGCGATTACGCGGATGGAATTTCTCAAGCAACTTGCCTCCTTGTGCAGATAGTTTGCACGTAACACTAGCCGCTACGTATTTACGTAGTCAAAGCGGCTCTTGAATACTTCTGTGTTTCAAAGTATTTGAAAGGTAGATTAGGCACATCTCGTGTAAGTTTCTCAAAAGCTTCACTTCTCCTAAGGGCGATGCAAATATCTTAAGGTAATGAAGTTGCGAAACCCCAAAGTTTGTTATGTAACTATTTGAAGAAGTTTTTTTTCCCGCTCGTGTAGTTTTGATACAAAAGCTGGAGTGTAAATAAAATTAACGATACTCGTACAGTCGTACTATTAATCCCAGTTACAAACAACAGGGAGTAGATAGATAGGTAGCAGGTAGGGAAGTCGGTACACAATCTCGGAGCAAATTTGTGAGGTCCCTTGGGAATGGGTATGTTGGATGTACGTTGTACATACGGGCGGGATACTAGATAAAATTTTGATTTAATTTGCTTGCACAGGAGTTGCGCTTCTTTCTTATTACAATCTGTTATGTTTGAACATGAAGTGTAAAGTTCAATGTTTTTGATTCTTCAAGTTTATGAACTTTACGTTACGACGTTAGGAGTTAACACATCGAATCCTACTAATATTATAAATGTGAAAGTCTGGATGTTTGATGATTCAATCACGCATTAACGCAAGATTCACAGACATAATATGGTCTGGATTAACACAATTCTTTTTCTAAGGAAACACAGACAAAGCCGAAGAAAATAGAGATGATTTTATAACATTTGGCCAGAGAGACATTTATGTCTTGAAAATTGAATACATTAGATACGCTGATGGTAAGGTATATATAAATACTCTACACTCAACGAGACATGAAATATATGATTAAATAGGAGTAAAAACAAGAAATCTTTGTTATTGTACCTGTAACAATAACTTGAGCAAGCAGAAAAATGTAACAATTTTTACAACGTAGTAACAAAGAGCTATAAATTATCCCGCTTCTGCGATTCACCATTTCATTTTCTTGAAGTCTCCTTATTACCAAGGGTGCGTTTATGTCGCATCTCGTGCGCAATTGCCGAATGCAATAACTATAGACCATTCTGGATAAGATGTCTGCTCATATAACTCTTATTATCTACAACGTAAGTACAAAATGGTTTGTTTTATGGGGCACTGTTTTTGAACAAAGTATAGTAAACGTTGCAACGGTGATAAACTCTGTGTATCTGAGGACAAAGGCTCTCCGGCCAATGAAGATTTTAGGGTTGTAAATACCCTTATTTTTCTGTAAGAAGTAAAATTTTTCGCCAAAGTTATAAAACCGAGATAAAAGTTTAACTGTATTTGTGACGTTGGTTGACTTCTAATATCACATTGACTCTTACATGGCTAATCTCACTAATATTATAAATGCGAAAGTTTGTGACGATGTTTGGATGTTTGTGGCTTGATCACGTATAAACGGCTGAACGGATTTGGATTAAATTTGACACACTGATAGAATATGCTCTAGATTAACACATATGATACTTTTTTTAATGCAACGCAGACTAAGTCGCGAGCCACAGCTAAAATAAAATATCGTTGACATAGTCTTTGTTACACAATCTATCTAAGTATTTTATTTCCATGACTTGGGTACTTACAAATATTCACATTCATCACACAAATGTTTGTCCCTTGCGGAATTCAAACATGGGACCCTCGGCTTTGTGTTGTAGGCAGGGTCACTACCAACTCAAGCCGTCCGAAATATGTTTTTTTAATATTATAAATTCGTATTCTTACGTGTACCATTTTTGATCATGAGCGGTTGTGTCGTTCGCGCGGTGTTTGGGTGGTTCGCATTTGAGCTTGCCACGAGGCCACGCCATCTCTTTTTCAAGAACATGTTTATGCTCATAAAACAATCCTTGAGATTGGGATGAATAAACTCCCACAAACTGAAATTGGCGGAAATGCACACAAGTAAAACGCCATTTTCCTTGAGACTAAATAACGGTTTCGATTTTCAATTCTTGTGTTTTTATTTAAAAACTGATTTTTAAGCTGTCTCCATCTTGTTTGATTCTAATGGCTTTAGAAAGAACGCTGTAAATTAATTAATAAAGCCATGTCTTTACGGGCATACAAAGCAACAAACCTAGTTACACGTAATAAACGTGGAAGAGAAAAACAGAACCAAAGGAAAAAAAAACAAAGTGAAAGTACAGGGAACTTGAGTAAAATATTTTACTAGTCCAACGTTCTGCTTTATTAACATCACTCTAGGTATCGCCTTACATTTTCCCCAAATGGTTGCAAGCCTTTTAGGATTGCAGAAAGAGGTCAAGGTGATTTTGTTTTCCTTTTATCCCGTATTTCTTTTATCCTACTAAAGTCCCTTGATTCTTACTAAAAGTTCTTATATCGAATTTTAAGAAGGCCTAAAACTTATTCATGAACTACCAAAACGAATAACAAACTTTGTAGTAGAGCGGAGTCATTCTTTTTGGAATCGAGTACTTGTCAGTATCGAGTTAGTAATCGATTTAACGTTGCTCATGTACCTGACAGTACAAGAAAATCTTTATGGCTAGAACGGAGCTGTAATTAGTTAATCATCATCATCATCCTCTATTATTTATACTATTGGGCACAGGCCTCTCCTGGAGCCTATTTCATGAACATGACAATAGTAATTTACAATGACAATTCAGAGTATATTTCTGGTTAATTATCTTATGGCTTTAAACAACATGTGTCTTGACATTCTCAGTTATGTATCTTAAATTGTCATTGTAAATTACAGTAACTTTCATGTGCATTAAATTGGCCCCTGGTGGTATAAGCGTTGGTCCACCATGCTTGCCCGATGTGAATTGGTGGACTTCACTTATGTAACGAAATTTCTTCTTCAGCGTTTTCAAGGTAATTATTGTATATGTATTTGTTTATGATTAGATTGTTGTCGAATGCACAAGCAGACTTGTGTTGACTCAATTACTAATTTGAATCCTCAATCATTTCTCGAATTGATTACCTGTGAAAATCGCGAATCAGTTCTCACGTTAGCCTGATTCGTCGCATCCCTACTTCATACCTTAGTTCTTTAGCTCAAAGTTTTATAACGTTCGTCACGCGAGCGCGACTTAAAAACTTTTAGCAACTCGACAGCCCTGCCTGAACCAATTTAATGCTGTAAATCCACAGGGTACACTTACTTCCCTTCGAACTCATGCGATATTGCGTTTTTTTCTAAACCACAAAGAGGGGAAGTCCGTGGAACGCAAGTTTGAAGTCACGGAAATATTTTCACGTTAATACTTACTCACGTTTTATAACTAGCCCGCTTTTAAAAGTTAATCCGTCAAAGTCAAGAAAATGTTGTGATTATTGTTTAATAACATCAACACGTTTTTTTAGACTTTATTATTAAAGCTTATTGAGGCACTCGGGTTCACTCCCCGTCAAACTGGACAGAATTTCGGTACTAGTGAAACGTGGATGTTCTGTGGTTTCAGAATACTCTGACTACCCTCTCGGGGAATATAGTCGTAAGCATATGCATGCATGCTACTGAAGCACTTGGCTTGCTTAGATGGTTGAAACCGGTCATTGTTTCGACGTTACAGGAACAATCATCATCATCATCATCAGTCTATACAGGGTCGTTCTTAATATGCCGACTCTTTTTTAAGGGAATGATCAGACCATCAAACTGAACAACTCTCTCTATAGGACCAACATCGAAATCGCGAAAAAAAAATCTGCTGTCCCACACATTTGGCTCAAGTCGTGTTTTTTTTCGCAATTTCAGTGTTGGTGCCATAGAGAAAGATGTTCAGTTTGATGGTCTAAATCACGCCCTTAAGTATTACTAGGATGTTTTGTTACATCCTGTATATGTCCCACTGCAGGGCACAGCCTACGCTCAAGGAAGGTATACGGCGATAGTCTTCAACGCGTGGCCAATGCGGATTGGCAGATTGGTTTCTTATAAGTAGAAAATGATACAACAGCGCTAAAAAAATAATAGCGAGGAATCTGCTGGATCTCAGGATCATATCGCGCGATGTTGACAAAGCGGCTATTTAAGTTGTGGCTGATAATCGACGAATGGTCAATACGATTACATTTATTATAGCTTGGTAGCATCTTGGTAGTCTGATACACCCTTCATCCCGAGGGTACCGCATGATTGACCTCGTCGAGCTTCACAACTGCATAGATACATTTAAACTGTGATGATACTACAATTTGCATCACAATTTGGAGTCCACGAAAAACGATCAGCAATTTATCAAAACGTGAATTAATTCCACCAATAAATAACTTTAATTAATAAATACCACACGCATGCTTTTACAAGCACTATCCATTACGACATGGCAATTTGAAAAATAGCGCATTGCTCCCGCGGGAATTTCTCGGATACTTTTATTTTTCTCTTAAAACCATAACAAATTCCCAGATTACTTACGGACTTGGGCTTCACCCCTCACTATCTTTTTCTCTATTTATTGCTCTCTACCCTAAGATAAGTTATCGAAAATATAATCCCTCTTACGCACAGAAACTTCCATAGCTGATTACTACTTGCCCCTGATAAGAATCACGAAAGATTTGCGAGGATATACCTACATTATTTAGCGCTCGTTGGCGTAGTGGAGCTTCGGTATTGGAAACGACCACCGAAGTTAAGCAACGACAGGTCCGGTCAGTCTTTGGATGGGTGACCGTTTAGTGGTATTTCATCTCGAGCGTTTCCGTGCTTCGGAAGGCACGTTAAGCAGTTGGTCTCGGATAGTTCCGTCAGATGGCGTTGAAACTATTCGTTAAGCCAGGTCAGAGGCCCATTAAGGCGGCTTGAAAATTCTCTGACAGCAAGTTGACCACTAACTTGCCTCCACCAACACGCACCGGGCCCGCGTGGTGGAGTATGGCCCATTGCCTCTCACCATTATTCGTGAGAGGAGGCCTTTGCTCTGCAGTGGGATTCTACAGGCTATAACTTACCTTTATTATTTACTAGACAATTTTTTTCCCGCGACGTCGTCCGCACCGGCTTCCGTCATCGTAGCAGTGAGATAAAATCTATACCAGTTTTTAGTCAAACCATAAACCTAAACACCATTTACAGACAAATACATTCCTGTTACAGATGTCATATTATTTCAGTCTGTTTCTCTGTATGTTTGTTTGTTCGAGCATCATGCAAAAACTACTATACCGGTTTTGATGAAACTTTGTGTTTAAAAGCTTTATGCTTTGTGCTTTTTAAACTATTATACTATTAACTGGAATATATAGGTATTATATGGCGGTACGATGACTGAAACCGGTGCGCATGATGTCGTGGGCAAGATCCAACGACATTATATTTTTGTCATGAAACCGTATAGTTTACCCTATCCATCCACATTATTCTAAACGTCGACAATAATCTGCTGCCATTCACCAAGTTCCGACTTGCGGGTAGAAGAATAAAATCCTACCGTAATCCCCGCGAGATTAATATTATTTTATCGCCAACAATAAATAACTAGTGAATTCAATAGCTGGGTCTACGGCTAGAAGGTGAACGGGAATTATAAGTTTTTTGACGCACTAGTAGAAAACTTTCCTGGATTCAATCTTGGTGGGATTTACTTCGATCGCTTTATATTCCCGTCCCTAAAGTATAGAGGATAAACTATACGCATCTTATTTTTGTTTCTGAGTCTTTTATTTCAAAACATTTGCTTTTGTTGTTAGGTCTGTTTAAACGTTTTTTGAAGTTTAGCTTTGCAATATCATCATAACATATTATTTGAGAGCTACGCTCTTGTCGCCAATCTAATCTCATTTCCGCCATTTCTTTTTTGAGTTCTTAGGAACTCAAAGAAATACGACACGACCTCAACCTTTTCTTTTATCTGTGCTTGGTAACTCTGTCTCTTCATCTGCCTTTGAGACGTCAAATTCGATGCGTTTTTGGATGGAAGTTTTTGGTATTATTTTCATCTCTACCACTGCCTTGAAGGTAGTTGATCTTGGATAATTTTACAGATTTCAGCAAGTACCGAATGTTTACAAGTCTATTTCAGCCTTTGAATAAATTATTATAAGGACTAGCCTTGCGGTAGCATTTCCCCTCTGCCACGGTATAAGCACAATTGATTTTGTGCATTTACATTCAATTTTACACCTTATCACTAAACGATACAGCCCATAATTGCGAAATAATCACTTCGAACTTAGAACGTTTGGGGTTCACACGAGACTATTTTTCATGATTTTTAACATTCAAAATTAGAATTTAAAGTTATGGGGAATCAAATCCAAAGTTGCGGATTTCATGTTACCTCGCCCCCCGCAAAAAGTGGCAGAAATGTTTGTTAGTAGAATTACACGCGTAACCAGTCCACATATAAATAGTCAAAGATTTCAGCCTTTGACTAAATTTCAGCCAATGAGGACATCATCAGCAGCTTATCGTCCTACTGCAGGGTACAGGCCTACCTTCAGGGAGGGTATATGGGCGTTAGTCCAACACGTTCCCAGTGCGGATTGGTAGACATCACATAAGCATCAGAATGTCTTCTTCAGCGTATGCAGGTTTCCTCACGATGTTTTCCTTCACCATTTGCGATCAGTCTGTCTGATCTTACAGAGCGTCTTTTTCATTGAAAACCTGTGGATAGAAAAATACATTATGTATAGAAAATGGCGAATAACCTAGATTGTGCTGATAACTTTGTCCAAATTTGACCTTACATTGGAAATCTTAAGAAGACTAAAGAAAATCCAAAAAGCTACTTACATATCATTCATATAAAGTCTAAAGTAGCAAAGAAGGGACCTATCTCACTAATAATTTAACGAACTTTCTAAAACAAAGAAGACTTTTATAGAGATCGTGATTCCTGAAGTTAAACGGACCGTAACAGATATCCAGCAATAAATAAAATTAAGCCAGAATTGTGTGATTCACTATAGTTAGTTTCATTTAAAAGTCTTCTGGCAGTGTTCTTACGCTAAAATTTTAAGTATGAAAATGCCTTGATACGTGTGACATCGCATATTGTAGGAAGGGGTTTTTGCAATGACAGGGCAGTCGATATGACGATTTACTGCGAATTCAGAGCGCATAAACAATTAATTTACAATCAAATGGCGAGGAAATATTATTTTGATTTACATTAATATAAATATTTTTTCAGTAAAGAGACAGATTTCGTCGACTGTCACAGCTTGCCGCATTTTATGAACGAGTGAAGTTAATTTTAATTCGTTAGTTTGAAAGGGATTTTATTTTGCCTATAATTACATTATACTTTTCGCATGCGTTGCAATAAAATACACATTTATTTCGGACCAACTCTATAATTTTGTTAGGTTGATTAGTAACAATGATTACAATTATGTTAGAGTATGTTAATTAGGTAGTTATCCGAGTAGGCAATGCGGTTTATTTTTGAGCTGGATATTTTTAACCTTGCACGCGCACAACCCACCAAAGTTTCATCGCAATCTGACGAACGGTTTAGGAACGCATAGGGGACAAACAGAGAGACAAATAATGTTATTTACATAGATTAGAGAAGATTATCATCATCACCGTCAATCAACTTCCAAAGGCCCAGTTAAAGCCACTGCTGGGCATTGGCCTCCTTTTTCCTCACGACCATAATCCCTTTCTGGTGATCAGAAGCTTTGCTACAACTACCAACTATAATTTGTAATCGTAATTCATTTGGCTACGGAATCTTAAGAATAGATAGACACAACTTTTAATATAAACACATAAAATATATGTATAAATATATAATAGACTTGACATATAAAATTATTAGGAAATAACAATAACTTCATATTAACAACAAACAAAATTATATATTGGAACAGTAAAACAAAGAAAAACAAAGGAAACGACCTCAGAAATTATCAAATTTGTGCCCGGAATAAAGTAGGATCCATTTCAGGCATTATTATGAAGAATTGGCAATTTTCACGTATGTCTTATTTTATGTCGCCATAAGATTGAGCCATAAATTATACGACACGTTTCATTTGTTCGTATCGTCTAACCGGAAAATAAAGTAATTTCTTTAAAATGTCTGGCGTTTTCGAATATTATCAGAGTAAAGCTTTGACTATTTATATGTGGACTGGTTACGCGTGTAATTCTACTAACAATCATTTCTGCCACTGCCACCACATGAAATCCGCAACTTTGGATTTTATGCTCCATAACTTTAGGTTCTAATTTTGAATCTTAAAAATCATGAAAAGTAGTCTCGTGTGAACCCCAAACGTTCTAAGTTCGAAGTTATTATTCCGCAATTATAGGCTGTCTCGTTTAGTGATAAGGTGTAAAATTGCATGTAAATGCACAAGATCAATTATTGTGCTTATACCGTGGCAGAGGGGAAATGCTACCGCAAGGCTAGTCCTTGTAATAATTAGTCAAAGGAGTAAAGTGAAAAAATGTAAACAAAAGAGACTCAAAATACCGATAATATAATATAAACAACTATTGTGTGTGTCATTTACATTTCATTCATTTTATTTTATTTTTACATTCAATACTTACCAATCACACATTTCTCAGAACTGAAGAATGCATGCATATACTCACGACTATATTCCCCGAGGGTAGTCAGAGATATTCTGAAAACTCAGAACATCCACGTTTCACTAGTAGTACCGAAACTTGTAATGGACAGTGGGTACAATACATGCCTTGAAATTGAAGCAAGCAGGTTTCCTCACGTTGTTTTCCTTCACCGAAAAACCAGTGGTGTTACAAATCGTACATAAATTCCGAAAAACTCATTGGTACGACTCGGCCTGGACGGGGATTGAACCATCGCCTCCTGCACGGCAAGTAAGGTTACTCACCACTGGACCACAACGGTTTTTTTAATTTTCAAAATTAACCCTAGTTATAAATTATCTACAAACGGTATAAATTACGTAACAAAAAAACGTATTTTGAATATTAATTATCCTTTATTTGCATTTAGAGCGTTATTTATTAAAAACTCCAACAGATATTGATATACAGGGTGTTTTGGTAAACAGTTGCATTACTTTAAGGAGTGATTGTATCCATGATACTGAACAACTTTGAAACCCAAAAAAATCTGCTGATCGAACGTTTGTATTAAAAGCTGTCATTATTTTTTTATTGAATTTTCCATTGTTTGTTTCGGATAGTTGTATTATCATGAGTACCCATTAAAGTAATGTAGCTATCTACTATAACACCCTGTAGTTTTATAAGAAAATTTACACAAAATAATGGTACTGTGATTTGATTATTTTGAATTAGCGTTACTATGTAAATAGTAGATATAACTATATTGAACACAAGCTGAAGATACTTACAGCTATGCGTAATATAAAGTTCGTTCACCCTGCCTCTAAATATGAAATGCACCCCTAAGACAAATTATTTCATTTCCCCATCCAAAGGGACACCATACGTGACTGCAGGCTTCCCATCAGCTAGAGAGATATAATATGGCAATTTATAGAGACGATGGCAATGATGTCAGCCTTTAGATAGGGTGTTTCTATTTTTAGTTATTGTTCTTCTGTAAACCGCTGCAAATTAATTATAACTTGATGGGACGGCTGTTTTATAAAAGTTATTAAACTTATCTAAACACTAGCTGTTGCCCGTGACTCCGTCTGCGTAGACCTTAAAAAAATATTATATGTGTTAATGTAGATCATATTCTATCTGTGTGCCAAATTTCGTCCAAATCAGTTCTGTGGTTTTTGCCTGATGTGCGTTCAAACAGACGCGTTTAAGATTTTATTATATGTATATATGAAGGATTTTGGTCGTCCGTTGTTTACGTGTAAAATAGATTACACGTGCCTATTATTCGTATGGCTTATTTCATTCCTGCGGGTTTTACAAATCAATATCTATGATTTTGAGCCACAGTTTGGCCCCGGGGTTAGCTCGTTCAACTCCCGGATCCCGCCGTCGAATCTTCTGCCAGGGCGCACTCGTTCACAATGTGCTCGACAGTCTGTTCCGGAGCACCACTGTCGCACTCAGGTGAGTTTTTATACCCCACTAGTGTAGATGGTAGTTACACACAGCGACTCCCGCGCGAGATACGTGTTCAATAAAACACCATAAAAATTATGTAGGTCTGATACTGGAACCATTTACAACTAGCATTAGAATATTATGTTACTCCAATAAACCAAAATCAATGAAATCCAGGGTTGGGGACGACGATGACGATGACGAATCTTATCTGTCATAGAACCCGCAACTATTTTAATCGAAGAAGATAGAAGGACATTTATAATTACGTTATGTATTGTGTACTACAAATAATCCAAAGAATTCTAAAGTAGGAGTAGCATATTCTAAGAATATAATTTTTTTCCCAAGGTTGATTTAAGTATTCTGAATATCCTCATTTTACTAGCAGTGCCCCAACTCTGTCCAGAGTGATATGAGTATAGTGAGAACGGTGAGCCCATCACCACTTTTAGTACAGTAGACAAAACCTGAAAACCGTTTATTTCTTAACTCATTTATCTATGTTATTTTGAACAAAACGAGAATTTACTCCCCCTATATCAGCAATCTATTACCCAACTGGTGGTCTACATACCGTAACTTAAATTAACATCCTGTAACAGCATATACACCGTTCAATCTGGCCGAGACAAAATGTCTTTATTAACCTAATATCGTTTGAAAGGTCTTGATAAATATCAGCGGATATCAAAGTTTTAGGCAGGGCATAGAAGTCAGTTTTTGTCATAAGATTGTCGGATCTGGTAGTCTGATCCGATAACTTCATAATTATTTAGTTTAAACACTTCTTACCGTCCATTTGATATCTGGATCGTACGTCCGAGTCGGAAACACAGCGCCAAAGCGTTTACGACTTAATTGCCCATCCGATAGTCGGAAAGCACGCATTGCAAAAATTTGCTTAGAACGCACAATACAAATTTCCGATTCCTTCCTTCGAATCGCTTTTCTGATTCTAGCGTTGACACTGAACTCGAATAGCTCTGTAGCGACTTGAGTTCAAAAAAAGACGGACGTGCGAATCGGTCGTGTATCGAGATCGTTAATTTTTGAAAGTCACACGTTCATATCAGCAGTAGAAAAATTACTGTGGAGTTTATGCGTCATTCGATCATGATTTTGAAAGAAGATTCAAAAATAGAGCTTCCGATAGTTTTCGGAGACAATCGGATACAAAATCTGATGTCTATGCCCAGTATTTTGCCCAACCTTATACCGACAAGCTTACATATAAAATTTTTTTCCTTAGCATATTTCATCCCACTGCTGAACAAAGACCTCCCACTTTGTCCTCCATGCATCCCTGTCCTGAGCCAGCTCCATCCACCCTTCGTCGAAGGTATCCAGGTCGTCTCTCCATCACTTCTGGGGTCGACCCTGACGGCGACGTCCATTCTCCGGGACCCAAGATGATAGAACTTTGGCCCATCTTATCGGGTCTAATCGACAGACATGGCCGGCCCAATCCCATTTCAACGTGGTGTTTCTGACGCGATCCTCGAGTTTGGACTTCTTTTATTCCGTTATAGACCATGTTTGAGCACCGTAGGTTAGGATAGGATAGCTTATATTATATAGAATGAAAAAGTCTTATCAAGAAATGTTATGTATTAAAAAAGCGGAACGGTCAGTCACGTAGATTTTGTCCCTAGTGACTAATAATATGAAAAAATTAATTCGGTCTGTCAGTCAATAAAAAGATGGACATTTCGCTAGGGAATTCATATCAACCGGGGTTGGGTCTGGTAAATAAAATGTAACGAAAAATTTTCGTTGCTTATTTTCGTCCTAAAATAATACTCGATGTGGAATAAAGGTATTATTAAGTATGTACACTGAACATACCTAGTTATAATGTTGTATGTCTAATATTTACATATTTATAAGCTATTATTCTAAGTTTATAGGATTCGTTTGTATTTTGTCTAGACGACCAAAGTTAGTTAGGTTATTTTTTCAGAATTGAAAGATGATTAAACGATGTTAAGATATCAGTAGTGATTTTATAACTATTAACATTATATTTTGTAAGTACTTACACTGTTTCATCGTAGTTGTTTTATAATATACCAAGCCTTTATTTAGATGAAATTGAAACTTTCATACACTAGGTTTAACTAGTGAGACAAACAAAGAGTTGTTTTTTATTAATAAATCATCTTGTCACATCACTTATTTTGTCCTTCGCTACGCGTTGGCATACTATAGTTTCTACCTATTTCTATTTCATTCCTTAGATATACACCCTTACTATCAATTAATGTGTTTCTGGATAACATAAACTCACCTGATATTACCTAAACATTAATTTTCTTTTTATTTATAACAAAAGAAGAAATTAATTAACATTACTTCCACTCCTAATAAGTCTGCGTCTACATGAAAATTTCCTCTCAGACACTTTGTCACCGTTGACGTGAAAACGTCCAGGGGAATTGGCCCGGAGTTCAAGCGAGAACAACCATAATTAGGACGGGCTAATGTCTCGGAAAAACAATTTCATAAAACATCCCGTTTCTTGCCAGGCTTCTGCTACAGAGTCCGCATATAAAAAGAAATAAGACACTAAATAAGCGTCTACTTATACGGTTCGCTACATCTTTATTTTGCCACAATGAAAAATGTACTGCTGTCTTTTGTCACAGGAGAGAGACCACGACTGACTACGTTCCGTTTTGCGTGAAAGAGCAATTTGCTTAGACTGGACGTGGATTAAATTGCTGGAGTGCGCCAACCCGCGATATTGCAATTTGGGTCCGACACCGCTAAGTGATTCTTATTTCAATGAACGTAGCATCTACAATTGCTAAATAGATCGAATATAATATTTTTGAAGTTATACTTCTTTTGACCTAAAAAAAAGTGGCGGGGAGCGACTGGATGAGGAAGGCCGAGGACAGAGTTTTGTGGCGCGCCTCGGGAAAGGCCTATATTCAGCAGTGGACGATGATAGGCTGATGATGATGACGATGACTTCTTTTGGCGCGTAGGAGAAAGAAACAGATCAGAAGAGATATTTTTCAATCATGAGATTCAAAATCATGACCGAATGAATGCACAACCTTCATACTGTTTACGCCATTTTCTACTGCTGATTTCAGTGTGTGACTATTATAATCGATCAAATATTACTAGATACTATGATGAAATACATACATACATACATATACTCACGCCTGTGTCCCATTGGGGTAAGCAGAGACAATTGATCGCCATCGACTACGATCCTGACATACCTCCCTTGCCTCTTCCACAGTCATAAGTCGTTTCATACAGGCTCGTCGGTTTCGGGTACTTTTGATCTGACCCTTCTTAAGTAGGCTGTCAATTTGGTCTGCATACTTACGTCTAGGGCGACCCCTTTCGACTGTTCCATTCACTCTCGCTTTATATATTTCATACGTCAGTCTACTATCACTCATCCTTTCCACATGACCAAACCATCTCAACATTCCCTTTTCAATCCTTGTCACTATATCCTCTTTCAGTCCACACTTTTCTCTAATTACACTGTTTCTTATTCTATCATTCAAAGTCAAACCACACATACTGCGCAAAGAACGCATTTCGACAGCATTTATCCTTGATTCATTCCTCTTCTGCCATACCCAACATTGATTACAGCAGTAGAAAATTACTATGGAGTTTATGCAGGTTTATTCTTCTTAATAGTTGGTCATAGATTTCTAGCATAATATGATAGAAGTTGAGCGCCGATGTAACACACCATTAAGCTAGTATTCAATACAGTGAAAAAAGGTCCGATTCAATTAATGTTCTATGGTTCGAATCATCATCATCATCATCACAGCCTATATACGTCCCACTGCAGGACACAAGCTTACCCTCAGGGAAGGTGAATGGGCGTTAGTCCACACGCGTGCCCAATGCGGATTGGTAGACTTTAAATTATGCATTGGAATTTCTTTTTCAGCGTATGCAGGTTTCCTCACGATGTTTTCCTTCAACGTTTGAGAGCAGTCGGTATTACGTACTTAAGTAAGATTGAGTTTCTGTAGCTCTCCGCAACGCGCCACCGACGCCCTTGGTTCGAGTACTGAATAGAATATAATCATAAGTACATACACACTCTTTTTATAAATAGTTAAGGTAGGTTTTTGACATTTTATATACACTACATATTACAACTATTATACAACGTGTTAATGAATTAGCGCAAAACTAGAAAGCAGTTTGTTTGGAATCGAGAGCAGAATCGAATTATCATGGTTTCAACATAGGTAATTTTTTCCAAAAATAAAAATATTTTGTTTGTAAAATTTAAAATTTACTGAACTCGATCTTAACCCACCGCATGGGCACACTCACCCTACTTACTACCAAAACAAGATTCTTCAAATGTATACATGAGCACGTTAGCGCTTTCATTCATTGCTGAAATGATAACAAATAATTTTTGCCTCAAAACTTAAAATCCGAATAACTTTAAATTTTCACTATTAAAATAATGAAATTATTGTTTCAATCTAATTATTTTGTCATAAATTAGTTAGGGTGTATGAGGTTTTGCGCTTATTCATTAACACGTTGTATATTGATTATAAACATGTTACAGTCATGTTGTGCTATTTCGAATTAAATGTAAATTAAAGATTGAAACTACATATTACATTCAATAAGATAATAAATTAAAGATTTCGAGACACTTTTATCTTGCAAATTTTATTTATTAAATTTTGCGAAGTGTACAAAGCTTCAAATTACAATAAAGCTAGTTTTGCATTTTGCTTAGTTGATGTCTTGCTGTGATTCGTGATTCGATTTGAATTCACAACGTCAAGCAAAAAACTTTGGAATTGCTTACTTAAATGAACAAAATTATTATGTTCAACTAGCAAACATGTTAGACCAATTTTAACATATTTTCCACTAGGTAACGTGGTATTTTGTACGAATTAAGTAATTTTCAGCACGCGATTGTTTTCCGTGACACGAGAGAGTTGACACTATTTATTTAGAATATAGAGTAAATTATAATTATATATATCAGCTTTTTTTACAATTTTCATGTAGAAGATATTATAATTCCAATAGCGAGCAATAATGTAAATTTAAATGCGTTTAATATTTTTACGTAAGTGCTTTAACCATTAAACTGAACTGCTTTCAAAATGGGAACGGCAAAGCAACAAAAAAATCTATTTCCCGCATCGAGAGTTTCCGTGCTTCGTAAGCCACGTTAAGCAGTTGGTCTCGGATAGTTCCATCAGATGTCGTTGTAACTATTCGTTAAGCCAGGTCAGAGGCCTAATAAGGTTGCTTGAAAATTATCTGACAGAAAGTTGACCACTAACTTGCCTCCACCAACACGCACTGGGCCCGCGTGGTAGAGTATGGCCCACTCCCTCTTACCCTTATTCGTGAGAGGAGACCTTTGCCCTGCAGTGGGATTCTACAGGTTATAACTTAGGTACTATTTCATACAATTACGTTTTCTATGGAACAACACGTATTTGTATTGGTAGAGCTGGGTCATTTTCCGTAACACGACATAGGTGCCTATTTTAAGTGCGATGAGATTGACATCGCTCCTGCCATCCCAGTTCCTCCAGGAAGCACACCATATTTTGTTTATAATTAGATGTTACCTCCATCAAATGGTTACAAGTTCATAGTAATACTTGTTCAGTTGGATGGTCGACATAGATCCCTAAAATATGTAATACCCTATATAGTTGTGAGTGTCGACATGCATAATAATAATAATAATATATTTATTACGTACACAAGACTAGAAAAACATAAATCATAAGCAACAATTTATTTAATAGCCACATTAAGCCACTAAAAAACACTAAGCATACAATCAACAGCACTCTTACAGTCAGTAGGTAAAGTAAATTCTTTTATAACTACTGCAGAGTTCTTGACAGCAGTACTTTTGTTGCCGATTGTAAGAACGTACTACACCACAATGGAATTAACGGATCCATTTGTTATTTCGATAACAGACACGTTATCTACGGAAACTTATTAAGATAAGCCACACGAATAAGCTTCATTTGTCTTTTTGGGTGGAATAGAAACGGACGTATAGTTCGTTCCACAAGCGAAGTCTCACGAATCATACCATTTTCATACCAATGACGAAGAAGGAGCAGTTTTTTGTGAGACTTCTTTAGTAGAATCAACGATAGGCGCCCTTCATCGATAATGGCAGTAATCCAGTTAAATTAACTAATAGTTGTTTTATCTTTATGAAGACATATGGTTTGATTTGTTGACAAGTTTGTCTTTGTTTTTTCTATGCGGCTGGCGGAATCTGCAATGGATTATAAATTATTGTAAAATAATTTGTGCAGAATACAGGAGGGAAAGTTTATCAATCATAAAGAGGCAAAGCATTGGAGATAGATACACAAAATTAGGAAAACAATTAGGAGTGTTGTACAACCAGTACCTCACAAAAATCCTTCCTCCTAGTACAACTTAGCCTATCGAATGACAGAAACCTTTAAGGTCATATTTTTTAAATGTGTTTTGTTTGCAAGGACAATATAAATCATTGATCAAATCATCATTTATGAACATTTTAACCTTGCGTTTTAACAGCCATGAATCATTACTTGATATTATACCTACCGTCAAACCAAAAATAGAACATGTTAAAAAGAATAAGTATCTTTAAGGTATCTTTGTAACAAATTATTATTGTAACAAATACAAGAATGAAGGTAATGAAGCAAATATGAATGAACTACTACCTAACACAAAAACATCAGTCAAAAAGCCAGTTACGTCTAAAAATTTAAACTTAAATGAAAGGAATCCAAATGAACGCGCGTGACTAACATTGAAATATGCAACTGTCACGACTGGTGTATAGTGAATGTGATGGCAGTCAGAATTGCATGCGACGTTTAGTCATGCAGTACTTACCCCACGTTTACTGACGACTGTTCCGATTTAGATACTGCAGAGGAAAAAATTCGGGCACTATAGCGAAGGATTGAATCCAAAGATACAAAGGAAAGAACATTGTATACCAAAAAGTAAATGAAAGAGACACGTAGCTCCCATAAGCTACGAGTATTTATTGATGTATATGTAACGATGCTAAGAATATTTAGTGCAAATGCCGGTTTACTTAGGATATCGGAACTTCAGGTATGATAGGAAAACAATGAGAGTGACAAAGACGAGATTAGAAAGAAGGGGAAGAGAAGAGAAAAGAACGGATGTGTTTGTAGAGTTGACTGATGATATTTAAAGTGTAATTGATATCTAAACTGAGCATGCTTTTATTAAATCCACAACCTTTGATGGCCATGTACTTCATCAACCAATGGCTAAATTGGTACATACTTCATCTACATGCATAAATAATACAAATTTGTTAGTATACTATAAATACGGGTAAGTGAATTGTATTGAAAAGTTATGTAAGCAAGCATATGCTCACGACTATATTCCCCGAGGGAGTAGTCCGTGATATTCTGAAATCTCCGAAAATCCACGGTTCACTAGTACCAAAACTCTGTCCAGTGTGACGGGGAGTGAGCACGTCGCCGCTGAAATGTTAAGTTATTATTATAGCGCACATACATAAACCCAGAACAGAACAGAGATTGATATAACTAGAAATTGTAGCAATACTCACATTTAGTATGTTGAAGGTTATAGGATAATGACGTGATATTAGACGTCATATATTTTACTATAATAAGTAACAATATTATATCCAAAATTAAATCAGAATCATCAGTATATTCTATACTGAACAATCAAACCCAGCTTTAGTAAAATAAATTACGCAAACAATTAAATATCGGCAATAATGTGAACATGGGGTGCGACAATTTGTCTGGACCGGTCTGGTAGGGGTTACTTTTCCCTTTTATTCACTATACAGGTTGATTCGAGAAATCCTTATAAACATTGTAATTGAATGCGCTACGACGGGACACTTAGAAAAAAATAGGCCGTTGGCACAGATTACAAGTTACTTCGTAACGATATAAAAGGTGTTACAAAAATACAAATTAAAAATATAATGGGTGGTTTAGACCATCAAACTGAACAACTTTCACTAAGGGACAAGCATCGAATTCTCGAAAAAAAAAGATGTTCCATACTAAACTACAAATCTACTCGAGCTAAATGTATGGGACAGCAGATTTTTTTTTTGCTTTCGATCTTGGTCCCATAGTGAAAGTTGTTCAGTTTGATGGTCTAAACCACCCCATTACATGTTTATTTTTACTTTTGTAACACCCAGTACATCACTTTCTTAGAAAACGACAAATTCCTTCGCTTTAATTACCTACTGCCAGACGGTACCCGGAAAGATGTACTTAGTAAAGCTGTCACAGCGTTGTTCTAACTTCGTACAGCGCGACGTTGACGTCTGGCGCGAGTGGTAGAAATCAAGCAAGCGCATCGCTTACGGTGCGCTATATTGAAGGTACTTATATCTGTACTTAAGGCCGAGTGACGGAGGCCTGCTGGTGGTCCAAGTCACTATCAGAATGGTGACCAAGAAAGGGACGAAGGTCAGTGGGCAGATCATCAGCACATTATTCAGTCGATATTGTAAGGGTCACGGATCAGAAATGGATCTGATTGGTACTGGACCGTGGTGAATGCCGCAGTAACAAGGAGGTGTCTGCCCAGGGTTAACGTAGATTGATCAACAGTACATCGCTTGTACGACACTATTGAGAATGTTTCGTACAAGTAATAGAGGCGAATAATAGAACATTTGGGAGCTGGACTTTTTTCAGATTTATTAAATAATCAAAAAGAAATCTGTACTAACTACAATTATGGATTTGATTATCTGGAACAATGAAACAGAAGAAGTGTATTAATTTTTTTATTAACATTTGTGACCACCCTGTATACAATTGTCCTGTAGCACATGCACTGCGTAGATAATGTAATTATGAGGCCGTAACATAAACGGTCCTGACTTGTTGCGATTAAGGATTGTCTCCAGTCAGGTATAGCCAACCTTTTCCATAAAATTATTCAAATTAAAACACATAAAATAAAACTGCTTAGCAAAGATAAAAGTTATTGAATGAATTATATAGGTACTTATACGTACTACATAAACGTGCTTATTAAATGTTTTGAAACTTAGAAAAATAGGCAGGTACGTGGTTTATATTTTTTTGAAGATGGTTAATTTATTAAGTATGCAATGACATTCTGATGTCATTTTATGTATTCTATTGCAAACATTATCAAAAGACAAGGTTTTATTTTACTTAAAACCTAAAATAATACTAAGGTTTATCTATGTATAAACTCTAGTAAGCGCTACATACAATTATCACAGTGTTGCTGTAGCAAGTAGGTATCAAGTGCTTTGTTAATTTAAAATAGATAATTCTACGTCAAGTGTATCATATTGTGAGTTATGAATTGTTACTAATAATATTTTTACAAAAGCGACAGAGAGTAAAGAGATGAGTAAAATTAAAATTGGAATATGGCACTCTCCCTCTTATCTTGATTCGTGAGAGGAGGCTTTTGCCCTACATTGGGATTCTACAGGACATAACATACTTTTTTGGAACACTTATATCCCAAAACAGGCGAATAAAGGAAAATCTTAGAACAACTTTGTAGCAGCTGGTCTATTATAAAAACCTAGTTAAACGCCCTATACTTTGTAACATCTATAAAACGGAGGTTGTAAACGTAGTTTGTATTTTTAGTTATTAACATTTTATAGCCGGACCAAATGTTGACGGTGAATGAAGCAAATTGGAGGCAAATGCTTGTATTCATTGGAAAAGTTAATGAAACTCGCCCTAAGTCAATTAATTCACTCCCCCTCTTTGCTCTGTACAGTCTAGAATTTACAGTACATTTAAACATTTGTTCGTTTAGATAGTTTACGTAGTGGATCGGCATTATACTTGGAAGAGGAGAAGAAAACGCCGCCAGAATCACCTTCACGTGGAAGCCGTAGGCGGCCGAGGAAACCTGTACACACGTGGAGGCGGCGTACCTTATAGGCATAATGCTTAAATTGTGGATCGGCATAAAATTTAGGAGAGGAGAACACAACGCCGCTAGAATCATTTTCACATGGAAGCCTGGTGAGAGTAGGCAGCCGAAGAGACCTGCACTACAGTGTAATTAAACTAGTGGGTGCGCTCGGCGGTCGCAACAGGCCAATCATGCGTGGTGAGCGGGGGTCGGGGGGAGCGTGTCACAGGACGTTTTTTTTTGACTGACATATACAGTTTGCTCAGGGAGCATTTACTGCTTTTTACTGCGGGCTTTTGGGGGTGGCCATACCAGTGACGGCGAAGCGCCCTGGTAGGTCACCGAACCAGTGATTTCAGCAACCTGCCTAAGGGGCACCTCAGGGGGGTACGGACCTCGGCAATGGGCATTGCTGGGATTACGCGACGGGTTGGGAAGCGGGGATCGGTGAGAACCGGCCAGCTATGTGCCGGTAGCGTCTGTAGACGCCAGATGAAAGAGTGGGCAGCGACTGTCCCCCGCGGCGGCGATGGGGATTTCGAGTATTACGGCGACGACGCAACATGTCTATGATTGTGATCGTGTTACCGTCGGCGGTGGTCGTGTTGTAGTCACATTACGTGCCAGTACCGACTTACCTACGCGCGCGATTCCGACTTTGTCGGTTCCCCGTCCCCCGCACACCGCACGAGCATAGACCCGCCGCGACCGCTGAGCGCACCCACTATTATTGTAACTAAGCTATGCCTGCACACACGTGGCGGCACCGGCGGCGTACCGTATAGGCATAATGCTTAAATTGTGGATTGGCATAAAATTTAGAAGAGGAGAACACAACGCCGACAGAATGACTTTCAAGTAGAAACCTGGTGAGAGTAGGCGGCGGAGGTGACTTGCACACACGTGGCAGCGCCGGCGGCGAACCGTATAGGCAACGCCGGGCTCAGAATAAGGAGAGGTAGCGTTGTCTCACGAGGGCTCTCTGTACCTTCTGTGTACCTAAGGACCAGGGCTTGGAACCAAAAGTACTGGTTCTATTTGGATAATTAGCGGTTCTTGCTATTTCGGTTGGTACCTGGGTATCGGTTCCAGATGGGTACAAGTACTCCGCCTAACATGTACCATTCAGGTACCCGCCGCGTATGAGAATGCCTATCCTCTTTACTATATCTGTTTTCTCACTCTAACTAAAGTTAAATATTTTGTTGATACCGGTACAATACCGGTATAATAACGATACTGATTAGAATTTAATAGAAACTAGGTACTACGTCTGTTACCGGTACCAATTAGTATAGGTAAGACGTCTGGTACGGGTATCACGCCAAGGCCTATTGGCCTTTATTATTTTTGGGAACTGTTACCATTGTACCAGTTAGCAAGATACCGACATTTCAAGGCAGTATAGTTTAGGGCAACAACAACAACAACATAACATATTATTATACTAGCTGCTATTCCTTTTGAGGGTACAAAGTGATATCATGAAATATATCATTTTCAGAACATTAACATTTCACCAGTGTAGGTAGTGATTCCGTCGCCGTTTTAATGGACAGTGGACACAAAATCGACTTTTTATAAATTGTTTTTTTTTTACTATTAAAATAATAAAACAATTTACTCCGATGATGTAAGCTGAAAATAATATGTTCAAAGAGATAGCTAATTGGAATTTCTTTATCTTAATAAAATTCTAAGTCAAATTCCGAATTCAAAGAACTAAATTTTGTCCTATTACAAGTTTTCAAAGGGACTTAATGAATTTATTTTGGTACTAACTTAGAATTACTTAGTAGCTGTGTATAGTACTTACAGCTTAATCTTAATTATATTTTTAGTTTTAAAATCCTACTTCCTTGGAAAGACCACACTTAATTCATCTAATCTCAATTCTAAACCAGAGTTGTATTGGGTTGACTCCAGAAGCTCTTGTAGAAACCAGCTGATGGAAGCAAAGTTGACAATCTTCACCTTAGAACTAGAATTACCGTTTATGGTAGGCAAGAAGGCACGTACTCGTTGACGATCTTGGAGAACAGCAAGTAGCAACTTTCTGTTAGACTGTTTTGAATACTCATCAACTCGCTTTTGATGAAAACCACTATCTGATGGTTGTAACCTGCAATCAAGGTCGTAACAACTTAGTTGTGTGATGCAGCGAGAAAAAATCACTGTAGTCTGACTAGGTAGGTAGCTGGGCGGCGAGAAGCGGAGTCAGAGAAGTCGGCAGCGCTCTGCCATTCTGTTGTAGACTTCCGCGGCGACTACTCGGTTTATTTGCACTGGACTGTGGACGTCATTATGCACATCAGATAAAATATCCAGAGCTCTGTCTTCTAATAAGCCCTTGTAGTCATGCTATAGTAAGATTGCTTCAATGTAGCTGGTTCCAAAAGTTACCTCAGGACAGAAGTCTCTGGAAAAATTATGACGTGATGACTTATATGAATGGCTGGATATCACATGGAACAGAGAGATATGGAATAGTTTAGGGGACACCCTTGCCTAGCAGTGATAAATAGGTAATAAACTGTCTTGCGCCTGCTTCCGCTGAGTTGAGAAATAAATGTACTGGACCAGTTACGTACGTGCTATTCAAATTTTGAAGCACGTGGGAGCTCCAGATAAAATTCTACTACCAATGTCACTCATCCAAAGATATCCTCCAATCAGCGTTGCGTAACTTCAATGATAGTTTCATATACCAAAGCTCAATTACGCTGCCGCCTCTGCACTGCAGGCTACTAAAAGAAAATCGAGGCTGCATATTCCCAAACAGCACTTCCAACAATTAATGAACTATGCCTGCACTGGGTGCATTAAGGCTCTGTACTGTAATAGTTCCAGTTTAGTCTGCAGTGGGCAATTACTTATACCAATAGACCAATTAATAACGTAGGCCCGTCTTAACTGCGCACCGTACTACGATCTTGATAGTGTTATGTTAGATCGAGTTCCAAAATTTCAGGGAAATTCTGTTGTGTTTTTATTGGACCTTTTTCTGTTATGAAAGACATTTACACACAAGACAAGAATTTCGACAAGTCATAGGTACCATCGTTTAGGTCTACCGGATTTGATACTATAGTTATACCACTGTCGTTTTTTCGTAGTCTTTGTATTGACGAAATTAGTTTCCAGAGCAGGTATCCATCGGTCCCTCGTACACAAGGTCGTCAAGTCTATTGAAATTCATTCAATAAAGTGTCTTCCTATTCGAGATTTTCACACGAGCACTAATTAATACTACCAAGTATCAGTCATATGAGCTACGTGCCGCAAACACTGACTTCAATATGCTGATTCTTTGAGCTATGACGGTATTGATTCTCCTGCAAATCTCTGAATTATGAAACTGATGAACTGCAGAAAATTGTAAGAGGAAACAACGGTCTACCCTCATTCAAACTACAATACATACCTTCAAAATTTTTAAATAAAAACTTTTGAAACATGAACAAGAAAAGTACAAAAATCTCTAACCGTGATTTCTTAAATACAATTACAGAATAGAACTCATTAGGATTTATATTATACCGTAATTCTTTAATATTTTCGATTTTCACTCCAAAGTCTATTAGAGTCAGTTCGTCCAGCATACAAAACAAAATAAACAGCGACAAAATAAAAAGCAAATTTTCATCCTTTAGATAATTTCTATAAATATAATTACAGAATTATTATCATAGGCATAAACATTTACACTACAACTATATTCCCTGAGAAGGACATAATTATTATGAAAACTTAGACCATCCACGCATGCTTCTTATTACAGGCAACACAAAAAGTGGTAAAATGTTTTAACTTTATAGTTCACAAAATAATTATAAAGACACTATTAATATTCATTAAAATAATATACCTATTCTTCACAATGACAATACTAAGAAATTATGCAATCAACTAAAACTTACTAATTAGCATTTACCAGCATGCATTCAATTTCCAAAATGTCACCAACACGACATATCCTATGGCCCCAGGCAACACCAGACGCGTCCAAAACATTCGAAGCGTAATTTAATTGATAATTCAAATCACTCTATGCACTAAAGTTCTGTCGTCAGATTTGCCTCGGGATATACAGCACGTGTCATTTTGAGTGCGACAACCGTTAATGCTTGTAGAACTACCCTTCTGCCCCTATTACGTCATTAATGTTTTAGTACATTAATTGTACTTTTCTTTGTTTCTTACTATTACCTACTTTGCTTTTATTTACTTACTTTGTTTTACGCTTAGAGCACACGGCGGTGACGGGAGCCGTGTTGCTCTATGGTTACGTGTAATGTTGATTGCGTTTGAATTTACAAATAACTAGAGTTTATCCGCAACCTCATCCATATACCAGATTTTAAGTCAAATTATAAGAGATATTAAATAAAATGTATCATTGAAATCGGTTCTGTAGTATTTGCGTGATGTTGTTTGAAACAAACAAACATTTACAGTTTTATAATAGTATAGACAGAAAAAACATATTTTCATAATTCGTTTGGCTGAGTAAGGCATGGTGGTCCAGGCCGACTCGTACCAATGTGTTTGTAACACCACTGGCTTTTCAGTGAAGGAAAACATCGTGAGGAAACCTGCATGCTTCAATTTCGAGGCATTGTATTGTACCCACTGTCCATTATAAGTGCCGACGGGCTCACTCCCCGTCACACTGAACAGAGTTTCGGTACTACTAGTAAAACGTGGGTGTTCTACGGTTTCAGAATATTTCTGACTACCACCTCGGGGAATATAGTCGTGAGCATACTAGGTCCTTCTTAATAGGCTGACAATTTTTTAAGGGGATGATCAGACCGTCAAACTGAACAACTTTCTTTATGAGGCCAACATTTGGTCCCATACATTTGGCTCGAGTAGGTTTGCAGTTTGGTATGAAACAGATGTTTTTTTTTTAGAAATTTCGATGTTGGTGCCATAGAAAAAGTGGTTCAGTTTGACGGTCTGATCATCCCTAAAAATTTTCATAAACTTAGTTTATTGCGTATTTTCAAAAAACAAATATCAGGGACTAGACACAATAAAGAGTCTTGCGAAATGAGATGCGTACTTTCGCGCCCCGGCCGGCAACTGTCACATTCGGGAGACTGATGGGAATTTTATGCAATCCTGATCTTAGATAAAGCTCCGAGGAGGGTGCTGAGGCCTAGATAGCCGCTTTATTTTAATGCAAACCGACAACAAATAACGAATAAATATTCCTTTTTTTTATTGTTGAATTGTGACGCGACGAATGCTTTGATTTAGGGAGAGATGAGAGGGGTGGTCCGCAACGAATTGTGGTCGAGATTACTCGGGCAAAGGATTTATATTACAATCGCTGTCAGGGGCTCGAGTGGTATCGGGTTTCATTAATATTTGGTGATGTTGATCTTCAATGGTTTGTACAATTACTTTTCGATTATTACGTTATTAGGTAGCTTGGTGTGTGCGCTTCAAAGATGTTGCCAAGATACAACAAAGGAGTTGTAAATAGTCTAGGGGAACTAGGAAATATTGATAGAGACAGAAATTCACTAGTCACTAACTATATTGTCACTACGGCCACTTCTGAGAAGGCTTATGCAGCATTCTCGAAAATTGCCTCCAAGACACTGTTAAATTTACCTTTAACAAATGGAGATACCCACGATGGCAATGATGATGCTGCTACTAGTATATAAAGTTGTGATAAAATCTTTGAATCATTTCTCAAAGACAGCTTTCCTTATGAAAGAAAAAATGTTCAAGTTCAGAGTAACAAACAAAATAACAAGCTCAATTCCTTTACACTAAACAAATACTACTTTTACGAAAGAGAAAACTTTCGCCTCCTTTCCGATGTAGTTCCAACAAAATTTTCTACACGTGTTCCAAATAGATTCAAACTTTAAGACTGTGCTCCCCCCGATCGGTTGGCTATAAAAACAATCAGTTCCTATTCTAGCCGAACGTAGTGGGGAAATAAGAAACAGACGCCCGTTGCACTCAAAAAGGGATCTAGAAAAGTTCACTTTTTATAGGGGACCAGAAATTATGTTCGGATGATATATAGCGACACTTCTGCTCGCGGAATTTAAACGTCCCGTTTTTGGAACAGTTACTTACAGTGGGAAGGTAGGGCGTGAGTGTGACCCTTAATAAATTTAGCATGAAGGAGAGGATTGGTGGAAAATTATTTCTTTCGCCTTTTGAATTTTCTTTACGCGTAGTCGTTGCGTTAACAATCAATTTGGACCTTTTCTCTTAAACGTGTTGTTATGAAATATACTTCACTTACTGTTACATGCTCTTTCTTTTGTTCGTTATTTCTTTTTCAGTCATTATTCGTCTTTCTTACATACGCTTTTTTATGCTGCTTTTCCTGGAATGACTTAACAACATTTTTTTTGTATATTATTCAAGTTTTCTTTCCAGTTACTAAATGAGGTTGGTTCCCATTACCAAAAAATATATCAATACGGGTTTACTATTGAACACAAACACTAAAGTAAAGTTAAATACCAAGTTAAGATTGCAGAGTGTATAGGTATAGTATAAAATGTTGATCAGACAATCAAAGACTTGTAGACTTCGATCAGAAATAAGTTGTAGATAACAATTTACCATTGTAATATCACTTTTATCATTGTCATCATATTAAATACCAACAATATAATGGCAAAGTTTATCTCGATAAGTTAGCGATATAATTCCATGTTGGTATGGTAGCAGATGTGGTGATAAAGGTTGGCACGACTGATTCGGACTCATTGTTATGACCCTTACCTTATTGGAAGATTGCAAGTGGGGCCTGGGAAGTTTTGCTCATATTTGCTTTTACAGTAACAGGTTTGTAACTTTAGCTATTGTTAATTGAAGGGACAATTTTATCAGAATTTTTAGATATGTGATATTTATATCAGAGTATTTTCATTTTGGATTTATTTTAGTCAAGTTAATAAAACATAAATATCGGCGTTGCCAATTTTAAATTCCCTAAGAAATAGCTTATGTGTAATTTTCGCCAAAAATGAATTTATTTTTATTTGAAAAGCTGTTTTAAATAGTTTCCGTTTCCAAAAAATCTTATTATCTCACTGATTGAGGTCTCATTTTGTTAGTATACATTTAATTACATTATAGAGGGTGAAATTGATATCATTAGCATCCTTTTCAACTAAGAGTCTACCCATCAAACTGAACAACTTTTACTATGGGAGTAATACTATGAAAACGTAAATATCAAATGTGAACATAAAAACGTGGTTAAATTAAGAATTGCACTCACGTTTCGCATTTGATTATGGGTTCTTTTTGCAGGAGAGTTAGTACATTTTTGTACATGTAGAGTACTCTTAGAGTTTGTTGCGTCATTGTATCTGATTATGCAATGAAATAATGTACTAAAATATTTGTAATAAGAACAACCAAATAACTTAACCTTATATCTCAAAGTTTTATGTAATAATAATATCCCCTATGACTGAGACCGATGCAATGGATAAAATAAATCCAAGGTACGAATAATACATAGGTAGTTTTAAAACACACAAGCATAGTAAAGTACATGAAATATAAAAATATGGTACTTATTTGAACACCATATTCTACTCAGCGACTCACTCCAATTTTATGTTTTTTTTATCGATGAACGGCACTCAATTCGTTTTACCGACACGCGGCGCAAGCCCGCAGGCATTTTTGTTAAAGTCCACTAATGCAAAACTCCATCTGTGCCATTTGTCCAATGTCCCAACTCTGAACTAATAGAGAAATTCCATTTTAAATTTAGATCGGAATAGGGTAGTGTGGCGTGTTCATATAGATTTTTTTCTTTGTGTTAGATGCTTTACTGGATTCAGTTCTATTTCATGGCAAAAATTCTTTCTATGTAAATTTTTTGCTAGTTTTTTTTTTAATTATTCCAGAAATAGAATGATTACCGATGCACTTTGTTATTCGTTTTTGTTACAAAATTATTAGGGTTAGTTTCGGTTGTAACACTGGACGGTGGTTTTAAATCATTAGTTAAGAGAATAAGGTGAATAAATTCAACAAAATTCCACAATTGGTTACTATTTTTAGGTCTTGTGTCACTAACTTATAGTTTACTGTATAGTATCATTTATTTAATTAAATAAACTATGTATTACTGTATATATAACCCTTGCTTAAGAATTTATATTGTAATAGTCATTAAGTCGTGTTATATTGTAGAGTTTCTGGCCGCATCTTCTCTACAGCGACAACTCGTTCAGACGCGTTGGTAGCTTAAAAAAAGAATTGACGTCTAATAAGTGTGCTTCAAGCTCCTATATTTGAATAAATTATTTTAACTTTGACTTTGACTTGACTTGTGAATACTATGATTTCTACGATTAAACAGACTCGTCTTATAACTTTGCTAGGTAACTTTACGGATATAGTATATTTTACGTAGCGGTTCAAAAGATTGTCTCATCCCATCTTTTTCCTTATTTTCATTCCACCCTCCTGCATTCCCTTTCAACACCCTAACGACGTTTAACTCCAGAAACATGTCGTGTCTTCACAGAATATATGTAAATTGGTAAATGTAATAAATTGCATATATTTGTTTGGTAATGGGGTCGTAATGCATGGGGTGGGGCCAAAAGGGCCGCATAGATTAGAATGCACTAGCTCTAGTTCTTTATGGGTTGGAAGATTTTTGTTTTTATGGGGACAAAATGAATCGAGGTTAATGTTTGATTGCTGTCAGCGCCAACTTGACCTTTGATAGACTAAATTGAACTAAGGGTGTTATTGTATAACTACCCACTATGCAGTCAAATCGACATGATTTTTTTGGTAGTTCTTGGCGATTCTGCTTCGTTAATTTCTATAAATATACAAGGTGTTACAAAAATATAAATAAACATTTAAGGGGGTGGTTTAGACCATATAACTGAACAACTTTCACTATGGGACCAATATCGAAATCGCGAATAAAAAATCTGATGTTCCATACTAAACTACAAATCTACTCAAGCTAAATGTATGGGATTTCTGTTTTTTTTTTCGCGATTTCGATGTTGTTTTATAGTGAAAGTTGTTCAGTTTGATGGTCTAAACAAAAGTTTTAAATATTTATTTTTACTTTTGTAACACCTTGTATATCTTGGACATTTTCAATTATCTAGTCACATTTAGAGTACCAGAATCTGGACTGGAATTGGGTTATGATGACTATATTTCATTCCATATAAGGACGACGAGATTTTCCGATTCCTATTTAGCTTTCTGGCCAATTCTGATAAGCAAATATCATTTATTTATCAGAAAAATTTACTATCCGACATATCTTGAACGTTACTAAAGCTGTTCTAAGAATAAGTGAGATTAAGTGTTTGAGTTAAATCTGTTTCTGTAATTACAATTAGCATTAAATTTTCGTTGCTATTTTGAATGGAGTATAGAGAACGATATATACATACAAACATCCATGACTCGGGTACAAATATTCATATTCATCATACAAATATTTGTCCCTTATGGGATTCGAACCCGCGACCCTCGAACCAGCAGGCAGGTTCACTACCGACTGAGTTACCGGGCCGTAAATGACCGCAGAAACAAAATATTACTTAAAATTGCCTAGTACCTACAGACGTAATACGTTATCGATCTTGTAAGTAATTAAGTATTCTTTATTGTAAACGATATACATTTAGGTATAATACATATAAAATCAGCTGTACTACTGAAAACATCAACGCTGACACGATCCATGGCTAAAACCTCCGTAAAATATATAACTCATTTAGGTTTACACCCTGTATAATCGGAAACTTAGGTACACAAACACAATACCCGTACAAATAATGATTTCTACCTAAATTTAGACAATTTTTCATATTATAACAAACATGCAATCAGATATAGACATACCCAAAGTGTTGGTCAAAATCTTTGCTACAATCGTCTTTTAAAACCTGTAGTTGTAGCAAGGCTTACATTAGAATGACTATCAATAGCAAGTGGTGGTAGCTGGCTAGCTTTTCGCTAACAACAAAAAATTGTATAAGAAACCTTATCCCTCAGTCGCTTCTTATGACACCCATGGGATAAAATTGGATGGTCCATTCTAAGCTGGAACCACAATGGCATATTCGTCCTCAAAAATGCTGCATAAGAAACCGTACATCAGTCCCACACTGGCAAAGAAAGGTGACAAAACTTAACCCAAACTTAAACTGATATTTTGATAGAACACTTTTAGGTTGGTTATTAAATATATTTTTGGGTTTGCGAGTGAGGTATATAAAATTATCCCATTTGTTCTTGACATATCTAATCATGGTGATGGATTCCTCTCATCATTACCCCCTATGTCTGATGGAATAGTGGACAGATATGATCAGAGGTTGGGGTCAGATGCAGCGGATATAACCGGCAACCACACGGTTTGGGCATATTTGTGTAAGACGCCTGAAGGAATAGTCGTCTCTTACTATCACCCGGTTGATGCTATTCGAAACTCATACGGCACATAATATAACTGCAGCTGATACTATAAATAAACTATATTTACAACTTATTTCTTAAATACGAGTAACAATGCTACTCTTGCACAAATCCAATTACCATTCTGTCCAAACAAAGATAATTCAAAATTTAATTTAGTCCTGGCAATTTCACCAATAGGGGGAAGCAATCAAAACATTTATCTTCCAAGCTGTGATAATACACAAAATTAACAGACTTTACGAGATGCGGGTGCACTCAATCCTATCTCTAGTCATTATCTAACATTCGGTGGGGGACAGATTTTGATAAACTGTGTAGCAATAGCAAGTGACCATGGACATTTTCGATTAAATACAAATAGAAAATAGACCATATTAATTAATATTTCGGTAATAAGCCTTTTTTATTAGTGAAATGCGGCTTTTCGAGTCTTCTGCAGACTAGTATCACTTCGACCTAGTGTAGATCTTTTGTGATCGCCACAATAGTTACAGTTCACTGCTAATACCCACTTCCTGTAGGAATTGTAGGATTTCTTTAGCAGTGAAGAATTTTACTTCACTCGGATGAACAGAGTGTTTACCCAAGTGAGTGTATCGTTTGTTCATTAGTGGGCCACATTCACAAAGGATGTGAGTGGGGGTCTCGTCCTCCTCCAGACAAAATCTGCAAAGTTTCGTATCCCTGATGCCTAGGGTCGCAAGGTGTTTGTTCAGCCTACAGTGACCCTTCAGCGCGTAATAAGCCATTTGTACCTTCTGTTTTTGTTGTTGTTTGTTTTTGGCTTGCAAATAACGAATATTTTTTTGAATGTTTACTTTTAAACTTTTTTAAATGTCGATTTCGGACTGTTGGTTCCACTCCTTGGTATCACTAGTGAGTCCAGTAGGAATTTCAATAATTCATTTCTTCACTGCTTAATAAGGATATGTGAATACTTTTCTCTCTCGGTTGTAAATATACTGGCCGGCCGTACGTAGACTTTGATCAGGCCTTAGAGCGAGATTACCTTTCGGCATTTTAAATACACTTTAAATACATCACATAAATTGTATTTCATATTAACATGTTATACCAACTCGCTAGAACTGACACTTGCTACAACTGCATGCTTCAAGGTTGGCAGTTGTAGCAAAGTTCCTGACCACGCCACTCCGATAAATATTGTTGTATTGTTTTATGTACACAAACTAACTAATTCAGTCCATACAGTTAGACTTATAAAACCAACATTTTAAGTATGATCAAACCCTGAAAAGGATTCGTATTAATTTCAAAACATGTGGTCAAAACGCTTTGGACTCGTGATCACGACTCCGAAGCTTATCTAAATCCCTATGGAGTTACATAATAGAGCCACTTGACCAATCCTCTATCGTAATTATAGTTGTTATCTCAAGTCCATACATTTAGCGACATCAACTATTTACTATTCTGTCTCTGGGTTTGGGGCGGTTAGCCCAGGGGCAGGTATTAACATTGATTATAGCAGAGCTAAAATTAGATCTAGCTAATGGTGCTTACATTTTGTTAATTGTGAATAGGATACACTCGTATTAGGTCGTATTGGGTTGTCTTTTCTTGTTTCTATTCTATTCTATTTTTAAAAATATGGCTGCCATCTTGGTATTGATGATTTTCCCAATGTCTAGTTTATGTAGCAAGAGTGCTTGATATTGTACGGTAGTTTATGTATTTCGGTAACTTCAAGGATTGTTCGAAAAGAATACTATCTTGAACCACCACTGGAGCTTCGTTGTAGGCCCGGGAGGGGACAGCCAACAATCGACGAGCGACGTGATTACCCATTAGCAGACCTACAACACGACTATTTTCTTGTTTGATTTTGTCGTAGATTGAGACGGTAATTATACAGACTGTACTAAAGCCGAACAGAAAGAAAATACCGGCCAAGAGCGTGTCGGACACGCCCATGATAGGGTTCCGTAGCCATTGCATAAGTAGAATAAGAAAAAAGTAGTAAAATCTATTATCTTACTTATAGAAGGTTAATCAACACAATCATCATCATCATCTCAAACGGCCGGCGCTGGACATTAGCCGGGGAGGTCTTTGTCTAGTAAAAGTCTCTTTCAAAGGTCCACACAACGACCGGTCCTGCACTGCCCATATATAATTTCAGGTATAAAAATAAAAGTTTATAGTCTCAGAATAATGTCGAAAAAACAATTGTTAAATAACAATTCGTACCAATTATTTTTAATCACGAGAAATCTCTTTGTCTAGTCGATAATTCAAACAATTTCTTCTAAATCAAACTGTAGAATACACCTTTTCTACAGGGTTGGTTGAGGTTGATGTATAATAATAAAACACAGATATAGTATTCACTAGTGAATGTGGCTAGGCGTACGTCCGCACGGCACGGCGGTCGGTGAGTGAATACCAAGCGAATGCACGATAGATATTCACCATAGACCGCACCTGCCGATAGATGGCGCTAGCGGCGCTTTCCACATTAACTACTCTTTATTGCTGTACACTACATCTCTTTCTTGTTTTAATTTAATTTTTTATATTTACTCGAATCTGCCACCGCTTCGGAAGGTATAACCGTGGAGAAGAAGCGGCGCAAGAAACTCCACAGTTGAACTAATTTCTTAAACCATATTAACAATACATGTTGACTGTTATCAATGCTATTACATTCAAACAAATCACTGAACATTTATTGATACTACTTTGTTTACAGAAAATAGATTTTTCAAATAATGATTTGAAATTGTCAAACACTAAATTCAACGATAAACAATGTTTACGGGATATGCAATCTCATCGTATCAACACATTTCAATTATTTGTTACTTCTGTTCTATATTACCCATCCTTGTGAAAAAAAAATTTTTTTTTCTATTGATAAGTAGATAAGTAAAGTATACCTTGTTTTATAATAATTCTGAGGTACTTTAGTGTAAGTAAACATCTAGTTGATCATTAAGTAAATTTCAGTTGAATTAATTCTTAATTTGAAATAAATTCTTAATCACCACAAGATAGACAACATAAAATTTAAATCCAGAAATAAATATTAAGCTAGGTTTGGTAAGAAACAGTACCATTCTTAAATAAGAAACCTTTTTACTTATCCTAATCTTTATCACTAGCTTTTCCAGGTTTTTTTTTTATTTTTATTAACCTTCGCAAAGACTATAAGTTATCAATACGACTATTCCTGGCTATTCTCTGAATTATTGAATATTGTTATTGGTTATAATAAATATAAATACTTGATGTGTATTATACCTGCATGAATGCTGATATAACTTTGACTAACAACAATACACGGTAAGGTACACTAGGTCGATTTTGTTGTCAGCTATGTTCAGTAGTTACTTAAAATACATAATACATAACTAAAGAATCATAAGAAGTACTGTATAATACATTTTAATTCATGAATGTTGCATTGAGACTAGTTTTGACAAATCAGCAGTATCTATTTATTGGATCAGTTTAAATAGGTACTATTTTACTCAACATATACAAATAAAATGCTGATACCTAAATGGAAATAATAATCGTAATAATTTAACTTTTCATTACATTCAAAACATTAAAACATGTTGACGATATCAACATCGCGATTGAATGCTCTTTGACCTTTGCTGCTGTTCTCTGACAGCGTCGCAATTACTTAACAGATTCGCAATTTAATGCACAGTCGCAATTGAATGCTCTTTGATCCAATTTAATGCTTTTCTTTGACAGCGACGCAATTACATAACAAATACGCAATTAAATGCACCCGTAATTAAATGCATGGCTACTTTTAATTGAATACACCGCACATTCGTAACTAAATTTTCCGGCTGGCTTCTCGCAATCTAATGCGCATGTCTCATTTACTTCTCCTGTGCCCCGAGTTCCCCTGCCTTGGGCCGAATTGGGCATCCATAGTGAGATGAATTTCGACTAAATCTTATTCTTCTATTTCCCCTTTGGTCTGTAAAAGATCTACCCCATTAGATATGCTATGCTTTGGTTGTTCCTGAAATTGGACTGAATTTTATGTGGATGAAAGGCTTGTCATTATTTTACCATTTGTTAAATCATTCCGTCCATAAACACCTAAAATACAAAAGAAGTCTAGCCTACTACAACAGTCCGCTAGACTAGAAACCTGGGATTTTATTCCGCTATCTTGGTACCTACTCACGAAGATTGATGTATCAAAGGGTCTGATGGTGACCTACCCTATGAGGGAGTTATTTTGTCTACAATACCTATTCAGTCACTAAAGCAGTATTCTGAATCAGATTTATAAATGGGCAAAATAATTACTACAGTTCAACAATGATTAACTTGGTATAGTTAATTACTCCTATACATACATTTCAACAACTTCATATCAACATCCGTTAGAGCAAAACTGTTTCATGTTATCTGTAGTTAAAATGTATCTCGGTCATTGCATTATTTATTATTACAATTCCAATGAAGAGATCTTTGGTAATTTACAAAGAGTAGTTTTGTAATTTGGTTTGTTTACATACCTCCATATTTCGATATCAACATCAAAATTAACGCGACATGATGACCAAATTAGGAACTAGTTGTTAGCTACATGATACGCCACGAAATAAAAAGAAATGTAAGATATACATACTCCATTCAAAACAGCAACGAAATTTTAGGGCTATTTTGCATTACAGAAACAGAGATTTGAAACACTTACTCTCACTAATTCCTAGAACAGCTTTTGAACCTCCAAGATATGTCGGATACTTTGACTATTTATATGTGGACTGGTTACGCGTGTAATTCTACTAACAAACATTTCTGCCACTTTTTGCGGGGTAACATGAAATCCGCAACTTTGGATTTTATTCCCCATAACTTTAGATTCTAATTTTGAATGTTAAAAATCATGAAAAGTAGTCTCGTGTGAACCCCAAACGTTCTAAGTTGGAAGTTATTATTTCGCAATTATAGGCTGTCTCATTTAGTGATAAGGTGTGAAATTGAATGTAAATGCACAAGATCAATTGTGCTTATACCGTGGCAGAGGGAAAATGCTACCGCAAGGCTAGTCCTTATAATAATTAGTCAAAGGTCGGATAGTATATTTATCCAATAAACTAATTGCCTTTGGTAATCAGAATTGGCCAGAAAGCTAAATAGGAATAGGAAAATAATTAAATAATGTCCTCCTTTCTTGGAATAAAGTATAAGTATATACCTAAAATATTAGGTAACTTTAAATATATTTACACTAATAATGTTTTCCTTCTAAAAACCATAAATATATATCATTGGGTAAGCTTTAGGAAAATAATACTATTTTTAATTAAATGAACATGAATTATGTGCAACTGTTGTTTCGACTTTATTGCGTGGCGTAATATTATAGAAGACTATTTGGCACTAGAAATATATTGTACATTTAAAATATGATAATAATTTGTCTATATAATCGTATACCTACAGGTCGGGTACTGATGATTAACTGATTTGGTTCAAGTACAGTATAGTGTACTTTAACACATACAAATGAATAAAGTAACAGTGCAGTGAAGTGCCTACAGTGAGTAGGTAAGATACAGAATTAATCTATACAAACAAGACCACACCACATAAGTTACCTACTCATTTGTAATGTTCATAGTTGCTGTGCCCTACAGGGTCCATAATGATCTTATAGCTTATAAGTTAACATCTTGTTGTACATTATGGAATGCAATAAAATATTGAATATTGAGTATTGATATTGCAATACGTCATTACCTTTAGAGTTTCCTTGCGTAACTAAGCATAATCATGTATAGCATAGCACAATTAATGTCAATTGAATGACCATCTATACAAGCTACCAATAATTATTTATATATAATTATATGACTTGTCATTTGAATGACCAACTACAAGCTGCTGATAGTGAAATAAAAGTTGTTTTTATCAATTGAATGACCAGCTGCAAGTTGCTAATAATTATTTTATTAATTATTTGACTTGTCATCTGAATGACCAACTACAAGCTGCTGATAGTAAAATTGTTTGATTTGACAGCATTTGATGCCCAGCTAAAAGTTGCTAATGTCAATTGAATGACCAGCTGCAAGTTGCTAATAATTACTTTATTAATTATTTGACTTGTCATCTGAATGACCAACTACAAGCTGCTGATAGTAAAATTGTTTGATTTGACAGCATTTCATGCCCAGCTAAAAGTTGCTAATGTCAATTGAATGACCAGCTACAAGTTGCTAAATCGAATTGAATGACCAGCTAAAAGCTGCTTATGTCAATTGAATGACCAGCTGTGCGTTGTAATAGTTATTTGTTATATATGGCAACTGATTAAACAGCTACAAGCTGACTGACAATATGAGAGTAATTGCCCTGACCATTTCAAAACTCTTAGCTATTAATTGAAGACATTTTCTCTTTATTATGCACTGAAGCAAGTAGGTATGGTTCAATCGGCGCCTTGGAAGTGGTCCTGTTGGAGGCTGGTTTCCCTGTGACATCTAGGAACATACAATCTGAGAACAAAATTTCGAAGCAGTATTATTGGTTCAGTTATGATGCTTGAATCACTAAGGTTTATCTGTAATCTACTCTCAATAGAGATGAGTGTTCTTTGTTAAAATGTGCGTAGGCAGGTACTTCAGAAACACTCAATTTAATATGAAATCACCTGATCATTTTCAGGCCGCAATCCGATCTTCAACCTTAAGTTACAGTACGTTTCGTAATATAGGTTTGATCATAAGATTGCATAGCTTTTTAGTACCGTTTGGTATTATAACAGGTACAAGATTCAGGTTGACTGAAAATCGAATCGATCGAACATACAATTCTTTGCTTAAATAGCAAAAGAAACGAATTAGCTTCACCTGTACTGGGGTAATTGTATCCATATGACCCTAACAACAATGTTGCAAAGATAAGATCAACGTAAGGTCACTGAACTGGATTTCAAATTTATAAAGTATAGGATACGACAAATAAGTTCCGGTAACAAATTATGTTGGTACAATTGAGGTTTGAATTGAAATAGAACAGACGATTACTATTTTGATTTTGTGAAATCTGTATGTTAATTATGCAGAATGTTCGATCCGTAGAATATTAATACGTAGAATGTTCGATCCGCATAATGGTCAATACGCAGAATGTTTAATTCTACGCCAACCTGGTATTATGGCATAAACATTGGCATAATTTCGTAATGCGTCACTAGGCATAAATAGCTATCGAAATAAACTCACTTAGCATATCATGGTTACACTACAACATGACTAGCCTGTTCGATTCCCACGGGGGACACCTAGTGACATCTCAATTCGTGCGTTCCTCCCCAGTTGGTTAGGACATTGCAGGCCGAATCACCTCATTGTCTAAAAAGAAAGATGATTCCGTGCTTCGGATGGCACGTTAAGCCGTTGGTTTCGGCTACTATCTCTCACGGTAGTACTCGTTACAAAAACCCATGTAAGGCCGTAAGGCGGTCTGAAAAACTCGATAAGAAGAATAAGGAATGATCACGTGACCTTAAAGATTGATGTCCACAGCTGGCGTTCGTTTGTTCATCGTAGGCGTAGTCGTCACGTGTTGTCCCGCACCTTCCTCCTGTCTCGAGTCTCCCCTCTTTCCTCCAGCACTCGGCAGTCGACATCCGGGAAAAGAAACACAGTATGTAGGTAATTCCAAATAAATCGATTTAACGACTCGGTTCACTCACTTCCCGTCACACTCGACAGAGCTCGACAGACCACTAGCGAAACGTGGACGTTCCGAGGCTTCATTCAGAATAACTCTGACCACCCCTACGGGGAATACAGTCGTGAGCATAATCAAATCAAATCGAGTTCCAATCGGGATTGAAAACTATATTTACTTTTCTTTTTGAAATATTTGTTTTTAACACTGTGTAACTGTAGGCAACAAACAAAACAACGCTAGCAGACACCGTCTTCGATTGTGTAGCAAATAAATAAAACGCTTAGTGGCGTTTATACGCAAACGCAATTTGAATTTTAAAATTTTTCAACACTCAACGAACTAATAAGCACTTTACTCACGTGAATTTCGAATCCCGTCGTCGCCAATGTAGATGTTCACGACAGCGAGTATCCACGTCTACCTCGGCTCCCGCTTCCCCTCACCGCGGTTGCGGGGGCCGAGGCACCCCTCGCTGGCCTTCGAGCGTCTACGCATTTCGCGGCGGTGCTGCTACGATTCCTCCCCGCGAAGTGAGACACCCAACGTTATCAGTGCAAATTCTAATTAGAATCTTTTGTCATTTTTATATTATTTACTCAAAGAATGCACTGATCACGTTGGGTATATCATGTTTATACAATTTCCTAATAGTTTTTTATAGTTTTTGTCGTTGTATTTGTCACGTATTTCATGACAAATCTATCGTAGTCTTAAGTTTTATTAAATATTGTTTTTCTTTAATTGTTTATAGGTATAAGTTTAGTTGTTTAGTGTTTTTTTAATAAAGTTTTCATTTTTACAGTTTAGGATAGGCTAGGTTAAGTTTTTCATTGTATAGTGTTACTAATATCGTGTTTTTTTGAATCCCAAGTTTTAAACCCTCATTTTTCGAGTCACAGTATAGATAGATTTTAACTGATAAATTTAATAGATTGTAGTTAACGAACTTTCTCATAATTTAACTAAAATAACAGTTCAGTTAAGATAAAGTAAGAGATTATAACGTTTTTAAAGATTGCTTTCACACTTTACACTTTGCCCCCGTATTTTGCATAGTAAACACATACATAGAGCCATAGAAATAGATGCACTAAATGCATACGGTCCAGGTGCACTAAGACAGAAACCTAGGCTATAGATAGAATGCCTATAATTGTTTGGAAATGAAAATGTTTGAATCGGTGCGGTAAAAAACTGTATATTTTTCCGCCTCACTCTGTCTTAGTCACCTGGCCATCCTAACTAGAATAGACTGTTATATATCAAAATACGGGGACTTATAAGTTCTTTTTCACCAATAACAAAGTTTGTATCTGAATCTTATAGTTTAAGAGATATTGTCAAATATGTGTGTAAACCTAAGTGAAATTGATGTAAAACCAAAACAAAATTAGAAAATAAAACAAGGCCGTCCCTACGGTATTGCCGTGAGGTAGCTCAGTAAATTCGATCGCTCAGTTCGATAATCAGTCGCAACAAGAGTCCTCACAGCAAAACCGGAAGAAAGCTAGCGAATATCAACTGAAGAATTCTTTTATTGGAAGAACCCCCCCCCCGCTTCTGCTGCCCCGCTCTCAAGACAGCTGCTCTCCCTCCACGGCCCTAGTCTCACACGTACTGCCGTAATCGGGACTGTAGTCCGGCGATAGTCTCTAGTAGCAAATGTGCGAAACCAGACGAACGTCGAAGGCTGGTTGACCACAGTAGAATACACCTTTTCTACAGGGTTGGTTGAGGTTGATGTATAATAATAAAACACAGATATAGTATTCACTAGTGAATGTGGCTAGGCGTACGTCCGCACGGCACGGCGGTCGGTGAGTGAATACCAAGCGAATGCACGATAGATATTCACCATAGACCGCACCTGCCGATAGATGGCGCTAGCGGCGCTTTCCACATTAACTACTCTTTATTGCTGTACACTACACAAACGATTCGAACTATAAGGGGTGTTTCAACGAAACCACCTGTCTCCGCGAATATTAGATCGAAGCGTAGGATGAAATATACGTAATAATGTCAAATAAAACAGGATTTTTTCCCCCTCTATAAGGGTGCCAATTTAGTTTGCGACACGTCAACAATAAAAAGGGGCTAGACTTTTTTGTTTTTTTGAGATGTGTTATTGAGTTCTTGGAATTGTTATTTGATTTAAAGTAGATTTTTAGCAAATTAGTTTTTTACCTGTACTTCAGAGTTATTAGATTAGGTATACTAACTCCAGAAAGGTATAGGTAACAAGTAAACCTATAAATTTAACCACTGCAAGGCATTGGCCTACCCTCAAAGAGGGTTTATTGGCGCTAGTTCAGCACGCGTCCCCAATGCTGATTGGTAGACTACACATACGCATCAGAATTTCTTCTTCAGCGTAGCAACAACAAGCCTTATAAAAACATAAAACATCAAACTTGCACACTTGATTAGGTAATCTAATGCAAGGACTAAGTACTAACACTACTTTTTTCGTCAATCATTTTGGCTCTAGTATTTTGCGTTGCTTCGCAGTTCCTTGCAAGATTTATCAGAAATTAGAAGCAATTATTCATTTTATTTTCCAAATACCTTGTTGATGAATAAAATAAAAACTTTCCTACAATAATTACTGTTTCCAGAACTGAATTCATTTTAAATGAATTTTTTCGTCTCTATAATTTATAGCCAAACGAATAAAAGGGGAGTGACGCACTGACAGCCAAATGACTGCTTTTATAAAGCTATCAACTAAATAGCAAAGAGGAAACGTAACACGCGGAAGCTTGTGGACAGTCCTATTCATGAAGCGGGCAGTAATAATAATAATCGGTCTTCCTGTCGCCGCATTGACTGTACTGATCCAGGGATCCATAAAATTTGGACGAAGCTCAGTTTCAAAAAGGAATATTATATTCTCAGAGTCCACAAATGTACCTATGTGTTTTTGTGAGCAAGGCTTATTATGATAAATGACTCGCGTATGTCTTCAAAATAAAATTACTTTAGATTGAGACTGCAAATTTTAAAATATAAATTTCTATTCTCATACATGGGTGAATCTGATTTAACAAAATCATTCTTCGAAGAGTTTTCTGTAAAAAATTACGTAACAAAGAAGATAAACTTCATGGATCAATACTGCAAGCAGTACGTGCGTAGGCATGCACGTACCTATTTGAACTTATGAAACTTAGGCATCTCTACAAGAGACTCAAAAGTCCAAGCTCAAAAGATTCTCCAGGGAGCGATGAAACACAGTTTACTGAAAACACTGTATCTAAGACACTACACTACTCTTACATAACAAGGACTTTAAAAAAATCAATCAATATCATATTTAAACAATTAGTCAATATTTATTAGAAAAATGGACAAAATTATGAATTTCATCTGGTCGTGAAATGATTTATAAGCCAGAGACAAAATTTTAAAACTTTGCTTTATTCAAATAGGTACCATAATAGTGAACTTTAAAATCTTGAACAAAGTTTACTCCCAAAAGGACTTCCTTATCTCCACTCCTATCGGAAACATTGGAAGCATTTCCCCATTGATTTTTCCGCAAATAATACACTATCTCTCAATTTCGTTTCGTTCCCATTGTTTCTTCGCCCTTCGATTCGATGTTGCATGGTTTTGAGTGCATTAGATTCGCTCAAATACATACACGGCTGTCGGTTTCCTGGACGGTGGTCGACACGTGACTCCCAAATATAAAAGACTTCACGCCTGATCGGTTGGATATAGATGGGAATGGAATTGCCCGTATTGTATAATAGTATGCTGGGGTGCGGAATATGGATTCATTCATGCACGCTGATATACTATAAGAACACTTTGGGCGACTATACATTATAGTAAATTGCAAAATTAAATTAAACTGGATTTTTCACTTATTTCTTCGCTCGAAGAAGTGTTTTAGATTTAGACTCTTCATATTTATCGGTAAAGAAAAGCCGTAAATTTTCATTGGAAATTAATTTTCAAAAGACTGCCTAGCTAGACAATAGACTAAGATTTAAGGTCTTGATTTGATTAACAGTTTTAAGCTAAAAATGTAAATTAAATTTGATAGGCACTATACAGGGTGTTAAGGTAAACAGTTGCATTACTTTAAGGGGTGATTGTACCCATGATATTGAACAACTTTCCCTAAGAAACCTATAGGCAATTCCCAAAAAAATGTTTGGACTTCCTATACTAAATGCAATCAGCTGATCGAACGTTTGTATGAAAGGTAGAACAAATTTTTTGCGAATTTCCTATAGGTTTCGTAGGAAAAGTTTAATCATGGGTACTAACTATCACTCCTTAAAGTAATGCAACTGTTTACCCTAACACCCTGAAGAACAATTTATTTACTTGATATGACTTAGTCAAGTGTCGATAATGATTTATTCGAATCTACATATTTAAAAGTCCCCAAAAGCTCTCGTAATCAACTTTGACGTTTCATGCAAATCTGTTTCGTACCTTTTTTATCTTGAGCTCTTTCATTGTACGTAATGTGATTAGGTAAGGCTCCGAACCGAATACCCTCTTACCAGAGGGTGCTAAATAAGATGCGACGTTTTCCGCCTCGGGCACCTTTGATAGTACTTTTTAAAGCTGTGTCACGAATTCCGAACCTCTCTTTTATTGGTAGCCATTATGATAATTACATTAAGGGCCGTCCGCTGTCGATACTTCGTCTTTCGAATTTGTTCTGTTGTTACGGTAAGGCGTTTGCCTCCTGAATATTGAGGAGCTCATTTGCGAAAATCGCACCTATTGTCTACGTGACACTTTTATTTCGTAAGTTCATCTTAAGTTTATTAAGATCGAGTGAATTTATTCTAATTTGGAAAAAGGTACTCATTTGTAAGGCTCATTTGTAAATCTATCAAAATTTAAATGAAAAAGATTTCTCTCTAAGTAATTTCATTTCAGGTAACATAATTTTGTATTATAATCTCGAAGTTCTTTGATGATTTATATTTTGTGTATGTATGAGATTGATTAGTCTTAAAACCTGAGCTTGTTTGATATTTCATGCAATTAAATGCATTAATTAATTTTGAATTAAAACAATACTTCAGATAGATGAGGTAAATATTGTGGATAACTACTGTGGACTATAGAGGATATTTACCACATTGAAGCTTAACAATATTTTAACTGAAATCGACCCGACCATACATTTAGGTGCATTTAATTTGATAAGATTACTTATAGCACATAGGCAACTACCAAAACCTGTTTGTAGTTCCTTGAAATCATCAACACTATCGTTTCGTATCGAAATCATCTACTTTTCATCACTATCGTAATTTAAGAGTTGCACGACCAGTGTCTTCACTGCGAGTGACTTCATCTCCTGGTATCGTACCACCACTGATTTCTTCATTTAAGAGTTGGACTAGAGCATTTAAGTTGTTAAAAAACTTACAAAAGAGCTATTTTGTCGTCATCATCATCAGCCAACACCAGGTTATTGGCTTCTCCAATCCTCAGATCCAGTCGCCACCTGCGGATCCTATAGGCTAATTCTTTAAAAATAAAAGTAAAAACGATTGACGAATCACAGCGATAAAATTGAAACAATAGCAACAATCAAAATGATGTTCAATTTAAATTCCGTTTGCTTATTCGAAAAGGCTCAAACTTTTTCGTTTACAAAACAAACCCATTTTATTTGTTTAAAACGCCAAAAAACCTCTGTCGTGCCGTAGAATGTTTTTATTCCTTAATTGTTTCAAGCTCCACTGTACATTTTGTTAAAAATGTGTCTATTTTTTCCATATTTTTTCAGAAAATGTTATTCGTGTTAAATGACCAATGTTTTTTTAAAGAGGTCTGAATGGTAGAATGCTATTTTTCAATAACAGTTATCCTTGGTTTACGGACGAATTGGCTTTTCTGAGATATTGCCGGCAAAATGAGGCAAAATGACCGAAGGCTTGCGTGAAATCGGGAGAGAATAATCACAATTTTGAACAAAAACACACGTGCAATGCTTGACTGAACACAGGACCAATATTTTTTGGTATAGTCTGACTGGAACCACTGTACTGCACCTTAGGTAGGTACATACACGGTAAGTCACGAAAAAGCCCGCTCCACTCTCTGTAGTTTCGCCGGCCATCAACATTTAATTTTATTAATAAAACAGGTATACAATTACTTAGTTAAAAACTAAAGAAAACCTTATGCAGTATAAAGTCTAAATGACCACAGGTCTTCAAATCACAGGACTTCTGCTGGTTCTTTGTACAATGTGCAGTAATAGTTTCTCTCGCTGATCGCAGACTTACCACACATACACACCCTTCGAAAGCTGTAGACATTCCCTAAGTACGGATTTCCCAAAATGCAATCCAAAAGGGGAGAAAGGGCTTACTTCGTTTCAAGTTTTGAGGATACAACGCTGTTTCAAAAAGTACTCCCTTGATACGTATTTTAGCCCGTCAAGCCCTTATATACTTACCAGACACAATACATAAACAATTGATATCGGGCACAGACGTTTCTAAAATATAGTTCCAACTGTAGAATCAGAACCTAGTTTAGACTTTTGCTAATACGCCTGTATCTTCACAACTCCCGCTGTTGTCCCATTATTTGAAGTCAGTTCACTGTGCAAATAAGTTTCGTACTCATCAATTTATCTATATCGTCATATAAAATGTTGCTTCATATGAGATTTGAAGCTTCTACACACGGCGACACATCAAGCTATACAAGCGCGAAAGCTGTATAACGGATCACGTCCCGCGGCCAGTTTATTTTGCTTTTGTATAGGTTGATATGTCTCCGTGGATGCTCGAATATCACAAAAACAGACAACAATAAACGGAATGGAACCATAAATGTATCATTATGATCTTTATTTTTGCCACCTGCTAGATAAAAGATAAAAGAATGAGCATGATTTATTCAATCGTCTCGTTTTACGAATCGTTAACCCAGTGTTTGTAGAAACATGCGCGAGCACGGGCCATCGTCTGGGAAATTGGACAAAAACGTTGAAAGGGCGCCTCAATCCCTTTTAAAACGCTATTTTCTTTTTATATCCAATGAACCGTGAAAATGTGGGCGAGTATAGGCCCGGATTGAGTTAGCGCTATATTGAAAGAGAACGTTAATACATTTTCGTATAAAAACAAAAACGCCAAAAAGGAATGCCATTTATAATCAGATTTTTGGCTGGCAAAGATTATTTTCTTTATAGACTTATTGCGTTAAAAGGTTGGGAATGAACATCACGTCCATGCCTAAATGCCAAATGTTTTTAAGGCGATCTCTGCGATTATACGGAATTTAATTTTAAAAGAAAAGCAGAGATCGCAAATAAATTCACTGTATCCATTTGAATTAATTAATTAAACCATAAACTCAATTATGGATGACTATTTAAAGAGACGTGGTGGTCCAGTGGCGAGTAACCTTGCCTGCCGTGCAGGAGGCGATGGTTCGATCCCCGTCCACGCCGACTCATACCAATGAGTTTTTCGGAATTTATATACGATTTGTAACACCACTGGCTTTTCGGTGAAGGAAAACATCGTGAGGAAACCTGCATGCTTCAATTTCGAGGCATGTATTGTACCCACTGTCCTTTATAAGTGGCGACGGGCTCACCCCCCGTCCCACTGGACAGAGTTTCGGTACTACTGGTGAAACGTGGATGTTTTGAGGTTTCAGAATATCTCTGACTAACCCCTCGAGGAATATAATCGTGAGCATATGCTATGCTATGCTGTTTAAAAAACTAATTCAGAAACCGTATTCTGTTTAATTATCTCAAGTTGTCAATGCAGTGGACTTAGTCTAAAATAAAAATAAATTAGTCAACAGAAGCCGAAGATATAAAATGTTCAAAATTAGTTAAGTCTGCCAACAAAGTTACACTACCACTAATCACGACGAATGGCTTCGCAGAAAAACTGGTTGTGTGCTGTTCATATTATTTACCGAAGAAACGACAACTGAAAAACGCAGATGTGAGGAATGTCTTCTAGCCCCAGTAGAGTGGGCTGATGACCTAAGATGGATAGCGAGGAGCGACTGGATAAGAAAGAGGATAGAGATTTTTGGCTTACCTTTGGAGATGTATGATAACAAAAAAGCTACTGTTAAAAACTGCCTGTGCCAAGACTAGTCATATCTAGCAAGATTTCTGCAATGTTAGAATCTCATCACTCTACCACTAGACACAATTTAGTTGGATTGCTTCAAGATGCAAATATTTACGAGCACTACCATCTGTCTAACACATTACTCTGAGTTCAAGAACTTGAGAATTCAAGTTAAACTAATTCCTTGATTTAATTTAATTCGACGACCCGGTTGATGTAATGGTTACAAAGCAGGACTAGAGGTCTTAGATTCGAATCCCGGTCAAGGAGAAAAAAAAACAGAGATTGATTTTTTATATTTGTATGGTTTCAATAGTAAAAAGCGTTGTTGCTTCCTATTGGGGTCATAATATGTATCTGGTTATGAGTGTTATTAATTAATTAATGAGATATGTCACTTTTTCATGTGTCGTGTGATTCACGACTAAGATTGCCTCATTTATTTCCGTGGGTTCTTTTCTAAGGCGAATAAAGGAACCAAATGGTTTTTAATGGAAATTACACGATGTTTCGTTGTATTCTTGTAATTTTGTAAACTTGTTGTGAACTGTAATATTGAGTGTGTCATTTATGCAAATAAATTGTTTATCTATCTATACAAGGTCCTTCTTAATATGCTGACACTTTTTTAAGGGGATGATAAGACCATCAAACTGAACAACTTTCTCTATGGGACCAACATCGAAACCGCGAAAAAAAACAGCTGTCCCATACATTAGGCTCGAGTAGGTTTGCAGTTTTGTATGGAACAGTTGTATTTATTTTCGCGATTTCCATGTTGGTCCCACGGAGAAAGTTGTTCAGTTGGACGGTCTGATTATCCCCTTAAAAAAGTATCAGCATATTAAGAAGGACCCTATATAGTAATTTCACCTGTTACTACCATACCTACCATGAAACAATACCATTCATGCTTCTTGATTCCTAACTATCACTATCTGTACAACTTGAAATAGAATAAGAGACGTAGATTGCTTTTAGAAAAATTCCTGACCACAGCATAAGCATAAGATGCACACGATGATAAAGCATATGCTCACGACTATATTCCCCGAGGGGGTAGTCAGAGATATTCTGAAACCTCAGATCATCCACGTTTCACCAGTAGTACCGAAACTCTGTCCAGTGTGACGGGGGGTGAGCCCGTCGCCACTTATAATGGACGGTGGGTACATGCCTCGAAATTGAAGCATGTAGGTTTCCTCCTGACCACGCCAAAAGGAATTATGACTGTGACTATAATAATATGAATGTATGTATGTACGTAGGTCCAATTTTCTTTTTTTTAAATCTAAATATTACATTAAATCTAAATCGTAATTATAAAGTAGTGTATTAAGAACAAACGGCCCAAGCGGCATCTCCCCTGTCAAATTAGTAAAAATTGTAACAACCTTTTTCTTCCCCTTGGGTAAAAAAAGTCGCCTCGAATACTGAGATATTCCGAATTTCATAATTCTGGACCAAATTATTTCTAGGACGTTCTTTGGAAATATTTTATACAAAAAAAAAAAATAGTATCATAATATTTTGCTTTTGAATTAAGGTGGTCAGAATCTTTGCTGCGACTAGATACGAACTATCTTTTAAAGCGTGCATTAGTAGCAAGACGCACTAAGAAATAATATAGTGAAATTGATATAATTAGCATCCTTTTAATGTAAGACTACCTCCGTGGTCTAATGGTTAAGAGCATTAGGCTCTTGACACGGAGGTCTTGGGTTCGATTCCCATGGGGGACACCTAGTGATGTAACTTTGTGCGTTTTTCCCCAGTTGGTTAGGACATTGCAGACCGAATCACCTAATTGTCTGAAAAAAAGACGATTCTGTGCTTCGGATGGCACGTTAAGCCGTCGGTCCCGGCTACTATCTCTGATGGTAGTAGTCGTTACATAAAAACCACGTCAGAGGCCGTAAGGCGGTCTGAAAATACTCTGACACCAGGGCTTTCTGCCCACACGATAAGAAGAAGAATGTAGGAGTCTACCCATCAAACTGCACAACTTTTAGTATGGGATAATGTCCAAGATATTTTTTTTGATTCGAGTAGACATTGCAGTGTAGTATGGAACGGCTGATTTTATTTTTGCTTTAATCGGCTTGCTCCCTTAGTAAAAGTTGTTCAGTTTGGGGTAAACTCTTTTTTAAAAGGATGTCAATTATATCAATTTCCCTCTTTTAATTTAAAGAAATTAAAATTGAAAATAACTTAATAAAATTACTAAATCTGCTTTATCAACATCTTCTTCAGCTTCTTAATATTTTTTTCAAATTCCCCTTCTGTATATTATGTTATTTTCCACAAATTAAGATACATTAATTGAAACATAATTTAGTCTTTTCAGAATACGGAACCATTGTCCATTTCGCTGGCAGAGTTTGGTAAACCAACAAAAATTATCCAGCAGAAGCGGCGTTCAATTTAAGAGGCGACGTGAACTTATTATTCCTTATTCCTTCCTATTTTCCTCAACAAGAGAAACTAATCTAAAGAAAATTTTCGAGTCCCTGAGAAGAAAATAAGCTTATAAGGAAGTGCAGTTTGCTCGCACGAATACCGCCTAGGAATGCCGGCTGGCAACAAACTTTAAATTAAAGTTTTTCAAGGAAAATAAGAATTTCCACATTTCCATTCAGCCCCTCCAGGGGTAAATAATTAAGTTTCAAATACACAAAGTTAGCTGTGTCTACCTTATTTTATAATTAAAGTATGAATAAACTTAGTAGGGCTTGATACGTTTCTGATTATAAGAGTTGGTTAGGAAAAATGTAAGTATTTAAATTGATATTGGATAGTTCTAGTGACAGCAAGGTAGTAACATGCGTACTGCGAAGGTATTATGACAGGATTTTTGACGAGAAACAATGATGTGAAGAAAGAGTCGCGCTGCAATTCTGGCGGAGTACGGACGCGCGTGCGTATCGACGCGTTAGGATTGCACGTGGCTCCTCCATTTTGTGAACTCTTTTGTGTTTTATCCTTAAAACAATCACTTGAGATTATAACCTACTTACATTGGCAAAACTGCCACTCTAGACTTAATAAATACTACTGATCATTTTCCTTCATATACTATCTACATAACGAGACATTGGCTGAATTGTGATAACACATCGGATGCCACTAAACAAAAATTGAATTGAATTGAATGATGTGAAGAAACATAAAATGACAGATGATGGTTATTAAACTAGATTAGGTTTCTTTTTTGTCAGATTCTGCTCGCTTTGTACAACTACTACTACATTAACTAGGTTTTGAACAACATTGTTGTTTTTAAATTTAATTAAGAAAAGATCCTTATGTTTTCTCTCGCATTTACTTGAAGAAACTCATATCGTCTTTTCGAGGGAACTTTCTTGTCTAATGAACTGCAAGCAGGTAAGGTAACAAGCGTATAAACTTTTGCAGCCAATTTATAGGTTACTCCTACACTTTGTAGCATCTTGAATATGAGTTAAAAATTAGTTCTTTCGACGTCATTTATTAAATATTCGTTATTTACATAATACACTTTCTTTAAGGTACCATATTCTTTGAAAAACAAAGGTAATTTTTCTTTTTCAGTATTTTCATCTTGCTTGCTCTTTTATATTAAACTAATAAATACTTTAATTTGTAGTTAGCTAATATGGTAAACTTTATCATTGTATGAGAATTTGACAAAAAATATCATAATCATTATTATAAGCGAATAAGTGTGAGAGAGAGTCACAAACCAAACCAAGCAAAAACTTGACAGTCCAACGTTCACCCATATGCATGCTCCAAACGCGAGCTCAGTGAATTTTAGTGGATACAAAGAAAATCGTCAACTTGTAGTACGAATATTGTCAATAGGTAGAGAACACGACTGTATGAAAACCTCCGCTTCTAAATACCTAGAAGACAAAGTTCTATTACGTTATGCAATACAATTTGCCCACCAAATAATTTCTATTCTACGCGTGTTTCGCTCCACCATGAAGCATCGTCAGTAGTTAGACCGACGAACGTTCGCAACAGAGTGGTTTCTCAGCCGAGCGTACGACACCGAGTCAACAACAACACAACTGCAACGGTTGCGATACAATCGTGGAGTATTTCAAGCAGCCACATTAGGTCACTGACCTGGCTTAACAAACGGTAATACCGCTATCAGATACACTACGCAGGACCAACTGCTTGACTATCCTTCCGAAGGACGAACAAAGTACTTACAAGAATCACTGAAGATCAGTTTACACTGGAATAACTTTTTTGATAAAACCGTTTCAACCAGATAATTTTACCACCGTCTACACCTTATTTCTAATGTTCATGATTTCTTTCAGATTTTCCATGGTTCTAATTTTTGAAAAAACGGTGTAATTTTATAGACACGATTATATGAAATATATTTTTTTAAATCTCCTTTTGTTTCCCAAAACTGCCCCTTAATATAAACATTAAGCTTTTTTGACTTCATTTATGTCATTGGACCATTGATTGCTATAGAACCACCACATTTCAGCTTCTTTTATCATACGGTCACCGTGCAAAATGCCTGTGACTGACGAAACGGACAGACACCGAGGTTATTTTATTAGTGTTCCGTTTTGCCAATTTTGGCACGGAACATTACAAATTATCTCGATATAGGCAAGATTTTTATCAAAATTCATCATTGAGCATGTGATACTCATAAAAGCAATTACAATATTGCTAGAATCTTTTAACTGATCAAAACCATATACATGGTACATATAAAAAAAAACAGAAGTACTTTCAAATAGTAATATAGCAAATGCAGAGATTGCATTGCTGCTCATGCATCGATGAATACTGCCCAGCTCTCAACTCCCTCCTATATTCAACGTTTAATATCATACATTAGCCTTAATGGATTGGCTTATGTTGGTACAAGTTTGGTAATATTTTAGTTCAAAACATAAATTACGATTGATTGTTTACTTTGTTTATTTTATCATGATGATCACACAAATTTTCGTTCTTTTGTGTAGGTAAACATCTATAAATATTTTATTATTTGTGTAATAAACGTTTTAGAATAAAGAACATAAGCATAAGCATATGCTCACGACTATATTCCCCGAGGGGGTAGTCAGAGATATTCTGAAACCTCAGAACATCCACGTTTCACCAGTAGTACCGAAACTCTGTCCAGTGTGACGGGGGGTGAACCCGTCGCCACTTATAATGGACAGTGGGTACAATACATGCCTCGAAATTGAAGCATGCAGGTTTCCTCACGATGTTTTCCTTCACCGAAAAGCCAATAAAGAACATATCGATACATATAATAAAATTGTTAATTTGGCGTCGATGAATATGGGAGATATTTGCAAAAATAATAATTCGGGGGTATAGAATGCGTAATGGAATGCATTAAGACAATTTTTAGAATTTTTGTTTGTTTGTCTGCTTGTTTGTGCACGCATCACTTAAAAAAGACTGAAGCGATTTTTATAACGTTTTTACAGAAGCATAGGGCTTTCTTTCATCGCAATCGGTTCACTCAATCAAAAGTTATGTGTATTTAAAGTCAGTGGTCTGCGCGAACGGAGTCGCGGGCGCCGCTAGCATTTTATAATGCTGATAAATTAAAAAAAAACAGCTGACAGACAGATAGAATGGACAAAAGTATAAGGGTTCCTTGTTTGACTACGGAACCCTAAAAAGGAACACACATGAAGCAAAACAACCCTCGTATATTTTAATTAACTAAATGCCTACAATTGGTTAGTTCAACTCACACAACTTACCTACAACGACTGTTACTTCATTAAATAATGATGATGATGATGATATTCTAATTTGACGAAGCCTACGTTGCTGATTCCGACATTATGTAAATTTGAGAGTGATTTCCTAATTTTTTTCAGTAGTGACATTAAAATAAACATATGATACAAGATTCAATCAACACTAATTATATTTTGTCCAAAGTTTACTAAAGGAAGCAAAACAATTGCATGATCATAATTAATTTCAAAAAGAAGATTCACAATTAGTAACTACACATAGTTTTCATATCCCTTCTGAAGCTTTCCATAGGCTGCATAGAAGAGATCCCAGAAAGCACTTCTTTCTTTAAATGGCCTTCTTTTAACTTTTAGCTCTGAGTCCAAATTCATGTACGGCATTTTGTCTTCAGTGACTGGAATCCATTTTAGGTCCGATGGCGTATTTGGCATTGGCTCGCTGTAAAAATCATGTTATGTATAAATAATTCTAATGCTAATAATGTTGTTTTGATTATAAATACTTGATTGTTAAAAGATATTCATGTTATGCCGTTAGTATTTTATAATCATTGATTTTTATAGAAGCACTCGTTGGCGTAGTGAAGCTTCTGTATTGAAAACGATCACCGAAGTTAAGCAACATCAGGTCCGGTCAGTCTTTGGATGGGTGACCGTATAGTGGTATTTTATCTTCAGCGTTTTCGTGCTTCGGAAGGCACGTTAAGCAGTTTGCCTCGGATAGTTCCGTCAGATGGCGTTGTAACTATTTTTTAAGCCAGGTCATAGGCCTATTAAGGCGGCTTGAAAATTCTCTGACAGCAAGTCGACCACTAACTTGCCTCCACCAACATGCACTGGGCCCGCGTGGTGGAGTATGGCCCACTCCCTCTCACACTTATTCGTGAGAGGAGACCTTTGCCCTGCAGTGGGATTCTACATACTATAACTTAACTTAACTTATGATTTTCATATCGAAATACTTAGTAGATGAATACCTAGATAAAGTATCAGCAACAATGAAAGTACAGGTCACATACCCATATTTAACAAAATTTGTCCATAATGTAGTCATTCTATCAATCATTAAAGCATCTTCGGTAGTTACTGGTTCTTGGTTAAAAAATGAAACATCAAATAAATATCCAAGTTCATCGGCATGACTCGCCCCTCCAAATGTTATATTGTAAATTCTTTTTAGGAAGTTTCTTTGACCAAGATATGAAAAGACATATCTATACACTTCTGATCCATTTTTTACATATTTATTAACACTTCTTTGTGTTGGATGGTGAAATAAAAAGTCAGAAAGGAAGTCTGTAATATTTTCTCTAACTTCATTACTTATAATTTCATCACCAATGTAAAAGTTACGAACAATGTTTGCAATAATACTTAGCTCTTTACCAAAATTAAAAGTAGATTCAAGTTCATTTCGAAATAAATTTCCAAATACCGATAAATTGGTATGTGCGTAAACGTATAATAATTCATCTTCATTAGTTCCTACTAGAATACTGATGTTTGGATTTGGTGTTTTTGCATTCATAGGATTGATTGTTATAAATATTTCTATATTTAAATCTTTTTCTATGCATGGATAGAAATTTAGTAAAATATCTTCAGCTGCTTTTATTACAACACTAGAGTTTTGTTTTTCCAAATAACTCAGCGCATCTTTGACTAATCTAGTTTCAAACCCAAGATGAGCGGCTAGTTTTAAAGGAGCTTGTACATCTGGTTCGTAATTGATCCATGGTGATATTCCTGTACCACTTTCCATTATAGCTCGATGGAATAAATTGTCTTTATTAAAAAGGAGATGTAAGTCTACTGACATGCTACCAGCACTCTCCCCCGCAATGGTTATGTTTTGTATGTCGCCTCCAAATGCTTCAATGTTATTTTTAATCCATCTCAAGGCTAGTAACTGATCTTTGAGACCTTGATTTCCTGGTACTTTAGGATCGTTAAGACACATAAAACCATACGGACCCAATCTGTAATTCAGACTGACTAAAATTATGTTGTGCCTCACTAAATATTTTGGACCGTAAAAATCAAGCCCTCCTGAACCAGACTTGAAGCCTCCTCCATGAATCCAGACCATTACAGGTAGAGTTTGATTAACAGCATCAGGAACATAAATGTGTAATTGAAGGCAGTCAATTACTCCACCATCATAACCTATTTGAGGGCAAACTGTGTCGCCGGTATCAAAAACATCTTTAAAATCTGGATATGGAATCGATGGCTGAAATAAGATAATAATTATGTAGACTTTAGAACACGCTTTGGGCTTTATTTTGAACCGACTTTAAATGAGTTCTTTAAAAGAGGTCTATAAGCTTGCTCCTTTTTTAAACTCCTTACCGCGAGCCAAGCCTACTTAATACCGGCTCCAAAAAAAGATACCAAAAGTTTTATAAAATACCTACTTTAATGCGAAAGACATTTGTTGCATAGTTTTATAATTTATAGTTTTGAAGTCGGTTTTTAAAAATATACGATTTCATAACATTTTTGTATTTACTCGTACGTGGATGTTATTAGCTTTCACAATATCTCCGACAACCTTTTCGGAAAATATAGTCGCGAGCTTTGTCGGGTCGTCGTCGTCGTTTATGCTTAAACTACAATTATATTTATTTTTTATAAATATATAGAAACACAATAATAGAACAAAAGACACGTAAGGAAGAAGATTATTATTATATAATTGTGTTATACTTACCCCAAAAGGGTTGTCCTCTTCAACCTTCGCATATGGTATACCCATGAACTTGTAGTAATCGCCATCATTAGCTCTTATACCTCTGACATTCCCAACTGTAGTTTTCACCAATGGCGGTTCTAGTCTTGAAAATCCATCGATTAGTATAAAGGATAAAAATATTGGTAGAACTAGTAAATATGTTAAAGCGGACATTGTTTTTCGAGTAGTTCTTATTAATTAATAATGTTGATTAAGTAGTTTATTGATATTTAACGATAGATTAAATTTCAAAGAGGAAATAAAAAACGGTCAAGTGCGAGTCGGGCTATCGCGCACCGAGGGTTCCGTACCACACAACATGTTAACTTACAAAAACGTTTTGTTTTCTCTGTATACTCACGTTTAGCGCGAGACCTACTTACACTTGGCCGGTTTTTATTATTTATTGTTATACTGTATAGTTCGCTCTATAATCACATCAAGTTTGACGCTTGTATGTATTAGCGTTTTTACGATAGATCGAAAAGAAAAAACGTTCATAGAAACTAGTTTCTAGTATGAGGACCCCCCTTAATTGTTATCTTTTTAAAATGTTTATTATTTGTTAGCAAATCCGTCGTAATAACGCACATTCTGTGAAAATTTCAACTGTCTAGCTAATTTGGTTCAAAGTTACAGCCCTAAGTAGGTAGGACGGACGGACGGACGGAGGGCGGACGGACAACGTAGGCTTAGTCCCGTTTTTAACATTTGTGTACGTATCCCTAAAAATGAAGTGCCACTTGGGAATGCTGAGTCAGAGTCAATGTTAAATACTATCGATTAGATAATTGTATCTTAAGTAAGATATTTCTAGCGTAGGTAGGTATTAAACTAGGTATTTAATTAACGAACAAATTTGCGGTTTTTAGACTCTTAATTGTTGCATTCCAAACAATGTTAAATAAGTATGTAAATTATGAGTAAATTAAGTATGTATTTGAACTGTTTTTAATATGATGTGTAGTTTGTTTACAACAGTTCGGTAAACTGTTCTGAAATCAATCGTAATTTTATTGATCCTTCAGGTCATCAATTTTTAATACTGCGACGAAATCGTGTGTAAATACTAAACTGCGACAAAATAGGTAGGAGTGTTTTAGTAAAAAAAAAAAGTTATCTTCCTATTTACTTGTATATCATTTCTCAAGGGAAATCATGTAGGTAAGTAAATATCATAATTGAAAAGAAACAAGTCACAAACTAATTCGTATCACATTGTAGGCACACATTTTCGCTAGACAATGACAAAATATAACAATCATTTCTTATCATCACCTTCTATCCCGCCCACTGCTGGGGATTTCGTGATATTTTCCTTCACTTCTTTTTCTAAATCCCTAGAAAACTCTTAAAGATTTAAGTAGAAAAGATAATGCTGATATAATACAGAGAAGCATAAGCATATACTCACGACTATATTCCCCGAGGGGGTAGTCAGAGATATTCTGAAACCTCTGAACATCCCTTTTTTACCAGTAGTACTGAAACTCTGTCCAGTGTGACGGGGGGTAGGCCCGTCGCCACTTATAATGAACAGTGGGTACAATACACGCCTAGAAATTGAAGCATGCAGGTGTCCTCACGATGTTTTCCTTCACCAAAAAGCCAGTGGTGTTACAAATCGTACATACATTTCGAAAAACTCATTGGTACGAGTCGGTCTGGACGGGAATCGAACCATCGCCTCCTGCACGGCAGGCAAGGTTACTTGTCACTGGACTACCACGGCATTTATGTTAATACATTTATATTAATACAGAGTATAAACATAATATATGGGTAAAATGGGTTTCATACTTAAAGGGGTACTTCAACAAATCAAAATAAACAACTTTTACTATTGGACTAACTTTGAAATCGTGAAAAAAATCACCGGTTATATCAATTCGCTCGAGGAGCACAATTAGTCCCATAGTTAAAAATGGTCCGTTTTATGGTCTGAAGCACCCTTTTATCAATTAAGTTTACACCCTGTAAACCTTGCGTAGTTAGGTTATGTTAGGTTAGATTCTGAAAACTACAAAAATTCAAATTTTTCATTCATTTTCCTATCTAACCGGCATCTACAAGAAATCTCGTCTAAAATCATACCTAAAATCTGAACGACAGTCCCACGCTTCCGTACTCAAAACGGACGAATCGTACAAACTTTACACATTGCAACTCTGCGGTTCCCTTTTATCACATCGTTCGCATATTGGAGCACGTTTTAACACTAAATTCTTACAGTGGGCCATTTAGCGGGAGAACGTCGCAACTCGCACTCGGCTCCGGCTACGTTTTACTGCTAAGGCATGCATTATTGAAGTACCCCACGGTCTAAGTACGGAATCTTTATATATTCGTGAAATTATTTATAGAGTTTGCTCTGAAGATTTCTGCTTGGGTTGTTTGAGTTTCTGAGAAGCTAAAACCAATCTTGGTACATGTTATGTATAGAAAGTCACGTTACGACTGTAATCTTTTTTTGGATTGGTAAGGCAATAGCCTACCTTAAGTTCTCAAGTAGTGGACGTCACGTGGTATGAGTACCACGCTAGCCCAATGCGGTGGAGTAAACACACGCATCAGAATCTCTTCTTCAGCATATGCATTGTTTCCTCAAGATGTTTTCTTTCACCGTTTGAAACTATGCTACAATGCTACGTATACGAAGCCCATCGCACCTTATACGTAGCTCGTCGCAGCTTACGTATCATGTAGCTTACGACGCGATACTGATTACGAGTATACGAGTGTTGCATCAGTATTTGAGTTGTCTCGTACTTCATAATGAAGCCTTCATTTTAAATTGTAGTGTAAATAGTGATGCAAGACTCGTAATCAGTATCGCGTCGTAAGCTACGTAGTACGTAAGCTGCGACGGGCTACGTATACGTAGCATTTTTTTCTCAGTGTACGACCAACAACGCTTTTTTTCAGCTTGCGATTGCAGCTATGTCTACTTTTAACGTACCATTTCTGGTTTCAGGATAGGGAAATGTGTTGGTAATAGGTGGCCAGCCTTTTCCCCCACAAAAACCATGCATAGAAAGCTTATTACCTTTGTAGTCGTTTTCTGAGGTGAATAAATAGTTTTCCCTTCTTATTTATTCCAAAAAGCTGGCAGTGTGGTTTCCAGTTTAAAATACACCACATCTTCTTTTCCTATGAGTATCATACGAGGTTTTGTGGGAAAAAAAATTAGTCATATTCGTCAATACTCGGATCTCTGACTGTGACCCTTGTCACAACTGCACAATTAAATATAGAGTCCTTCTTAATATGCTGACACTTTTTTAAGAGGATGATCAGATCATCATACTGAACAACTTTCTCTATGGCACCAACATCGAAATCGCGAAAAATATACTGCTGTTCCATACAAAACTGCAAACTTACTCGAGCCAAATGTATGGGACAGCTGTTTTTTTTTCGCGAATTCGATGTTGGTTCCATAGAGAAAGTTATTCAGTTTGATGGTCTGGTCATCCTCTTAAAAAACTGTCAGCATATTAAGTTGGACCCTGCATAAAGGTACCTAGTTGGAAGTTGCTGGCCATCTCGTAAAGGAAATAAGGTCATGAGTTTATGTATGTATGTAGTAAGCTTTAGACGAATAAAGAAATCGAAATAAGCACGTTATTATAATGGAAATGGTTGATTAGATTTGTTGGTAAACTAACTATTGGGTGTGCGTGACGCACGCAAATCCGAATGGTAGGAAACTATGTAGGTAAGAACGTGAATTTGTTTACGTGTTCTCACGTTAACACGACAATTTAGAAAAATTGTAGTCCTTAATTGGACTGAGTTTAGCATGTAATTTACTATCCGATAACTTTTTATGTACTAAGCATTCTTTTATTACCTTTGGCTAATTATTATAAGGACTAGCCTTGCGGTAGCATTTCCCCTCTGCCACGGTATAAGCACAATTGATCTTGTGCATTTACATTCAATTTTACACCTTATCACTAAACGAGACAGCCTATAATTGCGAAATAATAACTTCGAACTTAGACACGAGACTACTTTTCATGATTTTTAACATTCAGAATTAGAATCTAAAGTTATGAGGAATAAAATCCAAAGTTGCGGATTTCATATTACCTCGCCCCCCGCAAAAAGTGGCAGAAATGGTTGTTTGCAGAATTACACGCGTAACCAGTCCACATATCAATAGTCAAAGTTTATTACATACTAGAGTTTACCCGCGACTTTGTCCGCACAAATTATATACTAGATTTTAAGTCAGATCAGCTATCAAACAAAAAAAGTTTCATAAAAATCGGTTCAGTAGTTTTTGCGTGATGCTGTTACAAACATACAAACAAACAAACAGACAGACAAAAATTCTAAAAAAGGTTTATTTGGAGTCCGGGAAACCTAAAAACCATATAGTAATCTTTTTAATGGAAATATCTTCAATGTACAGACACACTTTTGTTACAGTTTAATAATAGTTTTTTTTTTTATTCTAGATATATATATTTTTTTTTATAGGGGCTTTTAACCCAGAGGTTATGCCAGCCCCATCGTGCCTTAACCTTGAGACTACACAACAATAAAATGAAAACCTAACACATCCAAACGAATACACAACTAAACAATAGTACTATAAATAAAAAGGTACACCATTTTAGCCTCTTCCGACGTAGGGGCGGCTAAAATGGTGACAAAAGAGCCTATATTCAAAATATTTAATTTTAAACTATTATACAGTAATAGCCTCTGCGATTGATACCTGACACATTCCACTAATAAATGCTGGACATCCTCCACAATACCGCACACCTCACAGTTAGGTGAGGGTGCCTTTTTCATTAAAAACGCAAATTTATTTAGTGGAATGTGTCCGGATCTCAGCCTAAAAGCTATTTTAACTAACTTCCTACTAAGACAGGCATCACTGAACCAGGGTATACGAGGAGGTTCACTTTGCATGGTTTTATATCAGATCCCTTTCTCTTTCGATCTTTCGTTAAAATACTCCTGCCAATTAAGATAGCACCTAGCTTTATATTTAGGGAGCATTTCTGTGAAGTCTGGTATCACAAAAACCTCGCTACCGTTCAAACAAGCTTCTTTTGCTAAGAAGTCAACCTCTTCGTTACCCCTCAGCCCTATGTGGGAGGGAATCCATTGCAATCTCAGAGTCAGATGACGGGACAAGGATCTTATTTTGCTAAGTACGGAATACGCCAAGGCCACACCCCTACACCCAGAGGCGCAGCGAGCCAAATGTTGCAATGCGCTTTTACTGTCAGTAAGAATCACAACCTTTTACTTTCCCAAGCCCTCAACGTAAGATACAGCCTCTGAGATTGCAAATAGTTCCGCCGTCATTATACAAACATTGGACGTAATTTTAAAACTGCTGCTAACTTTAGAGGTCGCGTCAATATATGCAGCTCCCAAACCACTGTCACCTTTCGACCCATCTGTGTAGATTTTAAGCCAACTAGCATATTTTCTTTCTAATTCAATCATAATATTACACCTGAGTGAATTAGGTTCAAATGACGATTTTGGTCCCTTTATGCAATCTAAGTTTGTTACTATTACATCATTAATATTTATATTTGAAACCCATGTATCCAATGTAAACATCAACAGGGGATATGAGGAGAACACCTTGTCCTCCTTAGCTTCATTATGTATCAAAGGTACCAACGGTTTCTTTTTCTTCTGCCAGTATCTACCTTGGTAAGAAGAATAGAGATTGTCTAGAAGATCAATAAGTGAGCTATTTGACCACGAGAGGCACTTCAGACAATACTTGGTAGCGAGATAACGTCTCCTTAAAAATAACGGAGGTATACAAAGCTCGCTCTCCATCACGTGTATGGGAGTGCTCTTTATAAACCCACCGATTATTCTCATAGCCTGATTCTGTATGATGTCCAATTTAGATACATGGGTTTTTGCACTATTATCATAAAAAAACAACCATAGTCCATTCTACTCCTAACCAATGCTATGTACAGCCTCCTAAGATGTTTTGGATGTACCCCCCAAGTCGAACCCGCCAAAGTCTTAAGAATATTAAGGAATTTTGCAGTTTTTTGGCTGATCTCATTAATGTGTTTACCAAATAATAAGGACTTATCAAGCCACACACCTAGGTACTTAAAGTTGTCAACCCACAATAGAGAATTATCTTTTAATTTAACATCTACTTGAGGATATTTACGTCTTCTGGTAAAAATACACATTTTAGTCTTTTGATATGAGATTTCTAAACCTATTTCTTTTAAAATTGCAACCATCTCGTTAAGAGAGAGTTGGATTCTGTCGGCACTCTCAATCAACGACTTACTTTTGTAATAAAGGACAAAATCGTCTGCGTACTGTGAAATAGAAACATTTTGGATCCTATTACAAATTGCATACGTCTCAATATTAAAAATTAATGGAGATATAGGGTCTCCTTGAGCCAAGCCTCTATTAGTCCATCTGGATAAAACACTGGAACTTTCGTTTTTAATTTCAAGCCTCCTTTCACTAAGAAATGACCAAAGGTATTTACAGATTTTAGTTCCCACAGCGAGGTCATCAAGAGTAGTAACCGCTTTTTCAATCAGCACATTGTTGTAAGCGCCCTCAATATCCAGAAAACAAGCTAGTGTAGGCTTATCTTCAGAATAACCTATCTGTATGTAAGATATTAACCGCATTAAGGAATCTAGACAAGACTGCGCTGAAACTGAAACCAACAGTAGTCTGCGCAAAAATCTTTTTATTTTCAACAAACCACTCTAAACGTTTCATTAACATTAGTTTAATAATAGTTAAGATAAGATTTGTAAGAGCACTTAGCCGAATCCCAAAATAACAAATAAGCAGAAGTTGTTCATAGAATAGGATGAAAGGGTGGTTTAGATTAGACTATCAAACTGAACAACTTTCACAATGGAGACAAGGGCGAAACAGCAAATTTTTTCTCATAATTTCTAATTTGCCTCCATAGTGAAAGTTATTTAGTATGATGGTCTAAACCATCCCTTTAAATATTACGAGGCAGTTTTGTTACACCCTGTTAGTAGTCCAATCAAGGTAACTGGTAGATAATTATAACTTTTCGCCACACCCACCTGAACAGTACTAACTTTCATTTATACAACGTGTTAATGAATTAACGCAAAACTAAAAAAGTTGTTTGTTTATAATCGAGAGCAGAATCGAATTATCATGGTTTCAACATAGGTTTTTTTTTCTTCAAGATATTTAATAATTTGTTTCTAAAATTTTAAATTTACTGAACTCGATCTCAACCCACCGCTCGGGCACTCTCACCCTACTTACTACCAAAACTAGATTCTTAAAATGTATCCATGAGCACGTTAGGGCTCATTCTCAATCATTGCTGAAATGATAACACTTAAATCATTTTTGCCTCAAAACTTAAAATGCGAATAACTTTAAATTTTAACTATCAAAATAATAAAATTGTTTAACAGGTTTTACAACAGTTAAAGCCTTTTTCAGGCTCCAGTCTCCACAAACATAATCATTTTACGAAGCTGTATTATTAATAAAAATGCTTGCTTGTATGTTTGTGGTGAAAAAATAAACGTTTTTTTTTTTATTAAAAATTATTATTTGAATCTAATTATGTTATAAAACAGTTGTATATCCAGTTAATAAGCGGTCATGTTCAGAAGTAACACAAAGAACGCGTAATAGGAGAGCAAAACAGCTTTTGCAATATTTCAATAACTGTATTTCCCTGAGTAATAACTTACCCAAAGTTTCGACTAGGCTTATGAGGGAATTGTATAAAAAGTTTTGCGAGTCCATTCGCAAAAAACGAAACTGAATTACATTTCCATAATTCCTTCATAGTGTTTCGTTATCGAGTTTTAGTTTCAATTTTGAGTGTATTAACTGTAGAGAGCGTCAGTGGCGCGTTGAGTAGAGGTATGTACACACAATCACGAAGGTCCGGGTTTGAATCCGCACAGACGGCATGCTATGGACCAATCAGTTTTTAGGGTTCCGTAGTTAACAAGGAACCCTTATAGTTTCGCCATGTCCGTCCGTCTGTCCGCGGCTTAGCTCAGAGACGCTTAGTACTAGAAAGCTGTAATTTGACATGGGTATACATATTTATCACGCCGACAAAGTGGTAAATAACATCTTGGAAACATTCACCGCTATGTAGGCTTTACAAGTTAACGAGTAATAGTCGATCAACTGGTAAAATGTACTTTTTAGACTCTATTAGCCGTTAAACCGTAGTATAAAACAAAAAGCCCCCTTCTAAGTCCGTATATTGTGACGGGCAACTACGGAACCCTACCCTGCGCGTGGTTCGACATGCACTTGGCCGGTTTTACTAACTTTTGCACGTAATACCGACTGCTCTCAAACGGCAAGGAAAACATCGTGATGAAACTGGCATACGCTGAAGAAGAAATTCTGATGCATATGTGAAGTCTACCTATCTGCATTGGCCACGCGTCATGTTCCAGCGGTACCCTGAGGGTATGGGCCTGTGCCATACAGCCATACAGTGGGGCGATTAATAGTGTAATGATGATGTGGAACTGCAGAGTTATTGAATCAAGTAGCATTATCCTGGTTTATAAAAGTAATTTTAGAAACTACAAGGTAATTGTACCTTTTTCCATCCCCTGTATTAACAGATGGACGAAACTTTTCCAATCATAAAAAAAGGTAAGGGATTTAAATGTAAATTGGAGCTGCGAAGCGCTGGCGAGTCCAACACAAAGCGGTCAGTTCGTAATGGGAATCGACGTGTGTACTAAATACTGTTTCGTCGGTAGAATGTTTTTGGATGAAGTGCATTGTCTGAGAAAAATTCTCGAATACGTAATACACTCTGACAGCAAGTGCTGTCCGAATATATTCAAGTCTTATAAATGGTAGCCGTAGTGCGAAGTAGCAGTAGCGCGAATTCCTCGCCTCAAAAGGCATCTAACGTGGCTCAATCATTTAATTCCTGACAAGTTTTTATTTAATACACGAAGAGATCCTCACCAAATTTACGTACTGAACCATTGACTTACCAGCTACTGGACGTAGGGTCCACGCTTAAAAGTGTCCGAACCAAAAGGGCACTAAAATGTATAAAGAGTAACCAATTACGCGACAGTCTTGGTTTGACCGGCCGACGAGGCGTAAGATGGGGTAAAAAATACGCAAGCAAAATGACAAATAATTTCAGCATTTTCAAGGTTTATACACGTAGTTAGTATCGGAAATTTTTTACTATACTGAACCCAATAAGCGTCCAGGGATCAGGGCAATCTGCAAGCTTTTAGTCCTAATGAGCGTTTTTCCTGTGGATTTCTAGGGGATCGATAGATTCCGCTACGGTCTTCGCGAATAAAGGTCAACATTTCAAAATGTGTTTCTTTAAAATAATAAAGAAAATACGATCAAAAAGATGGCAATGCATCTTTTAATTGAATGTTTAATTATTAACGATTTATTTTAATTGACAATTTGAAACTATTTACGTCTGCGGTGGTTGTATGGACCCATTCCTTCGGCCTTTAAAAAAGCAGGCAGCAATACCTCTACAGGCATGATCACGCATATTTCTCTGTGGAGCGATGAACATTATTATTATTTGGGTTTGGGGCCTTGACAGGCTTAAGCCTGTTCCTCTTAGACCAACGCTGGTCCTTTGGGAGCGACCTTTTCACAGTTTCTTACCAATCCCCACTCTGGCCAGAAATCGTAGTAGCTTGTAGTAGGTAGGCGAGAGAGTAAATTTCTCTCTCATAAACATCAAACTCAAATGTCTTCAATTCAGCAACGTACTAGCGTATTTACGTATTTGCCCACCTCGTTGCTTGAATGAGCAAAAGTGTTGGATATCATTAGTCAGTTTCGCTTAATCCCAAGATATATTTAGGGAATTACCTCTATTGCACAAACGCTTATAAAATCTCGTTAATGACAATATGGGTATGTATGTATTTGCTCACGACTATATTCCCCGAAGAGTAGTCACAGATGTTCTGAAACCTAAGAGCATCCACGTTTCACAAGTAGTACAGAAACTCTGTCCAGTGTGACGGGGGGTGAGCCCGTCTCCAATTATAATGGAAGTGGGTACAATACATGCCTCGAAACTGAATCATGCAGGTATCCTCACGATGTTTTCCTTCACGAATCGTATTCCGAAAGAATCATTGGTACGAGTCGGCCTGGACGGGGATCGAACCATCGCCTCCTGCACGGCAGGCAAGGTTACTCGCCACTGGACCACCACGGCTTACGTAGGTTTTCTTTAATGCAGATGCTGCCTATCTGCATTAAATAAACGCTACCTACATTTTGATCCTAAATAGACATAGATGTGAATAGGCTGAAAATTAGGTTGTAGAGTTTCAAATAACGGAAAATAGATTTGAAGCTGCATTTAAATTCTGAGTGGTTTTGCCGGATTATTCAGATTTGAGGAAAAGCTTGCACAGAATTAGATAACCTATAGGGTGTAACAAAACACCCTAGTAATACTTAAGGGGGTGCTTCAGACCATCAAACTGAACAACTTTCACTATGGAACCAAAATCGACATTGCGAAAAAAAACCGCTCTTTCATACAAAACTGCAGTACCGTCTCGACTCAAATGTATGGGATTGCAAATTTTTATTCTCAACTTTGGCTCTATAGTGAAAATTGTTCAGTTTGATGGTCTGAAGCACCCCCTTAAGTATTACTAGGATGTTTTATTACACCCTGTGTATGGGAGACAAATAGATGTTGTGTCACAACAGTAGGTCAAGGCACTTGGTTTGATGGAATAGGATTGTTAAATGGACCGCAGATAAAATTATGGCTAATGATAATTACAATAAGATGATTTTCTATTTATTTATCGTTTGTGGATTTCATTAAATTGTTCTATTGTATTTTTATTTAATATTGAACCAAATCGTCAAGCTTAAAATCGAATATTTACCTTACAGATGATTTCAAATGGGAGTTTAAAGCGGGACTGGACAGTTAAAAAAAGCTTGAATACTTTTTAATGCAAGTCTATAATACAATTATGAGTATATCATCAATGATCCCTTTCCAATATAGAGAGCCTATAAGTTTTCGGGAGCGGTTGCATTACGGGTGTAAGGTTACCGTTATACGACCTGAAAATCAATGATTCATTCAAACTCTTTCCCTTTTGAAGTTTTGTTTTCAAACTCATTGCTCATTAGAGATATTTGATCACCTTTTTACACAAAGCTTGTATTGTACCCACTGTCCATTATAAGTGGCGACGGGCTCACCCAACGTCACACTGGACAGTTTTGTTACTACTGGTGAAACGTGGATGTTCTGAGGTCTCAGAATATCCCTGACTACCCCCACGGGGAATATAGTCGTGAGCATATGCTATGCTTTTTACATAAAATCGAATGCCTGTTCTGTACTTATCGCTTTCTCTTATAACAAACTTCTAATTATTTAGTAATGGACAGTTAGACAGTTCTAATAGGAAGTTATTTCTTGCAAAGCTATCTGGGTCACTTTGATTATAATAGAAGTTATAATGTGGATGGAAACAAGTTGAATCAGGGCATTTGGTTTTCGGATAGCGGAAAATAAATTAGGAAGTGTCAATTCCAGCGCTGTGGACAATGTCGTGTTGCATTTCTATTGTTAATGCTTTTAGCCATCTTTTAGCTATAATTTATCGCTCGCTCTGACAATGTCACAAAACCAACAAAAATCCTGAATGGTGTTTTGTAAATTTGACGACGCATGTTGCTGAAGGAGTTTTTGTATGCAATTGTGACGACGCACGTTGCTGAAGCAGTTTTGTTGACGACACATGTTGCTGAAGTCAAAGTCAAAGTCAAAATTGTTTATTCAAAATAATATCACATAGATTACTTTTTGACGTCCTTTTGAATCTACCACCGCGTCGGAAGGTGTTCCATTGTAGAGAAGATGCGGCCAGAAACTCTACAACACACTTCTTTTAAACAAAACAAAATATAAAAAGTACAATTACATAAATTCAATATTAAATTACATAGTGTAACATTGTGAAGACCAGACATTTTGGTCATTCAGTTGATTATGTGAGTAATTTAAACCAAATTTTTATTTCAATAAACAATAAACGAATACTGGTACATTAATATCTTTGCAATAGCTTAAGAAAAAACATTTTTCAAAATCTCACGAATATTATTATTGCGAAAGTTTGTGATGATGTTTGTATCTTTGTGGCTCAATCACGCAATAACGGCTGAAAAGAAAAAAATCAGCTGTCCCATACATTTGAGTCGGGAAGGCGCAACAGTTTTGTATGGGACTGCAGATTTTTTTGCGTTTCCTGAAGTAGGCTCCATAGTGAAAGTTGTTCAGTTTGATGGTCTGAGTTCACCGTTTCAGTATTTGCTAGGCTCTCACTTACACCCTGTATTATCAGAGGTCTCTCCTCTTTCAATAATGTCTACGCAACACATCCTCGGTTAAACCCATGCATTAAAATACAGTATTAGAAAGAAATAAGTTTAGGAAATTAGAAGAAAACTTTTCACTTAAAATCTTATCATACTACCAACGTAATACGGTATGTTACTTTAAAACAAAAGAGTAAACGAAAATTTCATGTAAGAGTGCAATCAGGCTGGGTGCGAAAAATTATTTCCCAAGAGCCCCGGTACATATGTGCCGGTTCTGTATCCAGACATGGCCTATTTGTTGAGCTGATGAGCTTTCAGCTAATATATGAGCTTAGAGCGGGAAAAAATATACTTGCAGCACTGGTTGATTAAGTTTTGCAACATTTATTGTTGTCTAAAGTTTTGATATGTTTTTTAGCAGAAATAAAAATGTTTAGAGGCTGGATGAATCGCTTAAAATTGTAGTTAACTTAGTATATTGTAAGTTTCAGGATGGAAACTACTGAGATAAAAAGCGTCTTAAAAGTTAGATGTCTCACTAATTAAGTTGAATGTTGTATCAAGCGATACACCGACGCCCACTAAAATACTGCACTCATTTTTACCTTAATCACCTCCTATAACACCCAAGAAAAGAAATGGGGTGGTCCACTCTAACTAAGCCGTAACGTGACCGTGGTACGGCTTTATATTAGTTAGGATTTTAAAAATAACTTTAAAATCGTCATCATCATCAGCCTCTACAGCGTGTAAGGAAAAGTATCATTCACCTTTAAACCTCATACTCTGCAAATCAAACTGAACAACTTTTACTATAGGAGCAAAACTGACAGACCAAACTAAAACCTGCTCTTTTATACATTTGAGTTGTGCAGGCATAGCAGTTTAGTATGGAACAGCAGATTTTTTTGCACTGTCAGTTTTGCTCCCATAGTAAATGTGTTTTAAATGTTAACGATACTTTTCCTGACACACTGTATACATCTCACTGTAAGGTACAGGCTTATCGCGTGTATTGGAATCAAACACTACGCGTGCCCAGTGCGATTTGGTAGACTTCACATACGTAACAGAATTTCTTTTTCAGCGTTTGCAGGTTTCCTCACGATGTTTTCCTTCACCGTTTAAGAGCAGTCGGTATTACGTACGTCAGTTAGAAAAACTCATAAGTACATGGCAAGCCATCCGAGGGAATTAAATCGAACCCTCATAATTGAGTGTCAATACTTCTCCGCAACGCGCAACTGTGACGCTTGCGACGAACTTTCAAATGAATAAATAAAATTTCACCAATTAAGGGAATATAATTCAAAGCACGCTCCATACAAACGAAGATTTGTGATATTTTGAATACTAACAAATTAAAGTCAATGAAATTTTTCAGGAATAATCTAGAAACCAATCTCTACGTTTGTATGAAATCAGATTTTCGTTAAAATTTATATTTTTAAAGTTACAGTGCCTCAAAGATTTCTATACAAATCTTAAATTAAGCCTAACACTAAAACTGTATTTTTAACGAAAATCTGACTTCATACAAACATAGATATTCGTTTCTAGATTTTTCCTCAAAAATTTTATTGACTTTATTTGGTTAGTATTGAAAATATCACCAGACTTCGTTTGTATGCAGCGCGCATTTACGCATTCGGAATAAAATTCTCTTAAAGAATCATTCATCCAATACGATGCACCAACTTATCTAAAACGTCGTCATTCTGGACCGCATCCAAGTGAAGTTTAAATGCATTTTATTTTGTGCCCATTCATTTCACTAAATTTACTTGGTGGTGTATTTGACCCGGTCGAGTCCTGAAGCTGGATTTTTATGGTCGTTGCGTTTCAAGACGGGGTTATTTTCCAGAACAATGCAAGTGCATCCCTCGGTACTATCTCGTTGGATGCTCGTTGAAAAACAAACAAGAGGGAAATTGTTTCGATTTTGTGTTTAAAAGAGCTTCTGTTACCATGCGAATAATTGTGTTGTTTGCTCATGAATAATTTTATTTTATTTGTTTGTAAGGATTGTGTTCTTACATAAATTATTGTGATTGCATTTTTATCTTATGCATAGAAAGTATCTGTCTCTCTGAATGATTGTGGGAATCAATTATAGGTATTAAGTTTTTATAATTAATAATTAATGATCTTTCCAATTTTAACAAAACAAAAGCAAACTATTGCATTTTCGTTTTAAGAGCATTTGTAGTATTTATTTACGTATTCCGGATACGTAAATGCGCGCTGCATATAAACGAAGTCTGGTGATATTTTCAATACTAACCAATTAAAGTCAATGAACATTTTCAGAAACAATCTAGAAACTTATCTCTATGTTTGTACGAAGTCCGTTTTTCGTTTAAATTTACAGTTTTAGTGCTAGGATAAATTTAAGATTTGTTTGGAAATCTTTGAGGCTCTGTAATTTTAAAACCATACATTTTAACTAAAATCTGACTTCATACGAACATAGAGATTAGTTTCTAGATTGTTTCGTGAACTGTATTGAAAATATCACCAGACTTCATTTATGTGGAGCGCGCTCCGAATTATACCTTACAACTAAATTTTAACTACACTAGATAAAATTAAAAGAGGATAAAAATTGTAACTTACGATTTGCCCTAGTGCTTTCCATATCGAAATAAGTGTGCCAAATTTAATATTTCAGCTTCCTACTGAGAAAAATGCATGTGACAGACGGACATACACCGAGGGGATTCCATAACTGTTCCGTTTCGTTATTTTTGGGCGAAATAGTAAAAATAATTACTTACGTTTAATATAAAATTGTGATAAAACAAATTATTAAAAAAAAACTCGACAAGAGAAAATCATCACACAACTTCAGCAGTAACAATTGAATGATGCATCTGAACTTTAAACAAGGAATAAATTAAATTTAGTATTCAGTTTCCAGGGCAACGCGTACCTGCCTTCTTAAACTTGCAGCAAGACACTTTAATTTCCCCGGGGTAGTCGGAGAGAGGAGCTCATAATTCATGCCAAGTTAACATTTTGTCAGTTCGCATTTGTTGCTTAACACGAACGCATATCCTCCTTTGAACTTTAATTCAGCCTTCAAGGTACGTTCATGTTTCCCTAATTAGATGCCGCCGACATACCTACAGGGGAATTTAAATTTTGATCGGGCCAAGACTGTCTACGGATGATCCGGTAAAGGGAATTTAATTTAATCGAGGTAATATAGTGGTACGCAGCAGGAGAATCATTACATGCGTTTCAAGACTATCAGGAAGTAGATACGTATAATGAAATTGTTTGGGTACTACTAGTGACCTGAGAATATTTAGAAAATTATGGTATTACTAGCAGTTGCCCGCGACTCCGTCTGCGTAGACCTCAAAAAAGTATCTTATGTGTTAATCCAGATCATATTCTATCTGTGTGTCAAGTTTCATCAAAATCAGTTCAGTAGTTTTTGCGTGATACTCGAACAAACAAACAGACAATAATTATAAAAGGTTGATTTGGAGTCAGAGATACCCAAAAACCATATCGTAATCTTTTTCTTATAAATATCTTCCATACACACTTCTGTTACAGTTTTTTTAATAATTTAAAGCACCTGATCATCATCAAGAAATATAGTAGTAAATATTCTATACTATCCAGCTGTTACTGAAATGCTTAGGAGATATTACGATATACGTGGACCCTGACGATAGGACTAGTTCATCAATTCAGGTCGCTCAGCGAGCTATGGAGAGAGCTATGCTCAGTGTTACTCTGAGAGATCACAACAGAAATGAAGTGATACGTCAGAAAACTAAAGTTGTTGACATAGCTCAGAAAATTAGCAAGCTGAAGTGGCAATGGGTTGGTCATATCTGCCGAAGAACTTACTACCGATAGGGTGTCAGAGTACTAGAGTGGAGACCGTGAACTGGTAGGCGTAGTGTGGGACGCCCTGCTGCCCGCTGGACAGACGACCCTAAAAAAGTAGCGAGCGACTGGATGAGGAAGGCCGAGGACAGAGTTGTATGGCGCGCCTTGGGAGAGGCCTATGTTCAGCAGTTGACGATGATAGGCTGATGATGATGAAAATGCTTAGGAGATATTATTACAAACGATATTAGTGTTGGCATTTACTGATACTGTCAGCTTCAAATAATATCATTATCAGTCATACTCTGACTTTGGTCTTTGGGGTCAAAAGATTTTCTAATCTGTCCGATCGTTTACGTGCAAATTGCATCCACTACTTGCTATGTTCACAAGATTATATGATGAAGCTTGAATGAATATTATGTAGCAGGATAAGGATTCTAATTTAGTGCCGCGGTGAGTCCTGAAGGCCCCAGTCATGGCCATTCAGGCCATGCTTTATTGTTTTCCAAGTGCTTTCTTGCAGGTCCACCTAATGAAAGGCTCACTCTAATATAGTCTTCTGTTGCAAGATCACACAATATTTTAATTGAAAATATTCATATAATTTTCTTCCGACTAAAAAAGGTAAAAAGCAAAGACCTTCCAGTGGCCAAGTTAGTTCGTAGCTTTACGTAGATTGAACCAATAGCAAAGGTATTTGCAAATGTTTACTCAGGTTAATTAGTGTGTTCAGAGGCAGCGGTACAAACGGTACTATGTATTTGTGCTTCACCCCTAAAGTTTAATGAATCAATGATTTGGTTTGACCCCCTATATTGGTTCGTTATTTATTGATGTTGCTAATCAGACAAATGGCTAATCCATTAGGTACACAGTCCACTGGAGTTGGGGAATGATGTGATGAGTGCGGAAATAGATTGTAAATGGAAGTGTCATGGATTGCAAGTGACAGTCTGAAGTCTAGTGTCATGGATATGTGAAATGACGATCCTTCTGGCCTCTTGAGAATGAACGTCCATTGACGTAGCAATTGGGATAGTACTTAGTATTTTGCATGGAATGAAAGGCATAAAAGTTGACGAAACATTTTTTTTTATTAGTCTTCTTCATCCCACTGCTGGGCAAAGGCCCTTGCGCTATAAAATTAAGGGACAATAAGTTGTCTAAACTTGATTGAAGAACATCTTATCTTATCTCATCATTTCCCAATATCAATAAGTTGTATGTAACCGTATTTTCTTTATTGAGTCAGTAAGAAAGAACTGGGTCCGCCTTTAGTAATTCTGTTTGTAATCTGTGCCCGCGTGGAGTATGCTGGGCATGCACCAAGATTTGTCATCAATCATCTTCTTCTTATCGTGTGGGCAAGCCCTGGTGTCAGAATTTTTTCAGACCGCCTTACGGCCTCTGACGTGGTATTTATGTAACGACTACTACCACGAGAGATAGTAGCAAAAACCAACGGCTTAACGTGCCATCCGAAGGATGGAATTATCCTTCGTTTAGACAATCAGGTGATTCGGCCTGTAATTTCCTAATGTGCAATCATCTAGATGCTTGCTAATGCAACATTAGTTAGTGAATACGAAGCTTTATGGTCAGCTGCACGTACCTTCATTAAAGTTAATCCTCCATTCAATCTCTTGCTAGCTTTCACTACATCAACAAGACAAAAAGAGATTTAATGGCGGATTAACATCAATGAACGTACGTGCAACTGGCACTTAGTCACTTCATACAACTTTACAGCTTTGAGTGTGTGAATAAAATCTAGAAAATTGTGAGTAGGTAAGTATAGGTATGGAGTGCATATTAATAACTGAAAGAGTGCTTTTGATGGATTGAAATAATATCAATTTTGCATTGCAATATCCGAAAATTACAGTTTTAACTGTTACAGCAGCGGAATTAAATATTTAAACTATCAAGGCAAAATACCTCTAGATTTATATTGGTTTTTACGGGACCCTAAAAACAGAATATCTTCCCACTCTGGAAATGATTGAAAACGCAAACAAAGACCGAAATCGCCGATCGCACTAATTAATAAATCAAGACTCGTCTGGGTAAACACAGTCATCCAACATTGATATTTGAGTTTTGGAGCATGAAACCCATTATCTGGAAGTAATAATCAAATTGCTGCGGTTACATTTGACGAGTATTTGGTTTGGTTATTAAATTAAAGGTAATTTACTATAAAGGGAGTAGAGAATGCGTAATTAATCTATTACGCACCCTATTTAATGTTAACTAAGGTTCTTCTACAAAGGCATGCAATTAAACAGTACACGTTTACATAAACTCACGAGTTTCACAACCATAATCCTTTGAAGGGTCGTCAGAAACTCTGCTACAACTACTATTTTGTTATTAATCAAATTAAAGATTGATAATTTTAATCCCGTCCGAAACAAAATTGTTGAAACTTTTATTTGAAACAGCACAATATGTAGGGAACGTGGCCTAACGGTGTTTTATTCGGATCCGCTGGAGAGGTTTAAGTGGACTGTAATTTTTCTGGTGGCAGGAGTGGTTCGATGTAAAGGAAAGTCTTGTTTGCAGCACTGGAGGTTTATTTTAGTGATGTTTACACCAGAGTTAGTTACACGCACATGCACCGTACCAATATGGAAGACGGAAACGGAAATACAACTTTTTTAATTACTACATTTTATGTTGGTGTTGCCAACACAATACTATGTCTGGAAAGTAGACAAAAGAAATGGTTTTAAATATTTTTTGTAGACGGCTCTGCCAGGCTGAAAGTCATATCTCAAATTAGCGTCACCCTAGGTTGGGCCAAGAGGTCCTTTCAAATATCAATTATGGCGCCGACTAGGTAAATTCTCATTTTCACTTTTGTTGAATAACATAATTTTTAAAATTTACTTAAGTTTTAAGCATAGCATATGCTCACGACTATATTCCCCGAGGGGGTAGTCAGAGACATTCTGAAACCTCAGAACATCCACGTTTCACCAATAGTACCGAAACTCTATCCAGTGTGACGGGGAGTGAGCCCGTCGCCACTTGTAATGGACAGTGGGTACAATACATGCCTCGAAATTGAAGCAGGTTTCCTCACGATGTTTTCCTTCACCGAAGAGCCAGTGGTGTTACAAATCGTACATACATTCCGAAAACTCATTGGTCATTTGTGAAAACGAGTCGGTCTGGACGGGGACCGACCGTCGCCACCTGCACGGCAGGCAAGGTTACTGGCCACTGGACCACCACGGCTCAAGTTTTAATATTATATTATTATAAGATTCATTGCACATACATACTTAAACTCATATTCAGTAGCCCATTCGGAGGAGTCATAAACATAAACGTAGAAAGTATCTTAATCAAGGCACACTGTTAGGATATTGAAGGTTTCAGGATAGAATGACGTTTTCTCGTGGCAATAGGCCTCACGCCCACAAACAAAGTGCATGTGAAACTATATACCGTAGTCATCTCGTAAGAAAGCATGTAAACCATTAATGAAGAAATCTGATGATCTATAGAAATTCTAACCTAGAACGATTTAACACATTTATTTGGCACTACTACCTAGACCGTGGACATATCGTGGAATGAACGAGAGAACGAATGAGATGTTTCTAAAAAAACTTAATACGACGCATTATATCTACAACATTTGATTATAAAACAGCCATTGTTGATTATAAAACGGCGCGTCTGGTTTTTTTTTAATTTACTAGACTTTTGAGTGTAAATACTAATATGCACTAATAATAAACAAATAACCTATAAGATAATCGCAAGGATACTGTCACTAACAAATTTACTTTATTTTCCGCTTTTATCCACAACGATTTTGTGTTATTACAGACGCTGTGCAAAATATAAAGACAAATTGATAAATAGTGTAGATGGGAATACGCCGCCAGCGGCCCTGCCTTCACAGACACTGGTGATTAATTAATTAGGGGTTGACTGCAATTATGTCTTTCAGTCGTCGCCTCAGCAGGATTGTTGTTGAAACTGTTTCAAGAGAAGCCCAATATTATAAAGTACTTACTTGAAAATTGGTAAAGTTTGACGTTGGTCTACTAAGTGAGAGATTGAAGATTAATAATTTTATGAGATTTACCTTTTATTGAAGACTTAATTTTAACTAGACTTTTATTGGCCTATATTGAACCATTTCTAATACACTTCTTCTTCTTATTGTTTGGGCAAGGCCTGGTGTCAGATTTTTTTCAGACCGCCTTACGGCCTCTGACGTGGTTTTTATGTAACGACTACTACCACGAGAGATAGTAGCCGGGACCATACGAAGCACGTAAGCATCTTTCTTTTCAGACAATCAGGTGATTCGGCCTCCAATGTCATAACACTCTGGGGAAAAACGCACAGAGTAACATATCACTAGGTGTCCCCCGCGGGAATCATACCTATGACCTCCGAGTCAAGAGCTTTAATTTGAGTTAATTCTTCACAATAAAATATTATAATATAAATACGGTGTTTTACACGAATGTGTCCACGAATTAAAGCATGGACCACAGATGCAGTCTAGCACACTATTAATGTATGATACTATTACGAATTCGACACTTGCATACTTAAGCAGTACAGTACTCGGTACGAAATTTTACATACTTCTGTAAAACATTAACTCTCCTTCTGGGGCAGTCGGATAAAAACAATGTACCTACTTTTAGTATCATCGCGACCACTATAATGATATCTTGCTCCATCATAAATCGTCCTTTTCGGTCCAACTGTACGAGTATCTCTTTGTATTTTCTCAGTCCAGTGCTAATTGCATCCAGATTTTTCCATCATTCGCTTAGCTGTTGAAAATCGAAATCGTTTCTCTAGGACGAACCATGAGTTGACACTAATACTACTGAAGTAATGTTGTAACATTACTTCAGTTCTATGTACTATAGTTACTGCGCGCGTATAGTACCTACCTATTTTTATTTGGCCATAGGCCCACCGCACATTCCCACCGCTGTAACTCCTGAACTGAATTAATGTTGTGACATTACATTACAGAAAAAATTTTGAGCTCGCTTCACTCGCTCTGGTTTCTGTTTGTGTTTTTGGCGCTGGATTCGTCTATGTGCTGAAAAAACTGATAGACAGAGTACTGATCATAGCCACGTTATAGTGTTGAGAAATTTCGAGCTTTGTACTGCACACATTGTGCGCAACAAAGTCGTATAACGAACAAATCTCGATCATCAAAGACGACTGATCTGCCATCCAATAAGCTACAAAAGCCAATAAGCTATTTAAGTTATTAACATTCCACTTTTAAGAATATACAAATAAAATGTAGAAGTGGCCGTTTTTTTCCTTCTTTAAATTTGTATGTTTAAACCTTTAAAAAACCTATAAATGTATTGTATATGAAATAGCTTTCAAGCTTCTGTAGTAGGTAAGTTGGAGTAGCCCTTTTTTAATTTAGGTTTCCTTAATTGAGAAATCTTCAATATTATTGTGATGAGGGTGCCACTGAACGGTAAAAGGACTCTTAAAATTGTGTTACAGACCGATTTTCAAGTACCTACCTAGAAACCAATAACTTTACCTTGACATTAAAATACGTTTCCAAGAAGTACGTTTGACTCAAACGTATCCAATGTGCTATTGAAAACTTTTTTGCAAGCTCCGTACTCGATATGATGAATTGAGTTCAAAGCTGAAAAAGAACATGGGCCTGTTTGGTTCGAGTTATAAGAGATTTTTTATGAAACGTTACATCTCGAAAAATATTGATTTCATTGTAAATGATTCATTTTACTAATAAAGGTGACATTTCGTCACTCTGGATCCCATCCGGTCCGTTAAGCCCAACTACCGTTTGGTCTAGTGGGTCCGTTACTTCCAATTAGCTATTTTGCCCAATTTTCTTTTTGTCTATAGCTCTTAAAGTCTATTTCCTCTTAAGTGCAGTTACCGTTTGGTTTAGTCTGTCCTTTACGACCAATTTATCTTGTCATCTTGTAGTCATTGAATTCGCCAAGAACGCTGATTTTGCTCCGGAAATGAACCCGTACATGCCAATTAAAGTAGGTACTCTATGTAGTTCCCACTGTAGATCACGACTATTATATCGATCTGACTTAACAATGATTTTCAATATAGTCTAATCTGTTAACCTCTTAAGACTTGTTCTATGTAGAAAATCTTTGAAAGCAAAGCGAAATGGCACATGTGATCCATCAAACAAAATCTTGCAAGTCCTTGGGGATCAAAAACTTCCACAGTCATTTTATGAAATATGTCAAGGAAGGTTATAAATAGATGCAAGAAAAATTGATATTAATATAAACGAAGGTACCTACGTTTGATCTTGAGATATTTAGCTTATTAATGATTTGGGTAGAGATTGAAGAATATGTTGACTACTGTTAATAATGAAAACGATGCAAATTCAAGTTTTGTTTTAACACTTGAGAATACATTTTTATAATGTTTATTTAAAGAGCTATGTCGCATGGCGACTAAGTCATTTAACACGGATACATTGATACTTTCTATACAATATAATATTAAGAACAAGATGATGATAAATACAGGATGGTCGAGTTAAGATGGTCCAAAGGAAAATCTGGGGTAGAAGACATCATTTCCAACCTTTTTGGTTCTGTACAGGTGATCCAAAAATTTATGGTTTCAAAGTTATTCAAGTTTTGTGATTTTTTACCGATCTGCTACCTTTTCCCAAAACTGGTTACTGTGTTGTCCAGATGTCCAGTGAAATGATGCCCCCTACCACAGATTTTCCTTTGGACTATCTTAAGTCGACCAACCTGTATAACAGAAAATACAATTTGTAATGCAGTTTAGTGGAAGCAAATATTTAAAACACGCAATATGACTGTGTTCTACATGAACATTTAAAATTTTTGTTGAATTTATCTCTGCACCAAATACATGTTAAAACAAATTTAATAAAATCCCATATCTAAAATGATAATAATAACAGTCATTACTTAGTAAACTTAAATACAATAATCCGTCACAAAACTGCCATATTCGATCGGGTCCATTGAAGTACTTATCTCATTTTGTGAGTGCATTGTGTGACATTGAAATTGTACCTACAAAGTTCAAATCCATTCACCCTACAGACATACCATAAATACTCTACATTATTATGTCCCACATATTATGACAATTTCACACATATTACGTAGTGCTAAGAGTTTTGTCAGAGGTATTTTTATGTAGAACAAACTATACCAACAAGAACTATGTCCCATGCCAGACCCATTGAGTGCATATGACAGGATAATAAGCTCACACCCTCGCTGGATTCGGATTGGTATTATCAGTGTTATTTTTGAAAAATGGAAACAATATTTGGGTTTATATGACATTGTGTTAATCTTGGTTCAAAATATAGGATCCGTTCAAGTAGATTATAATCTAGTCTAGTTTATATCTATCGTACAGAGATAGAGGCGTCATAGATGCAGCATTTGTGAATTTTTATCTATTAGGAGTCCGAAACAGTTTACGGAATTTTTCGGACGGAAATGGAGTTTTCAAATTGGAAATTCTGGCGGAGTACGGACGCGTGCGTATCGGCGCGTTGGGATTGCACGTGGCTCCACCATTTTGTGAACTCTTTTGTGTTTTAACCTTAAAACAATCACTTGAGATTATAACCTACTTACATTGGCAAAATTGCCACTCTAGACTTAATAAATACTACTGACCATTTTCCTTCATATACTATCCACATAACGAGACATTGGCTGAATTGTGATAACACATCGGATGCCACTAAACAAAAATTGAATTGAATCATGACAATGAGCCACCCATATTAATTCGGAAAGGCTCGATAGACAATTGGTAGTGAACCTGCTTGCTGTACCGAGGGTCGCGTGGTCGAATCACGTTAGGGAAAAATATTTGTACGATGAATATGAATCTTTGTACCAGAGTCAAGGATATCTACTTATATCGTTGTTTATTAACCTTAACAGATTTTGGTGCTTTAAATTTATAGAAAATTGGTATGACTATGTTTATTTACTTATTTACGTATTTAATGTTGTAGTTAACGGTCGTAATTTTATGTACGTTTGTGTAACGCGTACGATTATAACAAAACTAAGTCTATTACATGGAGAAAATGGAAGAAAACTTTCGTAACACAAATAATTGATTCGATGCCCCGTCGTCAGGGAAGTCTCAGTTCTATTTAAGTTTCCTAAAAGGAAATGAAAGGAAATCAGAGCCCACGCCTCCGAAGCCTTTATCGAAACTTATCGGAATATTCACTGTAAAAGAAAACGGTAGTGAGGCATTTTTATTACATAGACTTTTAGATAAAATCTAGTACTCGTTTTTATGTCTACTTGAGATTTAACATATAAAATTGAAGAGAAAAGTTGAAAGTTTTTTTTATTACCTAAGAAAGATTATTTCTTTTGTTTCTGTTTACTTATAGTTCTTTTTTCGTGTAAGTATTCAAATTTATCTTCAGTACATTTAGAAGGTACTGAAGAAGAAATTCTGATTCGTATGTAAAGTCTGCCAAAATGACACAATTATACACACTCCCGTCTATTCCTTAAACGTAGTTCCTTTGTTAGTGGGGTGTATTATAGGCTGATTGTGCTACCTTTTCTGTCTCCTCAGTCGACATTTTATTTTATCTCACTGTACGTAAATTTCAAAATTCTTTGTCTAATTTTGCACTAAAATTGCCGAATTGAGCGTTAAAAACTCGCCAACTTTCTTTTGACTTTATTGAACACCAAAAGTTGAATACAAAACACAAACAGATCGTAATTAAAAATAAATAAGGCTGTTTTATCAATAAAAAGCTATATATCAGTAATAAGCGGAATATCTTTTATGTTTTTAGTTAATTTTTCAAGTTAAAATGTTGTTCATTTATCGATTTTGTATTTTCAGTGTTCATTATAATTATTCGTAAATAAATACGTTGTATTCGAATCGTCTAGTGATTAATAATGGTTTTAATATTGCGCAGTGCTATTATCAGTTAAATGCAAATAAATTTGCAAACTATCTGTTTGCGGTTCGTGCCGAAAGGCAGAATGCGTGACAACAAAACCCTATGAGGGCTTTACTGTGTATCTTGGAAAAATACAATGAAACAGATTACGAATGTTTCATCGCATACGGAATGGTAACAATTTAATTTTGTGTGTTTTTACGTTTCCATTAAATAAAGCGCCCAAAAAACATTTTATGCTGTGTATTTTGGAACTCAATAATTTGGTAGTGTACTCGAACACCTGGTTGTGAGTCTTTGTAGATATTTACAAGAACATATTCATTCGATACACCGAGTCACAAAGTTTATCATCGTCATCATGTACGTATCTACAACACACTGCAGGGCACACGCCTTCTCTCATCAGCAGTACTCCACCATGCGGATTGGGGGAGGATAATTGCCAGTCTGAGTATTTTCAAGCCTCCTGAAATGACCTCTGATTTGGCTTATTGAACAGGTACACCATAATCTATCGATACTATAAGGGCTCAACAGCTTTTCGTGCCTTCCGAACTACAGCGTTCGAGATAAAATACTACTAAACGGTCACCGTTGTATAATTTCAGTGATACCGAAGCCCCAATATGTCTACGAGCGCCTCAAAGGCGCAAAATAGACCAGTTTTATCGAACTTTGTAAGACCCGAGCTTTTTCTAGAATATCCAGGAAAAATATGAAGAGAAAAATAAAGCGAGCGATGTCAAAATGTGAGTAAAGTTTACAAGTGGCTCGTCAGCAAATTATAGTCCAACTTGAGTATTGCCGTGGAGACACAACTTTGTAGCGTCAGCCTTAACTTTATGAGATACAAACTTATGATTTTCATTAAATTTCCTCTGCTTGATAACTTAGAACGTATCTTCTTGACAAAGGTACAAGAACAATTAAATAATAGGTATTAGAATCATTTCGAACCTTCACTTGATTTCTTCCTTTGGTATCAGCATAGCAGTTCGGTGGATCGAACTCTTGAGTCTTTTTTGAAAAAATACGACATTCTAAGGATAATTAAAGCCCAAACAGTTTTGTGGCACGTCTTAAGAGATGCTCATGTTCTTCTTATCGTGTGGGCAGCAAGCCCTAGTATCAGAGTTTTTCAGACCGCCTTACAGCCGCTGACGTAGTTTACTACTACCACCAGAGATAATAGCCGGGACCAACGGCTTAAAATGCCATCCGAAGCACGGAATCTTCTTTCTTTTCAGACATTCAGGTGATTCAGCCTGCAATGTCCTAACCAATTTCCCCCGTGGGAATCAAACCCACGACCTCCGTGTCAAGGCACAATGCTTAGCCCATGTTCAGCTCAGTTGACAATGAAAGGCTGATGATGATGACGATGAAGGCTTTAGAATTAGTACTGTCAATTGTCATCAGCCTGTACAGGGTCCTTCTAAATATGCTGACACTCTTTTTTAAGGGGATGATCAGACCATCAAACCGAACAACATTCTCTATAGGACCAACATCGAAATCGCGAAAAAAAAATCTGCTGTCCCATACATTTTTCTCGAGTAAGTTTGCAGTTTTGTATGGATTTTTTTTTCGTGATTTCTATGTTGGTGCCATAGAGAAAGTTGTTCAGTTTGACGGTCTGATCATGCCCTTAAAAAGTGTCAGCATATTAAGAAGGACCCTATATAATATAGCTATAGCTCAGGCTGACACGACAGAAGAAGCCTATATCCATCCCAGTGCAGGGCACAGGCCTACCCACAAAGAAGATGCATGGGCGTTAGTCCACCATGCGTGGCCAATGCGAATTGTCTGTTAAAAGAAGGGAAATTCGTTTCGTCGGTCGGTTGTCACGCCTCTCATTTCAGTAGTTATTAATTCACTTTTACGAACTGTTGAGATTGTTTGTCTCACCAACCGTCAGCATATTAAAAAGGAATCCGTATAACACAAAATGTTAGTCAAATCTTGAACGTTAATTTGTAATCACCATGTTCCTCAAACATAGCTTCTACTTTCATGAAATTATTCAAATCCTACTTTAAGACAAACTTGAATATCACACCGGCACATACATACACCTAACTAACTGAATAAAGGAGAACGTCGCCCGAAACTCCTACGATACAAACTTTCAACTTGTGAGATTTGCGAAAACGCTCGCGGCTTCAAGTGTTAGGTTAGGTGCTGATGGACAGATTACTGTTTTGCCAAGGGTGTTAAAAAATACTGTTGATTTTCGCAAATAGACTATTTTCGCCATATTCGGTTCAAATTCATGACATGAATTTTGGTTGGAAAAAACCAAAACAAGGAAATTTTTTTTCTATAAAATTGTATAGCTCGCAATGTCACAATAGACACGGAAGTTTTTTTTAAATTAATTGAAATCATTCTTAAGATTTATTTTGTAAAGAATAACTAAGTAGTTAAACAATTCAAAATCCATCTCGATAATTTATTATGATGAATGATGAGTGTTTATAATCTGGGCTATCTGTCAAACGATTTATTCTAAGCAAATTACGAAGTGTTACCGATTTCCAAATTTTTCCGAGTTTTCAGTTACCATTCTAAGGTTTTCTCAGTTATTTATCGATTCTCTACCAAAGATTTTTCAGTTTCTTTGTGTCCACCTTTTCTAGCATTTCCTATGATATATTTATTTTTAGAAAAACGAAAGTAACCCTCGCATCTGCTCCCAGCCTTATCATGCGACACCTACCAGCACTGAGAAAGTGGATTTAGAAACATGTCGTCTTCGTTTTAACTTGTTATATATGCGTTTAGAAATAAAATGTTAAGTATTAAACTTCTAAACTAAATTGCGTACAGGAATGACAAAACAAATTAAGAAAACTAAAATCCTGACAGCATAAATTAACTGAAAAGAGAAAAACAAGCTCTATAATCATTAATCAGCTATACTAACTTTGTTTGAGCTAATATATAATTTGAATGTTATTAGGTAGGTATTGCAAACGGGGACAAACCAATAACAACTAATTATGGTTGCCGGTATAGTCCGTAGTAGCCAAGTGGGAAAAATTTGCTATAAAAACCATAGCTACCTACTTACCAAAAATGACGAGTATACCTATGGTTTTATGGGAATCTGTGTTACCTACTTGTCAGATTTGAACAAACCAAAGCGTATGTAAAATAAATTAGGGTTTGTAGAACTGAGCTAAAGAGACAATCAACATTTAGATAATTTAGTTGGATACATTCCAACCTAGTACATAGCTGGCAGAGTACACACTGTAATCCTACAATCTAGAATTCTAGATCAATGGTTTGTTCACACCAAGGTTTGAATCATATCATATCGAAAATGGAATAGCTGAGGGGCTAATGGGAATAGCTGAGGGGCTGGACATTTTGATCGCCAGATTTGCATTTAAATGTCAATTTAAGCTACAAGCCCCCCTTCAATGATATGAAAATCACGTTTTTTTTTGGGAAATTTTTCGAAGTATACAATATGTTTAAAAAAAGCCCCTCACATGACCTATACTGAATCTTCTCAGATAATATTTCGGTAATCTGTTGTCACCACGTAGCCCCTCACCTATTCTATTTTCGCACTGGATTTGACATGATTCAAACCTTCTGGGCCCCCAAACCTATTCTTTTTGACGATACCAATGAAACTGCAAATTAGTGGTATAAAACCGTCAGCTGAATGCAATATTGAACTGTAGAAAACTGGAAGTAGGGTAGCTGGCTGGCACAAGAGTAAAATGCTTGGCATACTTGGCACTGTTTGAACATTTACTCTTCATAAAAAGATTTTGAATTCGCGGATGTTACATTAAATGACGAAGAAGTTTAAGTTTTATGTCTCAATGTTTGTGATGTTATGGATGCTTGAATTTAGTAGCTTTGTTACTTCAAAATTTTATTATCACAATTTACATATTTTTAAGTAACTCGGTGAGTAAAGAGCAAGGAAGAACAGCTGTAGTGGAATGAAATGAATAAAAATATAATTCCCAGCTTAGAAAGTTTTTTTTATTTTTTTTTGGTTGCTATACTTTATTTACACAAGAACGAACATTAACATACACACTATAAAGTTAATCTGAATAATACCTAACCTAATAAAACTTGCAGAAAAAGAAAAAAATAATAAAGACTTAGTTTTTATAAGTTAATAATAAAAATGAATCAAACCTCTAAACCGTTACTACAGAATTCAAAACTAATTAATATACAACAACAAATACAACAAAACAACAAAATATTTATTGAACCAACGTGTGATACAGGTTTTCAGGACTCTTTATGATTATGATTAACAACCTTAAAACCTTTAACCTTTTTCGTTAAATATTATCAAAATATTGTTCAACTGCAAATTCACGTCACAATTTTCATACAAACTGATTGCAACAATTTTCTACAACAGATTTATCATTATCATATCAGCCGATAGACGTCCGCTGCTGGCCTATGTTCAGCAGTGGGATCCCCAAGGATCGCCAAAACGCCCGATCTCGACTCATCCAACAGATTGCCATCCTTCACCAGGTCATCGGTCCACTTTGGGGTGCCTACCCATACTGGCCTTTCCGCTTTACAATAGATTGTTTAGCATTAACATAGAACATACCGAAACAGTTTGCGAATTATAAAACGATAAAAATGTTGTTCAGGTACCAACTAACTCTGCAAAACATTTTCAGATTTTACATTCAATCATTGAAACATTATAAACCCACAAACCTTAAAACTTCAAAGTTTAAAGTATAAATAACAGAGATAAGCTAACTAGATTCACATATCGGCTGTATCACAGAAGTCATTACCATTACATAAAACAATAGAACCTAACAATCTGTTCGTCCTCGCTCTTACTACCAACAAACTTCATTAAGCGACGATTAAAAGAGATAAATTGCGGAGTTTAACCTACAAAGTAGGGTGACCCTACTCATAAAGGTCCCAGAATATGTTGTATGTGGGTTATAAGGGAGAAATTTATGTAGCATGGACACAAAAACCGGGCGTTGCGTCCAATGCGAGAGATACTTGTGAAGCATGGAGTTTGACATCGGCACGAATAGGCTTTATTTATTAGGAAAGTTTGTAACTCGGGGGCAACAAGGGGGCAACAGTAAATCAGCAACATGCTCAGAAAAGGACAACTAATATGAACATGGAACTGTGAGGCTTGGCTGAATAGGCGTGATTATCATTTTCGTGTTAATTGGTTTGGACTTTGGAGTAAACGTTTAGGTTGTTTTAAATTGATTTGAATTATTTATTACGTTATTAGCTTAAGTGGTCTCGTTACTTCACCATTCGTATAAATATACCTACTCATCATTGGGGTAGCCAACAGTTTGCAACCTGCTAGTATCCTGAATGAAAAACGAATTCCAGCTTATTAGAGAACAATTTTTAAAACACTACAGGGTGTTAGGGTAAACAGTTGGATTACTTTAAGGGGTGGTTGTACCCATGATACTGAACAACTTTCCCTTTAAATCCTATAGGAAATTTGCAAAAAAAATTATAACTTTTCATTCAAATCTTGGATCAGCTAATTGCATTTAGTATGGAAAGTCCAAAATATTTTTGCTAATTTTCTATAGGTTTCTTAGGGAAAGTTGTTCAGTATCATGGGTACAATCACCCCTTAAAGTTCCTAAGGGGAAATACTTTCTTTTATTCTTTGTATAAATTAGTATCATTCGAAAAAAAAACTACCAATATTCCAGAATCACCTACTACAATTTGTCTTAAACACAATTTGTCTTTAATACAAATTAATTCAGTCAAAATTGCATTATCTTAAACTGTACCATAAATTATTGGAAATAGTTTTATGTTACATTAACCGTCGACCATTTACCTATTTTATGGTCATTTGATGCGGCAAACCTTACACGCACTAACTTTAATTCCATTCTATATTTATTCCAATGTGACATTAAGCAGCGGGGATCTTTCATGGTATATCAATATCGACCAAGAAAAGAATCATCATGGTCAATTCAAAAGATTTTACTACTATTTCTTAGATCGGAAACAATGATATTACTTGCGTAATTCTCCAAATTTACATACGGAAACTTTGATATGGGAATTTAATCTGATTAACATACTATAGGTACAAACGATCGACTGATATTAAAAATTTGGGACGTCAGAATACCTCACATTTTCGCATTCATTAGTATCATTTACGATCCTCTTATAAACATGAACGAATTTAAACCTTTTTAAATTAAATCTCATTGGACTGAAATGGACAAGTATTTTTGACCTAATGTAAATTTTATTGGAGTTAAAAACCGGGATTCTGCGAATATGAAAATTAATTTTTAATAAGTCAAATGAAGAGTATTTTAATTTGATGGTTTTAAAAGGAGAATAATTCGTTAATTTTCAACATTATGCTGTAATAAAGTTCAATAAAACCAACACGGTTTACCAGTCGTGATATCCGGAATATCCGGAACCAAAATATCCGGAATCAGCCGCTTAACGTACCTTCCAAAGCACGGAGACGCTCGATATGAAATACCACTAAATGGTCACCCATCCAAAGACTGACCGGACCTGACGTTGCTTAACTTCTGTGATCGTTTCCAATACAGAAGCTCCACTAAGACAACGAACACATCCTATTGGAATATACAGGGTCTTTCTTAATATGCTGACACTTTTTTAAGGCGATGATCAGACCATCAAACTGCACAACTTTCTCTAAGGGACCAACATCGAAATCGCGAAAAAAAAATCTGGTGACACGTACATTTTTCTCCACTGGGACAACTGTTTTTTTTCGCGATTTCGATGTTGGTCCCATAGAGAAAGTAGTTCAGTCTGACGACTTGATCATCCCCTTAAAAAAGTGTCAGCATATTAAGATGGACCCTATATATACTGTTTTATTTTGAATATACTTTAAAAGGTGGTTAGAAGTTGTAGAAATGTTGCTGTCCATCCCGAAATTAAACTCTAAAACGATAACCATTTTATGACCATTAGATAAGTAATAGCTTTGCCCCAGTTAGTTGTACAAACGATATCTTTCAAGAGTCTAAAAAAGCGTTATCTTCAATTTCAATTCCCAAAAAGCATCGCATTCTCAATAAATTATTTACTCCTACGCTCAAAAATTTAAACAAAACACGCTCTATCAAGATCAACCCATTCAAAGAGCATGACGTAAGAACAATTAGTCTAAAACTTATGTTGGGTTAGCTGCACTTGCTCCTTGCATCTCCTTCAATTACGTTTAACTAGAAACAACCATTTGTATCAATTACGGTCAGCGTTTAATTTGGGTAAATACCATTTTTATGGCTACAATGGATTATTGTGGTTACAAGGGTCCTTAAAGGGTTTTAAAGTTTATGTGATAGTAAGAACTTTGAAATGGTCTTTTGATGAAAATTTATTGATTTTACTTAACTATTTTATTTATTAGAGTTGTAATTTGTAATGTTGTAAAGGTTCGGCTTTTGTATTCAAATAACAATGAAAAAAAATACTACAATTTTAAATGTCATGCGATCAATTTATAACTCAAATGTAAAATGTTGATTCGTCATTCAAAGATGACAGAATATTTAACCTGTATCAATTACAGCTCGAGACAGATTACAAGTATCATATTCTTCATAAAAAAATCATAACACAACACAAAACAAAAAAATAACAAGAAGTGACTAAGCACTATCGAATGTCCCATCTAGAGAATAAAATTGCCTCTTAAACGAGTTCAGTATATTAACAAGTTCGAATGTATATCAATGGGTTTCGCCCACCTCATCAACATATGTACACAAAGGTTAGGAATGCATCGGACTCGATATTACCATATCGATGTATACGGAATCCGATAGTATTGTCGCGACGAACCATCGATGAGTATTCCTGATACCGATCACTTAGAAAAAGGTCGCCCGACCCTCTGCTGAGAAACCAAGTTCCTTTTTCACTTCCAAAGACATATTGTCATTCAATTTTACTCTTTATGACAACGTACCCAATATTCAGTATGTAATAATTCGATTCGATAAAGCTAAAGTGGCTCAGTATAGTCTTATTTCATTTCAAATCACTGGTGACTCATTCCATTTCTACTAGCTTTTTATGCAGGCACTCGCATCAAATTGAATTCTCGAAAGAAGCTATTTATTCAATTAGATTTAAATATTATACAAAATAAGTTTTTTCATTTGGACCGATTAAATTCTTGTTATAAGAGAATTTCGGAGATATACAAGGCATGTAAAAAGCTGAGCAAGAATTTCAATAAGATACTAAATTAATTGATCTCAGAGCTTTGTGACAAAGCCACTGGAATACAATTGAACAATGAAATTGTCAACTCAACAAGTCACGACACCGTCGAAATAATCCCTAATTCAAACTAGAAACTAATAAGATTTTTGCATACAAAACCATAAATGTATTCATAATAAAAAAAACAGTCGGAAAGAAAGCAGAACAAAAGAATAACGGCCACGTGGGTCCAAAACCTACACATTTGAAAGAAAGACGCCCACGTTTGAGCTTATGTCAAAATTTTGTCTAACAAGCGAGGTGGACTAGGAAAACAAATGATTGTTACTGTACTATGCGAGTGTTTGGTTATAATAACCATAAATTATCCGTGTGCTTAAGCAAAGATTTATTTGCTATTACTGGAACTCATTTTGAACTTTTCTCCTATGATTTAGAGTTGTTTTTAGAAGCTTTTATTTATATTGATTTGTCGTATGGCCATGATCTGAGAAACAGTCGATAGTAATGAGACACGATTCTGGTAGAATCGATCATCACGTGAGCCCATGCTTATTAGAATGCCTTCTTATGGGATAGAGATTAGTGGAGGCGACGAAAATTGGTTTATATGATGTAGTTATTTCTTAAGCCATGGGAAAAGATAATGATTTATAAATCGTATTTGTTGAATTTTTTGTACTATAACTCGAAAATGTTCCAGTCAGTGAAATTAATGTTTTCTCAGTATAGATAGTGCTTGTTGACTGACAATACCTGGCTTAGGACATCAATGTCTATGATTGAATGGATGACTTGATAGCCGACAACTAGTAAGACGGACAAAGGACAGACAGGTGGTTTATGGGGCGTTGACAGACAAGGCAGATAGACTAACTGAAGACGACATTTTAAATACAGCGAGAATGGGAACAAACGTATATACAACCTCTGTTCACAAACATGGTTTATCCTCGGTATTATACGAAAATGTGACATACTTTAGAAATAAGATAATTATAGAGATCTGAAGGAAATACTACCCTTTATTCGTTTCGTATGACATCTACTTGAACAATAAGGTGTAGGATTCAGTAAAATTGAAAAAAAAACGACATATTAATGAGGTAAAATAATAAATAACAAAGGTGAAATATTTACCTTGTATTCGGAAAATATCATCATTATCATTAAATACGATATCAGCTATGATATCGTAAATATTTCACCTTTATTGCTTATAAATATAGTTTTTTTTAATTTGACTGAATCCTCTGATTTTCAACTGCTTTTGGAGCTATCCAAAAGCAGTTGGAAATCAGAGAGTGTGACTGTGTCACTCAAAGACTTCTTTGGTGTCAATCCATCACATATCTGACAATTTAGGAACACACATTTGATAGTATAAGTAAGTAATTTATAGTCTGTAGAATCCCACTGCAGGGCAAAGACCTCCTCTCACGAATAAGAGTGAGAAAGAGTGGGCCATACTCCACCACGCGGGCCCAGTGCGTGTTGGTGGAAGCAAGTTAGTGGTCAACTTTGCCGTCAGAGAATTTTCAAGCCGCCTTAATAGGCCTCTGACCTGGCTTAACGAATAGTTACAACGCCATCAGACGGAACAATCGGAGACCAACTGCTTAACGTGCCTTCCGAAGCACGGAAACACTCGAGATGAAATACATGTTTGATAGTACGGGATTAAATTAATTTAACATTTTAAGAAACCGATGTGTTTCTCAATCGACTATAAGATAAGATAAGATAAGATAAATATTCTTTATTTGCACACCAAGAATAGAAAAATACAATTTAAAACAAGAATGAGAAGGGTACAAAGGGCGGTCTTATCACTAAAAGCGATTTCTTCCAGACAACCATTGGATGGAAGAACTATTTACAGAGACAAATGCTACGGCGGTGCACTATTAGGTACCTATGTACCTGTCTACATATATATAGTAAATATAATTTATACATACATACACACAGATATATATATATATATTCATACATATACATACATGTATAATTATGATGTTAAATATAAAATACAAATATAATAGTCAAAAAGGACACATTGTAGTCAGAGAGAGAGATAGTGTTCTTTGAGCAGTCTTTTAAATACAGGTAGGGAAGGAGCTTTTCTAATAGACAGAGGTAGTTCACTCCATAAGCGTACAGACTGAACTGAAAAAGACTTGTCATAGAAGGAAGAAGTGTGTGAAGGCATAGCTAGCTGTAGATTCTGGGCTGATCGCAATACTCGATCATGGGTGGCGTGGAGAAAAGTGAACCGATCCTTGAGATAAGACGGGGTTAAGGGAAGGAACAGTACAGAGTAGAGAAGAGAAAGTATGTGGAAATTTCTACGAGAACGGATCGGCAACCACTTGAGCTTGATACGAAATTCGGAAACATGATCGTATTTCCGGAGACCAAATATGAATTTGATTGCGAAGTTTTGGAGACGCTCTAGTTTATTTAGTTGCTCCTCATTGAGATCAATATAGGCAACATCAGCATAGTCGAGGACCGGCAATAAGAGAGATTGGGCAAGCGCAGTTTTGGTGGCAGTAGGAAGAAAATTACGGAGCCTTCTCAACGCTCCCACCGACGCAAACATTTTCCTATTTATAATTTCTAATTGCGGTACCCAGGACAGTGTGGAGTCAATGTATATGCCAAGATTTTTACTCTGCTACTGAATGGGACATGGGTCCCATTAAATGAAACTTGTGGCAGCGACGACCATTCAACTCTGGATATATACCAGGCACTACCGACGACAATTACTTGGGTCTTGTCAGGGTTAACCTTAAGTCCATAATTACTACTCCACTCCAAAATACGTTCAAGATCATTGTTGGTCCTTACAATAGCTTGTGGAAGGTTATCTAAGGACGACTGCGTGTAGATTTGGAGATCATCTGCGTAAAGGTGATAGGAACAAGAAATATTACTGGAAATACCATTTATAAATATAGCGAAGAGGAGAGGAGATAAGACCCCACCTTGAGGAACACCGGCGGTAGTGTCAGACCAGTTTGAGAATGTTTCTTCAACACGTATACGTTGCCGGCGTCCGTGTAGGTAACTACTGAACCAGTCAACCACCGTTGGAGATATGTTAAGAGAACGAAGGACCCCTAAAAGTAGTTCGAAATTAACAGTGTTAAAAGCATTGCTGAAATCCAGCAGGGTTAGAACGGTAAGTAAACCATTCTCCATACCTAAGCGGATGTCATCGGTTATCTTTACTAGAGCCGTAACTGTACTGTGACCTGGGCGAAACCCAGACTGAAAAGGATTTAGGAGATTATTCGTCGTTAGGAAGTTGGTTATCGACTATCTAGATGTTTTAAAACAAACAAATGGATTTTTTTCATCGACGTAAACACAGCCAATATTTTCACTGAACGTTTTCCAAACTACGAACATTTGGATTATTTGATATAAAACATTGTACCACATGCCTCGAATTAGAACGATCTTGACCAACAGTTGCTAATATCTTGCAATAATCGTTATCATCTAGCTAAGTGCCTTAACAGACTGCCTTGCCAATTATCTCAAGATAGTTAAAACGATTAATGTACCTATATAACACCTAAAGGATGATAGTTTCTATAGATTCTGGAGCTTTTGGTTAAGATAAGCACTAGGATAATACTCCTCGAGGGGGATATTATAAATACATAATATCGTTTAATATTTAGAGAGGTAAGCCACATTTCTCTAGCACTTTTAAAAGTCTGCCCAGTGACAGATAGTGGGCCAGACGTCATCTTTTTAATGGACAGTGGGCACAATAACGGGCCTCGAATTGAAGCATTAAGTTTTTCTTATGTTTCTTCACCAAAAAGCAAGTGGTTTAAAAACTCATTGTCTGAGGTCTTATTGTGTAACTACCAAATTCAATCGGTACCAAATCGACATGCTTCTTAAGGGTATATTACTGTTGGCGGGCTCCATACAAACGAAGTCTGGTGATATTTTTAATACTAACTAATTAAACTCAATGAAATTTTTCAGAAACAATCTAGAAACAAATCTCTATGCTTGTATGGTTCCTTAAAATGTACAGTTTTAAAGTTACAGTGCCTCAATGATTTCCATACAAATATTAAATTAATCCTAGCATTAAAACTGTATATTTTAACGAAAATCAGACACTATACAAGCATAGATATTTGTTCCTAGATTGTTTCTGCAAAATTTCATTGAGTTTAATTGGTTAGTATTGAAAATATCACCAGACTTCGTTTGTATGCAGCGCGCATTTACGCATTCGGAATAAACTTCTCTTAATATTTAGGTAATTAATCACACAGATCACAGAAACAATTTATTACTCAAAAATTGCCCAGTACAGTAATAATACGTTACCGATCTTGTAAACGATATCATCGGAAACTTACACAATAGCCCTACATATCTGCTCTGTTTTTTTACATGAACAACATTTTTTTATAGGAAACTTTTTTAAATTTCAAAAAATATTTCCAACTCTTCATATAAAATCGGTCGTGTCGGCACACCAAGGACACTTACCTGACATACTCTTTGTTACGCCTGCCACACACATAAGAAATTCCAATCCGAAATTCCGAATCAGAATTGGATTTCGTATGGATACCCCCCCCCCCCCCCCCAGAATTGCGTATGGAGATTCAAATCCATAAAAAACTCCACCCGGTTAATTACCCAAATGTACTGTGGTATCGGTTTCTAAGCTTGTATAAAAATCCAAATGAAGCTATGGTTGGGTAGGAACCTATTTAAGTATTTATTTATGCTCACTTCTTATGAATACTTGATTAATTGTCTTGAAATTGATCTTTCTATTGATTATAATATTAAATGTTTTAATCAAAAACATAAAAGTCTCATACTGAATTTAGCTTCATCTAAAGAAATGACCCACAATAAAACTGAAAAGGAAACATCTGTTTTATGTTCAGCAATTTTAGAACAGTTACACAATGCCACAAAATTATACGAGTATGAGCCATGGGTGAACTTGTCTCACAGAATTTCACATAAAAAACTTTTATACTTCCTTTGTAAAACGGGACGTTTCGAATTAAATTCAAATTAGCTTGTATCGCGCTTCCCATCGCATAATATCGTTACGCTTTTGAATAATTTATGTAAAAATAAATAAAAGGTGTGGTTGTGTGGACTCCACCTTATTATGTAGGTATGGGTCAGTAACAGTTACGCCCATAGGAATTCCACGTAAGGGAATAAGTGATTACTACGATAAATTTATGGATGCACTATTTTGTGTGTACACATGGCGACACATCAAGCTACGCAAAACAAACATAAGCTGGCCGCGCGACGTTATATATTACTCTATCTACGCGCGGCCAGCTTATTTTGGTTTTGCGTAGTTTGATGTGTCGCCGTGCGTATATTTAAATACGTTATATAGGTGGTTCTTGACCTAAAACTGTCAAACTTTCACTACGGATCTAACATCGAAATATAGAAAAAAAAAACCCTGTTTTATATTGGTCGGGGTTGGGTCGAGTACTCAGTAGTTGACATTTTTTATGGAACAAAAAACATTCTTTTGCGACTTCGATATTGGCTACATAGTGAAAGTTATACAGTTTGATGGTCTGAAGGACCATGTATAACAGTAACGCATTTAATATTACACCCTGTGAAACTCATAATAATATGAACTGTGAACTGAACGAATATCAAACCAAATAAAGTATAATTGAATTGATGTTTTCATTCCTTTTAAAATCTGGAGGCCCAGACAAAGTGTCTTTCGATTAGCGTTAACGACAGTAGAAAACATAAAAATGTATGGACTTGACGTATGGTGACGAAAGAAAACGTCAAAATGTTTCGATCGCTAATGTCAAATCCATACATTCAGTCATTTTCTACTAGCGTCAACGCCAATAGAATGTTACTTTGTCTAGAGGGGCTGAAGTGAGATCGAAATAGAGTCATTTAGCAGAGGTGAAGGAAAAGATCTGAGTCAAGATAGATCAGAACAAGCCAAAAAGATATAGTACCTATTTGTGAATTGCAAAAAAGATATAGTACCTATATGTGACTAAATATTAAAATGACGATGACAAAATTTGTGACGATGAAAAGTATTTTTATCAACCCCCGACGCAAAAAGAGGGGTCTTATAAGTTTGTGGCCAATGTACTTATGTGTGTGTGATTCTTAGCTAAATTTGGTAAAAATCGATTCAGCAGTTTTCATGTAACTTAATTTTTTCTTTTTAATTCTTTATGTTTTTAATTTTTTTAATTGGGGCTTTTAACCCTGAGGTTATGCCAGTCCTAACTTTAAAAGTTATGAAATAACATTAAACTACAAATTTTAAAAAACCCCAACGTCAAAAACAAACATTTAAATACTACAAATGTATGTTTTACTTCTTAACTCTCTTTGAGATATTTGAGGTCATTTAATGTGTCGGAGACCGCAAGTGATTGTAAAAAAATCAATGGTTATTTCATAGCGGTCCCCTACTCATTAATTAACCTATAATATCTTATTAATCTCTGGTATTAAAGTTTTGAACGACAAAGACAGCGAATCAAAAAAAAAATTTACGGTTTAATATTGTCAACTACTTTTGAACGAAACAAGTTTAACCCTTTAGAAGACTGAAGCCATAATATAACTAAAATAGAGGCCAATCACAAAACACGCTTTCCTTTACCCTAGGTACCTATATAACATCGCTGTAACAAAATACTTCTAACACTTTTTATCGAAAATATATAACCAATATAAGGTTTCGTAGAAATGCCCGAATGACAGGTCTATATTATCGGTATCGAGTATCGTCGAGTGACACCTCACTTGATTTTTAGGTGAAAAAATATCGATTACGTCGGAAGTAAAGTTAAGTGACGTGGAAACTGTCTTTTGGCGGGATACCGATATCCATTAAGGTGTAAAGTGACTTGGTTTGACATGATGGTATAATAAAGTGAATTTCGAAAAGAGTAATACTAAATCTCATTTGAAAGAAAAAACAACTAAATGCTTGTCCCATAGAGAATTTTGTTCAGTTTGATGGTCTGATCATCTCCTTAAAAACCATCAGCATGTTAAGAAAGACACTGTATAAATCCAAATTATTAATTCTTAATAAAATATATGTAGGTATACAACGTGTTAATGAATAACGCAAAACTAGAAAGTAGTTTATTTCGAATCGAGAGCAGAATCGAATTATCATGGTTCCAACATAAGTAATTTTTTTCCAAATATTATATAAATTGTTTGTAAAAATTCAAATTTACTGAACTCGATCTCAACCCACCGCTCGGGCACTCTCAACCTACTTACTACCAAATCAAGATTCATAAAATGTATCAATGAGCACGTTAGCGCATTCATTTATTGCTGAAATGATAACTAATCATTTTTGTTTCAAAACTTTAAATTGTAGCTATCAAAATAATGAAATTATTGTTTCGATCTAATTATTTTGTTCTAAATCAGTTGGGGTGTATGAGGTTTTGCGTTTATTCATTAACACGTTGTATATACCTAGTCAAACTTTTTTATAGAATATGAAAAATTTGTTCCGAAAATACCAACATGTAACAGTTTTTAGAATTTAAGCAACTAAATCATTGGGAAATAAATGAATAATATATACGAAATTATAACACAGATTATCTTGTCCTGTTGAAAGTACCGTGATGGTCCAGTGGCGAGTAACCTTGCCGTGCAGCAGGTGATGGTTCGATCCTCGTCCATGCCGACTCGTACCAATGAGTTTTTCGTAATTTATGTACGATTTGTAACACCACTGGCTTTTCGGTGAAGGAAAACATCGTGTGGAAACCTACATGCTTCAATTCCGAGAAATGTATTGTACCCTCTGTCCATTATAAGTGTCGACGGGCCCACCCCCCGTCACACTGGACAGAGTTTCGGTACTACTGGTGAAACGTGGATGTTCCGAGGTCTCAGAATATCTCTGACTACCCCCTCGGGGAATATAGTCGTGAGCATATACATGCATGCATGCATGCATTGTAAGTACCGGAATCTAGCCCAGACTTGTGAATGTGTGTGAAAATACTTATGGGTAGAACTCTTAAAAGAAGGATCTCCATAGAGTCCGCATAAATTTACGATTGTAGTTAGGTAGTCTCTTTTGTCTTATGACGTACCCTTAATAGTAGAAGGAGATGGAACTATAGATATTTGTTTATGCGGCTGTCCACTTTTTTTTGAGCTAGTGTGTGTGAAAAGTGACCGTTAATATAAGGCCATATGTCACTTGGTGCCTTTTGTCCATACTACTTGACACCACACACTCAAACCTAAACGTCAAAAAAGTGGACACTTTACAATTGGTATGGCTCACTCTATTAGGTATAATCTCTTTGGTAGAACTATAAAAACATAAAATGTTAGAGTGTAAACTCTTTCTGTATCATTGTCTACTTTGACTATTTATATGTGGACTGGTTACGCGTGTAATTTTACTAACAAACATTTCTGCCACTTTTTGCGGGGGGCGAGGTAACATGAAATCCGCAACTTTGGATTTTATTCCCCATAAGTTTAGATTCTAATTTTGAATGTTAAAAATCATGAAAAGTAGTCTCGTGTGAACCCCAAACGTTCTAAGTTCGAAGTTATTATTTCGCAATTATAGGCTGTCTCGTTTAGTGATAAGGTGTAAAATTGAATGTTAATGCACAAGATCAATTGTGCTTATACCGTGGCAGAGGGGAAATACTACCGCAAGGCTAGTCCTTATAATAATTAGTCAAAGATTGTCTATGACAATACCTACGCGTATGTAAAGAAAAACGTGAGCTTTTGTTTTCGGTTGATTATGTAACTCCGTTCCTGTGAATACACATCACCTGCAATAAACGTTTTTCAATTAATCCTAATATAAAAACAAATAACAACACACATCTTTAATTTGATTCGAAACAGCACAAAATGGTTGTGACATGTTATAATAATTAGTCAAAGGCTTTAGTAGTCCAAGTATGTCAGATAGTGTATCTTTCAGATAAATAAAGTATATTTGCTAATCAGTATTGGCCAGAAAACTAAATAGGAATCGGAAAATCTCTTCGTCCTTATTTGGAATGAAGTATATTCTAAATAGATTATGGATAGGTTCATTCACATTATTATAAATTGTATATTATGCGTCCAGTTTTAATGCCTTTTGTCTTTTAGTATTTATGTTTTAATTTGTATAAATTTTTACAACAAGGGTGAAATATTTTATACCTGGGAGTTATAAAGGTTATAAAGTTGAGTTTACGACTCAGGGTATATTTATATTCCGACGGCTTATCTTTATGAATATTGCCTTCATCATTTACAAAATATGTCAGGTAGGTATCTAGTTGGTTAATTAAGTTAGTATATTATATCAGAAGTAGCTAAACATAACCAACGTGTCAATGAATTAACGCAAAACTAGAAAGCAGTTTGTTTAGAATCGAGAGCAGAATCGAATTATCATGTTTTCAACATAGGTAATTTTTTTCAAAATATTAAATATTTTGTTTATAAAATATTTATTCTTTTCATTTAAATATTTATTATAAAATATTATTTCACATAACAAAGACTTTAAGACTACAAGCATATAGATTACTTTCTAGATTGTTTCTGAATAATGTCACTGACTTTAATTGGTTAGTATTGAAAATATAACCAGACTTCGTTTGTATGGAGCGTGCCAACAGTAATATACCCTTAAGAAAAGTTTTATGGTTTCCAACGTAATATCAAGAGTCAACAGTCATGACAGTTTGTCACAGACAACACATTTGCCCGCACGTGGTTTCATTTCGTCAAGGATTATTTTTACGATGTTTGTTTCGACTTTTTCTACCAAAGTTCGTAAGCTTGATTAAAACAAGGAAAATAATATTCGTTTTTGTTTATTCTTCCCTTTCTCATACGGAAAGATATGCGGAAAACAAAAAAGTACAAGACGACATTCGTTCATACATAAAATTATACTATCTCACGTTGTTCGTAAAATATACCTTGCTTTTTAGGGTTCCCAAGTCAACAAGGAACCCTTATAGTTTCGCCATGTCCGTCCATCTGTCCGTCTGTCCGCGGCTTAGCTCAGAGACACTTGGTACTAGAAAGCTGTAATTTTACATGGATATACATTTATTCACGCCGACAAGGTGGTAAAATGAAATCTTGAAAAATATTTTTTTTAGGGTACCGTTTTACACGAGAAGTGGGGATGCAATTTTTTTTTCTCGTCTGTCCCATAGTGTGGGATATCGTTGGATAGGTTTTTTAAAAATATTGTGGGTGTGTGAAAACCATTTTTCGATTTAGGGATCCCTTAGCGAAATATTAAAATTTAAAGTGAACATTTTTGTTAGAGTCAAGTCTCAAAAATTCACGGCAGTTCGTATATAACGAATTTATAAGGAAAACTATCACCGATAAGTAAGCTTTACAAGTAAACGAGCAATAGTCGACCAATTTGTAAAATGTACTTTTTAGACTTTATTGGCCGTTAAACCGTAGTATGAAACAAAAAGCCCCCTTCTAAGTCCGTATATTGTGACGGGCAACTACGGAACCCTACCTTGCGCGTGGCCTGACACGAACCTGGCCGGTTTTTTATATTAATCACAACTTGATTCATTGCGACACGAGGTCTATTCGTCGGACGTCGAATATTCATTGAGTAACAAATGGATATTCGATAAATAGGGATCATAAAAACCTATCACCTGTTCCATTTCCTTATAGCGGCGGCGTTTTCTGTAGGCTGTAATTAATAAAAAATAAAAACTTGCCAGTGAAGGCCCTAAAACGCATTTAATTCTTGATAAGGGTAACAAATTGAATAAAGATAGCACGACTGTCGGAGACAGCGAGATCGTAAGTGCATTGCCGTGATAAGTCATGTGTAAGGACGTAAGATTTGTATGGCACGAGATCACAAAATGTAATATTGCATGTTAGTAGTATGCTCATAACAATTTGTTGGATTAATTTAAATCGTATATTAAGTTCACGACTATATTTCCCGAGGGGGTAGTCAAATATATTCTGAAATCTCTAATCATCCACCTTTCACCGGTAGTACCGAAACTCTGTCCAGTGTGATGGGGGGGGGGGGGGGGGGTGAGCCCGTCGCCACTTATAATGGACAGTGGGTACAATACATGCCTCGAAATTGAAGCATGCAGGTTTCCTCACGATTTTTTCCTTCACCTCCAAAAGCCAGAGTTACAAATCGTACATAAATTCCGAAAAACTCATTGGTACGAGTCGGCCTGGACGGGGATCGAACCGTCGCCTCCTGCATGGCAAGCAAGGTTACTCGCCACTGGACCACCACGGCTTTTGTCGGCTTGGGGAATATAGTCGTGAGCATTATGCTATGCTTTGCTGTGTATTAAGAGTTCTCGAGTGGCGACCGCGTACCGGAAAGCGCAGCGTGGGTAGGCCCCCCACATGGTGGACCGACGACCTGGTGAAGGCGGCGGGAACCCGTTGGATGAGGGAAGCGCAGGACCGGTCGTTATGGCGATCCTTGGGGGAGGACTATGTCCAGCAGTGAAGGTCCAGCGGCTGAGATGAAGATGATGATGATGAATTTAAATCGTAGTTTGAAACATTTTGAGCAACTTTAAACAATATTGTTTACAATTTGTGGTCTTCTAGAACTTAAATTAATATTAATTTACATTTCACAAAATAGTACAAATTTCTATAGTAGAGATAAATAGGAGAGATAAGACACAAAAGACTAAGACAGTAATTATGTAGCTCAAAGAAAATAGGGGTGCCGTGAATACTAGGAGGTTAAGACATTCAGCGAAGATACTGGCGATAACCTCTCAGTCCAGGGTTATTTTCTAGTTTTCTTTTGTTAGAGTTTTACCTACCTATTTCATTAATTGTTTGATTCTAACATCTCCTGCAAGTCCTGGTACTAATTGATGAATAGTGTAAAAGATGACATAATTTAAGAAAGGGGGATATTAATGCAGTTTCGAAAGAGGTTCAATTTTGGGATGACCCAAAATAATGGGATGAGAGAAAGAACATGATGATAACATTATTTACTAAACTATAAATAAGAAAGGATGACTTCAAAATTATTACTGAGCTTGATAAATGTGTAATTTTATATCCACATAATTCTTTCGTTTGGCCTTCACAACCACTTTTCAATGCAGTATCGGTGATGTTCGTAATCTCGAAATGTCAAAGGTATTTAATTTGAATATCATCTTTTATCTCATTCCCATACTTTAAATTTATCGATGAAATATCTATTTAGAGATAATGTACATTGTAAATAAAATTGTAATGTTACAAATAAATTTTCTTTTGCTTCGAAGATAAAAGGATAAGTTATAAAGATTAAGACTTTACTTTGCTAAGTAAGATAGTATTTTTAAAATATAATATTTCATAACGATGAAACAAATATAATACATGATGATTTTATAAATAACTTCACATAAATTATGCCTTCCATCACTTAAGTGGGAATTATACGTAAATTTTATATCTCACATTTTTGACGTATTTTTCTTACAAGTTTGTTTATGTACCTACTCTTCTTTTTGTTGTATACCTTCCAGGCTCTGTTAATATTTGTACATCAGATTGAAATATTATAAAACGTACCGGCCTTTTACACCAATGAGAGACTATAATACTAATGTTCCATTGTATAAGTCCGGCGTGTCGCTGTTTATAACTACAGTCAGATCATATCGATTATATCTTTTCCCATTTGTTACAATCTATTTTAATAATAGTATTTGTTACGTCGTTCGGTATATATTCGTATTTATGTAAATGATTGTTATTATTATAGTAACACACCGTAGACTCAAATATTACATAATATATTTTAGTAAAGTTGATCTTTTACTCTTTTTCGATAACTTTATCTATACGTGTAACATTGTATGAAATTGTGTTTACTTGTTCAGTTAATTTTAGTTCAAGACTTCGAGTTTTATTTTCGTACTTACTTTCTGAAATAACTTGATATTTGATATAAACTGCTTCAATATGAGCTTATAAAGCCCTTTATCCCGATGAAGTCATAATTTAGCGACAAGCAAAAGTTACAAAATTACTTCGCCAGATTTTCTACATGACTCTTAAGAAACTTTCTTCATATCTTGCTAGCTAATATTGAAGACAGATTTTTATAGCTATCATGTAAGTAGCTTTTGCTTTCTCACAGTAAATTAAACGCAGAACTTAGATCAGATAGTATAATATAATATTACTATCCTGCAAATCATAATATAAAATAAATAAATCTTACACCTAAACGCATAATCAATTCAGTAGACACAAAACATGAGCGGAAACAAGATGGTACAAATATTAAAATTAAAAAACCTAATAATGTAAATGATATATGATAATAATATACAAAATATTGCTCTTTTAAACATGTATCCATATATGATAGTAATTTCGTATACCATAAACACGTTGTTTCGAATTGTGGCCCATTTTATTGTCATATGTCACGGCATGAGGCCGTAAAAACCGTTAGTGCGCTATAAATTTTTGAGAAATTTAGTCAAAAATGATTTGCATATCACAACACTTGTCGCCTTTAACTAGAAAGTTGCGTGTAAACGAACCATCGTCTGTTTGGCTTATTAACGTTATTAATGTGTCTGTTAACTAGTATCTGTTTATCAAATATCGTGAAGTTATTTCTTATAATTTGGAAGCGTAAGTATCTTAATTAATTATTAGGTCTTAACAAAATTGCTGGCACGAAAAAAAGCGTAAAAAGCCAGATTTACACGGATCTTTTTTCGCCGTGCGGCTAAATACGATGTGAATGATATTGACTTTTTAGTTTGACATATCCTTGAAACATAACACGGTCATGAAGCAATGTACTTCAAATCGCACTTAGCGGCATAACGATAATCGACCCGTGTAAATCCTGCTTTATACTCAGTCTCTGACACTGCTCACAGTGACAACTTAATATTTAAACATGATAAAGCCCATGGATATAAACCAATGGTTGCAAATCCTCCTAACAAGCATAGATACACGAAAATTGGCCGTGGCGTTCGGTAAGTTTCGTCCTTCTTTCATAGTTACGTTTCCGTCGATGATTCCAACTTTACGTTTGTTCCTTTCTATCCAACGATGTAACATCAACAACAAAAAATCTAATTTTTGTTCCATTAGAAAGAGACAAACGTAAATTTGGAAATAATGGCGAAAATTTACGAAAGAAGGACGAACATGTCGAACATTGCCGCCCGCAAAGGAGTATTTTCCAGCTGTTCCACACAAACCTACTCGAGCCAAATGTATGCCTATATTTTTTCGCGATTTCGATGTTGGTCCCATAGAGAAAAGTGTTTAGTTCGATGATCTGATCATCTTCTTTAAAAACTGTCAACATATTAAGTTCAACCATGTTTTTTTTAACTAGCATTTGGTGAATTGTTAAGTTCATAATCAGTCCTTATTTATATTTGGATTTCAATTATTTTGAGTATTTTCCAGATTGTATCTGATTCATTAAGCAACATCATAGCTTAAGTCAATTCATTAAAATCCAAAGTACTTCCATACGCAGACTTTTAACATATTTTCCAAGTACGAATTAAGTGCGTATATGAAAGCTAACGACAAAGTTACCTTTTACAATTTGCTTTGCGGCCAGTCCCCTCTGTCAGACTAATGAGCATTACCTGTCCACAGTTTTGTACAAGCTTGTAAATGTGATTTTTGTGTAATTAGAACGGTTTGCCCTGTGAAAACGTCCCCATTTTAAAAGGGCGCTGTGTATTTGAACCTTTTTATACAGGAACTGCTTTTAGCCAGTTCGCACTTAATTGGCGACGAATAAATTATTAAAAAACTTGAAATGGTGTTATCAATATATGACTAGGATGAGATAACATTTTTGAAAGAGGATGGATAAAAAAAATGTGTCATGTGTTGTAAGGAATACATTATCATAAATCTACAGGTGTAGAATTAAATGTTTTACATATCGAAAATGGGTTCTTCAGACTATCAAACGTAACAACTTTTACTATGGAGCCAACATCGAAATCGCGAAACAAGAGTCTGCTGTTCCATATAAAATGTCAATAGCTATACTTGACCAAAATGCATGAAACCGATGATTTTTCCTCTTTATTTCAATGTTGGTCCCATAATCAAAGTTGCTCAGTTAGATGGTCTGAAGCACCCCATCTGCATTTTGGTCCATCCAGGTACCATTTGGTCTGGTCTGTCCGTTACGTCCAATTCCCAGATAATCAAATCTCCATAGGTATAGGTATTTACCGTTTAGTCTAATTCCCGTTTGGTCCAATACTCAGATAGTAAATAACGCATTTGAAGCTCTATTCACATTACGACGGACGGGCACAGACGGACGCAGAGGGTGCATTGTAAAATAATACCATTTCGATACAGATAGAGTTGACAGAGAGAACGCCCATACGGGCCCCATGGACGGATGACGGAGCTTTCTCCGGGGACTCTATCGGTATTGAAATAGGTATTATTTTAAGTTGTACTTCCCGCGCCCGTCCGCGCTCGCTCGTCGTAATGTGAATTGAGCTTAAGTTTACATCTCATAGCAAAGTCATAACAGTTTCCAATAATTTATTAGACATTATTTCTCTAAATTTATAGTATCATGTCCATCCTTAGATCAGTATCAACACTTAGTTTGTGCATTGTAAAATCACATTATAACCTATCGTAGTTTAAGGCAACCTACGCGATCGATTTGCAACGCGTCCCACGCAGGAAACATAAATCACAAATCAAACACAGCTAACGAACGTTATTCAAACAACGAAATCGAGTTTTACCAATAAAAATGCATGAACTATGAAACAATAGTCGAGCCCTCCATCATACTTCAATTTGTCAAAATGTGTCAGTGTAACACTATTTGCATTTCCTAGTTTGTGGGAATATTTCTCATATTCAGAATGAGGGTTTTCCTAAAGTCAGGAAAAGAAATGGTACCAAATGGCTCGATAGATTGCATTGATGCGAGATGGCGCACAACCTTGCTATTAATAAAAACCTGCCAAGCGCATGTCGGGCCACGCGCAGGGTAGGGTTCCGTAGTGGTCCGTAACAATATACGGACCTAGAAGGGGCTTTTGGTGTTATACTACGGTTTAACGACTAATGAAGTCCAAAAAGTATATTTTACAAGTTGGTAAAGATCCAGTAACAACCGTTTAGCTGGCAGTTCACTTTAAAGCTTAATATTTCGCTAACGGATTCCTGAATCGAAAAATTATTTTACACACCCACAATATTTTTAAAAGACGTATCCAACGATACCCCACACCATGGGAAAGACGAGAAAAAAAAATTTCATTCTGACTTCTCGTGTAGCCTAAAACGAGGTACCCTAAAAAATTATATTTTTCAAGATTTTATTTTACCACTTTGTCGCTGTGATAAATATGTATACCCATGTCAAATTACAGCTTTCTAGTACTAAGCGTCTCTGAGCTAAGCCACGGACAGGCGGACAGACGGACGGACGGATATGGCGAAACTATAAGGGTTCCTTGTTGACTACGGAACTCTAAAAAATACAAAAAAATGTTTTTAACTGACTGCGCCAGAAGGAAGATCGAACGCAACGGATGGTCATAAGGAGGTGCTTCAGACCATCTAACTGAGCAACTTTCATTATGGAACCAACTTTGAAATAAAGAGAAAAAAATCATCAGTTTCATACATTTTGGTCAAGTAGCTATAGCTATTAACATTTTATATGAAACAGCAGACTCTTGTTTCGCGATTTCGATGTTGGCTCCATAGTGAAAGTTGTTAAGTTTGATAGTCTGAAGCATCGAGTTTGTTTTTCGAGCGTATGTATGTATGTATGTTTGTGTGTCTATTTCTTTGGCACACCCTATAGCCTAAACAAGCTCTTTCAAATCATAAAGATTTATGATTTGAAAGAGCTTGTTTTTCTCTTTTCAGTTAAGTAAAAATTGTTTATGGTCGGGTTTTTAAATAAGCAGCAAACATAAAAAGACAGCAGTGGACGATGATAGGCTGATGATGATGATGAAAAGACACTTGTCTTAACGGATGCGTCTAAACCTGTGACGTGCATTTATTTTAAATTACCATCTTCGGACCTGACCTACGCTCATGTCTCGCTTTCTAAGTAGTCAAAAATTTTTACTTCGTGTTTTAAGTGTGTATAATAGTATAAAAATAAATGTGCAGATTTTTTTCCAATAAGCTTTTAAGACCGCGATAAATGCTACATTTAAATTTGGGTCTGTTCCTAACGTGATTTTTTTAAATGTAGATATATTTCTAGGCTCAAATTTGATCGGTGTGATATACAGAAAAAAAATCTTAATGAGTTCCGGGTCAAACCGTAAAATGACTGAACTATAAGTTGAAACTAGGAGACAGTCAGAAAACTCCCCATTGACGCCTTTCAATGAATATTATATTGCGTGCTAAAAAAGTAAAAAAATAGGGGGTGAAGTTTCAAAAAGACTGCGCCCGCAGGCTATCACTGCGACAAACCGACAAACAACGTTGTTTTGTTGAACGTTGACGTTTTTACTAAAGTTGATATCGTTTTTCCTTTGTTTCGTTTATTCACGTGCTTATTCGAATGGAATAACTCGACGCAGATATTCGTATGACACTGGCTTAGTTTGCGTTTGGTTTAAAATATCGTGCCTATCACGGCTTTTGCACGCGTTTCTACTACTACTTGTTTACTATCAGTTACCCGCTGCATGCTGTTTGCAATATGTGTATTTTTTGTTTATGGCAATATGGCCATATTAAGGGTATATTACTGTTGACGCGCTCCATACAAACGAAGTCTGGTGATATTTTCCAAACTAACCGATTGAACTCAATGAAATTTTGCAAAAGCAATCTAGAAACTAATTTCTATGCTTGTATCGTGTCAGATTTTCCTTAAAATGTACAGTTTTAAAGCTACAGTGCCTCAAATATTTCCATACAAATCTTAAATTAATCCTAGCATTGAAACTGTATATTTTAACGAAAATCGGACACGATAGAAGCATAGATATTTGTTCCTAGATTGTATCTGCAAAATTTCATTGAGTTTAATTGGTTAGTATTGAAAATATCACCATACTTCGTTTGTATGCAGCGCGCATTTACGCATTCGGAATAAACTTCTCTTAAATGAAAATCAATTTTAATGTTGCAAGCATACTGGTCAATACTGGGGACTCAGAAGAGGCGACATAAATTCTAAGTAAATAGGCTAACCTAACTAACTTGTAAATATTTTTTATGTCGCTGTCCTGCCGCTGCCATATTTCATTAAGATCAGTTCAGCTGTGAAAAGGTAACAAATAATACAGGGTGTAAGGAAAAGGATCATTAACCTTTATACCACATTCTCTATCCATCAAACTGGACAACTTTTAGTATGGGAACAAACCAATCAGAACAAAAACATTTGAGTCGTGTAGGCGCTGCAGTTTAGTATGGAACAGTTGGTATTTTTTTTGTTCTGATCGGTTTGCTCCCATAGTAAATATTATTCAGTGAGATGGGTAGAGTATGTGGTTTAAAGGTTAATGATACTTTTCTTAACATCCTGTATAGATAGACTGACACATTTTCGCATTTATAACAATAAAAATAGGAATTTAGCAGAGCTTTCAAGATTTATTTAGATTCATAAGACATAAATTTCTTGTGAATTAAATCTAAAAATCAAAAGATCAAATAAATTTAATTACGTTTTCTGCTCAAGCTTTTTATAATCTAGATAGATAATGAAATCTACTTTATTTCATTTTCTACATTAGATTCAAAATTTGAAATAAACTTGAAGCCTGTAATATACTATAGACAAATTCACGTGCTTTTGAATTTTGAAGGTTATCCAATAAAAGAGACATCGCAATTAGTTCGTGCAACATGTCGATTGAACATCTGCATATTTATTGGAAACCGCTTGTATTGCAGTGAAAAATCAAACCGAAAAATTCTGAAATACGAATAAAATCTTACTGGAGCTTTTAAAAATGCACCCCATTTCACAATTTTAAATCATAACAATTAAACACACGGAAGGGAAGTTATTCCAGAGGGTGCATTCTTTACTCTAAGTGTAGAAAATAATTTTCCTGTCCGAGCTGCTTCTTGAAATTAACCTCTAGCGACCGTTAAATAAAGTTTAGTTTCTATCGACGAAAAATTGGAAGGTGCGATCTGCTTTTCAAAAGTCGCTTGAGTTATGATCCGACGAATTTTTAGTAGCAATTGCTTGCATTCCAAACTTACGCGCGCTGAAATATGCCTTCTATGCTTCCCTCAGCATCTCTGCGTTGGGTAAGGGTTTCGATGGTAGTACATAGTGGCTATTTTTGTTTGCAGTTCGTGGACAAAGCGTGTTGATAATTTGACGTTTAATGAAGCGAACCCACTGCGTCGTCTCCGGCGGAAGCTGGTAGAAAAATGCCAGCAGTGAATGCAAATTTTCCCCGTTATTGTTTGTCCTATTGTCTGGTTTATGGAGCGAAATGAAATATACTTCTTTCTAGATTTATTTTAAGAGCAATGAATAGTTTATGTCCGCGATCGTTTATTTTGTGGGCCAGAAACGGAAATTTGATTGAAATGAATTGTTTGCGTTTTTCAATAGCTTTTTGATGGACGATGTTAGTGTCGAATATTGTAGGTAACTTTTATTTGAATATTGTTTTATTTATGTGAACACGAAATAGTTTAGCTATTTTCTTTGACATGTCCGTAAGTTGATAAGGAAACAATATCTCCTTTGATATCTTTCAGTTGCGTGGGTTTACCGCGAAAATGGGGCCAGCAAAAATAGGCCTGTTTGTTCCATTTACTGAGGTGTTTCGCCTATCTACACAATAACAGGCATTCAATACTTCCGCAAAACAAAAATCTATATCCATTCCATCACTTAAGATAAGCATTGTTCTAAAAACTCCTATTTTGTCGACTCACGTCGTCGACCGCTAAGTATGGCTTGAAATTCTTAATATCTCCGCATGGCGGTGTTGTTGAACCCAAAACATTTTAATTGTAATGGAGATTAGCAGTTATCTGATTCGGGCTAGCGTGCGCATTAGTAATAACATATTTATTTTGTTCGTTTGACAGCTGTGGGCGGATAGATAGGAGATAACGCGAGCACGAGGCCTCTAATGCGAACTAGAATGCTATAACACCTCAATGCAACTGGTCTTCAATTATGGTAGTCTTTTGTTTTGGTAATAGCTCCCAGCTATTCGAAACTTTATTGAGTACAAAGAAATGGGTAATTTTTAATCCTATTAGTTAAGTTAATCATAGATATAGAGTTTCCTTCTTAATATGCTGAAACTTTTATAAGGGGATGATCAGACCATCAAACTGAACAACTTTCTCTATGGCACCGACATCGAAATCGCCAAAAAAAAACAGCAGCAGTTTTGTACGGAAGAGCAGATTTTTTTTCGCCCTGTAGAATCTTTATTGTATTATATTTGTCACGATCGATCTATGATTAGATTCTCAACTTTGGATTAAAATAAAGGAAAAATGTAATTTCATCGTCCATCGTGCGTCTACCGATATCTCGAGTCACTTCTCTCACATTAACTGGATTCCCAGCAGAATTCCCTTCGACACCACAGCAGCAGGTCATTAGAAAAACTGCATTTCATGCATTTAATAACGTCGTCAGTGTGCACCCCATGGAAAAAATCTATTAACGTCAGGACGAACGTTTTAATAATCAATCTAATTCAACCCCGTGTGAATGAAAATCATTTTTCGTCTTTAAGGAAGATGCCTAAAGACGAAAGAAGAAACGGTGCACATTTGAATATTCTATTTGTAGGATTTTGCATGATTTTAATATTTATTGTTCAAGTTTTAATTCGATTTGGATGAGTTTGGCTCTAGACAAGAAAGAGTGGCATAATGGGCCGAAGGCTTATACCCTGCAGTGAGTGGACAAAAGCTGCTGTTGATGATGAAGTTATATTTAATTGTCTCTTATTTTGTTTTTTCATGTGCAGTGCGGATTTCTACTTGTAGTTTTTTAATAGTTTCGTTGTACGTATTGGGCTAATAACATACAATTTATTTTTTATTTTATGCTTATTCATTTTTATAACGAAAATTTTCTAAAAATATATATTAAAGTTGGTAATTGATTGAGTTTATTACGTATTTATTTGTAAAAATCCCTTTTTTCGTCTTTATTCGTTATTAAACTACACTCGAGAGCAATGAATACGGGTCACCAACAACATAAACCTTATATACAACGTGTTAATGAATTAACGCAAAACTAGAAAGTAGTTTGTTTAGAATCGAGAGCAGGATCGAATTATCATGGTTTCAACATAGGTAATTTTTTTCAAAATATTAAATGGATTTAAAATTTACTGAACTCGATCGCAACCCACCGCTCGGGCACTAAAAAACCAAAAATACTTTTTATTTAAATAAGTTATGTCGGTGACCCGGATTCATTTCTCGCGAGTGTATTATAAATCGCTAGTAATATAGATTTTTTTAGGCAACCTATTGATTGAAATAATAGCGAATCTTTTCTAGCGCATAGCTAGGAAAGAAAACTTTGTGCAAATAGAAACTAAGGTTTTCTATAAAACAAACATAGACTAACGTATCCCGACCCGACAACAACGCGAGTAATTGTCGTCCAATGAATTGCGCAATGCGAGAGGAATTTTCAGTCGAGACTCAAACGCTTAATGGGTACAAATCATTGCAAATTGCATTCCTGGGACAGTAAGCCTCGAACAAAGTGGGATGACGTTTTTAATTTGTACGGATATTGAACTGAAAGGGAAAAGAGGATATTCAAATCGAAAACCAACAAAACACTTTTTTGCGTAAATTGAAAAGCAGTGTAAGTATTTTTGTTTTTAAACTGTTTTATTTTTTAAATGTTATAAGCACCTTTAAAACACAATATAGACAAAAAACAGGCTAAATGCATGTCGGGCTTGCACAGCGAGGATTCTGTACCATAATTTAAAAAAATCTCCGGTATCCTTAGCACGAGCTCGACACACACTAGGCCGGTTTTTATTATTTTTTTATTTATTATAGATTCTAAAATTTATAACTTACTCTATAATCACAACAAGTTTGACGCTTGTATGTATTGCCGTTAGTACTCTTAATTTTTTACTTTTGGTTTTCTTTTATTAGTAGTCAGCAAATTTAAAAAAAAACCTAAATATTCTGTGAGAATTTCAACCTAGCTATTACGGTTCAAATGAGACGGACAGCATAGGCTTAGTAATATGGTCCCTTTGGCACTCTTTGGGCACGGAACCCTAAAAAGATAGTGTCCTATCACTTGATACGTATGTAATTTCATTCTGAATCCTTTTTGCCTAAAGATGACTTTGCCGTATTTACACTCGAAAGTGTTTCTGAAAACAAACAAAAAAAACTGTTACAAAAGTTTCGTTATGTTTATGCAAGTTACAAATAAGATAATTACATTTTTTTCGCTACACCCGTCAATCCTCATCAAACCTCTTTTAATATCTGAGCGTCCGATTTTTGATAAAAAATTCCTTTACACCGTCCAATCAATCGCAGCTTTTAATGGACTGTATTTAGAACTAATGGAATTTTCATAGAGCTATTAAAATAATAGACACGCGAAGTTATTTTCATAACTAATTGGGTTCGAAAAATTCACCTTTATTCTAACTATTTACTTAAATAATATTTAAAGGAAGTTTGACAAATCGGTTGAAATTAAAAGCATTTACCTAGTAGTCAATTGCATATACGTTCATTAATGTTAATCCTCCATCAAATCACTTGCTAGCTTTTACTACATCAACAAGACAAAAAGTGACAAATAGAGATTTAACTTTAATGAAGAGTCAAGTGGCAGGTGTCACGATTACTTGTCTCGCGTGGTGTTCGCACGTTGCGTTTTTGTCTGCCACGAGGCTCAGGAATCCTCAATCTCTTCTTGTTCTTGATCAAAAACAATCCCTGAGATTGGGATAGATACTCCCACAAACTACTTGACATTGGCGGAAATGCAGTGCTAACGCACAAGCAAGAGTCCATTAATTATAAATTTAAAAAAAACTTTAATGAATGTACGTGCAACTGGCAGTACGGCTATTTATAATTAAGTAAATTTAGCTCGAAAACCTCAGTATAATCACGAATCTTTTTTGGAAGAATATCCTAAAAAACTGAAATTAATGTTTAACTCTTCTAACAGATTTAGAGACTTGCACTTCTCTTCCGTCGAGTCGATGGCATTTCATTGAGTTTTAACTTGTCATCGTAGTGAATTTGCCAGTATTCGAGACAGCTTTAGCAATTTATTCTTTTACTTTTAACTGGATATTAAAAATGATGTACATTTAATGAAAGACAAAGTTGCTTTATTTCTAAATAACTAAACAAAATAAATTGTTAAATATTTTATAGAAATAAATAATCTCTTTCTCTAATTTTTATAATGTTCTTTTTGAAAAGTCTTGGTAGGACTGTTTACGATGGTTCCGTCTTCCGTCTTACGTTTTTAGGGTAAAAACGGGACTCTAATACTAAAACTACGTCGTCCGTCCTACCTATTTAGAGCTGTATCTTAGTTAGTATCTTCTCGCTCTATTTAAAAACGAATCAAACTTAGTGTGATCTTAGAGCAAACTCTACAGTATAACAAAAAATCATAAAAACCGGCCAAGTGTGAGTCGGTCTTGCGCTAAAGGTCCCTAAGAAAAAAGTTTTTTTTGTAAGTTAATATGTTGTGTTGTGTACGGAAACCTCGCGAGTAGCCCGACTCGCACTTGACCGGTTTTATTTTAAATGTGTTATTTAAAGATCTAATTTACTTTTTAAATGATATATCCAAACTTGTACGTATTAGTAAGTTAAATTTGACATTCGGGTGAAAAAGGAATCTGCCCAAACAAGAATACCCATATGGCCAAAACGGAATCCGTTTTAAAGGCAGAAGTCCGGCGAAAAGGGACTACCACTCAGTTGCAGAAATGCTCATTAAAATTAATCGTCCATTAAATATCTTGTTGTCACATTTTGCCTTGTTGACGTAGTAAAAGCAAGCAAAAAATTTAATGCATGATTAACTTTAATGACCGTTTCTGCAACTGAGTGTACATCTACAACATTTTGAAGCATACTAGAATCTGCCGCCCTTATCATAATCATCGCAATCGACATTTTTGGGCATATTGAGTTATAGGCATATTCGGAATCAGCGTAAAGAGATCTTGTTGTCACTTTTTGCCTTGTTGACGTTGTAAAAGCTAGCAAGAAATTTAATGCATGATTAACTTTAATGAGCGTTTCTGCAACTGAGTGTAAATCTACAACATTTTGAAGCATACTAGAATCTGCCGTCCTTATCATAATCATCGCAATCGGCATTTTTGGGCATATTGAGTTATAGGCATATTCGGAATCAGCGTAAAGAGATCTATAAGCATAACTGATGAAAATCTTAAAAACTTTTTAATATTTTCATCCAGCATATATTATCCAGCATTAGAAAACTGACGAAACTATTAAACTTTTAAGATTTTCTGCATTACAGCAATCCTATTGGAGTATGGGTTTAAATTAGGTTTTGCTAATAAGTAATCAACCGTTGAGTATCTGATAGGCTTAAATTGAATCACCTTCGTATTTGATTGAACGCTGGTCACTGTATCGGTCCTATTAGAAACAAATTAATTGGTTTCGATCTGATATCTACTTATATGCTTGCGTTACTCGTTTCAAGATGAATTAAACTGATAAGCTTTAACAATAAGGTAGTAGGTAGTATCGAAAATGGTGATTAGTATCGAATGTGTTATAAAATACTTAGAGTAAATCATTTTCAAAATATTGTTTGTTATACTTTTTATACAGGTCCAACATATTACGCAGACAGTTTTTAAGAGGTTGATCAGACCATCAAACTGAACAACTTTCTCTACGGAACCAACATCGAAATTGCAAAAAATAAATCAGCTGTCCCATACATTTGGAGTAAGTTTGCAGTTTTGTATGGAACAGCAGTATTTTTTTTCGCAATTTCGATGTTGGTCCCATAGAGAAAGTGGTTCAGTATGATGGTCTGATCATCCTCTTAAAAAAGTTTCAGCATATTAAGAAGGACCCAATATAAAATACCTAATTTCCTATGAGTTGTTTTGTCCCACTGCTGGGCAAAAGATTTCCATGCAATCTCAGGTCGTCAGGTGAATCGTCATTGTCTAATTTTATAGCATCACCGTGAATTGACAAACCAGCTGGATGAGGAAGGCGGAGGGCAATGTGACTCGCCTTGGGAGAACCCTGTGTTAATTTATAGAAAATAGCATGCTGATAATGATAATGGTGATGATGATTACAACACTGTAATAAAAGTAAACAATACTTCTTATTAAAGCCTAAGCTTAAGCGAAAAAGAAGCTCAAAATGAAGCGGCCTGGAGACTCAGTATGAGGCAAGCCTACACCGTAAGTATAGCATGTAGAATCCCACTGCTGGGCAAAGGCCTCCTCTCACGAATAAAGGTGAGAGGGAGTGGGCCATACTCCACCACGCGGGCCCAGTGCGTGTTGGTGGAGGCAAGTTAGTCGACAATTTGCTGTCAAAGAATTTTCAAGCCGCCTTTATAAGCCTCTGACCTGGCTCAACGAATAGTTATAACGCCATCTGACGGAACTATCCGAGACCAACTGCTTGACGTGCCTTCCGAAGCACGGAAACGCTCGAAATGAAATACCACTAAACGGTCACCCATCCAAAAACTGATTGGTCCTGACGTTGCTTAACTTCGATGATCGTTTCCAATACCGAAGCTACACTACGCCAACAAGCGCTTCCTTCACCGTATAATGGGAAAAGGCGAGAGAAGACGAATACTTCTTATTCAATGTTACTCATATTATCAATCACAATTTTGAAGATGTTTTTCAATTAATCGATTTGATGTTTAAATGTTGATTCACGATCTAGAGTCAGTGGGGTGTCCGTCCGCATGGCACTAACACGTCGATTTAACGCTACCTTTTTAATATTCTCGTAAGAATAAGTGGCAATCAAATGTAAAGGTTATTTTAATATGCAGTAAAATTTGAAATCAATTTCTTTTTAAGCAATAAAGATGCTTTTTAGTGGGCTTCCAGTGAATCATTGAGCATTTTTCCAAACCCGAGTATGATTTGTTTGGTATGAAGTGGGTAAGGTCTCAGCGAGATATGTCGTAAATCAGAATATGTGACGTCCTTACGATTCCTGCAGCTGCAAGATCCTCGAAAAGTAGTGTCATACGTACAATGAAACGAGGATTTTTGAATATTTTATAAGCATTTTCACGAAGAACGGCATAAAAAAGTCATACATACGAAAAATGTTGTAGTTTAATAAGATTTACTCTACGTTGGTAAAAGTATGTTACTAGTAAAATACTAGATGATTCCGTCCTTTTTACCCGACTGCGACAGAAGGAGGGTTATGTTTTTCGATCGTATGTATGTATGTGTGTATGTATGTATGTATGTATGTTTGTATGTCTATTTCTTTGGCACGGCCTACAGCCTAAACGGCTTGATGGATTTTAACGTATGGGGTGTCATTGGATTCGTTAAAATCGTGAGAGTGACATAGGGTATATTATTTCAAGATGGCGTCTACGAATTAAAAAAGAGAGGGGGAATAAACAATTTTTTTTTTTGTTAAAAATTACAATATGGGTATCAAATGAAAGCTAGTGATCAGACGATTCCAAATAAATAATTATTATTGTACTTTTATGTTACCGTTTCGACACAAGACTAAAAAGTATGAAATAAACTAAATTATTAAGATAAACAAAAAACCCGACTGCATAAAAAAACTAAAGCTGTTATAGCTGATTAGTGATTTTAGAGCTTGTTTTTCTCTTTTCAGTTAATAGTTTTTTTATGCAGTCGGAAAAAGTCAAAAGTCAAAGGATTTTTGTTTATCTTAATAATTTAGTTTATTACTACTACTTATACATTGTTTTAATTAATCAGTGCCTACATACATCTATTCCTTTAGTATTGTACTACTGTGTACTGTTATCCGAGATTTCATTAACGCGTAGAATTAAATTCCTATGTTCTATATACCAAATTTTATTAATATCGATACAGCGGTTTAGCAATGAAAACATAACAAAGAGACACTGATCGTATACAGGGTGAAATTGATATCATTAACATCCTTTTAAACTAAGAGTCTACCCATCAAACTGAACAACTTTTACTACTGGAGCAAACCGATCAATGCAAAAAAAAACAGCTGAGCCGAGTTGGCATTGCAGTTTAGTATGGAACAGCAGATTTTTTTTTTGCTCCGATCGGAATTTGCATCAAATCTTATGTTTCGATTGATTTGATCCCATAGTAAAAGTTGTTCAGTTTGATGGGTAGACTCTTAGTTTAAAAGGATGCTAATGATATAAATTTCACACTGTATATTCATTTGTAATATTACTATGAATTGCTTCTGAAAACATACCACCAGCCAAATGCGTAACATCAATTTTCGTGCAAATATTTTCCGTCCGTTAATTTGTCTGTAAGCGATACTTTCTACAGCGTACAAGTTCTCACACAGATCAATGTACTATCGGCTAGAATATACAAGCAATTTCGGCCATAAAGAGAAGGCCGTACGGTTTACATTAGAATGAAGGTTCATGATTGATTGCGTATTAGCTGTGTGAGTGGATCACCCGAGAGCGATCCATGTAAGTAAATACGCCACCAGTTAGTAATTTGCTTTTACTCCCAAATTCCTCTTTCCGTATACATCAATTGAACAAAGACAGCCTGATTGAATAGTAACACAATACCAGAGGAAGTGATGCCAAACATTTCTACAACACGATATTTTATTTCAATTTTGTCTTTGTCGATTGGTGCATGAAAGTGTTTGGCCGACTTCCTCTTGATTTACATACGATGACCCGGTTGCTGTAATGGTTACTAGACTGCTAAACTAGGACTCTGGGTTCGAATCCCGCTTTTGTCATGAATTTTATTACGTTTGTGCCGTTGTTGTATGGTTTCCGTAATAAAAACCTAGTAGCTAACGATTGGGATCATTACAATGTTTTTGCTTGTGAGCATTACCTCATTTATTTATAAACGCACGACTATAATCTCTTTCAGGTTGGTCAGATATTTGCTTTTTTATCACACATTTTATTTTATAAAGGTAGACGGTACCTCGCGTCGTGTTATGCGAACCTCTCAAGAATGTAAGAGAGTGCAATTTACTAAAAACAAACGCCCCTGTCTCACAATTTGAACGAATCGCTTAGCGAAAACATTAGCCACGGCTCAAAGGCTTTTCAACGCAAATTGTACGTGAAATTCGACAGGCAACGCTTTTGGTTTCGAAAATCAGGGGCTGATATTGTATACTTGCTTTAAACTTAGATTGGTTTTAGAAGATTGTTGTTTTGTAGCTGGGATTAGTAATGTTTCAAAAGGCTTTACCTTACAGTTGGGGAGATACATATCGGAGCCTAAATGAAGGAACATTTAAACAAAAGCTCTCTGCGATCTCAAGAGTAAAAGATTTTGGAGTTTTCAAGATTAAAATTTTACTTGTCAAATAATTTAAATAATTCAGAATCAATAAACAATACCGGTAAGGTTTCTTAAAATTTGATTCACCATGTGATTTTGGCGAAAACTGTCCTTTGTATGTGTTAATTTTAAGGATACGCAGTATTATAGTGGGCAAAATAAGGTGGCTAGCGACCTATCACCTCACTTTTTGACATGCGTTATAATAATCTACCGTCCTGAAAATTAGACATTTTAACAGTGAATTTTGTCGTTACCTAAGTATCTGATCAATATTGTCGTGAGTTTACGTATATTACGTACCTAAGCGGATCGAATTATGTTCGGCGTCTTCAAAGTTCATATATTATGGTTCATTCCTGTGAAAATCCATTTTCAAACAAAAACATTGTTTACTTCCTTTTTTTCCAATGCAGCGACAGCTAAGATATACAATATTAATTCACTAAAAGTATTAGGTACATAGATTCAGTAGTGTGTGTAACTAAAAAGAGTGACCGCCGACCGCATCAATATCGCAGACAGCATTCGTAAGACCCTACATGGGTCTGAAAGGATTTTGGCTTTGCAAAACACAGGTTTGATTCAAGGCGCGATCTCTAAAGATCAAAATCTCGTCTATACACTATTAGTCTATTACAAATTACAAGGTAGGGTCGACTTACTTGGTGGGCGTATCTGAGTGTTTGCTTTGATCTTTGTACGTCTCTGAATAAATACTTTTATCGATATTGACACAGTGTTGAGTTGCGTCTACCGAATGACTATTGAATGCTTTTTTTTCATATCTCCGGTGGCCCTTAACAAACAAGAGTTTATTGTTGGGTATTGTCTTTCGTTGTAGAAACTATGATGCATGATTATGCACATTCTTTTGCATATTAAAACAATCATGATTTCTTTCTATTCGCTATTTATTTCTTTAAAAGACTATTGATACCAAAACCTACCTATCTAAGTTAGTAAAATATCTATACAACGTGTTAATGAATAAGCGCAAAACCTCATACACCCCAACTGATTTATAACAAAATAATTAGATTGAAACTATAATTTCATTATTTTGATAGTTAAAATTTAAAGTTATTCGCAGTTTACGTTTTCAGGCAAAAATTATTTGTTATCATTTCAGCAATGAATGAAAGCGCTAGCGTGCTCATGGATACATTTTAAGAATCTTCTTTTGGTAGTAAGTAGGGTGAGTGTGCCCGTGCGGTGGGTTGAGATCGAGTTCAGTAAATTTTAAGTTTGACAAACTAATCATTTAATATTTTGAAAAAAAATACCTATGTTGAAAACATGATAAATGTTTTCAACATAGGTAATTTTTTTCAATTTCGATCCTGCTCTCGATTCTAAACAAACTAATTTCTAGTTTTGCGTTAATTCATTAACACGTTGTATATTATCAATACAAGTCCAGGCTAGATTCTGGTACTTTCAAATGATAATTTGTGTGACAATGTCCAAGATATTTTTTTATTTATCATTTGATTTTCTCTATAAATTTCCAAATAATCATAAACGTGTAATAAATAATTGATTCCATGAACAGACATTATTTCTATTTCGTCTGTTCCAACTTTAAAAATATATTTACGAGTCATCAAATCACAAATATTGCTATTATACTTGATTTAAAATTAATAGATTTTCGGACTTACACGCGTCATTTGAAAATAATACCAAAGTCATTGAAAAGTGGAATAAAAAATGTTTCTTTGTGCGTAACAGACAACAAATTGAGACATCTTTACAATTCACATGGCGGAAACGAATTTAATTTATCGACGTCTCATTCAAACTGCGAACGTCTCGATGCGAACGACAATTACAAAATCACAAACTTACCCTAACATCTCATAAAGACTTTGTTGCCATTCAATACAGTTCAAAATAGAAAGCTTTACTCCAAAACAAACTTGGAAAAGCCATTACTGAAGTGACAGAACTTAATAGGACTTTAACAAATAGCTAAACATTTTGTAATTCGAAGAACATCTTCAATGTAGTTTGTTTAACAAAAGATGGGCAGTCTCCTTATTGTTCAGAATTTCGTCCCAAATGTCAACAGCTGTCTTTTTTTGTTCCTGGCGAACTTGAAATAGATATTTGTTCAACTAGCCAGAAAATCAGTAGCTATTGTGTTTTTATGAGAAAGGTGGTAATAAGTTTGTTTGGATAATAGAATTTGGTTTGGTCTGTGCATATTGCACATTTTACGTAACATTTCTATTTATAGTAGAACCATTGGTTACGGTTTGCAAAGATTGTATTATTGAGATATGCAACGGACGCAATGACGATTCGATCCTTTAGTGATTATAATGAATATCCGTCAAAGTAAATTAATATTTAGTAATTAACTCAGGAACATGCAAAATACTCAGCGACTACTACTATTGTTATTAAAGTGGTATTAAGCGGAGTAGGTACATTATTTTATCTTGTTGAAATGATTTCTGACAGGCAATAAACTTTCTCGAGTGGTGATGTCATAATGGTTTGTTGGATAGCAGATACGAGATGGACTAATAATGACAATCTGAAGCGTGATGCATAAAACGCCAAATTGTTTATAATGGAACTCATTTGTCTAGAAGACGTCCTCCCTGTTTTATGGTTGAATGGTGATAATAATGTTTTTTAAACAATTTTACTACCCTTGACTATATTTTTAAGCGTGCAGTTTTAACAAGGTTTAACTTAGACATATTGAATGTTTAAGGAGTAAAAAATACGAAATATAGTAATGTTTACTAAACAATCTAAACTATTTAAAGAATATGATAACACAAAGATTGTATTAACAATAAATATGGAGAAAATTGCAATATCTGCCTGGCGAGTGCAGGCTATTTGCATAGGGAAGTGAATGCACTGAAACTGCCTTCGCTTAGAATTTAATAAAATTTCTCAACGCATAGCTGTGTTTATTTAATAAATAAAATAAATATTATAACGCTGAGTATATGGAATTAGAAGAATAAATTATAACAGATATATGAAGATATTAATAGGAAAATATGGTTAACTAACGTGATTCTTTTAAATAATGGATGTCACATTTCTTCCAGGAGTGGTTCAACCACAGGCTCAATCTGATTTGTAATAGGAATCTTCGATGAAGGGAAAAATCATGAGGAAACATGCATAATACTGACAAATTTATTCTAATGCGTTTGTATGTCCTAGACTAAGAAGTATCACCTTAACAGAGTGGTGGCCTAGATTAGGCAAAAAAGGAGTGGACCGTGGCCGGGTGCATTTGTGATATTAAGAGAAATTTTGGTATAATTTAACGCGATTGACACAAGACAGACAGAACATGACACAGACAGAGTTCTGAATAAAATCTATGTAATACTTAAAATTTTCACTCAGTTATTTAAAACGTACACTGGGACCATATCCTGTCGGAATTTGATTTTTTTTAATGCTATAAATATAAGAGAAACTGGGATTTGGATATCAAATTCAAATTACATACCGTAGAATCAGCGTCGTTTTGAAGCCGGTAGGTTTTATACCATCATAAGTACAATCGATTGGCATTATAATTATGTTACAATAGTTGGGATGTAAAGAAGCTAAAACATACATACACACCAAAGCCCGCCACACGCTCCAATTCATATATCTTTTCATACACAGTCGGTCGAGGTTTCTATTGAGGTTAATGAGCAATTTAATTCTGAACTATCATATACAGAGCTTTACGTGAAGTGTATACAGAGCCTATAACTTTATTAACCCGTAGCCGTCGCGGACAGTAGCTGACTGATGCCGCCAAATGAGAGATATCTCTCAGTGAAATTAGCATTCATAAGCCAACTCAGACGACATAAATTACTTGGAATATTTGACCTTATAAGTATTGCGATAGAGTTTAGTTTTTAGGGTTCCGTATCCAAAGGGTGAAAACGGGTATTACTAAGCCTACGTTGTCCGTCCGTCCGTCCTCCCTATAACTTTTGTACCGCAATAGACAGTTGAAATTTTCACAGAATATGCGTTATTACGGCAGATTTGTTAACAAATAATAGAACTGTCAAAAAGTTAAAAATATCTTCGGGGAGTCTTCATACAAGAAACTAGTTTTTATCAACCTTTTTTCTTCTCGCTCTATCGTAAAAATGGTAACACATAAAAGCGTCAAACTTGGTGTGATTATAGAACAAAACAAACAAAAAAATTCTACAGTATAACAGTGAATTATAAAAGTAGGCCAAGTATGAGTCGGTCTCGTGTTAAAGGTTCAGGACAAATAAAAAATGTTGTTATTATGTTGTGTGGTGGTGACTCGCACTTGACCGGTTTTATTGTTTATAAGGGTCCTTTAGGACCGTTAGGCGTGAGTAATGTAAAGAGTGAACATATTTATCTGCATAAAATTAGACTCTAGTGTGAATATTGAAGGGAAACAACTTGTTATCTAAAATACATTTAAAATGGCATTGGCACAAAGTTGTCGATTTTGATAAAATTTTTTTGGTTGATCGGTTCTGCAGGAGTGATTTTTATGGATCAGAAAAAAACCATTAATTTAACCAATCCATACAATACACTTTTACTATATTGGAGGAATAAAAATTCTGCTGTTCCATATTAAACTGCAATGCCTACTCGACTCAAATGTATGCAACAGCTGACTTTTTTTGCTCCGATCGGTTTGCTCCTATAGCTCTCATAAAAGTTCTTCAGTTTGATGGGTAGACTCTTAGTTTAAAAGAATGCTAATGATATCAATTTCCCCCTGTATAACTTTTTTACTGTTCTGTAACAACATTATAAACAGAAGATTGCGGCATCCGTCCGACTTCCGTCCAACTATCACTATACCGAATTTTACATAAAACGAGTTCTGACAGGACTCTTCTGTCAAGAAACTAAGCACGAAAATTGCTTGTTTCACGCATCTTCCTGTGTGAAACGGATTAAAGTAATTTTCTTCGAAACTATTTTAATAAGAAAGTTTCTATTTGGTACAAGAACAGGAGCCCGATGGCGCTAATTTAAAACATCGAAGTTCTATTCTTATCCAATTTCAGTTCTAATCACATTGCAATCCAATTACTATTCACCTGTGCTGAATTCCGCACCGTGCTAAACTCTATGTAACTGACAGCCTTTAACGTCTGAGCGATCTATCAAAACGGCTCTAACGGCTGTCAAGTGTCAAAGCTTAAGGTTCATACGTAGTCCAATCACGGTTCAGTCTCCGAATATTTACCGCGATTGCAGCCCAGGCACAGCATCGGCCCAACAACAAAGAAGAATTTGGAGTTATTTTTGCCATACATTTGGAAAAATCAGCTGTCCCATACATTTAAGTCGGGACAGCTGATTTTTTTCGCATTTTCTGAGGTAGGCACCATAGTGAAAGATTTTCAGTTTGATGGTCTGAGTTCACCGTTTCAGTATTTGCTAGGCTGTCACTTACACCCTGTATTATTAAACAGAATCCTCAAAAATAATTTAATTCCAAAGTAGGCTTTAATGATTTTATTACCATAGAATAACTAATACACTAATTATTCTTATGTTATGTAAACTTTTTTTTAATTCAAAGCGATAGGCGTAATATTGCTATCGTTACATGTAATAAGTAACTAGTCCTTTATCTGACTACTCTGTATTCACGAGTTGACTAGTTGTTTAGTTACTTTGAGAATATTGCCTCAATCCTTCGCTACAAATATGACATTCTCCGTTATGGAGTCAACAAAGTGTTTCTACCTCTTCCTTATTATACTAACGTATATTGAAATATGATAGCTCATTTACTTTATACGTAAACATTATCCTCTGGAACATATTCCCTTAACAGTTAAGAGGTCAAATTAGAACTGTTTTAGTAGCTACTGGTAGATGATTAACTCGTATACTTAAAGTGTTAGTTTCTTGGAAGGTATTAGACATCTTACCAATATACAGAGTCCTTCTTAATATGCTGACACTTTTTTAAGAGCATGATCAGACCGTTAAACTGAACAACTTTTTCTATGGGACCAACTTCGAAATCGCGAAAGTAAAAACAGCTGTCCCATACATTATGGCTCGAGTAGGTTTGCAGTTTTGTATGCAACAGCAGATTTTTTTTCGGGATTTCGACTTTGGTGCCGTAGAGAAAGTTGTTCAGTTTGACGGTCTGATCATCCCCTTAAAAAAGTGTCAGCATATTAAGAAGGACCCTATAGAACTGATAATAACTCCAATGATCAGAATCGATTGGACAACATACAAAAATAAAATTTCTGGATATTAAAAAAAATTCTTAATTCATACAATTGGCGTCTTCAGCTTTCGTTTTTTAGGCGAAAAAGGAAACTTTTAAGTAAGATATAACTATAAATCTAGAACAGGGAAGATACAACTTCACATTTTCGATCTAAGGCTGGCTTAGACCAAATTGATTTCTCCAAAAGTAACTTATACATAATTTATACAAGGAATAATTCCTAAAGAAAGTGATTGTTTTATCCGTACCGCAATGCGAGGTTATACATTTTTAATTTATTAGGTTTATACGTAACTTGCGGTTTTAATATCAAATCACATAACAACGAAGGTTATAATATTACTGTTGGCGCGCTCCATACAAACGAAGTCTGGTGATATTTTCAATACTAACCGATTAAACTAAATGAAGTTTTGCAAAAACAATCTAGAAACAAATCTCTATCCTTGTATCGTGTCAGATTTTCCTTTAAATGTACAGTTTTAAAGTACTGTTACTTTAAAACTGTACATTTAATGAAACATGATTTGTTTCTAGATTGTTTCTGCAAAATTTCATTGAGTTTAAGTGCCTAAAAGATTTCCATACAAATCTTAAATTAGTCCTAGCATTGAAACTGCATATTTTATCGAAAATCGGACACGATACAAGCATAGAGATTTGTTCCTAGATTATTTCTGCAAAATTTCATTCAGTTTAATTGGTTAGTATTGAAAATATCACCAGATTTGCATGCAGCGCGCATTTACGCATTCGGAATAAACTTCTCTTAAGCTAAGAATAAAATGTATTCGCGTTTGGTTGAATCCGGCCTGAGTCGATTTGTCAAACTGATGCTGGCCGCTGCCATTTTGGTGTGAATGTACTAAAGTACATTGTTGCACTCACACTCGTGTGAGATACCAATGATTCGATACCACAATACCACATGCTACCGCATCCTTTACCTTGATGTTTATAATATCCAAAAGACATAATCAGATTTGGTCCAAAATGTGAAAGTGCCGGCCAAAAAAAATTCTGCTATATTCTCATAGAACTTCTTCATCTAAAAATGTATTATTACGGCACCAAAGCTGTAGGTCCATTGTCCTTGGTTTTATTTCGTTTCGAACAATCTGCCTTTTCATACATTTTCGATAAAATTAGCTGTTAGATCTTGTCCATCTCAGCAATTTTTAGTATAACACCAAATATGCAGGACCATTTTCCTTGGTTTTATTAAGGTTTGAAAAATGTACCTTTCCATACATTTTTGATGGAATAAAACTTACAGGTACAGCTTTCATGCCATAATAATAAATACTCAGATGGACAAGTTCTAACAGCATATAGCATTAGTTTTTGTTGGCCGGCACTTTCAAATTTGGACCAAAAATTTATGAAAGGCCGTGATGTCTTTTATTCTTCAAAACTGTATTAGCAAGACCGTTGTACGATAGTAATTTCTCGCTATTCTAACCCAAGTTAGCACTCTTGTTTGCTCTGCGATGGTATGTTAGAACACTGTAACTTTACGACACAGCAGGCTGTATTTGATATTTGCTCTCGACCAAGTCACTCATACATCAACAGATGACTGGCAACATTTTAATTTATTCTTATTACTATTGACATAACGGTACTTCATACCGCTCGCGTGCCTGTTAATAAAGTACGCAGTAACAGTCCAAATAAAAAGTTGAAGTGATATATTGCACGTTTTTCGTTGGCCAAAAAGCACGCATTTAAAAATTCAATTTTCTGTTTCATAGATTTTTATATCCCGGGCAGATTTAAAGAGATAACTGTGCTATCAGCGTGCATGCACTCTGACGTGACATAAACGGTATGAGCCATGAAGCCTTGAATGCATCGTTCAAACAACATCAGCATAAACGTACGTTAAGAGGATTTTTCTGATAAAGCTCCGTACAAAACGAAGTTACGTCCTAATTTGAACATTTAGTAGTGAAAGAAAAAATATTGTTAACACAATCTAGAAACCAATATCTTTATCGTTAAGTTCCTACCGACACAGATATTGGTTTATAAAGGGTCCTATATATACTGACACTTTTTAAGGAGATGATCACATCCTAAAACTTTGTCTCTGGGACCAACATTAATCTCGCGACAAAAAAAATCCGCTCTTCTATATCAAACTGCAAACCTACTTGAGCCAAATGTATAGGACAGCTGTTTTTTTTTCGTGATTTCGATGTTTGTCTCACAGAGAAAGTTGTTCCGTTTGACGGTCTGATCATCCCCTTAAAAAATGTCAGCATATTAAGAAGGATCCTGTATATAGTCGACAAGGTTGTCTGATTTCCGTTAAAATGTATAGTTTCAAAGTTACAGTGGCTCAAAGAAAATTAATCCTAGCTTTTTTAACGAAAATCTCGACTTTATTTGGTTTATATAGAAAATAGGACGAAACTTCTTGTATATGCAGCGCCCATTTCATAGTAACATTCTCTTAAAAGTGAGATGGGCAACTCCGAAATATAATTTGCAATAAAGTCGGCGTATGATTTCTCGCCGAGCTCACACTTGACTACTTTATGACTCTTCTCTGAAGCGGAGTCTTTTATTTAGTTTATATATGCATATATACATGGACTACCGATTGTATTTTTCTTCCATTGTTGTGCTTCGATGACCGTGTAATATTTTTCTTTTGAATTTTTTATGTATTGTTAGTCATCCTCGCAAACATTATTTTTTCATAAAGTAGTAAACAATAACATTGGATTTTCTCAATTTAAAACGCAATGGGTTTGAATGAAATTTCCAATTTGTTTTTTGAAGTTTTTTGTTGGTTGCAATTTATAGTTGAATCGCTCGCTTTTGAATTAACAAAGGCATTCGAGAGCATTTAAAAGTTACTAAGCGAGCTGCGTTTATTTCAACGCAACTTCCGCGATCGTTTAGTTAGGAAAGTAGGCATTGAACTAAAGTTTGATAGCGTTTCTACCGGTCCGTTGTACAGCGGACTCGATCAGCTTGCCTTCAATAGGAGTTTTATTTATGTATTTTTTGTTAAATAAAACTTATTCCACGTTCTCATACAACGTAAATTCTCTAGCGAGCAATTTTAAATATCTTTTCCGCTTTGGATTTACGTTTTAATCTCAACCTTATATTAGAGCACAATAGTCTAGTTTTCAATTTGTCCTTCCATAGCAAGCTTCGCCTTTTTAAAAATCTATGATGTTCCACTCGTTTTTCAAAAGCAGCATAGCAGAGTGTGGTGCACCGGGAATGATCTTTTATCATGTTGCTATAACAGTTGCGTTTTTGTTAGGTTACTTACTGTTTTCATATTTTCCTCTATGTCTGAAAATAAACGTCTGTTGATGATGATTAATTTTTTCAACGTTCAAAGTAAATCATGAACAAAGCGTAAAATAAGAATAGCATTTTATTTCAATTTTATGTCAAGTGCGAGTCGTGCTACTCGCGCACCGAGGGTTCCGTACGACACCACCACACAATATATTAATTAACTTACAAAAAAGTTTTGTTTTCTCCGGGACCTTTAGCGCGAGACTGACTCACACATGGCCGGGCTTTTTTTTTTTTTATACTGCAGAGTTTGCTCTACAATTAGAATAAGTTTGAGGCTTGTTCGTATTACCGTTTTTACGATAGAGTCCGAGAAGAAAAAACGTTGATAACCATCGTCCCGTTTTCACCCTTTGGGTACGGAACCCTAAAATTAACAAATAAGTCAACACCTTTTTGAGCTTAGAGACTAAGCCTAGGGTATAGGTTTCGGTGTATGTTGTTTATTCATGGACATACAGGATTCTTCTTAATATGTTGACGGTTTTTAAGGGGTTGATAAGACAGTCAAACTGATCAACTTTCAGTATGGGGCCAACATCTAAATCACAGAAAAAAATCTGCTGTCCCATACATTTGGAACGAGTAGGTTCGCAGTTTTATACGAACCTTTATAATTTTTTTTCACATTTCGACCTTGGTCCCTAAAAGAAAGTTGTTCGGTTTGATGGTCTAATCATCTTCTAAAAACCGTCAGCACATTAAGAAGGACTCTTTATAGACAAATTTTATTTTCTTTTTGAATGCTGTGAGACGGTATACATTTCCATCAAGTCGTGTTATGTTGTAGAGTTTCCGCATCTGCTCTACAGCGACAACACGTTCCGACGCGGTGGTAGCTTTAAAAAAGATTTGATGTTTGATAAGTGTGCTGCAAGCTCCTATATTGACTTTGACTTTGACATCCATAAAAATGGTTTTAATACATTTTATATTGCTCTCTTTATTGCACTCGAAGAAATATTTTATAAGACCGTCTTTCCACTTGCACACTGTATTCCTATAACGTTAATACAGTAATGTTTACGGTCAACTATTTTCACAGCATCTCTACATCTCCATACACACACAGATTCAAGACAACTAACGTGTTATCCAGTCATGTTGCCTTTTATGACGAGTCTATCTTAACACTGAAATATCAAAGCAAAAATAAACCTTATGCTCCTAAGTTAAGAGCGGTGGAGAACAATGGATAAGGGTCTAGGGAACCCGCAGAGAACATTGTAGGTGGTTATCTCGACATCGGATAGAGATAGCGAAGGTCAAGATCGGCACGCGAGCAAATACGCGGGCTTTATGCTAGTTGACGAATAAGGTATAAAAGTTTCTTATTTGGTACAAACGTCTAGTGAATATTGAGATAATTTTTATTCTCTTAGTTACAATCGGTGATAAAATCTTGAGTGATTTATTAATTGTTTTCTTCATGAGGTTCTCACTTGTTTTGATACAGGTCATTCTCTTAGGGAGGCTGATCAGATCATCAAGCTAAAGATCTTTCTCTATGGGACCAACATCGATTAAAATTATCAACTGAACCCTGAAATATTAGATAACTATACTCCATTCAAAATAGGAACGAAAATTTAAGGCTATTTTTAATTACAGAAACAGAGATTAGAAACTCTTATTCTTAGAACAGCTTTAGTAACGTCCAAGACATGTCAGATAGTACATCTTTCTGCTAAATATTTTTATTTTATACTTTATTTATCAGAAAGATGTATGTGCTTATCAGAACTGGCCAGAAAGCTAAATAAAAATCGGAAAATCTCGACGTCCTTATTTGGGACTAGCAGCCTGTCCCGGCTTCGCACGGGGTAGACAAATACATTTTAAGACTCATTTTTCTACACCTTCGGTTACATTGTTCAAATTTTACCAAGGATCCCTAATTTTTTTCAAAATGAAATGTAGCCTATGTCAAATTGGAAGAATGTAGCATTCTATTGGTGAAAGAATTTTTTAAATCGGCCCAGTACTTTTTGAGCCTATTCATTACAAACATACAAACATACAAAAATAGGTACAAATCTTTCCTCTTTATAATATTAGTGTAGATGAAGTATAGTTCTTTTATTTTTCTACTTCAACTTATCTTCTTTAAGGTAATTGCGGGTTCCAAGACGTAATAGAGTCATCCCCCTTGCTCGCTGGACTTCATTGTCTAGTATTGCGCGCGTAGCAAAGGTGTGTGGCGCGCGCGTTTAAAGAAATTATACAAGACGTGCTGTATTAGTGATTAATGTGCGGGTGGGCCTATGTCCGTTTTTTTAGTCCTTTTATTTACGGTCAATCATACAAAAAAAAAAGCCAATTCCTTGCTTTCAAATACTAAGCATCCTCATAAATGCGGAAGTACAATTTCCTTCCAATATTGCTCAAATACCGCAAGAAATACGTTACAATTCGACGGAGCGTAATAAAACCGCATACGTTGCACTTTCTTCCTATATCGCACGCTGGAAGTCTTCCGTTTTGTATGGATCATACGTGATACGTATCATTTGACTACGATACCTTACCACGGTTACTCGAATCTAGTTTATGATTGGATCTTTTATAAGTTATATGTTAAAGTAGACAGTAACTGCATCATTGGTCTAATCACAGAACATTATAAGAGGGGTTAGAAATGCCAAGTAGCGCTTTTGCTTTGGAGATGGCTGTCGCCACTTGTCTTCCCGCTCACGCTGCTACAATTACTCATGCCCTCTCTCTCGCACCACGCCGCGCGCCTTATGGTGTTCTGCAAATAATGGTCGTGGGTTCGATTCCCACGGGGGACACGTAGTGATATGTCACTTTGTGCATTTTTCCCCAGTTGGCTAGGACATTGCAGGCTGAATCACCTGATTGTCTGAAAAGAAAGATGATTCCGTGCTTCGGATGGCATGTTAAGCCGTTGGTCCCGGCTACTATCTCTGGTGGTAGTAGTCGTTACATAAAAACCACGTCAGAGGCAGTAAAGCGGTCTAAAAAAACTCTGACACCAGGGCTTGCTGCCCACACGATAAGTAGAAGATAGACAGTCGAAGCTACGAACGCGTCGAAAAAAAAATATCTGCGAACTCTTGGGTGATAAACCGTGACGGTATACACACACACAGAGATAAGTTGTATGACGCCTCACGCACTCCAACCAAAGAAAGTTGGCGATTCTTGTTTTATACGGTAGAAGCGTGAGGCTCTATCTAGTCATATACGAGTACTTTATCTAAGGATTGGATTTGTAAATATTTACCTTAATTAATAGTCTGTATTTTTACCATTGACAGGTCTTGTGTCTTTTGTACAGTCAATATTATAAGTAAATGATGAAGCAATAAGCTTCTAAAATTATTAGCTGAAGCTATTATATTCGTGCTGGCAATTTTATTTTTAGAATAAAGTGAAGTTAATTTACTGTCACGTAATACCTACGTATTTGTAACTTTCTAAATCATGCATTTGTTTCAGATTTTTTTTAAAAATATTTACTACATCTCGGTTTTTTTTTTGTAGGTTTTGATTGTACATGTTAGTTATTTTTTCATGAATCTGCTCGTATTCTTCTTGTTATCGTGTGGGCAGCAAGCCCTGGTGTCAGAGTTTTTTCAGACCGCCTTACGGCCTCTGACGTGTTTTTTAGCGTAACGACTACTATCACCAAAGATAGTAGCCGGGACCAACGGCTTAACGTGCCATCCGAAGCACGGAATCATCTTTCTTTTCAGACAATCAGGTGATTCAGCGTGCTATGTCCTAACCAACTGTCGAAAAACGCACAAAGTGACATATCACTAGGTATCCCCGTGGGAATCGAATCCACGACCTCCGTGTCAAGAGCCCAATGCTATTAACCATTAGACCACGGAGGCAGATTAATTTGCTCGTATTTATTTTGTATAAAAAATATTCATGGATTAATTAATATTTATTAAAATTATATCAAGACTGTTTACTCTCTCATAAGCTTATTTAGCAGCAAAACGTAATATAAAGGAAGAAAATATAGAAGGTACAAAATAAGGCAGTCTCATTGCTACAAAAGTGTTGCATCCAGACAACCTCAGTGTAAAGAAATTAGTGAACGAAGGCAAATAAGCGGTGTCGATCAAATCATAATAGACTAGAAAGGGAGAAAATAGTGGCCGAATACAAATCAAATAAACGTTCAAATGTTCATTTACTCCTTCGACCAATCAAAAGCATTTTACTTAATTAAAACCAATAACACAGTTACTATGAAGACTCGAAAAACACAAAAGGCTTCGTAACAATTAACACAATAGAGTTGTTAGTGAGATTCTGAACGTAAGCAAGAAACAAGGAGTAGAGGAATCCGCAGCCTTATTCAGTTAGAGGGTACATGGTATTCGTGACTTACATTCTGTATAAAACAATTCTCGGACAAAGGTTCTGGCCACGAGCGGGCAACAAAGGAACAATGCGGTCGAAGATGCCTTTGCTTCATTTCGATTGCGGACAGCCCAGTGGGTCTTCGATGCTTTGCTGTCTTGACTGCTACTTTTTTCACTGATAGATAACTTTATTGTAATAGACGTTTCGATATTGGCGCTCGATGAATATACAGGGTCCTTATTAATATGCTGACAGTTTTTTAAGGGGATGATCAGACCATCAAACTGAACAACTTGCAAACCTACGAAACTGCAAAACTGCAATCCTACTTTAGTCAATTGTATGGGACAGTTATTAGTTAGTGAGAGTCGTGGGTTCTCAAACAACGACCCACCAAAGTTTCATCGAAATCGGACGAATAGTATAGGAATGCATAAAGGATAAACAGACTGACAACACAAACATTGATTTTATACGGGGTCCTTCTTAATATGCTGACATTTTTTAAGGAGATGATCAGACCATCAAACTGAACAACTTTTTCTAAGGGATCAACATAGAAATCGCAAAAAAAAAATCTGCTGTCCCACACATTTTTCTCGAGTAAGTTTGCAGTTTTGTATGGAAGAACAGATGTTTTTTTTCGCGATTTCGAAGTAGGTGCTATAGAGAAATTTGTTCAGTTTGATGGTCTGATCATCCCCTTAAAAATCTGTCAGCATATTAAGTTGCACCCTATATACGTATAATATACCCAAGGCTACAATCCCTTTAGGGGTGATCAATAACATTGCAACAATCTTTTTATGGTGTAGTTGCAGCGAGCCTTTCTTTTAGCAGTTTAGCTGATTAGGGATTTTAAAACGAAATTAAATGTTAGTAAAGTAAATTAAAGGTAGCCGCTTTTCGTCTTCAAATAAGAACACAGCATTCTTCTTTCACGTCAGTACGAGCTATATCGCTTGTAATCAATAAATAAATCACTCAGCTGTGTTGGAAAGATTTTGGATGTGGGGTGCTCCAGAAGTACTCAGGTTTTGTCACTCGGGGAGACTCTTTTCTTGCACTCTATAAGAAACATTATCCCTTAACTTAGTTACTTCGCATTACATTATGTACAACTATTTTTCAGGTAGGCACAATTATATTTTATCCTATATGCAGTACCTATTTAACTACGAAAATTAAATCATTTGACTAAATGCAAACAATATAATTATTGTCCAATATCCCGTAGTTTTCAACAAAAATGATGATTCCATTTTGTGAATGATACAAAGCCGGGCCACCCGCAAATAATAGAAGTTCAGAAGCATTGTCTGCTCGAATCAATGCTGACAATTTGACATATCGACTCTGAGGTCTTGATTTTGTGCAACTTCTCTATTCTCTTTTTCAATGTGGGTATAGCTAGCGTATTTCAATGTTAACGAACATAGAAAGTAATGGTTTTGGACAAACCACAAGCTATAAATTTAAAATCGATGAATCAAATGAATGATGCAGTGTTACGACAAGAGTTTCTATCAAGCTATGGAAGTAAAATAGTGGTAAAAAATTAGAATCTTAACGGTTTACCTTTTTCTGTTTTGAATTTTTAATATATATACGGTTGGTGTATGTATAATTCTAATGCAATAAAAATAATATAATCGACATCAAAACGTTAGATTGTGGTTTTGACATTGAGTCCCTATCCAGGGTGTTACAACACACTGGAGTTTAGATCATCAAACTGAACAACTTTCACTTTAAAGCTAATATCGAGGAAAAAAAAATCTGTCGTTTCTTACAAAACTAAAATATATAGGACAGCTCTTTTTTTGTATTGTACCCACTGTCCATTATGTGGCGACGGGCTCACCCCCCGTCACACTGGACAGAGTTTCGGTACTACTGGTGAAACGTGGATGTTCTGAGGTTTCAGAATATCTCTGACTACCCCCTCGGGGAATATATTCGTGAGAATATGCTTATGCTTATGCTCTTTTTTTCCGACATTGTATTTTATTTCGCCCGAATACTTTATTTACTCATTAACTTTAAACACGCTTTTCAGGGTTCCGTACCCAAAATGTGAAAACGATACTCTATTCATGAGGCTAGTCCGTCGGTCCGTCCATCCATCCGCCCGTCTGTCTGTCTGTCTGTCCTACCTATTTATAAATTTTCACAGAATGTGCGTTATTATAGCGGATTTACTAACAAATACTTTAAATTACTTATACAAGAAACTAGTTTTTATCAACGTTTTTTCTTCTCGCTCGATAGTAAAAACGGTAATACATTCAAGCGTCCAACTTATGTGATTATAGAGCAAACTCTACAGTATAACAACCAATAATAAAAATCCCAAAAGGTCCCGAAGAAAACAAAACTTTTTGTAAGTTAATATGTAGTGTGGTGGTGTAGTACGGAACCCTCGGTGCGCGAGTAGCCCGACACGCACTTGACCGGTTTTATTTATGATAAACCCTCAGCAAAAATACAAACCACAATTTTGTTATCTAGTAAATTTAGCTAGGCCGTAAAATGTTGTCTCTCGTGCATATGTTGTAAAAGATGGTCGTATAAACAACAGGGGTTGACGACGAAATCCCGGATATCCATTACAATGCAAATTTGCCTTCCAACGTCACAATGAACGTTACCTGTCTGTGTACAAACTTTTTGGTGAGTTTCAAAGCCAAAATTGGACTGTGGCCGAGTTTTAGTATGGAGTCAACTTTTACGTTGACTCGGTATATTTTGAATCGTTTGGTTGTTATATTATTTGGTCTATTGTTAAAGAACTTATTAGAGATAGGTTGTGTTGTATGTGGGCCAGCAGTTCTGATTTTCCTTCCTAAACATATTAAACGTCACACTGGATACAGTTTCGGCACTATTACTGAAACGTGGATGTTCTGAGGTTTCAGAATATCTCTAACTCGGGGAATATAGTTGTGAGCATATGCTATGCTACATAGTATACAAGGTGTAACAAAACACGCTAACAATATTTAAAGCGGTACTTTCGAGTTAAGACGACTGCATGTCTCATTGGTACATTTGAGTCGAGTACGTATTGCAGTTTTTTATGAAACGAAAAATTTTATATTTTTTCTCAACGTTGTTTTTCTAATGAACGTTCACTTTGATGGTCTACTCTAAACCTCTACATCAAATATCACTAAGGTATTTTATTCCACCCTGTATACATGTAACAAAACACCCTAGTAATACTTACGGGGGTGCTTCATAACATCAAACTGAACAAATTTCACTACATATACAAAACTGCAGTACCGTCTCGACTCAAATGTATGGGACAGCAGTTTTTTTCTTTTTTCTCGATGTTGACTCCATTGTGAAAGTTGTTCAGTTTGATTGTCTGAAGCACCCTCTTAAGTATTACTAGGGTGTTTTGTTACACCCTGTATAATACATTTCACTAGCAGTGCTACTTATTTAAAACTCTTTAACTGACACTAACTAATGGTTCCAAAATTTTGCATAACACTTAACTAAAATGGGCTACATTGTGAAATGTAACTCCTGCTTATTTCAGTCAAGACTAGTTAAGTAGGACATTAGTTTTAACTGAAGAAATATTAGTAGCACTTAGAATAACATAACATTCCTACATTATGAAGACCCGCCTCGAGAAATAATTTAATTAGTCTTGATGAAATTTGGTACATGTTAATTTAAGATGTTGCTAAGCTTAAGGGTACGGTTTTATATACATAACATCTCTTTCGTGGTAGTCAGAAACTGTAGTTGTATTTATAGTATAAGAAAACACAAGTTAGTAACATTTTAGTATCAGAAAATGGTGATATTCAGCAACATTTTTTATTAAGGTCTAACAATATTTATAGTAGACGAATTAAAAAAAAATTTGTAATAGTAACCAGATTTGCCTCGCCTTAAGATAATTGTAATATAAGGGTTCAATTTGCAGTATTAGAAAATTTAAAGATTTATGATAGAATGATCCGTGGGTAGACCACCGATGCGATGGTCAGACGACATTGTAAGGGTTGTGGGTCGTACATGGATCAGGTTGGCACAGGACCGTGAGGAGTGGCGCAATAAAAAGGAGGCCTATGCCCAGCAGTGGGTTGATGTGGGCTGATTTGATTGATTGATTGATTGATTGATTGATTGATTGATGATAGAATTGTGGCTAGCCTTTAGCTAGCAAATCAAAGCATTGCAAAAGAAACTCTTATTAGAAATCTCGGTATGAAAGGTAGTGGTCTAATAGTATAACAACTATTATTTTATAATTTTAGTACTGACCACAACCAAACACCCACCATGAGGTTAGATATGTACCCTGAAGTGGAAAGTTTATAGAAATTATCGGGGGTGGTTCAGAAAACTTTTACTGAAGGAGCAAACGTGAATTTCCAAAAAAAATTTATACTAAATGACTCAAAGGTTTGAAATAGCCAATTTTTTTTTGCGTTTTTGGATTTTCTCCCTTAGTAAAAGTTGTTCAGTTTGATGGTTTCCCACCCATGAAAATTTTGAAAGTATTTAAAAAGCACCTAGTATATTCCGGGAACCACATAAATAGATAAAAATGTTTGTCGCTGTTTTCAAAAAGGTCAAAATTCAGTCAATTTGAGACTGAAGCGCTTCCATCGCTGCTCTTCAAACACGGCGCGATCAAACAATAAAATTAACTGAAAATATTTTATGAACAAATTGATTATATGAACTTCACTTCGCTTGAAACATTAACCATTCCATCATGGGAGGCAAAATTTAATTGCGTCGTTATGTCGTCGGTCGGCCATCATCAAACACTGATCAATATTGACTAAACTCTTAATAAACCCTAATGGACGTTGTGTGGTCAGGCCATGCCATACAAACACAGGAACGCATTTACCGATGCTTTTAAAAACAAAAAGGAAAAAAAAATTTATGTCCTGATTAATCGATGGACATAAAGTGACACGAGAAATATTTTTGTGCATCATTAGTCTGACGATGTGCTCTTTTTCATGTGGCACGTGTAACTATTCAATGTAGACAAGTACAATATAACTTTGAGCTATAATAAGCTGCTGAGTATAATGGAAGTTTCTGAATAGCTACGCTGGTATTGCGTCATCATTTTGTTTTATATTGTCATTTGATACCTATTTAGTTGGGAACGAGCTAGATGCTGAGTTTTTCTCTGAAAGATTTTCAAAGTCAAAGTCAGTATAATTTATTCAATATAGGAGCTTGCAGCACACTTATCAAATGTCAAATCTTTTTTAAAGCTACCACCGCGTCGGAACGTGTTGTCGCTGTAGAGAAGATGCGGCCAGAAACTATTACAATATAAATGCTTAAGCTAAAGTTATATATACAATAATACAGTCTATTTAATAAAATAATTGATACTATACAGTAAAGTAAATAAACTATAAGCTAGTGACCTCAGACCCAAGCATTTTGATCATTTATTTAATCATCCAGTTTATAATATGCTTTTTTACAGATGACCAAATTTACCAAAGAGCATTACCAAAGATCTTATTAGTAAAATACCAGACGTGCAGACTAGCAAAGATAAATACAGTGCAAAAGGGGAAATATTTGTCATTTAGGTACTGTAGTTTCAACACTGCATTCAGGGATCCTACTATTTATGTTTGTATGAAGTACAACAAAATAGTAAATCAAAATATAATACTGATGAGATAGAAATAGTATCCGAAATTAAAGTCTTTGACAAAACCGTGAAGACTGTTAATTGAGAAATTAATAAATGCGTCACCTGCGCTCTTGTTATATAAATATCCTGTTAAAGAAGTTAAAATGTTATTAATCCAGTAAGTGTCAATTTCATTACTTAATGAATTAGTATAAATAATAAGTAAAAGTTTTCTTAATGCATTCATTTATTCATGATCATGAATCAATATTTTTTCATCTATTCTATAACTGTAATTTTACATTTTTATTGTAATAGAATATATTTATTGGTGCTTACTTTAGGGAAAATGTGTAGTTTTGTATTTATTTGTAACGTAAAAAGTACCTAGGTATTTCAATTTTACATATTTTGGAGATTCTGAGAAATTGCCTATTACTCGCATGTTGATTTTTGCTAAATAGTTAAAAATAATTGACTAGAAAAAATGACTTTTTGGGGTAGATACGTTACCAATATGAACTTTCGTATCTTTTGAATGTTTAAAACATTTACTTTTTATATTTTAGGTGATTCTGGATATAACATTTCTGTAGGCAAGACAGGCGTCAACAATTTTTGAAAAATTGCCACAAAGTTTTGTTTTTGTAAAAAGTAAGTACGTCAAACAAGAAATATGAAGTCGTGACGTTAATTACACATTCCGAGATGCGTGCGCGCATAGAAAAATGTTTGTTTATTTTAATGACTGTTAAATCATAACTAATGTTTATCCTGTCCATTTGATTGATTGTTGCTAACATTTGAATGACGTTCGTTGTGGATTATTTATTCTAGTTCTTAAAAGGCCTTGGGCTAAGGAAAAATAAGGTATCCTTTAATACGAATTTTTAGAATAATTACAAGAGCTTTCATGTAAGACAGATTCAACCTGCGTATTGTGCCTGGAGCAGTATCCAACGCATTTACTCACACTATAATAATAAATATCTACCAAATATCTAACAGAATTAAATTTTCTGTAAATTGGATACTATGAATATGGTACAAATCGGGCACGAAACAAGAGTCATGACCTGAAATGTGCAGAAATCAAGTCTTTCTTCCCTCTTGAGGAACTCAGTCGTACTTCGAGCACTCCATATAACGATCTCAAGATGCTCCAACAGTACTGCAGCAGAAACCGGATGGCAACAAAAACTGTGCTTCTCGACTCTCGTTAAGTTACCCTCGAAGTGCGGGGGTGAGGTGCGGTATCTGAAGTTAGTGAGGCAGAGAGTGGCCATTCTGTATGAAGTATCTTCTATACACCACTAGTTTTTAATTACTTACAAAATTTTAATGGTCGTTCAGACAATGAAAATAAATAACTTTCCCTGAAGAACATAGGTAGATAAACGAAAAAATGTTGTGGGCCTCCTTATACAAAAGTGCCGATCGATTTTCTATTGGAGGTCCAAAATATTGTTTATTTTTTGACTAGTGGTGTATACTATTATCTATTATGTGAGAGTCGTATTCAATTATAACGTAGCCACAGTTATCTTTTAAGCAAACATTTGAAGAAGGTTTACTTTTAAAGTATTTAAGGTCTCACAACGGAGAGACGTGTCCAGTGGTGACCTTTCACCCACAAAAATACTGCAAAAGAAACGATGTACCGTATAGACACCCGAGAGATAGGGTGGTCTCTTCTAACATAGCTTCCAACAATTTCGGATAAACAATAAAGTTAATTAAAATTGTTGAATTAAAAACTCGTAAATAACAATTAACCTATCTCATTCTTCTTCATTAACGAAACTAGAATTCACTATATAAATACATTTATTAAAATCTTAACTTAACTCCAGTATCAAAATACATTCAATTCATTTCAATAGTCACTGTGGACTATTGAATATATCCAGCAATCTCACGAGTGTAAAGTGTTTTATCTTTGTCCATTAGGTGGGATACTAAGGATGGATACGAATATTTAGAAAACAAATAATATACCAGCTCTGCTCTAGCGTCTAAAGCCCAACGATCTATTTAAAGCACATAAGTTAGTAGATGGCTAGTATTTTAGACTATTATGCTAAGCAAAGACAAAATAAAGCAATTATGGAACTTTTTTAGCCAAATCAAATCTGGACCATGTAATAAGTAAACCTTGATATTGCAATATGGCCCGAAATGCCTAAATTTATTTACCTATACACGGTAATTTTTGAACCAGTGGCCAAATTTACAGGAGTGTATTAAATGGTCGCAAATTGAATAACTTTTATTAAGGGGAGTACAATCAAAAAATGAAGAAAAATCCCTACAATATGCCCAAAAATTGTATACAGCTGATTTCACCTCAGTAAATTTGGCTAGTGATTTGAAATATTATTTTGAGGAAATTAATTTCAATGTAAAATACCATTTAATTATTAAATATAATCATGGTATAAAATTACACTGTTCCCTTAACCTTTTAAAACGTAATTTTGGTTTAGTAATAAGAGTTTCAAAATATTATTGATTATTAGCTATGTTGTGCTGTTTAAAATCAAATTAAAGATTATAAAAATGTTTAATGTATGATTTTATTAGTTAGTGTTTTCTGTTTTTGGTCAGAAACCTTCGTGGGTTCTCAAACAACGACCCACCAAAGTTTCATCGAAATCGGACGAATAGTATAGGAATGCATAAAGGATAAACAGACTGACAAAACAAACATTGATTTTATACGGGGTCCTTCTTAATTATGCTGACATTTTTTTAAGGGGATGATCAGACCATCAAACTGAACAACTTTTTCTAAGGGATCAACATAGAAATCGCGAAAAAAAAATCTGCTGTCCCACACATTTTTCTCGAATAAGTTTGCAGTTTTGTATGGAAGAACAGATTTTTATTTCGTGATTTCGATGTTGGTGCAATAGAGAAAGTTGTTCAGTTTGATGGTCTGATCATCGCCTTAAAAAGTGTCACCATTATAAGTTGGACCCTATATATACCTTGTAGATAGACCGATAATCAAACACACGCTTTTGAATCTGTGTTTGTCTTAAAAATGGTTTTAAAAATCGCTGCTATTTAAAAAGGTAAAAACAAAGTAGGTAAATAAATTTCATTAAACATCACGTTTAAATTAGATAAGCAAAAAAATTACGTGTGAATCAATTTGCAATATTACCGAAAACCATGATTATTTTAATGGCATAGGTAATAAAATGTCGTCGATCCTTACTATGCTTTCGTCACCTCTGAGTCTTTGGACATCGGACCACGTTCTTGATAAAGCTTTATTTAATAAGGTGACTAAACGCATAATTTCAACCCGATAGTGTCACAGACACTTGTTTAAGTGTAAACTGCTGTTCTTTTCTGATAAAACGTCACATTTTGATAATTTAGCACTAGAATGGACACGGAACGGGTTTTATATCTACATTGTATTAAAATGAATCAGATTACATTATTGAAGGAGACAAGTTTAGATTTTCTGTATCTGAATAGAATACGTGATGTAATTTCAACCTTACGTCGTAGAGAATTGATATTTTGTATTGTTGTATGAACAGAAGATAAATATGTAATCGTATATGTAGACTAGAAGAACAAATGTAGATTTGAAAATAGATAAGCTTAGAAATAAAAAAAATCTGCTTCTTGTTTGTCAAAAATTATAACTGTCGCGATCTTTTACGATAACAGCTTTATAACAAGTCGAAATGAGATTTTGAACATCTCATTATAATATTTTAAAATTTCAGTTCTGACCGACCGACAGGATGAAAAGTAACGGACAACTTTATTATCGAGGTGTCATATTTCAAAAATAAAATGTACGTTTCTGAATTAAAAATATAGATTAGCAGTTGTCTTAGTATTCAACGTACGCCTGTGGCGAAATATTTCCTTGGAGGTGTTAAACCAGCCTCCGATAATTAGGTAATAAATATTTATAAAGGGGGCACCATCTCATCACATCGCCGCTGCACCCAGACGATGTCGTTTTTTACTGTTCGAACGTCAAAGGTTCGTATATGAACGAGCGAAATGTGCTTCACTCTGACATAGAAAAATTTTAAACAAAATTGAGATCAAAAATGGAGATGGTAAGGTTGTATTTAAATTGGCAGGTGTAAACGAGTAAGCCGTTTCAAGTTGTAATAAAAAGGGTGTGAATAATCACCAGGATACTTATTTGCAAGTGTAGTAAGGCTGTGCGAATGGGATTTCACAGTTAGCTAGTTAAGCTGAAGAATGTTATACTCTTATTTTACTGGCAGTGTGCACAATAAAGCAATAACTTGAAGGATCTGTCATAACAGAAGCGGAGATTTAAATATTACAAGTAGGATTATTGGCGATTGGAGATGACGTCGGAAGATATACGAGATGGGAATAAAAGATGAATTTGACTTTCTTCAAGCAGTTGAAATATTATGTTAGTTATATTTTGCAAGTGTTCCTTAGGCATTGCAGAAATCACGTTCGTGATAACATGTTTTCTGCAATGCCTAATCTTTAAGAAAATGTCACCAATAACCTCTGATACTATATATTTTGTTTATTTATTGACAACATCAACTGTTTAGTATAAATTATATCTGAACAGGATGTAACAAAATAGCCTGGTAATACTTATGGGGGTGATTTAGACCATCAAACTGAACAACTTTCACTATGGAGCCAACGAACGTCGAGAAAAAATTAACAAAATCTGCTGTCTCATGCATTTGAGTCGAGACGGTACTGCAGTTTTGTGTGAAAGAGCGATTTTTCATGTTAGCTCCATAGTGACTATCTACTAAAATATGGTAGGTATGGAAATAATTTTGTTTTTAGTATTATTTAACATAGAAAGGAAGACTACATGCTTCAATGTCCACGGTCCATGAAAAGTTGCGAAGGGGTTACTACAATTGTCTCAATGGAAATACTTTAGGCACTGCTAGTGGAATGTGAATATTCTGAATAGATATGCTATATTTAGAAATATCTTTGACCAATCTCTCATCTCCATCTCTCTCTCTGGAAATGCTAAGTTATGGACGGACTAATATTTTCATAACATTAATTATCGTTTTGATATAGGGTGTATGGAAAAGTATCATTAACATTTAAACCACATACTCGGGTGGAGTATGTGGTTTAAATGAACAACTTTTACTATAGGAGCAAACCTGTCAGAACAAAAAAAATATCAGCTATCCCATACTAAACTAACCTACTCGATTCAAACGTATGGGACAACTGATATTTTTTCTGTTCTGACAGGTTTGCTCCCATAGTAAAAGTTGTTCAGTTTGATGGGTAGAGTATGTGGTTTAAAGGTTAATTATACTTTTATTACACCCTGTATACAAGGTGTTACAAATAAACATTTAAGGGGGTGGTTTAGACCATCGAACTGAACAACTTTCACTGTAGGACCAGTATCGAAATCGCAAAAAAAAAAATTTATGTTCCATACTAAATTACAAATATACTCGAGCTAAATATATGGGACAGCTGATTTTTTTTCGCGATTTCGATGTTCGTCCCATACTGAAAATTGTTCAGTTTGATAGTTTAAACCCCCTTAAAAGACAAAATTTTTATTTTTACTTTTGTAACACCTAATATTTAATAAGAATCAGAGAAGACCAGAATTTCAACAGAAGGCATCAATATTTCATTGGAAACAGCATACATTCCCATCAAAATTAGTGACCATTAAAGTAAAACAATAAAAGTCTTAATAAATTAAGCGAACGTCGAATAACAAGATAGTTTTGGGTCATAACGTTGACGAGATGCATATTGGAACAGTTAAAACATTTTATTAGTTAAAACATTCCAGTTTTGATTGCGTGTTCCACTGGTCTCTCTAATTTTTTGGAAGACAGTGGTTTAATTAGAGTTACATTTGGTTGCGGCTGGCTTTGTTGATTTTTGGATTGTATATTTGAATTTTATGGGATTTTCTTAAGACGCCTTTTACAGTTCATATAATATTAAAGATATTAAAGATTGGTGAAACGTGGATGATCTGAGGTTTCGGTATTTCTCTGACTACCCCCTCGGGGAATATAGTCGTGAGCATATGCTTATGCTTCCTCAATAATGAAAACCCAAAATACAAAAGTGCCACTCCAACCGACTTAAATCTAGATTTTACAACGTGTTAATGAATACGCGCAAAACCTCATACACCCCAACTGATTTATAACAAAATAACTAGATTGAAACAATAATTTCATTTTGATAGTTAAAATTTAAAGTTATTCACATTTTACGTTTTGAGGCAAAAATGATTCGTTATCATTTCAGCAATTAATGAAAGCGCTAACAATCTAAAGGATATATTTTAAGAATCTTGTTTTGTTAGTAAGTAGGGTGAGTGCGGTGGGTTTGAGATCAAGTTCAGTAAATTTTAAATTTTGCAAACAAATTATTTAATTATGTTGAAACCATGATAATTCGATTCTGCTCTCGATTCTAAACAAACTACTTTCTAGTTTTGTGTTATTTCATTATCACGTTGTATAATACTTTTATAGGTTCTAAACATTCCACTTTTGACAATATCGAAATGAATGTAGAAGTGGCCGTTTTCTTTTTTCTTCAAATGTGTGTATAAAACCTATAAAAGTATTGTATAACATTTTAAAATAGCTTTAAGGCTATTGTAGTAAGTTGGAGTACAAAAGCCTTAAAGCACTTTTTTAACGTAGGTTTTATTATAGAGAACTTAATAAATTGTGATGAGGGCGCCTTACACTTTTCTTTAAGAAGACTGTAACTATATATAATAAGTAAATATTGGTGTAAAATTCCTGAAAAATGTTCGTCGTGTATGAGGAATGAAAATTTTAGTCTAGTGTTACGAGTACTTCAGAAAAGACCCTGCATCATTCAACAAAATATCTCAAAGTGTTTTTGTATCGTCATATTGTACTTAGTAGTGTTATTAAGATAATGGACAGACATTTACAAAGCTGGGTTTAAGGGAGACAAAACGATCTGTGTTCAAAAGGGTTTTTAGCACGCGTTGAAGTAATGTAATATTAAGAGGACGAACGGGGCGGACCTTGGGTGTGAATGCGGTGTTACTCCTCAGACTATGGCCCATCCTGTATCTTGCCCTTCCTGCCCGGACACCTGCACACGAACGGAGCTTATGAATGCTGCCATGTGGCGAAAGAAGAAGAGGATGGAATAATGTTACAAAATTAGGCTTAAGTGAACTTTTTAAAAAGATTCATAGTTGGCAAACCCCGGTGGTTCCCCTAGATCAACATCTACAGGGTCCAACTTAATATGCTGACAGTTTTTTAAGAGGATGATCAGACCATCAAACTGAACAACTTTCTCTTTGGGACCAATGTTGAAATCGCGAAAAGAAATCAGCTGTCCCATACAATTGGGACAGCTGATAGAAAAAATTGTTCAGTTTGATGGTCTGATCATCCTCTTAAAAAGTGTCAGCATATTAAGAAGGACCCTATATAAAGTAGCCCGCAACACACAGTGTATGAGACTAGCATACCCAACAAGGAAATTTCTGCGACTTGCGACGAAAATGATAACTTAACGTGGTATTGTTTGCTTGCTTGAGATTTTATTTCAAAAATTATGCGTATACTTATTAGGTTTAATATACGATTACTGCCAACAAATTATCATAATATAAAAGGTAATGAGGAAGTCAATATCAAAACAAAAGCCTCCAGCGACGCCGACGAAATATCAAAACTCTCATGCTCACAAATAAAATTCTAATTTTAACATGTTCAGTGACCAGAACCAATTCCGCCATTACCGAGCATGAGTTACTTTAACCAAATTATGATTCTGTTATCTTTAGCCCACATATAAAATAACCAACCTTATGTGCGCTTAAATAAGAGACACTCTAATCTTTTTATGGTAAAATAACGTTGACCCAGCAATTCTTAGAGTCGGCCTGTATCTTCATAAAACCTCCCAATTATTTCCCTTCCGTACTTATCAGGTCTCATCTTGCATCAATCCACTCGTATTACACGAAAATTTACGAGAATGAGATTTCTTCGGCCATGATGAACAATAAATTCCCATTTAACAGCCCCGACGTCAACCGTCTGCCTCTATCCATACTTTTATAAGGGGAGACACTTCCACAACAGCTGATTTATAGTATTTCCCTTTGTTTTGTATCTGTTCTGTTTATTGTTTTATTGGTTGTTTTCTTTGCTTCTTTTTAGTGTCTTTTATATTGAGGAGTTGAGACAGTATCTTTGTTATTTCACCGCTTTTAAGAATTGGCTTATGGATCTACTAACTATCTACTAACCTGCCATATAGATATAATTATTTTACTTCGCCGTCATTATCTTTAAAATTTTGTTACAATTTGTGCTGTCTTTTTCACCCAAAAATTGAACTCTGAAATGATTTGTTTTGGCGCATTTATAAAGGTACGAGCGTTTACCCGCGACTTCGTCCGCACAAATTATACACCAGATTTTAAGTCAGATCATAAGGTATCAAATAAAAGTTTCATCAAAATCGGTTCAGTAGTTTTTGCGTGATGCTGTTACAAACATAGAAACAAACAAAAAGACAGACAAAAATTCGAAAAAAGGTTGATTTGGAGTCAGGGATACCTAAAAACCATATTGCAATCTTTTTCTTGTAAATATCTTCAATGTACAGACATACTTCAATTACAGTTTTATAATAGTTTACATTAGATATGTAGGTACTAACAAAAACGGGGCGCAGGGATTTTATAAATATACGTGTGAAACTGTGGGCAAATACTTTTTTTTTTAATTATCAAAAAAAATAACAATAATAATCGTGACTATAACACGAAGACTTCATAAAAGTAGAAGATAGTCAATTTTTTACTGAAGACAAGTGCCGACGATTATCAATTTGTATGCTGATGCATGTAGATAAATGATAATTTCGAAAATAACCAAAAATGTACAGGAGAAACAGATACTTTAATCGTAAATTCCTTTTTAACAGAGTTAACTTATTTCATCCTGAACAACCTTATTATGCCGTCAATAAGTGACTGATTTATGCTACTTATTATAGATTTCCTAATTAGTATTACAAATTTCACTAACATCTAAACTTTACTTCTAATTATTCAGATGCGGTTGATAAGAAGGCAGAGTTTGACTTTTATAAAGCACCATCATAAAGTAAGGTCAATATCTTTAACAAGGAGACTAATTAAAATTTAATCCAAAAGACCGTATCGAGATGCCACAATAAAGTTGTCAAGTCGGGGGCAGTAAACCCACAATGTGATTGCTATTCCCTCACCATAATACAAATCAAGGAGCAATCAGTACCAACTCCCTTGAAATGAAGATTGCCTCTAACTCCTAACAAGACAGCTTTGTTTATCATTGTTTACCTTGACTTTAGTATTTGAATGTTTTATGTTTTGGCATAGAGCCGAGTTATCCTTTGGTTCCATAACACATTTATAATAACCTACAATTTGGACTTTTGAACGGGAAATCTACGGAACTAACAACAATTTTGTTGTTGGTCTAGAATTAAATCTAGATGAAGCCTGAAGGTGTCTTCACCTTGTCGCTGCAGGTTTTAGCCACTTCATCCAACCCCACCTTTGATACTATTGGTTAATCGTTCCATACGGTAAGGTATGGACGAGGGAGTGCATAATATATTTAGCGCCCACACTTATGCCTTGAATAAGATCCACCGTAGTTGACTGTTTTTCTAATAAAGCGGTCGCTGTAGTCGATGTCGGCTATGAAAATGCAATATGAAAGCATGACGAAATTGACTAAAATATCGTTTAAGGTTAATTTACAATTATTGTACTTTACAAAACTGCGTTCAATTTTCCCACAATTATACCCTTTCAAAATCTTATCTAGTCTAGAACTCAAACTAATTAGGTATCTTTACTTCAGTGTCAATAAGACGTCCATTCCGTCCATCTATTATTAACATCAAACTTTCTAGACTGCTTAAGCCGAAGCAAGATTTTAAGATCGATTCGTAGCACTAATAAACTGTCATAGTAACAGTTGTTGAGATTAGTTTGTAGTCAGTTTATTCATCAAAGAGATCATTATTTACGTCATTGTTCGTATTGTGACGATATAAATTAGTAAAGTTTGAAGCTGATGTAAACATAAGAGCTTGCTTATAGATTTTCTCGAACAGTTGAAATTTATATAGTTATTATGAGTACTATTTTGAAGCAAGATCACAACTTGATGATAGGCGCGACGAATCGAAAGCCCGGTCACCAGCAGCTATACAATATCATTACGATAATGGTGTGCTCATGTGAGCACATTCACAAAGTGTTAGCCACACGAGAGCTCATCAACGGATTTGAAGCAAACGCCGTAGCCAAAGTCTTTCAGAACCATATCAACATCAAATTCACCGAATACAAAATTACAAAAGTGTTTAGAGAATTTCAAAAAGTGTAATTTAATTTATTTAAAGGTATGCTTTCGATACATTCACAATCTTACATATTTTTAGACACCGGGCACCGGGTGTGTAATCACATGTTATACGAGTCGTGTACACGAATTGACATATTCATACATTTATACGCTATAACTAATAGCTATAGGTATCATCGTCGCAGCCTATATATGTCCCAATGCAGAGGCCTACCCTCAAGACCCTCTCTTGAGGGTATGGGCGTTAGTCCACCACGCGAGCCCAATGCGGATTAGTAGACTTCATCGGAATTTCTTCTTCAGCGTATGCAGGTTTCCTCACGATGTTTTCCTTCACGGTTTGAGAGCAGTCGGTTTTACGTACATAAGTTAGAAAAACGCATTGATACATGGCATGTGCGGACCTCAATATATCCCCCCGTAACACTGGACAGAGTTTCAGTACTACTGGTGAAACGAGGATGTTCTGAGGTTTCATAATATCTCTGACTACCCCCTCGGGGAATATATTCGTGAGCATATGCTATGCTACGCTACCTCAAGATTGAGTTTCCATAGGTCTCCGCAACGCGCCACCGACGCTATAGGTATAGTAGGTATATAATAGAAGAATGATGTTGCCATAGACATAACAACATACTCGTAATGATTGCAAGTAACTGTAGATGCATTTCGAGTTTAATTTTACTACACATCATAAACTAAACTAATTGAACAACATTAATCAAAAGGAACATGATTCGAATTAAACCATGTATATGGGCTCAATTAAAATGTACTAGATGAAATTTTTCATATAAAACATTGTTTCCTGTTTAGGTGGAGAGTGTTGGGACCGGTCCGGTTTGGCCCCTGCTGTTTCAATTAAATCACTGACAATACTTCGAATGCTTTGCTGGTCGATACCAAAACATACCGCATTTGGTTGTCATTATAGGTAGCTTAAAATGTTTTGATCGTTGTTTAATTTTAACCTTCAACTTCAAAAACGCGCTACTGGACAGAGTTTCAGTACTACTAGTGAAACGTGGGTGTTCTAAGGTTTCAAAATATCTCTGATTACCCACTCGGGGAATATAGTCGTGAGCATATGTTTACGCTAACTTTAAAAAAGGAATTTGTACTTATGTACGTTTTACCTAATTCCTGCATATCTAAATTGATTTAGATGATTAGCAGATTATTTTTTGTTTAGCAGCGGATATCTCTCTGAGCTGGTCCTGTCAAAATTAAGAAAATATCAGATGAAGTACTTCGGAGAGTGGCAACAGCATTCCTGAATAGATCAAAGCATTTCATCGGCCTTTGTGTCTCAGTACCATCTGCGTTTAAAACTGATATTAGTTTCAAAGTAGTTTATTTTAGCCACTGAAAAAAGAAAAACACCTGAAAAACGTCGTGAAACACCTGAATCGTGCCAGCAATAAAATATTTTATATAGGGTCCTTCTTAATATGCTGACACTTTTTTAAGGGGATGATCAGACCATCAAACTAAACAATTTTCTCTATGGGACCAACATCGAAATCGCGAAACTGAAAATCGACTTAAGCCAAATATATGGGACTTTTTTTTCGCAATTTCGATGTTGGTCCCATAGAGAAAGTTCTTCAGTTTGATGTTCTGATCATCCCCTTAAAAAAGTGTCATATAAAGCATATTAAGAAGGATCCTGTAATTAAGTTAATGTACAAAAAAACTATTATTTTCAACTTTTGACATCATCTCTGAATAGTGGGGAGACATTTGTGTTGTTTTTTAGCCGGATAACATTTGTTTCAAGTATCAATACTGCTAGATCCACTAACAGCCTTGTTACGAACCTCACGACTGTGCTGCATACGCATGTGCCGACAGAGGTCCAAGATACCATCTAATCCAGATTTCCCCCACTCTTTAATTGATTATTTTGTAAAGATTAATACGAGTCGTCATACTTGACGGCGGCATGAAACCAGAGAGGAGATGAAACTGTTGGAATGTATTTGAGATCTACAGAAGCCTACTTATTATGCTGACACTTTTTTAAGGAGATGATCAGACCGTCAAACTTAACGACTTTCTCTATGACAACAACATCGAAATCGCGAAAAAAATATTAACTGCTCCAAAAAGTAAATTGCAATCCTACCTTAGCGAAATGTATGGGACAGCTGATTTTTTTTTCGCGTTTTCGATGTTGGTCCAATAGTGAAAGTTGTTCAGTTTGATGGTCTGATCACCCCCTTAAAAAGGTGTCAGCATATTAAGTTGGGCCCTGTATAATAGGACCTACAGCATAGCTTTTAGTACGAATTATTTTCATGACACTTCTGCGAAACTTTCCTATTCTTTGATTGTTACAGAATTGACCCAAAGAATCTCTCATGAGTCATGACTCACGATTACACCAGCCAATCAATATAGACCTATCTGTCAAGTTCTAATTACAGTTTATATCAAGAACATTAAAGGTCTTTATTTATTGGTCAGTTTAAGTGGCATCTTTCTTGCTATTTTCAAGTTCAGTGTCGTTTCAATTGAGCTCAATCTGTTGGGAACTTAATTGAACGTTCTACTAAATACTTCAATTATAATTGCAGTCAGTAATAAACTTGTTAGGTTGATTTGCGTTAAAAAGATTTAAAATTACTCTACTTAGGTTAGGTTACATATTAGTTCTAGATTGTTTTTATCTTAGAAAATATAACTATTGACGAGTTACGCGTGTAATTCTACTAACAAACTTTTCTGTCTCTTTTTGCGGGGGACGAAGTAACATGAAATCTACAACTTTGGATTCGAATTCTGATTGTTAAAAATAGTCTCGTGTGAACCCCGAACGCGACTCGTTTGAAGTTATTGTTCCGCAATTATGGGCTGTCTCGTTTAATGATAAGGTATAAAATTGTATGTAAACATGATCTATTGATATTGTAACGTGGCAGAGGGAAAATTCTACCGCAAGGCTGGTGCCTAATTATAATATGTATAATTCTGATTGCTCAGCAACATTCACCAATTTTTTACTTTTTAAATGTTTGTGTTTGGCTTTGGGAGGACTCTGAGGTGTTCTACTCAGTGATCTCCGTTGCGTAAATACTCGTTATTTCTTTTCTAATTGCTAATCAAGGTCTTGAAATGTCATAATATGTACCTAATTTGTTTTCGAAATGTTCATCTGCAAAGTTTCGAAATAAATTATAATATGCAAATACATTTCTATCATTTTAACACAATTAAGCATTCTTAAATATATGCACAATTTCATATTTATTAAGGACGTTCTTTTATTTACGACTCAGTACTTTTTTAAATGTTTATGGACTCTTGCTTGTGCGTTAGCACTGCATTTCCCCCAATGTCAAGTAGTTTGTGCGAGTATCTATCCCAATCTCATTTTTTTTATCAAGAACAAGAAGAGATTAAGGATTACGGAGCCTCGTGGCAGTCAAAAACGCGACGCGCGATCACCACGCGAGACAAGTGCTCGTGTCAGAACCTGCAACGTGACTCCGACTCTATACTTGGTTAATGAGATCAAACTGTAAGTATTTGTAATTACGTCAAAGCCGTAGGCAGTATGGTATTATCCTATCCAAAATAAGTCGCATTAAACTCTTATTCATAAATTATAGTAAATACTAGGTAAATTGTATCTCAATATTTTATCGAAAAAGCTGTGGTGGTCCTGTGGTAACCTTGCCAGCCGTGCAGGAGGCGATGGTTCGATCCCCGTCCAAGCCGACTCATACCAATGAATTTTTCGGAATTTATGTACGATTTGTAACACTACTGGCTTTTCAGTGAAGGAAAACATCGTGAGAAAACTTGCATGCTTCAATTTCGAGGCATGTATTGTACTCACTGTCCATTATAAGTGGCGATGGGCTCACTCCCCGTCACACTGGACAGAGTTTCGGTACTACTAGTGAAATGTGGATGTTCTGAGGTTTTCTAATATCTCTGACTACCCCCTCGGGGAGTAAAGTCGTGAGCATGTGTATTTATCGTTTCGAAATTGTCACACAAAAAAACGTTGTTTATTTTCACCCGTTAAAGTTGAAAATGTCGTGATAATAAAATTCCAAATACACCAAAATCTACTTTACTTACCTTAAAATAAAGGGTCATAAAGTTCAGTGACCGTAACTTGTCAAACATTGATTGTAAGGACTCATTTCATCAGTTTCACCGGACATCGTAGCAGTAAATATCTATTTGGGAACTAATAACGTATAGTCTTGACTAGGCTCAATAGCCTATTGTCCTAGATAAACGAACCATATCATTACGGCTAATGAATCCTCTACGATCTTATCTGACATCAATGTCAGCCTTAAATCTATTAGAACGAACATTAGCAAACAAGAGCGTGTATTAAAAAAAACCGTTATAATGTGAATATGAAGATTGTAAATACGGTTGAAAATTATAGACTGATTTGGATAACGAGGTAGTTTTGATAATTTTATTACTATCATAGTATTTTTATTTGATAATAATTTCTTTTGAGTTAGTCAAGTCAAGAGTTAAAATTATTCGTATTTACCTAAACGCTTCGGACGGACTAATGTACAGAAAATTAAATATCGTATTTATACAGGGTGTAAGAAAAAGTATCAAGAACCTTTAAACCACATACTCTACCTATCAGACTGAAAAACTTTTATTATAGGAGCATAACAGTCAGAACATTAAAAAAATCGGCTGTTCCATACGTTTGAGTCGAGTAGGCATTGCAGTTAAGTATGGAACAGCAGATTTTTTTGCTCTGACATGTTTGCTCATGCAATAAATGTTGTCCAGTTTGATTTGTAGAGTACGTGGTTTAATGGTTATTTATACAGTGAAAAATTCCACAACCTTTTTCATCATCGTCAAAAACATACCTAATTACAATTCCAAATTAAACACTGATTAACTAAAAACATAACTGGTATTACCAAACGTCCAGTCATCCTACAAAAAACCCACCCAAACTGCACTTAACTGGATCAAACCGCTTATCTCTACCACCTCATCGAACTGATACGAAACTCTTTAGATAATAGAGGACAGAGGACCTCCCCGGACCGACGCGTCACTGAGAACCATGTCTCCTCTTATCTAGACATCTACATGGCCACAACACGACATTAAAGACTACCGACAATATACGTGCAGCTTAGCCCTATTGTCCAGTGTATACGCAGCTTTGTGGCGTAGAGCGTCTTATATTTTCTTATTATCTATTTAAGTTAAGAGACGACATTCTGTATTTTATATACTAAAGTCTGTTCTCGTCCAGGTATCATCTGGAAAACTATAATTTTTATAGCATTTTGCTCGCAACATCCTCTTAAGGGGTTTGAGTTTATAGTAGAAAAGGATATTGTCATTTTAACTTTGAACTGAATATTGCAAAGCTGTTCTTATAGTTTTATGTAGAGCTGTATCTTTATATGAAAATAAATAATAATAAATGTCATGGACGTCACACAGATAATATAGACCCATTTAAAGTACGAGAATATAGCCCTGACTAGTGTTATGATGACTAGAAAACGATATAGAATACATATTATAGATTCAGACTTCCATGCCTGGGTACAATAAATTTTCATTGTCATCTTACAAATATTTGCCACTCACGGGATTTGCACCCGCGACTCTCGGATCATCAGGCAAGTTCACTACCAACTAAGTTATAGGGCATAATAGATAATCGCAATAATCAATAAAGGACACATCTTTATTATTGGTGTCGCGTTTGTTTTAAACATAACACAAGAGCGTGATTCTTCAATCGACCCCAAAAATATTAGTCAGAATTATTTAAATTGTTCCAATCAAAATCGACACCTACGCAATCGATCTATTATCTACTCAAAGGATGTATTTAAAATGTGATTTATAGCTGCATTCAAAGCCAATTACAAAACAATGCAGTACTAATAATACCTGACCTTAACCATTATAGAGATGGGCAAAATCGAGAATTGGTTAATAGAAGGCCAATTTTGGCAAAAAATGTGCATTCCATTATTTCGGCTATTTATACGCAATTAGGCAAATTCAAACCCTTAAAAGTGGTTGTTAGTTATAAAAAGGTGAAATGATTCCCACTTGGCTTAAAGATCTAAGCTTAAGTATGTTTTGTACTTGCAAATATTTTATCTTGAATACCTATAAAAGATAAATAAAACATTTCTACTGCTAGGCTTGTTCGACCATGCATAATTTGTCAAAACGTCAAGCGAATAATGCAGCCATTTAGTAATTCGTATAAACTTTAAACTAACCCATCGAATAACTTATCGATCGAATAATAAACTCGATCAATCAACTAGTTCATTTCAATTTCCTTCTATCGACAACGGCCCATCACTAAAATCTAGAGCCTTAATTTCCTCCGGTAAAACTCATAAAGTTTCGAGTGAGACCTACTTCATTCTTTATTTAATATACTCTAAAAAAGTTTAAGCTCACCCTTGTTACTTAAGACGATTTACGATCGGGGAGACTTTATAAAAACTTTAATGCACCTGTACAGTCCATTTAGCACTGGTGACCAAGATGGTGGAAAAAAGAATAGATAACGAAGTATAAAAATGTATTTTAAATGTGGAGTTTTTGTGGTCCTTGTTTGAATTGGATATTGGTTAAAATGTTTAAAAAAAATAGTTACAGCCTGTAGTATCACAAGGGAAAAGGCCTCATAAGTAAGTAAGAGAGGGAATGGGCCATACTCCACTATGCGAGCCCGTGCTGATGGTGGAGGCAAGTTAGTGGTAAATTTGCTGTCAGAGAATAGTCACACCGCCATCTGACGGAAAAATCCGGGACCAATTGCTTAAAGTGTCTCTCGAAGGAAGAATAAAATGTATTATTGATAATTTATCGACCATAGCCTCGAACATAAACTCTTTCAGGGTAGTCAGAAACTTTGCTACAACCGCCAACTAGCTTCTACGAGTGCAATTGTAGCAAGGTTTACCTTTAACTATTTTTAGCATTTAATAGTCGTGCGTTGTGTGACACAATATACTAATTGGACACAATTTGTGTCCACTGTCCATCAAATAGTGGCGCTACCTGTCAGACTTGACAAAATATAGGCACTGCTAGTCTTAAGACTGCTAGTGATATATTTATGGATAATCTGAATACTATTATATATAGATGTACCTAATATTGTTATATTTAGAATATCTCTAATAACCAATAAAAATCTATGGGCATTAAACCAATTCTGAAACTTCGTAAATTCAGTGCTTTGACTATTTATATGTGGACTGGTTACGCGTGTAATTCTGCTAACAAACATTTCTGCCACTTTTTGCGGGGGGCGAGGTAACATGAAATCCGCAACTTTGGATTTTATTCCCCATAACTATAGATTTTAATTTTGAATGTTAAAAAACATGAAAAGTAGTCTCGTGTGAACCCCAAACGTTCTAAGTTCGAAGTTATTATTTCGCAATTATAGGCTGTCTCGTTTAGTGATGAGGTGTAAAATTGAATGTAAATGCACAAGATCAATTGTGCTTATACCGTGGCAGAGGGGAAATGCTACCGCAAGGCAAGTCCTTATAATAATTAGTCAAAGGTTCAGTGTGAAAATGAATCAAAGATTATTATAAAATATTTATTTTTATGATCCAAATGTACCTACGGTGTAACTAAATAGGTAGGTAACACGTAATTAAATAGGTTCTTGCTATTAACATTTAATATCTACAACATCAATTCACGACCGTTTCCAATCCACATTTGTAACAGAATTCCTTCCTCCGATTACATACCATAAAAAGTTTCGCAATTAAAAATTAAAAATTGACCACCATAAACTAAACCCACGCTTCTGTTCTCAGCCCATACCCAACACATAAAAACTTGAAAATAAATATCGTCCCCAAAAGATCACAGATAACACAAAAGCCGATGACAAACCGACAAGCCGTGTTATTAATTTGGGTCCTACCAAATTTATGTCAAACTAAACGAAGATATTGATTACAGTTTGAATTTTAAAGATGAGAGTAAATTAAATTGATATAGAGGCTTAGATTGATCTACAGGGGCTATTAATGTTCGTTAGTGATCATTCAACGGTAAGTTTACAGCAGATCGATTTTAAACGAATAATTGGCCATGCTAAAAGAGTGCTACTCCATATTTTAAACGCAAAAAATATATGATCTTTGATATTTTGCTGTGGCTTAAAGGTATATATAGGTAGGTATAGGCATATCAGGGCGGGTCGCATTGGGACGGAGTGGACCGCATAGCAGCGGAAAATGTGTACTTTGCACAGTAGAGCGGGCCGGGTCGCAACGCATTGACGGATTTTTAGACGTAGCGTATGTGATACGGGTAGCCTCGGGGCGGAGCGGGCCGCATCGTACAGACGGAAATCCGCGGAGCAATAATGCGACTCGGCGTAGTATACCATAGTTCATATAAGTTGTATGCAAGCAATTTGGGCGGATTTTTGCGCTGTGGGACGTGAAACGGGGGAGCAGTTTGTGGTCCGTCGTAATATGCGCTTAACTTAAATATGAGTAGTAAACTAAATAACTTTAAACCATAACTCGAAGTGAATGGAATGAAAATGACTGAAATATACTGAAAGGATGTGTCACGGCATCCTTTTGAGGGTAGAAAGAAACTTTACTAAACTCCATTATATTTTTAATGGTGCAATTGTAATGTTGTTTTCAAATTAAAATTACGTGACAAGTGGTGGCTAACCTAAAAAAAACTGAAACACCCTGATACACTTAGAGTTATGGTTTTTAATAAACCAGAATCATAAACCTAGTTATAACTTCATGCTACATTTTTTTTTCTATAAACCACAATCGTTCCTCCGAGAACAGTTTTATCTTAAGACTGAGTAAATGACAAAATAGGTCACAAGGCAAAATAGACTAAACTATTTTCCTTAAATGGTCCAATAATTTCTCTATCCAGCTGTCCACTACCTAATTTGACATTAAACATTATTACCAATAACCAGAGTCGACGGCGCCAAGACGATTCCAAAATTATCTCGTACAAACAATCTAGAAAATATCGTATGACAAAGAATGGACTGTTTATTACGAAATAACGATCTATCGGCGGCTGTTGAGAGAAGGCACCCGAAAATAAAACTGAGTATAAAATAACAGTCGACAAAAAGTTTAGATTGGAATCAAAAAGTATTTATATTGAGGAAACTACGAAGGCGCGCGTTTAAAGGTTAACGATTCCTATCAATTAAGGTTATGGGTTGAGTCGGTAGGGTCTTCGTTTGGACCCCCACTGTGCAAGGATTTCGCACCTGTCCTTTTTGGTTTAGTTTTTCACGTCAACGGAACCCGAAAACGATTACAGGTGCATGGTGTTTGGTCCTTTTTGTAGAGTGACAATGATTTGCAGCTAAATCGGGATTTGAGATTATTTCAAATACAAATGACTTTACTACTCAAGTTCATAAGTTAAAGAAAAAAATTTGTTACTTCGGACATAGTAAAATAAAATAAAAATATTACTTATTACTAAATAAATACTCCTAAATTGTTGCAGAATGCAGAAACTCGGTTTACATCGTGTTTTATGTATTTTACGCTTAGACTATCTAAGACTGTTGATAATTGAAATAATACACGCACAAACAATAATATTATAATAGATACTAGCGCTTACTTCTTTTAGAATTCGACGTAAAAATCTTTATAATTTCGATCGCTTCATAAAGCCTCAAATTATGACCGGTAATTAACTTTGAGTGTTGTGTATTGTAATTTAAACAGTTTTTCACATAGTAGGTAAGTATTTTAAACAACACTCATAATCTACCAAACCATTAACTGTTTTTAATTAATATTTTGCTCTTCCTACCAAAATATCCAAAAGACCACACTTGCCGTAATGTTATTTTGATTGCATGTAGAACTAGCACGTGAAGTATTTTTAAAGTTCGAATTGTCCTGAAAATCCAGGAATCTTTGTCACCTTATTACTTCCCCTACAATATCATAACAAGGTCCTTATTATTTACCGATATGATAATTTTAATAGAAAGTGCCAATACCCTACTGGGCCGGGGTGGAACGAATGGCTTTCACAATAGTGGTCTCTAAAACAATTCATTTAGCTGACACGCTATACAAAAATTAAACATTTTAAACTTTATTTGTTCTAGGAAAAGGCCAATACGCCAACACGATATTACCATAATGAAGCTTTTAGTATTTCCATGAAAATTGAATTACAAATTATTTGCTGGAATGAGAATTTTACTGAACAGATGGGTGCTTTAAAGTATCTTTAGGTTGGGATCACGCGTTAGGCGCGTACTTTGATGAAAGTTTGATAGAAGCTCGAACCTATGAGCTTTCATGCAAAACCGCTTCGGCAGTATCATATACTCACGACTATATTCCCAGCGAGGAAATTCAGATATATGCTAAATGCAAAGGCAAATATCTCTCGAATATGGGTTAGAGGTCGTGGTGTGGGCCATACTCCACTAGGGACCAGTACAGTGATTTAATCTATTAATTTATCTATATTTTTTGGTTATCAAACAGAAAATAACTTAATTTCGGATACAATTTAATTTAAATTTTACAGATCCATTTTTTTTTCGTCATTTTGCCGTCACTCAGACAGAGGTAGTTTTCGTACAAATTAGGTATTATTCCACTTTCTTATAATACTATCGACGCCCGCGACTTCGTACGCGCAGACCACTGACTTTAAATACTCATAGCTTTTTATTGAACCGATTGCGATGAAATAAAGCCTAAATGTTAATCCAAACTAAAATGATTTTTGAAAACCCCATCCAAATTGGTTCAGTAGTTTTCAAGTGATGCGGGCACAAACAAACAAAAATTCTAAAAATGGTCTCAATGTATCCTAAACGCCCCCATAATATTTTTGAAAATGTCTTCAATGTATCCACGCCAAGTTTACAATTTTATTATAATTGTATATGTATGTATATGCTCACGACTATATTCCCCGAGGGGGTAGTCAGAGATGTTCTGAAATCTCAGAGCATCCACGTTTCACCAGTAGTACTGAAACTCTGTCCAGTGTGACGGGGGGTGAGCCCGTCGCCACTTATAATGGACAGTGGGTACAATACATGCCTCGAAATTGAAGCATGCAGGTTTCCTCACGATGTTTTCCTTCACCGAAAAGCCAGTGGTGTTACAAATCGTACATAAATTCCGAAAAACTCATTGGTACGAGTCGGCCTGGACGGGGATCGAACCATCGCCTCCTGCACGGCAGGCAAGGTTACTCGCCACTGGACCACCACGGCATTTTTTTATTATAATTAAGTAATATAATTTAAATATTTATGTAAACACTCCTAGATTTTAACTACTAACATAACTTACTTATCCTATGGAACATGGGTCGAAAAACGAGAAATTTGTAATCCTTCCATACAAAAGTGTGGAATAGCCGATCTATTTTCTAAGAGAGGTCCAAAAAAAATTCGTTTTTCTATTCATGTTCCTTAGAGAAAGTTGTTTAGTTTCGTTCTCTGAATACACCCTTAAAGTTATCTTTGTAATTAAAAAATAGGGGTGTAGACAGATGTATAGATAAAATGTAACAACATTTGATATTTCTAGAATAAGCAAACTTCTGCGTTCGAAGCATAGTCATAAAGTTTATTCTATAGATAGCAGGAAGGGTTTTTGATCGTAATCTGCCAGGCTGGTCCAGTGTCTTGGCAGATCGCCAGAGCCTTGTTTATTGATGTAAGCAAGGTTTTGTTGCAGCACATGTAGATGACGATGACTTCATTGCATCTCCTAAGATGAAAGTATACCAACAAAAGAGAAAATAGACATTTTCTAAAAAATAGAAAATATAAACACACCTCCAGTCATTTATTCACAGCTAATGGACATTGTCCTCCTGTTTAAAGCGAATCAGTCGCTGGACTAATCTAGTTCAATACAACCCTACTCCCTTCCTAACCTGGGAACACTGCTGGTAATCCAAAGCATACTGTTTCCAGCCAAGTGCGCCAAAAATTATGTGGCCTTAACTGCGTAAAATTTTATTGATTGTTGGACTTTAAAAGTAACCTGTATTTTGTTGCGCTACAGACTTAGGCCTTTGAATAATTTCATTTAATTTGGTTTGATAGTTTATACCTATACTTCATTTCAAATAAGGACGAAAAGACTTTCCGATTCCTATATAGCTTTCTGGCTAATTCTGATTTGCAAATATAATTTTTTTACCAGATATATCTTGAACGTTACTAAAGCTGTTCTAAGAATAAGTGAGAGGAAGGGTTTTCTAATCTTTGTTTCTGTAATTCAAAATCGCCTAAAAATTTCGTTGCATTGAAATGGAGTATATAAAAAGTAATAATTAATTAAAATTATTGATTTCACCGTCCTCTAAGAGCTGATATGTGAAAATGTATCTTTACAAGCGAAACTTTTCAGAATGTCGAAGAAATAATTGTATCTTCTAGTGAGTTTATACGCATGAAATGTTTTTAAATCTAAAATCTTTTGGCTACCCGCACTTATTTAAAAGAATTAATTACCTTAAGTTTAAGCTCTCACCGAATACACAACGCAATTAAAATGCTATCTCAACGTAGCTTCCTTGAAGTGGATTCGATTCCATCTTTCCTCGGTATCTTAATTTAAGTAAACACTCGGTCTTAATGAAGATACACTAAATGAGAGGCTCTTGGGTGACGGTAACGTTTTCATTTGGCTTCAGATAATTGTATTTGTTCACTAAGAAACCACATTCACTAAAGAATGGGGGAAGGAGAACGCGAAGATGAGCGGAAAACAATTTAAATGAACTTTTTTGATTATACAGGGACCTTCTTAATATGCTGACACTTTTTAAGGGGATGATCAGACCATCAAACTGAACAACTTTCTCTATGGGACCAACATTGAAATCGCTAAAAAAAAATCTGTTGTCCCATACACTTAGCTCGAGTAGGTTTGCAGTTATGTATGGAAGAGCTGGTTTTTTTTTCGCGAGATCAATGTTAGAAAAAGTTGTTCAGTTTGACAGTCTGATCATCCTCTTAAAAAAGTGTCAGCATATTAAACAACTTTCTCTATGGGACCAACATTGAAATAGCGAAAAAAAAAATCTGCTGTCCCATACATTTGGCTCAAGTAGGTTTGCAGTTTAGTATGGAACAGCTGATTTTAATTTTGCGATTATGTTGTTGGCCCCATAGAGAAAGTTGTTCAGTTTGACGGTCTGATCATCCCCTTAAAAAGTGTCAGCATTTTAAGAAGGACCCTACATTATTTATTTACATAATATTTTGGTTGAGATGGGCAGGATACTTGGCTAGACGGGAAGACTGCCGGTGGACCAAGGCAATATCAGAGTGGTGGTCAAGAGAGGGACGGAGGTCAGTAGGCAGACCGCCAGCACGTTGGTCTGATGACATTGTGAGAGTGACGGGTCCGCATTGGATCAGATTAGCACAGGACCGTGAAGAATGGCGCAATAAAAGGGAGGCCAATGCCCAGCAGTGGGATCAATCCACTGCTGGGCATTGACCTCCCTTCCCTTTTGGTGGGCTGATTTGATTGATTGATTTACATAATATGTTTAATTTAGATAGGTGTCTCTGAAGAACCCTGGGAAACCATATGTATACGTTGAAGAAGAAACTGTTATGCTTCTTTGAAGTTCACCAATCTGCATTAAACACACGGGTGGACTAATAGAGCCTGCTAGGTAAAAATAATAATATTGCATAAATCCTTAATATTTTAAGAACTTAATATTCGTAGAAAAACTTTTATCTACTGTTTAAAAAATAATGAAGCACTCAGGTATTCACGAACCCTTGAAAGTGTATTTTTTTTCTTCTACTTTCACACATAATTCTCACTTAATATTTCTCGTAAAGAGAAGATTAAGCGAGCAAAGTTTACAATTTCAATTAAGCCGCTTTTTTCGTTACTTTGCCTCGGTTTTTACTTGAGCTGAAACTTTCAACATTGCCTCATAGTGCACCCGTTAAGCCTGAACTAACTTCTTCAAACTTTGATCAATTTTGTAGATTTTAAGATAATAGTGTTCCTAGTGTTCTGAGTATCGGAAAATCGTTTTAATTTATGATTTTCATATAAATTAGGGTAGGCGGGTAGGCCTGTGCCCTGCAGTGGGATGACAGGCTGATGATGATGACGAATGAAAATTATAGGTAATTTTTCGTTAAAAATGAGACCAGTAGAAACTCAAAACTGCGTACATTGCGTAATTTACACTGAGCTTATGAAACATTTTCAACCCAATTCGATTTACAAAACATTAGGAAATTAACTAATTCATCATATTTTCATTCATTCATCATAAACAATTATACGTATTATATTTAATTATATTATAGTATCCCTGGTCAAGTGATCTGCTATCTTGAACCCTAGTTCTTAGATGAATTTCAATTGCTCTGTTCGAAGTCCTTAAGCGACATAAATACAGAAAGCTCAACAGAAAATAATTCTCATAAAAGCCTTTGGTGGCGTAGTTCCAATATTCGAAACAATCTCTGAAATGAATTAATGCTGGACTTTGTATGTCTTTGAATGATTGCTCGTGAAGTAGAATTTTGATCTAGAACGCCCTCATGCTTCGTACGTCTCGCATTGGACCAAGATTTAGACAAGCAAGATTTTTTTTTCCAATCTGACAAATACAGCATAGCTCAGGGAGTTGTTACTGCTTATTACTGCGGACTATGGGGGGACCACACCAGTGACGGCGAAGCGCCCTGGTAGCAACCGAACCAGTGAGCCAAGCCAAAGATTCGGCGAAGTGACTAGAAAATTATCTTGCAGCAAGTTTTTACTACAAACTTGTGTGTATCACTTATTTGGGTGAAAAGAGATCTTTTGCTACACAGCGGAATTCTACAGGCTATAACTTACTTGTTTGTAATATTAAGAGCATGTGAACCATTGGAATTTCAAAAGTTTTCGTTCTATTTTAATATAAGACATTGAAACAAGATTTCGTTATGAAATTAATAAGAACTCCACAACATTATCCCAAACGTTCCAAATATTCAAAGTCCCGCAATAACCGTACATTCCAAACAAAATAAGATATTGAAAATCTCATAGTTGATCTTTAGGGGATCTTTAATAAAGAGTAAACTGAAGTACTTCAATGTCGACGTTTTAATAAAAACATTGTTTTATCAAAATTATAGAAAATATAGGTACTTTTATTGGTAATAGTAAAATATTTTACTATTGATATTTAATTTTAATATCAGAATATTTGTCTTTAGTCTACATTTTATACGAACAGGAGAGTCGTCGGTGACGCGTTGCGGGGAGGACGGAGTAGGAATCGGGACGGACGACATGCCACTTAACCAATGGGTTTTTCTAAATAACGTACATAATACCGACTGCTCTCAAACGGCCCTCACCCAACACAATCATCTCCATGTCGCGTCGCCGTAATAATCGAGGTCCCCGTCGTCCGGCTGACAGTCGCGATATCTGCCCACTCGATTTTCTTCTGGCGTCTACAGACGCTACCGGCACATCGCTGGCTGGTTTTCACCGATCCCCACTACCTAATCATTTCCCCCTTTATCCGTACCCTTTATGGAAGCCCTTGGATAGGTTGCTTGAGTTCATTCACAGGTTCGGTTGACCTACGAGGGCCTGGTGTGGTCCCCCCATAATCCGCAGTAATAAGCAGTAACGCTCCCTGAATTATGCTGTATTTTTCAGTTTAGAAAAAAAAAGTCTCAAATGGTTAAGGAAAACATCGTGAGCATACGCGTAAGCAGAAATACTGATGCGTATATGGAGTCTACCAACCTGCATTAGGCAGTTTGAGCACGTGTGGTGGAGTAGGCCTGCCCTGCAGTGGGCCGTATATAGGTTGATGATGGCACGTCATGACCAAATTAAAAACGTGTAGACCTTCATTGGCACGTCAATGTTTAAAGGTCAGGGTTACCATCCCTGTTTTAGAGTCATGCAAAGCCTGATCAGGAAAATAAAAAACCTGCTTTGGGGGTGCTACAATCGACTATTTTCAAGTACAAAAATGTTTTATTTTTCTTGGCAGGCATTAAAATTTCATCTTAGGGGCTAGTTAAACTGTGCACTACATTGAAATGCACATAACATAATAAAGTATGAAGCATGGAGCCATTAGGTACATTAATATTAATCCTCTTTGCCTAAGTATATTCAAGTTACTAAATTCTCTAATATCCCATATAACAACCAAGTTGTCGAATTTAAATTTAATATCTCTAAATAGACATTGTATTCAGTAGAAATGGGATTATTTACAACATTATTCTTATAATAGCACCGTAGCTTTACCCTCGGGTACTATTTCAGAGGGAAACATTTTCTATTGCAGTAAGGGGACGAATTAAATGTGGAAAGCTAAGAAGTTTGCGAAGATCGCAATAGTATACTTGTTGACTTTATAATCGTAAATAATAAAGTTGTTATTGTTATTTTTATCGCGGAAAAATACGGGGTTTGTTTAAAAATTTGTACACTCAGGCTATAGGTAAATTCCAAGTAAAATACGCAGTTAATACGCATTTCTTCTTTGATCATATCTTGCCTCTTTACCGTTTATTTGTTGGACGCTTGTCGTGAAGACAGTATTGTAATTATTGCTAGAAAAGACATCATCGGCGTTTCATACATTTTTGGTCCAAATGTGAAAGTGTCGACCAACAAAAACTAACGCTATATTCTGTTAGATCTTGGCCGTCTAAACATTTATTGTTATGGCACGAAAGCTGTAGCTGTAAGTTTTATTTCATCAAAAATGTATGAAACACAAATATTTCGAACGCAAATAAAACTAAGGACAATGGACCTACAGCTTTGGTGCCAAATTAATACATATTTAGATGGGCAAGTCCTAACAGAATATCGCATTTTTCTTTTTGGTCGGCACTCTCACATTTTGGACCAAATCCGATGACGTCCTTTTGGTAATTGATAATAATTAGTTATCTATAGCTTGTAGGGTCCCAGTACAAGGCAGGGTTTATTGAGCGTCGGTGGAGCGATGCGGAGAAGTATGGATACTCAATCATGAGGTCCGGGTTCTATCAATGTTTTTTTTAAATTATTTGTCGTTTTACCGACTGCTCTTAAACATTGAAGGATGAAATCGTGGGAAAACCTACATGCACTGAACAAGAAATTCTGATGATTATGTCTACCAATCCTAATTCTACTCCTGTGGTGGACTTACGCTCAAACACCCTCCATGAGGATAGGTCTGTGCCCTGCAGTGGGACGTATATAGGCTGATGATGATGATGATCTTGGGGTAACGTAAAATTTCATTTCATCGAAATTGGTTCACTCAATTCGAAAATTATGCGAATTTCACGATTTCATAAACGGTACGTATTTCTGTGGACTGCGCGTACGATGTCGAGGGCACAGTGGGCATAAGACCACCATTTTGTTTAGAACATAACAAAAACATAGAATATCAGTAGGTAGGCTAAGAATACAGGTAACAGCTTTCTCTGTGAAATATTATTTAATAAAAAGTTGAATTATTAATAGATTTTTATTAAATGAATTTCCAATTACAGGATGTTGCGATAAAAATCCCATTAAACGTTAAAATAGAAAATGAAAATGCTCTAAAAGCACACATTTTTTGTGTCACATTTCAAGCGCAGAATTTTCAGCTCTCCGATGAAATTGTTGCATTTCATCCGTGAAAATAAATCTCTTTCGGACAGAGATTAACACTTTCAATAAAAATGTCAAATTTTCTTTTCTTTTATGATTTTTTTTTATTTTGCGTAAGAAAATCCTATAAATGTTAGTTTCAAAAATTACAGAAACATTGTAGGTTTTTTCATCTAGTGGTTTACGACAATACGAAATGAGTCAATAATTAAAATTATCATTCTGTATTTTCAAAAAATTGCGAGTTAATAACAATAATATAAACATATGAAAAGACAAAAGAAAAAGACGTAAATAATATTATATTCCTTTTGTTAACCTTATTATCTTCCATCTTTGCTTGTTAATACAAAATGCTCTTCTCCTCAATCAAGGCATTGTCAGGTTCACAACAGTTTGCAACATTCAAAATCTATACCAATAACTATGATCACAATCACGTATAAACTTATCCACTGTGCAGGAGCACGACCGCATCCGAGCAGGCGTCGCACAGTGTTTCGAATTCGGGAGCGTATCTGACAAAACCGTGTCGCCTAGAAACTGCTGCTGTTGCATCAACGATAAAATTAGTGCATAAATCTAATACTGGATTTAGTTTTGGAATTGAATTTCAGGTTTTATTTTTTGGAGCTTGACATGATACTTTAAATTTAGTAAGGCAAGTAGGTGTTATTATATCGGTTCTGAATAGTAAATTACTTAATGTCGTAACATAGATATCAATTCGATGACATATTAGAATAGAACTATGAAATAAAAAAGTAATTACATTAAACAATGTTATAGCAAGATTAGGAATATCATTTCAGTATGTAGTGAGCACATTCTTACTATCGAATGTAATATTTTACGCAATCCATTCATCGTTTCTCTCGCCTTCTCATACAGAAAACAATAACTAAACGGCTATAAAATTATTTCACTCTAAATGTTAAAACACTGTTGTTATAATCACTATATTTTTTCCAGTCAGCAGCAAAAAAAATGCTTTAATAATTTTACAAAATAACAGCACAAACAGATCCCGGCTATTTTTATGATGGCTGTTATATCCCGTTAGCTCGGACACGTCACGGCGTGGACAGCCTGCGCTTTCCGCATTTCCGCAGCCCCAGGCGGGAAATAGACGAGATTTCATGTTTATTTTTGGCCACACCTTTTACATTATTCGAACCATTGGGCACAAGTTATTTTGCGGTTGTAAATAAAATCTATTTTGTTTAATTTAATTTTAGCGACGGGTAATTATTAATTGGCCATAGTGATAAATTAAATAACACAATAGTTTATAAATGTAATTGAGAACCACGAAAATGCGGTAAAGTGAAAAGGTACGCTGCGGTACGCTGAATTCAAAGACAAGTTGGTAGCGGCTGAATGAAGAAAGAAGAGAATATAACGTTTTTGAAACCTATATTCAGCATTGGAAGATAACCTTTTCTGGTATAAAATGTTTTATACAATGTGTTAATGAATAAGCGCAAAACCTCATACAGCCCAACTGATTTATAACAAAATAATTAGATTGAAACAATAATTTTATTATTTTGATGGTTAAAATTTAAAGTTATTCGCATTTTAAGTATTCAGGCAAAAATGATTTGTTATCATTCCAGCAATGAATGAAAGCGCTAACGTTCTCATGGATACATTTTAAGAACCCTGTTTTGGTAGTAAGTGGAGCGGTGGGTTGAATTCGAGTTCAGTAAATTTTAAATTTTACAATCATATTATTAACTATTCTGAAAAAAATTACCTATGTTGAAACAATGATAATTCGATTCTGCTCTCGATTCTAAACAAACCACTTTCTAGTTTTGCGTTAGTATGCTCATGATTATGTCTCTCATCATAATTCAGAGAAATTCGAAAAAAATTCCCAGAGTGTCCACATACTTAAACTAATAGTACCCAAACTCTACCCAGTAATGTTATAAATAAATGGTCATTTGCCTGTGCTAAGCACAGAATTTCTGCTAGTGTCCAGGGAGTTTTGGGACGTTATCACGTTTATCACGTTTTATGAGCAAAAAACATTTATTTTGAGCTTACAAAACGGTGGTCCCTCGTGGCCAGCCAAAATGAGCATAATCTTAACACGGTTGTTAAGATTATGCTATTAGGAAATGTAACTAACTAAGCAAATTTTTACCTGAAACAGTAATACAACGTTACTAAAAGCTAGAAATTATCCATCATATTTGTAATTCAGTGACTCGGTAGCAGTTTACCGTTCAATATCCGGTCAAGGCGCTAGTTCCGGCCGCAGAGCTTCGACACGGTCGCTTGTGGTAATAGTATTGCACATATTTATAATGTTACTTTGCATTTTATCTATAAATACTTACGAGTACCAATGTGATACTAAAACGACTACAAATTGTGGTCACAATATAAACTTTGAATCGGCAGGATGTCTGTCGGCCTATCTCGCCACTATCCACTCGGCTGTGGATGATAATGACAGTCACAGTTTCATCAATTCAGTTGTGAATTTTGGCGGTATACCATGAAGTGCAGGTTTTACAACTTGTTAATATTTATTTATTATTTTAACGTAAAATTATATTCTTCATTAAGGCTCTGCCGCCCGATTTTACCGTAAAATTGGGTGACTTTGTAACCATTTTATACAACGTGTTAATGAATAAACGCAAAACTAGAAAGTAGTTTGTTTGGAATCGAGAACAGAATCGAAATATCATGGTTTCAACATGAGTATTTTTTTTCAAAATATTAAGTAATTTGTTTGTAAAATTTAAAATTTACTGAACTCGATGTTAGCCCACCGCACGGGCACACTCACCCTACTTATTACCAAAACAAGATTATTAAAATGTATCCATGAGCATGTTAGCGCTTTTATTCAATGCTGAAATGATAACAAAACTATTTTCCTGAAAACTTAAAATTTGAATAACTTTAAATTTTAATTAAAAAATAATGATATTATTGTTTGAATCTAATTATTTTGTTATAAATTAGTTGGAGTGTATGAGGTTTTGCGCTTATTCATTAACACGTTGTATATTAACTATGACACTTTTTAAACAGAAAAGAAAACTGAACAATCTACAGAGTACATTCAGGACATGAGAAATGATTTGGTTTTTCTCGGAACCTATTTTAATTAATAAAACTGAAGAAAAAGGAATCTAAAGTCACCCCTTTTTTCCAGTTGTAACCATTTTACTGTTACATTGTTGATCGGAAGAAAATAAAAATTTACAATATACTTCACAATACAACATAGAATGATTTAGTTTACTTATTTTTTGTAAATTCATAAAAAATCATCTTATTTTTCAAAGAAAACGACTAAATTCTGACTGGAGCCACGCGCTCGTTTACATCTATTAGTATGGAGAGTCGTGTTCCCGGGCGGATATGCCATAAATGTCCGCTTCTTTCCGACGCTTAAGTGTCAAAAAGTCCAAACTGAGATCGAATTATGGCTGCAACTTCGTATGCGCAGACCATTTACTTGATATACCCATACCGTTTGATTGTAGGAATGAATCGATTGCGAGGGAATAAAGTTAATTTTATTCCTAAAAGTCAATATTTAATGTGTTACGTTTTACTATGGTAATTTGTTAATTCTAGGCCTAAATATTTTTTAAGTATGTTAATTATTTTAATGACCGACTACTTAAAACATTGTTTTTTTGGTTGTGATAATTATGTAATAAAAGCTAAAGATTAAAGTAATATTTAAGTATTGTACTTACTGTTTGATTAGATAGTTCTTTACTGTGTACAATATATTTATAAATTACACACGGCGACACATGACGCAAAACAAACATTATTATGTAAAATATTTGTACTTACTTTTGTCAAATCAATGCATAAACATAAAAACACATTGTATTTTTTAAAAAAAATATGTATATTTGAATAACCAGTTAAGAATAAAAATAAATTTAGAACTATTTCACTAGATTAATCTAGTAAGATAGTTATATTACTAGATCGTGCTCGTATAATAGTTATATTTCTAGTAAGACAGTTATGAACCGCTTACATATAACTATTTTACGGTATATAGCAATATATCTAGGGATATCACGGCTTCAACCATTTTACTGCGACACATAGATAGAGATGGAGTTAAATACCATTTTATCATCGGTTTACAATCACACAATTCATTTTTTTGGCGACATGCTGACACCTTCATCTTGATTCGCTGTCACCTGTAGAGGAAGATATGTGAAAATTCTTGGTCAATGCTTTCAGCAAAATAATTGTATGTTTTTTGTTTCATTTTTATATTTCGTTAATCATGCAATTTTAATGCAACGCTTCGAAGACAAAGAGGCTTAGTCTTAAAGTAAGAAAAATACAAAAACCTATCTACAAACTTTTCATTCAAAGCTCCGTTCTTGCATGACCATTTTCACGCTGTGGTCAATTCTAAAGTTGCATTTTCCTTTTCAAACTTGAAATCGGTGCACAGTCTAGTTCGCCGGAAGCGACGTCTTTGCCCGGATATTGAAGGGTAAACTGTGTTGCTGCGAATTCCTGGATAGCTTTAAAAACTTCTTTTAGTTATGTAATAGTGCGTACAACTGTATAGTTATTTATAACATACAATAGTATAATAATATGAATTCGAAAAACACATAAAATCTTACGATCGTATTTTTATTTGATTAACAACTGCTAACTTGCTACAACTACCATCCACTTTTAAACTTTTAAAAGGCAGTTGTAGCAAAGTGGATGGTTAAAAGTTAACTTTTTATGTGAATTAGAGGAAAATGTTAATTTTATGTTTGGCTAATAATATAATAGTTTTCCACCAATTCGAGCGTTGCTCTTAGGTTGTCTTCCAACCGTTAAGCATTTGTGTTTAAAGTGCTTTGTACATGGAACCAAATTTTTTAATTAGAATTCTGCAATGCGGTCTTTTTCTTAAATCAGTAAATAACGACAGCAATGCATTTCAAACGCAGTGAAAAAACAGCCTTAAAATTACGCGTACGAGTGAATTTTTCGAGTGTAAATAATGTGTTCATAATCATGTTTTTATTAACCAATTATATACGCAGTATCTGGAAACATATAAAAGGGCCTTTAAACCTACCTCTATAAAAATAATATGAGAATTCTAGCATAAACTATCAAATGCAAGCAACACAGTGTAAACAGCACAAGAAATAACCCAAAAACTGAACTACTAAGACATAAAAAGTCTCAAAAGTTTGGTACTCTCGAACTACTGAGTCTAGACAATAAACAGCAGGTTAAAATCATATCAACACCTAAACTAGTCTAGACTTCGCATCATTTTCACACTAGATCCCACTGAAGTATTATTTAAACGTTACCCGTGTGACGTCACGTGCATCTGATTCGGGATGGCCCGCCTTTCCTGCCATTAATCACTGGGACAGTCTACGTGTTGACCTGCCTGAGCCACGTTGCTACTCTTCGGATAGTATTTTCTGGCAATATTGTTAAAGCTTAGGTTACATTACGGATTTAAATCGGGTATGACTTGAGTTGTTGATGATACTTTTAATCGAAATTTGTCTGAAAAGAAGTGAGAATCTTAATTCGGTTATTCCGAAATAATCCTATGCCACCCTCATCGCATACACTTCTTGATTTTGAGCAATTTCTGGTTATACAAGATGAAAACGATAAGTGTGTCCAGTAGGCGACGCTTTCGTTGATCTTAGAAAAGATATACTCTCTCTATCTGCATTTCGAAATACATACACAAAGCCACGACCATAATTTCCTTCAGAATAATCAGAAACAACAATTAAGTACCATTAAAACTTTTAAAGCGTGCTTACGTCGTAAGTTTCACTTTTAGCACATTGAAGAAGAAATAGTGTTTCAACTGGTAATAATGACTGGGCAAGCTGATCGTCCAGAAAACACTGTATAACAAACCATTTTTTTTAAGTGTGATAGGTAAACATTTGACCCCAATCTAACCTGATGTTAAGCGATGATGAGGCCGAAGATGTAGCATGCTTACCTAGAGAAATGCTTATTGACTCTCGCCTTGAAGAGGCCCAGGTTCCCTTGCTCAGGAAACAGGTCGGCAGGCAGTTAGTTCCACTCCTTAGCCGTGCGCATTATAAACCTAACCTTATCCCTAAGGCCAAGTTTTATTCAGAGACATTTGTTGAGTTTGAATTTAAACTACCGTACGTCAAAATCCATATAACTCTGAAACTCTTCCTGAGTCACTTGGTCTAACGTCCATGTGTGTTACTGGGTGGTACCTACTGGGCAGGTATATTATAAAGACAAAATCACACAATAAGCAATGTGATGGTCTATTCTATTCTAAGCCGGAATCACGTGGTATTTCGAGATCACGCGTCTTTTTTGCGCTTCCAAAGTCGTCCCTCACGTCACGACCTATCCCAAAAGCTTCCCAAAAGTAACGCCTTTCTGACTCCTGTTTCATTTTTGCCTAATTATGACGCAAGCTAAGATGAAACAGTCGTTTTGGATCGGGTATCACACCGCCCCTGCCTTTTCACTGGGCGTGAACTCGTATACATTAGTAAGTTTTTGGTTAACTATCATTAGCAAAAGTAACTTTGCTAAACTCTTTATGCACGTTGTATGGATAATCGCAATATATACATTTAGATTATAATATTCCCCGAAGGTGAATTATCTTTGACTAATAAAAGATATTCTATACACGTAAAGTAGATTTAAAATTTCTATTCTACTCATACTAGTCCATGTATACTTTTAAGCATGGACCTCCAAGGCCTTCCACATACATGAGAAATCATGCTATACAACGTGTTAATGAATAAGCGCAAAACCTCATACACCCCAACTGATTTATAAGAAAATAATTAGATTGAAACAATAATTTCATTATTTTGATAGTTAAAATTTGAAGTTATTCGCATTTTAAGTTTTGAGACAAAAATGATTTGTTATCATTTCAGCAATGAATGAAAACGCTAACGTGCTCATGGATACATTTTAAGAATCTTGTTGTGGTAGTAAGTAAGGCGAAAGTGCCCGAGCGGTGGGTTGAGATCGAGATCAGTAAATTTTAAAATTTACAAACAATTTATTAAATATTTTGAAAAAAATTACCTATGTTGAAAACATGATAATTCGATTCAGCTCTCGATTCTAAACGAACTACTTTCTAGTTTTGCGTTAATTCATTAACACGTTGTATGTGTATCCACAATTCCGTTCGGTATCAAATCCTAAACAAAATCACAATCCTGATTCCGAATTCCGTGGTACAATGGTCTAATTCTAACAGACTCTTGAAAAATCTAATGAGATGTGAAAAGGACCATAAGTATAACACGTCGAGACAGAAAGTATGTACATATAATTAGTATATTAACTTATAAATTAATGCCTAACCCCATAGAAAACTCCTATCGTCGCTTTATAGACACATCTAAGAGTGTAATTTTGAATGGATAGCTAAAATTCTTGTAAACATTTTAAAGTAAACAAAAAACGGGTGTAGTGAAAAACGTGTAGCAAACGAATAAAAGTGATGCTCGCCACAAAATGGGAATTAACAACCGACAGTAATTTCCGTGCCGTGTTTATTTTTAAAAAGAAGCAGTTTTGTCAGAAATACGGCAGCATCACTACGCTTCCTAATTTTTCTTGCCACTCTGAACTAAATCTTGTTGAAAAGCATTTTAAGTCTAATTTCAGTTGAACATAACTTTTAACTTGTTCTACCTGCAGGAACATTAATTAATTAAGCAGTAATGTTGAAGAAAACCAAAGTTAAAGAATGTAGAAAGTTAGAGACGTCCTAATAGAGTTCTTAACGAGATTGTCGATTCGCTGCTCATTACATTTCAAGTCCAATTTATATTTATGTTGGATTAGTTCTTTACAACTCCGTTTCTAATTCAGTTTAAAGGGAAATCTTGAAAAGGAACAAATTTGGGTATCAAGGAGAACTCAATATGAAAAGGTTTTAAAATTAATTAATTTGGGATCTTCTACAATTACTCGCTCAATCCAGGAAATGACTTTACTTTGAAATTACTTAAAGGACAGTCAGTCTGTCATATTGTATATTTTCTTCAGTTTGATTAAGAATCAAGAAATGTATTAGAACGGTCTTTTCGTCTATGGCAAACTGATATCCTAGTGGCAAAGTACAGGACTGGCAAAATCAAAATCTACTTGAGAAATGAAGAAAACAAAAATATTTTATATCGATTTTAAATTGGAATGTAAATTTAAAAAAAAACACTAATATACTGTGTACGATTTCTCAAGGCAGTGAACAGTACCTACTAAGTAATGTAGTAGGTATGACATACAAATTTCCGTGACCATCTCCACGACAGTCGAAGAAAACATATTAAATTCAGAAAACTCATTCTTTTGGTAAGCTAAACAATTATTTTCAACTGTTGTTTCATCCAAAGTTCTAACGAACGAACTAACAAGTTTTTTGTATTAATAACCAAATTGTTTCAGAATTTTCTCCATAGACAATGATTAATAAATTATTAATGTAGACATAATATTTGAATATAATAATTACAAATAAAATATACATTTCTATAAAATTAATAAAAACTGTTATGAAAGAATCAATTTAAAATGAGTAAAAACTGTTTTATCAAATTATCATGCTGTATACAAAAGACTATTGTATTGTCTATTATACTATATTAAAAGATACGAAGCGGACTTTAAAGGATTCTATAACAACAATGTTTTCATTATAATACAAAACAGCAGCCGTTTCTCATCAAACACAATATACAGTATCGAACAAAAATAAATTACTAATATCGGAGAGATTGGGGGAAAAATGACGAACTAGTCAATTACTGTAACGTCTAACCCCCAGGGATTGGGGATAATTGATTTACGAACGCTGACAAGACTTTTTCGATAAACGAAATGAACAGGGTTAATTAAGTGTTAATTTTACTTTGTTTTTCAGAGTGGCGGTAATGAGAGTTCATTGATAACTAGCTTTTGCCAGCGACTTTTTTCGTGCATCAAAGTAAAATATAACCTATGTTACTCAGGAATAGTGTTGCTTTCTATTAGTAAAATAATTTTTACAATCGGTTCAGTACTTTCCGAGATACAAACAAACAAATTTTACCTTTTGATAGTATTAGTACGGACTAGCTTTTGCCCGCTACGTAACACTGAAAAATTGAAAAGGTAGATAGGTATGTCATGTCGCAGATTTTAATTTAGATCTATTAGAGAACAATTTTAAAACATTTATTTACGTACATCCAACTATAAGGTCAGTGCACGCCAATAAAGCAGCCTATGGGCGCTTTTTTGTACCTACGACTTGATTTAAAAATATTGAGATTCCAAACTGAAGTGCTATTTTTGAATCGTGAGATTCAAAATCATGATCGAATTATGCATAATCTCCATATTAATTTTGTCATTTTCTACTGCTGACTTTCAAAAATTGCACTCATGTAAACTTATATTTATCAAGACAATATGTAGCCCATGTTACTCAGAAATAGTGTAACTTTCTATTAGTGGTAAAATGTTTACAATCGGTACATACCCCCCTACATACAAACAAAGAATACCTCTTTATCATATTGGTGTAGATTGTATTTTCATAAATTGTTAGTACTGTTTGAAGTTTCAGCACGCGTTGTCAAGCTACTGGTAAGTTTAAAAGCAACTTTACTGTTGCTATAAAACTAAATTAATGATTAGTATAAAAACGTTTAGTTCCAATTACGGACAGCAAGAAGCTTTGCTTAAAATTGACACTATAAAATTATAGCATTCGCATAATGAAATATTTTCATAATACGGAAATCTGTTTTATTTTTTAGCTTTTCAGTAATCCTATAAAAATAAAAAAAAGATAGATCAACCTTCTTACCAAATTTATCAATTTATAATTATTAAAAACCGATCAATTGTGAGTCGGACTACTCGCATACTCTGTACGATACTCCGTACCACACCACTACACAACATTATTAACGTACAACATTATTTTTCTCCGGGATTTGTAGCGCGAGACCGACTCACACTTGGCAGGTTTATATTATTTGTTGTTATACCGTAGAGTTTGCTCTGTAATCACATCCAGTTTAATGCTTGTATGTTTAACCGTTTTTACGATAAGCGAGTAGAAAAAACTTTGATAAGAGTAGTTTCTTGTAAGAGGGACCCCCCTTAATTTTTAACTTTTTCACATTTTCATTATTTGTTAGCAAATCCACCATAATACGAGCCTAGAAGATCCTTTTTACCTACCCGATAAGAAATAAAACGGAATATTTTGATGAATTTAGCAAAAACGTGGAAATCACTAAGTAACCCGTCCGTAAAGGAAATGACTCCAGCGAATTTAGGAACAGTTACCTCAACTAATGAGGCTGACGTCCGAATGACTCCCCTAAACAAGAACAGAGATCGTAGAATGGATAGAATAGCCAGTGGTAAAGATTTTCCATATTGTGACATAAATTATGTACTTTTTATCCATGTAAAGGTAGCAATCCGATCCTAGCGACCGGCGACCGCGACCCACTGTTCAGTGAATTTGTCCGGTCGCGCGACTGGGTCTCTTGCATCCGTCGATTGTTGGTTGGGCTATTGCAACCAAGGGTCGTTATGTAACACTGCGACCATCGCTGGTCTATTGTGTTCGCCCCATGCTCACTCATATTTTACGCATACCTCACTTATGGTATTTTATTTCATTCTCGGGTATACAGGTTTCCTCACGATGTTTTCTTTCACTGCCGAGCTAGTGATAATGATAAATACAAACGTTCATAAATTCCGTAAAACTTGGAGGTACAGGCCAGGTATCGAATCGCCGCCTCATGATTGAGCCGCTAGCTCTCTTCCGGATGGATTATCATCGCTCTAAATTACATCCGTCAGTGCTTCATTTAAATTCATACAGAGCAGTTGGTCGCGGTTGCCGATCGCGGTCGCTAGGTTCGGAATGCTACCTTTAGAGAAAATAGTCTATACTTGTATTAGGATGTCTGGATAACGATATAGAATAAATCGTGTACAAATAATATATTACGTAAAGAAACAATAAAAGCTTCATCATCTAGCCCTTAGGGTATAGGCATCTAGATTGGGAGCCAGGGTTTTCAATGTTTGTTTTTATTGATATTGAGATTTAATAAAAAAAGACTTTTCATTTTATTTTATTCATAAAACAATATTTGCCCCCTGCGGGATTATAAGCCGTGACTCTCGGTTTTGCAGGCATGTTTACCTGTTTAAGTTATTGACAACATTAGCAACTAAAAGTTTTTAGTCATACTCTGCCTGTTTGTGTACAATTAAAGTTTGTTTTAATCCTCTCTTTGTATATAATGCAAAATTATTTTAAAAAATTACCCTATTGTACTGATAATTATTTTGAAGACGCCAGTTGCATACGACACGATATTTTATCCTACATACTTTTTATATGTAACTACTCTGCGATACTATACAGGGTCCTTCTTAATATGCTGACACTTTTTTAACGATGACGCTCTGATCATCCCCTTAAAAAATTGTCAGCATAATAAGAAGGACCCTGTATATAGATGAATATAACCGATGAATATATTCTTTAAACTTTATACCTACTTACCTGTAACAAACTACTCTATGTGTTATAACCAAAGTCTCTAGAAATAATTAAGGTAGTAGTTACACAGAAAACTAATTTCCTTTAGCGAACGTCATTCTGCATTTGAGTCAAATACAGAATGACGTACGCCAAAGGAAATTAGTATTTGACTGGTTGAGATGAGAATGAGGTTAGATGTTACTGAGGTTGAAAACATGATACTACTATTTATAACCTTATTTAAATTTTTATTGTGGAATGAAATCTAGATATTATTTAAACATTTACTTAGACATACAAACAAGTAGATGAATGCAATATAACATAGTTTAAAAGTTGGAGTTTGAAAGTACTGCCTGTTTTGAGCTTATTAACGGATATTTCGGCAACCAAGAATTTTTTCGCGGATTATGTAACATGAGACGAAAAATAACTGGAGATGAAAAATATTACTTTATTTGCATTATCACAATTAAGATTTAATGGGACTATATTTAAGGCCTTCAATACAATATATGAAGCTACCAAAAGACACAAAAAAAGAACGCAATATTTTAAGCCCCTAAATTAGAATCACCGCTCCATTGAACTCTGTTCCGCCACCGTAAAAGTTCACACAACAGGCCCGTGATAAACGATTGACTGAATGACTTGAAAAAGTAACGCCCTGCGATGATCGTAGACTAACGATGTCTATTATCCACGGTCGAATATCACGAAAACGAGGCTCGATCTCTGATTTTCATTTGCCTCCATTCTTAACTGGACGGAGGAGAGGAACCATCAAATAATGAGTCTAATTTGAAGAAATTGTGTTCCTTGTACTATCTTAGACAATATAACTATGGATGAGTTACGAGTGTAATTCTACTAACAAACTTTTCTGACACGTTTTCAGGGGTTGAGGTAGCATGAAATCAGCAACTTTGGAGTTTATTCCAATACTTTATATGATAATTTTGATTGATAAAAATAGTTTTATGTGAACCCCCAATGCGACTAGTTCGAAGTTATTGCTCCGCAATTATAGGGTGTCTCGTTTAATGATAAGGTATAAAATTGTATGTAAGTGCACATGATTTATTGATCTTCTAATGTGGCAGAGGGGAAATGCTACCGCAAGGCTGGTCCCTAGTTATATGGTCTAAGTGTATTATCGAAAAATACTGTACCGAACTACTGAGACTAGACGTAAATTTATACTCTACGTCTAAATTAAATAATCTTCACACTACCTGCCTCACAGAAAAAGGTTATACCACGATATACTTAATAGGTTTATGCAAGAAAAACAAAGCGCTTTGCTCGTTCCATAGTAGAGGTGTTCTGTGAAGGATAAAGATTAAGTCCCAAGTGCGGCAATCAATCAATTTACTTAACGTGACGGCAGAGAGCTCGTCTATATCAATTGTAGTCTTTATCAGACTATTTGTAAGGGTATTGCCAAATAAATAAATCACATGGCGTCCGGTCATTCATCAAAAATCAATCTCGTTTTATTTATGATCTTCAACTTTGAGTGTATCTTTTAGCGAAATTTTGGATGGATGGCGAATGGACTATTACATAGTTTGCTTATTGCTTGCAAATTTTACAAAATCGATGAATGAGCTATAATTACAGGATGTAAGGGACAGGATGAAACGGTGAACTCAGACCAAAAAAACTGAACAACTTTCACAATGGAGTCTACCTCTCTGTTCCTAAAAATCTTCTGTTTCATACAAACCGCTGACTGCCCGCTTATGCTCGCTGGACAGGCGACCTTAAAAAAGTGTCGGGGAGCAACTGGATGAGGAGGGCCGAGGACAGAGTTTTGTGGCGCACCTTTGGGAGAGGTCTATGTTCAGCAGTGGACGATGATAGGCTAATGATGATAATACAAAATTGCTGTCCCATACATTTGAGTCTGTGGTAGGTACCAGACTCAAATGTATGGGACAGATTTTTTTTCCATTTCCTAAGGTCTATAGTGAGTTGTTCAGTTTGATCGGCTGAGTTCACCGTTTCAGTCTGCGGAGGGCTGTCTCTTACTCCCTCTTCTACGTGGAGGATGACCCACTCCCTCTAATAATTATTCGTGAGAGGAGGTCTTTTCCCTGTTGAAGGCTTCACTGATTGATTATCACACAATATTCCACCTCTATTTTGAATCGTCAGGTGTTGAAATTAGAAAAATCATCTCTTATGCGAGCAGCATCAAGAAGACAAAAGAAACATGAATGAAAAATTAGTTTTAAAGTCAGTTAATAAGTGATATAATTAGATAAATATCACTACATAGTATAAAACAAAGTCGCTTTCTCTGTCCCTATGTCCCTTTGTATGCTTAAATCTTTGAAACTCCGCAACGGATTTTGATGCGGTTTTTTTTAATAGATAGAGTGATTCAAGAGGAAGGTTTATATGTATAATAACATCCATTAAATAGTGGAGAAGTACTGTTATTTTTGAGGTTTCTAATGTGATGTCGTAAATAATTACATTTTTTCCGCTTACATTGCAAACGCAGGCTGAACCCTACGAGTTTTATCAAAATAATGTACTAAGTATTGTACACATTGAAAAGGTCTACAGAAAAGTCCGTGATGGTATATGTCTATCTCTTATGGATAACCCACAATAATTTTTTTTTGTCATTTACTTTTTACGACAAATTTAATCACATAGGCTATATATTTTATACCCGTGCGAAGCCGGAGCGGGCCGCTATGTTTTTATATACAACGTTCACAGCTTTTCTGTAGTGTATTTAGTATCAGCATTGCACCCGTGCGAAGCCGGGGCGGGTCGCTAGTAAATTATATACAAAGAAATATCATACAATTATGAAAAATGTCGTTTTTTTGCTGTGTTGCGATGTTTCTCAAAAGTATGTGTACTTTAAGAGAGCGGTCTCAAGCTGATTTTAGAGAACAAAATTATTTGCTTCTTTAAGCAGAAAGATGGGGTTTTTGTTTAAAAACTGCAATCTCTGTTCAGCTACGTGAGTTGAGATTTTAAGATGTTTGCTTTGTTCCTAGCAAAGAACTTTTACTCCAGAATAGCCAACAGTTTCAGTATATGTTTTGTGCCGTAGTATCGATGCAAGAGATGCGTCAAAACAGTAAAGTATGTGGAAGTAGGCATGGTGCCGTAGTATCGATGCAAGAGATGGGTCACGTAAAGTATGTGGAAGTAGGCATGTTTGACCGAAACATAATAAGGTTAATATAATTAGGTGACAGCGACAAGTACTTGTATGGCCTATAAATTTTAAATTGGTTGTCTATACAACATGTTAATGAATTAACGCAAAACTAGGAAGTAGTTTGTTTAGAATCGAGAGCAGAATCGAATTATCATGGTCTCAACATAGGATTTTTTTTCAAAATATAAAATATTTTGTTTGTAACATTTAAAATTTATTAAACTCGATCTCAACCCACTGCTCGAGCACTCTTACCCTAATTACTACCAAAACGAGATTCTTAAAATGTATACATAAGCACATTAGCGCTTTCATTTATTGCTGAAATGATAACAAATCATTTTAGCCTGAAAATTTAAAATGCGAATAATTTTAAATGTTAACTATCAAAATAATGCAATTATTGTTTTAATCGAATTATTTTGTTATAAATAATTTGGGGTGTGTGAGGTTTTGTGCTTATTCATTAACACGTTGTATAGGGTCCTTATTATGCCGACAGTTTTTCAAAGGGATGATCAGACCGTCAAACAGAACAACTTTCTCTATGGTACCAAAATCGAAATCAGAAAAAAACTGCTGTGTACTCGTATACACGGCGACAGATCAACCTACCCATAGTTGAACTCTATGTTCATGGACATAAGGTCCAACTATGGGTAGGTTGATCTGTCGCCGTGTGTACATGAATGATATATAATGTAGCAAGTCGACCTAAGTTTCTCAGTAGATAGGAAACATTTTCATCGGCAAGAAACGCGTCATCTAATATAGTTCAAGCTTACGCTTCCAAGGATCGATTTCCGAAACCCAATTTCTCGGTAGCACAGTAAGGAAGGGCGCAAACGACGGCCCTCGTTAGCGCAAAGACGCCGCTCATTGGATTAATTAGTTCTCCGTTCGACGGAACACGCCGACATACTTCCAAAGCTATATCGCTGCCAAGTTTAGAAGGAACCCTTATTTTATCAACGGTTCACATTTTCATATACATTTCAAGTTTGCCGCTTAGTACTTCGCAAGTTGTCTGTCGCTTAATCCTTTTAACATTGTTAGAAGGAAAGTATTTGGTGCGCTCTAGTAAGTTTTTACTTTGTCTAATAGAAGGAATGTTTAATTAAGAGTAAATTGAATTTAGTACTGTTTTAAGTCGTCAAAGTGAAGATTTTGCCAAAACGTAATTATGTGGTACGTCTAAATTAACAGTGAATTTTCTTTGGCATTAAAATATTAATTCAAGGTGTTGATAAAGTTAAGTCAACTCAAAGCGATTTCCCCGAATCTATATATGAACTAGTATGTACACTTTGTCTATAAAGTAGGCTTCAGACCATCAAACTGAAAAACTTTCAATATGGGACCAACATTATTAAGAGCGATGATAGTCCATACGGAAGAGAGCTAGCGCCTCAATTATGAGGCGGTGGTTCGATTCCTGGCCTGTACCACTAAGTTCTTCGGAATTTATGTGCGGTGGTATTTATCATTTACTAGCTCGGCGGTGAAGGAAAACATCTTGAGGAAACCTGCATTCCCGAGAATGAAAAGAAAATACCATAAGTTCGGAGGTATGTTTAAAATATGGGTGAGCTTGGGGCGAACACAAAGGACCAGCACTGGTCTCAGTGTTACTTAACGTCCCTTGCTTGCAATAGCCCAACCACAAATCAATCAACAATATTGACAAAAATTTGCTATTTCATACATAAAGTCAAAATATCGAATGAGTGCATGCTCATTCCGCAGATAACAGAGCTCTAAACTAAAACACTGTTCACCACGCGTAACTCACCTGTGTATCACAATAAAGTTTTAAATTTTGAAGTTTATGAGGACTTTCAGCAATTGAGATGTTGGTACTATAGTGAAAGTTGTTCAGTTTTGAAGGTCTGAAGCACCGCCTTAAGTATGTAACGCATTTAAGTTTCCACCCCATATTATGATTACCTACTGAACTGTCAATCTTATATGGTTTTAATTTGTCCATGTGTGACTCTGTCGCAACGTGTGAAACATTTCGCACGCTTCAGAACCTCTTTGTCGGCTCATTCTGTCAAAGAGCATTAATATTCAAAATAGATTGGACACAGCGTTAATTTTTTTATAAACAAAAACGACTTAAGATGGATATTGGATATTGTCTCACAGATTATGTATACAACATTCCAAATAAGCACGAAAACATTTTCCGATTCTTATTTAGATTTCTGCTTAATTCTGATTAGCAAATTATATACTTTATTTATCTGACTTATCTTGGACGGTACTAAAGCTGTTTTAAGAATAAGTGACAGTAAGTGTATCAAATCTCTGATCCTGTAATTCAAAATAGACTTAAAATTTCGTTGCTATTTGGAATAGAGTACCATAGTGCCAATCGAAATATTAGAATTCTAGTCTAGACTTGCATGATAAGTCAAGTGTATGACGTAACTATTAATTACACAAATATTCGCCCATAAGATTCGTATTGTCTCGTCAGTCATATCACAATAGATGATGATAAAAAGTTGTGGAAGATTACGAATTGAAGTGCCCTGAAACGTACACGGTATTTTAATTTCAATTCCTAATCTTCCAAAATGTTTCTGCATTCCACTGTTATACGAAATTAAATAAATTATTTGCCAAGACCAGGCCAATGCTAAAAGCTATGAAATTGGTAAACATTGTTGAAAACAGTTTTTTTGTAATATAGTTTAGTTGAAGTCAAAATTCATGTCCATCTGGACATGCGTTTATAGAAGCATGTTATATTTTGATTGTTTAACGTACACCAGCGACCTTAGCATGATGTGCTCGATAAGGCTATATCACGCCATTTATCTCGTTCGTTAGCGCGCAAATAGAAAGAGAGCTAAGGCACGCATGAAGCGCTGTATCACGCTGTTATGCTACTGTCACTGGTTTTGTTTAGGTTTTAATAATAACAAAATTACAGAGTTTTGTTTTTCGCAAGCTCAAGACTTTGAGGTAAAAACAGGAATTCCATGAAGCAGTACGAATTACTGAGGTCACATTTAGAGCAGTGGCGCCGACGCAAAATTTCCAAGGCGCCACCACCATAAAATAATAGTTAAAAACAAAATGACGATTCTCCTAATAATCTATGACGACTAAAACTAGCTGACACATGGGCATCAGTCATTTGAGTGACACGGTCGCGCGCTACTGCAAAAACACATGTTGTCGGCTGTACAAAAAGAAGGGCAGTCGGCGATAACTGATTGATAAAGAACAAAGGAGCGATCAGTGTTACTCAAGATTTATGATGGCGCGTCGGCAGAATTGTTTTGATGGAGCGGATGGTATGGTCATCTTGGTGGGCAGAAGATTAACGTTTCTTTAGCAAGAGAACTAATTACGACCCAAGCATACAAGCTCCTTGACCAATTTGGTTGAATATCTTCTTGGGTTTCCCACAAGAAGATCCGCACCACAGTCTGGGTTAAGTTAGTTTTATGTTCTTTATTTTGTAACTTAATATTTAATGTAGGTATTTGTAATTTAGGATTTAACATACGGGTTCTTACCGCGTTTTGGTTATGTTTAATTCTAGTTTAAAATAATAACCGCGTAACTCTCAAAAACTGTATTGGGTATTTGTACATAATAGGAATACCAGGTGGAACTTAAGGACTTTTTACTGTTGGCGCGCTACATACAAACGAAGTCTGGAGATATTTTCAATACTAACCAATTAAACTCAATGAAATTTTGCAGAAACAATCTAGAAACAAGTCTCTATGCTTGTATCGTGTCAGATTTTCCTTAAAATGTACAGTTTTAAAGTTAAATTGCCTTAAAGATTTCCGTACAAATCTTAAATTAATCCTAGCTTTGTAACTGTATATTTTAACGAAAATCATATAATTTCAGTATGTCGGACGTTTGTTTTGACTTATTTTTCTCGTTTGAAATGTTAAAAGTCAAAAACTCAAAAGTCAAAATTGTTTATTCAAAATATTATCACATAGATAACTTTTGACGTTATGTTTTTGAATCTACCACCGTGTCGGACGGTGTTCGCGTAAGGCCTATTTCTTAACCTTACTTTCATTTAAGTTTATCTACCTATCTGTTTGTAAACTATTTTATTTCAATTTGTATTATTATTCGCGCTCGTTGGCGTAGTGGAGCTTCCGTATTTGAAACGATCACCGAAGTTAAGCAACGCCAGGTCCGGTCAGTCTTTGGATGGGTGACCGTCTAGTGGTATTTCATCTCGAGTGTTTCCGTGCTTCGGAAGGCACGTAAAGCAGTTGGTCTCTGATAGTTCCGTCAGATGGCGTTGTAACTATTCGTTAAGCCAGGTCACTACTTGACAATTCTCTGACAGCAAGTTGACCACTAACTTGCCTACACCAACACGCACTGGGCCCGCGTGGTGGAATATGACCCACTCCCTCCACCATTATTCGTGAGAGGAGGCCTTTGCCCTGCAGTGGGATTCTACAGGCTATAACATGTTTTTCTTAATTTATAATTAATGGACTTCTTGCTTGTGCGTTAGCACCGCATTTCCGCCAGTGTCAAGTGGTTTGAGGGAGTATCTATCCAATCTCTAGGATTGTTTTTGAGTAAGAACACAACTGAGAAGGATTGCAGAGCCTCGTGGCAGGCTGAGACGTGAACCGCGCGAACACCACGCGAAAGACAAGTGTTCGGGGCAAACCCTGCAACGTGACTCCAACATGCATTTTACTTTTATTATTATTATTCTGTCAAAGTTTTGTAGTGAAATGTAAGTAGCAATTAAACAACAGGGTAACATGAGGCACATTAATTATTTTGTAAATAGGTACATATCTCCAAAACGACAATGTAATTGTTTTGGTGACAATTTGCTCCCTTGACAAAAATGAGTCCCCACATTGTGAAGCCGCGCCGTGTGACACAAAACGTGGTTTTTTTATACAAAGAATGTCACCATATGGCCACCGGAGACAAAGCAATAAAACTCGATAATGATCAATGACAGTTGGACCGCCTCGAAGACGGCGCTAATTACAAAACACAAAAACATTCCCTTCACTTTACCCTTTAAAACCACGAAACATAAAATGTTACTGTGATTAAAAGATCTGTATTTAGAATAGGAAAATATTTTTATAAGTAAATCGAAAGAGTTGATGAAGGATGTAGCCCGGGGCTAGTCCGCTCCTTTCAATTTAACCGAAACCCCGATCCGCTAATCGCAATTTTATGTTCCAATCTTTGCTAGCCTTCAGGTAATAAGCAGAACATTTTAGAGAATATTTTCTTCTCAGATCATTTTTCTTCAAATTAATTAAATGCAAATAAGCGTACTTATTTAATAAGCTCTCTAAAAATATAACATGTAGTTACTCTGAATAAAAGTAAGTGAAGTCTTACAATTTGGTAAATGTTAATAATAAAATAGTTGAAAATAAATAGCTTGTCTAATTTTCTTGCTGCCAAGAGTTATTTACTGGAAAATTAATTGCTTCTGAGTATTTCTTCTAGTAATAGCATAGCATAGCATACGCTTACGACTATATTACCCGAGGGGGTAGTCAGAGATATTCTGAAACCACAGAACATCCACGTTTCACTAGCACCGGAAATCTGTCCAGTGTGACGGGGAGTGAGCCCGTCGCCACTTGTATAATTGGACAGTGAGTATAATACATGCCTCGAAATTGAAGCATGCAGGTTTCCTCACGATGTTTTCCTTCACCGAAAAGTCAGTGGTGTTACAAATCGGACATAAATTCCGAAAAACTCATTGGTACGAGTCAGCTTGGACGGGGACCGAACCATCGCCTCCTGCACGGCGAGCAGTGTACTTTGCGAGAACTCAGGATGAGGTGGATGTTCTGAGTTTACAGAATATATCTGACTACCCCTAGGGGAATTTAGTCGTGAAGCATTTGCATGCAAAACGCACGCGCGTGTGTGTGGTGTACTAACACCAATATATCCTCCGTAGGGTAGGCCTGTGGGTCTGTGCCTTGATGTGGGACATAATATAGAGACCGATGATGATGATGATATGCATGCAGGCGTGCCTATCCTAGCTTTTATGTCTGAGAAGAACACTCAACTTATTGCTTATACAGGGTAAAATTTGCATGTCATTCTTTTAATTTAAACTAAGACTACCCATCAAACTGAACAACCAAAAATCACCAACAATCTGGTGAAACAGCTAATTCTTTTTTTGCGATTTCAGGTTTTCTCCCATAGTCATATTTGTTCATTTTGATTCACCCCTTTTTGAAACATTATAATGGATAAAAATAGAAACGGAAATACGTTTAATTTACAGGGCTTTTTTATGGGGTTGATTTGACCGTCAAACTGAACATCTTTCTCTATGGCACCAACATTGAAAACGCGAATAAAAATCAGCTGACCCATACATACGATTAGGTTTGTAGTTTTATATAGAACCATTTATATGTTGGTGCTATAGAGAAAGTTATTCAGTATGACTGTCTGATCATCCCCTCAAAATAATGTCATCATATTAAGAAGGACCTATTTAGTTCTATCTAATCTTCTACGAAACGAAGAACAGTGTTTATCTATCTATCCTATTTTACTTAAGACCCAGCCGAAAGCATCCAAGAGCCTTGCACAAGGTGTATCCTAACAGAATGTTTAATTTATCCTCTCCCCAAATGCACCGAATTGCGCAAACCTAAGACTTGAACCTAATTACGTCAGCAATAAATATTCACTAGCGATAAACTTTGAGAATAATTTACGATAGTGTTCACGTTTAATTTTGCTTGCGAAGAAATATTTGGGACGCGTCATTTTTTATAAACAACTGTATATTAATTTTCTTTAAAACTAATTTTGATTTAATACTAGATATAATTTAAGTTTACATTGTGAGAAGGAAGGTGAGACTAATTTTAATAATTCTGACTACAATTAAAATTGACTACTATTTTTCTGGTAATCTATCTCTATTCGGTCTGTGTCAATAAGTGCACGGCTGGCTATTCACTACGGTGTGTTGGTGCCTACTCTGTTGTATGGGAGTGAATGTTGGGTATCGAATAAAAGGAACGTAAGTAAAGTGAATGCAGTTGAAATGCGCTCCTTACGAAGTATGTGTGGTATTACTTTGGTTGATCGAATCAAGAACAGTGTGATAAGGGATTTGTGTAAGTTGAAGGATGATATAGTAACAAGGATTGAGAGGGGTATGCTTAGATGGTTCGGTAACGTAGAGAGAATGAATGAAAGAAGACTTACGGATGAAATATATCAAGCAAAGGTGAGCGGAAGTGTTGGGAGAGGCCGTCCGAGGAAAACATACCATGATCAAATTAATGATCTTTTCCGAAAAGGACAAGTGCGTAGCACCCTCAATCGACGGAAGTGCATGAAAAGATGTATGAATGTGAATGAGGCTAAAGAGGTGTCAGAGTCGTAGCGTGCGGCGTGGTCTCTGCCTACCCCCATGGGACAATGGCGTCAGCTTATGTATGTATGCATGTATGTATCTCTATTCGGTGATACTGGCGCAAATGGCAAATATACGAACAGTGACAGGGAAGACGCACGATCAATCGGCCAGTCATACCGTCAACAGCTATACGAGTTATTAAGCCCACAAAATCACTGCATAAGAAACCTTAATAGGTACATTAATATTTAATCGTTCTTCTCAAATATGAGAACAGCGAGATAATATCATCACGTATATCTCAAATCTCCGTGGAGATATTCAACGCAGGATGTTGTCTTGGCGAAAGTGAAAAGTTTCATCAAACTTGGTTAATCAGTTATACGTACGGTTAAGTACTTCTACCGTCTTACTCATGAGTATAATTAGGAACTTAGACACGTATTTATGAATGTCTCATACGTTTCTAACCGACTTCAAAGGGACGTTTTCATTTTGACTAGTCTATATTTTTTGTGTGTGAATCTCCACCATTTTAAATCGCAAATCCTAAAAATATTTCTGTATAAACTGTGTTCATGTATTTGGTTTCATTACAGGGTCCATGCTAACGGTTTTTTAAGGAGACGATCAGGCTATATAACTGAACAACTTTACTTTCTGTATGGGACCAAAAAGGAATCAGCTGTCCTTTACATTTGGTTCAAGATAGTATTTCAATTTTGGAACAGCAGTTTTTTTAGCGATTTCAACTTCGTTACCAACCTTTTTTTTTTGCTGTTGTGCTTTTGGCCATTTGATTTAGATTGACACAGTTCTCTTTATTCTCAGTCAGATATTTATTACTTAGGAACTTAAAATATGGTCATCGTTGTAGCAACAATTTTTACTACTCCAAAACGGAAATGTTTTTGAGTTTAGCACGCCTTTTTTTTTATTCTGTTTTAGCAAAAGGTTTTCCCTAGCTTTTAGAGTCCTCTATGTTTGTATATGTCGTTAAATTCGTATTTACCCTTCCACTCCCTTTGCTCTGAAGGCAACACAAAGTTGTCAGGTAGTAAAGGAGCGCTATCAAACTCACTGCATAACTCACACCCGCACCGGGAATAAATTCTAACAAATTCAAATTCAAACGTACGCAATTTCAAATTCAAAACTTGATCCAACTTCGTGGTTACGTAGTGAAGTTTCGCAAAACACGTCTCTGATATTAAATACAAGTTAAATAAAGACAGTTCACCCAAGTATTGTTGGCTCACGTGGATTCGAGAAACAAGTATAATTTCAACAAGTTTCAAGTGGATTCCTTAGGGAATTAATTTAATAAATTAGTTCAGTAACAACAATGTAAAGTTTTGCAAGCGACGCTAAAAGAATATTTGATTATTTTAATTCTTGTTTTTCGTTTCGTTTGTAAATTTTTGTGTTTACTCTAATTATATTAATTGTCGTTCTAATAAGTATATTTGAAATTACTAAGACTTTAATAAGCGATATTTTTTTTAGGCGATGGTTCGATCCCCGTTCAGGCCGACTCGTACCAATGAGTTTTTCGAAATTTATGTACGATTTGTAACACCACTGGCTTTTCGGTGAAGGAAAAACATCGTGAGGAAACCTGCATGCTTCTATTTCGAGGCATGTATTGTACCCACTGTCCATTATAAGTGGCGACGGGTCCACCCCCTGTCACACTGTACAGAGTTTTGGTACTACTATTGAAACGTGAGTGTTCTGAGGTCTCAGAATATCTCTGACTACCCCCTCGGGGAATATAGTCGTGAGCATATGCTTATGCTTATGCTTAATTTTTGGCGAATGAAAATATGATACAATTTAAATATGTCTATTCTTCAGTTGCACACTGACAACATTAAAAATAAGCTGATGGTATAAACGGGGATAATGTCTGTATGCAATATGCACATTATCTGAAAATTATAGTATTCATAATGCATTTCCGTAAGTTGCGATAAAATTAGAACAGACCGACAAACTGTCCTGCATAATGAAGTATTTTTGGTTAATGTTTAAATAATATACAGGGTCCAACTTAATATGCTGACAGTTTTTAAGAAGATGATCAGACCATCAAAGTGAACAACTTTCTCTATAGGACCAACATTGAAATCGCGTAAAAAAATATCTGCTGTCCCATACATTTGGCTCGAATAGGTTTGCAGTTTTGTATGGAATGGCTGATTTTTTTTTCGCGATTTCAATGTTGGTGCCATATAGAAAGTTGTTCAGTTTGATGGTCCGATCATCCCCTTAAAAAAGTGTCAGCATATTAAGAAGGACCCTGTAGAATAAAATTGTTTGTTTCTTCCCAATTCTATCCCTAAAAAGAACGCTTAATCAATGCTTATACTGATTATAATATGATAAATATGTATTTAAAAACACCAAAATATTAATTAAGAAAATTATGTAGGTATAGCAGTATATGTGAAAACTATTCATTTTAACAGACTACTAGAAAATAGCAGAATTTACCAGAAGAATTAGATGTTTTATAAATCTAATTCTGATTTAACAAAAACCGACTTAAAACAACAAATCCAGTAAAGTCTGCTAAAATAAATACTAGCACACTACTAGATATTTTTCTCTGTGTAGGCATGTTGCAAGACCAGCAAAATGACCATTACCATAAACAGGGTAATTTATACAACTGATAGGCGTCCAAAATCGCGAGTCAACTAGCAAGAAACCACCTAAATCTTTGTCAACGTCCTTTTAATCACCGTGATTAATCCTTTAAGGCATTACGAATGCGTTTGAGATTATATTTAACTCTTGTCAAGAGATAACACGCTCGGACCACACATTTATCGTATTCAACTCTAATTAAATCCCTTTATAAAGTCTGGTCCGAAGCATAAGTCAGTATCGCGAGATAAAGATTAATGTGTTGTTGTCAAATAATTTACTGTGTTGATAGCGACCCTCGATGTCCATTTTGCGTGTCTTGTTGGTTGTTTCGTGCAATTTAGCAAATTGTAGGCGCAAGTTTACAAAGCAAGGGTTGTGGGTTGTTAATTGGCTCCGTGTTTGATTACCTGGTTTACATTGGGCTTTGTTTACCTGACGATTCTATGAAGCGGTTAAGAAGACATAATTTAGTTGATCTTAATAGATTTCTTTTCTTTTTTTGAGTGACCTGTTCAGAGTTCCACTTCTAGGCAAAGGCCTCCACCTTACCTAGCATTTTCTGTTTATCATTTGTAACTATTGATCAATTCTCGAAGAAGGCATCCTCTAACTTTTTCTGGGTCTACCTTGACGCCGGCGACCATCTCCTCGGGAACCCAGTTTGTAGTGATTTTGACCAATGTATCAGAATATACTCCGAATGTCTACCTCTGACTTATGTGCAGCTCTGAAGTGATTGTTGTTGTGAAACTTTATCCTTATCATCAGAATTAATGGATACAGTAAGTACCTACTCATTCTTTGATCGACAATTTCAGGTGATGGCAATAGTGATCGGCACCTTAGAATTTTCCAGAACTAACAAAACTTCGGTAACAAACTAATTCTTCGTGATGGGCACTTAATATCAAGTCTACTGAACTGACTGCCAGTTGCACGTACGTTCATTAAAGTTAATCCTCCATTAAATCTCTTGCTGTCACTTATTGTTTATTTTAACGTAGTAAAAACTAGCAAGAGATTTAATGGCGGATTAACTTTAACGAACGAACGTGCAACTGGCAGTGAGTCATTTAACACCAAAAAGAATTTTTTACTTTAAATTTTAGTTCAACTGGAGACTAAAACGGTCCATGTGATTTGGCTCAAAATCCTATACCGACGCGCAGTTAATGTTAAATGCATTCAATAAAAACAAATCCCAATAATTGGTTCTAAGACAGTCAAGCATCTGTGTCAAAAACACGGAAGAAAATTCTTTTGTTTAGAAATTTGATAAAAATAAATAGAAAAGTTATTCCAGTCTGAGTTGAGTTGTACCATGCAGGGTTCTTTTACATACTGGTATAAGGATTTTAATAACGTCATTTCAACATTTAATGCTCACCAATTAAAAACTGGTTGTAGGTACTTATATCTCAATTTTTCACACAATTACCTATTGGATATGTGAAACATTTAATACTAGGGACACACCACGACTTGGCACCGGGTACCACAAATAACACAGAACTTCTTCGTGAAACAGTCTGTCCTTCATTGAAAACTGTATCAAAATACTAATACAGTACATACAAGAGGACAGAATAACTCGTCACAACAATAATCTATAATAATGAAGTGATTAATTGATGCTAAATTTTTCTTAGATTGCGGAAAGGAAGGTCCGCACATTTTTCAATAAAGCAAAGCGATTGTTGCCAAAACTACCTGCAAGAAAGTTGGCAGTTGTAGCCTTATTTATGATACTAGATATTATGATGATTATGAAATTCAACTGTTTTCTGAATGAAACGAATGACAAAAAAAAAAGGAACCCTAATTAAAATTACGTAACAGAAAGCATTTCACCCGTCCATTTGTACAAACAACAGTTAAAAATTCCAAATCGGCAAAGTTGTCCCTGATTAGTGCTGGTTTGTTTTGTCTCAGATCAAACAAGTTCGCCGAGTAATGCCGGCGCCTATACAAACATGCTACCTAATGTGTTTACCCCTAATTCCAAACAAAAGTTTGTGCGAACAAGGCCCGCTGCTTGGGCACCTTAGATGAAACAAAAAAAAAAAGAAGAGGCGGAATATAATATTATTATTAGTAGTAGATTATCTCAACCCTAATTGGGTATACATATATGTTATTGAAATTAATACTCAAACTTAAATATATAAAACAATTATAAGACTTGTCGCCATGTATGGCTCGGAATATTGTGCTGTTAAAGTGACGGATGAAAAACGACTGCATGCAGTAGAGATGCGAATGTTGAGATGGATGTGGGGTATTCATAGAATGGACAAGATTAGGAATGAATATATTTTAGGAAGTTTGAAAGTAGCTACTGTGAATGAAAAACTGCGCGGTAATCGATTATCGTGGTATGGGCATGTGATGCGGAGAGATGAGTGTCATATTACAAAACGAGTGTTAAATATGAATGTGGATGGCTGCATGAAGAGAGGACGACCAAAGAAAAGATGGAAGGATTGTCTGAACGATGGCATATGTAAAAAAGGATTGTGTGCTGAAATAACGACTAGAAGAGATTAATGAAGGAAGATTACATATTGCGCCGACCTCAAGTACTGGGATAAGAGCAGGGAGATGATGTTATTGAATTTAATAAGAAATTGCTCTGTTATTTATGTTTAGATAAACGAACCCTTTTTTCTCGTGAAGGTGACTAAGGGATAACGTTTCTTTTGGAGTATTTTCGTTTGCGATAGGCTAGCCTATCATTACTTGTCACGTCAATTATTCTCAAAACTTAAATTAAGTTGAAATTGAATCCCTTTTTATATATTACCTATATATAAAAAGGGATTCAATTTCAACTTACTTCATTTTAGCTCGTAGTACTGCAAGCCACTGTAGGGCAAAGGCCTCCTCTTATGAATGACAGTAAAAGAGGGTAGACCATTTTCCACCAAACGAGCTCTGCTTAAAATACACTCATGTAAGTTGTGGTATATGTAGCAAAATTTGCGTCTGCCTCGATAGGAAAAATAGTCGTGAGTTCTTTTATGAATATATATGTAAAATATTGTGTTACATTACACAACACTCTGGATACTTCATACAAACGAGCGCGAACTGACAAGAAGAGATAAGCATGTGCGATAATGAGTGAGTGGAACTGAGAGAAAACTACACCATTGCTACATCTTTGGTGCGTAGGGAGTGTCCGTAGGTACAATATGTAGTACTAGATGCTCTTTCTTATACTGTGCTTATACTGTGGTTATACGATTAAATAAATAAGGTTGATTAAATTCAGTTTTAGGCACACTTCATACAATGAATGATGCATCTTCCTTTTTATGGTTTTATCGTAAGTCTAGCACACTCTGTCTTTTACTTGCCGAGGTTTTCACTACGTGTTTTGGATTGTCGTTAATCTAGACGAGTGTTTTCTTGTAATTTATCTTTGTCCTAAAGTTGTATGGACGAGTATCCTTGAGCTCGTTAAAGGAAGATTATGTCTGACAAATTAGTAGTAATAAGGCAAAGTTAATACGACTCTCTTTGAAACTACAAGTAGTACAAGTATTAGGCCGGATTCGACCAAACGCGAGTAATTTTTACTCTTACATTAAGTCGCCGGTTACTCTATAGTAAACTGATTTTGCGTTTTACTAACCACTAATCTATGAATAAGTTGATTGATGAGAGCAAAGGATGCGAGGTACATTTTATTATTATTCAATTTTGACGCCGTAAAGCTTTTTTATTTATAATTAATGGACTTTTTGCTTGTGCGTTAGCACCGCATTTCCGCCAATGTCAAGTAGTTTGTGGGAGTATCTATCCCAATCTCAGGTGTTATTTTTTATCAAAAACAAGAAGAAATTGAGGATTGCGGAGCCTCGTGGCAGGAAAAACGCGACGCGCGAACAACACGCGAGACAAGTGCTCGGGTCAGAACCTGCCACGTGACTCTCCGTAAAGCTTATACCAAGACTAATGAAATGTCGATGTCAGTTGATTTGATTTTGAAACTACAAATGACGTATAAATCTAACAAATTAAAATGTATAACCTCACATAGCAATAAGTACGGATACATTCGTTCATTACATTCATTCGAGAATTACTTTAGTCTGGGTTTAGTGTGGTAGAGATAAATGAGTTTTTTTCTAAGTGTCAACGTGTAATATGGCGGCTATGAAAGTGATAAGAAAAACAGTAAAATAAGTAATATTTTCACGAACAAAGTAAAATTGTAACTGTGAGTTATGTTATTTTGTAGAGTTTCTAACCGCATCTTCTACAGCGACAACACGTTCCGACGCGGTGGTAACTTCGAAAAGATTTGAAGGTGCACTTTCGATGCCTGCGGCCGATGCGACTGACGCGTGCGTCTGACCCGTGGTTCTGTCATATGCCATATCGTCGGCTAAAGTGTCAGACCTCGTAACTCCATTAGATCAAATTTTACAGGAGGTACAAAAAACGTCACCACTTCTATTCATTGTTTTAAATTGTAACGGCTTTTTAAAATGATTTAAGAGTTGTGCCATGGATGCATTCAGAAATTGGTAATAAAATTGTATAAAAATGTAATTTGAAGAATAAAATGGAGTTACGAGGTTTGACACTTTAGCCAACGATATGTCTATCGCATCGGCCGCGCGCGTCAGTCGCATCGGCCGCTGGCATCGGAAGTGCACCTTAACAAGTGGGCTTCAAGTTCCTTTACTGAATAAATTAATTTGATTTTACCATCCCACGGAAAAACACCGTAACAAAGTACGTCACGGTGTTTCATAAAATGCGGAAAATGTTTACTCTCGGCATCCACTTGTTTTTGAGCGAGTTTTGATAATAAAGCGTCCGGATCACGCAGTCTCCCTAGCCATCCTAAGAGTAAAGTTTGATCAAGTGGGAAACGTTCAAAAGTTTATACTTCCCACAGGAAGCGAGATAAATATTCATGAGACTTAACTCGGAGAAAACTTATTTCCTCGTCAGTATCTGCCCGTCTGTACATTTGTAATGAAACGTCTTATAACAGACCGTTTTAATACTTTTAATTTGTGCTACTCTTTATTCATTAGTATTTTAAAGTCTGTTTGCTTTTAAAAATAACAGTTGCACAGTTTACAAAGAAAGCCATTACAGTATCGTAATAAAATACTGCCTCCGTGGTCTACTGGTTAAGAGCATTGGGCTCATGACACGGAGGTCGTGGGTTCGATTACCATGGGGGACACCTAGTGATATGTCAGTTTGTGCGTTTTTCCCCAGTTGGTTCGGACGTTACAGGCTGAATCACCTGATTGTCTGAAAAGAAAGATTATTTCGTGCTTCGGATGGCACGTTAAGCCGTTGGTCCCGGCTACTATATCTGGTGGTAGTAGTCGTTACATAAAAACCACGTCAGAGGCCGTAAGGCGGTCTGAAAAAACTCTGACACCAGGGCTTGCTGCCCACACGATAAGAAGACCGTATACAAATATTTTTTTTAGTGTATCCAAGGGTGCCAACGAGGCCTTATTACTAAGCCTACGCGGTCCGTCCGTCCGTCCATCCGTCTGTCCGTCTGTCCTTATTTCGAAGAACATTATCTTTTGGATTAGCCAGCTTTGGGCCAACTGAATTTTTTACAAACATTTGTGTTATAATGTCCCCTTCGGACCACGCCCATAGGACAGCAGATTTTTTCGCCATTTCTATATTAGTCCTATATGTTAATGAATTAACGCAAAACCAGAAAGCAGTTTGTTTAGAATCGAGAGCAGAATCGAATTATCATGTTTTCAAATAGTTGTTTTTTTTTTCAATATATTAAATAATTAGTTTGTAAATTTTAAATATACTGAACTCGATCTCAACCCACCGCACAGACACACTCACCCTACTTACTACCTAAACAAGATTCTTAAAATGTATCCACGAGCACGCTAGCGCTTTCATTAATTGCTGAAATGATAACAAATCATATTTGCCTGAAAACTTAAAATGTGAATATCTTTAAATATTAAGTATCAAAATAATGAAATTATTGTTTCAAACTAATTATTTGGTTAAAAATCTGTTGGAGAGAGAAAGTTGTTCAGTTTGATGGTCTGATGATCTGAAAAAACCGTCAACAAATTAAGAAAGACCCTATATCAGCTACTTAAGCTTAAATAGAGTTTCCATAACATATTCTTCATAATATAAAAAAGTCCCGTCTGCTCCGTAAGTAAAACAAAGTCAAATATAATTTGCAAAACAACTTTTTCACATCGTTAACGTCACTGTCGACCGCAAGCTTATGTGCAGAAAACTCCTAACTTCAAAACTGTGATAAAACATACTTTGTGAGATATTTTCTCTTACAACTTTTTAATGCTGTGGCAACGTCAGGGTCCTAAGTGGAGATGCTTCTAAGCTTCTTAATGGTGAAGGAGAAGTATATGATGGCCATGATCTCATAACGAAGTGCCCTACATGGAGAGTTTTATGCCGTTACTGAAAGTTTGATACTTTTCTTTAAAAATATTGAGTTACAAAATGTTCCACTTATTGGAATTAGTTTTCATCGGATCGCCATCGCCAGCACGATGAATCGGTTCAATACGTTTTATACGTTAGATAGCGCATAATGAAGTATTTTTACGTTTTTTTTTTTTAAACCGGTATTGTTCGATTCGGTCTCGGCCACCGAGGGTTCCGTGCCAACGTGTATAACGTTGGTCTCCGACTCGCACTTTGCAGATTTTTGTTATTAAACTTTGTTGTTTTACTTAACAGTATGCTCTATAATCACACCAAGTTTGACGCTTGTATATATTGCCGTTTTTACGATAAAGAACAAACCTAAAAACCTTGAAAAAACACGGCACGCTATGGGTACAGAACCCTAAAAAAAAAGAGCAAAACACCATCGTGTGTACAATAAAGATATCATTAGAAATGTCCAAAAACTAAATAAAACGAAAAAGGCTTTAAAACACCGGTCAAGTACGAGTCGGGCTACTCGCGCACCGAGGGTTCTGTACCACACCACCAAACAACATAATATTAACTTCCAAAAAGTATTGTTTTCTCCGTTTAGCGCCAGACCGACTCACACTTGGCCGGATTTTACTCATTTTTTCTATACTGTAGAGTTCGCTCCATAATCACACCAAGTTTGACGATTGTATACAGGGTCCTTCTTAATATGCTGACACTTTTTAAGGGGATGATCAGACCGTTAAACTGAACAACTTACTCTATGGCACCAACATCGAAATAGCGAAAAAAAATCTGATGTTCCATACAAAACTGTGAACCTACTCGAGCCTAATGTATGGGACAGCAGATTTTTTTTTCACGATTTCGACGTTAGTTCTATAGAAAAAGTTGTTCAGTTTGACGGTCTGATCATCCCCTTAAAAAAGTGTCAGCATATTAAGAATGACCCTGTATATTGCCGTGTTACGATAGAGCGCGAAGAAAAAACGTTGATAAAAACTAGTTTCTTGAATGAGCACTCCCCTTAATTTTTAGCGTTTTGTAATTTTATTACAAATCCGCAATAGTAACGCACATTCTGTTCAAATTTCAACTATGTAGCTATTACGGTTCAAAAGTTACAGCCCTAAACAGGTGGGACGGACAGACAGCGTAGGCTTTTGGGTACGGAACCCTAAAAATCCGTTAAGAATGAAGAGATTAAGTTTACTGTTTGAAAGCAAAAGCCTTCTGTTCTAACGCTAAGCGGTAATACTTTAAGCCTCAGCCAAAATAAAATATTAAAAAGCGAAAAATAACAATTCCTCGAAGTGGAAAAGAAAGAAAATTTGAAGTAATTGCCTTTATGACTCCGAGAGGACGTCCTAGAAAATCCGTAATGAGCACTTCGGAAAGCTCTTTTGAGATCCCAGTTCCCTCCATTTTCTTGTCCTTTTAGTTTCTTGATATAACGTCTTTAATATCCCTTTATAGATCCGCTGTTAAGTAAATGGGACGCTTTAAATGTACGTGTTTCTTTTGTTTTATTCAAGATGCGGTTCCTAATCTTCGCTTTACCCTGTTTAACGTCTTCTAAATCTTTAACCTTTTATTCTTAGTGAAAATAAGAAGATTTTTTATGTTTTAGTGAATATATTTTGCGCTTTCAAATATACAGGTGCTGATTTGAAGCGTAAACTTCGAAGATTTGATTCATTCAGTGGACCAACTCTGAAATTGCGAAAAAATACAGGAAATTTCTATGAAACTAAACACCCTTCTGATCATGAGGATCCGTGTTCGAATCCATACGGATGACGTGCTATGTACCTACGTACCTACCAAACAAATGAGTTTTTCATTCGTCATACAAAGTATACCAACTGATGGCAACACCAACATAAAATGTAGTAATTAAAAAAGTTGTATTTCCGGTTTCCGTCTTCCATATTGGTACGGTGCTTGTGCGTGTAACTAACTCAGGTGTAAAAATCACTAAAATAAACCTCCAGTGCTGTAAACAAGACTTTCCTTTACATCGAACCACTCCTGCCACCAGAAAAACTACAGTCCACTAAAACCTCTCCAGCGCAGCGGAGCCGAATAAAACACCGGTAGGCCACCTTCCCTACACCAACTGCTCTCAAACGGTGAAGGAAAAAATCGTGACGAAATCTGCATACGCCTTAGATGAAATTCTGATGCGTATATGAAGTAGACCAATCAGCATTATAAAGCACCTGTGGTGGATACACCATTCTTGAGAGTAGGCCTATGCCCTGCAGTAGGACGTAGGTATTATACTAAAGATAATGATGGAATCCGGCTCTGTAGTTGACCACGCTACAAAAAAACAGGTCGTATAACACTGTACATAATGTAGGTGAACTAAAAAAGTTGCTCAAAACTAGTGGTGCGATAGAAAATAATATTCACCTGCAGTTTCTCGTTTAGTTCGAGAAATACGTACTTTTCAAAGTCATCTGACGTAAACTGGCTCTTTTAAACTAAACAGACACTAAAGTTATACAGTTCGAGCGCGAGAGCGGGAAAGTTTTAGTTTTGTGGGTAGACTGATGGCACTTCGGCGATAACGGTGAGCCACTGTATTTTTATAATAAAGTAGGATACGATGTTAATCTTTCAGCTTTCTATGAGAAATATTACTTTCAGCTTACTACGAGTATTCCTAGCATAATCGATGGCCCGATAACTCAGTTTGTAGTGTTCGTGCCTGCTGATCTGAGGGTCACCGACTCATGGGTTCGAATCCTGTAAGGTATTAAATATTTAAGATAAGATAAGATAAATATTCTTTATTTATCCTATCTTATTTGTTATGTTGAATATGAATAAAACATTATCTTCTAGCTATAAATGTATTCTACATCGTTGTTTAGTCATCATAATACAATTCTAGGCTAGATTCTAGTACTTAAAATGTGACTAGATAAATAAAGAGACAACGTAAAAAAAATTCTAACCTTAAAGAAAAATACACAATCGAATTGTATGGAAATTTTTGACATTATTCGTCAAAAAGAAGTACACCGTTTTTTTTTCTATTTGTTGTAGGTAAAGTTAATCAATTTGAAATTAAGGCCACCGTAGAACCTTTTCATAGCTATTACTATTTGCAGTTATATTTCACTTACAGCCAGTTGCACGTACGTTCATTAAAGTTAATCCTCCATGAAATCTCTTGCTGTCACTTTTTATCTGGTTGACTCAGTAAAAGCTAGCAAGAGATTTAATGGAGGATTAACTTTAATGAACGTACGTGCAACTGACCGTTAATGACATTAATACAGGTGATTGTAACACGGTTCTAAGGTGGCCTACATTTCAAATTAGTTATTATAGATTATAATTGAACGTGGAATTTTTCCTCTTTAAGCAAATTCTCTTCAACTATACCAAGACTCGTCTTTATCTAGTCTAATCTATGTTACGTACATCCTAAATTACCTCAATTTTCCCTTCACAGAACGAATCCCTTTTAGTCTAACTTCTGTGCTTACATTCAGCAAAGTGGAACATTGAAGCAGGAAGAGGTATGTCATTACACCTCATTTTGCCGGAAAGCTTTTATAGAAAGGCTGTTACTACTAACTGTAGAACTATCATTATCGTGAGCTTCTCTAAAAATGTAGGAAAAAAGCTCACAGGTAAGCACTTAGCAGGGAAAGTGGAATTGAATCACAGGGTAAAATGACGGCGAGGGAAAAAAGCAAAGGTTTATATACGTGGTGGTTTTTTTCTTTTTTCCTGCTTTATTATTCGATTTGTCGTGTTGTTTCAAGTAGGTAGCCAGATGGTTTCAATGTAGAATAGACCTACATTGTGTTTCATTAGGGGGGTGTTGTACGAGGAGACTATGGGTTAAGGTTGTTTCTAGTTAGATTCTATATACCTATACGTTAAAACTGTACTTTGCTACAAATTTAAGGAAATCGATGGTACTTGTAGCAACCTTGGAAGGGATTATGGTCGTGAGTTTATGTGCGCACGTATATTTCTTGTATACAGGGTCCTTCTTAATATGCTGACACTTTTTTAAGGGTATGGCCAGACCATCATACTGAAAAACTTTCTCTATGGGACCAATATCGAAATCGCAAAAAAAAAACTGCTGTCCCATACATTTGGCTCGAGTATAGGTAGGTTTGCAGTTTTGTATAGAACAGCTGATTTTTCTTCGCGATTTCGAGGTTGGCCCTATAGAGAAAGTTGTTCAGTTTGATGGTCTGATCATCCCCTTAGAAAAGTGTCAGCATATTAAGAAGGACCCTGTATAATTATTCGATTCCCAAGTGGGCACATGATCTAATATCAACAAACTTTTTGCGTAATATTAATTTTAATAAAGTTCAAAATCGGACATAATAATTGTAATATTACCAACACGTTTAATGAACTCCTGACACTATTTTAATTAATAACACAAGTGTGTTAAACTAACAAACGTGAATTAGAGCGTGGTCGGAATTATACTACCATTTGTTCTGTGACTCTGGCACCAAACTCCATAACAAGATTAAGGCAGCAATACTATGTTAATGGAGAAGCGAGAGAGGTATTTTTAATTTTATTAAATTTTATTTAGCCCTAAGGTTAGGTATATAGCACAGAATAAATACTAGTACTACCCGTACAGAAGAATATTTTCAAAAAGAGTTAAATAAATAGCGACTCTTTCTGCACGGCAGTAAGGGGTAAAGTTATTCACACCCGTACTATCGTACTATTCACGAATAACCTACCAACCGTCACAACGGCGCGCGTGCAAACAAAAATGAACCGATTTATTAGATATGAAAGCTTCTTTTACATAGTCTCTCTCTTTCATTCTTTCACGTGTTGGCAACGTGACATCGCTAGGGTTTTCAAGTCTTGCATTGACTACTGGCGATACACAAAATGGCGAGGATATGGCGTGAGATTTGTCCAAGAAGTTTCCACGTTATAGACAGCTCGGAGAAAATGTTCTATATATTCATTCAATTTCTCAGATATTGGATTACAATAAATTTATCTTAATGCTAAAGGTTTCAGTAGATGCAAAGATGAAGATCCCAAATATTTGGGGTCAGTGCAATAAATTTCATCATCAATTCATCTCTCTTGGTAGTCATTTTAGCACTTATACCTTTCTAACAGTTACATCCTTTACACAACCATCCACATAGATGGAATGGAATGTAAAAAGTGCTTCCAACAAAATCTTGCAATCCCCATGCCTATAAGAAAAACGCTGGAGTTAATTCCTACTTACCGTCTCCCGTCCAGATCACCTATCTAGACCGACGACCGAATTCAATACCAGTACGATATTAATAGTGCACGGTGGTTAGATTGGGGCCTATTTGACCATCCGTATGCTAACCTCGTGCGAGACCTGAATGTCAAACCGGCTGGTTTTGATAAGGACCGGAAGACCTAAGCTAAAGCGGTTCAGAACTAACCATGGAAGGACCAACTATCACCTCTTCAAGTGGGGCCTGAGGGAGTCACCAATGTGCGACTGCGGGGCACCTGACCAGACCCTCATGCATGTGGTAAATGAGTGCACTTTGCGCCGTTTCCCCGGTGGAATTGAAGAACTACATAGGGTAACCCCGGCAGCGGAAGACTGGCTAAAACACCTTGGCCTCGAAATTTTTAACCTCTCCGGATCCAAGCAGATGCAGATGATGCAAGAGAAGCAGATATGATGATGAAGCTTCCACATTCATACTAAACTAACACTCGTCTCTTCGCATCACTTGTTCGTACCGCGATAATGGATTACCACGCAATTTTTCTGTTATATAGAACGATACGAGAAGGTGTAAACAAATATTTTCTAGACTTTAATGTTCTTAAGTTAAACTCCACTACAATTGTTTCTGACTAGTCTGAAAAGGAATATACAGTTGTAAGATAATGTATAGGTACTTATTTTATTTTAAACCTATCCCGCTGTTTTAGTAGCTCCGCTCAACACTTGTCTCTGGCTTGGCTGCAGGTTTAAGGCCGGTATTAAGGTCGGGCTAGCTTCCAACGTCTTGTATTTGGAGACTCACTATGCCACACACATTAATTTTATAACGTGCTCCGTATAATGTACTGGCGTAATGATAAACCGCCCCGTTTTGCCACGTATTTGCTTAATTATTCATATTGAGCGTATTAAAACAGTTTACGAACTTGTGTGGTTTATTGGGTAATTAGACATAGTTTTTATGAATTTTTTCCTAAGAATATGGCTACTGCACCGTTTTGTTGGGAATCTTACTCATACCTATATAGGAGAGACATAGATCCCGGATTTAAAGTGATTGGGATCTATATTCCGCCACATACTGGGTGGGCGAGTTCGTTGAGGCAGTAAGTGCTCAACTTGCTACCAGAGAATTTTAAAGCCACCATAAAAGACGTTACTGACTTGACTTAACGAATTGGTTTAGACAATTAACATGATGAGATATTTGGAGACTAAAATGCTATATCTGGATTATGAGATCATGGACATAACATTATTATGTTCGCACACTTAGTCCGAGATATATTTTAAGTAGGTCTCAGACTAATTATTTCATGTAATTAGGATAGAACTTCACTTCTAGTAAGTTCGTTTAATCCTAGCATTAGGTATATTCGTACTTATTCCGAGATATACAGGATGTAAGGAAAACTATCATCAACCTTTAAACGACATACTCTACTCATCAAACTGGTCAATTTTTACTATGGGAGTAAACGTTTCAGCGCAAAAAAAATCTGCTGTTCCACACTAAAATGCAAATCTACTCGACTAAAATGTTTGAGACAGCAATTTTTTTTGGTCTGACAGGTTTGTTCCTCTGATATCTACCTATGTTTGCTCCCATAGTAAAAGTTGTTCAGTTTGATGGTTAGAGTATATGGTTTAAAGGTTAATGATACTTTTTCTTACACCCTGTATACCTACTTTATAATATACTGGAATAATTATTTCATATAATTAGGTTAGGAATTTAGGATAGACCTTAACTTCAGGTAATTTAGTACAAACCATTTGGATATATTATTCAATTAGACTTTTCTAAAATAATCATCATAATGATCATCAGCTTAGTTCCACTACAGTCGGCCTACCATGAGTTTTCACTGTACGTTTCTACTGTAGTTATGTCGCCAATTTTGTATTGAATTTCTTACAGCGCTACTAGTGGTTACGTTGAGAACTAATTTCTGCCATTTGAATTGGTGACGTAACCTAGTAAAGTAGGTCTACAGAAAACATCATGTTTATACTTACGAATAATGGGAGGTTAGTACAGTTAGATGGACACCTCCAAACCAAAAACATCTCCAAAATAGCTAAGTAAAGCTACTACTAGTCAGATTAATCTATTATTTTCTTATTTTAAACATAATTCACAAAGCTTATCGCATTCGCATCTCATTTCCAAGGAAAATCCTTATTTTAAAATTGTTTTTTCAAGTAATAACAGTTATTTCAAGAGCAGAATCCAGCTTCAGTATTTACGAAGTGTGCCTGTGTAGTGTTAACGGCTTTTGGCAACGGCTCCCTGTGAAACCACCATGAAATCTAAACAATAAATAAACTGTTTCCTACTATAATTTGATGTATATTTAACAGTGCAGAACCATGATTTTTGTGTCATGTATTACTCGTTTTTTATTGATTATGAAACAGCTATCTCAAGTATAAATTGATTTCGCATATCCACATTTTTTAAGTTTGTGGTGCAATCTATATTACTGACGATATGAAATTGGCACACAACTTGTATTTATTTATAAAGATTTTTTAGTGTTACGTACCAAAATTGTCAAAACGGAACACTTATGGAATTTTTTGCTCTTGTACGTTACTCGCAGTTACGACTTTAAAATATTCCAACGTTCTCTGAATTGAACTAAATCGCTTAGAGACCTTAACCTACGCGTTTTATTAAGGGTATATTACCGTTGGCACATAATGTTGGCGCCAATTAAAGTCAATGAAATTTTGCAGAAACAATCTAGAAACAAATCTATATGCTTGTATGTTGTCCAATTTTCGTTAAAAATACAGTTTCAATGCTAGGATTAAGATTGATTGGAAAGATTTGTATGGAATTGTTTAAAGGCAATGTAACTTTAAAAATATTCATTTTAACGAAAATCGGACAACGTACGAACATAGAGATTTGCTTCTAGATGGTTTATAGATGCTTCTAGATGATGTATTGAAAATATAACCAGAATTTGTTTGTATGGAGCGCGCCAACGGTAATGATATCTCTAAAACAACGCAGTCTGTAAATGAAATTAAAAAATCTATCTCTATGTGAAAAATCTCGTAGGTAGTCTAGGTAACACTAACTATTTACTTTCCACCTTTACTTGTTCATGAAATCAATTCGCAACAGTGAAAAGAATGATCACATGAAACAAGCTTTATTTACAAAAATTTATTTGAACGAAATGTTCGATTGTTAAACTGAAAAAGTAAAACGGTACGAGCAATACAAACGATAGTGTTACAGTGTTACTCGCAACAAAAGTTGGATACTCAGAATTCATAGTCAGCGACAGGTGTTTTTTACGAGCACTCGGTGATTTAGAGCCTGGAGATTCGCCATTAATCTAGTTTGAATAGACATAAATAGAAGTGGCAAAGTAAACGTTGCGTTAACACGTTGTATTGTTGGGAAATTTTTTATTGTCTATTTTTAGACAGAAACTAGAGTTAACCCGCGACTTCGTCCGCACAAATTGCATATCAGATTTTAAGTCTGATCATAAGCTATCAAACATAAAAGTTTCAGTTTTTGCGAGATGCTCGCACAAACAAACACACAACCATACTGACAGACAAAGATTGATCTGGAGTCAAGGACATCTAAAAACCATTTCGTAATATTTTTTTGTAAATATCTTCAATGTACAGACAAACCTCTGTTTCAGATATAATATTGGGAAAGACATGATAGGTGATTATGATTATTATTAGAATATATTAGAATTTTAATTCCTTAAATAGTAAAAAATGGTAATCTTATTCTGATGGAACACTGATGTTGGTTTTAGTCTAAACTACTATTTGCCTCATGGCGCGAATGGCAGAAATCAAGCAAGCACATAGCTTAAGATTCGCCAACGTGTATGTGCTACCTACGGCCGAGTAACGTGGGCATGACAGTTTATATGCCAAGCATGATAAAGCGTCAAACTGAGGAAATCGTCAAGTGCACTTATTTTGACTTACATCCACACAAGTAACAAAGACAAAGGCACACTTCCATCTTTCTCGTTTACTCAAAGGCGGCTTCATCACAAGAAGACATGACCTTTCCAAGTTCTTCTTTTGGTTAAGTTCTTGTAGCAAAGAAACATTAGTTAACGTCAGATATTAACCTATGATATAGGTTAAGGCCTTTGCCCAAGCAAAGTAGGCCTCCCCTTCCAGACGTTTCTGTTTTGGCTAAACTCTGGCAGACATTGGTCTTCGAATTTATTCAGGTAGCAAAGGAACATCAGTTAACGTCAGATTTTTTATTAAGATATGATATAGGTTAAGGTCTTTGCCTAGACAATGTAGGCCACCGCCTTACTCTTCCAGACGTTTCCGTTTTGGGCAACCTCTGTCCATTGGTCTTCGAGTTTATTCAGGTCATCAGGCCATATCTTCCTCGATCCAAACATTTTTGGAGATCCAAGGCATGATGATTTTTGATTTTCTTTCAGGATGGATTGAACTGACATGACCAGCGCGGGCAGAAAAGAAGCCAAACTTATATGGAGTGGTCTCCTTTAAGTTAGGCACTTTTCGATACGAATTCGCCTATTTGACTTCTGGAGCGCAACGTGGTGTTGGTCGGTGCCAGTTCGTTGATCTGACAAGGTTTGTAATAGATCGGTTTTGCACAAGACCCCTAGATGTAGCCCTTTTTGTTGACTGATATAGTAAATACGAGATAACAACGGAAGGTAAAGGAAATAACTGTACAAAGGAGAAATGCACAAGAATAAAATATTCAATGAAAATTTTATTTGATCTCAAAAGCATAATATAACAAAAGTTTTCACATCGTCCGCTGTCATCCCTGTTCTTTTAAAGAATGTCTGCAGAATTCGTTTTCTCGGCGTACAACTAAAAATTCTTTAATTTTAACTGCATTTCTTGCCACACCGTCCGTGTGAGTTATTCATGTCTTTTAAACACGTTTAAGTTACTTACGATGTATGACTGACATTATGGAATCAACACATTTGTGGACGATGCAAACAGAACAAGTTTCGCTGTAAATGGATTTCCAAAAAAGAAAACAAATAAAGTAATGCCTTGTAGTAATGAGATCGGGAATTTTAAATGTGATTACAAAAAGTAACTCGTATACATCAGCAGGAATTTTAATTCAACGTCGTGTCAAGTGAGAATAGTATAACACAGCAGAGAATTTCGAGAATTAAAAATCTTATAGTAAAAGAATGCAATTAAGGACCCTATCTCACGGAACCATTTCCTAAAAACGTTTGTTAACACGATACCGCTTTGGCTTCCTGCAAAAAGTCCTAACAGAATTCTAGTGGCTGTTAAAAGTCTGTGAATATTTCGCGGGCATATCTGTATCGCTACTCCAGACATGCAGACTAACGAGTCGGCAGCGGTAGTCTAAAATGACGTTAAAATAAAAAGAAAAAAGAAAGATGTCTCGAGTTCGTGTCGCGGAGCAAAAAACGGCGTCAACAAATAAGGAGAATTTTAATAAAAGCGGTCGAATGGAAACAAACACACGTCGAATTTCATTTGGAACGCGACAAAACGACGAATCTCTGGAACAATAGGCTCGTTCTATAATTTTATTGTGACTGTGCATTGCTTTTTTGAATTAAATCGTATTGATTTTAGTTTTGCTCGTTTGTTTTTGTTAGTCGGCTTGTTTATGCTTTGCAATCAAAATGTGTTCCGATTCAAATACAAACTGTGTATATTGCAGTGTATCAATATTTTCATTGTTAAATGGTAAATACAGTGAGTTATCGGGAAAGTAGTTTTGAGGTACTGCTTGGACAACAATATAAAATAATTATATCTTACACAAATGGAGTATAGACCACTCGGAAGATAGCAAATTCGGGGTGTGGATAGTGAAGACGTTGATGCAAGTGAAAATAAACAATTTAATTAAATTTAATACTTAACCATGGGGACGCAGAGTTGGTGGGCAGCTTGATTTCCGAGTACCTTTTTCCAAAGGCGCTCTTTATTATACCAACTAAAATATGTTTTGAAGCACTCTATTAACGCCGCTTAACTTTGTCCATCGTCATGCTCGGTGTTCACGAATACTATTAGTCTAGGAAAAATAAGGTTTGAGATTGCATTAAAGACACTTTAGTAAATTGTGTTTGAAATAATATTACTGTTATTTTATTACATTTTTGTCGAGATTTCGTGGTTACATTGGCTCAGGAACCTGAAAAATACCTTAAAATCGATTTAAATGTACAAAGGGCAAGCTCATTTCGAAAGATATTTCTTCCAGCATACTAGCAAAAGAGACAGTTAATTATCACAAGGCAAATTTAATGTGTACAAACAAACAGTGAATAATTTAGTTTTAAGGTTATAATTTTTGAAGACTTTCAAAATATTAAATATCTACTCAAATTCACGATATTAACCGGGGATTATTATTGTTATAAGTAAAACGTATTGAATGAAGCCATCCTGTACAAAATCACCAGTTTTCCATTTTTTGTTCATAACTAAATTTAATGTTTTGTAAATGTCTTAATTATTCAATAATACACAATAAAAAATTGGGGATTATTGAGAATTTATGTTTTTCAGGTATTTATCTACTATATTCCAAATTATCACCAAAAGTGCAATTAATACAACCTTCTCTATACAAAAATCCGTAGATTTCCCCGACTATATGTAGATACTAGATACACACCATGCCGAAATTAAGTGATCAAACTTCGGTGGCAATTTTAAACAGCAACATGATTTCGGCATTCGGATTTTAATAGAGCATGCCGTCTTCCCCGAGGGTCTAAACAAAAACTAAAATACAGATCACCGAGATCGAAAAGCTAGAAAAAATAGCATAATACATACAACATAACATTTTACATAACATTCCAGCTGGCTGTAAATCACTAGCAAAAAGTTACAAAGTTCTCTAAAGAGCGACACACACTGACGCAACGCAATAAAAAGAAGCGACGCGAAATCCGCTGCACCGTACATAATTGTCTTGCGTCGTGTTCGTGTTGCGTCCGACCAGGGGTGTCGGAATTATTGTTGTTTTCCAATAGCCGTCGACCGGTAAACCTCCATCTATTGGGATACATTTTTCATGTCGTAATACAGTGTCCTTTAAATGCTGACGGTTTTTAAGAGGATGATCAGACCATCAAACTGAACGACATTTTCTACGGGACCAATATAAAAATCGCCGAAAAAAATTTGCTGTCCATACATTTGCGTCGAGTCGGATTGGACCCTATGTAATTATTTTAATGTGTGAGTTTGTATTTTGTAAACCCTTTCCAAATTTTCAGGAGTCGTTCAAACCATAAAACTGAACAACTATTACAAGGAGAGGAAACCTAAAGTCGCAAAACAAACACCTCTGAATATTTGGAAAGTGTTAAAAAAATTACATACATACATACATATTCTCACGCCTGTCTCCCATTGGGGTAGGCAGAGACAATGGAACGCCACCTGCTACGATTCTGACAAACCTCTCTAGCTTCTTGTACATTCATTACTTCTTTCATGCATTCTCGTCGGTTTAATTCTTGTGAAATTCGATGATTATTATGTAAGACATTTTATGACAGGTCCTTGAGTTTTTAAAGACTAGCAGCTTATGAATTAGATATCATACTAACTCGCTAACTAAATGCATTTTTGATGGTATTTTAGAACTCAATTCAATGTCTGGCCGCATCTTCCCTACAACGGAACACCTTCCGACGCTGTGGTAGAGCCAAAAATGACGACAGAAAGCTATCCATGTGAAATTGTTTTGAATAAAACATTTTGAGTTTGAGTTCAATCTTGGAGTCTGCAAGCGAAATCAGTGGTATTTTGCAAGTTTTAGAGCCTTAATCAAACAACGTTTTACGTAAATTGTAAAGATTAATACGTATATATTAGTTCTTTGCTTTTTACGACGTTTTTTCTCATTACCAATGATTATTAATGTACATAATCATTGTTACAAAGTTATATTAGAAACAACGATAACGATCCTCAAAATTTAAACATCTTTGCCACTTCAATCTCACCAATTAAAATAAGCATAGGTCCTAATACATCTATGTGGATGGCCGTAAACTTTTAAATTTCGCATCACTGGCGACAAGTGCCTTGCCGGAGGCATTAATAACTCCGCTGTCTTCGCATCTTTGGCGTTGAGGGATACAGTGCAAGTGTAAAATGGTCCTAAACAAACCAGACCAGAAACATTGACGGTGCCGACTGTACCATGCCTTTACACACAATGGGACATCGATTACTTCGGCGGCTCTTGAAAGTAATTGGCGTGTAAATACACCTTTAAAAGACATATTTGATGGTATTCATAATTAATGTTCTAGTTGAAAATGTAGAAATCAATAAAGGTTTTCTAATCCAATTTTAGAACTTGTAAATTGTGTTTTTAAAAACTACAAACCTATTGTAGATAAACTCATGACCATAATTCCTTTAGGGATGGTCAGATATTTTGCTACATCTACCAACTAACTTTGCAAGCATGCAGTTTGACGACGCATGTTGCTGAAGGGTATTTTGTAGGAAATTTGACGACGTGTATTGCTGAAGCAGATTTTGTTTTAATTAAGATGGTTGACGACGCATGTTGCTAAAGTGAATTATGTGAGTAATTTTAAATTTAATTATCATTTCAATAAAAAAAAATTGTAGGAGCATGCAGTTGTACCAATACTCGATTTTAGAATATTTAAGGTTTAGTAGTATTTAATAGTGACTTTAAGAGAAGTTTATTCCGAATGCGTAAATGCGCGATGCAAACAAATGAAGTCTGTTGATATTTTCAATACTAAACAAATAAAATAAATGTTTTTTTTTAGCAACAATCTAGAAACTAATCTTTATGTTTGTATGAAGTCAGATTTTCGTTAAAATATACAGTAATAGTGCTAGGATTAATTTGAGATTTGTATGGAAATATAAAACTTAACATTTTAACGAAAATCTGACTTCATACAAACATAGACATTAGGATCTAGATTTTTTTCTGAAAAATTTAATTTATTTTAATTGGTTAGTATTGAAAATATCACCAGACATCGTTTGTATGGACCGCGCTCCGAGAGACACCCTACAACCTTTTCCTTTAGTCGTATGTACAACACTTACGAGAAGAAATGGAGTAGTCCATTCTGAGCCAGGAAAAAACTAAACCAACACAATTAATGTTTGAAAACTATACAATTTATTTTCGAAAAAACTCCAAATATAGTCTTCGAGGCGTGAGAAAATTATTCCATAATTACACATTGTACAAATCCAATCTAACAGCGAAAGCTATAAATATACTTTCACGTCTTTCTCTACTCATTCACAATGCCATAACCTAAATAATTTTCTAATAGGCTCTCTAATACAACTTGCAATAGCAACCGTTCGAGCTAACTGTATAACTGATTGATGAATCTTTTGACAACCGAAACAATGCGCACAAAGCATCAATACGACGCGCCGACCCCGATGACCTCAAACCTCGTAAGATAACGAGTAAATCACAACACTTCGATGATAGCTAATTGAAAACTGACAAATTGTATTAGCCGTTGGGCGAATGGTGTTTTCTTGCTCAAAATATTATACCAAGATCCGACCGCAAAATTTTGCACCCAATGAATAATTGAGGTCTGAAGGAAGCCGATGTAAAGAACTGGAAAAACTAGGGTTACCACCTCTCAGTCTGCCGCAACTCTAGGGTGTTACCAGGTTCAAAAAAGTCATTTTTAACCTTAGAGTTACAATGTTGTGCCTGACTGAGAGGTGGCAAAAGCACTTGCGGCAAGATTTTGCTAGACAACCCGGCGGCACTTAAATCGCATTTCGTTCACCAAACCAACGGATGCATAATTTTGCGGTCGGATCTTGGCCTATAATGCGATGAACAACACATGACACATTAACCATGAAAATATAGGGTTCTTCTTAATATGCTCACACTCTTTTAAAGGGATGATCCTAAGAGGAAGGATCTCTTTTTAAGACTAGAGTGATACCAATTGTAAAGTGTCCACTTTTTTTGACGTTTAGGTTTGAGTGTGTGGTGTCAAGTAGTATGGACAAAACGCACCAAGTGACATATGGCCTTATGTTTACGGTCACTTTTCACACACACTAGCTCAAAAAAAAGTGGACAGCCGCTTAAACAAATATCTATAGTTCCATCTCCTTCTACTATTAAAAGTACGTCATAAGACAAAAGAGACCAACTACAATCGTAAATTTATGCGGACTCTATGGAGATCCTTCCTCTTAGGGATGATCAGACCGTCAAACTGAACAACTTTCTCTATGGCACCAACATCGAAATAGCGAAAAAAAAAACAGCTCTTCCATACAAAATTGTAAACCTACTCGAGCCATATGTATGGGACAGCAGTCAAAATACACAACCGTCTAATAAAAACATTGACTAGTCAATCGGCAAATTTTGCTTCGAGTGTTCAAATTGCCAAAAAGAGTAGATAAGTTCACGTATCAAACACTGTGAATTAGCCACTTAACTTGAAGCTTCGAGCTATCAATTAACACCTACTTGTTTCGCAGTTTGGCTATCCGAGCCTTTAATGGTACCCTGAGCTACAATTTTACTCTTTCAATCACTTGATTTGTATCGTCCGGTTTGGAAAACCTACAGTTATAATTGGTTTATTGAATAATAAATAATAATTTTAGACACGTTAGGCGTAAAATAAAATGTGGCTCTTTTAATTTTACAAACAAATTCTATGTTTAAGTAATACACAAGTTCACGTAAAGCTTATGCCTCGTTGAGGTTTTGAGTAAAAAAGATAGTATGATATCTACTTGACCGAAATGCAGAAAAAGCTAAAAGCGGAATCATCTGCTTCTCCTATGCCCAAACTCGCGGAGGTTTTTTTAGGGTACCAGTGTGTCACCGAGACTCTATTAATAAGCCTACGCTATCCGTCCGTCCGTCTGTCTGTCCTACCTAAAAATGGCTGTATCTTTTGAATCATAATGGCTATACTTTATTCCAAATAGCAACGAAATTTTAAGGCTATTTTGAAGAAATCAAGCTTTGAAACATTCTCACTTATTATTCGAACAGCTTTAGTAACGTTCAAGATTTGTGGGATAATAAATCTTTCTAAAAAATAAATTATATTTTTAATCAGAATTGGCCAGAAAGCTAAATAGAAATCGGAAAATGTTTACGTCCTTATATGGAATGATGTATAGAAGGTTGAAATTTCAAAGAATTTGCGTCATTAAAGCGCATTTGCAAAAAATAAAAAAAAACCCGGCGAAGACAAAACTGTTTTGTAAGTTAAATGTTGTTTATAAGTAAATGTATACATATCAGAAGCCGTGGTGGTCCAGTGGCGAGTAACCTTGCCTGCCGTGCAGGAGGCGATGGTTTGATCCCCGTCCAAGTCGACTCGTACCAATAAGTTTTTCGGAATTTATGTACGATTTGTAACACCACTGGCTTTTCGGTGAAGGAAAACATCGTGAGGAAACCTGCATGCTTCCATTTCGAGGCATGTGTTGTACCCACTGTCCATTATAAGTGGCGACGGGCTCACCCCCCGTCACACTGGACAGAGTTTCGGTACTACTGATGAAACGTGGATGTTCTGAGGTTTCAGAATATCTCTGATTACCCCCTCGGGGAATATGGTCGTGAGCATATGTAAATGTATGTATGTATACATCTTTTAACGCCGTTACAAGGCTCTAGCGTGCATTATGACTGCGTTATAATATTTTATACCTTCTCTTATAAACGAGGTGGATAAATGTCAGCGTTCAAACGCCGATGAGAAACACCCGTTGTGGTACGGAACCCTCTCGGTACGCGAGTGGCCCTACTCGTACTTGACCGGTTTTATTTATTCTTGCTCTATAGTAAAAACGGTAATACCTACATACAAGCGTAAAATGTTGTGTGGTTGTAGTGCAAGCCCTGCAGTATATCAACAAACAAATAAAAACAGGGCAAGTGTGAGTTTGTCTCGCGCTAAGAAACCCGGAATTTTTTTTTTGTAGTTTGAAATAATGTGTGTTGGTATGGAACGGTGCGCTAGTAGTTAGTCTCACACTTGGCCGGTTTTATATAAATTTTAATTCCATAAAACGTAATATACAGGGTGTCCTAGTGGTGCTTCAGACCATCAAACTGAACAACTTTCACTATGGTGCCAAATTCGAAATCACGAAATAAAAATCTACTGTTTCGGTCATAGCTACAGTACCGGCTCAACTCAAATGTACAGCAGATTTTTTTTTCTCGGTTTTGGCTCCATAGTGAAAGTTGTTCAGTTTGACGGTCTGAAGCACCCCCTTAATTATTACTAGGGTGTTTGGTATACCCTGTAGATCGTGTTTGTCCGGAAAAATCCCAAAAGAAAGCATTTCCTCCCTCATATAGATATAATAAGTCACTAGTCCTAATAAAACTTTGATGGAATGTTTGATGGAATATATATGGGAGAACATAAAATACTACCAGAAAATTCTATCGTGCAAGGCTTATTGACACATGTTATTTTCTCAGATGCGATCGTAAAATCTTCCAATCTTATCATACTCTATGGCATTTGGGCAAAATATGCTTTGAATATAGTTCTGAGTAGCGTGTTCTACAAATATTTACATTGGAAAGGACTTCACGCAAATTCTGATATTGTAAGTAAGTTTATAAATATCTTGGACACAAATTATCTGTCATATAATAATATATAGGGTCCTACTTAATATGCTGACACATTTTTAAGGGGATGATCAGACCATCAAACTGAACAACTTTCTCTATGGGACCAACATCGAAATCGCGAAAAAAAAAATCTGCTGTCCCATACATTTGACTCAAGTAGATTTGCAGTTTTGTATGGGACAGTCTCATCATCCCCTTACAAAAGTGTCAGCATATTAAGAAGGACCCTGTATAATACATAATATAGAGATAAGTACAAATATTTGTCCCTTACGGGATTCGAACCCGCGATCCTCGGCACGGCAGGCAGGTTCACTACAGACTGAGCTACCGGGCCGTCTAAAATAATATAATATATAAATAATGAATATTTTGTATTTGAATATCATCGAATGCTGATAATAGTCGTCCTAATTCAACAGACTTTGATCGATCTCACAAAGTCGTTATCAAAGTAATTTTTCTACATTTTATGGGCCCAAGTTAGAAGGATCGTCTCGGGCGGAAACTAACTATTCAAGAAATGATATCTAACCAAATCTCGAAATTTTATGTCAGCAATATATTACTGTCGTCGCTGACACGGACCGCATTCTTGATAAAGCAGTGAGATTTCTTAAATATTGCTTTAATTACATGCGATATTGATCGCTATTTCTCATCCCATTCTTTTATCTTGTAGACCTTTTTTGGAGTCGTTGAAACATGTAATACAAGCATTAGCATAATGTTACCGAAATTAAACCTAGATTATCACATTTGGTTTACGTCCCGTTGAATTTGATTACTTAAAGTAACCCTAATCTCACCCAACGGCTGTGAAAACCCTTTGGTACCTTGAATTACAACTTTAAAACCGTTTGCATTTTAAAACGTGTAGAAAACCTCAAAATCAACCTTTTTTAAATTGTAAAGTTATACAGGGTTCAACTTAATATGCAGACAGTTTTAAAGAGAATGATCTAGCCATCAAACTGAACAACTTTCTCTCGTAGATCAACATAAAAATCGCGAAAAAAAAACAACAACAGGAACAATCAAAAAGTGAAACAAACAAACAGCATATTTCCAAATAAAACGAGCCTTAACAAATTACGAGCTCCTTTTCCAAAGTCCATAACTCTACTTAATTGAAGTACAAACATTTGCAAATTGGCGACTACAAACGCATTAATCAATGGAGTAAAAACTTGAATATCGAATCCGATTCAACTGACGGCTAACAAATGTTATGTAGGGAACACCTCCTATTTGTTCGTTGAGTTTAAAATGTAGTCTAAATTGCAAAGATACATCGTTTAATTTTTCAGTGCTAAAGTTAAATCGGCCTGTGTGAGGTTATTTATCGATGTCCGGTGAGGGTTGCGCGGGTGCTCGTTAGTGGTGTGATTTTTTATGCGTGATCGCAACTCCAGCGCACGTGCCTCCCCGGTCTTTTGTGCACTCAATTTAATGAATAATGCAGTCGAAGTAATAAATGAATGTGTACTTTACCTTTGCTGATTTTATTTATCGAATATCATTAAAATTCCCTTCCTTACTGTACCCTGCAGTGGTACGGATACAACGTGTTAATGAATAAGCGCAAAACCTCATAAATCCCAACAGATTTATAACAAAATAATTAGATTCAAACATTAATTTCATTATTTTGAGACTTAAAATTTAAAGTTAATCGCATTTTAAGTTTTGAGGCAAAAATTATTTGTTATCATTTCAACAATGAATGAAAGCGCTAGCATACTCGTGGATACATTTTAGAAATCTTGTTTTGGTAGTAAGATGAGAGTGCTCGAGCGCTCGGTTGAGATCGACTTCAGTACATTTTAAATTTTAGAAACAAATTATTTAATATTTTGAAAAAAATCTCTATGTTGAAAACATGATAATTCGATTCTGCTCTCGATTTTAAACAAACTACTTTCTAGTTTCGCGTTAATTCATTAACACGTTGTATAGGCTAGTGATGATTATGATGAATAAAATTAGGATTAAATACTAATAATTCGACAATCATAAAGTTTTTGTTGACAACTAAATGAGGTTACAAAACTTTGCAGCCTAAAAGATAATTTGTCAAGACGCTCTAATGCTTAAAGTTTTTGATCTTGTAGAATATTAAACTTAGTGGTTTCAAAACTTTAATTAAAGTTAATATTGAAGTTAATATCACTAGCAAGCCAAATCAGAAATTTAGAATATTCAGCGGCTCCTCAGAACTCCTTATAAACTTTTGCAATTTTGATACTGAAGACTAAACTAAGTAATGCTTACAAAACGATCAACGTTTACAGCACACACTTACAGTTAACGCTAAAACGTTGTAGAAACTCAAAAGGCAAGCATTTACGAAACACCCATGTCCTATAATTTTCTCGTTCCATCCGAAAGCTTATAGCAGTTTACCTGTTTATCCGCCAAACAAAACACAGGCAAGCACCGTGTGTTCGCCCATGGCTAAATGGTATCTCGTTTACGGCAACACGATTGCGAATCTTAAATCCTTTCAAGCTCACTCAGACAGCTTTGATATCGAGAGTTAGGTGCATTAAACACACAGTTGGCTACGTGTTGAAAGAAACGCGGCAGAGCCTCGAGGCATTTCAAACTAGTGGGCCTTCTGCGTACACTACACCACTCATTACCATTTTATCCGTTCTCTGTTGAAACACTGTTATTATAACCAGGTAAGGGCGAGCAATGATCGCGTCTATGTTTAGTTATATGTGATTATCGTAGCTTTTTGTTCGATTTCTCTTGATCCAAATGTTTTGATGTTCTCCGAAAGAGGATTGGTATATTAGTAATTTAATCTTAGTGTTGTTAAACGAGAAACAAATATTAGCTTATACAATCTTACAAGAATTGCATGGAGTCGTAAAATGTCGCAAACGTATTATTCGGACGGCCTCAATTCTTCGTGAGAGCAATAAAACTGTAAGTTTTAATAGCTAAATTCACTTAGGGCTCCACTTTAAAGAGTAGTCTGGTATTTATAAGACGAACCATATATTTTGGAAACTGCCACGAAAGCCCGTTTTCGCATAGTAAAAGCAGGCTAGTAGTTCATTAAAAAGATATATGCGGTCATTACGGGGACATTCCTACAGAGCATTACGCTAATGCCAACCTTTTGGCAACTTATCGGACTATTTTATTCCTAACATCGGTGAGAAATGTCTTCACAACCTATCTTGAATTGTATAGATAAGTTCTTCAGAGAGAAACTCTTTCTTCTGTAAATTCAGAGCTTAGCTATCACGTTATTTATTAAAACAACTTCTTTGATATTTTTTGTGAAAGCTTTACCTTTTTTACTCGAGTGAGTGCCAGGTAATTGATAACAGCTTTTTAAAAACTCTACTACAAAAATATTGAAAGAACAAATCGTGGTCTATCTAAAGCCAATTGAAATCTATCTAAGCCTCCGTTAAGGTCAAGGTTCATTTAGTAAAGAGTAACTAAATATTTCTTTTGGAAAGATGCCAAAAGCTATCTGGGCATCGAGCCAGGTAATGGAAGGTAGACTTTTCACGTCAGCATTTTTCTGATATTCTAGATTCGTAACGTCTAGAAATAGAACGTAATAGAGATCTTTATTGACTGGTTTTGTATTAAGAGATGGAACAGAAACTGGTTTAGTGCTTCCTGGAAGCTCAGTAGGGCTCAGTGTAGACTGCTTGCTAAAATAAAACAAATTAGGAAATTATTAAATACCACAAAGCTTATTAATGATGACGTCACATAAGATTCAAACTGAGTATAAAAAAGAAAAACGCTCAACATATTAAAATTTCATGTACGGACTCAAATATAATACAGCCATAAAGTAACCTAACAATTTTAAAGAAAAACATTATTACTATACCGTTTACAAAAGTATACTCTTTCTTATACTGTGGTATAAGTGAAGAAATACCTAAAAATAATTATCTCTCCCGTCATACGATTTTATTCATAATCACCGATAGACGTCTACTGCTGGACATAGGACAAGGATCGCCACAAAGACTGGTCCCATGATTTTGATTTTAGTAACAATATTGTAGTCGATACATCAGAATTCTATCTTTAATTGTGCGAATTTCCGCTAGATATTCCTAAGAAATAATTTTATTAGTACCTATGTGGGTGTAACATAAAAGACGTGTGGAGATAATGAAATGAAGGGTTCCTTGTACCAAAATTAAATAGATGTTAATAAACATGACTTTACTATTTGGTTTTAAGTCCAAATGATAAAGGTTGTATGGCCAATGAGTCATTTCCCGCAAAAATAAAAAATAAATGGCACATTGATGATTGGCGCCATACACCAGGTTTAGCAGCTTTGTTTTTAAGCAGATATTGTTATTTATACTGAATTCTGGAAGGATTTGTAACACCACTGGCTTTTCGGTGAAGGAAAACATCGTGAGGAAACCTGCGTGCTTCAATTTCGAAGCATGTATTGTACCCACTGTCCATTATAAGTGGCGACGGGCTCACCCCCCGTCACACTGGACAGAGTTTCGGTACTACTGGTGAATACTGCTCGGGGAATATAGTCGTGAGCATATACATACATACATACATACATACATACATACATACATACATACATACATACATACATACATACATACATACATACATACATACATACATACATACATACATACATACATACATACATACATACATACATACATACATACATACATACATACATATACATTCTGGAAGGAATAGGGAAAACAAATAGATCCAATAAAACCAGACATCCTTAGCGATATATAAATGTAACGTTTCAATACTTGTTTGACTACGGTGCCCTGAAATGCTTAAAATGTATACTTCAAAAAACTTAAAGGAAAATTTTCAGAGGTAATTTAAAAGCTGCACTATAATATGCACGCTGTCTGCAACGAGAATCCCTACTGAAAACCAGGACGGGGATGTAAACCTGAGGCCACTTGAGCTTTCAGTGCGTTTTAACATGATAAGTGGTGCTTAAAAGGTTTCTAGAATCCATCCTCGTATTTCATTAGTAAATTTTTAAACGACTTAAAAAAGATATTCTCTGTCCGACTATTTTGTTATTGCTCCAGAATTTTAACCATAATCGAACAACTGATTCAAAAATTATTCAATTAGAACTGTAAATAAAAATAAAATACGATTTTCAGTTTAGGTGAAAATTAAATTTTTACATGCTCACGCCTGTCTCCCACTGGGGTAGGCAGAGACAACGGAAACGCCATCTGCTACGATCCTGACAAACCTCTCTTGCTTCTTCCACATTCATTAGTCCTTTCTAGCATGCTCGTCGGTTTATGGATGGGGTCGGACCCCGGGGTCGTGGGTCCGTCACTGATCAGACCTCGCCCTTTTTAAGCACTTTGCCAATTTGGTCCGTTTATGTAGGTACGTCTAGGCCGTGCCCTTCCAACATTTCCACTTACGCTTGCCTTATAGATTGCACTCGTCAATCTGATCTCATCCATTCTTTCCATAATATGACCAAACCATCTCAACACACCTTTCTCTATCTTTGGCACTACATCCTCTATCCTTTTTAGACGATAAAAAAAAGTTAGGTATCATAATCACCAAACACGGACAAAAAATTTAATCAATTTAACTAGAATATTGTAATAATTAAGTTCAATTAAGTGCAATCTGACAGCTATTCATTTCGGAACACCTTGCAAATTATTTTTTCGGTTTTATGAAAAATGCTGGTATACGTGACTGAAACCTAGACTTAACCTAGTATTATAACAATCATGTCAATATTGTTACCTTTTTTTACTCCATGTTCTTTACCACATTTAATAACATACTTTCAAAATATGCAGCACCCAATCATACGTAAAACCCCTCCACCGAAGATTCCAGATCAGCGGTTCAGAGTTTTAGTTCAAGCTTGCCCACCAGAGTATTTCTACCAGATGAATCCTTCAAAGGGAAAATTCTACGACCGTGAAATTCAATTAGATTAGCTACCTACATAAGGCTCCAGGGGTTTTGCCGACCGTTTTCTTCTATGATCGTATTCCCAGAGAGCGCGGAGTGCATCCCGCTAGCTTTTATCTCGGACGAAAAAATATGACGTTCATTTTTGATGCAGAAAGATGCATCAAATGAATGAAGGATTTCAAGATAACAAATCTGTTATTTTAATGGAATTCTAAATGAAATTAATTTAATGTGATTCTTAACGTGAGAAGTAGATTAGCAAACTTCCATATAAACTCACAATCATCAAATAACAACGATTTATTACAACTATTTATTCAAGTGGGCAGGAGAGAGTTATTAGTCTGGAAGAAATCGGCTTTAAACGACAAGACTGCCTAATTTATACCATACTCAGTTTCTTATCATGTTGTTAATTTATTTTTGAATTGGGTGTAAATAAAGTATACCTATTTCATTTATTCACTATATCCCTTAGTCATCACGGGAAGAAAGATTTTTCGAAACTGTGAATCACGTGGCGACTTTAAAAATAGCAGTCAATTAATTAAAAAACCACGAATACATAAAATTTTGTTTATAGCAAAAAATACATAAATTTCTAAGAAAAAAAAAATCTAATTTACTTTCAGAATAAAATTATTCTGGATCATAAATTGAAGCAATATCTTCATAATTACATAAGTCATAATCGCACAGAGTCATCCAGTTGTTGTAAAGTGGACTTTTAACACAACCTCTCCAAAGATAGCCAGTGCTCCTGACTGCTTTAACGCCACATATTTCATCTTCCTCACATTCTTGCGTAGTAACCAGACCACTGAAATAGAAGAATGTATCAAAATTATTAATGAAATTAACTACCAATCACCAAACTACCAAACCACTTTTTGGTCTCATATCTAAGTTTCATAATACTCGTAGGTATATTTTAATGAACGAAACGAGTGTGAAAAATCTATCAATTAGCTATAAAATGTATACCAAAAAGATTGTATATAGAGATAGAGTTATGCAGTCTGGAAATGCAGAAGCGAAAGTAAAAATATTATATTCGTTTTTAAAAATTCCCTAATCAATCAAATCAATTATATTTTATAGCAAATTGATTGTAATTTTTTGTACACACATTTTCTTGTTTATACAAATATAGCACTCCTTGATAAATGTAACTACTGCAATCTACAACCTAAATTGGTTTTTACTGCACTATCTTATCAATTATTTAACGTTTTATAAATAAATATGATACAATACTGAAAAAGAAAATCTAGAGAAAAAGATGATTGTAATCTATATAACTATTACTCTTTAGAACTGTGTGCGCTGTGTATAACTGAAATACTCACACATTACCCTCTAAGCAGTTGGACTGTGCAACCAAATCGAATCTCCTATTAGTAGTTGTGTTAACTTCACATCGTAAACACGACATTTCTTTGAAAATTGACGTTCTAAAACGTTTGGTACGTGATAGTTCAATAACATTATCTATCCATTCCCTCTTCTTTGTGTACAAATATGGTAGTTCTGATATAGACATGTAGTTGCAAAGATTGCAGGTACAAACGTAGGTAGTCATGTTGTTATTCACGTTGTAACAACCACGATCGACGATTCCAAATGGCGTGTGTAGAGAATAGCACACATCATCTTCATTTTGGCAAATAATTGATGGTATACTGAAAAAGTGTAAAACGGTTGACTTTATTTGAGCATTATACTCTAACTAAAATTAAATATAACACTACTGTATTTTGTAAAGCTTACAATTTGTTTTTAGTAAAAGCAGGGATCTTAACCGGTTTTGAAATACCGGTTAATATAGTTCATAAAACCGTTATAATTGTGTTCATTCATTAACCGGTTAATCCAGTAACCGGTTTTAAAAAAAACGAAATAATTTTGGTTACCGGTTAATTCAGAGAACGAAATTATTGAACTCGTGCTAAACGATATTATGATCAGAATTAACCGGTTAAACTCACGCCACCCGTGCGCCGGTCGCTGCGCTGTTGCCAGATTGCCGCCAATCTGGCAACGCTGCGCGCGCTGTGCATTCGTTTCGGTGATATGTAGCCCAGTCATTAATTACGGTTTGAGTCGGGATGAATTAAGAATTGTTTTTTTTTGGGTGTATCATTTGAGAACCAAATTGGGCCTAGAAATATATCATTTATCTCTTCAAAAAATATCTTACGGGAAAAATTTTTTATTTCACTTTTTTAATCCTTTACCTTTACAGCCTTCAAACACGGAGTAAATTTTATTGTCTACTTAGAAACCTTTAAAAAATATATTTTTATTTTTTAATGAATAACTCATTTAAAATTAAATTAATTTTAAACCGAATGTTTGTTTTTTTAACCGAATGCGTCCAAAATCTACATCTGGGGGTTTCTGCGATCACTTGCGACGAATCCGATGTCAGATTTGAGAAAAGTGGCCGCCATCTTGAACTTTTTTGTTTCTCAACCGATTGCTTTCAAAATCGATATCTGAGGGTCCGCGTGGGCTCCAACCACGGATCCGAAGTCAGATTTGAGAAAAGTGGCCGCCATCTTGAACTTTTTTGTTTCTCAACCGATTGCTTCCAAAATCGATATCTGAGGATCCGCGTGGACTCTAAACACGGATCCGATGTCAGATTTGAGAAAAGTGGCCGCCATCTTCAACTTTTTTGTTTCTCAACCGATTGCTTCCAAAATCGATATCTGGGAGTTTCTGCGATCTCTTACGACGAATCTGACGTCAGATTTCGGAAAAGTGGCTGCCATCTTGAACTTTTTTGTTTTTGAATTGATTGCTTCGAAAATTGATATATGAGGGTCCGCGTGGACTCCTAACATGGATCCGATGTCAGATTTGAGAAAAGTGGCCGCTATCTTGAACTTTTTTGTTTCTCAACCGATTGCTTCCAAAATAGATATCTGAAAATCCGCGTGGACTCCAAACACGGATCCGTTGTCAGATTTGAGAAAAGTGGCCGCCATCTTGAACTTTTTTGTTTCTTAACCGATTGCTTCCAAAATCGATATCTGAGGATCCGCGTGGACTCCAAACATGGATCCGATGTCAGATTTGAGAAAAGTGGCCGCCATCTTGAACTTTTTTGTTTCTCAACCGATTGCTTCCAAAATCGATATCTGAGGATCCGCGTGGACTCCAAACACGGATCCGATGTCAGATTTGAGAAAAGTAGCCGCCATCTTCGACTTTTTTGTTTCTCAACCGATTGCTTTCAAAATCTATATCTGAGGGTCCGCGTGGACTCCAAACACGGATCTGATGTCAGAGGTGCTATTGTGTAACTCTTTACGATTACGATACAATACACGAATACGGATCGATCGTGGTTAAAATTTCGTATTGTGTAAAAAAATTTCCTCGAATCGGCATGAAAAGAATGTAAATAGAATGATTTTCACACAAATTTCGCGTCTGGTTTTTGCTTTGTCAAGAATTTGAAGAAATAAAAAGGCCAATTAAAATTAAGTAAAACACGGATTTGCAGCTTCAAACTTACACTAAAAACGAAGAATTTTCAATTTTGAGACATAAAACCTTTTTTTTTTTCAAAATAAACGGAATCTTATAATCTCTATAAATATACAAATTTTATTTAGAATGCAACTATACGAACAAAACGCAAACCAGTGGCAACATTTTTAATTCTCTATGGTTTTTCAAGTTCTGCTACTCGATACTAGATGGCGCTTCAAATGTCTTTATTTTTTTTTATTACAACGATATGAGACATGAAAGAATGAGAAAACGCCATAGATTTAACACTATCGCTATTTCGTTTGCACACACCTTTGGTGCTATTTCGAAAAAATTTATGATATTCAAAACGACAATGTCATAACGTAAAATGTTATTGTAATAAATTTTACAATCGTTATATTATTGATACGAAATGACAATTACCATACCATACTGGAAGGGAAGAGAGGCAGAGGAAGACCTAGACAGAGTTATCTAGCCCAAATGAAGGAAGATGAAATGATGACGATTCCACATGAAAAGAAAATTGGCAGCAAAACCGGGAAGCACGGCCCAACAGTAGGACAGCAATGGCTGATATACCTAATAATAAAGTGAAAAGTTGTTCTTGGACCCCTAAGACGACACTCTGACCGGAAAAACCACAACTTTGTCACGGATAAACTGTCCCAAAGTAAGTTGAAATTTTATCAATTTCTGGCTAACACTAACGAACACACAATTAAAGTATTTATTCAGAAAATTCTGCCAAAGCTATCCATGTCAAATCTACACATATAACAGTCACCGCTAGTACAATACATTTGGTAGTAATTAGGTTGACTCTACAAAAAAGAGAGTTGAGTCTGAGTCAATCAAACAAAATGAGGTTTTCTATTGCCCGTCAACTCATCATGTTAAAAATTCAACAAAAAACAAACAGGAGTCTGTGTTGTGAACAATAATTAATATGATTTTGTTATTTATCCATCTGCTCTCCGTTCTACGTTAGTGGATATTGTTCAAGGGGAGCGGAGAAGAGATTTCTCATATTTGTGTGGCGTTATCAAAGCAGAGATAGGCGGAGTGGAGTTGTCAGGGTCAGGGCAAAGAGGGTCCCATACAAAATTGGACGATATTAAAGGGAATGTTTTTGGGTAGACTAGGTAAATAGTAGCAATTCGGTTCTGTTGCTGTGGGTCACAAGATAACTAACATGCTTGTCGCTTCGCTCCTCGCTAACCTAACCGAGTAATGAAGAGATATCTCGATAACTGTGAATCCTAGCAAAAAAATAGCTAATTTTTCGAACCCCTGGGGTACCCGTAAACCCACCCTTCCACATGCAAAAATGAAAAAAAAAATATTTTTGAAAATTTTATAAGTCCAGCCCCCATACAAATTTCAACCGAAAATTCGACAAAGTCGATGGTTCATACAATTTCGATCAAAATTTTTCTAAGTCTCGAACCTTTCTTCCGACACTTACATAGACGACATGTTTTGAAAATTTTACAAGTCCAGCCCCCATACTAATTTCACCCGAAAATTCGACTAAGTCGATGGTTCATACAATTTCGATCAAAATTTTTCTAAGTCCCAGCTCCATATAAAATTAGCGTAATAATTTTCACCCTCTGCGACACCCTAACCGTTGTCAGCGGTATGCGGCGTGATCTCCACTCAATTCCAGTATACCAATTTAAATTTGTTTTTATAACTTTTCAGATAAGCTACATCTAACTAACCCAAAAATTGCTGAGATTCATAACAAAACCACAGAAACAGCAAACAAGAGAAGAGCTGAAGTCGCTTCCAGAAGTCTTTGGCAACATCAATCAGCAGCTAATAATGAGCACTAATTTAAAATTTCAAGGTCCGGTAGCTATTTTGATCAACATTTAAGTATTTGTATGATATTTCATTGTATAGGTTGTTTAAAAAGTGGGCGAGGGGGTGAGGTCAAATTGGTATGAGAAAGAGAAGTAAAGTATGTAGGTATTAGTACTCTTTCCTATACTGTTGGTATAACGGTTGCCATGCCGGACTGGAAACGGGCTCGAATTTCTGGCCGGGTTCAAATCTTAAATTCTCTATGGTTCAAGGGGAGCGGAGAAGAGATTTCTCATAATTGTATGGCGGAATTAAAGCAGAGATAGGCGGAGTGGAGTAGGTAGTGGTGTACGGCGTGATAATACAACTCCACTCAATTCCAGTATCATCATCATCACAGCCTATATACTTCCCACTGCAGGGCACAGGCCTACCCTCAGTGAGGGTGTATGGGGGTTAGTCCACCACGTGTGCCCAATCGGAATTTCTTCTTCAGCGTATGCAGGTTTCCTCACAATGTTGTCCTTCACCGTTTGAGAGTAGTCAGTATTACGTACATACGTTAGAAAAACTCATTGGTATGTGGCATGTTTTCCGTGCGGATTCGAACGCGGTCCTCAAGATTGAGTTTCCATAGCTCTCCGCAACGCGCCACAAACGCTCTTATTACAGTATCATCATCATCGGCCTATATACGTTCCCCTGCAGGGCACAGGCATACCACTCTAGGAGTCCATACCTCTCCGCAATGCGCCACCGAGCTCTCCAGCATATGTGACACTAATTATACTGGACACCGATTTAACTTTGTTTTTATAACTTTTCAGACGAGCTACATCAAACTTACCCAAAAATTGCTGATATTCATAACAAAACCACATAAACAGCAAACAAGAGTATATCATACATATGGGCTCGCACTTGTAAGCTGAGTGCGGGTGAGACAGGAATACACTACTGTCATTCACCTTCTGTACATCCGAGGGGGTGAGGTTAAATTGGTATGAGGAAGAGAATGTCCGTAAAGTAAAGTATGTATTAGTACTCTTTCCCATACTGTTGGTATAATGGTTACCATGCCGGACTGAAAACGGAATCGCGGTACGGTCATGGATGATATGTTTGTTTTGCTGTATGGTTTCCATAATAAAAGTCCTATTATGTATTTTTAGCGAGTTCGGTGTGTAGAATAAGACTCAGTTGCTTTTGTAGGAGTGAATAATTTATTGTAAAAACTTAAGCTAAATATATCTAAAATAAAGTATGTACAACTAGTGAAGAAATAACAGATTCCAATTGGACCAATGGGATGCAGCACGGGCCGCGGTCTTGTGTACCCGCCCCTGGCACCGCACGTCTAGTCTTCTATTTGTTGTACTGTGACCCATGATATCTTTCAAGTCAACAGTGTATGTATAATCTGTAAATAAAACATTATACTTTACCACATTATGTTTTTTTATTTTATTCTAATATTTCCTGGAGGGGGGGATGGCAGGCTACTATAATACTTTTTTCTTGGGCATTGTCACACAAATAATGATGATGATGATGAAATGTAACTTCAGTATCAGTTTACAATGGGCTCACTAACAGTTACCTACACTGGATAGAGTTTGGATTTGAAGAATTTTCTAGTGCGAGATTATATCAAATGAATGATGAAAGCTTTATCGATTTAATATTGATTTATTTCTATATGTATGTCACAATATTTTACACATGGATAAATTTAAATAATGTTCATAATTTCCCAAGATAACTAAGACACTCAGGAAGAGTTGGTGCCGGTGACTCACAGAGAGACCTTTATCCCACCAGTGTGGGAAGAACGAGCCCAAAAATAATATTATTTCGAATCTATGTTATGATAGTTCTCATATAACCTTATTCAACTTGCATAAGCATATGCTCACGACTATATTCCCCGAGGGGGAGTCAAAGATATTCTGAAACCTCAGAACATCCACGTTTCACCAGTAATACCAAAACTCTGTCCAGTGTGACGGGGGGTGAGCCCGTGGCCACATAATGGACAGTGGGTACAATATATGCCTCGAAATTGAAGCATGCAGGTTTCCTTACTATGTTTTCCTTCACCGAAAAGCCAGTGGTGTTACAAAGCCGGGGATCATACCATCGCTTCCTGCCCGGTTACTCCCCACTGGACCACCAGGGCTTATTCAACTTGTAGGAAGATTATTTACCTATTTTTAACATATTGGACTTAACTCTGATAATAGGTACCTACCTACCTTAGCTATGTGCTGTGATGATGTCAGGGGCATATTCACATAATATAACAACTGTTGTTGTACTTGTAAGAATGGCTTGCTTAGCTCCTCGCAGGGTCTTAGCACTTCTTGAAAACACACTGCAGTACTCTTTCTAGATTGTTTTTATGTAAATAATAGATAACCAGCTAATTTCCAGTACCATTTTCTTGCTAGATTTAGGTAGTTCTAGATTCCTTGAAGTTCCTTACAGCTTGTAAGAATGGCTTCCTTAGCACCCTCGCAGGGTCTTAGTACTTCTAGAAATCACCCTGGAGTACTTTTTTTAGACAGTTTCGACGTAAATAATAGGTAACCAGCCGATTTACTTGGCAGGTTTAGATTTCTTTAATTTCCTTATTACTCTCTTACGAGTTGGTTTCTTTAGCTCCCTCGCAGGGTCTTGGTAGTTCTAGAATTCACGCTGGAGTACTCTTTTCAGACAGTTTAAGTCTAAATTGTAAGTAACTAGCCAATTTCCAACACAATTTTCTTCTTGCTTATTTACACGTAAAAACGCTTGTATCACATTTTTCCTATGGATGTACAAACAAATTGTAGAGTTTACGTTAAATATTCACTGCTTTATTTGTATTTTGTTAGTTAACTTTTGTAAAAAATGTTTCAAAAACATCGAATTTTACAGTTTCATTCCGATTGCGGTAGCTCTTGACTTGCCGTAATCATTTGACGTTTCCAATCTATACGATGAGTTACAAAATACAAATTTTGGTACTTATGAAGGGAAAAACCAGGGAAATCATTCATTCATCCGAGTGGGATCGGTCGATCGGTCGTGTTCGGTTACACAATACAAAAATGTTCGTTTGGCAGCCGAACTCTTATTGAACTGTCAAAATGGTTCGATCAATCGTAATCGTCAAAATTACACAATAGCACCACAGATTTGAGAAAAGTGGCCGCCATCATCAACTTTTTTGTTTCTCAACCGATTGCTTCCAAAATCGATATCTGAGGATCCGCGTGGACTCCAAACACGGATCTGATGTCAGATTTGAGAAAAGTGGCCGCCATCTTGAACTTTTTTGTTTTTCAACCGATTGCTTTCAAAGTCTATATCTGAGGGTCCGCGTGGACTCCAAACACGGATCTGATGTCAGATTTGAGAAAAGTGGCCGCCATCATCAACTTTTTTGTTTCTCAACCGATTCCTTCCAAAATCGATATCTGAGGATCCGCGTGGACTCCAAACACGGATCTGATGTCAGATTTGAGAAAAGTGGCCGCCATCTTGAACTTTTTTGTTTTTCAACCGATTGCTTTCAAAGTCTATATCTGAGGGTCCGCGTGGACTCCAAACACGGATCCGATGTCAGATTTGAGAAAAGTGGCCGCCATCCTGAACTTGTTTTTTCTTCAACCGATTGCTTCCAAACTCGATATCTGAGGGTCCTCGTGGATTTCAAACACGGATCCGATGTCAGATTTGAGAAAAGTGGCCGCCATCTTGAACTTTTTTGTTTCTCAACCGATTGCTTCCAAAATCGACATCTGAGAGTCCGCGTGGACTCCAAATACGGATCCGACGTCAGATTTGAGAAAAGTGGCCGCCATCTTCAACTTTTTTGTTTCTCAACCGATTGCTTCCAAAATCGATATCTGAGGATCCGCGTGGACTCCAAACACGGATCCGATGTCAGATTTGAGAAAAGTAGCCGCCATCTTGAACTTTTTTGTTTTTCAACCGATTGCTTTCAAAATCTATATCTGAGGGTCCGCGTGGACTCCAAACACGGATCTGATGTCAGATATGAGAAAAGTGGCGGACATCTTGAACTTATTTGTTTTTAAATCGATTGCTTCCAAAATCAATATCTGAGGGTCCGCGTGGACTCCAAACACGGATCCGATGTCAGATTTGAGAAAAGTGGCGGACATCTTGAACTTTTTTATTTCTCAAATCGATTGCTTCAATAAATCAATATCTGAGGGTCCGCGTGGACTCCAAACACGGATCCGATGTCAGATTTGAGAAAAGTGGCTGCCATCTTGAACTTTTTGTCTTTCAACCGATTGCTTTCAAAATCTATATCTGAGGGTCCGCGTGGACTCCAAGCACGGATCTGATGTCAGATTTGAGAAAAATGGCGGACATCTTGAACTTTTTTATTTCTCAAATCGATTGCTTCAATAAATCAATATCTGAGGGTCCGCGTGGACTCCAAACACGGATCCAATATCCGATTTAAGAGTGGCCGCTATATCGAACTTTTTTGTTTGAAGCGATTGCTTCGAAAATCTGATGATCTGAGGGTCCACGTGAACTTCAAACACGAATCCGATGTAAGATTAGAGAAAAGTGGCGGACATCTTGAACTTCTTACCCAACTGCGACAGAAGGAGAGTCATTTAATTCTTAACCGATTAGGCTAGGTTTAGGTTAGGTTATGTACTGGGCTATAACAGTTGTATAAAATGGCGAATTAAACATTTACATCAATACTGTTAATAGGACAGTTTTGCTGTATAAGGCGAAGATGTACCGTCAAGACGCTTCTATACTACAAGCTGTTACCGCTGACACTTTAGTACAACATTTAGCCAACTTTTTTTAGATTCAAATTTAACATTATAGATTTTGGAAGCAATTGGTTGAGAAACATAGAAGTTCAAGATGGCGACCACTTTTCTCAAATCTGATATCGGATCCGTGTTTGGAGTCCACGCGGATCCTCAGATATCGATTTTGGAAGCAATCGGTTGAGAAACAAAAAGTTCAAGATGGCGGCCACTTTTCTCAAATCTGACATCGGATCCGTGTTTGGAGTCCACGCGGATCTTCAGATATTGATTTTGGAAGCAATCGGTTGAGAAACAAAAAGTTCAAGATGGCAGCCACTTTTCGGAAATCTTACGTTAGATTCGTCGTAAGAGATCGCAGAAGCGCCCAGATATCGAATTTTGGATGAAATCGGGCGGAAAACAAAAAAAATTAAGATGGCAGCCACTTTTCCGAAATCTGACGTCAGATTCGTCGTAAGAGATCGCAGAAGCGCCCAGATATCGATTTTGGACGCAATCGGTTGAGAAACAAAACAGTTCAAGATGGCGGCCACTTTTCCGAAATCTGACGTCAGATTCGTCGTAAGAGATCACAGAAACTCCCAGATATCGATTTTGGAAGCAATCGGTTGAGAAACAAAAAAGTTCAAGATGGCGGCTACTTTACTCAAATCTGACATCGGATCCGTGTTTGGAGTCCACGCGGATCCTCAGATATCGATTTTGGAAGCAAAACGTTGAAAAACAAAAAAGTTCAAGATGGCGGTCACTTTTCTCAAATCTGACATCGGATCCGTGTTTGAAATCCACGCGGACCCTCAGATATCGATTTTGGACGCAATCGGGTGAAAAACAAAAAAGTTCAAAATGGCGGCCACTTTTCCAAAATCTGACGTCGGATCCGTGTTTAGAGTCCACGCGGATCTTCAGATATCGATTTTGGAAGCAATCGGTTGAGAAACAAAAAGTTCAAGATGGCAGCCACTTTTCGGAAATCTTACGTTAGATTCGTCGTAAGAGATCGCAGAAGCGCCCAGATATCGATTTTGGATGAAATCGGGTGGAAAACAAAAAAAATTAAGATGGCAGCCACTTTTCCGAAATCTGACGTCAGATTCGTCGTAAGAGATCGCAGAAGCGCCCAGATATCGATTTTGGACGCAATCGGTTGAGAAACAAAACAGTTCAAGATGGCGGCCACTTTTCCGAAATCTGACGTCAGATTCGTCGTAAGAGATCACAGAAACTCCCAGATATCGATTTTGGAAGCAATCGGTTGAGAAACAAAAAAGTTCAAGATGGCGGCTACTTTACTCAAATCTGACATCGGATCCGTGTTTGGAGTCCACGCGGATCCTCAGATATCGATTTTGGAAGCAAAACGTTGAAAAACAAAAAAGTTCAAGATGGCGGCTACTTTTCTCAAATCTGACATCGGATCCGTATTTGGAGTCCACACGGATCCTCAGATATCGATTTTGGAAGCAATCGGTTGAGAAACAAAAAAGTTCAAGATGGCGGTCACTTTTCTCAAATCTGACATCGGATCCGTGTTTGAAATCCACGCGGACCCTCAGATATCGATTTTGGACGCAATCGGGTGAAAAACAAAAAAGTTCAAAATGGCGGCCACTTTTCCAAAATCTGACGTCGGATCCGTGTTTAGAGTCCACGCGGATCCTCAGATATCGATTTTGGAAGCAATCCGTTGAAAAACAAAAAAGTTCAAGATGGCGGCTACTTTTCTCAAATCTGACATCGGATCCGTATTTGGAGTCCACACGGATCCTCAGATATCGATTTTGGAAGCAATCGGTTGAGAAACAAAAAAGTTCAAGATGGCGGTCACTTTTCTCAAATCTGACATCGGATCCGTGTTTGACATCCACGCGGACCCTCAGATATCGATTTTGGACGCAATCGGGTGAAAAACAAAAAAGTTCAAAATGGCGGCCACTTTTCCAAAATCTGACGTCAGATTCGTCGTAGGAGATCACAGAAACCCCCAGATATCGATTTTGGACGCAATCGGTTGAAAAACAAAAAAGTTCAAAATGGCGGCCACTTTTCCAAAATCTGACGTCGGATCCGTGTTTAGAGTCCACACGGATCCTCAGATATCGATTTTGGAAGCAATCGGTTGAGAAACAAAAAAGTTCAAGATGGCGGTAACTTTTCTCAAATCTGACATCGGATCTGTGTTTGACATCCACGCGGACCCTCAGATATCGATTTTGGACGCAATCGGGTGAAAAACAAAAAAGTTCAAAATGGCGGCCACTTTTCCAAAATCTGACGTCAGATTCGTCGTAGGAGATCGCAGAAACCCTCAGATATCGATTTTGGACGGAATCGGTAGAAAAACAAACAAGTGCAAGATGGCGTCTACGTTTCTTAATTCCCTCATCGGTTTCTTGTTTAAAGTTCATGTGGACCTTCAAATATCGATTTTGGAAGCAATCGGTTGGGAAACTAAAAGTTAATTATGGCGGTCCCGACCAAATACCTACAAACCTAGCAGCACCCGCCACCCACTCCACAACCCACCACCAAAACCCGCCACCCATCACCAGCCACCCAACATCCACCACCATCCACCGCCACTTACCAAACACTCACCAAATAACCACCAAACCAAAACACCCACTAACCACATACCAACAGCCATCCATCCATCCATCCATCCATCCACTACACAGTCAAGATTTGACACAACCAGTCATCACGACTCCATGCTGGTGCGTGGACTTTAATCGTTAATCATTAATCAGATTAAGGCCTTGACCTTGTAGTGGCAAGCCGCAGAAAAAGCGAGAGTTCCGTTATGCAGTAACTACAAGAGATGGCGCTCGTTTTTTACTCAAATTAACCGGTTAATTCTGCTCAACAAAATTGAAATTTGTAAAAAACCGGTTTGATAGATTAACCGGTTAAAATACCGGTAACCGAAAACTAAACCGCAATCAATTCAGGTTTGGGGTCAATGTCCAAAACCGGTTTCCAAAATTAACCGGTTTCCGATCCCTGAGTAAAAGTGCAATCTGCCACATCGACGTTGTTGCAAAAAATGCAAGATCTTCTAATATTAATATTCTCAGTTGCATTCTCCGTTTCGTTGTCATATACAAATGATATTTCATCTTCTAAATATGGTATTTCTGCTTTGCCTAAAAGCAAGAAGTCTTTCGATAGATTCATTGGTTTGCTTTGTTTATTAATATCATCAAGATTAACTCTGAATTTATCACCCATTCTTTCTACCAAAAATGGCATAGGTGTGAGACTTAAGTTTTCAAATAACATTATGTCGTCAGTGTGTTTAGAGAAAGGCTCAAATTTAGGCTCAGCAGTCGTGGTACGATATGGGGTAAATATAATTGTAGATTTATGAATTACAGTAAACCAAATTTTTGTTGTTTCATCTACAGTCGTGGAGGGTTCGTCCACTTTTATGATTAGAGATTTATCCTCGTCTTTAAAAATTTCTTTGATTGTAAATGAAGATGTATCATCATCTTTAAAAATTTCTTTCACATTTTTGACAAGAAACGATACCAATTTATTTTGTGGATCATCGCTTTTACTATGTATAGTTGAATCTTCTATAAGCTCTTCTACTTGTCTTCTAAAAAAAGGTAAAGGATTCTTACTTTTCATATCATCATTTTCATAACAGTTTGCAAATATGTTGAGGAACACAAACACCAAAATTCTCATCTCAGTTCTTTCATGCAAACATGCATTTATGATATAATAATTAGTTCAATAAAATCAAATAAAATCATATAAAATAGAGTGCTATTTGCACGTTTTTTGCTAGATCACTCTGACAATATATCCTGTCAGAGGATTTGTTTTTGGGTTTAAAGAAGTTTTAATAAAAAAGAATATGTGTAAATGATATACAACCTTATGGGCTTCAACATTTTTCCTGTCTCCAATATATACGTTATAAGGATGAACAGTATATCAATGCTATTGTCGTTAAGACCAATATTCCTTGACTCCGAATAGATAAGTCAGGATTCGTCGGAACGTCATCTACTCTAAAAGTAATTTTTTTCATAATTTTTTCTTCGTCGTATTGTTTTAGAATAAGTCGTTGGTATGCAATGTTGTTACATTTTGAATCTTTGCAAAAGATGTGTATTGAGTTATAAGCTGGCATTGATATGCAGCCTCTTGATACAAAATCAGTATTGGGATCGATTAGGGTAAAGCAAAACTGGTTTCGTCCACATGTCATTAATTCCGTACTGGAAAGAAAAATTGTAGTACGAAGTTATTAATCTGCCAAAAAATAGCTTTTTAAAATAATTTACTCATGTAGGACCCCATAATAGAACTGTAACGGGCAAAAGCATCAACATTTCCCTGAAGGACTACAAAATAATCATGATATAAAATGAGTATGACTAAGGTTCTATTAGATTGTATTGAGCGGCCAGTAATAAAACTTAGGTTTTTAGAGGACCTTTCAAAATACATTAAAAAACATCACATTCATTGCTAGGCCGCATCGGAGCTGTGCTATTAAGGTACAAATAAGGTAGCTATTAAGGTATATCGCTTTTTAGCGCTAAGACCGCCTGATTTTGTATCTTCTGTCTTTCTTTACGGTATATTTTGCTTTGATTGTTTGAAAATGAGTTGGATTGAAGATGAGGGAATTTCGACTAAACGGGTTTGAAGTTATAGAGGCTCTACTGTTTTTTTCGCTATTTCAATGTTGGCACCATAGAGAATGTTATTCAATTTGACGGTCGGATAATCCCCTTAAAAAAGTGTCAGCATATTAAGACGGACCATATACAGGGTGTAACAAAACACCCTAGTAAAACCTACTCAAGGGGGTGCTTCAGAACATAAAACTGAAAAATTTTCACTATGGAGCCAAATTCGAAATAGAGAAAAAAATCGTCGAATCTATACTGTAGTTTTATATGAAACAAAAAGCTATTTTTTTTTTGCAATTTCGAAGTTGGTTCCATAATGAAAGTTGTTCAGTTTGATGGTCTTTAGCACCCCCTTAAGTATTACTAGGGTGTTGTGTTACACCCTGTATGTAGTACTAGATACTCTTTCTAATACTGTGCCTTTAGCAAACTGGTTTAACTTAAACTTAAAGCACTATATAAATATGCAACTTACGATTTTCCAGATTTACATAAAACATCAGAAACAGTGTTAGTTCCCTTCGTAGAACAAACTTTACACACAAGATCTGTACCTATAATAGCCATCTGCAAACACTGATTGTGATATTCCCAATCACTGATTGAATTGTAACTGTAAAAAGTCGGGTCTACGGAAGATTTGTCATTGCACAGTGGGCATTTGCAAATGAAGGTTTTAACCAGTTTATTTGGATTAACGCAACCCCTTTTTATATAATTAGGATGAAGTTCTGTAGCACACTGTGAATTTTCTGGGCAGGAGACTACGGTTGTGCTGAAAATAATAATAAAGTTGGTGTAAAGACATTCTTCGTCTTCTTCTTCTTCTTCTTCTTCTTATCATGTGGGGAGCAAGCCATGGTGTCAGAGTTTTTTCAGACCGCCTTACGGTCTCTGATGTGGTTTTTATGTAACGACTACCACCAGAGATAGTAGCCGGGACCAACAGCTTAACGTGCCATCCGCAGCACGAAATCTTCTTTCTTTCCAGACAATCAGGTGATTCAGCCTGCAATGTCCTAAACAACTGGGAAAAAACGCACAAAGTGACCACTAGGGGGAATCGAACCCGAACACCATTAGACCACGAAGACAGTAAAGATATTATCCAGTATCCTCATTATCCATCCAAGAACGATCGGAGCAAAATAATATCAGCTATTCCATACTAAACTGCAATGCCTACTCGACTCAAATGTATGCAACCGCTTTTTTTTTATTCGGTTGGTTTGCTCCCTTAGTAAAAATTGTTTAGTTTGATGGGTAGACTCTTAGTTTAAAAGGATGCTAATGTTATCAATTTCACCCTGTATTGCACCCTAAGGGTTCTGTACAAACTTAATAAATGTATATATACCAACACCAACTGCACTTTAGTATGTTTGTAATCGCACTTTAATGTTTTTTTTTTGTATTGTTTTATTTGTTAGTAAGATAGGATTAGTGAGACAGTGTAGGCTTATGAATAGTAGGCTTTTGGGTACGCAATCCAAAATATACGATTGAAGAAAGCACTAGAGGCTCGGTGCCCCCTTAAGTGTAAAGAAACCTCAAAGACACCTCATAACCCTTGAATTCCCTTTTAAGCCCAGGCCACACAGACGCGAATGCGTTCCAGGGCGTGCCACACAGGGTCCGGAGCGTTATTCGCGGCGGAAAAGAGGCGGGGTGGCGGCGCAGAGGCGGCCGGTGTGACATCGAAAGCGGCCATGTATAAAATGCAAAATGCAAGCGCAGTAAATAACGCCTCCGGACGACGCGCCAGCCTCTGCTCTGTAACCACCACGGCACCACGCATTGACTACAATGGACTACAGCGGCCGCGGCCGCTTCCGCTCCGCTTCGCTCTGGCCGCGCTGCACCCGGTCCGCGTCGCGGCCGCCTGGTTATAATAGCGTTCGGCCCGGTACCGCTCCGCACCGCGCCACTCCCGACCCGGCTTTCTGTGTGGCAGGGTACATTAAAACTCATACATTACAAAAAATCCCGCCCCCGGTCCGCCTCCAGTACCTTTAGCAAGGACCCACTAAACTTACCGTGTAGCAGAAAAACAATTTGATCCTGAAGATGAAGACGTATTATTGCTGAAACATGAAAGACATTGGAGGTCTGGTACGCCCGCCGTCCCATTTGCAGTGTTCCGTATTTTCCTCCGAAGCAACATCTCTGGGGTAACATTGATATTTCTTTCTCTCTCTAAATTTTCGTACCATTTAAATTTTCGCACAAAAAGTTTTCTGAGTTCATAATCATCAAATTTTTCATCGTCCACAGTAATAGCCGTTGTAATTACGGTCTCACCCGGAATTTCGCCAAAATTGTTTTTGAGCTGAGGTCCTGATGCAATTTTCCTTTGTTCTTTAATACCACTAAACTCTCCTCTGATCCTGTGAAATAATGAAACTAATATAAGAAAATTGAAAAGCTTTTTTTTGTTTACATTCCGCATTTTGTAGGCTATTTTTGAGATGACTTTGACTTTGTCACGATTTTTGCCGGGATTCAAGAAGATTTTCGTGTAAGGTTAGTATTATAATGTAATGGAACTTTTTCGTCATAGACCTTCTTATTAAAACTCTCATTATAGTTTTTTTTTTCTCTCTAATCTTATTATGGTACACCTTGAACAACTTCATACAAACGAGCTAGCACTGACGAGCTAATCGCGTGCGATACTGAGTAAGTGCGAGTGAGAGAGGACTACACCACGCGGTCACATGAATAAAACAACCCTACAGAACGAAAGCTTCATACGGCCACCGTCAGTACACTTACACACACATAGCCAGCGTTAGAGGATGTACGAACAGGTACATACATGTTATGTGCACATGTGTGGCGCGATGATGGGGTTGAAGTCAACAGTGGTCGGGCAGGGAGTGACTGTACTGTACGTGAGGAGCAATCTTTCTTATACTGTGTTTCCGGCTGAAGATGACCACTCCATTTCGTCCCGTGGGTATCTTACGAGGCAACTAAGGGATAAGGTTTCTTATGCAATATTTTTGTGGGTAACACGTGCCCACCAATCATCCCTTGTAGTTGTATCAAGGTTTCTGACCGAAGTACGGTCGTCAATATATATATGCTCATTTTAATATAGCTAAGGTGTTAGCATTTGCTCACGACTATATTCCCTTAGAACCCCCTAGGATTCAGATTCAGAGATATTCTGAAACATCAGACTCAGAACATCCACGTGTTCACTAGTAGTACCGAAACTCTGTCCAGTATGACGGGGAGTGAGCCCGTCGCCACTTATATTGGACAGTGGGTACAAAACATGCCTCGAAATTGAAGCATACTGGCTTCCTCACGGTTTTTTCCTTCACCGAAAAACCAGTGATGTTACAAATCGCACAAAAATTCCGAAAAAACTGATTGGTACGAGTTGGCCTGGACGGGAATCGAACCATCACCACCTGCACGGCAGGCAAGGTTACTCACCACTGGACCACCACGGCTATACAACGTGTTGATGAATAAGCGCAAAACCTAATACACCCCAACTGATTTACAACAAAATAATTAGATTGAAACCACATTTCATTATTTTGATAGTTAAAATTTAAAGTTATTCGCATTTTAAGTTTCCAGGCAAAAATGATTTGTTATCACATTATTTCAATATCAAAATGATTTGTTTTTGCACCAATGAATGAAAGTGCTAACATGCTCATGGATACATTTTAAGAATCTTGTTTTGGTAGTAAGTAGGATGAGTTTGCCCGTTGGGTGGGTTGAGATCGAATTCAGCAAATTTTAAATTTTACTAACAACTTATTTTAAATTTTGAAAAATATAACCTATGTTGAAACCATGATAATACGATTCTGCTCTCGATTCTAAACAAACTACTTTCTAGTTTTGCGTTAATTCATTAAAACGTTGTATAAGATGTTATGTTCGTCATATCAGCCGATAGACGTCCACTGCTGGACATATGGCTCCACCAAGGATCGCCACAACGACCGGTCCTGTCCATCCTCATCCAATGGATTCCCGCCGTCTTTACCAGATCGTCGGTCCACCTTGTGGTCATATCCACGCTAACATAAAAAAAAATCTCCATCTGTTTTTAATTGCGTTACAACTAAAATTTAAATCGAACTTTAGTCATTAAATTGTGCATGCCCCATCAGTACCAACAGACAGAATTATTCATAAACAAATAAATATGTATTCAAAAATATGTATTCAAAAATATGATTCATAATTCATAAAATGATGATGATATTCTCAAAGGAAGCAATAAAATGGCAAAACATGGAAATGTTTCTTTGAAATGAAGCGGTTCAAAATTGCATAAGGAAAATTACATGTTGTAAGTTTCGGGTCCATAAAACAATAAACAGCAAAACGGACTATTAAGTAAATTACCAAATTTTATTTAACCTACAGCGTCGAGCTTGAATTTTACGCTTATGTCCCTTTCACACGAGGACAAGGCAGGGAGCAGGACAGGACATTACTGCTACTGTGTGAACACCCGCACCAAAGTAGAACAATACTGCCAGGATAGTAACATGACATGACAGTTAGTAGGCCGGTCTATATTTGAGGACAGTTCGCAAGTCAAAGTCAAGTCAAAATTGTCTATTCAAAATAATATCACATAGATAACTTTTGACCTCATGTTTTTGAATCTACCACCGCGTCGGAAGGTGTTCCGTTGTAGAGAAGATGCGGCCAGAAATTCTACAACACACTTCTTTTCGTCTCGCTTCTACCGGCCGCGTATGAACGCGATTACAGTGCAGTGCATCAGGATATTTTATCATTTTTGGTCATTCTGTTTATGTTTTTTTATTACAAATGGCAGCATTGACAATGAGTTGAACTTAACATAAAATAGATTAAGGTTTAAAAGAAAAGGATTTTTATACAAAAGGGACATTATTTGATTTAATATAAACTCGCGTAGGACTCAAATTTAGTGAAAAAACCTCTATAACTGAAAATTACTATGAAAGTTATTAACACGAAACTCAAAATGTATTAGCTCGCGGACTGAGCTGTCTTGTCTATTTGTATATACAGGGTCCTTCTTAATATGCTGACACTTTTTTAAGGAGATGATCAGACCTTCAAACTGAACAACTTTCTCTATGGGACCAACATCGAAAACGCGAAAAAAAAATCAGCTGTCACATACATTTGGCTCAAGTAGGTTTGCAGTTTTGTATGGAAGAGCGGATTTTTTTTTCGCGATTTTGATGTTGGTGCCATAGATAAAGTTGTTCAGTTGGATGGTCTGATCATGCCCTTAAAAAAGTGTCAGCATATTAAGAAGGACCCTGTATAAATTTGAACGTCAACTGTCTTCTAAACTGTTGTCCCAATGTCCTGTCATCACTGCCCTGCCCTCGTGTGAAAGGAGCATTAAATTGTGTCCATTAAAATTGTGGTTAATATAAACTTTACTCATGTGCCGCAAAACGTTTCAACATTTTGTACATTGTATCATTGTTTGTGATAGAAGTTAGAAAACACAAAGTACCACTTTCAACTAACTGCGCCATAAAACTAACTTGGCAATTGATAGAAATTGCATTCAAAACTAACTTCCGAATTGTAATAATGTCAACTAACTAATTGGTGAAAACATAGAAGTTTCGGATAATTCGGAGGGAGCTCCATACAAACGAAGTCGGGTCGTATTTTCAATGCTAACCAATTAAATTTTACAGAAACAGTCTAGATTTTAATCTCTGTTAACATATAGTTTTAAAGTTACAGTGCCTCAAAGATTTCCATACAAATCTTAAATTAATACTAGCACTAAAACTGTATATTTTAAAGAAAATCTGACTTCATACAAACATAGATATAAGTTTCTAGATTGTTTCTGAAAAATTTCATTCACTTTATATTGAAAATATCACCAGACTTCGTTTGTATGCAAAGCGCATTTACTGTCACAGTTTTTGATCCAAAAAAAGATCTGCTGTACCGCACATTTGACTCGAGTTTTGTATGGAAGAGCAGATTTTTTTTGTTATTTTGATGTTGGTGCTAAAGAGTAAGTTGTTCAGTTTGACGGTCTGATCGTCACCTTAAAAAAGTGTCAGCAAATAAAGAAGGACCCTATACAAATTGTAGACTAATTGTCACACTCATTATATTATATTTACAATGCGTTTCGAACTAAAGAATTCATAATCAAGTCCAATAAACCAGAAACCCGTTGACAGTTAAAACCGATATTAAACGTTGTGTATAGCAATGTATGAGCTTCGGCGACTAACCAGGGGTAAAGGAGACTTGATAACACCTCTATGCGATATTGATGCGTCTGGATTCTGGAACATTGAAGCTATAAACACTGGAGAAGGTAAGTGTACTTCACTAGGGCTTTAAATGTCCAGAAGAATAAAACAATAGGTATACTCGCGATATTTCGAAAAGTGACGCGATATTTAACTCGATATATAGATCGTAATCTACCTATCGTACCTAAATTTACCTAAAGATGAGGTGTTGACTATTATGGAGTGCACTTTTTTCATTTAATAATTTTAAGAAGTCGCTTCCATACTACGCACCCGAGTAGTTATGCATTCCCAAACTTCCTGACATTCCGGTATTTATTTTACCGAAAAACATAATTGTTTCTTTTTAAAATTAAACAGTTTTATGAAGTGGCTTCCACACTATACATCCGATTTAGTTATGTATTGCCGGATTTCCTGGCATAAGGGTTTAATTAAAAAATAAAATTTTAAGAAGCCGCTTCCATAATTTTTTAGCCAAAAAAAGAAGTTAAGGTATTTATTAAATATGTATACAGGGTGTAACAAACCATCCTAATAATACTTAAGGGGATGGTTTAGACCATCAAACTGAACAACTTTTACTATAGAGCTAACATCTTTTACTAAGGACAGGATATTAAGAAGGACCCTATAGAGCGTGTATCCATATGCTTACTTCTATACTCCCGATGCAAGATGCAAGCTAACTGGTTGAGCTATAGCATCCGTTATAATTTTCACTGAAAGTACTTACCTTGCTATATTTTATTACATTTTCAGATTTTTCACTCCTGTATTTTAGAAGTTATGTTAAGGTACGCCCTATTTTTGACTTTGATCGCAGTTACCCAAGACAGAAGCGTTTGATTTAGTTTCTATTGGAGTTTTGTTCCATTGGACAAGACCTATCCAGCGACACTTCACTCGATTAATTAAAAAAAAAACTTGTTTTTTTAACTTTTCATTGTATGGGAGAGTGTCGAAAAAAAAAATTATTTACTGATTATGGAACTCTTATACACATACATACAGGCGGGGCACTTTGTTACTTATAATATTATAACAGAATAGATTCAGAATATCCACATAACGCTAGCAGAGCTCAAACTATCAGTCTGCTTCCACACCGTATTTTATGCATCCAAATTATTAAGAGGATATAATTCGGAGCGCGCTCCATACAAACGTACTATGGTGATATTTTCAATACTAACCAATTAAACTCAATGACATTTTTCAGAATCAATCTAAAAACAAATTTCTATGCTTGTATAGAGTCAGATTTTCGATAAATTGTATAGTTTTAAAGTTACAGTGCCTCAAAGATTTCCATACAAATCTTAAACTAATCCTAGCATTGAAACTGTATATTTTAACGAAAATCTGTCTCCATACAAGCATAGATATTTGTTTCAAGATTGTTTCAGCAAAATTTCATTGACTTTAATTGGTTAGTATTGAAAATATCACCATAGTACGTTTGTATGGAGCGCGCTCCGAATTATATTCCCTTAAGAAGACAATATCATGCAGTTGTAGCAAGGTTAACTTAGAAGCAGTATCAAGTAACAAGCGAAGTGAGATCATCTATTAAATTACCAACAGTCGAAAACCTATTTACTACAACGCGTTCTCCATAATCAGGCTCTTCTGGCGTCCAAGTACTTACGGCCTTTGAACACGACGCGACGCCTCGTACTATAATTCAACCCAATAATGATTCATATAAATTTGCGAAACGAGCGAGAGGTGCAAACTGTAAGAGTGAGCGATGTAGTATGTAATTTGCGTGAGGACGTCCGCGGGCGGGTTATTTAGTGATGTACTTTTATGTACTGTTACTTTCATCGATCATTTTGACTCTAAAAATTGACTTTAGATTCTATAGTTTAGAATATTATATCTATAGGGTTCTTTTTAATATGCTGACACTTTTTAAGGGGATGATCAGACCATCAAACTGAACAACTTTCTCTATGGGACCAACGTCAAAATCGCGAAAAAAAAATCAGCTGTCCCATACATTCGGCTTGAGTAGGATTGCACTTTTGTATGAAAGAGCTAATTTTTTTTGACATGTCAAGTACACGCCGCAACACATCAAGCTACGCAAAACCAATATAAGCTGGCCGCGCGACGTTATACATTACTCTAGCTACGCGCGGCCAGCTTATTTTGGTTTTGCGTAGCTTGATGTGTCGCCGTATATACCTAAATAAATAAATTTACAAAATTTTCTCAAAACAATATACAAAGGGTAAAAAAACCTAATATAGTAGCGTGCTTAGAAACCTTAGAGACCTACACAACCGATTTTACAGCATGAAGTTCGGACCGAAACAGTCGCGATATATCGAAAAACTAAAGTCCGGGCACAAGGCCTGATTGATCGCTGAAATATCGCGGCAATAACGCAGTGACGTCGGAGCGATATAGCGGCGATATTGTTCAGTCTACAGGTATGCTCAAAAACTGCTTGTGTGATACCCAAAATCGGCGTAACATTGACGCTCTCCTAGAATTAAAAAAAAATCAATGAGACATTTTACTTTCCACTTAAACTAATGTATGAAGTAACGGCCAGTGTTACCAAAATTCTCAGTATTTAAACATGAGATATTTAATGAAAAGTATCATAACATGTAACTCCATCGACATTTTTACTGCCCTTTGTCTGTACATCACTATTAAAGCGTGTCATTCAGTTTTATCGGCATGATTAAGTTTCGTCCATTGAAGCATCACCTCGCATCGGTCGGTAATTGTGGGTAGTTAGACTTAAAAGGAAAAAAGGTATTGAAAGATATCGACAGGTTATCTTCGGTTTTACATTGAATGTCGTTATAAAGAATCGACACTTATGTAACTAAATTGCTTTGGTACAATACCATATTGATGGTAAACATATTTTTCACGTTATTTGATCTGAAAATGACTTTTTAGAATACTCAACTTTTAAGGAAGCATTATAGCATTTGTTATACTTTTAAGGAATACTATAATAATTTGCTCACACTGAATAGTGCTGTTAGTTCGGAACAGAAAGCAGATAGGGATGAGATGCTTGACAAAAATGGTAGATTAGGGTTATGTGGGCCAGAACGCCATACATTTTCAGTCACTCTCTTTTAGTGTCACTTAAAAATTATACGTTACACCGTTACAGAGTTAACATACCTAATTATAACATAGCTGTACAAAAAAAAAATTTTTTTTTGTTGCCCTGGATATCATCGCAAATATTTACGTTTTCATGTGCCCAGATTACGAATATATTCATGAAAGTTCTCAATGTGCTCGTATTTTCATGATTTTTGCATATCTTATATTTTAAACAATTATCGGTTTGTTAAATAATGTACTGTAAAATGAAAAAAAAATTAGAGCAAATCTAACAAAATCTTTGATAGTTTAATGAATTGTGTGCATAAATGGACCCAAAATCATTTTCATATCTAGGGCAACAATACCACTGTAGACCAGTATAATTGAACCAGCGTTTACTTACACATTTATACATACAAGACATAATTTTCATACCTTTCGAGATGATCAAAAGCTTTACTTGCCAACTAAAATATATTTTAAATTTTCTTGGTAAATATTCGTGTCAGCTACACATTTTCGTAGTTATAAATTCTATTCCCTCTTCGTCAATTAGGTTGAAGCTAATTTCCTAAGTCAAGTTATTTGTTCTCTTTGAACAATTTATCGCTACCCAAGAGTCCAGAACAGTGGAAACTTCAGAAGAATCCGCCTTTGGATGTATAATTCGATCTAATTTAAAAACTTATGCAATTTAAAGACTTCGATACCGACGTTCTACAAAGTTTGAACTCGAATGCCTATCGGAATTTAGTTTCTTAAAGTTTGTCACAATTTTGTTTAAATTAAAGTCTTGCTCCAACTATTGTGTCGTACACTTTATTAAGTATTCTTTTATTAAGGGGATATAATTCGGAGCGCGCTCCATACAAACGTACTATAGTGATATTTTCAATACTAACCAATTAAAGTCAATGAAATTTTGCTACAGGAACCTTGAAACAAATATCTATGATTTTATAGATTCCGATTTTCGTTAAAATATACAGTTTCAATGCTAGGATTAATTTAAGATTTGTGTGGAAATCTTTGAGGCACTGTTACTTTAAAACTATACATTTAAACGAAAATCTGACTCTATACAAGCATAGAAATTTGTTTTTAGATTGATTCTGAAAAATGTCATTGAGTTTAATTGGTTAGTATTGAAAATAGCACCATAGTTCGTTTGTATGGAGCGCGCTCCGAATTATATCCTCTTAACGGGGCACCGCGCCTCTAATGCATAATTTCTTGACTGATAAACAACATTTCCAAAAAATTCGACAATAAATGGCCGTATCTTTTATAAGCGTCAACTTAGAAGCATGAATTTTACACCTCCAAGGGACCTTAGACCTTCAGTATTTGTTATTAATGTCAACCTGATGCCTTCACCCGTTCCTGAGAAAAAGGGTCTTGACAGACGGAAAGTGATCCCACGGTACTCTAAAAACAAGAATGTCACATAGTAGTCATAGGTGTTGGTGCCATAGAGAAAGTTGTTCAGTTTGATGGTCTGATCATCCCCTTAAAAAGTGTCAGCATATTTAGATGGACCCTGTATGGTGTAGTTATGAAAATACTGCTCTGCTACCCATTCCTTATAAAAATCTCAAGAGAGTTAATGGAGCCCTATTCTAGTCCAAGACCACACGGGGTCAGTTATTGTATATACAATATTGCAACAATACAGTCAGTTTGAGCATTCTGCCTCACATTCACCCCATCGCGCCGTCGGCCACTCCACGTAAGGCTTTGCATAAATCCTCATCCGTAATTTAATGTCGCATAAAATCACTGGTCGGTCCACGCAAGCGTGCATCCCTCACAAAACCCGCCAGTGTATACCTTTTTTGCCACCCATTGTAAAGTTTTTATTACCTGTAATTTAATATACTTACTGAATCACCGTGGACAATGCAGTGCAGTTTATGGTTTCATTTTAAAAAACTAACGCATACTGTTTTGCATGTTGAAGTGCGCGTGAAGTGCAGATTCCGGCTGAATATTTTTTTAGTATCGACAGTGTACTGAGATCGCAACTATGTTACAAATATTGCATTTGCATATTTTGTGACTATTTCTCGGCAACTTTACGAAGTGTACCTAAAAAGGTTCCATTTCAAAAATTTATATTTTAAGCTCGTCCCCATTTTCTCCGGAGGTTAAAAATTTTAAATCCTCTTTCACGCTTGAGGGTTTGAAATTAAGCCTTTTTGTACTTCAGTTTTTGCTTCGTATAATGTTACAAACAGCAACCGTTTTGGAGATCAAAATAAGAAGGTTATTTAATTTGAACTTTACAAACATTAAAATTGCATTTTTAACGAGGAACTCGCTGGCGGTACTTCGGTTTTGAAGATTCGGCACCGAAGCTAAGCACCGGTTAACACAGGTCAGTCTTTTACTGGTAGGTATATCATCTGTAGCACCTCCTTGGTCCTGGATAGTACAGTTACATGGCGGTTTTATAGACGACTTGAAGATAGTTTGCGCCTTCACTAATCCGCAGCGCGCTTGGCCTGTTTGGTGGAGTAACAGTCAGTTATAGAAACGCTCATTAGAGTTAATCCTCCATTAAATCTCTTGCTAGTTTTTACTACGTCAACAAGACAAAAAGTGACAGCAAGAGATTTAATGGAGGATAAACTTTAATGAGCTTTTCTGCAACTGAGTGTAAGCATAAGCATATGCTCACGACTATATTCCCCGAGGGTGTAGTCAGAGATATTCTGAAACCTCAGAACATCCACGTTTCACCAGTAGTACCGAAACTCTGTCCAGTGTGACGGGGGGTAAGCCCGTCGCCACTTATAATGGACAGTGGGTACAATACATGCCTCGAAATTGAAGCATGCAGGTTTCCTCACGATGTTAACTGAGTGTAAGTCTCTCTAATCCTTTTTGTGAATGGAGACTTGTGTCATACAGTAGAACGTATCGTGGTTGGTGATGATGGTGAAACATGGTGTAAGAAAACACCCTAGTAATACGTAAAGGGGTGGTTTAGACCATCAAACTGAATAACTTTGATTATGGAGACAACATCGAAATCGCGAAAAAAATCAGCTGTTTCATACTAGACCGCAGTACCTACTTAACTCAAATAAATGGAACAGACGATTTTTTTTCAAGGTTGTCTCCATAATGAAAGTTATTCAGTTTGGTTGTATAAACCACCCTACCCATCTTGTTTAGATACAGGGTGTAAGGAAAAGTATCATTAACCTTAAACTAATACTCTACCCATCAAACTGAACAACTTTTACTATGGGAGCAACCAGTCAGAACAAAAAAATATGAGCTGTCCCATACTAAACTGCAATACCTACCCGATTCAAACGTATGGGACAGCAGATATTTTTTGTGTTCTGACATGTTTGCTCCCGTTGTTCAGTTTGATGGATAGAGTATGTTGTTTAAAGGTTAATGAAGCTTTTCCTTACAACCTATACAACGTGTTAATGAATAAATGCAAAACTAGAAAATAGTGTGTGTAGAATCGAGAGCAGAATTGAATTATCAAAGTTTCAACATAGGTTAATTTTTTTCAAAATATTAAAATATTTGTTTGTATGATTTAAAATTAACTGAACTCACCCTACTTACTACCAGAACATGATACTTAAAATGTATCCATGTGCACGCTAGCGCTTTCATTAGTTGCTGAAATGATAACACATCATTTTTGCCTGAAAACTTAAAATGTGAATAACTTTAAATTTTAGTTAATAAAAAAATGAAATTATTGTTTCAGTGCAATTATTTCGATAAAAATCTGTTGGGGTGTATGAGGTTTTGCGCTTATTCATTAACACGTTGTATAATCGTAGAGATAAGTTTATAATTATCAATAGGTTACTAGCACCATACCGACCTCATTCTATGGGTCTGTATTAATAGTTTCCACATCAGTGCTTCCCTTTGATTCTGTTTGTGGCAACTAATATGCGGAATACCAATCATCTTCATATTAGTCTATTAATTGTAACGTCTCAAACGCACAAACAATCTACCTACTTACTAAATAACATAGTACATAGACTACGATCCTATTAAAAGTTTTCTGCGTTCATATGTTTACGCTATGATAATTATACCGGGTGTCCGGTAAGTAATGGATAACCCTGCTGGTAGAGGATCTCAAATTTGTTCAGAAAATGTACTTTCATGCTTAGTAAAAGTGCCACGGTTTTCGAGATATTTGGACTTTTAAATTGTTTCTGTACCTTTGTCAAACTTTTGACCGTCATGGCCACAAAAGAAGAGGTTTTTGCAGTCGCCTTTTTGCATAATAATCTCAAAGAGTGATGCTATTAGACATGCATGAGAAAGTTAGTATACCTAGCTCTCAATAATATCAAATTCAACTTTTCTAATTTCCACCCAAGTTCGAGCATGTGTGGTCTAAAAAAAATGTATGGAGTCCAGCATGTCTAGTATGATTTCTCTTCTTACGCGAGACTCAGCTTTCAAGCGCGGCTTTCGCTCTCCGAAAAGCGCGGGAAGAGGTAATTTTCTATGGAGCAAAAGCGTCGCGCACGTGTAGGGAAATCATAATAGACATGCTGGGAGGCCAAATTCCAGAAACAATTTAAAAGTCTAAATATCTCGAAAACCGTGATACTTTTACTGGACATGAAAGTCCGTTTTCTGAACGGGTTTGAGGTCCCCTATCTGCAGTTACCGGGTTATCCATTACTTACCGGGCACCATGTAAATCACCAGTAAAAATTTCTTAGTTTAAGGAACTGAAAAATATATTTGCCGCCCTAAGGTTGCCTTCTTTTTGCAGACGAGTACAAAAAATGTATCTTAATTATAATCTGACCAGAAGAAAGTAGATTTGAAATAATCAAAATCATTAATAGTTTTTTTGTAGTAGATTATAGGTTTCAAAACGTGGCAACCCTATTTATACGTATATCTGATAATCATAAGTGATACTTTTAGGTCCAATTTGTATAATTATAACTCATCGCCTACATAAATAAGCGTAAAGATAGTCAAATGGTGATACATAGTCAATTTAATTCAATTTTTGTTTAGTGGCATCCGATGTGTTATCACAATTCAGCCATTGTCTCGTTATGTGGAGAGTATACGAAGGAAAATGATCAGTAGTATTAATTAAGTCTAGCGTGGCAGTTTTGCCAATGTAAGTAGTTTATAATCTCAAGTGATTGTTTTAAAGTTAAAACACAAAAGAGTTCACAAAATGGTGGAGCCACGTGCAAGCCCAACGCGCCGATACGCACGCGCGTCCGTACTCCGCCAGACTTGCAGCGCGACTCGTGCTACATAGTCAAAAGGTGGCAAATTCTTCTAATTAAATATGTCATTTCTACTGGAATATACAGGGTGTAAACTAAATTGCGCTACATACTTTATGGGGTGCTTCAGATCATCAAACTGAACAACTTTTACTACGGTGGTCCCATGGCTATGGCGAAAAATTAAATTTGCTGTGTCATACATTTTGGTAGAGTAAGTAGCTATTGATATATTCTATAGAACAACTGATTTCGATATTGACTCCATACTCAAACTTGTTCAGTTTGATGGCCTGAATCTCCCTGTTCGATATGTAACGTATTTAATTTTACACCCTGAATATACCTTAACTTATGAACGTAGAAAACTTGTTGCAGGATCTTGAAATAATAATAGGATGTTATGAGGACTCGATGTGAGAAGTAAACTACAACAATTTGGTATTACAGATTATAGCGTATGTGATTGGGTAAGCCTCAAACACTGTTATAATATCAATGTGGACTTGAGGATATCACACTACATAATATATATCACACTACATAGATATCACACTACACACTACATAATACATATTCTAGTGAGAATTGAGATTGACGTTTTGACAATAACTAGGCTGCTGTAATGTTACTGGTTACTACAAAGACACATAGGGTCACTGTGTGTTGATTGTATTGAGTAAAACCTTAGACAACGTTCAAATTCATTAAAATACAGGTAGTCTAGGAAAAATAAGGTTTGAGATTGCATTAAAGACACTTTAGTAAATTGTGTTTGAAATAATATTACTGTTAGTTTATAACACTTTTGTCGAGATTTCGTGGTTATATAGGCTCAGGAACCCGAGAAATACCATAAAATCGATATTAATGTACAAATGGCAAGCTTATTTCTAAAAAATATTTCGTCCAGCATACCAGCAATAGAGACAGTTAATTATCAAAAGGCAAATTTAATGTGTAAAAATAAACAGTAAATAATTTAGTTTTGAGGTTATAATTTTTGAAGACTTACAAAATATTAAATATCTACCCAAATTAACGATATTAACCGTGGATTATTATTGTTATAAGTAAAACGTATTGAACGAAGCCATCCTGTACAAAATCACCAGTTTTCCATTTTTTGTTCATACCTAAATTTAATGTTTTGTAAATGTCTTAATTATTCAATAATACAACATAAAAAATCGGGGATTATTGAGAATTTATGTTTTTCAGGTATGTATCTACTATATTCCAAATTTTCACCAAAAGTGCAATTAATGCAACCTACTCCATAGAAAAATCCGTAGATTTCCCCGACTAAGGGTGTAAGGAAAATTATCATTCACCTTTAAACCACATACTCTACCCATCAAGCTGAACAACTTTCATTATGGACGCAAACCGGTAAGAACAAAAAAAAATCTGCTGTCTCATACATTTTAGCAGGCATTACAGTTTTGTATGGAATAGCTGATTTGTTTTTTACGCTGACAGGTTTGCTCCCATAGTAAAAGTTGTTCAGTTTGATGGGTAGAGTATGTGGTTTGAAGGTTAATGATACTTTTCCTTACACCCTCTACAATGTTAACAAAATTCATTACATAATTTAGGGGTTGCTTCAGACCATCAAACTGAACAAATTTTACTGTTAGATCGATATTGAAATCGCAAGAAAAGTCATACTTCCATATAAAATTTCAATAGCTCATGCTTAGCTGAAACTAAAGGGCCATATACCTCTACATATTATAGAAACCGATGAAATAGATTTATACTATTTTGTATCTTAAAATAAAGGGAATAAGAATCAACGTTAGATAAACTATATGTCTAGATAGAGCCTCACGCGTCTACCATATAAAACAAAAGTGGCCGAATTTCTTAGGTTGGTGTGCGTGAGGCGTCATACAACTGTGCGCGTGTATCGTTTTACCAACGAGAGTTCGGTGATATTTTTTTCGACGCGATCGTAGCTCCGACTGTCTATCTAGACATATAACTTATCAAAGGAATCAACCTTTGATCACAGTCTCGGCAACAAATTATTTTGTTTCAAACCAATTTATTAATTAAATCAACGAAACAGTATTGATACTTGGCTTCAAAGGAGTTATTAGACAATCAAATTATGCTAGATTTTGCCCGCGACTTCATCGGCTCCTATCATCGTAGTGAGTAGTGAGATAAAATATGTAAGCACTACCGAGTTTTTAGGGTTCCGTAGAAACAAAAAGCCAACTTCTAAGTTCGTCCATTGTGACGGGCAACTACGGAACCCTACCCTGCGCGTGGCCCGAAACGCACTTGGCCGGTTTTTAAACTAGTCATAAGTTTTTAACACAAAAAGGATGTCAACTTTCATCAAAACTAGTCCTGTAGTTATTGCGTGATGCTCGAAAAAACGCGACTTTTACAGTTGTATAATAGTGTAGACAAAGTAATTATAAAATATACAGATATCTCGGAAACTATTGCACATTGAAAATAGCAATTTGCTTTTGGAAGTTGAAGGATTAATAGGGTGACAAAATTCACGGTAGTAGTGTATATAACGAAGTAGGCTTTACAAGTTAACGAGTAATAGTCGCCCAACATTTAAAATGTACTTATTAGACTTTATTAGCCGTTAAACCATACAAAAAGATACAGAAAGACCCGTTTAATACAAACGTACAGACTCGTTCTAAGTCCGTATATTGTGACGGGCAACTACGGAACCCTACCCTGCGCGTGGCCCGACACGCACTTGCCCGGTTTTTGTTTGAATGAAGTTTTACCTTCATCACCTTAGGATTTGACGACTAGGGTGTCGAATGGTAAAGGAATTGAATGATAATATTATACGGTCACGTTCTAATAATGAATTACGGGTATTAACTTCGTACCAAATGCGTAATTTTTTGACTACATCGGCAGAAAAATTTCTTTTCCCTTTTTAAAGTGTAGGTTTGTACCAAAGTTTCACGTTGCACGTTTCTTGTAGGGTATAGAGTAACTTGGTGACAAGTGGCATTTCTCTCACAGCAAAGATAAAACAAGACACGTTTAATACAAAAAGACTCGTTCTAAGTCCGTATATTGTGACGGGCAACTACGGAACCCTACCCTGCGCGTGGCCCGACACGCAATTAGCCGATCTTTTAGTGATCTGTGCACAAACAAACAGACAAAACTCTTAAAATTATCTCCATGCATTATAATTATCGTGTGTCTCTTCGATATATAGGTATTATGTTAGAATATTTTCAATATAAAGACACCGTCATGTTTACAATGTTCTTATAATGTACAAGATTAGAGTATGTGCTTACATGAATACGCAATTATATTAATTGTGTTTGTACACAATATTGATATTGTACTAATACGATACTTGAATGGTAATCTGATTATATCCGACTTGATTTTACCTATCATGTTCAAAATTGTCGCATGCAAATTCGCGTACTTAAACTATACTTCATTTCAAATAAGGACGAAAAGATTATCCGATTCCTATATAGCTTTTTGGCCAATTTTTATTTGCAAATAAACTGCCTCCGTGGTCGAATACTGCCTCCATGGTCTAATGGTTGAGAGCGGAGGTAGGGGGTTCGATTCCTACGGGGGACACCTAGTGATATGTCACTTTGTGCGTTTTTCCCCAGTTGGTTAGGACTTTGCAGGCCGAATCACCTGATTGTTTGAACAGAAAGATGATTCCGTGCTTCGGATGGCACGTTAAGCCGTTGGTCCCGGATACTATCTCTCCTGGTAGTAGTCGTTACATAAAAACCACGTCAGAGGCCTTAAGGCGGTCTGAAAAAACTTTGACGCCAGGGCTTGCCCACACGATAAAAAGAAGAATTTGCAAATATAATTTATTTATCAGAAAGATATAATACACGACATATCTTAGACGTTACGTTACTAAGGCAGTTTAAAGAATAAGTGAGAGGAAGTGTTTCAAATCTCAGTTTCTGTAATTCTAAATAGCCTTAAAATGTCGTTGTTATTTTAAATGTAGAGATAAATATATTAATATGACATATCATACAGTTATTTAATTGTGTCGTTAATGTCTAAAAATCGTTTTCCAATTCATAAAGATCAGAGTCGATCGAGAAGAAAAAACTCAATAACACTGGTCACTCATCCAAAGACGGGTATCTCTATATCTTTGTTTCACTGTGTTGTCGTATAAAATAATGTTTGTTTTGATCCAACTACCAATGCATCAAAACAAACACTATTTTAGAAGACCCGGCCGGTGTAATGGTGTCACGTAGGACTGCCAAACCAGATTCCTAGGTTCGAATCCTGGTTCGATAGTGGATTTTATATTTTTGTGCCGTTTTTGTATAGTAGCATGAGATATTCTGAAACCTCAGAACACCCACGTTTCACTAGTACCGAAACTCTATCCAGTGTGAAGAGTGAGCCCGTCGCCACTTGTAATGGACAGTGGGTACAATACATGCCTCGAAATTGAAGCATGTAGGTTTCCTCACGATGTTTTGTTCTTCACCGAACAGCCAGTGGTGTTACAAATCGTACATAAATTCCGAAAAACTCATTGGTACGAGTCGGCTTGGACGGGGATCGAACCATCGCCTCCTGCACGGCAGGCAAGTTTACTCGCCACTGGACCACCACGGCTAAAAAGACGGTTGAATAGTCCCCATATTAAAATGCCTAATAGGTTAAAATATATGTCTTTGTGAGCATTACTTTTTTTACCTTTTGGGCTACGCCATGGGCTATCTACTTATTTTTCTTTTATTAAATCAATCCGTCAATCTTAAAAATTCCACAATGACTAATACTGGTGTAATTCTATTATCCCTTTAATAAAACATCCGGTCAGTAGTCATGTGATTAGCTATGACGTCACCGAATTCCGAAGCCAGTCTTGAGGTTTTAGATCGCCACCGTCCGTTGCTTGGTTACAGCTATAGGGTTACCCTGAGAGTCCTCTGCGCACTTCACGTGGAGTTATAAAGTTATTATTTTCCAACATTTTCAACTAAACAAAAATTTTTAAGATTAGAAATATTGATAGAAAAAGAGAATCTTATAGGCTGTATCAGAGATGCAGCGGCAGTGGAGTACACACGGCGACACATCAAGGTATACAAAACCAAAATAAGCTGGCCGCGCGCGCAGGTCGAGTAATATTATGTCGTGCGGCCAGCCTATTTTGGTTTTATATAGCTTGATGTGTCGCCGTGTGTACGTGAAACGTCTTGTAACTATCAAACTATATACTATTACCTATTCTGTGGTACCGAGTATAAATAATGGTAATAAAATAATGCCTGTAGGTTCTATATTTCCAAGATAATAAACGATCTCGTCATAACATAATTTCATTTCATTGTTCGTTACATATGGTTTTAGCAAGTGACCACCTATAGACCGAAGCAAAAGACGTTCGTCAACAATTGTTTTTGTGGGTGAAAGTTTAGCTACCTATAGCCACTTGCCACATCATTTCATTCTGAAAACCAAATTGTTTCGCAGTTGTAGCAGAGAACGATGCGATTAGGGAGAGGATATCTTGTGCAGTGTTTGTGAGAGAAATGCCACTTGTCACCACGTTACTCTATATCCTACAAGAAACGTGCAACGTGAAACTTAGGTACAAACCTACACTTTAAAAAGGGAAAAGCAATTTTTCTGCCGATGTAGTCAAAAAATTACGTACGTACGAAGTAAGTAATTCATTATTAGAACGTGACCGTATAATAATATCATTCAATTCCTTTACCATTCGACACCCTAGTCTATAAAAACTTCGGTATCCAAATCCTAAGGTGATGTGGGTAAAACTTTATTCAAACAAAAACCGGGCAAGTGCGTGTCGGGTCACGCGCAAGGTAGGGTTCCGTAGTTGCCCGTCACAATATACGGACTTACAAGAGGGCTTTTTGTTTTATACTACGGTTTAACGGCTAATAAAGTCTAAAAAGTACATTTTGCAAGTTGGTCGACAATTACTCTTTAACTTGTAAAGCCTACGTAGCGGTGATAGTTTTCCTTTTAACTTCATTATATACACTACTGCCGTTAATTTTTTTCACGTATCCAGAAACAACCGTTTAGCTGGCAGGGGGGGGGGGGAGGGGGGATACTTGACTCTAACAAAAATTTGCACTTTAAAGCTTAATATTTCTTAGTACTAAGCGTCTTTGAGCCGTGAGCAAACGGACAGACGGACATGGCGAAACTATAAGGGTTCCTTGTTCACTACGGAACCCTAAACAGGTCCTTGTTCGACCTAAGTACACTCTTTGTCACAATTTCTCGTGACACAGGTAACTATTCAGTATTATTTTACTAGAACTTGAAGCATCGAGGCCCAAAATTCATGCCTAAAGTTGAGATACGACTAAAAGGATACATTTGGAATACAAAATGAGACTAAGTTTTGTAGCGTTGAGCTTGTAGAGAACCCTTTTTATTACGATCTATTTAATGGTAGTTTCTAAATCCTATTTTGTTTGGATCCTTATTTATGGACTGTTTTTCTACTAGAGTCTACGAAATTATGGTTTAACGAAGGATTCATTTAAAGTGATGAATGCGTAGCTGATGTTGAATATATTTTGATCTGCAGCTTTTGGTAACATTGGACAAAAATATTATTTTAGCTCTTAATATAAATCTCTTTTAATAAAAGAGTTGAATTTTATACGATTCTTTACTTACTTTGAAGTAAAATTGCAAAAGCATATGCTCACGACTATACTCCCCGAGGGTGTAATCAGAGATATTTTGAAACCTCAGAACAACCACGTTTCACCAGCAGTACCGAAACACTGTCCAGTGTGATGGGGGGTGAGCCCGTCGCCACATAATGGACAGTGGGTACAATACATGCATGCAGGTTTCCTCACGATGTTTTCCTTCACCGAAAAACCAGTGGTGTTTCAAATAGTACATAAATTCCGAAAAACTCATTGGTACGATGGACGGGGATCGAACCATCGCCTCCTGCATGGCAGGCAAGGTTACTCCTCGCCTCTGGACCACCACGGCTAAAGTAAATTATTCCTTAACATTGTACATTACTTTGTTTCGTAATGCCCTCTTTATTACTACTTTAGTCAGCTTATAATATCCAGACCAAAGTCAACAACTTTCGTTTTCTGATGTATCACCTCATTTATGTTATGATGCGATCTCTCAGAGATACAAGTTACAAGCATTAAAGAGCTATTCTTTAATGCTTGTAACTTGACAAATTATAAATACCTTCTCCGAAACCATTACCACTTTTAGTACTTCAACTTTTTTTTCTCAATCGGCGGCCGCGTAACTCGATAGCTTCGTGGACAGCCTCCACAGTCCATTGCTTCCCAGCCTGTACCACTTGTTTCCCAGGCTTGTTGGCTGTAGATCACACTATAAATACACCTTATTCAGCGGCGATAGAGGTGATATTTGTAGAAGTAAAAAGAACAATACTTTCCTACTAGGTTTACATATTCGATAAAGAATGAATAACTGATTTTCTAAAATTGGTTGTGTCGCTCTGTAAGATCGCACCAATAATTGGGTGGTACGTCAGAGAAGTGAAATTGAAATAGATGAAATATCAGTATAGTTTGGATTTTCAAGCTGAAATGGCAAAACAGGGACGGTCATATCTGCTGAATAACTGATTACCGATGAGAAGTCTGAATTCTGGAATGAAAACCATGAACTGGCAGGCATGACATGGAAAGCCCTCCCTGGTCTGCTGGCCCGACGACCTGAAATAGGTAGGTCGTAATAACTGTATGAGGAAGGCCGAAGATAAATTTTTGCTGCGGGCCTTACTAGAGGCCTATGTTCAGCAGTGATCGATGTCAGGCTGATGATCATGACTGTTAGAGTGAACATTTTAGTTTTAAATAAATTCTAATATCACTGCTCATTCCTTGGCTTACGGAACGTTATTCTAGCAATAAAGGGTTACTAGATTTTTAAACTGCCAATGGTAAAGAACGGTGCACTTTCTTCATGCGTTTGAATTGCTTCCATTGCTTCAACCATTGGCATCATCATGTTCAGCCTATATAAGACCCTGCCGACTTACACTCAGGGAGGGTGTTTGGACCTTAGTCCACCACGTGTGCCCAATGCGGATTGGTAGACTTTATATACGCATCAGAATTTCTTCTTCAGCGTATGCAGATTATCTCACGAAATTTTCCTTCACCGTTTGAGAGCAGTCGGAATTACGTGCATAAATTTGAAAAACTGATTGGTACATGGCATGTCGTCCGTGCGGATTCCAACCCGGACCCTCTTGATTGAGAGTACATACGTCTCTGCCAGCGACGACCATTGTCAGTCAAGTCAAATCATTTACTTATTTTATAAGCTGAAAGCATCATCCTAAACCGCCTTTAAACCAAATCACAGTGCTATACTAATTGTCTTTCTGATTGTACCCTCCCAATTAACCACATTAGCTGGACGCTGTTAGATGAGCGGAATTGGCAATCAGTTAACTATGGTAGCTATGCGTTTGTATCGTTATAGTCTCGTCTTAATGCGTGGTGGTATTTAATAGCCTCGCCAATTGAACACTTCACATAACTATCCTACTAGGTTGTTACATAAGTAATATGTGTATCGATTAACAATATCTTACTACTAAAGAAAGACTTGTGGAACAAATGTTCCAAATATGTAGGTTTACGATTTTATGAATTGCTTTTATTGCGTGATCAGCAATATTTTGTAATTTTTGTTTTTGTGGAAAAATAATTATCCTAAACTGTAAATAAAGCTGGGAGAACTCAGTTCTGATAATTATACCACCTAAACGGTAACCAAATAAATACAATCTCATAACTTTCACTAGTAAACAAAAGCAATACAGTGCTTACTCTATATATAGCAAAACTCAGACAGTTTTCATTAAACGGAGAGATGGAAAAACGGCAAAAATAAGCACAAAAGAACACATGCAGCCGAATTTCTTTATATTTTCGGCACCTTTGATAATCGTTTTGTTTTTTCACTTTTGATAGTGACTGTTATGGAAAACACTTGCTGTTAATTACAGCAAACGAAAGAACTCACGCAGCTGCATTTCTTAGACCTTATTCATAGATGTACTGTGTGGCTATTGAAAGTTGTTGATATGCTATATAGGATGTATCAATATATGGGTATTCGTTTTACGGAGTTTACTCTGTGCTTCCGAGCTTCCAAGGGCTGATGGTTTCCTCGCTCAACGGATCAATTTAGCTGTCTAGTTGGATATTTCGCCAGCATCTGAAGTACACTGCTTCATATTATTGGTAAGTGTTAAGTTCTTTTTTCATTTTTGTAGATTTCTGTATATAATATTTTCGGGCTTAAATTGTTACCTACTATAAATATTTTTAGCACAGTTATTTCAAAAGTTTATTAATAGAGAGTTTCAAAAAGGATTTTACATTAAACTGCCATTATTATCCAAAGTCCCAATTTAAAGTTTCCGGGGCATTAACAAAATGCTGGACGACCACTAATTAGACCGCAGACAAAAAGTAATTATTTCACACACTATAAATTTTAAGTGGACCCGAAAAAGTATTTACGGGTAGCATAGACACTGCAGATTATTTTATTACATTCTCAACTTTATCCTTATTCCCTTACAATAAAAGCTAGATTTCCTAAAGCTAAGTATTGTTAAAATAATTGTTTTTCTCGTAGTCGAAATTTCAGGCAATGTATTGTCATTATGATTAATTGAAACTGTATTAATATGAAACAACTTATTGTCAAAATGATTATATGAATCAACCAGCAATATCAAAGTCTTGTAAACCGTTGTCATTTAAAGCTATTAATTAGCTCTGTCCAGGTCTTCTTCCACCTCTCTTTCAGTCTATGGTCCTTGTGATACTGTTGTATTTGAAATACATTGGAGTCAAGTAGGTAATGCAGTTTAGACATTATTTATTTAGCAGATTTTATTCCCGATTTCGTAGTTGGCTCCTTTTTGAAAGCTGTTCAGATTGATGTTTTGTATAACTATAATATTATGTTTAACGTGCAGTCCATCGAACAGATTTTCAGACAATTTCTGTAATACCTTCACATTGTAGATTTGTCACAAATTGCTCTAAATCTGAAATAGTAAAAAATAAAAACATGAAATAAATATCGTAGTCATTAACCAATAAAAACCACGTCAGAGGCACGTAACACGGTCTGAAAAAACTCTGACACCAGGGCTTGCTGCCTACGCGATAAGAAGATTAACTGATAAATTCAACATAATTTGTACCCATTGAACATTTCGATCTAGTGTACCTACTACCAAAATTGAGGTTAATTGACATCTGTAGCGAGTTCGATTGACGCTTCCACGTGAGTGATCGGTTTAAGAGTCTATTATTTGCGAGTTCCACGGGTTTGGGATTAATTAATGAATGAAAAGGGTCAGCGCGGTTACTCATTTCGCATAGATTGGATTCGCATTGTAATCAATTGGGGCCTTTCCTTGTTTTTTGTTTATCCAAAATCAGTTCGGCGTTAAACGGTCGTAATTATTGGGAGTTGGCTCAAATTGTGAATAGGTAGTCTATAGGTATCCAAATAGGAGAGACTGTATTCGGTTATTGTACTCCGAATTAATTTGCCTAGAAAATTTAAACGAATGTTTCAAATCCATTCCCTTTTTCCAGACGTCAAAAGGTCCAAGGTCCGGGGAGTACTAGTTCTAGAATGGAGACCATGAACTAACAGGCATAGTGTGAGGCGCATTCTACGGTTCGGTAGACCGATGACCCGAGAAAATTAAGGCTTTAGATAATTGGAAATAAAGCATTTTCTCATTTTCAAAGGAAGAGCGGAAAGTGAGTGGATGAGGAAGACCGAGGAAAGTGTTTTATGGCGCACAAACACGATGATGGAGTCATTCTTGAAAAATATGTCTAACGAATTTACTGAACATCAAGCCAAATATGAGTTTTTCTATGACTGCTCTCAAACGGTGAACGAAAACATCGTGAGGAAACCTGCATCCGCTGAAGACGAAATTCTGATGTGTAATATACAGGGTTCTTCTTAATATGGTGACACTTTTTTAAGGGGATGATCAGACCGTCAAACTGAACAACTTTCTCTATTGGACCAACATCGAAATCGCGAAAAAAAAATCTTCTGTCTTATACATTTCGCTCTAGTATGTTTGCAGTTTTGTATGGAAAAGCTGAGAAAGTTGTTCAGTTTGGCGGTCTGATCATCCCCTTAAAAAAGAGCCAGCATATTAAGAAGGACCCTACATGTATTGTCTTCCAATCCGAATTGGTTTGTTAACGATCTCCTTGAAGGTAGGTTTGTGTCTTGCAGTGTCACATATTACTAGGCTGTTGATGATGATCCAAAAATACCGCCAGCATTCAGTAGTGTGTAGTTAAATCAAAATTTCTAAGTATCCCGAAAGGAAAAACAGTCCGAATAAATTTGCAAAACGGAGCGAAGCATCTTGAAGAACCAAATTCACAACGGTTCGCAAACTCCCATCACATTACTCTCAGAACCAAGGTGATTGACGGTACTTATTACATCACGAAAATGCATAATAAAGATTAGAAACCTTTGAGGCAGGACTGCAGCGTGCAAAGAAGCGGTTTCATTAGACCGTCGCGTGAATATTGCTAGCTTAACAGTCCATAAGTTGGTATGTTCGCCTAACAATGTTTCCGCCTACTGCATGCAGACACGATTATCGTAAATATTAACTGCCTTCCTTGCATAACATTGCTGTGTTCTTTTTGCTGGATTTGTGCATGGCTTTATGTTCGTTCCCTTGTTTTAGTTTGCAACGTCCTATTTTCTTTTCAGTTTTTTTAGGTTTAAAGCTTGTTATGTTAAACGTTGTGATTAATAAAATTTGAAACACAAGGTTTTGAGGTTAACTTAAGTTTGCGTGCAGGTTTCCTGCTTCAAAATTATAGTTTATACAAGGTGTTACAAAAGTAAAAATAAATATTTAAAACTTTTAAGGGGGTTGTTTAGACCATCAAACTGAACAACTTTCACTGTGGGACCAACATCGAAATCGCGAAAAAAAAACACTTGCCCCATACATTTAGCTCGAGTAGATTTGTAGTTTAGTATGGAACATCAGAATTTTTTTTCGCGATTTCGATATTGGTCCCATAGTAAATGTTGTTAGAAGTGTTATGGTCTAAATCTCCCCCTTAAATGTTTATTTGTATTTTTGTAACACCTTGACTAAACCTTTATGATCTTCTTCAGTCAATACACGTACATATATAGGACAAGTTTGAAATTCTCGAGTGAACTTTTTACTTTTCATAACATTCCTAGGCAAAAACTAAAAAGACGGTTATAAAATGGTACTTTTTATTTGTAACTGTTATTATACATTTTGTATTTAGGTATACTTCCCTTGCTGTTTCTTCTTCGAAGTAAAACAAACTATTTCTAATAAACTCAAGAAAACATTTGAAAACATTTTATTGAAGATTTCAAACCGTTATTATTACCTATTCGTTAAACCAAGTCTACTAAACTCAAGGCAATATTATGTATTAAGGGTATATTACTGTTGGCGCGCTCCATACAAACGAAGTCTGGTTAAAATTTCAATACTATCCAATTAAAGTAAATTAAATTTAACATAAATAATCTAGACACAAATCTTGCTTGTATGTCCGATTTTCATTAAAATTGCATTTCATTAAAACAGTTAAAATGCTAGGATTAATTTAAGATTTGAATGGAAATATTTGAGGCACTGTAACATTAAAACTTTACATTTTAACGAAAATCTGACAACATACAAGCATAGAAATTTGTTTCTAGATTGTTTCTGCAACATTTCATTGACTTTAATTGCTTAGTATTGAAAATATAACCAGATTTCGTTTGTAGTGAACGCGGTTGCTTTAACCAAGTTCAACTCATTTACCTCCACCTACTGGCATTCGCACCAGGTTCGTGTGGATGCATGGTCTGCTCTTTGCACTCTTATTTAAGAAAGGAGCTTTCTGCTGCACACATGACAAAAAGATAAAGCTTCAACAATACGCAGCCTGTGGGTCAGTTACACGCAGAAGTCGCTCAGTACGCTGCGCGTACAATACAATTATAGGCTGAGGATGTTGTTGGGGCTGCTTCGTTTCTGCAGAGCGTCGGACATGTTTGCGGCTGCGCGAATAAATAGCTCTGCAGCTATCATACGCAAACGAGCTACCTTCCTGCTGCGCAGGGTACGGGGCGGTATCAACACCCTCTTCGAACCCATCATTGTGCATTGGAATAGCCTGCATAAGGCCTTTAGGCCCCCATTTGTTAATGTTAAATAAATAAAAATAAATGGATTTCTTTTGTCACTAATATAAATTTTAAGTCGTTGTTACTAACATCTACTATGGATCTATGATCTGACACAAAATAAATGAATTGAATTGAATATTTATAATGAAGTCCGGCACTTATAAAGAAGCTTAGTTAAATTTCTAGTTGGATAGAGGGTTCGCAATTCGATGTAGTAGTTAGGAAGTATGCAAGCCTTATGTTATATTACATTAAACGAGATTTTGGTACAATGGCTTAGCGTAAGATTATATGGTAAATGTTAGGTATAACAAGCGAATAAAGCTATTATGACTAGATTTTGTTGTTAAGGCACCTGCTGACATTAAGTTTAGTGGCCACTCGGGATTTGTATAGGTTTATTTATTTATTTAACACTTCATAGTACACATGGATGCATACATACCACAAATATAGCCGTGGTGGTCCAGTGGCGAGTAACCTTGCCTGCAGTGCAGGAGGCGATGGTTCGATCCCCGTCCAGGCCGATTCGTACCAATGATTTTACCGATATGTACGATTTGTAACTCCACTGGCTTTTCGGTGACGGAAAACACAGTGAGGAAACCTGCATGCTTCAATTTCGAGGCATGTATTGTACCCACTGTCCAGTACAAGTGGCGACGGGCTCACTCCCCGTCACACTGGATAGAGTTTCGGTACTACTAGTGAACCGTGGATGTTCTGAGGTTTCAGAATATCTCTAACTACCCCCTCGGGGAATATAGTCGTGAGCAGATGCTATGTTATGCTATTAATACACACAATTATTTCATTGTGATCATTACTATTAAACTTAGTAATTCATACAATTATGTATAGTAATTATATTTAAATAATGTTTAAATCACATCTATTATAGTCATAAATTGCTGTAATATGGAGACAGAACAATTCTTTCAGTTTAATGTAATTACCTACTTTATTTCATGGTAAGAACAAAGTACAAACATACATGCGCAAACAACTAACTAATAGTTAAAATCCTAAATGTTGGTGAATTTAGATGATTAATATGAGCGATTACTTGGTTATAAAGCGATTAAAATTAGTTTTATATTTCCAGTTATATTGATTTTTATCAGTTACCTACAAGAACGATACATTATTTAATGAAAGAGGTCATCAAAATAAAGTGAAATAAATTTAGTTGCAAGAATATAGTTACAAAGACATAAAAAAAACATATTCCTGTGTATTTTGCCATTCTCTAGCATGTTTATGATAGTTTCATTTAAATTCTGTAATATTATCTTTATTATTCGTGTTATATTACCAATTTATTTCACTTCTCGAGTCACTTTATACTTAAACCGACTAAAAAGGGAATGTAGCATCAACACCAGAGGAGCCTCCAACAAAGGCTGTATGCTAAAGGATATACAGCGTTAGAATACGCTTAGACGTGTGTTTGTATTACGGTGGCTTTACCACTAGATGCGCTTTTGTTTCCATGTTCATACCAAATTAGCGTAGAGTATCGCTCGAGTGGGTTTAGCAGTTGGTTAAAATGGCTATTCGGAGTGTTTTTGGTGTTATTGTGAAACTATCTAGTACACATTCTTGTTCGTAATAAGTGCTACCTACCTTATTCTGTTTGCAGACGAACATGGGCACGTACTCGATCTTCGTTTGTTAGAATTGAATTCACTTTTATTCTTCGAATTAGAGATTGATTAATTCAGTTGCGGGAAAGATCTGAACCCGCAACATGTCTGGGACGTGCTTTTATACCAATTATAAGGTAAGCTACAGACACTGCTGCGTGACCAACTGACTTCTCAATCTCTTTCGTCTATAATGAACATACCTACTGTTATTCTTACCCAACTGTGACGGAGCCCAAAAGGAGACTATGTTTAATTAGGTAGGCAAGGTATGTAATACGTGAAAATGAAAGGGTAAATGGAATCATCATCAGCCTATTCTTTTTCTTCGGTCGAAAGCATGCCTTTAAGTTTGATAGGCCATCGTGGTGAAAAGATTTGTCAACCAATGTTGAAGGCTTGCTGATTGCCTAGAGTGCCTATTGTGGGACATGAAGAAGAAACTAGTTTACAGAGAAATGCAAGGCTCGGGTTGAAGGCGACGTCTTAAGCTAAAGGTTAAGTATATTAATTAGAATGTAAGAATTATTACAAAAACATTGCATTTCAAACGATAGTTTTACAGTTGAAGCGTTCGCAAAAAGATTAGGTATCAGATATTGTTAAGTAAATTTAGGATCAAAATCTTATTATTTTCTTGATCAAATCAATTCGACAAAAATACTGCAATTGCTTCGCTTTGAGCACCCAATTATTTCGAACACTCACTATGTAGAGAATGGTCACAAACAAACGGTAGAGCCTAAATCCGTGACTGTAATGTCGTAGTCCAGTAATCATTAACAACGAAAGCACCGTGAAATATCCTCCTCAAACCTTGGACGTTCCGTTATATCGCACTGCAAAACTATCATTAAATTCGATTCGCTTCCACAGTCCAACTTTATAATTCAAACCCATTTATTTCCTTATTTATACTCGTATTCCTTCTTTTACACTTGTTATTCGTTCCTCACGTACCTACACATAATACTACAATAAGGCATACAAATTATCGCTTGTGCCGACGTCTGCCTCATTCGAAGACCAAACCACCTTTATCGAGCCAGCTCCGAAGAACAAAATCAACCTTAAAGGTAGAAGATAAAGTTGGATTTAAAAGTTCATAATGAGGTGTTAAGAGATGTTTTCGCTTTCGCTAAGAGGTCAGTGGTCGGCGAATAACTCGCTAAGACATGATCATGACTGGTGGGTTTATATTCCACACCTTGTTACGTGTTAACAGGCACATTCGCTCACGACGCGATGTTTATCCGGCGAACTTCAAAATGCCCTGAACTTATGTCGAAATGTTGTAATGGGACCCACGTGATAGGGTAAGTCGATTGATTTTGATACGCCATCGATGAGAAATTTTGCACGAACTTTAACTTTCTGAAGTAATAAAACGTAATCGATCAAAGTGTGTTAATGGTTCATTTTCATCTTCGTTTCAGCTGAATGAAAATAGGTATTTTTGAAAATGTTAAATATTTTGTTGTGCTCTTGTCTATCCGCTCTTAATTTTCTAGTAAAGTCTGCTAATATAAGTAGTTTACACTAATGAGTGAACAATTAAACTGAATTTCAATTTTTTTAGGTTTTTATGAAATAGGTCTGATTTGCTATAAATAAATAAATAAAAATATTTTAGTTTCAGACATGATCCAGAAGGTTATTAATACAAAAACTTAGGTCTATCTTAGTATGGCTATGGTATGGTAAGGCCGCCTTATTTTGTGCCTTTTGTATTTTTTCTTTCTGTATTTTACTGTTTATACATACATACATATACTCACGCCTGTGTCCCATTGGGGCAGGCAGAGACAATTGATCGCCATCGACTACGTTCCTGGCATACCTCTTTTGCCTCTTCCACAGTCATAAGAGGTATTTGATTGATTGATTGATATTCTACAATATTTTAAAAAATTATAAAAATATTTACTTCTTTGATAACTAAAAAAATATTATCAGAAGCCATAATTATTTATCTTCCTGAACATCTGATTGTACCTAAACAAAAATAACAAATAATTCTAAATTTAGATCGTTTCTCTCAAATTTGTAAAGCTTCAAATTGCTTCATTAATAGTAATTAAAATCCACTAATTTAATGAGAAAAATATCTAAGACTTTTGCAACATAAATTACGTCCGTCGTAATAATGATGCCGATTTATTAAGAACATTAACTTACAGGAAGTCACATGTTTTCTTTCAAAATATAGCTGAAAGACCTTGGTTTTAAAACCCCAATTCATAAAGTAGGTTACTTTTGAAGAATTTTTATTACGGGTTTAACTCGAATGCTGTTGAAACTTTATAGGTAACTAAGATTTATTAAGTTCACCAAATGTTTCTAATTCATTCTTGTAGTTATTGTAGATTGATGTATGAACATGAATGTATGAAGAAGCAGAGTCATGTATCGAGTTAATATTCATATCTATTTCTTTTCATTCACCAATTCTAACCCTCACCTAACTCTGTTGTACTAATACACCAATCACAATATATTTTATGTCCGAATATTAGCGTCAAATTAGCGTTATTAACGTAGTACAATGATTGACTATGTTGAAAATATAGACCGGATCAAAATACACTAATTTAGCCACTTATAATTATTGTAATGCATTTTTGGACACTATTTGATGTTTCATTATGGATATAAAAAACATATGTCTGCTATACTGTTGGGCAGAAGCCTCTTCAATCCGGCTTATGTAATGCAAACACCACACGATTAAGAAATCTATAAGGATATTGTGATTTTGTTTTGAAGACAGACAAAGAAAACATTTCAAAATTAACCTGGACATATATATTTCTTCTTACTTCTTCGATGTAGATTGACAACTGATCGACATGTTCACAAAACATCGCTTCTCGCTAGCTTTTAACCTCGTTTAATTCCCGACTTAGAACGTTTGTTACAATACAATCTGTTATCCATTGTAGACTTTGATGTACCGTGTTTTAAACCTTACTGAATGTTACCCGAATCGAATTCCGATTGATATCAAATCACAATCTTTCTGGGAAATTCTTTTTGTTTCAACAAATTTCTTCTGAAATAAAACTTAGTTTTCAGTTTCATGATTTGTTATAACATTGTAATGTCAATAATTTTCATAGACTTACGATGAGAAATTTGATTATTCAAATGTAAATTTAGCAGACTTTTTAACACGAAAATGGAATTAGTAAATATTTTCAAAGACTTTTTGTCACAAGTTTTTCTGCAAATCTAAGATTATTGTCCCTTTTCAAGCTATAAAATACACTATTTAGATAACTTTTATAGCCGCTACGTAGATTTAAGAAGGGATCTATGAAAAGGTTTATAAAAAACATGAAAATAGCTCTTTGGCATATCAAATCAATCTTCAATACGTAACAGCTTAAACTACCTGTGAAGTAGATGATAAACGGCCCTTTATGTTTCGCGGGAGGAGTAATTTTACTGCTCTATAAATGAAGATAAGATTGCAGCTTGGACCCCCATTTATCCGTCGACGTGCCAACACTTATTATGTATTTATTTCTTTAGATTGATCGTCTGAAATAATGCTACGTACTTACCTTTAATACCTCGACTTTTGCATATTTTTCTCACATTTTGATGGATAACTTGAAATTATTCTGCCTTGTTGAAATTTTCTGCATGATACGTTTTGTGGTTAATCATAACATAAAACATGTCACAATACGACTACTTTTCTAAATTTCATTTATTTGCGCAAAATATTTATATTTCTTTTTGTAGTTGCGAGAATATTGGTTGAATGTTAAATTCCATCAAATAATTTATGATAACATGACAATATCAGAAAATGGCAAAAGAAAGGATATATAAATATAAGCTGTCAAACCACAACATCAATGTTTGATGTATTAGATTAAAAGGCTTCTCTAAAGTAAGAGAGTCTAAAAGTATGAAATTACTACAAAACAAAATGAGCATGTACTTCAAGATTGAAGCATGATGATGAGACAGTAAGGTCAAGACTACATATAAGTTACATAATGGACTTGTTGTGAATATCAATCATATAAACGTGCGGTATTTAAACAAGAGTGTGAGTTAATAGCTGCTAAAGGTTCATTTAGGTCCGACGGACCATCTATCCAGTCCTAATACTTTACCTTGTTTAATGACCTTTAGTGCGATAGTTACCAAGCGTGCCAATTGAAGGGTCCTGGTTTCAAACTCCAGCTAGTTCCTGGAAAAAAACTCGCAGTCTCAGCTTGGGGTTAGCAAAACGTGAACTGATTGGTATATCTGAAAACTCTAGAAAAAATCACATACAGGGTCCTTCTTAATATGCTGACACTTTTTTAATGGGATGGTCAGACCATCAAACTGAACAACTTTCTCTATAGAACCAACATCGAAATTACGAAAAAAAAATCAGTTGTCCCATACATTTGGCTCAAGTAGGTTTGCAGTTTTGTATGGAAGATCAAATAATTTTTTCTCGATTTTGATGTTGGTGCCATAGAGAAAGTTGTTCAGTATGATGGACTGATCATCCTCTTAAAAAAGTGTCAGCATATTAAGAAGGACCCTATATATTTATTTAAAATATGTTTCCCTTCATTTGGTATCAGCACCGCAACATCCTTTTTTCATTTATCTGTAGTATCCATATAATTTCAAAGCTCACTTTTTTACACATGTCATCTTTCACGCAATTCATCTTTAATTTGGTCTTCCTCTCTTCATGCAGCCATCTACTTTCATACATACATCTATCCATATATAAATACTAGTACTACCGTACTAATGGCCCGCATCCATCCCCATCATACATGTTCATACTACGATAACTAATCAATTATCTTGCAGCTTCCATATAAAGTTGTACTTTCTCCAATACATATTTGTATTCATTCCTAATCCTGTCCATCTAGTCCAAATTCACTTATTCTGTTTCTTTCTTCTTTGATTGCCAGTTTTCCATTTTGTAGGTAATACACTACCCTATTTTATTGGATCACCAACAAAACGAAATAGTAAAGTGGAGAGTTTCTATGAAGCAGTGCATTACGTGACCATAAGCATATGCTCACGACTATATTCCCCGAGTTAGAGATATTCTGAAAACACAGAACATCCACGCTTCACTAGTACCGAAACTCTGTCCAGTGTGACGGGGCGTAAGCCCGTCGGCACTTCTAATGGACAGTGGGTACAATATACATTCCTCGAAACTGAAGCATGCAGGTTTCCTCACGAATAGTTTTATAAGAAAATTAAAATTTGACGGCATCTGTTTATCCCATTAATTAAATTCAACATCTTGCTCTAATTTTAGTATCTTGTTAGTTAAAACCTCTTACACCTTTGACTATTTATATGTGGACTGGTTACGCGTGTAATTCTACTAACAAACATTTCTGTCACTTTTTGCGGGGGGCGAGGTAACATGAAATCCGCAACTTTGGATTTTATTCCCCATAACTTTAGATTCTAATTTTGAATGTTAAAAATCATGAAAAGTAGTCTCGTGTGAACCCCAAACGTTAGTAACGACAATTATAGGCTGTCTCGTTTAGTGATAAGGTGTAAAATTGAATGTAAATGCACAAGATCAATTGTGCTTATACCGTGGCAGAGGGGAAATGCTACCGCAAGAATAGTCCTTATAATAATTAGTCAAAGTCTTACACCCTATTAGTATTGATCCATCTGTCTCTTCTATTTCTCTAATCCTTTTGCCTCGAAGCTTATTAACTAACGTCTTGTGGCATACCCTTGTCCTTTCATAACAAGTCCTCATCTAATATTACGTAAGTATCTACAAGCTTAGTTCGGCATTTTTAATGAGGGAGTTGTTGGTAGGTATTATTATTACTGCGGGCCCTATGATGCCAATTTATGGGAATCAAGTAACCATTAGGAAACGGTGTAATTTTACGCGGTGTGTTTTGTTTCTGAGTTTCTTACGTGGAAGCTTTTATTAAAACGTTACTGTTTGTTATAATCTTTTTGTTGGTTTTGATCTCCGTTGTCCTTATTTACCTATAGTTAGTTAAAATCTTGACAGTCTGGTACAGCTTTTAAAGTAAACCACCACCTCAAACTTCAAAATGAAACTAATTAGAAATGTCAGAAAGCGCAGTAATTCAACCTAATTTTATAGTGGAATTTAATGAAAACTAGGATTGTTACTAAAACTTTTGCCAACTATTTTAATTAATCTACGCGTTTATTATTCGAAATAAAAGTATGTATTTGTAAGTCAAAAAAACCGGACAAGTTGGGACGCGTTTATGTATCCAAAAATGGTTTTCCCACACACATAATATTTTTAAAAGACCTATGCAACGATACCCTACGCCATGGGAAAGACGAGAAAAAAAATTTTATCTCCACTTTTCGTGTAAAGGAGGTACCCTAAAATATATATTTTTCAAGATTTTATTTTACCACTTTGTCTGCGTGATTAATGTGTATACCCATGTCAAATTAAAGCTTTCTAGTACTAAGCGTCTCTGAGCTAAGCCGCGTAGAAAAGAAAATTACAAATCTTACCAACCTTCTAGGGGAAGAGGACAATGAGAAAGTTTGTGACGATGTTTGGACATCGAATGTGATTCAATGACACATAAATTGAACGGATTTGTACAAAATTTGACACAGGAGTGAGCTTTTTAAGAAAGTCACACTATTAAATTAATGATCTAATGACGCATATTATGCGAAATCTACATTTGACATTTTACACTGCTTCACTCTCGATAGAATACACATAGGATACTTTTTAAAGTAAACGCAAACGAAGTTGGCAAAAGGTAGTATCATAATCCAGAAAAATGATATTGAAACTAAGGCTTTTAACATAAAGTTACATATTCGAATTTATGATTATTGGTCATGTACTATATGTATTATAAAGTTATTAGTGTGTTTATTACTAAGTACTTGTATGTACATACGCGGCCCAATAGTCAAAGAAACAAATTGTATTTGGTTCCTCAAGTTTCAAGTTTTTTCTGTATTGAGGATCCCAACACGTCTAGCATGATTTCTCTACTTGCGCGCGACTTGGCTTTCGCTCTCCGAAAAGCGCGGGAACAGGTTATTTTCTATGCAGCGAAAGCGCGTCGCGCGCGTGTAGAGAAATCATACTAGACGTGCTGGTAACAGTCGATGTACATTTTGCCCTAAATGTTAAAGTTATGTTGTATTTAGTTATGTATAATATTCGTCAAAAAATATTTTGTTGGTAATATTAATTCGTTAATGTATACATCAAACAAGCAGTAAGCACAAGCTTCGTCAATAATAATACAACAGCCGGTAATCAGCAACAAAATAATAATAATTGTATAATATTCAGTTTGTTGTTTAATTTTAATTTAATAATTTTAGTTTACTTTTTACCTATAACGGGAATGCACCTACTTTGTGGAGAAATAAATAATTTTCATTTCATTTCCCAGATCGTATATGAAATTTTTAAGACTCCGAAACAAAACCATGTTTTAAACTCACATACTTTACGAAAATCACATTTACGGCGTCAGTCATAACAGATTACCAAAGTCTGAAGTTGTGAAGTTCCCGTAACATGTTACGAGGAGGAAGTTCGGTAGATTGAGGCGAATCCCGCAGTTGATGAGTAACGCAACTGAATACCAGTTTCCTGGTTAATGCATTGGATATGTGCAGATATGCTCTGTACTTACTATAGGCACAGTATAAGAATGAGTATCTAGTACTACATCGTATAGGATTGCACCAGCGTGGCCGTGTTTGGTATTTTCTTTTAAATTTTAGTACAAAATAAAGTTTTAGTATTTCAATTTAAAATTTGTATTAAATCCTCCTTCATTGGTTTTTTAAGTTTCAATTTCAAAAAACTTTCCATTTTTTTACCTATTTTATTGTATAATATGTGTTAGCTATTCAATTTAAATATTTTAATCTATTTTTAGTTTTTTTTCCGAAATCACAGAAAAGAAACATGTCCAAAAAATCAGCTGTACATTAATTTGGCTCGAGTAGGTTTGCAGTTTTGTATAGAGCAGCTGTTATTTTCGCGATTTCGATGTTGGTCCCATACAGAAAAATGTTCAGTTTGATGGTTTGATCATCCCCTTAAAAAGTGTCAGCACATTAAGGAGGACCCTGTATAATCCCCTTCAAATCTGTAGGACGACTGAGTACCTTATCCCTAAATCATATATTTATATTAGACAACACAAGTGATTGCATTTTTATCTTATGATAAGATATTTCGATACTATTTCAGTCTGTTTCAGTTTCTTCATAAAACAATAAATTGGCATATAAGTTCAGAAAAATTAAAAAGCTTCTTTTATATTCCACAAGAATATCCACTCTATTGCCAGTAATAAAGCAACATGATACCGCAGAGGGCAAGAAGCAGGCGCAAGGTGAATCTTGAAATATTGCTCCGAGAGTTACCCGCTGTGTGAACAGCCGAACACTTCTCGTTTTACACAAATATTCATGAATTTTTATCTTAAGAAGGATTTTGTTTTGATCCTATTTGTGTTTCTCGATGTATTAGTAGAATAAATTTCTCGATGTATTAGTACATAGCTCGAATAGGTACATATATCGAAATATTTTAATTCTGAGAATATTAACAAATAATAAAAAAAATATAAACAGAGTCCAACTTAATATGCTGACAGTTTTTTAAGAGAATGATCAGACCATCAAACTGAACAACTTTATCTATGGGACCAATGCCGAAATCGCGAAAAAAACTCAGCTGTCCTATACAATTGGGTCGATTAAGATTTTGGGTTTAGTATGGAACAGCTGTTTTTTTGTCGCGATTTCAACTTTGGTCCGATAGAGAAAGTTGTTCAGTTTGATGGTCTGATCATCCCCTTAAAAAAGTGTCAGCATATTAAGACGGACCCTATATGAAAAAATATACAAATATGTATTTGTGTGTGTGTGTGTATGTATGTATGTATGTGTGTGTTATATTAATTATATAAATGTTTAATATGTTATCTGTATTCAAATGTATGTTCTGTTTTTTGTGTGCAATAAAGTATAATTGAATTGAAATAAAAATTTACAATGTTTTAGATCTTTACATTATATCTACAGTTGAATTTAAGGAAGGATGCACAATGAAGCTCGAATACAAGCATGTTGTGAATTTTCATTATCATCATCAGCCTGTCATCACTGCCGAAAATCGGTCTGTCCCTCCCAAGACGCGCCACAAAACTTTACACCCCTATTTTTGTAAATTACTAGAAAAATGTTAAGGGTTCTTAAAAATAGCTATAACAACTTTGTTTGAGCAAATATAATTTGATTGTTATTAGGTAGGTATTGCAGGCGGGGACAAACCAATCAATGACCAACCAAAAATTTTCTTTGTCTCCGTTTGCGATACTTACCTAATAACAATAAAATTATATTTACTCAAACAAAGTTGTTATAGCTGATAAGTGATTATAGAGCTTGTTTTTCTCTTTTCAGTTAATAGGTTTTTTATGCAGTCGGGTTTTTTGTTTATCTTATTCGATTCATGTTCCTCAATGAAAGTTTTATAGTTTCATTATCTCATAAACCCTTTTTAAAAATTGTTGTTTATACTCGGCCTTCCTTATCCAGTCACTCCCTGCTACCGGTCACAAGTAATAAATATGTCGGCAGAGGACGATCACTTTCGTCAAATTAATTTAAATGCAAAATCAAATCAAAACATTACAAACAAGTAAAAGATAACAAGAAAATTATAATTATAAAAAGTAAACGGATATATTTAAATGATAAAAGACTTAAAGAAATAATGTATCAACTGGTAATACTTTATCTTTGGCGTCGACATATTCCGGCGCGCCTTACTCGGTTAGGGGAGTTACTAATATGACAGTTGTATTAATGCGCACGATGATTTTGATAATGATAACGAGCCACAATAAACCTTTCAATGGCACCCTAAATAAAACAAAAAATACAAGTTTAAAAATAACTCCTACACAAGTCGTTTAGTGCACATTTGACATAATAAAGATTAGAGGCCATAATTGTAATTAATGAAACCGCTCAAATCGAATTGGGTGGCATTGCCGGTTCGTTTGACAAACGATAATCAAGCAATAAAATCGCGTGTTTATCTCGAAAATTATCTCTATACAGATGACAGATGCACGATTGACGTATGCTAAAGCAAACTGTTCTTAATTTATCGCCTGGTTTAATGACCTGGGTCCGAGTGATCGAAATGTTTGCATTGATCGGTAGCAGTTTAAAAGGCTGTTACTATTTTACGATAGATTTACTTTGACATTGTTTAAAGGCAATATTCCTGTTTTATTGCAGTTCGTTCTGGTTACAATCCCATTAAATTTTCATTGAACGGTCGTCAGAATCTGAAGTAGCGCAATCGTCTGACTTTATTGATTTCGATCTATTTCACTTTACAATATTCCAACTCAGCGCTAAAATTGTCCGCTTTAAAATTTTTTTCTATTTATTATCTAATTTATTCATCAGCTTGCGAGCGATTTCGGTCGCTCACGCGCTGTGTGATTCGGTTTTTGTGGTATTCAATACAACCACATTTTTAGGGTCCTCTATGCATTCCAAAATGTGTATACCTCTTTTAAATCTTTTATCTAAGGTCTAAGCTTCAAAATTCTTTGTGAAAAGATGTGTGATATAAGTTGTTTTAAAGATAATAAGCAACATTGTGATGTGATGGCGGGAGCAACGCCGCTGGCTCTCAGATTTTATCAGTAGCCACCGGTAATGAGACTTGGTGTTAGTCGGATGGAAACAGTGGGACATGTATTTTTAATTCCTATTTTAAATAAATCCAATACATAAGAAGGATTTTGTACATCCGATACAAAAGAAGGATAAGAAACATCTTTAAAATTGAAATGATAAAACAGATTTATGATATCGTCTTAGGTGGTTGCAGAGTTGTCAATTTTATATTAAAGTTTGACGCTAAATACGCGTAGAGGGTACAATTAAAAGTAAAATTTTATAAATGGAAAAATAGTTTAGTAAATCCAGATGCCGCGTATGAAATAACATTTGCAATTTATAATATAATTACGAAGATATAAAGCTTTGAACTTATCCATAGAAAATTTCAAATCTTTATATCTTTGTAATTATATTATACATCGCAAATGTTATTTCATACGCGGCATCTAGATTTACTAAACTTTTTTCCAACTAAATATGCTGACACTTTTAAGGGGATGATCAGACCGTCAAACTGAACAACTTTCTCTATGGGACCAACATCAAAATCGAGAAAAAAAAATCAGACGTCCCATACAATTGGCTCAAGTAGGTTTGCAGTTTTGTATGGAGCAGTTGATTTTATTTTCGCGATTTCGATGTTGGTCCCATAGAGAAAGTTGTTCAGTTTGATGGTCTGATCATTCCCTTAAAAAAGTGTCAGCATATTAAGAAGGACCCTATATAAAATATTACTTTTAATTGTACCGGCTTCGCGTATTAGGTACGCGTCGAACTTTTGTATGAAATTGACAACTCTGCAACCACCTTAAATGTAAAGATTACTTTTAATATATCTGGTTGGTAGTGAAATCTAAATAAAGTATATTTGATCGAAATTAATACCCTATTACTTACACCCACGATCTACTCAAGCAATAAAGAAATAAAGCTTTAAAATGCGATACCACCATATTAAATACACTTATTATAGCAATGTCGTTCTTCCAATTACATTTCGAGATACTTTAAAGTATCGTTAAATTAGCATTCGATTACATCGCATCGATTGCTCCATGTATCGATCTTGATAAGCTACTAATTAAGAATCGGTTTGGTCGACAAAAGTGGCTCTAGGTGATACGTCGAGTTGTAATCGAGAACTCGATGCTTGCACAATCGAGTAAATTGATCTAATCGGATTAATTCTATAATTAGATTCCTTGACACACAGCATGTTTTTCGCTTGCATTTTTGTTACTTTCAATTAAAGTTGCTGTGTTTACTGACATTAAAACGTAAAAAGCAACCAAAATACTCTGCTCTGCTCAACCAAAATGTACAAAGCAATTAGTACCTATCAAATTATATAGGCTATCAAACAGTAAAAACCGCTTCAAAAACGGTTCAGTACTTTTCGTGTAATGCTCGAACAAACAGATAAATATTCCTAAAACCACGGGGTGGTTTATAAGGGGTGATCCCGAAACCCTATCCCAAGTTTTTTTTATGAAATATATTTTACGTAATGGCCCAATTTCTAAATAATGTCAAAAAACAACCTTTAATAACCTTCAAAATGCTAAAGGAGAGTCTTGTCTTTATACAACTGCACTCCTGAAAAGATAGTTAGTAATTGTAGCAACGTTTCTTACCACCCCAAAAGGTATTATAGTCGTGAAGCTATATATGTAATATATACAGGGTCCTTCTTAATAAGCTGACACTTTTTAAGGAGATGTTCAGACCATCAAACTGAACAAGTTTCTCTATGGCACCAAAAAAAAACGCGAAAAAATATTCTGCTGTCCCATACATTTGGCTCGAGTAGGTTTCCAGTTTTTTATGGAAGAGACGTTTTTTTTCGCAAATTTGATGTGCTATATAGAAAGTTGTTCAGTTTTTCGGTATGATCATCCTTTTAAAAACGTGTCAGCATATTAAGAAGTACCCTGTATATATATTGTACTCTCGCTTCCTCCACGGCACCCATCAAATTTAACCATGCGAGATTGTGACGTAAAATTACTCCAAAGCTTTACAATTAATTTAGTTTTAATTTTGCAGGCCTTTAGAGGAAAACTAACGTTCTGCCAACGTTCCCACAATCCAGCTGTTACTTGACGTCATTATTAAACGCTTTTCAAGAGCAGGTGTTGATAATAACGAGGGTGAACGTTTAATTAATGAACAGCAGTAGTTTCTTATGAGTGGAGTGCTGGAGTGATAGTTTTGAGTAGGTACCTAGTGTTGAGGGGTTAAATTGTTTTTGGTTATTAATTTAAGAAGATATAATTCGGAGCGCGCTCCATACAAACGTACTATGGTGATATTTTCAATACTAACCAATTAAACTCAATGAAATTATTCAGAATCAATCTGAGTCAAATATTCGTTAAAATGTATAGTTTTAAAGTTACAGTGCCTCAAAGATTTCCATACAAATCTTAAATTAATCCTAGCATTGAAACTGTATATATTAACGAAAATCTGACTCCATACAAGCATAGATATTTGTTTCAAGATTGTTTCAGCAAAATTCCATTGAGTTTATTTTGGTTAGTATAGAAAATATCACCATAGTACGTTTGTATGGAGCGCGCTCCGAATTATATCCCCTTAAGCTTACTTTATCAACATACGTTGATAGAAAGGTGAGGCGTGGAATGCTTGAGACCTATTATAACATGTTTAAAAAGCCGTGGTGGTCCAGTGGCGAGTAACCTTGCCTGCCGTGCAGGAGGCAATGGTTCGATCCCCGTCCATGTCGACTCGTGCCAATGAGTTTTTCGGACTTTATGTACCATTTATAACACCACTGGCTTTTCGGTGAAGGAAAACATCGTGAGGAAACCTGCATGCTTCAATTTCGAGACATGTATTGTACCCACTGTCCATTATAAGTGGCGACGGGCTCACTCCCCGTCACACTGGACAGAGTTTCGGTCCTACTGGTGAAACGTGGATGTTCTGAGGTTTCAGAATATCTCTGACTACCCTCTCGGGGAATATAGTCGTGAGCATATGCTATGCTAAAAAGATGTATGGTTGTGAATGAGACGAAAGAGGTGTAAAGAGGTGTAAAATGGTGTTAAGTTTGTAAAGATATTAGCAAACTGTCAAAATTTGACAAAATTTGTCAAATATATAAATATAGATATTATATCTATATTTGTATAGGTATTCGAGTAACATCATACAGGGTCCAACTTAATATGCTGACATTTTTTTAAGAAGGTGATCAGACCATCAAACTGAACAACTTTCTCTATGGGACCAAAATCGAAATCGTGAAAAAAAAATTTGTTTTCCATTTGGCTCGAGTAGCTTTGAAGTTTTGTATGAACGAGCCGATTTTTTTTCGTGATTTTAATGTTGTTCGCATAGAGAAAGTTGTTCAATTTGACGGCTTTTTCATCCCCTCAAAAAAGTGTCAGCATATTAAGAAGGACCCTATATACTTATAATTAAATCTAACATTGTATAAGAGAAAGGTTTATATCACCTATATGCAGTTCTTTAATCCCACGCGTAGATTAATATGATACCACCGGGGAATTAGCTGCATAGATTGTATTCCTTTACCACTTGGGTGAATGTTTGGTCAAGTTCTCCACAGTCACATCGGTATCTGACTCTCTCAGACCCCACTTGTATAGTTGGTCAAATATAACCCTTCCCAGATCCAAGCAGGAAGATAAAAATACCATACGATATCATTAGTTCACATACGTCCTACAGCAGAGCACAGGTCTACCTCAAGGGTCAGTAAACCACACGTGCTGAATGCGGCATGAATGCATCAAAATTTCTTCTTCAGCGTATGCAGGTTTCCTCACGATGTTTTCCTTTACCGTTTGAGAGCAGTCGGATTACAAAAGTTGAAGCAGTATTACGGCAGTTGGTACATAAGTTAGACAAACTCATGTTATGTCGTCCGTGCGGATTCGAACTCGGATTTGTGACTGACGAACATCACCATACAATATGATGATCAGTAAAATATTAAAAACAAAACTCTGGTAATGAGCAAGTCCGCCACCTGCCAAACCAAGCCACTATCTAAACTGCTGAGCTGAACAAAGAAAACCAACCACATTCAAGCCAAAAGAAGGCACGGATAGCTTAACATATTTAAGCATGGTATCAAAATTCTGTAAAGCACGATTTTCAAAAGTATCACCTCGTTTTGAATATTTTTAACGACACCGCTGAACTACTTTCCTATTTCCTAAGAAACATAAGGCTATTTTTCAAAATAAGTCTCCAGAATTCACGAGCAACACCTCATCCCATTTAAATAGGGACTCTAACAAGCCATGTACACCTTAATGATCAGTTAGTGCTACATCAAGATGTATTTAATTGGGTTTCGTTATAGTGGCTGTGCAGGTGTCCGCTCTGCACGGAATATAGATGGTTTGTGATTTATGTGAATAAATGGAAATATAGATGCTGGAAGGTTTGAAAAAGACGTAGGTATAACCCTCTACAGTTTTATTTATTTCTTCATCATCATTCGTACTATTATCCCTTATCAAGAACATAAGGCTCATGACCTACTTCTTCTTTATTTGTCAATTGTTTTACTATAATTCTGTATTTTATTGGCCAGATATTTGGTGAGCCTGACAGCGTCCAGTGTAGATTTATTGATGTTCTCTCTCGTGCAAGTGCTCGGCACAAGGGACAATATGGCAGGTGTACCATCGACTGGTATATTAACTTGTATACTAACCTGTATATTAACCTTGTTGATCTTTATTCTTGTCAATCTTGCAATCATTTCTGCCTCTTTTCTGTCAACCGAACTACTGATACTTTATTGTCTGTAGATTTGAGATGAGTTTGATTCTACAGGATTTAGAAGAGAAGAAGGAGGAAGGATTCTAGTATCATCGGCCTAATTCAAAACAATTGACAGTTGACTGACAGACTGTTTTTAACTAGCTGAATAGAAGAAACTTTATCTACATACATTATTGTAACAACATTGTAATACCTATACATAGCAAAATAAACTATTCTATTATATTCAGTATTTGTGGAAAAAGATTAAGGTTAATTTATACAACGTGTTAATGAATAAGCGCAAAACCTCATGCACCCCAACTGATTTATATGAAAATAATAAGATTGAAACAATAAGTTCATTATTTTGATAGTTAAAATTTAAAGTATTCGCATTTTAAGTTTTCAGGCAAAAATTATTTATTATCATTTCAGCAATGAATGAAAGCGCTAGGGTGCTCGTGGATACATTTTAAGAATCTTGTTTAGGTAGTAAGTAGGGTGAGAGTGCCCGTGCAGTGGGTTGAGATCGAACTCAGAAAATTTTAAATTTTACAAAAAAATATTTAATATTTTGAAAAAAAATTACCTATGTTGAAACCATCATAATTCGATTCTGCTCTCGATTCCAAACAAACTCATTTCTAGTTTTGCGTTAATTCATTAACACGTTGTATAGGGACAAAACAGGTGCTACACATATACTTTTAAAGCGATGATTAATTCGATGTAAACTTGTGTTTTCTATTAGTGTAATCTTCTTGTCTTATCTGTTCTTAAAATGTTCAATTTTAAATAAAATCTGTCAAATTATCCTGTAGCTAGCTGTAAACTTGGCGTGAAAAATGCCAAGCGCGAAACGGCAACATATAATTTCTTTCTAGACTACTACTATACTCCATTCAAAATAGCAACGAAATTTTAAGGCTATTTTGCATTACAGAAACAGAGATTTGATACACTTCCTCTCACTTATTCTTAGAACAGCTTTAGTAACGTCCAAGATATGTCGGATAGTATATGTATCCAATTAATTAATTACATTTGGTAATCAGAATTGGCCAGAAAGCTAGATAGGAATCGGAAAATCTTGTCGTCCTTATTTAGAATGAAGTATAAATAAAAAGCGGAATCTCTAACCTGTTCTTCAGGGATGGTTGAACAATTGTTTTATGTATTTTCTATCGAAGGTTATCCTTCAAATGAAGTCTCTTCTAGCGTTTTTTCTGTACAGTTAATGCCTGAGGAATGGGTACATCGCGCCTTAAGATCGCCGCGACGTGGGAGGCTCGCCTTGAGCGGAGTCGTTTGGCTATTCTTTATAGCACCTCTAGTCCATCCAAACGTCTAGATTTAAATGAATTATTATGCAAAAATATGACACTATAGATTCGTTTATGTTAGTTGTGAGCATTATTCTTCTGCTATCGAATCGATGGCATCTCATTGAGAATTATTTATTTGTTGGTTATCCATTTTGGAAAAGAATTGATATTTAGTGTAATATGAATAGGTTCAAAAATGTATTTTATAATTTGGTTTAGTATTTTTCACGCCCAGATATATTAGAATACCTTAAGATACAGCTGGCTAGAGAAAAGTTTGTCATTTTTTATTTAAAAATGAATATTTCACCACAAAAGTACCTAAAAATAAAGTAAATGTTTGACTCTACACCTCTCCCTGAAACTGAACAAATAGATCACATATATTATAATACAAGTAACTAGGTAACCAGAAATGGGAATAACAATCAGCATTAAATTAAATTAAGGTATACATCGAGTAGACATTGCAGTTTTGAGTGACACAGGTAAAAGTTGTTCAGTTCCATATGTGTAGTCTCAGTTGACATAGATGTCATAGACTTCAATTTCACTCTGTATACTACACAAAACTACAACACATATATTTATACGATAAAGTTGCCTATTTAACGATATCAAACAACACAAAAATAGTCAGAATCAATGTAAATAAAAAGCCCAAAGCCAGCCATTAAGTAAACACAGACGCGCGTAAAACACAGTATTCCCGTCTTGTACGGTCGATAAATAAAAATGGCCGCCGAAGCATATTGCCATATACGTCGAAAGGACCCCTCTTGTCACAGTGCCTGTACTTAAATCAGTTGCCAATAGACTGCCAATGCACCTGTGGAAACGTCGATTATGCAAATGGTAGGCTCTTTTAACTAATTACCGCGCATTGATGTTGCTAAAAGGACTTGGGACCTACCTACCTTTTTATAGTTTTATTATTTATGCCGTTTGGTTTCTGTCTTGGAACAGACTAACCCATTTCCTCACGGTGGTATCGTTTGAGTTTTTTTTAGCAGTAAATGTGACCTAACTGACATTTAGAAGTTCTATCGATTTGTCTTATTGACGTACTGACATCTTCTACCCTCAGAGGAAGGATCTCCATAGAGTATATTTATTGATACATATTGTATCAAACTATTAGTGAAAGGGACCATTATCAAGTCTTTATACTCATTTATCGGTAACGTCATCCGAACTCTATAGGTGCTCTACGTAGAGATGACAGGATATATGAAAATATGATGATGATAGAGGTAAGTAATGTTTCTATTCGAAAAAAATTATACAGGGTTCTTCTTAATATGCTGACACTTTTTTAAGGGGAGGACCATCATACTGAACAACTTTCTATATGGGACCAACATCGAAATCGTGAAAAAAAAATCTGCTGTCCCATTTGGCTTGAGTAGGTTTGCAGTTTTGTATAGAACAGCTGATTTTTTCTTCGCGATTTCGATGTTGGTGCTTTAGAGAAAGTGGTTCAGTTTGACGGTCTGATCATCCTCTTAAAATAGTGGCAGCATATTAAGAAAGACCATATATGTAGCAAATGTTTTACAGCAAAAGATATTACGGTCGTGAATTTTCTTAAGCTTGCAAAGTCGCCATCAGATATATCATAGTAAACAAGGTGGTCAAATATTTCTAAGCAGTTCTTATTTTCAATAATTTCTTCACACATAACCAATCAAAAATATCTGAACGCCTAGTACATCAAATTTATTTACGCAGTCAAGGTGATCATAAACATCTAAGCAGTTTAGAAAATAATTCCTTACTCCGTTGTTATACATTTCAATATTAAATACCATTGTAAAGAAATTTTAAAAAATTACCTGTTCAGATATTTATGACACAAACACGTTTAGATATAATTGGTAACATTTACTGTAAAGAATTTATTGAAAATTAGCACTGCTCTGAAATATTTGAAAACCTTGTATGCTACGAAATATCTGATAGCGACTGTACCGACAGTACAATTTAAACAACTTCACATTTAATAACTATAGGTATATATAGAGTAAGTAATTAAACATTATTAAAAGAAACGTACATTTTGATCATATAATTATTAACACAAGTTTATGTTAGTTCTCTTTACTTAAATAACAATATCTCCTATGTGACACTTTTTTCGATATTCACTTTTTTATAGTTAGGGAGGCGAGGTAGCTAAATGGCGTAATTCAACGGCGCCGTCGAGACCTATCAAAATCGAAAGATAAAATAATTTCGAAAAGAAAAGCTCGTATGGTAAAAACCATTTTAGCGGTGGGTTTGGCGTGTAAGGTTTTTCAAAAATGTTAAAAAAAACAGTTACTTGGGCATTCTCGAGCGCGTCAGATATTCATACTACGTATGCCCCAAGTGCCTCTGATAACAACGGTATACTAATCTGCCGGTTTGCGTGGTGGGGGTAGGCATATAAAGTAGTCAAAAATGCAAAAAAAAAAAATTTACTCGAGCGCGTCAGATTTTCGGAAGGGGTGTTAAGTAGGCCCCAAGGAAGCTCCCTTTAAAAAAACTGACGATTTCGGCGTGACGATAAGTTACGATGAATTTTTGAAAATGCAAAAAAAAAAAGTTTTTTTGAAATACTCGAGCGCGTCAGATTTTCATAGGGGAGGTTTATCTCGGTATCCTGAAAGCATATTTTCTTAATCTGACAAAAATGTTGGTGGGTTCTCTTAAGCTGACCAAAAAAGGTTTTTTGGTTTCTTTTTTTTCCTTTCTTTCTCCTTGAACGGGGAATTTAAGAATGACAATAAAGCGATAGATACAACCAACGTAAATGTAGATGAAATGTAGTACGAATTGTATTACCTTTTTTGTTTATTTAAACTTTTTTTTTGTAAAATGTATCGTCGCGACTTATATGCCGCAACGCGTTTTTCGGAAGACGAAATGGCTCCTCCACACTTCCGGTCATGCGGAAACCGGCAGATTTTGTATTTTTAGTAAGTTTTAGATTATATTCTTCAAAATAAAATTTAAAAAAATCGCGCTCGAGAATGCCGGATTAACGTTTTTTTTTTACAAGTCCGCGACCCTATAACTCGGCGGCGTCAAGGACTTATCGTCAGATTAGTTAAATTTAGTCTTAAAACACTAAAATCAACCCCCAATATCTTAATCTGACGCGCTCGAGTATTTCAGACTATCGATTTTTTTTTACTAATCTGATCGTCTATCCTAGGCGCGCGTCACTACATATAGAGCTAAATACTTTACAAGGTTGTTCTATTAGGTCTAAGGTATCTCTCATATCTTAAACTGCCACGCTCGAGTATTACCGAAAATTCCCCTATTCGCCTCCCTAACTATTCTGTTAATGCATAATTTATGATGTCCTCCATAGAATGCAAAAACTCCCAGGTCAAAATAACAACAATTTCACGGCTATTCTACAGTTAGAAAAATACTCTTATGTGCGTAGTCATGAAAAGATGGCAATTAAAAATCTCAATTTCCCAACACTTTTACATTTTGCACATAGGAGATCTTAAAGTCGCAACGACGAAATATAATGTTTGAATTCTCACCTAGTTATACTGTTCTTGGTTCTTGTTTCTACAAACCATATTTGACTAGCGCAGTATTGAATCCAAAAGGTACTAAATTGGCATAACATTTCGTTTTAAATCGGCGTGCGTCGGACGGCAATTCAATGGTGCACGCATGGAAAGCTTTCCTTACTTTTAGCGGATCCTGTCTAATTTGCCCTTATGAGATGTCCATGTGTCACGAATTGAGCTTGTATCTTTCGTCATGACCCTATAATGTGCCAAGTGCGGCTAACGGTGGTAACATTTAGATTTTACCCAGATTTTGTGATGGTTATCCTGCCGCAGAGCTCGTAGAATTTATGTGATTTCCACTTGTGCATGATTTTTTATACAAGGTGCAAACTTAAATGGTGACAAGACAATACTATTTTAATATTAGGTACCAAAATTTGCAAAACGAAATTGACACTTATGGAATCACCTCGGTGTCTGTCTGTCCGTACGCCCGTCTGAAGCTGAAACTTGGTACAGTTCAGCAATTAATGGTCCAATGACATAAATGAAGTCAAAAAACTGTAATGTTCATATTGAAAGGCAATTTTAGGGGGCAGAAAAAGATAAAAAGAAAAAATCTACAATATTTTGTGGGGTACTTATCAAATGAAATCTTAAAATATAAGACCAAAAAGATTTTTTCCAATTTTTCGTTGAAACATTGTTAATTTTTTTTTCTATAACCTCAGAAAAACTGCTGTCCTACGGGACCTCTATTTCAAAAATAGCCATATAAAATTTGAAAAAAATCATGAACATTAGAAACAACTTGCATATGGTAGGAAAATTATCAGGCTGCCACTACTTCGAATAGTTTTATTTCTATATCCAAAAAATTACCACCATTATAAAATGATCTTCAGTTACTATAATTCTGGTTGATTCTGGAGATTCTAATGCATGTTAATAGATTTGTATTTGAATGGAATAAGAACACAACATTTTGTATTTGAAATACTTACCTACTTTACTGAAGACCGCATTAATTACATAAGCATATGCTCACGACTATATTCTCCGAGGGGGTAGTCAGAGATATTTTGAAACCTCAGAACATCCACGTTTCACCAGTAGTACCGAAACTCTGTCCAGTGTGACGGGGGGTGAGCCCGTCGCCACTTATAATGGACAGTGGGTACAATACATGCCTCTAAATTGAAGCATGCAGGTTTCCTCACGATGTTTTCCTTCACCGAAAAGCCAGTGGTGTTACAAATCGTACATAAATTCCGAAAAACTCATTGGTACGAGTCGGCCTGGACGGGGATCGAACCATCGCCTCCTGCATGGCAGGCAAGGTTACTCGCCACTGGACCACCACGGCATTAATTACATGTTATTGCTATAAGATAACCAATTTCGGAATTAACGTAGTCGGTAGTCAGTATTTAACAGCTCAATTAATCTAATGGAAATGGCCAACAATTGATGATAGGTACTAAAGTCTGAACTAACTGTCTAGGTAGTGTTTGCTTCCTACGATTAAACGAGCACTTCGCTTTATAAGCAGTTTATTTACGATAACGAAGTGAAAACGGTTATCTGCAAAAAACTAAATAATTTAGTAATTATTAAAAAACTAATTATCTACAGTTGAAAATGTTTTAATACCGACAACAAAATATCCGAAACACTTTATTTTTAGTGAATAATAGATTTTTTGGGCCACGCATAGTCTAAAGGTGTGAAATTAAATTAGTCTAGGTAAAATAAGGTTTGAGATTGCATTAAAGACACTTTAGTAAATTGTGTTTGAAATAATATTACTGGCAGTTCATAACATTTTTGTCGAGATTTCGTGGTTATCAGGAACCTGAGAAATACCTTAATTTTTGAACTTCAGGAACCTGAGAAATACCTTAATTTATGAAGACTTACAAAATATTAAATATCTACTCAAATTTACGATATTAACTGGGGATTATTATTGTTATAAGTAAAACGTATTGAATGAAGCCATCCTGTACAAAATCACCAGTTTTCCATTTTTTGTTCATACCTAAATTTGATGTTTTGTTAATGTCTTATTTATTCAATAATACACAATAAAAAATCGGGGATTATTGAAAATTTATGTTTTTCAGGTATTTATCTACTATATTCCAAATTATCACCAAAAGTGCAATTAATGCAACCTTCTCCATACAAAAATCCGTATATTTCAACGACTAAATGCGTAAGAACGTATCATACTTTAGGACATGCTTCAGTCCATCAAACTGAACAAGTTATACTATGAAGCCAACCTGGAAATGTGTAACGCATTTCGTAAATCATAATGACTACTTCTTTCTGTATTACTCTTGACGTAATATTACATAAAATAAATAAGTTTGGCATTAATTAATCACAAAAATGTTTTAGTATCCGCTCATCTTAAAAACGGGTTTGCTTGTTTTCTTATTAAAATTGCCCAATTAGAGTCTAAATAGATGAACATCGGATTATAATCTTCCAAAGTATTTTGGAGTAATTCGTATGCCACAATTTTACTGAACGGAGTTTTTTTTACTTTTGTCTTAATAAAAAAAATACAAAATAAATATTCAATTGTTATGCATGAAGTCTTGTCAAGGCTTGTTCTTCAAAAAGTTTAATAACAACAATTTCAAAAAAGCTTACAGCTAAATCAGTAGGTACAGCTGCAGAATGGCAAAACCGCAAGCAAAATTTACTTTTTCGTTGTAATTTCCATCAACCAAAACGCTCATTTCGCTCATCTTCCTCCCGGTCCCAGTTACGATTTAGATTTGGCTCTCGTACAAAATGCAAACAAAAGAGATTAGTTTCTGGATTGCGTTGTAGGCTACATTCCCTTTATTGCTTTTAATGAAGTCAGACCGAAACTGGAAATGTTCATCCGTTGGGGAACAGCTGAAATAATTCTGAAAGTATAACGAAAGAATTATATTTTTGGGGATATATTTACTTTTTTGGTAACAAAGATAACGTTGGATTATAGTTGGTTGGTAAAACTTTAGCAGTACCAAGGAATTCGAGTCGGTTTAAATAACAAAAAAATAGAATTATATAACAGATTTGAAATTTTATCTGAAAAGTTACAGTACAAGGACATATAAACCATAACCTAGCGTGGATCGCAGAATGTTATGTATGGTGAAATTACTGTGATTTTAATTAAGTGGCGAGGTTATTCGTCTTTGATTATTCGTACTATTACTTGAACTTTTAAAACAACTTTTTTAAATAATGGTTATATTCTCATAAATAAAGTTTTATAAGATTTTTCTAGAAGAAAACTGTCCAACCACTAAAACCTAAACCTTTTAAATCACGATGTAGCTTCACATGATTTGTCAACAAACAGAGTTACCTATTCTGAATAAAAATATGTTGTGTAAAAAACAATTTGAAATTTCAAAATATACCATCATTCAAATACTCGTATGTTTTTCAGTATTTTAGATAAATATTAGTACTGTCTTCGTGAGGAGGCCTTTGCCCTGCAGTGGGATCCTACAGGTTATAATTTACTTACTTTTAATTAGTACTGTCTTGAATTTTATAGACAGGTCATTTTATCGTGATGCTTTTCAAAAATTTTGTCAATCACGAAAACGCTTTATTTACTGCACAACAAGTAAAAATATTACTTCACATTTTATTTATCATGAGGGTTGAAAGTGTTATGCTTGGTTTTCCACACATTTCAAAATGAAAGAGACATTTTAAATAAAATCAAAATGACAAAGCTTAAAAATGAAAAACGTTTAAAATATGGTAGCCGTTAAACAAATACAAACATCAATCTCAATAAAGATTAAAAAATTTAAATCACTTCAAAAACAAAATAGACCCAGTTATCTGCCGTCCAACAAATTGCGGGACAAAAGAATTCATCAATCAAAACAAGGATATCTACTTAAAAATACATTAACCAACTTTAAAACAAACATTGTTGGACCAACAGGTGGTACAACGAAATATCCCAAAACTTATCTTCATTCCTCTCTAATTGTTAACAAATTTTTAACTCTGATAATCTACATTGATATTAAATTGTCAAGAAATCATTTAACAATCATTTATAACGCCATTTACTTATCTCACAAATTAAACAGACAGAGTTCCATTATCGTACAAACACATTTGGGAAAAGACTTATTAAGAACCTTTTCGAACTAAACAATAGTTAAACAAATGATATCAGATTATAAGTAAGAAATGTCTGCATATGGGGCGGATGTATAGTGATGTGGGCTTGACATGGTGACGCCATAATAATAGTTTGGAGTCTCGTTATAAAATAAAAACGGCGTAGGTTATGCTTGGGTTGAGACGGCCCCTACCATGTTAGTCTACGCCTATTCAACGATACATAAAGTACGTAATATACTGCTGTATGTTGTCCCACGGTCAGGTTTATACTGCCTTTGTTAGTACCTATTCGTTTTAACCAAATACTAATAAAGTTACCTTTGTAGGCTGGGTCCAAATAAAAGTAGGTTCTAACTTGCATGGAATACAATAAAGGGCGTAACAGATATGTGGGGATATATTTAAAGGGACGGTTTTAGACTGTCAAAAAGTTACCCTATAGTTGCAAAAAAGAAATTATTTAGTTTGACGGTCTATTCTATACCATCCACAATACAGGAGTGAATCAAAATTTAAAGGTTCTAAGTTACTAATAAGTTCGGAATCAGCCAAACGACGTTTTCCAACTCCGTCGCTAGCCTTACTAAACGACGTATCTGACATTTTTGATGTAGCTGACCTATTCATTGTTGGCTACGGCTTATTTACTGTGGCTTGCTGTTTTCTAAGTCAAATATAATTATAAGAAGCGCATTTGACATGTAACATTATTTTTATGAAATAAATGAATATGAATCGATCGGTCTAATCGACGTATATGTATCTTCAAGCGTTACCGAGAAAACACATTTACTTGCTGTCACTTTTTATCTCATTGACGTAGTAAAAGCTAGCGAGAGATTTAATGGAGGATTAACTCTAATGAGTGTTTCTGCAACTTAGTGTTAGGCAGGTAGACGTAACTGACAATTTGCACGTAGCTCTCAACCGAAAAAAGATTGTTCTGTAAAATCATGTCGATGTTAGTTACGTCGTTTAGTAAGGCTAGCGACGATTTGTGTATTGAAAATTGCTGCTCATAACAGAAAACAAAGTGGGGAAACCTACTTTAATAATTTAAAGTAACGAGAAAGATAAAATATCAAAACCACATCACGAGTCCTTCCAAAAAGGAGAACTTTTATAAACGATACAATGCTTATTTCAAATTCTGTAAGTAAGTAGATTACTGAAGTCCTTTAATCAAAAGTTAGCAAGGTAATTTATAAAGCATGACTAACTAGAATGAGAAACTTAGTTTAAACTTAAACACAATATTCTTAGTCTAAGACTTACCTAAAACTGGACGAAACGAAGAAAATTAAACTTGTTAGCAACGTGACAGGTAACTTTTTAATTTGCTTAACAAAATTGTCATATTTTCCTTTGAGTCTTTCTTAATGAAATAAGAGGAAGATGAGAACAGAGGGGTAGAGACTGGAATTTTTATCAGCATTTTAAAATTCAAGGCGGATGAAAACTTGTGCAGTTTTCAAGCGAGAAATTTGCTTACAGTACACGGCCAAGCCTCCAGAGGCGTTATATTTGTGATGGCTAACTCAATAATACCGAAAATCTTTTGAAGTTGTCGGCTTCGAATGAAACAATGGAAAAGCCCTTTGCGACTCCTTTAGTACGTCTAGTAATTAACAAGTCTCAGATTTATTACGAGTTGAATTAGCTTTCAGCGTTTCATATCATAATCTGAAAGCGTTTTATTGTCGTGAGAGAGACGGTATTTCGTTCGACGTCGGCATTAATTAATTACACGTAACATTGCTTAACGACAATTTGGAAGTAACTCTTTAGGGACTACCTTTGTGTTATAAAGGCGTAAATTTTACAAGACACTGATTCTGGTTTATTACTTTGGGAATTTTGTGCTATCCGTAGATTATATTTTGTCTTTAATACCTATATTTCGATCACGATAGCTCCGTGATTTTGACAGATCGTTTTAGAGCGATTATTTTACTATCTGAAAATGTTTGACCCGTAAAACCTTTAATTTTATGATAAATCTTGTGCATTTTTGTGTATTATAAAATGTTGACTACGCAAACAGGATTAAAAACTAAAATAAAATCTCTAAAACCGCCTGTCAAAATCACGGAGCACGCATCGTGGACGAACTATACCAAATTTCGTGATGTGATTTTGGATTTTATAATTTTAATTCGTACAAACTTGTATCCGCGACTCTGGCTGCGATAATCTATCACGCCATACTATCCTCTCATCATTGTGATAAAAGTATTGCAGACCATAATTATGCTATCGAAAAGTATAAACCGCATCAAAATCGATCTACCCGTTTTTCTGTAATGCTCGAACAAACAAAATTTTTCTTTCGATCTTTTCTTCTTCAATTTACATCACATTAACAGTTTTATCATAATAAAGATAATGTTTGACTTTCGTATGATCTAAGTCAAAAAGGAGATTTTAATTAAAAACTCAACATTTTAAACGAATATTCTAGGATAGGAACAAAAAATAAGGCCAACGAATAAAGCCTCAATCCTTTGCGCAATATGTTAAAAATAGCCGTCATTGTCCAACTGCCGTGTTCCACTACAGTTCCCAGTAATTGTTCCAGTGACAAAATGTGCTATCCCCAAAACTCGAGAGAACTGCTGGCCATAAAAGTCACATGTTCACTCGGGGCTTATTACCGCCATAACAATTTAAGGAAGCCGAAAGGGTGGCACGGAATTTCGACGAAAACTTTTGTTTGCTTCTCAGTCACCCGAATTGTTTTATAAACAATGTTTACAGCAGTAACTTTATGGTCCACTTGTTTTATCTCAGTTTACATTGCGACACTATTGTTAGTCCAACTTTTTGTTTGGACAATTTGTGATGTAAATAATACATTACGATTACCCAAAAGGTTTCGCTTGTTGTTCGAGGTTCGTTATTGTTACTTTTGCTTTCGTTTTACAAATTTTATAAAAATTGGAGTTGTTTTCACTTTTATGAGTTTGTACCCAGAAATTTTGTTGACAAGCAAAACAAATATTTGAAAGTGAAATCTGTCTGACTCATAATTTTGGGAACAATAGAAAAGTAGCCTCTTTAACAACCGTATTTTCTGTAACAAAGCAATATCTTTTATTAGTGTAATTGTTACAAGATTATGTTGTCTGAGTAGGTATTCCTTTGTCGGTAGTTATTATTTGTATTCTGTTGACATTTTGAACATTCAACAATACAAATACCAAAAATCATGTACCAGGATCTCAGAAGTTGGAAGAGCACCGCACATCGTGACTGACTTTTGCCCTGAATATTTTACTTGGTGTGCCTGCCGGCGCCATCTCACCATATGAGAGACTCGTGTCTAAAATCGCATGCATTGTCAGGAACATTGACTAAAAGATGTGAATGTAAATTCCATATATCATACAAAAGCCAATGGTTTTTTTCTTTTCGCCCATTTTCTTAACGCGGCCATCAATCAAACTTGAATATTTTAGTTCAGAATAAAGATACAAACTTACAAATATCTCGAAACTCAGTCCGGACGGAGATATGAAGGCTCGAAGTAAACTTAATACATACATTTTTAACTTCAAGCCTTTATATCTCCGTTCGAACTGAGTTTAGAGATATACATTTCAGAACAAGTTTTGTTTGTAAGTTTATTCTGAACTAAAATATTCAAGTTTGTTTGAAGGCCGCGCCAAAAATAACGGCGAAAAATAAGGCGCCAACCTTCCATACAAAACCCGCACTGTCTTTTTCGTATTATTTTGTATATTTAATCTGAGTAGGTATTGCATGTACACATGGCGATACACAACCAACATAAGCTGGCCGCGCGGATGTTTCATAACGTAAAACGTCGCGCGGCCAGCTTAATTTGGTTTTGCGTAGCTTAATGTGTCGCCGTGTCAGTCATTTGGTATGCTCGTATTTTGTACAGATTCCAACTTTATAATTATGCTGACAGTTATTTAAGAGGATGGTCAGACCATCAAACTAAACAACTTTCTCTATGAGACCAACGCAGAAATTTCGAAAAAAAATCAGCTGTCCCACATACACTTTGGTTCGAGTAGAATTGCAGTTTTGTATGGAACAGTTGATTTTTTTCGCAAATTTGATGTTGGTCCCATAGAGAAAGTTGTTCAGTTTGATGGTCTGATCATGTCCTTAAAAAACCGCCATATTAAGAAGGAACCTAATACCTATAATGGGTGAAATTGATATCATTAGCATCCTTGTGAACTAAGAGTCTACCCATCAAACTGAACAACTTTTACTATGGAAGCAAACCGATCGGAGCAAAAAAATATCAGCTGTACAATACCTACTCGGCTCAAATGTATGCAACGGCTGACTTTATCAATAATGATATCAATTTCACCCTTTAGAAGTAGTATATATTTCAATTAAAAATTTATTACGAAACAAACTGCGGCGCAACCTATAGCGTAAAAGGGTAGTTAGAGCTTTTTCAGTTCTCATGATTTAGATGCCGGAGCACTATTCACTTATTCACCCAAAGATATAAATTTGTTCTCTTTCCACATAATTAAAAAGTCTGTAATAATCATAGGTGCCTTGAAAAGTGACAGGTGCTCATCGATTGGCGAAGATAATGGAACCTTACCATAGACAAAGGACGCCACAGACAGTAAATTGACAATGTATGTGATATTGCAACGGCCGGTTGCTTATTTTATAATTATCAGGCAAATACCTATAATATAAGAGCTTAGGTCGACTTATTAAATAGAAAGAGTTCTCTCACGATAAATTTTCCCATAGTTTCAAAATTCATAAAACTCATCAGAAATCCAATTCCACATTAATCTCAATCTGCTTTATACCTAATTAGTAGTAGAACACACGAAATCATAACGAAACCGCCGAGGCGGCATTTTAAATCGTTTAATAAAAATTCACTACATTTAATAAACACTAATGAAGGGCCCATTTCAAAACATTTACCCGGTCCCAAGCTCCGGTTCTTAATTTACAAATTACGGTCATATCGTTGGTCGGCTTACGTCTTATCTGCTTGTTAACGTTATTGATACCGAACGTCTAATCCCGTCCCAATAAACTTTAAATACTGCCTTATAAAGTTCATCCTTCATAAACTGTTATTTTAAATGTGAAAATTATAATGTTGCAACTCTCCGCAGTCCAGCTGCCTTACAATGTCGAGGTATTCCCTACCTAAATTATACGATGTCTACATTGTTAACTATGGCCGGCGTCGGAATGGAGGCCAAACGTACGGTTAAAAAATCTTGATACTGTCCGTGCTTGCCCTTGTAAATTAAGGGTTCGCTGAGCGCAAAGTGGGGGCCAATTAAGGAATTTATAGTTGAAATGTGCTATAAAACTATAAATAATACAATGGGTTTCAAGTTCAACATTACTCTTATAATTACGCTACGGTTTTAAAGCTTATTAAAAGTGGATTTATGAGTTACAATAGTTTTTTCAGTTGCTAAGATTTTGTGTCCTTATAACTAGCGTACACGTGACAGGAATCTGAATTAATTTAGTCTTTAAGTACCATTAAAGCATAGCATATGCTCACGACTAAATTCCCCGAGGGGGTAGTCAGAGATTTTCTGAAACCTCAGAACATCCACGATTCACCAGTAGTACCGAAACTCTGTCTAGTGTGACGGGGGGTGAGCCGGTCGCCACATAATGGACAATGGGTACAATACATGCCTCGAAATTGAAGCAAACAGGTTTCCTCTCGATTCCTTCACCGAAAAGCCTGTGGTGTTACAAATTGTACATAAATTCCGAAAAACTCATTGGTACGAGTCTGCTTGGACGGGGAGCGAACCATCGCCTCCTGCACGGCAGGCAAGGTTACTCGCCACTGGACCACCACAGCTTTTAAATCCATTATTAAATAGTTTCGAATTAGTGCCTAGGTAATACAAATAGTACCTCTTAACTATTTAATTATGAGTTGTTGAGTAGCGACTGCGTACGGAAAGCGCAGCGTGGGTAGGTAGACAAAGTGGACCCAAGACCTGGTGAAGGCGGCGGGAACCCGTTGGATGAGGGCAGCGCAGGACCGGTCGTTGTGACAATCCTTGGGGTAGCCCTATGTATAGCAGTGGACGTCTATAGGCTACTATGACGATGCTGATGGTACTATTTAATGACACTAAAAGAATCCATATTCCTGTCATGTGTACGCTAGCTATACGGATACAATATTTTATAACACTTATACCGATCTGTTTATTTGGGATAAAATTACCCACAGAAAAAGAGATGAGAGAAAAATGGCATAGCTATCCAATATGTGCAGAAGAATTCATAAATAAGCTGGTTAATAGAAAGAGCAGCTTTAAAGCACACGACATTGTGTCTTTGCCAAGCTACTTGCCGCCATTAGATAACCATCTCATTTATATCTCGGACAATCAAGACGACAAGCCATGGCAATCGACCCCAGATTGTTAAACTAAAGCGGTAGACTGTTTACAGCAGGGCAAAAACATAAATCTCTCTAATTTATATCCGAAAACATAATAAGAGGAAAATGTTATTCACAGCACTATAAGGTAGTATGTCCGGTCGCACCATGGTCCATGTAATTTATAGCTAAGACTTCCAACATCAAGCGTCTATAAAAGTAAATAAAGCTCATGAAATAGCTATAAATCGCCTTACAATGAAAGGCGATACATACAGTATGTGGTAAAAGGCGAGCTTTTGGTGAGATACTGGAACATTCAGACACCATGAGTTGAGTTATGTGTTGTTCCAACGGACTAGTCGGTGCTAATGTTTCATATATTATGGCGAGAACTGATTTGTGGTCGGAGCATATTTTTAAAGTGTAGAAACATGCACAGCACACGTCGTGCTGTATTCTGTGAAGCGGACAGCATTGCCGCTATTTATTTTGCTTCAGTACAAAGAGTCGACCAACAACATGGCCTCATTTTGAAGAATTTGATAGACGTCCATTAAAAATCCTTGGTCACGCATCACTCATAATTGTAGTTTATTTCCAAATTGATTAAACTGTCCGTTTTAATGGTACCTTGTATGATTGTTATCGTATTATTTACTAAATTATGTCCTAATATATTCATCGTAATCATCATCCTCATCTCAGCTGACAGACGTCCACTGCAGGACATAGGCGTCCCCCAAGGATCGCCACAACGACCAGTCATATATTGGTCTAATTAAAGATGTATGCTACTTCATCTCAATAGTTTTCCCTGACACAATTTATAATTTAATTAAATATAACAAGATTATTTCCAACCTATCGAGTAAAAATGTCACCTAAAAACAAGAACCTGTATTGGACAAGTTTCATCGATTATTACCAAGTCATTACATCGATGCGGCGACAGCACCCAAAAACAAAATTACCTTAACGTTGTGTTTAAAACCGATTTTTAAATTATTCAACACTTCCTGATCGTTCAGAAATCACACCTTTAGAGTTCAAATTAAGAGTCTCGTTTCCCTGACTTGACCGCGGGAAGGAATGACTAACAGCCGCTAACAAGGTATCATTATAAGGATGTCGACCTTGCAAGCTGTATGTCGATGTTTTTTGCCCATTGTTTTTATTACATGCTTAGAGTTTATTGCTTACTTTTTGTGCAAGATTCTCTGACTTAGATCATTAATTTCTTTTATAATTGAGACATATCGTAAAAACTAGGCACGTACTTACTCTTATTCGTGCTTTACTTTATCTATCAAAGTTTATACTTCATCTTTTTTTTCCTTTTGTGTTATATTTGGGGAGTACACTTAATAAGTAAAGCAATACATAACTATATCTTCATATACCTCTACCTATATACTACAGAAGTGATTTGGTGTGTCATGAGCCCACACAAAGGTATCAGTATCATAATTTCATATAGGTTCCTTCTAAACATACTGGCGGTTTTTAAGGAGATGATCAGACCATCAAACTAAACTTGTACCATTTCTATGAAGCCATTATCCAAATAGTGAGAATAAAATTGATGTTTCATACATTTGGGCCGATTCAGTTTGTAGTTTTGTACGTCGCGTTTTTTTTCGCGATTTCGGTCTTGGTCCAATAGAGATAGTTGTTGTTCGTTTAATCGTCCCCTTAAAAACCGTCAGCATATAATTAGGAAGGAGGTATATGAAATTTTATCAGCCTTTTCTTGTTTTATTACGTTACACGTATTACCGGCTTTAACTAATTATTATAAGGACTAGCCTTGCGGTAGCATTTCCCCTCTGCCACGGTATAAGCACGATTGATCTTGTGCGTTTACATTCAATTTTACACCCTATCACTAAGCGAGACAGCCTATTATTACGAAATAATAACTTCGAACTTAGAACGTTTGGGGTTCACACAAGACTACTTTTCATGATTTTTAACATTCATAATTAGAATCTAATGTTATGGGGAGTAAAATCCAAAGTTGTGGATTTCATGTTACCTCGCCCCCCAGCAAAAAGTGGTAGAAATGTTTGTTAGTAGAATTACACGCGTAACCAGTCCACATATAAATAGTCAAAGATTACCGGCCTACAAGGCTAGGAGCGTTTGTACTGTAGATTTGTCATCCGTATTGTAGATTTTCTTTTAAAGTTATCGATATCGATAAAACTAACCCCCCATCTCAACTAGTGTTTGGGCAGGTGGCGAAACACACAGACAAAAGGCTGTTCGTATCATTATGTTGTCTTGTTACCGCCGCTTGCGCATCCCGACTGAGGCGCGATATAATTCAAAATGCGTAATTGCTTTACTAGACTGCCTACTAGCTTTTGCCGGTGGATTTACTCTTGGAGAAAACTGTATTTTTTTAATTTTGGGACTTTGTTTCTAGTATTTTATGTTATATATTTTATCTAAAAATAATTTTACTATTTATTATACAGTAAAACACCCTAGTAATACTTACGGGGGTGGTTTAGACCATCAAACTGAACAACTTTCAGACTGAACTGAACTTTGAGAAAGAATAAAAAAAATCTGCTGTCCCATACATTTTGGTCGAGTCGGTTCTGCATCTTTGTATGGAACAACACATTTTATAATTTTTTCTTGGTGTTGGCTCCATAGTGAAAGTTGTTCAGTTTTATGGTCTGAACCACCACCTTAAGTAATACCTACTAGGGTATTTTGTTATACCCTGTATTGTACATACCTATAATATCTATATAATTTTACTTTGCTACAAAAACATTCTTAAACAGAAAGATGGTAGTTGTAGCAATGTTTCTGACTATTCCGGATTACGGTCATGAGTTTATGTAATTTTTTAGTTTTATTCAAGGTTTCTGGTGGTAATTTCCGATATTTACTAAATGTTTAATGAAAGTAAACGTGATCTGTACATACACTACCTAAATAAAATTCTTGATAAGTTCTTGAATTACGCTGCCTATTTGTGTCAATGATTTACAAACAAACAGACAATATTTTTCTTCTACTATATTAGTAGAGATTATATTTGCTTACCACAAAAATCTCCCAGGCTCATGTCGAGAGAGTTTCCATTGCAATTTTACGTTTACATTAAATTTTCATACATATACTCACGGTCCTAATCCTATTTACAGTGGTCAGAAACCCTGCCACAATTAACAATAACCCTTTTAAGCTTGTATTTAAGTCATTTATTCGTTTTGAAACACATAAAGGAGTTAGAAGATTTATTTGGTGTGAAAGTATTTATGGTCAACCGCCAATATGACGTTTTTCCAAATTCGCTGTCGCTCTTTAAAACTTTTAGACTCGGCGCGCAAACGAACTGGTGGCCAACGACAAGCAGTTCACATGCCGTTCACAAGCAGTTCATTGACGGCCCGATAGCACAGTCGATAGTGAACCTGCCTGCTGTGCCGAGGGTCGCGGGTTCGAATCCCGTAAGGGACAAATATTTGTATGATGAATAATGAATATTTGTACCCGAGTCATGGTTGTTTCTATCTATATATATATTCTATATCGTTGTCTAGTCATCATAACACAAGTCCAGGCTAGATTCTGGTACTTTAAATGTGACTAGATAATTTGTGTGACAATGTCCAAGATATTTATTTATTTATTTATTTATGCTTTTTCATACATTTTGTACCGTGGCCGTTGGCCACCGCTTGTCCGCGACCGCCCAACCACCGCACTGGTGTGGCTGCGGCCGGTAGCTCTAGAAATCGCTAGAAGACACTGACGCCATCACAAAATATAATAAGTCAAATATTTATCAGGATATCGATCATAAAAATCTATTGTCTTCAAAACCGGCGACGCTACGATAAAATGACCTACTATACAAGGTGTTAGGGTAAACAGTAGCATTACTTTAAGGGATCATTATACCTATAATACTGATCAACATTCCCTAAAAAACCTATCGGAAATTCGCAAAAAAAAAATGTTTGCGAATTTCCTATTTCGAGTTTTAAATTAGTATTTAATTAGTATAGAAAGTCCAAAAATTATTTTGCGAACTTCCTACTGGTTTTTAGGGAAAGTTGTTGAGTATCATGGATACAATGACCACTTAAAGTCATGCAACTGTTTACTGTTTACACCCTGTATTTTTAATCACCACAGGTTCGATATAAATAGGTTTCAGAGTACGATGTCACTTTTGTAAAAAATCAAGATGGCTCAAAGGACTAGTAATCTAATGGCCTTTTAACTAATCTTCAAAACCTTTTGATAGTATTATGTTGTTTTTAGACATGGTTGCTTAGCTTTAGCCACTTACCAAACAACGCTATCGTAGTAAAGTCAAAGAATTCAATTGGATTTAGTTTCTCAGAAAAGTAAAGAGCTTTGATACGTTATTATTTGATTTAGCTTTCATATTTTGTCTTAAGGCATACTCACAATAGCATTAAGATAAGAACAATGAGTTTTCAAAAACATTACAGTAAGAGAAGTTTATTCCGAATGCGTAAATGCACGCTGCATACAAACGAAGTCTAGTGAAATTTTCAATACTAACCAATTAAACTCAATGACATTTTGCATAAACAATCTAGGAACAAATCTATATGCTTGTATCGTGTCCGATTTTCGTTATAATATACAGTTTCAATGCTAGGATTAATTTAAGATTTGTATGGAAATCTTTGAGGCACTGTAACTTTAAAACTGTAAATTTTAAAGAAAATCTGGCACGATACAAGCATAGAGATTTGTTTCTAGATTGTTTCTGCAATTTCATTGAGTTTAATCGGTTAGTATTGAAAATATCCCCAGACTTCGTTTGTATGGAGCGCGCCAACAGTAATATACCCTTAACGAATTTTTTGCGTTCGGAGACATCTCTCTATCCTACACCGACCGCAAATATATATTTTAAAGCAGCTCTTGTAAATTTCAAAATATTCCGATTACAGATAATTTTAGTTTTTTATTTTGATTTTTCAGTAAATATTCAAGTCATTAGCAACCTTTTAAAATTTAATAACTATTTTGAATAAGGTCTGAAATTCTATGTACGTTTAAAAGGTTTTTTTAATATATAAAATTCTAATATTCAGAACATCAACCAAAGGTAAAATTACTTACGAGATGAAAATATTTGTAAAAAATTTGAATCAAACGATTTCTTTGAGCTAAGAGCCCTATGATAAATAGCAAGCATTTGAAATGTTATTGCTTAAAGTACTCTTAAACTAATTATTACAACTAAAACTTATGATTTAAACTGATTACAAAAAAACACAAATTAATGGGAAAGAAAAAAAAAACAGAGCTTTCATTTCGATGAACTCATCAAAGCAGAACATTTAGAGATTATCACATTAGCGTGCCTAGTCGATAATTACCGTCCGCGACTTATTCGACACAAGATAACCCAGAACAAAACCCTTATTATAAACGTTATATAAATTAAAATCCCTTGGTTTATGGGCCTTGAAATTTTGAAACGAACTTTAAGTCTATGGGCGTTCACATATACATCATTTGTGTTTAAGATGTTACGTGGAATTACACAGAGCAAGTTCAAGTTAATAGTCTTGAACTGTTAATTTTTGAGATCTGTTATCCGTAATGGATGTTCGTGAGATTTCTTTTACCACAGTCATGTGTTTACTTTCGTGATAACACGATCGCGGGATCTAAGGTACAGTCAGATGAATGGCAGTAACTTTTTGTAAGAAACTTGCTTATGTCCGGGACTTCGGATACGATGACTGATGATATAAATATAGAGTCCTTTTAATATGCTGACACTTTTTAAGGGGATGATCAGACCGTCAATCTGAAAAACTTTCTCTATGGCACCAACATCGACATCAACAGCGAAAAAAATCTGCTGTTCCATACAAAACTGCAAACCAACGCGAGCTGAATGTATGGGACAGACCAATATCTAAATTGCTAAGAAAGGAGTTGTTCCGGAGAAAAGATCCATAGCTACTCGATCCAAATATATGGAACAATTGCTTTTTTTTTTAATTTTAATGTTGGTACTATAATGAAAGTTGTTCAGTTTGTTGGTCTGAAATACCCCCTTAAGTATGTAGGGATGGTTAAGTTTACACAAGATGATTTTTAATACGAGTAACATAAAAAACATAAAATGTACTCGTACTTAACCGTTTTTTTAAGACTTTGTCCGCGTGAAATTAGAATATCGATAAATAATTTCATAGTGCACCTCTACATCCTCCGAAGAATATACAGGGTGTCAACTTAAATGCGTTATATAGTTTATAGGGTGTGTTATTTTTATTATTTTTCTCGATTTCGACCTTGGCTCCATAGTGAAAGTTGTTCAGTTTAATGGTCTGAAGCGCCCCGTTTGATATGTAAAGCAATTAATTTTGGACGGTTAAAGATGTGTGTTGTCAGTCAGTCAGTCAGTCACGGAACTGTTTTATAAATATATAGGGTCCTTCTTAATATACTGACACTTTTTTAAGGGGATGATCAGACCATCAAACTGAACAACTTTCTCTATGGGATCAATGTTGAAATCGCGAAAAAAAAAATCTGCTGTTCCTACTAAACTGAAATCTTCCTCGACCCAATTATATGGGACAGCAGATTTTTTTTTCGAGATTTCGACAGTGGTACCATAGAGAAAGTTGTTCAGTGTGATGGTCTGATGATCCTCTTAAAAAACTGTCAGCATATTAAGTTGGACCCTGTATATGAATTCAAGGGAATACCCTTGAATACAGTTGAATGCAACTGTACCCTTGGGTACTTTACATTACTTTAAGTGGTGGTTGTACTCATGATACTCGTACTGAACAACTTTCCCTAAGAACTCTATAGGAAATACACACAAAAAAAAATTATTTCCATACTAAACGCAATCTGCTGATCAAGTGTTCGTACTAAAAGATGACAAAAAAATAGAAATAGGAAGTACTAAGTTTTATAACCGTCAATTATTCCGAATGATTTAGTATAGTCTAACTATTTATAACTTTTTCATGCAATTTTTGTAAATCTACTACCATCTCATAATGTTTTAATTATATGCCTAAAAATTCAACAGAATTCGAACCATGTTAAACAAACCTCTGCATGTAATACCTGTTAGATAATAAACTTGTTTATTGTGCTTATAATAAAGTTAATTATTGTAACACGTTCCGTACAGTCTCGCACGAGGACATTCTATGTTACTTATTATCATAAATTATACAATGTGGGCGTGGCTTTAATATCTCTCTGTCTAATTGTATAGTCAAAGTTTAGGTGTTTCGTTTTATTCAAAGAGATTATACCTAATAGAGTGTGCCATACCAATTGTAAAGTGTCCACTTTTTTTGACGTTTAGGTTTGAGTGTATGGTGTCAAGTACTATGGACAAAAGGTACCAAGTGACATAATGGCCTTATGTTTACGGTCACTTTTCACACACACTAGCTCAAAAAAAAAGGGACAGCCGCATAAACAAATATCTATAGTTCCATCTCCTTCTACTATTAAAGGTACGTCACAAGACAAAAGAGACTAACTACAATCGTAAATTTATGCGGACTCTATGGAGATCCTTCCTCTGAGGTTTTATTACAATTTTTATTTGAGTTCCAAACATTATTATGTTTGTTTTAAAGAATAAATGTTAGATGACAATTATACTGATTAATCAACCTGAATTTTCGTTTTATGAAACCTTTACTGAATTATACAGGGTCTTTCTTAATATGCTGACACTTTTTAAGGGGATGATCAGACCATCAAACTGAACAACTTTCTATTTAGGACCAACATTGAAATCACGAAAAAAAGTCTGCTCTTCCATACAAAATTGCAAACCTACTAGAGCCAAATGTATGGGACAGCTGATATTTTTTTCGCGATTTCGATGTTGGTCCCATAGAGGAAGTTGTTCAGTTTGACGGTCTGATCATCCCCTTAAGAAAGTGTCAGCATATTAAGAAGGACCCTGTATACTTTTTAACTACCTAAGGTAACATAGCTCAGTTGCTGGTGAATCGATCTGTTGAAACGAGGTCGTGGGTTCAAATTCAGAGTCATGGATGTTTGTATCTTTATACTTATAATTTTGTGTTATACACGGTGTAACAAAACACTCTAGTAATAATTAAGGGGTTGCTTCAGACCATCAAACAGAACAACTTTCACTATGGAGCCAACATCGAGAAAAAATAAAAAAATCTGATGTCACATACAAAACTGCAGTACCGGCTCGACTCAAATGTATGGAACAGTTGATTTTATTAAAATATTTTCTCGGTTTTGGCTCCATACCGAAAGTTGTTCAGTTTGATGATTTGAAGCACCCCCTAAGTATTACTAGGGTATTTTGTTACACCCTGTATATCGTTGTCTAGTCAAAATAATATTATTCCGGGCTAGATTTTGGTAGGTACTGATAATCTGTGTGAGAATGTCCAAGATATTTATAAATTATTCTTAAAAATATGTCATGTAGTTTTAAAAACTAATCAAGGGCGAGTCAATTACAATAATTGTACGTGTTATAGAAAACAATCCTAAAAATATTTTTTTTTGCTATAATTTCAAAAGGGTTGTTAAATTTTTATTCTGGATTTTTAACGTCTAGTATACTAATAACTTAAGTGTATATCTACACCTTAACTTTTCCATAACACAGACGTATGGGAGAACGTAATTAAGAGAAAGTACTGTAGCTTGTTAGAATTATTATGGGGAGTGTAATCATGGACTTTATTAATTACTATGAGCTCTCGATTCTAGATTGTAAACTCACTCTATTCTCGACTATGACCAAGAAAGTATCTCTTACTCTAATCATAGTTCTAACTACAATTGATGACATACTACTCTACTGCATTAACCATTTTCACGTTCATTAATTTTATTGTAAATGACAAAAAACTTTTGTATATAATTAAACAGCGTATTTGATTTGTTACTGTTTAGTTATTCCTAAACCTTTTTAAATTTTCTGATTCACACTAAAACTGACGCGGCCGATTTATCAGAAAAATACATTTTTCATTCTTTTGAAATTTCAAAAAACTAGCTTCATTATATATACAATGTACATGGCGACACATTAACCTACACAAAACCAAAATAAGCTGGCCACGCGACGTTATACGCTATGCCACCTACGCGCGGCCAGCTTTATATTGGTTGTGTATGGCTTGATGTGTCGCCGTGTGTTCATGATAAATTCCTTCCTAATATGCTGACACTTTTTTAAGAGGATGAACAGACCATCAAAATGAACGTTTGACGTTTGAATTTGACGTTTAATAAGTGTGCTGTAAGCTCCTATATTGAATAAAATTATATTGAATTGAATTGAATTGAATTGAACATTCTCTATGGGACCAATGTCGAAATAGCTAACATAAAATCAGCTGTTCCATACTAAACTGAAATCTTACTCGACCCAATTGTATCGGACAGCTGATTTCTTTTTCGCGATTTCGACATTAGTCTCATAGAGAAAGTTGTTCAGTTCGATGGTCTGATCATCCTCTTAAAAAACTGTCAGCGTATTAAGTTGGACCCAGTATTATCATTATTATCTAAACACATAATATATTAAAAATGAACTTTTAAAATCATGTCTAGGTACTAATCAATTTTGGAGAAATCTTTTTCAGGTTTTGCTGTCATTTGTTAACTTTGCATGAAGGGCGAGTTTATCCCTGTGTATTTTCTCACTCACTATATCGTCAACGTAAACCAATGGTAGTGTTCATTAATAAGTTTACTCTCGCGTTCTGAGTCGGTATTATGAATTGCTTTCGAGTATGTTTAATTTAGTTAGTAGTATTACGTGAGATTAGGCCTGTTTTGTATACGTAGAACAACATTAGATTATTCTTTGCCTAAGCCAAGAAGCCCTTGAGAAAGATTCTAAATTTTTCAGTGTGTAAAGTCGGCCAAGAAATTGTTTGAATATTTGAAAATATAATTTCGTTGACGCGACATGGAATTATAAGGACTATTTTGGACTAATCTTAAAATTGTAACTCCATATCATAGCGTTGATGATTTTGCCAATATGTAGTACGTTGTACGATTCTAAATATTTGGTGCCCTCAAGGATTTTTTTAGGCACAAAAACACACACTTGAACCATAAAATGGTGGACTCCCGTGGCAAGCCGGAGAGCACGCGTCCGCTCAGTAACGGATCCGACAACACGTTTCCCTCTTCTATGTTGTTCTAAAATTATAATGTTAACCTTATCAACGATATTAAGGATGTTTTTTCACAAGTGATCAACCACTTTATACCACTTACTACTTATACAGGGTGTTAAGGTAAACAGTTGCATTATTTTAAGGGGTGATTGTACCCATGATACTAAACAACTTTCCCTAAGAAACTTATAGGAAATTCGCAAATTTTTTCACCAGGTCGAACAGCTGATTTTTAGTAAGGGAAGTCCAAATTTTTTTTTGGAAATTTCCTATAGGATTCTTAGGGTAAGTTCTATATCATGGGTACAATCACCTCTTAAAGTAATGCAACTGTTTACTTACCCTGACACCCTGTATACCCACTACTTTATACCACTTATAAAAATAATAACATTATGATTATGGTAATTAACTTGTTTCTTACATTTATCATTGAGTAGGTGGGATACCTTAGACTATGTATAAGGTGAGATACACACTAACGTTACATTTATTGACTACTAGTTGCGCCCGCGACTTCATCCGCATAGACCACATTAATAGTAGTAGCAGAAAAACTTTTGATGTGTGAACCTATTGCGAAGAAATCTACATTACAGAAGTGAAAAAAAATCATACGGCATTACTTTTCACTCGTAGTAAGTACATGAAAAGCAGATCCATTGTTCGGCAACGATATGCAAGAGCGTCACCTATTTTTTGTATTTTAAATTTAATCAAAGGGTATATCCTTAATTTTTACGGTTCTTACCCAAAGAGTGTCTATGAAACGCTATTGCTAAGTCCATTATAAATATTTTCTGTAAACAGACACGACAAGATTACAATTTTATTATATGTATGTATAAATAGATACGATTAGTATAAAATAATTGGGTCTGGCAGATCTCAACGTTGTTTATAACCCAATCATCTATCTATAACATTATGTAAAAACGAATTGGCGTTGTAACAACATATATATCAATCACATTTTGAGTCATCATTCTTAATTTGGATTGAATGTGTGTAAAAAATTCAATCATTCTAATGATGGCTGCGGTATTACGATCGTTTGAATATGCTGATTGGTTTCCTTATAAGGATTCAGTTCGGTTATTAACATTTATTTCTAATTTGATTTGGAAAGTAATAATTTTTACGTTTATTGGTCGTTTAATTTGTTTAGTAGGCCTCTGCAGCAATTTTTTTTTAATCGACTCTTACTTTATGTTTAGACCTAATGCAAAATTCAAACCCAGAATATTTATTAAATATTTGGCTAAGTTGCAAGCCAATTTTACATTACATTAAATTACTTCGGCATCCGTCCATCTGAATCATTTTTTTTATTTATACAAAAGACATCAACGAACGTGCTTCATAACAATGTACCTAGATAGTATCCTTAGTAAATCAATACTACATGGTGTTAGGGTAAACAGTTGCACTACTTCTAGGGGTTATTTTACCCATGATACTGAACAACTTTCCCTAAGAAACCTATAGGGAATTCGCAAAAATTGTTTTCGACTTTTCATACAAATGTTTGACCAGCAGATTGAGTTTAGTAAGGAAGGACCACATTTTTTTTTTGCTAATTTCCTATCAGTTTATTAGAGAATGTTGTAAAGTATCATGGGTACAATTACCCCTTAAAGTAATGCAACCGTTTACCCTAACGCCCTGTATAGGATCTCTCTTAATAATGCGGACAGTTTTTTAAGGCGATGATCATACCATCAAACTGACCTATTTCCTCTATGGGATTAAAACCAAAATTGAAAAAAAAAGAAGATTAATTGTTCTCGTAACGTGGAAAATTCTATCGCAAGGCTGGTCCCTAGTTATATGGTCTAATGGTCGAGTAGGTTTGCAATTTTGTATGGAACGACAATTTTTTTTTCGTTAACTCCATTTTAGTCCCATAGAGAAAATTGTTCAGTTTGATGGTCTAATCATCCCTTTTAAAAATCGTCAGCATATTAAAAAAGGTCCTTTATAAAAACTCTACATAAAATAAGCCAAATAACTCTAGGCACTTAAACTTGTTACTGCAATGCAAAAAGCATTATCAAGTCAATGTTCCCAAACTTTATCTATTATTTTACGAAATCGTAGCAGTTTTTTACTCTATTTTATTACTTTCCAAGCCAATAACAATAAAATTACTAAGGTCTTTGGTTATCTACGTTTTACACGCTAATGTCAAACGAAAACTTTAGAATTGTTCACAAATTTATTTTAATTTTAATTTAAATGTTAATTAAATTTAAAACAGGTTTTCGGGGTAAACAATACTTACTGTTTTAAATATTATTGTACCGTATAATAGAACTTCTGTAGATGAACATAATGTTGACAATCGTTCGTATCGGTATTTGTAACGTGAACAAAATGAGCACAATCCTCCTGTATCCGTTACATGTAAATAAATAAAACTGGTCAAGTGCGAGTTGGGCTACTCGCGCACCGAGGGTTCCGTACCACAAAACAAAATAACAAAAAAAATTATTTGTTTTTTGTTCTGATTTTGATTCACACTTGTCCGGTTTTAATTGTTTGTTGTTATCTTGTAGGTTTTGTTCTATAATCACACCAAGTTTGACGCGTGTATGTGTTGCCGTTTTACGATAGAGCGAGAAGAAAAAACGTTGATAATAAGTAGTTACTTGTATGAGGACCCCCCTTAATTTTTTACGCTTTTATTATTTGTTAACAAATCCGCCATAATAACGCATATTTTTTGAAAATTTCAACTGTCTAGCTATTACGGTTTAAAAGTTACAGCCCTAAATAGGTAGGACGGACGGACAACGTAGGCCTAGTAATAGGGTCCCGTTTTCACACGGACGGAACCCTAAACAAATTTGTGCTCATTAAGGGGTTATTTATTTCCGTATTCAGTAATTTAATTCCTTTGTTTTGATATGAACGTGAGCTTGATTTTTTGTTTTGTGTTTCGTCGAAAATAAATGGCATTTTTATCAGTACGCGCACGGTTAATGCTCTCGTGGCAAATTAAGTGTTTTATTAATGTGTATTGTATGATAATATTTGATAAGTATATAAGATTAGCACCTAATTAATGTAACTTTTAATTAACTTCAAATGAAATTAGTATAGAGCCGATTGTCGGTGTCGTTGTGGAGCTTTGGTAAAATGTAGACAATTTGTAGGTATTAATTCGTATTTTCTTTAGTCGTTGTCAAGTCGGCTCAATTCGCGACTGGACGAGGTAAATAATTTTTTTTTGCTTCGTATCGACTCCATAAAATACTAATTGAATCCTATAGTACAGGGTCCTTTTTAATATGCTGACATTTTTTTAAGGGGATGATCAGACCATCAAACTGAACAACTTTCACTATGGGAACCACATCAAAATCACGAAAAAAAATCAGCTGTCCCATACATTTCGCTAAAGCAGGTTTGCAGTTTTGTATGGAGCAGTTGATTTTTTTTTCGTGATTTCGATGTCGTTCCTATAATGAAAGTTGTTCAGTTTGATGGTCTGATCATCCCCTTAAAAAAGTGCCAGCATATTAAGTTGGACCCTGTAGATACTCCACTGTAGGGAACAGTACTCACGAGTAAGAAGTACTTCACTTCACCTTCAGTACCTTTTAATTATGCAACGGTTTCACCACTTTCAAATTATTAATTCAACTTTATATTCCAACATTCATTCCTACTTTTTAATACAAACACGGGGATCGGACTTCTTTGTTTCAAGCCCTCATTTAGCGGCTCTCGCCCCGAGCTCACCGTCAACTCTATTAAGCAAAAAATTAAAGAACATAAAAAAGAAAATAAAAAAAGCAAATTAAAAGCCGAGACTAGCGTCGCAGCAATTCAAGCGCGTATAAAAGTGTTTAATTAAACTGTTGTTATTGATGGGGGTCCCCGCGAGATGGCGTTTAATCAACAGCTTTAGGTACTCGCATTTCTTTCAACTTTATTTTTAATTCGACTTAATTGCAAGAGTTACGACGCAGTCCGAGCGGAGGACCCGAACATTTTACGCTCCAAACCTTTATTGTAACAAAGCTACGGCAACTTCGATTTTAATTACTGAAATATATTGTGACAAAGTTATACGTATGTATTTATATATGTAAATTCTCACGACTATATTCCCCGAGGGGGTAGTCAGAGATGTTCTGAAATAAAGCATCCACGTTTCACCAGTAGTACCGAAACTCTGTCCAGTGTGACGGGGGTTGAGTCCGTCGCCACTTGTAATAGACAGTGGGTACAATACATGCCTCGAAATTGAAGCATGCAGGTTTCCTCTCGATTCCTTCACCGAAAAGCCTGTGGTGTTACAAATTGTACATAAATTCCGAAAAACTCATTGGTACGAGTCGGCTTGGACGGGGAGCGAACCATCGCCTCCTGCACGGCAGGCAAGGTTACTCGCCACTGGACCACCACAGCTTTTAAATCCATTATTAAATAGTTTCGAATTAGTGCCTAGGTAATACAAATAGTACCTCTTAACTATTTAATGATGAGTTCTTGAGCAGTCCGGAAAATTGAAGCATGCCGGTTTCCTCACGATGTTTTCCTTCACCGAAAAGCCAGTGGTGTTACAAATCGTACTTAAATTCCGAAAAACTCATTGGTACGAGTCGGCCTGGACGGGGATCGAACCAAAACATAAACAACACCAGTACCACACACATCGGGGACAAAGCTATACGTACCAAACAAGTTGTGTATAGTTATACATAGTACATTTCCGCAAAGACAATAGTTGCGCAAGAATGTAATTGAAATGTCTGCTTTAATTTGTAACTTAGTTAGACTTCGCGCCAAAGCGAACGTTAGAATGCGCCTTCATTAATTTAAATTATTTTGTAGGAGAATTGTAATTTGTAGCGACTTTTGTCTCAATTTGCACCTTTCGAAGTCAAATTCAAAGGAACTTTTGCCTTTATAAGAGAGTACAAGTTTACTTGTGTATTTACCTTTGTATCGAATGCGTTTGAAATACCTGTCTTCAGATCCATTTCTTTGATGAAGAACAAATATCCATTTATATTTTCAGTACACCTAATTGACTGTTCTATACCCGTAATATGCTAAAAGTTATCCGGCTACTGTCCCGTAGTCCATTTGGCGACAGACTCACCGAGCCCGTCACAGCGGATTTTGGACACACTAGAAATATCGAGTAGTGTTGACAGCTATTATAGTGGTATAGTATCTAGATATTAGTTATGACAACTATTTAATATATCAGACTTTACTAGGAAATAACAAACTTTATTAGAACATTTGTTGTTTTAATCTAATTCCGGTAGAAGTACCGAAAATCGACAACAAATCTAGTAAAAAAAGTCTCTCTCTCTTGTTCTGTGCGTAGTGGGCTCGGTGGCTAAATTGGTAAAAGCAATTCCCCAGTATGGAAGATTGCGGGTTCAAGTCTCGCCCGAGTCTTAATTTTTTAATATTTGCCAATCTGGTAAAGTCTGCTAAAATAAATATTGGCTATATAGTCTGCTAATATATATATATATATGTCGATATTATTTAAAAGTTGAACAGTTAACTGTAAATTTAATGTGATCTACTTATCAGTAATTACCCTTAACTCTTTTTAAATTGTTGATCCGCCTTTTGCAATTTTAAACGTTGCGATAATTAGCTTTGGCATGTGAATGATTGCAATTTCTGTTAATGTGAAATTATGAATCGACTTTTACGTACAATTAAACATTAACCAGTAATTACCGTATTTCAGTTTCCGATATTATGACAGATAACACCATTAAGTATCTGATGAAGGAAAACATTGTGAGGAAACCTACATGTTTCAATTTCGAGGCGTGCATTATATCTGTACCACTGTCTATCAATAGTGTCGAGACTCCTGACTAAATTTGTAATCTTTTTCTTTGTTTTTCTTTTTACCCGACTGCGCCAGAAGGGTTATGTTTTTCGAGCGTATGTATGCATGTTTGTATGTCTATTTCTTTTGCACGGCTTGATCGATTTTAACGTATGAGGTGTAATTAGATTCGTGAAAATTGTGAGAGTGACATAGGCTATATTATTTTAATATGACGTCGGCGAATTAAAAAGAGAGGAGAATGGAAACATTTTTTTTGTTAAAAATTACTATATGGGTATCAAATGAAAGCTAGTGCACAGACGCAGCTAGTTCCAAATATACATATATATATATTATAGAACTTTAATGTTACCTTTTCGAAACAAGACTAAAAATATGAAAAATCTAAATTATTAAGAAAAACCTAAAACCCATAAAAACCTATTAAGCATAAAAACCTATTAACTGAAAAAAGAAAAACAAGCTCTATAATCACTAATCAGCTAGAACAACTTTGTTTGAGCAAATATAATTTGAATGTTATTAGGTAGTTATTCTAGTCTGCTTGTACGAAGCGGGCATAGCTAGATTAGAATAAACCTGAAAATGATTTACTATAGAGCCAACATTTAAAAAAATCGAGAAAATCTGCTGTTTCATGCAAAACTCAAATGTATGTGACAGCAGTTTTTTTTACTTTCACTTCATAACTTAATTTTGTTATTGGAACACTGTCCACTTTCCTTAGCTCTTTTTGCAATACCTTAAAAGGTGGCTAAGATGTAAGTGCAATGTAACATTATTTAAGAACTTATATGTATACTTAGTGTGCAAAATAAATATTTGATTTGATTTTTGATTTGATAATGAAAGTTGTTCAGTTTGATGGTCAAAACCAACCCTTTGAATACTTTGGTATTTTGTTACATCTTGTATAACTTTTGGATGGCCTCTGAAATGTTAATATAACACCGTTCACATTGCGTCATATGAAAGACGTGTTGATCATTGTTGTATGACTACACATTTGTAAATCTCACCGCATCGTTCGAAATCCAAACGAAACCAATATCTCACATTTTGCGGTATTTAATGGGTTCTGGTACAGTCAGCGGCGAGTGCAAGCATTAAACAGGCACTGGTACAGCCCGACATTAATTTTGTAATTAAGTGAACGATAAAATCGATTGTTTAATTCGTTTGTGGCGGCGCGATGCGGAATTCTGATTATTGTTGTGCGTCAATCTTTTGAGTGTTCATTTCAATTAATTGAGAGCGTATCCATTTTATTTAATTGATCTTGGATTTGCAGATTTTTTAAATTTTATTTTTATATTACTGAGTTTTGCGCGCTTTCCTTTTCGTGGAATTCTGTCCCTGTAGTAAAATGCTACAGACTATAACTTACGTATAAAATTTACAACTTTCACTGGCTTTTAGGTGAAGGAAAACATCGTGAGGAAACCTGCATGATTCTATTTCGAGGCATGTATTGTACCCACTGTCCATTATAAGTGGCGACGGGCTCACTCCCCGTCACACTGGACAGAGTTTCGGTACTACTGGTGAAACGTGGATGTTCTGAGGTTTCAGAATATATCTGACTACTCCATCGGGGAATATAGTCGTGAGCATATGCATGCATTAAATTTACAATAATAGACCAGGTAAGTACATCATATCGGTATTGTTCACAAAGCAGTTACAAACCGGTTTGGTACATATGTTTCTCTATGGCTTCTAATAAGTTTGCTAGGTTTTTGTGGAATTCATCCTATAAAGCACAATCCATTAAGTAAGTCATACTTATTACTTAGATTGCAATCGAATTCTGTATTGCAATCAAGCATATACAGGGTGTAAGTGAGAGCCTAGCAAATACTGAAACGGTGAACTCAGAACATCAAACTGAAAAACTTTCACTATGGAGCCTACCTCAGGAAACGCGAAAAAAATCAGCTGTCCCATACAAAACCTACCCGACTCAAATGTATTTGACTGCAGATTTTTTTCGCGTTTCCTGAGGTAGGCTCCATAGTGAAAGTTGTTCAGTTTGATAGTCTGAGTTCACCGTTTCAGTATTTGCTAGACTGTCACTTACACCCTGTATATTGTATTAATCAAATATACGATGAATCAACTATCACATCAATATAGTACACTACTAATAATTATGCGCCGAAATTAGAAAGTTTTATTATCTGTGATTTGCACAATAATTCACATAATGATAGCCGAAAATAACATGCAAATGTCTACGAAACACGATCACGTATTAGTAAAATGTCCGACAAAATGTTTTACCGTCGATAAAATAGAAATTTAAACTAAAACAGACTTTATTGACGAACAAAATGAATGTTTAGACGATAGAATGAATTTTGGTTACGAGACAGCATTAAATTATGGTTAAGGTTAACACAATGTAATGACTATGTATGCACTTGCTCTCGCGACTGGTATGATACCCATAATAAACCTAAATCATACGCCGAAACAACAGTTAGAACATAATGCACGAATTCCCGAAACTATTATAATTACAGACCTTTTGATCTTGCCTTTCGTCGGACTAGTTCTTTGGCATACAAAATTATCGATTTTTTTTAACAATTTGTCATTGTAATATTGATAGACATTACATGCAAATTAAAACCCACAACTGTATCTTAATATGCTGATATGAAAGTTATTAAAAAAATGATCAGATCATTAAACTGAACAACTTGTTTTGTACCTACTTTTAATTCTTTATCTTTCAATTCAATTCAATTATACTTCAATTCAATATTATCTTTATTCAAATGTATGTTATATTTTTGGTGTGCAATAAAGTATAATTGAATTGAATTGAACAACATTATCTACGGGACCTCGAGAAAAAAAAACAATTGTACAACAATGTAGGTTTACAGTTTTGTATGGGCAGCTGATTTCTTTTTCTATGTTAATCCGATAGGGAAAGTTATTCAGGTAAATGCTCTGATCATCTCCTTAAAACTGCTGAAAACCTTGCACATTCCAAAAACTTTGGTGCAAAATGAATTCTTGTAAAAAAACATTCTTAAAAAAAAATTACGAACTCGGTTTTTTTTAATATTTGTGGTTTGAAGTCTAACATTAAATTTCTGACATAACAATATTAAGCAAACTTTAACAAGGTGTAACAATTTAATACCTATCAAAGTGTTTAAATCTAAGCTGATAATTCCTGAGAAACACAATATAACTATGTATACTCCAATACCTTAGTAGCTTCACATTGTAATAGACCTACATAGCTGAACCGTCCTTAAGCCTAATGCACACGTGTACAACGCCAACATGGCGGTGTAACGTTGCATAGCGTCAATAATTTAACGTCACCGACACTTGCATTGAAACCACAGTACAATTTAAGACCTATGCAATAAGGGAGCCAGTATTGTTAGGTACTCACGTTACACGCATTCATGCACTACGCTTAATCTAGTTTTAGTCCTTTGAAGTGTTAACTTGCTATTGGATTTCTATTTGAAAGACCTACCGCGATATTTATAGGGGTATTGCTTGTGTTATTTTGCGATGGAAATTTTTTCCTTTTAATAAAAGTGGGGGTTGCAGATTCGAACATTTTTGTACTCTATTGATATTGTTTTGATCCTGTATAATACTTATTTACAGGATCCAAATTAATTTGCTGACGGTTTTTTAAGCGGATGAACAGACCATCAAACCGAACAACTTTAAAGAAGGGGGCAACATTGAAATCGTGAAAAATAAAAATCAGTTTTTCCAAACAATTGGGTTTTGACGTTATCTATGAAAGAGCCTTTTTTCGTGATTTCAATATTGGTCCCATATAGTGCAAATTGTTGGCTGATGGTCTAAAGCACCATATATGTCATAAATGTATATAGATAGTTACAGAAACTCATCGTTAATAAAATATGTTTATTCTGCGGAATAAACGCTTGATAATTTTTTTATGTATGATCAATATAAGAAATTCGAATAGACGTGATACTCAAGATTTCATAATTTTAACATACACATCTATAAAACATCAACACACGACCGTAGTCTCTTTCGGAGTGGTCAGAAACCTCGCTTCAACAACCAAACACCTTTTAAGGTTGTTATTGTCGCAAGGTTTACTATGAGCATTTTATAAGGTTTTAGTGGAGTGGAGTGGGAGTCGTCAAGGTTAAAAGTACTTAGTCTATCACCCCTTAAAATACTTCATAAGAAACTTTATCGATTAGTTGCCCCTTATGACACCCACGGGAAGAACACAGGTGTTCCATTCTAAGCCAGAACCAGACGGTAACTAACTGTATTTAAAGCCAAAAAGACAGTCTAAAATAAACACTAAAGTAGTCCAAATTTTGAAGCTATTTCATCTGTAATAATAACCTTATTTAGATAAAACCCAAGAGTCCGACGCAAGCAAAGCGAAAAAGTTTTGCTCTTTCCAAGATAGTCATTAAGGTGGTTCGTAATGCCCTCTCGTTGGGTACGTTTGGAGCTCTCCAATCTCAACATAACTCCTAACGTAAGAGGATTGCCTCTCCATAAGGATATCGCAACAAATTGACTGTAATTTACTTTTTTCTTCTCACGAGCAGATCTGAATAGATCTCATGGTAACTTTGGATTCATAGTGCTCACGAGTGTGAGGCGCTCGTTCGAGATAGTGGCGAAAATTGCTTATTTGAACCCATTCGACTATTTTCCTTTGCTCGTTTTCACGCTTCGTCATTTTAGGAATAGAGAGCGGTTATATTTTCTTGGATTCCTGGTAGTTATGATAAAGTCTTGAGCGTTTTCAGACGAAAGTTTTATGTCTTGTTTGGATTTGTTAGGTGTTGTGAAGGGTGAATTTTAGGCTTTAGTAAATGTTATTTCTCTTCAGAAGTAAAGTAAACAAATAAGTGAAAAATGGTGAGCATGTGAGTGCCTGATAGAAGAGGAGCTATCTGGCTAAAGAACCCGTGTCAATGGCTTTATATGAACTCCACCTCATTGTACAGGGCTGCGTATCCAGCGTTCAACTAGCCCAAATGAACCCAGGAGTTAGCCCAAGAGATAACACGACAAGAAGACGTTTGTCTTCCATTTCGGTCAGTAGGTGGTAGGTTGTACAAACCATATGTTATGAAATATATTATGACAAGATCGCTTATTCATTTGGAAGTATAGCACCTACCGGCATTATTTTATTACCATTGTTTAGAGTATAGAAGCCATTACTCTGTACAAGACGTTTCATGTACTCGAATAAATATGGCAATGCGTGCAAATTGTTGTCCTAAAGATGGCATGATGACAGTATTGAACTAATCCTAAATTGACCATCATTATTCGTTATTTTTTGTTACCTACGTCAGCTTTCTATCCAGGAAAAAGCAGCTCCACACACCACACTGAACCTTATAAAATAAAATGTAGAAAAAGGCTATGTTTAACCATTTTAAACTGCATTCCGCATTCAACTCCAACAGTTATTCATTTTAAACTTGTCTATTATTCCATAGCAAACATTAGAAGTCAGAGGAAACTTTATGGAAGCGAATTGAACAAAGTTTATTAACGCAGCTTAATGAAACTAGTTCTGCAGTAATAGTTGACAGGTAGTGAACGAAGTCCTGTCGCTCAGTTTTTAAAGCCAGGCTTAGTTCTTCCTGATAATTCCACCACCGGAAATTAAACGTTGCTAGCTCGCTTGAAAACGGGAAACTTTAAAATTAAAACTGTTAGCTTTTATCTTCTTATGTTTCTAGACGAATTTCTTTATGTTTTAATCTCGTAATCTTGGACGGTGGCTTTGAAACCCTTTCGAAATTAACTTTTGGGCAGACAAAGTTTCTGCAATTCACGCCCCATTCGAGAGATTACTAAAGAATTACAAGGGTGGTTGGTTTTTATGGCGAGATGATTAGCTTTTGTTTTTTTTGTGTTTCTGTACATTATTGATTAGTAATTATGGAAAAAAGAAAACAAAAGAGTATCTTGAATTGATTGTTGTTTATAGTAGTGTATATTTGAGTTCATTCGTTTAGTCTGTTTTTTTCATTTTCCAAGGTGGGCATAATTATTTCTACAACTAAAAAAAGTTTTAGCAAGGTCGAAAGATACGGTCGCCTCTTGTTTAGATGCATATTATGCTGTTTTCATCTATATTTCCATGTGAAGAATCGAGTGTTAAATACATTAAAAGACACCGGTGATTCCATAAGCGTTCAATTTTGCCAATTTTGGTACGGAAAACTAAAAAAGAAGAAGAAATACTATTTCACCAGATCTTTGCTGTATCGACAACCAATGGCATCTGTATTGTTACAAAAACGTTAAAAGCGATCGACAAAATTAATTACAAAATTCTTCCTAACAATACCAATGTAACAATGTTCTCTCTCGAACTCGAACCAAACTACAAGCGGCATTGTAACAAAACAAATCTTAGGGGTAAAACACCGAGTTTATAGCAGAGTTGAGTAATTGCTACCGTCATACTAGCGTACAATAAACTTGCCAAGGTAGACTGCACACAATAAATTCCTGTTTTACCTCTTTGATTAGCTGAAGCTCAAGTTTCCGTGACCCCAGCATTCATACGCAAGCTTTTATGTCCAGTTGCCATGGCTCGTGTGGGACAAAGACCACCCTATTAAACAGATGTAGTGTGGTGTATGAATTTATAAATCTTTGTTTATAATTTAAGCACATGCTCATGACTGGAGTTGTCAGAAATATTTGTAATTATTGTTAGTTAGTTTTAGTTTGCAGGATTCAATTGCAAAGCAAAGGCTTTCTCTATGCTACGTACTATAAGGTTTATATTGTATTACTTAGATTATCCGCCACCGCCACACGTCTCTTCTGTATAAACCGTAGCTTAGGGTACAATAAACACAATACAACAATGTTTCTTGGCACAGCGAAATCATTAAATAACAATATTAAAAGTGAAGAAATAACTAACAGCGATTTCTTCTACATAACCAAATGAGATAACTCTGAAGGGTAAGATGGAGTGTGCCATGCTCCATCATGCGGATTGGTGGAGGTAAGTTAGTGGTCTCCTTGTTATCAGAAAGTGTTCAAGTTTTTGTAGGCTTGACTTAACGAATAGTTAGTTACACAGGCGTCTGATGGAACTATCGGTACCAACTGCTTAGCGTGACTCCTGAAGCACGAAGGCGATCGAAATGAAACATCACTAAAACGGTCACCCATCAAAATACTGACGGGCCTGACCGCCTCATTGAACCACTACGCACGCCGATACACCGCGATGCCCAAACTCTAGCTATTTTTGTTTTCACACAATTCGTACACGGGTGATGTATCAAAAAGTGTTTAGAGTTTAAATTATACATTGACATAACATTACATAAAATAAATTATGCAATATTCGTATAGGAAATTCAAAAATAGCACTTAAATGTGTAAGATAAGATAGCATATCGCTACTTTTTTTCGAAGTTGAACACAATGCTATGCCTTGAAATTGATGCAAGTTAGGTTTCTTCACAATGTTCTATTCTTAATCAAAAAGTCAAGTGTTACAAATTGTACATTTTAAAACCTGCATATACGAACCTAGCATCGATCGAAGTCGAAACAAAAAACTTATAAATCGATCTGAATCCATCAAATATGATTCGTCTCACTACACTTTACGTCAAGGTAACAAATGATATGAAAATATTCAAGTGTAATCGAGCTCCACCTCTCATAATGATACAATTATCAATTTGGCAAGCTTTAAAATGATCATTATTTTAATCCAAACCGTAAATGGAATCTTGTATTTTATTTTTGCTTCTCATTCATAATATGTTTTAAATTTAATCAGACAGCCTTTTCGATTATGGTTTGGAAATATATCGGGCTTTTCTGTGATAACTGTGTACTATGGTACCTAGAATAGTGATAGTGCCGGTGAGGGTGAGGGAGAACAGAGTACACGGAGAAAAATACTATTATGTGATAACTATAAATTTATTTATACAGGGTGTAAGGAAAATCATAATTAACCTTTAAATAATACACTTTACCCATCAAACTGAAAAACTTTTACAATGGGAGCAAACCTGTCAGCGCAAAAAATAAATCTGCTGTTCCATACTAAGCTGCCTATACGACTCAAATGTATTTGATAGCCGATTTTTTTTTGTTCTGACAGATTTACTCGTATAGTAAACGTTTTTCATTTTGATGGATAGAGTGTGTGGTATAAAGGTTAATGATACTTTTCCTTACAACCCGTATATCTATTCGTATTCGGTGGCGACGGGCTCACCCCCCGTCACACTGGATAGAGTTTCGATACTACTGGTGAAACGTGGATGTTCTGAGGTTTCAGAATATCTCTGACTACCCCCTCGGGGAATATAGTCGTGAGCATATGCTTGATGCCGTATATCTAACTCTAATATTATTTATACCAAAATAAATAACAGTAAAGTCTGTTAATATTTATAGATTAAACATTATACTACTTTTTTTATTTATTTATTTTAACTATTTATTGTACACACGGAAATATATATGAAAACAGCATAATAGACAGTTACAAAGGGCGAGCTTATCTCTAAAGAGATTTCTTCCACCAAACCCGTTCGAAGAGTTCTCGAGTGGCGACCACGTACCGGAGAGCGCAGCATGGGAAGGTAACGAGGTGGACCGAAGACCTGGTGAAGGCGGCGGGAAGTGTATGTGGCTGATGTGTAACTGGAGTTTTGTTTTCCAATCCTACAGGACTTGTGGATTAAAGTCATATAGACCCTGACTATTAGTCTAAGCCTGTGCCCATTTGTGCGGAAATAGATGCTGATGATAATAGTGAAGCATTTTTCAATACTCCTTAATTATAACCTAAATAGTTATTGAGTAAATCCTTCCATTCATAAAATGATTATTGTGTATAAGGGCAAATTTAGTTATCTTTAATACATATAATTTTTCCAATTTACTAAGGTATGGGTTGTTTTGGATCTGTTCCTAAAAATAACTAGAATTATTTGGAAACTGTCCCCTTGAAGATAAATACCCAATTACTAAAGGTAAACTGGAAGACGACTCGTAAAGAGACATAAAAAGGTTCAATGAAACTTTAGATACTGTTACCTAGGCGTATTTTGGTCGTCTACGCTCTTTTAGTAGGTACCTAATAAAATAAACGTACAAAATTAAACAGGGCGGTCCAAACGAAACTGTAGGAAAGCGTATATGGTAGGTAGGGTATCGTAGTGAGTAGGTAAGGTGGACCAACGACCTGGTGAAGGCGGTGAAAACCCGTTGGATGAGAGCAGCGCATGATCAGTCGTTGTGGCAATCCTTGGGGGAGGCCTATGTTCAGCAGTGGATGTCCATCAGCTGAGATAATGATTTGAGAATTTTAAACCGGAGCTGCTTAAAATATCATAATTTTTTCACAGCAAGAATTTATGGAATTATGCTTTTGTTAAATGTTTGTCTTAAATCCCTCGCTCATAGGTCAAATAGTCAACAACACAACATTCATAAAAGTCACCGGCAATAGGGTCGAAAGTGAAAATTTTAGGTTTGAGTTGGACGGAGCAAAATTTTCAAAATTATCTTAAAGATTCAAAATGGATATTCCACACGTTGAAACTAATTTTAAAAATTTCAGTGATTATTCAACTTACCAATTTAGAAACAAAAAGTGGATGTTCTAGGTATTTTCGGATACACCTAGGTGTGAGGAATATAAAATAAATTTTTGGACGTCTCCGTTAGGGCCACCATGTATGAACTAACTCTTTTGGTGTGGTCAGGTTTATTTAACCAATAGTTAAAATGGTTTTTAAACTAGAATAATCCCTACATTGTATTTGGCAATGAATTCTATTCTATTTTCTAAACTACTTTAAAAAAAGTAAGTTATCAATTCGTCTGTTTTTTACCGCTCTATCTATAACTAGGCATTTCTTGCCCGATACGGATGAATCTTTCTGTTCTAAAGTAGTCCAATTTTTGCCGTTGAGTTGGTGCCATTTTAATTTGGTGAAGATCTGATGATGCATTTTGGAGTTACACAATAGAACTCATCAAAAGTTGACATTAAATAATCGGCCCCTTGCTTGCTTGTAGTGTTAGGTTGAAATCGGATCTTCCTTCGACTCTTCTTACTAATAACAATTCCCTTAAAAAACCTGCGTTGTAAATATGCGGTATTTGGAGTCAATTTACAACTCCACGTTAAAAATACTAACCGTAAGTATCTGTACCAAAGATAATGTGTGAAATTTTTAATCAGTCCCAAAAATAGCCACTTCAATTTTCCACTTATTTCTATCACCCCAATTTCACTGCTGCGTAACGTGATACAGAGCGAATGAGAAATAGGTACTAAAAAAAGAATAAATAGGTACGCATTGTACAATAAATTCGTCTGGCATGTTTTGGCCTGACCGGTGCCGGATGACACCGCCATACTTTGATTAATCGTTGCAACGATTGAAACGGTCGACCCCCACTGGCAGACGAAATGGAATAGTGAGACGAACCACCGACGGGCTTTTTAATAACAGGCGCCAATGAAAACTAATTTGTGTAGTCTAAATACTTATACAGTTAGCTCTAAATGGCGAAGTAGGAGATGTCGAGAGTTAAAATGTTGTATTATGTAATTTAAGGAAAACATCACAGTATAGATTGTACATGTATCATAAAAGAGATCATATGGCAATGTACAGGGTATTAGGTTAAACAGTTGCATTACTTAAAAGGGTGATTGTACCCATGATACTGAACAACTTTTCCTAGGAAACCTATAGGAAATTCACAAAACAATATTTGTACTTGCCACACTAAACGCAATCAGCTGATCGAATGTTCGTATGAAAAGATGGGAAAGTTGTACAGTATCATGGGTACAATCACCCCTTAAATTAATGCAACTGTTTACCCTAGCACCCTGTAGATCACTAGCTGTTACCCGTGACTTCGTCTGCGTGGAATTTTTCAAGGTTCAAGCTATCTCTAGACATACCAAATTTCATAAAAATCGGAAAAGCGATATTACTGAAAACGTAACAGACGGAGATACGTTTGCATGTATTAATATTATTTTTAATAAAGAAATATGACTAAGATTTATTTTTTAAACTAAGAGTAAGTTATAGCTTGTAGATTCTTGTTCGAGAAACCTTACTCCACCAAGCGGACCTAGAGTGTGTTGTGGAGGCAAATAATTAATACCTATACTTGCTTTCATTTTCATTTTTCACTGGACTTATATCACCGCAATATGCCTCAAATTTGGCTTGTCACTTCATCATACAGCATTATTGGGACTAACTGCTTAGTGCATCTTCGCAAACACCGAGAAGCTAATCTGTGACATATTTCTTCTTCTTTTTCTATGTATTAACGCCTAATTTACGCCCACTGTTGGACATTTGTCTCTGATCGTCTTTCAATCTATTAATTTTACTATTCGATAAAAACAACTGACGACAATATTTGCCCATAATAAGATATCATTCTCATAAAAATTATGAAGAATATTTCCACTAACGTAAAAATAGCAATCAAAATCGTATAAATCTATACCGGGCTATCTATAAACGATCAGACAGACTCGTAACTTTTTATTACGCAGTTACCTGTGGAGAGACCTATTAGTACTTAACATGACTATATAGGCAAAATAACGAGTATTTTTTTTTAATCATAGCGACATTTTATGCTTATTTTGTACGTACACAGCGGGCAGTCATAATAAACAATCTCCGAGAATTCGCGCTGTAAAACATAATTTTTACAAGTTAACAACTTTTTAAAAGTGGTCTCTGCAAGAATACAAAATATTAAATGGCTTCTAAAACATCCCGTATCGCCTCACAATATTGTTTATGATACAGCCGGGTATAAATTAGTTCACTTTAACAGAACCCGCTCTTTAGGGGTCCTCATACAAAACAGGTTCAATCGGTTAATTTGTTATTTTTTTCTTTTTATTGTGCACGGAATGAGTTGGTGGAGTCCTTGACTCAACGAGGTGTAACTAAATGGTCGAATTTGTAACGAATTGATGTCCGGCCGATGGTTGGTCGTGATCTTTGATGGTTACACCTGCCTTGGTTATCTAGTGAATCTCTAATTAAGTAATTGCTGCTTTTTTATTTAAGTTTTTACCTACGATTGTTAGACGAAGGTCAAGTAATAATCGTAAACTATGTTTTTTATGAGTGTTGCAATTGTTATTACGCACTGTTAAAGAACTAACTTTTTTGATTGAAGGAACAAGCTTTTACACCAGCCAACACACAGCACAAGTGTCGCAAATGCGGCAGGTTTTGTCGATCCCGAAGTGGCTTAAACAGCCACGAACGTCGGTGGCTATTCCAAAAAGATTTTGCTTTAAACATAGTTATAATCAAGATGGGAAAAGGCCCATGATGATGACTTTTAAAGTCTACGTCAGAATAGGCCTTCTTATCAGTGATAGAAGTCTTACTTTTCGTTCTATGACAAGCTTTAAGTGCAAAAATATAATTCTGTATATATAGTCTTCTATAGTCTGCTTCGTTTTACTGCTAGAAGATCAAACCAGGCTTCATCTTTAGTGACGATAACGTCTCTAGTGCTCTTTCCTAAACCTCCTCTCACATATCTATCGAAGAAAATCGTTAAAGAATAATAAATTCACCATCTATACATTGACACAGATTATAAATTGAAACGGAACAAATTCGGTATCTCCAACTAGATAATTCAAACGCTCTTTAATTCACTTTTATGATGATAAATGTACAGAAATATATTTGACCAGCTACAATATCTCTCAATAACTATCATCATCATTTTATTTAGGAGCTACTCTCTTTTCGGTGGAATATTCGCCAATCCAGTCTTTCTCAATATCAGTAGTAGTCCACTCTAGTCTTTTAAAGTGCACAAAATCATCCGAGCAGCAGAAGCGACCTTTAAGAAACTACGTTTAATAAACGTCAGTAAAGGTTGCAATACGGTGTATTTTTAGGGTTCGGCCACCAGGATCCCAGGGGATTCCTGTGAACTCATCAGTTCATTAGATTCCCCCATACCTGCATATCAAATGAATTTGTTCGGATATTTGAAGTGATTTAAAGTATGTGGCATTGGAAAGATTACATTATCGACTGCTTTTACTAAAACTTTTAATGAACGATCCGATTATATTATCTGTGGCTAGGATGTAGATAATTTTAAACAGATATATAGAGTTCTTCTTAATATGCTGATGATTTTTTATGGGATGCCCAGACCATCAATTTAACAACGTTCTCAACAGTACCAACATAGAAATCGATAAAAAAACTGCTGTTCCAAACAAAATTGCAAACCTACTCGGGCCAAATGTGATTTTATTTTCGCAATTTCGATATTGGTCCCGTGGAGAAAGTAGTTCAGTTTGATGGTCTGATCATCCCGTTTAAAAAACAGTCAGCATATTAAGTTGAACCCTATATAATATTGGCGTACCGTTAGTAACCACTTAGTCAAATCATTGTATACTACGTTGACTGTACGCAAGTACTTCTAACATGAAAGGTCATAGCACTAATCAAAATACCACCACAACTTTCGTTTCTCTTCAAAACAACTCACTAACAGAAATGTTTAATAGAAACTTTAATTTTAATTACATCTCGCTCGCACGTAGTCGGTTCGACAGTTAGTTGGGAGCATAGACAACATACCATAAAGACTTCTAGTGTAATACAATGAGAAAAGAAAAGAAATCAGCAACGAACTCAGCAGCAGGATTAGTAAAAATGATGACATCAAATAATATCTACAAATGTAAACACAGATAAAAAAAATAATTTTACATTAAAAAAAGTTATAGCTTATAGGATTCCCCTGCAGGGCAAAGACTTCCTCTCACGAATAAAGGTGAGAGGGAGTGGGCCATATCCACCACGAGGGCCCAGTACTGATTGGTGGAGACAAATTAGTAGTTATTGTTTGTCATGGTAATCCAAAAGATGCCAATTGAATCCTTGATATCCTCTCCTTGGTAGAGAGAACATTTGATCGCAAAGTATTAGTAGTCTACAAGATAGATAGTCCATTGTTGGGTGACCGTGTTTTTGTGTGGACTTATCAAATAATCGACCTTATTGATGTATGGGCTACTGTCCAAGTATGATTTATAATGGCTTCCGTCTGGGACACCATTCCTATGCGATGATTTTCAATCACATCCGACGGTTCGTTAGCGCGTATCTTTGATCTGACTTGAAGCAATGTTTTTTGGAGGAGGCAAATCTTGTCACACAGTGAATGAGAGCAAACTGAAGTTTTACTGAAATAACGAATTAACATTTTAAAAAAATTGCAGGGACACAGTGTTTACAATCTCAAAAATGTTGCTGTCAGATAGTCAGTTTGGATTTTACTCGATTTTTGGGAATTTTAGGGAAAGTATTAATTCGATTTTGATAGTTACAATGTGAAAGACTTATGACATTTTGAATTGATCTACGTTTACTGCAGTTGATCTTTGTTTAGTACAACAGACTAAAATTTGTTATTGCGAATTTATTGGTAAGAAGCAGTTTATCTTCTACCAACCTCCTTATCCTACAATATGACAATTTGTTTTTTTTTAATTTACTAACGCCATCTGCTAATTTTTATTTTTAATTTGACTGCTTTTGAAAAACATCTAATTACAAACGTAAGTTATTGTATTTAAATAATACATTTTAGAATATTATTTATTCAAAGCTTATCGTCTACAGGTACAAGATTTTAGTAAATTTAACGATATTGCTAGAAAATAGAACTTATTTTACTTTTAAGAAGTCTGGTAGATACAGAAACCTTGTATAATATAATCAATTAAACTCTTGGGATTAAAATACTTTAAAATTCAGAGACTAATTTGTAATCCTAGAAAATTCTACAAAATAAGGTTAATTAGTCACTCTAATCTGATTTAAAATACAAAAGCACCGACCACTTCTATCGAATGGATTAAGTACTTAAATGTATTATTCTAGAGTGCTTATCTTGTTCATAGTTAAAGTTAATAATGTCTTAAAATAGATAATATACAGTTATGCATGTAACTCATATAAATGATTTTGATTTCTATTTCTATAAGGGTCCATAGCAGGACGGTATTTCCACTGCCACGCACATGCTTGTATATTTGAAGTACACTGCTACTACAATAAGTAGTTATCATTGAAATGGTAAACAAAAGATTAAAGACAGCTATGTATCTGTAGGCACACGCACATGCTTGACATTACTACCTATTTGCATATGCTTTTAAAATACATTCCTCCTTCAATAAGACGTCTTCATTAAGATGATAAAGACAGTTACACGCACGACCCATATTTCAAATCCGCGCACACGTGCGTGATAGTGAGAAGAACGTTACTCAGAAAACTATCATTTAAAATAATAAAACTTCTTGTAAACGTACTACTTTCCCTATAGCGAAAGTCTACAGACTACTCAACAAACATAAAATCCATTTCTTACTTCCCAGTCACAAATCTTTTACCGTTGGCAACATCAACAAGTGGTACAAACACATGTAAATAAATCGACGAAGATCATTCCAGTCTTAGGCAGCAACGATCTATCAGTAATTCACGTTACATTATCAATCAACCTTTCGATGATTGATTGAATATATTCTTCGGTAGCAAGATAACTTGTCTGTATTGAACTTAATTAAGACTTCTACATACGTGGAGTTCCTTGTTTGAGTTGTGGGTGGGTTTTGATTTTGGTTTTTTTGTGAAATGTACAGCAATAAAATTATGACTATATACAGTCATACTTTTTTGAAACGATATTGCGCTTAGTTTTTAATATGATGGAAATGACTTTAGAACTGAAGCCAAAGATGTATCAGGCTCGCCCATAATATCACATAAGAACGACGCGCTCATGTACCCGCTATGGGCGAGGATCTTCTCTAAGAAGATTGGCTATGTTAGCCGCATGAGAGCTCATCAACGCCAACAACGGAGTTGAAGCAGTCGCCGTGGCCGAAATCGGTCAGGAGCATTACATACCCAATTACAAGTGGCGACGGGCCCACTCCCCGTCACACTGGACAGATTTTCGGTACTAGTGAAACGTGGACGTTCTGTAGTTTCAGAATATCTCTGACTACCCGCACGGGGAATATGGTCGTGAGCAAATGCATGCATGCATTACTTTAAAACTGTGAACCTTAAAACTGTGATGCAGTTTGACATCGTATTTAATATTACTTTTTTTTCTCGTGGCGCCACATTGCGCGTTCATAAACAGTGATAGAACTAAATTTTAAAGCATTCAGTCACATTTAATTTATAGCATTTGGGTTTTATGATAGAATTACAAATTATTATAAAACAATTAAAATTACAAATATCTATAGAGTTCTTCTTAATATGATGTCAATGTTGGTCCCATAGAGAAAGTTATTTAGTCGTCGTAGTTAGTCACCTTAAAAAACGCTGTTTAAAAATTTAAATTACAAGAATTAAAAACACACTTTAAAAGGACAACTTCACTCTTTCTTTGTAAGTTTAAGGTGAATATCAATGATCATATTATACCTATAGATAATTATCGAATTCAAGACGTTTTACAAATATACTGAGACTGGTATATTCCTACCACGCTTCCACTTTCATGACTAGTTTTTTTACATACATTTCAGATAATATCTCTTTTATCTTCGACGAGATTTAGAGATCGTGCTATAATGAAAGAATGTCAAGCTATAAAATTTTTATTTTTACAATAACAAAATGAGATTTTTATCATTGTTCGCGAATTAAAAAAACGAGAATTCTAATGAGTTTGATCTTATCTGCTAAGATTTAAACGGGAAGTATACAATTACTGAGCCTAGTCATAAAAAGAACATTAAAAAATTTGATATTAAATTAACAATTTGTATTTAATTAACATGTCCTCCAATCTTGTTATATCTAGGAATTCTATGTGAACGATATTCAGGTTTCATCGGTACGTTTGAAACCAGAAGCTCGCCGGTGACGGTGTCTGCCGGCCAAAAAATCTTTAAAAAACGATTGGTAATGTGATTCGATTGTCAATCCAAATGCTATCGAGAAAAAAGTCACTTTATAAACCGAGTGACCATAGTCTATATTTCCATGTCACAGAGTACCAGTCTGAATCAGTTTTGTAGTTAAAATAATATTGACCTAAAATGTTGGCCAGTAAAGGCAAAAAAGGCTGATTTATACAGTCAAAGAAAAAAGGGGTTTATCCTATCAGAGTGAGATAGCCGTTATTCCAAAATATCCAACGTTATTTTGGAATGTTAATATTTAACTAAACTTAGTTCAGAATATGATTCTATCGAGCTATCTATATTCATACGTACACTTGGCCTAGGGTAAGATTTTAATCCCTGAATTGTCAAATAAGCCTTCTTACAGCAAAATTACCGCTATATTACCTACTTTATCCTATAAGATCCACGTGGTGTAGGAGAACATGGACCACTCCCTGTCAGCACTCAGTTTCTTTTATGTGTGAGAAGCGGCATGCCTTGCAGTGGGATGGGTATAGGCTGAGGATGACAAGATACCTACATCTCCCTAATAAACAAAAACTTCCACGTCGTTCACATACAATTACGAGTGGTACGGTATTAGATGATGTTGCGTTACTGACTATGCTCTCCCGGTCTAATATGAAGAACACTCGTCATGGTTCAGTCCGTACAGTTCGGTCGACAAAAGGTTCGAATCGAATCGGACTGTCCACTATTGTACGTCAGTATCGACTACTCACTATTTGAATTTACATTCTTTCGTAAATTGTTTTGTAACAATCCTTTAGTAGTGTGCCGTTTAGTAAATTTTATGTGATGAGTCATGTCATGTGAGACCTTTACAAGATGTACTTAATCCATTGATATCTGATACAAGTTTTATTCAAATTAATGGAAAATCCAAAAATCAAATCTCCAGAATCGAAATGAGAACAATATTTGACACGTAACTTGAAATTAACTTTATAGGGGTTCGGTAGTCAATCAAAAATCCCTCATACTTCTGTCCTCTCTCTCTGTATGTCTGTCTGTATGCCCGGCTTCAATTTATTTCGTCATTTGCACTTATTAAAACAAAATTTGGCTTGAAGTCAGATAATATTAACACAAAAACAGAAATGTGATCATAATAAAAGAAAAATAATTTTTTTGACATACCATGCAGGGTCCTTCTTAATACCATCAAACTGAACAACTTTCTCTATGGGACCAATGTCGAAATCGCGAAAAAAAAATCTGCTCATCCATATCTTCCAACTGAAATCTTACTCGACCCAATTGTATGGGACAGCAGATTTTTTTTCGCGATTTCGACATTGGTCCCATAGAGAAAGTTGTTCAGTTTGATGGTCTGGTCATCCTCTTAAAAAGTGTCAGCATATTAAGTTGGACCCTGTATAACGGAAGAAGGGGTTGAAAACAAATGTCACTTACCTACCCCTTAGAGTTAGGTGTTGTTAAATAGGTCTATACTTCATTCCAAATAAGGACGACGAATTTACGAATCCTATTTAGCTTTCTGGCCAATTCTGATTACCAAATGTAATTTATTTATTGGATACATTTACTATCCGACATATCTTGGACGTTACTAAAGCTAAAGGTAAAGCTTCTAACAATAAGTGAGGAAGTGTTTCAAATCTGTTTCTGTAATGCAAAAAGCCTTAAAATTTCGTCGCTATTTTGAACGGAGTACAGATCATAAAATGGAACAAAACACTTGTCAGTTCAAGAGAAGTAGCAGGAGACGCAGTTTGTACGTAATTTTTTCTCCTCAAACTTAAGCACGATTACATTAATTAAATTTGTAAAATGAAAGAAAACAGCGTGAGGAAACCAACAAATACTTCAGTTTTGAGGCTTGTTCATTATAAAAACTGTTATGAAAACTGATGTAGAACTTACTACCTGTTCAAATAAACAGAATAAATGATGCTAATGAAGGATATCAAATTAAAGATTGAAAGATTAAGTCTCGGGCGCGACTTGAACTTGACTCTTCCCAACCGGAGAAATGCGTTTATCCAATTTCGCCACCGAGCCCACTACCCAGAGAACAAAATTATGTAATGTATGTATGTTAGTATGTAATTATGTAGTATGTTGTGTGTATTATTTATTATTATTATGTATTCTGAGTATTATGCTATATTTATTAACTATCTCTGAATATCGTCCCGGGAAATCATATTCGAGAGCATTTTCTTGTGATTTCTCATCAAATTTCTGTTAGTTTGCTCCAAATAAAACTGACTTGAAAGACAAACAAGAAGGTCAATTAAAACCTAAATTGCTAACAAGTAAATAGAACTAACATATTCAGTTCTATGTGGTCACAACTCTAAGGTTCAAGGGGTACTTAAAATTCCACAATACGAAGTCTCGCCAATCAAACTACTTTCACTCTCGTAACCTATGCTTTAGGGTTCTGACTGGAGAAGAAATTCGCTGTAGCAGAGTACTAATGCCCGGGGAATGAAACCACAACAAGTTCTCTTATCCACAGACTCCAAGTTTTAACCATTAGTAGACCTGTGGGCCATTGTTACCGTTATTAATATGGGAGTAGAGTTGAAGTTTGATGTTAACATGGTGCTTTGATTAACTTTATGAACATTGTTTTTATGAATTTAGCAGTTTCAGGAAACTGTTTTTTGTCCGACTGCGGTAGAGTCTACATGTTTTTAATCGGAATGTTTGCAAGTGTAAGCATAACTTATATTTTGAAGTAGTTGTAACAATATTCACTTCCACTGAAACACGTATGCATATTTGCAACATACCGATACACAAATTTAAAAATTTTATTTTGTATATGAAAGGAGCATACATTATCAAATTAATGTCCAGTTTTATTTCATAAAGTACTTAAAATTTTTAATACGAGTATCATAAACCTATTTTCATAAAGAAAAGCCTCAGAGCCTAAACCGCAGCAGCAAACCACGTTGTTTTCACTACATCTTTAAAAGAGTCTGGTGGATGTTCAGCAAAATGGGCTTAAGAGATTTTTTAATTATCTAATACCGACAAAAAATTTTTCTTATCTTTTTTTTCTCAGGCTTACGGATGGCCTTACCTTGGTAAGCCAATGACGAAGCAAAGAAAGGGTGGAACACGCTTTCTGAAAAACCGGCCAAGAGCGTGTCGGACTCGCCCATGATAGGATTCAGTAGCCATTGTTTAAGTAGAATTAGAAGAAAGTTTGTAAAATTCATTATGTTCCCTAAAAGAAAATTTTGCGATTTAATTAGCTACAACACGCCATCTAGTTTTTTACGGGCTTTTTTCCGAAACTAGCCAACTAGGCTAGATTTTTTTTCTCCAGTATTTACAAAAGACAGACAAAAGTATAAGGGTTCCTTGTTTGACTACGGAACCCTTAAAATGCTTTGAGAGCAAAAGTATTGTCACTTACTGTCACTACTTGACGCGCCATAAAAATCGCGTCACGTCTTTAATTTAATTAAATATCATACGAAAACTGTACGTTACTCGTAATTGAATAATACGTTATTCAAATTTAAGTTTTCAGGCAAAAATGATTTGTTATACATAATTTCATCAATGAATGAAAGCGCTAACGTACTCATGGATACATTGTGAGTGTGCCCGTGCGGTGGGTTTACATCGAGTTCAGTAAATTTTAAATTTTACAAACGAATTATTTAATATTTTGAAAAAAATTTCCTATGTTGAAACCATGATAATTCAATTCTGCTCTAGATTGTAAACAAACTACTTTATAGTTTTGCGTTTATTCATTAACACATTGTATACTTACGTACTATACGTCTTCTCTGATTGTTGTAAGTGTATTATTCTGTACAAAAATTAATCTAATAATAAGCTAATCTTCCTACACTTCTAAGAAATAGCATCCTAATCTTGTCATGCTAATTCGATCTTTGTCGGCATTTGCGTTTATGTCTCTTTTATCCCTAGGATAAGGTAACAGAAGATTAAGTTGCCTCACCTTTTGTTATTTTAATGACTTTGTTTAAACAAAAGTACTTAAAAGACCAGATTAACAAAGTGCAATGACTGCTAAAATTTTGGACGAAGTTACGACTTTCGTTTGAGTTTAAAACGAAAGTTACTTAACTTGCGGTGTGATTTTGACAATCTCGGTCAGTCTCAGACAGTGTTAACACAGTAATACTATAACGGCGAGGTAGGCTTTCAAAATGACGTAACTAATGCCCATACACCGTGAGGCCTGGAAAGAAGCAGATAATAATTTTGTAAAAGAATTTACAGTTTGATTTGATAAAATTTGATGATACATTAATCTGGCACAGACCTACCACGCACTGTAAGGGTGTATGTGGAATGTGAAAATACCTACCTAATCCTAGGACCTATCGTATTTTCTCACCGATCCCAGCTACACAATCTTCCGCTTAGCCCCAGCAACGTCCTAAGCCGAGGTCCGTACCCCTCTGGATGCCCCTAGGTCGGTTGCTTAAGTTCATTCATTTGGCTCGGTAGACCCTTCGTGGTCCCTCCAATAGTCCGCAGTAAAAAGCAGTAACTGCTCCCTGAGCAACGCTGTTATTTCCAAAAAACGAAAAAATAACTATCCTATTGGAATAATGTTCTTCAGTGTATGAAAGGTGAATGTATCGTTTTTCACATGGTGTTTTCCTTCACCGCTGTCAAATTATCGAAATCAGTTTTAAGACTGCAGGAGTTGTTGCATGACACATTTGACATTACATTCACAAACGCACACACTCTCCCACACATACTCACACTCATCCATTAATGTTATTGTTTTTTGTCTTGCTTATAGTCTGTAATTCATGACTCGGTAGGTTTATTAATTAAAGTCTTAGTAATTATATGGTGTGACAAACTGTTTTACTTACAAATGGTACTATTCCGTTCTACTCTGTAATATGCTCAATGTATACAACGTGTTAATGAATTAACGCAAAACTAGAAAGTAGTTTGTTTAGAATCGAGAGCAGAATCGAATAATCATGTTTTCAACAAAGTTTTTTTTTTCAGAATATTAAATAATTTGTTTGTAAAATTTTAAATTTACTGAATTCAATCTCAACCCACCGCACGGGCACACTCACCCTACTTACTACCAAAACTAGATTATTAAAATGTATCCATGAGCACGCTAGCGCTTTCATTCATTGCTGAAATGATAACAAATCATTTTTGACTGAAAAGTTAAAATGCGAATAACTTTAAATTTTAACTATCAAAATAATGATATTATTGTTCCAATCGAATTATTTTGTTCTAAATCAGTTGGGGTGTATGAGGTTTTGCGCTTATTCATTAACACGTTGTATAGGTCCAGTATCCAGGTCTATCGTGGAAACCCATCTCAAACTTGTTTGAAGTGTCTTTTAAATTAATTATTACCTATAAATTATAACTATTACTTTCTTTTATTATGCTTTTGTGTACATTTAAATAAAATATTTATTTATTTTTACTTATGACGACTAGGGTACCACGCCGGATTGCCCAACCAGGGCCCTAGGTTAGAATCACGGATCAGTTATGGATGTTATATGTTTGTGCCGTTGTTGTATGGTTTCCATAATAAAAAGCTACTACGAGCTTACTTTTAGAATCATTAAAAAGGTACCTTTGAGCGTTATTTATTTTTACTTAGTATTTGTATTATTTTTCTGATTTTTAAAAGTTATTTGCTAAATGTAGTTTAGTTACATTTTGTGTAATATATGTATGTATAATGAGGCTTTACTCCTCCACTCGGTCCCGTTTCAGAGGAGTTAAATTAGTACACAGATTGCTATAACAGAGTACATATTTGCAAACGACCTCAACCAGTCATCCTACCTAATGATAATAAAGCTTAATACTTAGAAACTCTTCTTCAGCACAACCCAAAAATAGAAATTTCAATAAAAACCACAAGATAGCAACCATAAAGACGGTAAGGTACAATAAATCGTTAAGTGAGTGAGAGAAATTCGATATATCGCGTTAAGGCCCTGTGCCCCGCTGAGTGTGGTATAATTTGCCTGCACAGAGGCCGGAGGTACCACGCCGTGAGGTTAGGGCAGGCTTGCACTAAATGAAATTCCATAGCCAACGTCACCCTAAGGTAGGAAAGCTGGCTTCAATTGGAAAATACCTGTGGTCTAAAGTGTTCTGTAATTCAGAGTTTAGCATATCATTTTCTGGTTTAATAATATAGGTACGAATTTATGTAAATTTAAATAGAAGAGCAGATATGAAATTTGAAAGCAAAGATATGATTAAATTGTACCATTTCACTCATTTATACTGTTTTAAAGATCAAAATTGTTTTTGTCCACAAATTTAGATTAAATGAATTAAGAAAAAGATCGAAGCGGTCGTCGGCATCCAGGTAAGGGATGACCCAGGAAGAGGCGACGTAGCGTCCCGGAAGCTTTTGATGACCAGAGGACTACTTAGACCAGTAGTAACTTCTTGGTAAGGAATGACAAAGCAGACTGACGCAACTCCTTGTATTAATATGAAATAGTTATTTGAAATAAGTGCTAATTCCATTGATTGCTAGCACACGTTTCACACATTCTGAATATCGGTCAGGACCAGTTTAATATATGACACTCCCAACTCTTTAAACTATTTTCGCAGGTCCTGGGCAGCCTCGGTACGACCATATTGCTGACAGGCTTATCTATCCACTACATCATGAGCTATTGTCATGTGATATAGCTCCAGTGGCGTATTCTCCTACTGGCAAAATGGGCAAGTGCTAAGTGCCGATACAAAGGGGGGCGTCCTGTAGGGCCTACCAAGCTCCTACCTTCTACCCTTCTACCAAGCAGGGGTGAGGTTAAAATTGGTAGAGGGTAGGGAGAGTCCGTGCTGTATGTAGTACTAAAGAATCTTTACTATACTGTGGCCAAAGATAGAATACGGAGACTAAAAAAATCTCTATAATATTATACTCTTCTATTTAGGTTACGTTCTTCACGTATCGAATCTTGCATTTGGTATATTGCACTCTTGACCAGCATTAGCATATGCTCACGCCTATGTTCCCCGAGGGACTAGTCAAAGATATTCTGAAACAACAGAACATCCACGTTTCACCAGTAGTACCGAAACTCTGTCCAGGGTGACGGGGGGTGAGCCCGTCGTCACTTATAATGGACAGTGGGAACAATACATGCCTCGAAATTGAAGCATGCAGGTTTCCTCACGATGTTTTCCACCACCGAAAAGCCTGTGGTGTTACAAATCGTACATAAATTCCGAAAAACTCATTGGTGCGAGTCGGCCTGGACGGGGATCGAACCATCTGCACGGCAGGCAAGGTTACTCGCCACTGGACCACCACGGCTCTCTTGCCCAGAAGATATCCATTTCTGAATTTGGTACTTTCTGCACGGTAACATCTGACGTACATTGTATGCATGTAGTGTGCCCTGGCCCTAACGCGGCTTGTTGAAAAGGTACTTGTGCCTATTAGTAACGACTTAGATCGAAAGCTAAATAATTGCCTCGCCGTTCAGGGATCTTCTTACGCAAAACCCCGTCTTCTATTTGTAGGTATTAAATTCTACAAATTGGCTTCGTTTAGCTTATTCCTAATTAAATTCTATTTATTTAATATCCAATCTATATCCAGACCTACATTTTTTCGTTATGACTTCGATATTTTGAGAAATTGACATTTCGAGAAAATGACATTTCGAGAAAATGACATTTCGAGAAATTGACATTTTAAAAAGTTGGCATTTTGATAAATTGACATTTCTAGAAGTTGATTTCGAGAACTTATCATTTCAAGGAGCTGACATTTCAGTGTAAATATTTTGTCTTAGTGTAACCACGATTTCTGCAAAAGTATCTTCAAGACCAGCCCCCCTAGACAAAGTAACATTCTATTGTCGTTGACGCTAGTAGAAAATGACAGATTGTATGGATTTGACATTAGCGATCGAAACATTTTGACGTTTGCTTTCGTCACCATACGTCAAGTCCATACATTTTTATTTTCTACTGTCGTTAACGCTAGTCGAAAGACACTTTGTCTAGGCCCCCAGGACCGAGAAGGATGGCAAACAAAATAGGGACCTTATGCCCTGCAGTGGGTTACGGACTAATAATGATGATGATAATGAACCGCGATTTCATACGAGCTAACCACATTAATAATCACCGAAAAAATTAATTTATTATGCCGAAAAGGCAAAAGAGATACAAGGGTATCGGCACCCAATACAAATTCATGGCATTAGTGTCGAAACCCTTGGACCGTGGGGTCCCGGCGCCCAGGCGCTTTTTAAAGATCTGTCAAAGCGCCTGGTAGACTCGACCGGGGATCCAAGGGCTGGCGCTTTCCTCGCTCAACGGATCAGCTTAGCCGTTCAGCGAGGAAACGCTGCCAGCATCTTGGCTACCCTCCCGCGCGGCCCAGACCTGCACCATATTTTAGGTTAAGTTAGTTATAAGTTCTCTTTATTTTTAATTTACCTACCTACATTAATTTGTTTTGTGTTAATAAATTTTTATACATTTATTATTAGTATTAGCATATTTCCTAATTGACTAAGCCGTTAGCGCGTATGAATTAATAGTCAAAAAATGTTACTTTACTTTAGGCCCTAAATTCTCTTTAATTTTCTCTCACATTGTGTCAGTAACTTTTTTAAATGATGGTGTACAAATAAACAATAATTTCATAAATTACGTTTATCATTTAGTCACTTATACTTTATCCTCCCAACTTACTTTTTTAAAATCTTTAATTGTATTTTAAAAACAACTCTATCTTTCCTCGTTACTCCTCCAAAAAAACAAAAACATTGTTAACTGAAAAAAGAAGCGACGGTTAAATAATGTAACTATCCTAGTCCGCAGGTTCCCACCCACCGACCGTTGACAATCGATTTTTCAAAAAAAGAATAAAAAATTTGAAAACCATCTTATAATTGGCACAAAAGATGCGATATCGCAGAAAAAGAACATTCGAACAGCGAGCTCTTTATCTTTTTTGAGATTAATAAATTTTTGTTCACCGTTTTTTCTCGCCGTTTAGCTTTGCATCGCTTTTTTCTGTTTCATAGTTTCGTCGGGAATTTAGACTAAAAAAAGAAAGGAGTGGATATTACTTCAAGAAATTAATATACATTTTTTTTCTTTATCTTAGTTTTGTACAAAATTCTTACAACGAAGCTACCCTACTCTCGACCATTATAGACGCCGCAACTATTACAAAGGGTACTGGAATACATCTGGAATGATGTATCAAGGGGTGATTGGTGGATTATTTCTTGTCTTAGAGAGTTCTGAATTCTCTAAGTTTCTTGTCCAGGAAAACACTTAGTAAGTAGCCTTATCCCTTTCTCACAAACAAAATCGTGGTCTATTCTAAACCACACAGCTTATAATTTGATTGATGTTGTAATTTTAGTCCCCCACAAGGTGGACTGACGACCTGGTGAAGGCGGCAGGAACCCGATGTATGAGGGCAGCGCAGGAGCGGTCATTTTGGCGATCCTTGGGAGAGGCATATGTCCAGCAGTGGACGTCTATCGGCTAATTTTAGTCTAGTCTATTTCTTTTCAAATAATATTAAAGTAATTTTAAACCGTCGTCTCCACGCCTCTCAAAACAATATTTTTTATCTAAAAAGGGACTTTTTTGACACGAACAACGCTCATAGTGATAATGTTTGCTACCTGCGCGTGCCCGCCTTCGAGACACCGCTTGTGAAATATTGTAGACCAACCCCTGTCACATATGTACTAAAAAAAATATCAAAAACAAGGATGGATGATAAGGATGCCCATGCGAAGGAACGGGATAACAAATTCAGCGGGATTAGAAAGAGGCATTCTTAATTGCTTTGATTAGATTTCAAGGATATTAATTTACTGATTCACGCATTCTGTCAAGGTTCATATTTTATGATTTTGTACGGTGCGAGTTTTATGAAATATGAAATTCTGTATTGAATGGTGTGTTTACCCTTCTCGGTTTTGGGTTATTGTGCATTATAAGCGATATAATGTTATTGGTAGCCGTAACTGTCAACACAGAGTTGAGAAAAAATGTTAAGAAGGAAATATTTGGCGGGTTACTTCCTTAGGGAAGTATACTTTGTCTTTTTTATTAAGTTTAATATTTATTTTAACGCATATAAAAAATTAAGCTGGATTTATGATGGCTTTTTTGGTGATGAATAAAATGTTGCAGGACTCTGAATCGAATTTTGCTATTGAATTTACTTAATCACTTCCTTTACTTCCTTATACTGATTGATTAGAAACGAATTACGATTTCCAACCTTATGAACTATCGAAAACTACCTAATAATAAATACAAATTAATATGGCTTATTTTTCATAATTTATTCTTATATATGTTTTTCATAAAAATAAGACTAAGTTTTAGATGTCAAATGCTGAAGTAAAAAGTCGTAAAATTCGCCAATAGAAAACGCAAAATTTATAAGTTTTTTATTATTTATGTTCGAAAGTAATTTCTTTTTTCTAAGCACTATTTAATTTCGTTGAGAAGTTTGCTGCACATAGAGTTTAGGTCCGCAGTAGCAGTTTTGTAGATTTTTATAACCTGCATTTTGTCATAACTGACTACAATCTAGTTTAGTTTCATAATTTAAGTGTCATTTATCAACATACGTGTCATAATCAGACATGTTAATGTTATTTCTATGCTAACAAAATTTATCGGTTATCATTATTAACCGACTTCAAAAAAGGAGGAGGTTCTATGTTCGGCTGTTTGTATTTTTTGTATCGCTATTGCATCGTCACAGAAAAACAAGGGTTGCAATTTTAAAACGTTGTCGTGGAGGTGACGAGTGAAGCTCTTGAAATATTCAAGTGTCTAACGAGAACCTTGGTTCAGTTTGAGCAGATAAGATTACGTTCCACTTAGATTAGAATGACCCCACTGGGAAACAAACCTGGGCAGAAATTATTAAAATGCTTCTTGAAACTACACTCACTGGAACTTTTTCCTAGGTTGAGACCGGTATGCAGACACTTTGGTAAAGGGCTGATCAGACCGTCAAACTGAATAACTTTCTCTCTAAAAAAACAGTTCATACAAAACTGAAAACCTACTCGAGTCAAATGTGCTGTTTTGTTTTTCGCGATTTCGATGATGGTCCCATAAAAATAGTTGTTCAGTTTGACGGTCTGATCATCCTCTTAAAAATTGTCAGCGTATAAAGAAGGGCCCTGTATGTGGGTTCATAAAGGTATGGTCAGAGTTTTTTCAGACCGCCGTACGGCCTCTGACGTGGTTTTTATCTAACGACTAATACCACCAGAGATAGTAGCCGGGAATATTTTGTGTTTAAGTTATGTATTTCAAAAATGTCATATCTAATTATAGCGAAGGCTCACCTTTAGCATATTGGAGGTTTCAATATGGAATCAGGACCAAGTAGTCATAAATTTTATTAAACCGCTACATAAGTGTTACTACACTAGTACGTCGATATTTGTTAATTTACTAACATTGTATTGTCATATACCAATAAATAAAAATAAATAAGATTCATAATTTTACCTAAGTGAACTCATACTACTCCCATGGGTAGAAATGGGCTAGTCCATTTTCGCCTTATGATTTTAATCTCAACGGGGAGATAAAAGGATGGCAACTAATAAAGCTAATGTGGCCAAATTATGTCCATGAAACGTAGTAACGTAGTGTCCATGAAATGTGGCCAAATTATGTACAATAACAAACTACATTTAATCCAAAGAATGTCCGCTCTCTATTCTTAACAAATTAGAACAAAATGATTAGTAAACGAAAGAGCTCCACTATATTAAATTCTTTCTCAAAGATAATAACTTTACTTAGAAATATTGTAACATATTAGGAAACAGGGTACCCCGCTGATATCTCTGTGCGAGCAGCAACGAAAGTTGAACACTTCTGAACCTTATTCTGATACAAATAAAGGTGACAAAGTTAAACAACTTTCGTTTCCGACTGTATTATCCTCAATAACATAACTCGCTTCCTTTATCTTATCCCTACACGTTATACTTCTGATAAACTAAAATATATGCAGGCTGTTTTCCTGTCACTTGGACCTTATAGTAAAAACATACCTATTAAAGTAAGTTAATATGCAATGAAGAAGAGATTAACATTATGTTTACTATTAAGTTACTAAGTTTACTTTAATATTATTTGTATTACTTTCATAGGTTACCCCAGATAAGGTAAAAAGGTAGGCACATTTCTCATTTTTACTATGGTTTTGTTGGACAATTAAATAGTTTTGTATGAATTTAATAGGTTGCATTTGCATTTTATGTCATTTCCAACTATCTATGATACACAATTTCATCCAAAATACATCGTCCATTATGGTCCAAAATTAGAAAGTGCCAAATTATAATTATGCTAGGTATTTTCTGTCAGAGCATTTATTATTGCGGCACCAAAGAGTAATTATGGAGTAGGTACTCTAGGTAGGTACTGCAATTTTGTATGAAATAGGTACTTTATCTCGAATATAATAAAGCTCCATAGCGAATGTTGTTCACTTTGATGGTCTAAACTAAACCACCCCTTTTACTAGGATGTTATGTATTGTCTAGCTGACTAAGTAGTCGCTGTACATGAAATCAACTAAGACCATCATCATCACCATCGATAGAAAAGTCCTACTCTAGTTTTCAGTATAAGTTTACGATGTACGTATACCGTAACTAATAAGTTGCTTAGTTTCTAGCTTGCTTCTAACTCATCTGGGAGTCAAGTAGATACCTGTATTATGTACCAATGCATATTAAAACCAGTATACCAAGTTGTGCATTCATCAAGTATTGATGCGTGGGCAAGAAAGATCTCCTACGGCGAATGTAAGCGAAAACCGATTGATCATTATTCATTTTGAGAGCTGACATATTTTGATGTGAAACACTTCGGTGTAATAACTTTAACACGCTTCGGCGTCTCCTTGATAGATGTTTTGTTAAATAATAAAATGTTAACACGTGTTTTTGGTACCAGAATAAAAGTTGCGTCATCGATGGTGTCTTTGTTTTAGTCTCAGATGATTGATGTTATGGATGTTGTGGTAGCATGAACGCTTTAGCAATCATAATTTGTCGTATTTAGTTTTAAATTTATGAATGTTTAAATGTTTAACCCCAAACGCAAAAAGAGGGACCATTTCATAGCGGTCCCCTACACATTAATTGGCCTAAAATATCTTAAAAGAGAGTTAAAAAGTAAAACATACATTTGCTTATATCAAAAATAATAGGTGAGCGAATTATTTTTCACTTTTAAATGTTTGTTTTTGGCGTTTTTGAAATTTGTAATAAAATATAGATTTATTTAAGAATTTATGGATATAAAGAGAGAAGAGTGAAACTAGAAAATATGGTTATTGGAGTCTTGATTATTATAATTATTTATAACCATCGATAAGTACAGGATAACTAAAGTGCAATTAATTTACAAAGTCAATTACAAGAAGCAAAAATGTTCACGGCATGTGGCTGATTAATATTTTAGGGTCCAAACCGAGGTTCGGTTCTGATGAATAAATCTGTTTAGGGATCAAAATACGAGTTTTAGCTGGAATTTAAATTAATAACGATGAAAGTTTTACAAATTCTTCTGCAAATTTTTCTCGTAGGTACATTTTATCGAGGGTAAGTATATAATTTGATAATGGATACTAATCTTTATCAAACAGCAAAATTGTAAAACAAAAAGAAAAATACCAAAACTATTTTTAAAAGAAAAAAAAACTGTCTCTCATACATAGGCGAAGTATTTTTACAACATATTTGTGTGTTTTATTTAAAAAATAACTGAATTTCATTTAGGGCTGAAAAATCGATTTTTACAGTCATGAAATAGTTAAAAAATATGCTACAACGACAAACCACCACAAGTCTGTAATTTAAACTTTGTATTTATTTTCAGTAATATTCTTCGCGGTGCCGGTGGGATGTCATAAGTTTTTGTGTGACATTGTCCAACATTTAAACGTTTGCTGAGAAACTGACCATTCCACCAACTTATACAATTTTCAAAAGACTTTGTTACATCAAGTCAACTTTTTACACCCTTTGTTTCCACCATGTGTCACAACTAAATTCCATTAATTTATCTTACATCAAGCATTAAGCTAACTTTAAGTGACAAAAGAAAAACACGGATGCCGGCAAGGCATCTGTCCTTTCATAGTCAACTTAACTAAAAGGATTAAAATGATTTCTTCCGTCGTCTGACATCCAGTGTGGTCCGCCAAGCGTGAACTGTGGATCTTTTGTAAAGCCTTCACGAATTTTGTTACCTTAAGCTCTTAATACTTTTATGCCATAGTTGCTTTTTAATTTTAGCATTCGAATTATAAAAGGGTTGATTTTAATCTCGCTTTCCTGTAGGTAAACGCGTCAGCATTCTTTTGTGAGCTTTTCAAAGTTGCTATTCGTCTGCGGTAAACTCATTTCGATTTCTTTAAGATTGGAATATTTATTTTAAAAAGTATAAAGGTTTTAAAGGATTTGAGTTAGAGGTTTTTTAAAATCCTATTACATTTTTTAGTTTGGTTAGGAGATGAATGGATGATCTCTAGAATATGCCGACGGTTTCGTTATGTACTTAAAAATTAAGTAAATTATTTTTATTACATAGTTAATGAAATATTTGCCAGTGTTGTTTTTTCGTGGAGAAAAGGACCTCCCCATTTCTCCCCGTGGGTGTCATAGAAGACTAATAAGGTTTAAAACATCTTTTTGGGTGAAAAGCTTGCCACCGTAACTTTATCCTGAAACATTGCCTGAAACTTTCTTACGATTTCACCTTTATAAGGTGGGTGGTGGTTGTAACAAAGACTCTGTTCACCTCAAAAGATAATCCGAACATGCATTTATAATAATGTATATTATTTCTGTATAATTTTACATAACAATGTTTTACTTCATTTAGGGCCTGTTTCACCACTTCTTAGTAAGTTCTTGTTAGCTTATCCGACAGATATTTTGATAATATATTTCAGACAAAATATGTCAAATTAACTGTCGGATAAGCTAACAAGAACTTAACAGGTCATTAACGTTGTTTAAATTTAGTTAAAATACCTACAAACTATTATTATTTTTATTATCATACACATTTTCTCAACTAAAGTTAAGAGGCTTTACACCGCTCAGTGGCCTCCACCTCCTCACCACTTTATCAACTCTAGTCCAGTAAATATGTATTAATGATAAAAATAAGAATTTGTTAAATCCTAACAAAATTTAAACTAGTAGATAAGTAGGCAATTTAGGAGACATATTTAATTAAATATTTAGATCAAGATTTTTACGCGGATTCTTTTATCCGCGTAAAAAAACTGTTATACAATTTCGTTATCGTGATTTTGATACCATCTAGCATATTTTGTTCTTCGTTGTGGAATCTCAGATGCCTTACATTATTTTCCTATAACAAGCTTCTTTAATAGTCATTTCTGCGAACCGAATTGGTAAGGCTTTAGATCGATCGTGTTAAGGCACGCAGAATAGGCCATAACTTGAGAGGTTTCGGCGGTTGGCGCTCGAAATTTCCCACAATGACCGGATTTCAAAACAAAGTATATTAACAGACTTAATTTTTAATTTTATGCTCACCACTAACGATAAGAATGTCTATTAAAATAAAAATTTGTTTTGTCAACCTTTTGCCGACAATTTAGTTGAATATGGTTGTTATTATGAAAACAATTTTTCAGAGTAACGCGGTTATTAATTAAGCTAAAGTAAACGCGGTAAGAACCCGTTAAAATGATTAACTTTAGCGTTGTTATATGAGTCTAAAATCCTTAAAATGCTAAACAAAAACTGAGCCTTTCTACAATTGCATCCTTAAAAGTTGTTACAATCGGTAATGGTTCTGGTTTATTTTGAAAACGTATTGCTTATCGAAAATCAAAAAATTCTAAATATGTAGCTAAAGATAACCATAGTCAACTCAAGTTCGTAAAACAGCTGATACCTTCAGCTTCGTTCATTCAAAGTTTGCGGTTTCGTATTCGTACACAGCCGATCGCTTAAAGCTCAGAAAAAAAATTATTGTAATAAGTCGTCGTGAGCATTCGCCGCCGCTCGGCTCATCTCGCCCTTCGCCCCTCGTCCCTCCCCAACCATATACTCTACTCGACTGCAATGCCTCTACGAGCAGTCAGTTGACTCGAAGCAGCGTCGGGGCACGGTCGCGCCACTCGACGCTTCGAACGTACGAACGTTTCAGTGAAAACACGCTTATCACTTACGTGTTTCAATAACAAACTATCGGACTTTTGTTATTCCAACCAATCGTCTCCAGTAACAGTTAAAACGTATTAGTTGAGTGATTACTGAACATTTCAGCAGATGTGGACTGTTTATGTGAAAATTTTGTTTACGTTATCAAGGATTGTAAATAATCAAACTGTGAATTGAAATCATCTCATCATGTGCATTAACGCATTAAGGACTATTTGTTTAAATTGAAGCCGAAATAGAGTTTATAAATTGATGGATACTTCACATCCGGCAAGGGGACGCAACACACGAACGCCGACGGAAAAAACATGACACTGAGCCTACCGTGTCTTGTTTTCTTTCTTCCTTGATATTTGATTTACCCCATAATGGCTCTTCAGCAAACAACTTCAAGAAAACAACTCTTCGGGCAAATCCTGTTTTGGTTTATTGTCGGACTCAATGTCGCCGATCAGAGCTCACTGCCACTGAAATATGAAGCTCCAGATGATTGCCAGTGGTGGTTGAGAGGTCCAAATGAAGCCCACGAAGTTTCTCTCACATGTAAACTTCGAACGATAAACAGTGAATTCGACACAACAAATTTCAGTGTTATCCCTTCAGAACACACTACATCACTTCGGATAGAATGCAATGAAGAAATGATGTACAAGAGCTCATTAGACGACCGTAGTTTTGCGCATTTAGTGAAATTACGTGAACTTGTTTTGGATAACTGTAAAATTGGAAGATGGCCACCTGGCGTACTCTCCGGCCTAAGAGACCTCCGAAATTTAACGATTCGAACGAAAAACACAGAGTGGGCAGCTATGAGTTTAGAGATCGCATCAGAAAGCTTTACGGCTGTTCGCCAGTTGGAAAAGTTAGATCTCAGTTTTAACAACATTTGGTCGTTCCCGGAAAACTTGTTTTGCGCTCTAACTAATTTAGTATACTTGAACGTATCTTCGAATCGGCTTCAAGATGTGAGTGATTTGGGATTCAGAGAAAGGGCCATGCATCAAGCTCTAATAAGTGAACAAGACGGGCCAGCCCCATCAGCACCGTCTCTGCCTCACAGCTCATGTTCATTGGATATAGAAGTATTAGATGCTTCAAGTAATCATTTTGTGTTGATGCCAGAAAACGGCTTCATGGCTCTGCGGAGACTAAAAGAATTACATATTCATGACAACGAAATATCTATGGTAGCTGACAAAGCTCTATCTGGACTAAAACAGTTACAGATAATAGATCTGTCGAATAACAAAATTGTCGCTCTTCCACAAGATCTATTCAAAGATTCCAGGCCTGTGATCAAGGAAATTTATTTACAAAATAATTCCATCAGTGTGCTTTCTCCAAGTCTTTTTGCTAACTTAGATCAGTTATTAGCATTGGATTTATCAAATAACCATTTGACCAGCTCTTGGATTAATGAGAACACATTCACTGGTCTTATAAGAATGGTGTTGTTGAACTTATCTAACAATCGATTGACCAAACTAGACCCGAAAATATTCAAAGATTTATACACTCTGCAGATTTTGAATGTTCAACACAACATGCTAGAAAACATCGCTGCCGATACCTTCGCTCCTATGAATAATTTACACACATTGATTTTGTCGTATAATAAAATATCTCACATCGATGCTTATGCCTTGAATGGTCTGTACGTATTGTCTTTGCTATCTATAGACAATAATCACCTCGAAGAACTCCACCCTGAAGCATTTAGAAATACGTCCTCTCTGCAAGATTTGAATTTAAATGGAAATCGCTTGAAGAAAGTGCCCATAGCGCTAAGAAATATGCGATTACTGAGGACTCTTGATCTTGGAGAAAATCAGATAACATCATTGGAAGAGTCCGGCTTTGTCGGTTTGCATAACGTCTATGGCCTGCGTCTGATTGGAAATAAAATAGAAAACATAAGCAAAGATGTGTTTTCAGATTTGCCATCACTGCAAATTTTGAACTTGGCCCGAAATAAATTAAGACACGTTGATATGAATGCTTTTGAAACTCTTACGAATTTACAAGCTATTCGATTAGACGCTAACCAACTCACAGACATCCAAGGCCTATTTGTGAATATTCCTTCTCTGTTGTGGTTAAACGTATCAGATAACCAAATAGAATGGTTTGATTACGCCGTTATTCCACCGGGACTTCAATGGCTGGACCTTCACAGCAATAACATCAAAGAGTTGGGCAACAACTACAGATTGGATAAAGAATTAAGATTGCAAACTTTAGACGCCAGTTTCAATAAAATGACTAAAATATCGACTTATTCAATCCCCAGCAGTGTTGAGCTTCTGTTCCTGAATGATAATCAGATTACACAAGTTGAAGCCCAAACTTTTGTTGGAAAAACCAATTTAACGAGAGTCGATTTGTATGCAAATCAGATAACTAGTATGGATCTCAATGCGCTTCGGCTGACTCCGGTCGATCCCGGGCGACCCCTCCCCGAATTTTATATCGGTGGAAATCCTTTTCAGTGCGACTGTACTATGGAGTGGCTACAACGAATAAACAAACTTGATCACCTCCGGCAACACCCCCGAGTGATGGACTTAGAAAGCATATATTGCAAGTTATTGTATAATCGTGAAAGGACTTATATTCCCCTCATCGAGGCGGAATCATCCCAGTTTTTGTGTACATATAAAACGCATTGTTTTACTTTGTGTCATTGTTGTGATTTTGACGCTTGTGATTGTGAAATGACGTGCCCATCAAACTGTACGTGTTATCACGACCAACCGTGGTCGGCAAATATCGTGGACTGTTCTGCTGCTGGGTATTCTGAAATACCTAACAGCATACCTATGGACGCTACTGAACTATATTTAGACGGTAACAATTTTGGTGGTTTAACAAGTCATGCTTTTATTGGACGTAAAAATTTAAAAATATTGTACGCGAATAATTCTAATATAGACGCTCTGTATAATAATACGTTTAGTGGACTAAAACGCTTAACAGTTTTGCATTTAGAAAAGAACAATATAAAAGAGTTGCTCGGCTTTGAATTGTCGCCTCTGGAGAGTTTACGCGAGTTACATCTACAAGACAATAAAATACATTACATCGATAACCGAACCTTCATGGAGTTGAGGCATTTAGAAGTGCTACGTTTGGAAGGGAATAACATTTACGGCTTCGCGGTGTGGCAATTCACGATGAATCCATATTTGGTAGAGATAAGTCTTTCTCGTAACCCGTGGTCGTGCGATTGTCAATACATGCACAAATTTAGATATTGGTTCAAAAACAATCTGGGGAAAGTGGAAGATGCTGATAAGATCACCTGCGTATTTGATAACGTAACAAACGCAGTGGGACCGCATATGGCCGATTTCAACTCTACGATTTGTACTAGCCACGTAGGTGGAGTCTCATCTATAATAGAAAATCAAGTTATAAATGATTACCTTCCACTACTTTTGATATCTTTATGCGTATTCGTGATAAGCTCTGCCTTAATTTGTGGACTATTTTACTGGCGGCGAGAGCTGCGCGTCTGGGTTTACTATCATTGTGGCCTCAGAATGTGTTACAAAAGCACGACCTTTGACGATGAAGCCGACAAAGATCGCCTCTTTGACGCCTACATCAGTTATAGCGTGAAAGATGAGGCATTCGTCGCACAAATGCTAGCGCCTGGCCTAGAATCCACCGATCCTAGTTTCCGGCTCTGCCTACATTACCGCGATTTTAACGCTTCGGCTTACGTTGCGGACACAATAATAGAGGCCGTAGAGTCATCAAAGAGGACGATAATAGTCCTATCTAAGAATTTCATCAACAACGAATGGTGTCGTTTTGAATTCAAAACGGCCCTCCACGAAGTATTGAAAGAGAGACGAAGAAGACTGATAATAATATTGCTAGGCGAGCTACCGAATAGAGATATCGATCCGGAGCTCAGGTTGTGTTTGAAGGCGAACACGTGTATAGAGTGGGGCGATAGACAGTTTTGGCAAAAGTTGAGGTTTGCGATGCCGGACTTGAGAAAGTGTCAATATCATCGTTCAACTGTGAATATTTACGCTTCGGTGTCGCCAGTGGGGGCTGGGCGGGCGCCGGCGCCGCCCCCTCCCCCGCCGCCCGGCAAGCTCCCCCCTCTGCTGGGCGAAGCGCTCGCCATGCCAGCCGGCGTGCATGCGCGCGACGTGCATCCACACCGCATGCCGCCGCACGCGCAACTCTGGGCGTAGCGTATGCTTCAACGCAGGTAAATTATGTTCTTACTTGCAAACGCTTAAGCGTATTAGTCCAACAAAAAGTGATAATTATTTTTAAGTTGTTCCACGCTATATTTATTGTTTAGTTTAAGATATTCTAATGCCTAATTTCTGCATTTATTTTGTACACGATCTACATGTTTTATGTAAGTAATTATGGATTATTTTTCCTAATTTCTGCGATAGTAATTTCTAGGTACATAACTGATAGGCCATTGTGAATATTTGATTGTACAAAAATAGTTTTAATCTGTTAATTTTATTTTGGATCGCTTAAATTATTATAATGCCAAAGTTTTAAACTTATATTATGTACAGATGCATTTATACTATAATTTGTTATTGAGACAATTGTCATAAAAAAGACTGTAAATATTATGATTTTTGTATATAAATGTGTAAATATGCAAAGAAAACAATTATCAAAGAAAATATGAAATACACAATTTTCAAAATTTTATTTCGTTTTGTTTCATTTTTGTTACCTTCCAGACAAGACATAAGCATTACTTTTTATTTGCATTTTACTTATGTTGACTAGCAAGACAATAATTTATGAGTCTACACAAGAGAAAAATGTAGGAAACATTTCCTTTGCAAATTTTTCCTTAGTTCAACGTTTCCTTTTACGAAACTTTTACTAAAAATACTAATTTAAAGTCATGGAATAATTGATGTCGTGAATACTTAGGAACAGGCCACTAACTCTTAAAGTACTCCATCTGTACAAAGTTGGTTCTAGCGTAGAGTGACTAAGTAACTTGACATGTTGGGAATATGCAGGATTTTGAAATACATTAGGATGATCATTTCATGGAATGTTTTATGGTTTGGTTGGGCATGATAATAAAGGAGATGATCTTAAAAGATATTAAAGGGACGATCAAACTGAACAATATTTGATATTTTTTTATATTCTTAACGAAATTAGAAAAATATCATTTTTCAACTTTTTCATGCAATGACCGAAAACAACGTCGCATTGTTGCGATCTTCGCTTCGTAGTGACATTTTGCATGAAAACATGGAAATTTGATAATTAAAAAAATATTGTTTGACTATCGGACTATTCAGGAAGATAATTTCCCAAATTATTAAAAATTAATCACTTATATAAAAATTTAGTATTTACAAATGAACATTTTCTTTCTTAAAGTAGCTTTCTTAGGTACGCACGGGAACAGATCAATCTACCCATAGTTAGACCTTATGTCTATGAACATAGAGTTCAACTATGGGTAGGTTGATCTGTCGCCGTGTGTACACTAAACCTGTCTTATTGCAGACACAAAGACTCACATTATAAGTTTAGGCATGTTTCTTTAGCGCTAAAAGGTAATACTAGAGAGAAACTGGACTTTATACTGGACCGTAATATCCGAGACGCCTGGCCGTCCTACTCAAACGTCAACTTAGTCAATATGCAAACATGTTGGAAATTGAAAGTCACTCCCCCAAAGTTTAGTACTTTGTCTGAAAGGAACTTGTAATAACATTTACCTACATTTCAATGGCCGTAGACAATTTATGTTCTAGACTTCGAAAAAGACCAATATAGAAACAAACGTTTATGTACACTGCATTCAATGTTCAACGTTTATGTATATGTTAACACTGCATTTCAATACGAAGAGGTCGTAAGTATTCCTAAAATAAACAATAATTTTTAAGGGTGCGCTAGTTGATATTTCAAGACAGTAATAACGGGCTCGGTATCTGTCATATATCGATTGTCTAAAAGGGCGTAAACGCCTGAATGCATAAGCATAAGCATATGCTCACGATTATATTCCCCGAGGGGGTAGTCAGAGATATTCTGAAACCTCAGAACATCCACGTTTCACCAGTAGTACCGAAACTCTGTCCAGTGAGTGACGGGGGGTGAGCCCGTCGCCACAATTAAACACCTAAATTACACCAAAATTATTAAATTACGCCTGAATGCTATATGCTAGAGTCCAGCATTCTAATCTCATTTTCGCCAAAATGGCGTCTAGCATTAAATCTCATTTTCGACAAAATTACGTTTACTCCCTTTGAAATTATAGGTATCGATATGTTTTTTAAAACGATATATTTCGTCATTAAACATTTACAGATAATTCAAATCCGCAACGTTATCTTTGTCAACCTATATGAATAGAAAATAGCCACGACCGTACCATAAATACTATGTTATAATACAATTATTTAAAGTGGTAATAAGTGGCCAATAGCCATTTGTACAAAAGTATTCAAGAAGAAACATTTGCCATTAGAAACCTCGTTTGACATACCTACCAAGGTAAGAAATAGGTAGGGTAGCAGAATGTAAGCTAAAATAAATCCTAACAATATTTTCGTAGGTATGTTGACATTAAAGCTTAAGAATTTACGAAATAAACGTGCCTAATTGATCCAAAAGTGATCCTTTTATTACAGCACATGACATCGATCCTCACTCGAAAACCTATTAAGGTGGTTGCAGAGAAGTCAATTTCATACAAAAGTTTGACTCATAATACGCGTAGAAGTTATTATTAACAGTAATATTTATAAATGGATAAAATGTAGATGCCGCGTATCAAATAACATTTGCAATTTAATACAATTACGAAGATATTAAGCTTTGACATTTTCAATGCAACTTAGCAAGCATTGAAACTGTAGGTATATTTAAAAAAAAAGTGACATAAGTGTAGAGATTAATTTCTAGATTGTTTCTGAAAAATTACATTGACTTTAATTGATTAGTATGGAGTTTATATGTTTTCGTTTGTATGGAGCGCGCTCCGAATTATATCCCCTTAAGAAATCTCTTTGGTACCAAAGAGGCGTAACGTCCGTGGCATGAGAGACCACAGACACCCTCAGACAAAGTCTAGGCAGTCGTAAATTACTTAACGTCCTCACAATACGTCACACGACTCTCCAACCATTACCAAGTTAGTAAAACTCCCATTTTTCCAATATCCAGCTCTAACCGCTTGTATCCAGTCTCCGCACTAAGTCATCTACTCATGAAATTGCTATTATCGCCGTGCGGACAAATCAAAACGAAATCAACATCGGTTACTTTTGGCGTTCGCTTCGCACCCTTATCAAATCGGGAGATAGGTCAGCGTTGAAATAATGGGGAAACTTGTTTTCATGATTCGTTTACGACTGTCGTGGTGCGTGTTTCCATTGAATGTATTTATAATGGATTTCTGAGTCAAGTGTATGAGTTTTATAGATTTGTTTTGATTGTCAAATGATCAAACGCGTGAAAACAATTGACTGGTCGACAAATAAGATGATCCTATCTAGGGTTGAACAAAAACGTATTTCATGTTCAGAGTATAAGAAGTTCAGAATATATTTCATTATTATCCTCAATTGAATTCTTTTATTCTCGCAATATACATAAAGTATACTTCAATTATCCTCTCAAACTCAACATTTTGTAATCAACACATAGCACCACGTCGGAAGTTGTTTCTTTTGTAGAGAAGATGCGTCCAGGAACTCTACAACACATATATTTTAATCAAAGTAGAAATTCGAAATACAATATTAATTTACATAGTGTATCGATCAAATCGTGTTAATACTAACCTTTTAATATATCTTTCTATAATTTAATTACAGTGTCTTATTAATTATTTTGCCTATAAATCCCACATCATCTTAGTACTGGGGCACAGGTCTACTCTCCGGAGGGTGGGAGGTTAGTCCATCACGCGTGCCGTGTGTTCAACGCAGGTTACCTCACAACATTTCTCTGCACCGAAAACCTTCAAGCCAACAATCTTTTCACTACCCATAAATCTTTTCTCTCCTTCTTCTCTTCCTGTAAATCCTACGGGGGGTATATAGGGCTCGGATAATAGCTCTCCACCGGTTGCGATCTTGGGCAGCTGCAGATATCCTCCCAGGCCATGTTGGGGCTTTTAGCGTCTACTTCTACAGAGCGGCGCCAGGTTATTTTAGGGCGTCCTCTTTCGTTTGCCTGGTAGGTGCCATGCTAAGGCTGTCGTGGATAGGTGATCTTCAGGCCTCCTTTATACATGGCCTACCTACTACCACTTTCGAGTAAGAGTCACTTTCTCTATAAGCCATTGGCCTGTCCGTCTCCAGATCATCGTTTGAGATAGTGTTTGGCCAGAAGATCTTTAAATCTAAATCTTTATATTAAATTTAAGTTTTCAATCATGAGCTTGTCAAAGAATAACAGCCGGGAAAATCTACAAAGTAGCTGACTATCTAGACAAAGATAACGAAAGATTACTTTTCAAATACAAACACAAACGCACACACAAACTTACGACCACAATTATAGTACACATAAAATCGAGTAAAGTTGACAATCTATTTTGAATTTAATATTTATCCCATGTTTTAGGAACAAAATACGCAAAGGACGGGGTTAATGGAATTAGTTTTGTAATTAACTTAGTTTTATCGTTAAAAGGGATACGCAGATAACATTTTCTAGAAGTAAATTTTAGTTTCAGAATTCAGATCTCGTTATTGCAAAACCGCATTATGTTTTGTAATTTAGATTTTGTTGTCTTAGAAGTTGACTAACACGGATTGTTTGAATAATTTGTAAATATGATTAGGTACAAAGATCTACATTTACTAGACGTATGATCGTACGATCTAAGTTTGTCGTTCCCTATAAAAGAAAGAACGACTTTTCAATCTTTGTATTGAAAGTAGGTAAACAATTAGCAAGGTAGCAAGGTAAAGGAAATAAGTAGGAGTCGCTAATGGAAATGGATTTTCGAACGATGTCACTTCTCATATCATTGAACTCTTAAATACTTTAAGATATTAGCTTACTTAAGCCTAACAAAAGAGCCATCTGCTGAAAAATGCCATATGGTACGACAAAAGAGGCATGCGCAATTTAATAGCATCCTAGTTTAAAAGCTTCGGATCCTTTTGAATACGACGGTATGAAAAAATGCACATTGTCATTCGATAATCCTTTACGTACTCTGGAGATGTCACCAAAGAGATCAGCTTTCGTCTAGGCAACGGTATTGGGTTTGCGTAACTAAATACGGAATATCTCATCTGAATGACTTACATTCTAAATGGAATGTTAACAGCTACGGAATAAGGGCTCGTTCGGGTTATAAATTAAAGGAACGAGACCGCAGACCGCAAAGCAAGGACGCAGAAACAGACAAAGGCAGAACAGATAATATCCCATCCCTTAATCACATGCACCGGTGCACTCGAAAAATATTTGGTAGTCCAATAGAAAAGCTATTCGAACTAATTTTGTTTGTTCACAATTCTATTTTGGGTAACACAAAAATCTATTTGTACAACCGGCTTACATTTTCTCCAGTCGAATTTGTTGTCAAAATGTTAAAACTCCAGCTTGTTCGAATTCTAAATTTGTATCAGTTCGTAGAATGTTGTACAGTCGTGTTCTGTGAGACAAAAGATTAGACTCACGTTAATGTCCCCAAATTCCGTGACACCATGCACTTTTTAGTGTCGTTAATTCAATCTGGAGCTTATGAAGAATGTGAGTCTAGCAAGTGGAGTTAGGTTTGAGAATTTTGGGAACACAATTAATAGCTCCGAAAACCGTCATTACACAACAAACATATCTAGTAATATAATGCGAGAGCGTCGATGGCGCGTTGCAGAGGGGTATCATAAATATGGAAACTCAATCTTAAGGTCCGGGTTTGAATCCGCACGGACGACATGTCATCATCATAATCATAATATTGCTCTCAAAATTGGAAACTTATGGACGTAGTACCAACTGTTCTCAAACGGTGAAAGGAAAACATCATGAGGAAACCTGCATACGCTGAAGAAGAAGTTCCAATACGTATGTGAAGTCTACCAATCCGCATTGGACACGCGTGTGAACTAACGCCCATAAACCCGCCTGTGCTTTGTAGTGGAACGTATTTTTATATGCTGATGAGATGGCAGGTTCATTCCCGAGTTTCCCAACATGAAGTTAGAGATCACTGTACCGTCCTCCAGATAATAAATCTCAGCCCAAAAGTCTAAAACAGTAATTAAAACAAAAATGCTCATAAAATTTCTGGTATAACTTAACTGTATTTTATTATTTAGTCCCGTTTATTAAAGCTGAAATAAGTTTTCGAAATTACTGAAATTACGGCCGTCACATTTATTAAACATTGCGACCCGCTGGAAATGGAAAAAGGCGAGTTGATTAGTAACTTTTAGTTTGACTTCACGATTTCTTATTTCTCTCTGTAATTATTTTAAACAACTTGTGGTTTCGGAGAAAAAAATCCTGGGTATTGTAAGCTAATATTTTATTAAACAAAAATTCGTTTAATTGACATAGCTAAGATTGAAATGAGGGTACAATTTGAAACATTTGTTATTTAATACACTTTTCGTTTATCGAAATTTGCTCCAGTGCTCTATACTTTTGGAGTAAACGTAACAGCTTTTTTTTGCTTTAAATTATCTTTTTTTCTTATTTCTACTGAGGTATGGAACTACAAAGCCTCTCTGTAATGACCCTAAGGAATCGTAATAGTAAAAGTAATTAGGAATGGTATAATCAACGTGAACTTTTCGATGAATCAACGAGCAAATAACACTTTACGAGTAGTCGCAGCAAACATTACTGCCCTGGGTAAAAAAGGAGAAAAGTCCCTTTTTCTCCTTTGCTGCTGCTGTAAGGGATTCCATTTAAGTATAAATAGGTAACTGTTAGGTATAGGCGACGCATTGCGGAGAGGTATGGAAACTCAATCTTGAGATCCGAATTCGCACGGACGACATGCAATGTACCAATGAGTGCCGACTACTCTCAAACGGTGCAGGAAAACATTGTGAGGAAACCTCCATAAGCTGAAGAAAAAATTCCGATACCTAGGTGAATCTTCCAATAATAGGATCTTTCGGCACGAGTGGTGGATTAACGCCCATACGCTCCTCTCAGAGGGTCAACATTTTAAGGGTGTATTCAAATAATGAAACGAAACACCTCTACATAAGGAAAATGGGTCAAAAAACGAACGTAAAAAATTAACGATCGTTTATTTCTTAGCACTTTCATAATGTAACGACTACTTATACTAACGTCAACAACAATCCTTTACCCAACAACTAATCGTGTTACGATACCATCCAATTTCAAACTCAAACAAATCAAAACACACATCGAGAACGTTCCGGCCCTTATTTGCAAAGCTTGGCTTATGAATAGAGTATTACCAAAGGTCTATCCGCAAGGGTATATGGTTTAGATAACCCAAAGACAGCGGTTTCTAGTACCGAGTGCCAATAATTGACTATCAAACTTGATATATAGCTTTCTCGGCGGCTTGACGGCGATAGTTGGATGAGTTATAGTCAGTCGTTCTCTCAAGGGAATGTAAGTCGTCTTGCTTAGTCGCGTAAAACGGGCTTTGATTTTGTACTTGACTGTACTGGAATGTTTTAATGAGTTTACTTTGTTTAATTATTCATAATCGCTGTACGTAATTAACGATATATTCTATAATTACACCAAAAACCACCTTTAATGTTTGTGTGATCCCGTAGTCTTCCGCCAGCATTAAGAGCGTATTGCTCTTAAATTCAGATATTATGCGATGTACACCATGTATAAAAATGTAGGCAATTTTTTGTTGTAATTTTTGGGCAAAGGTCTCTTATCCCTCTCTTTCTATCTTCCAGTAAAATAATTAAAATAGTATAAAATTGAATGTTCACCATAATCAGCCTATATACGTCCTATTGCAGGACACAGGCCTTCTGACCTTTACGATATTCACGAAAAGAAAAAGTCGAAAACTTAATTGTCTAGTGAAAATGGCAGACAGTCTGCCGTCCTATCAGACTCCATGGAATTATATTGATGATATTAAGCGGAGGGCCCAACGTTTTTGTACACATATCTCCATATTGTCTTTTTTAATGCCGCAGACTCGGTCGTCTGTCGTTTGCGACGAGCCTAAAGGGTAACTATTAATATTTAACATACTTATCAAACCCCGTCTGATCCTTCGCATCGGCCAGTTTTAAATATCACTTTTTAATGAAAATTCATACGTAACAACGTTTTTAAAGGTCCGTAGTCCTACGAGGAACACGTACTTCCATCCGTTTTTCCAAGTCAGTCCCATCCTAACATCGAACATTATAAAATAAAACGCAAATTTGATAAGTGAAAAAGCAGGAATAAAATGCAAAACTATGCGGCCGATTCAGACTTTGACTAATTATTATAAGGACTAGCCTTGCGGTAGCATTTCCCGTTTGCCACGGTATAAGCACAATTGATCTTGTGCATTTACATTCAATTTTATACCTTATCACTAAACGAGACAGCCTATAATTGCGAAATAATAACTTCGAACTTAGAACGTTTGGGGTTCACACGAGACTACTTTTCATGATTTTTAACATTCAAAATTAAATTCTAAAGTTATGGGGAATAAAATCCAAAGTGGCTGATTTCATGTTACCTCGCCCCCCGCAAAAAGTGGCAGAAATGTTTGTTAGTAGAATTACACGCGTAACCAGTCCACATATAAATAGTCAAAGGATTCAGATAAGTAACAACGGAACCCTACACTATGCGTACCACAAGCACTTGCCCGGTTTTTATAAAGACTTGATATCATAGCACTAAAAGTCATATTACACGAGTGTTAAATATGAATGTGGATGACTGCATGAAGAGAGGATGACCAAAGAAAATATGGATAGATTGTGTGAAAGAAGATATGTGTAGAAAAGGAGTGTGCGCTGAAATGACGGCTAAAACCCACACAGCACAGAATATCTACACTGCTGTTGGGGAAGAGATGAATGGAGGAAGACTACATATTGCGCCGACCCCAAGTAATGGGATAAGGGCAGGGAGATGATGATGATGATGATGATAATCATAGCACTAACAGTACTTAACAAAAAAAATTGCCTTAACCATACCTAGATATCTAACAACAAAATTCTACATGCATCATTATCATCATTAGTATATGCTAGTCTAGACCAGAGAGGTATAGACACTCAATCCTCAGGATTGCCATGCATAGGTTTGAATCTGCACAAACAAGTCACGTACCAATGAGTTTTTCTAACTTATGAACGTAATACCGACTAATCTCAAACGGTGAAAGAAACAGTTGTGAGGAAACCTTCATACATATTTGTAGTCCATTCCGCATTGGGCACGCGTGGTGGACTGATGCTCCCTCCCTGAGGATAGGCCTGTGTCCTGCAGCGAGACATATATATTGTGATGATGATATACACGCTAGACGTCTGCGGTATATAGGCTATTGCGAAGACCATTGTGATTAAGAGTTCGAACTGTATTTGACATAGAGTCATTCTATAATTTGAAATTCAAGATTTCATCATAAGTGGCTATGTTTGAGGATCATAAAAAATGGTTTATTTATCGTTGGCACCATATAAAAAATAGATTTATTACCTTAACAATTATTAGTGTAGAACACCTGTACCTAACGGAATCATAGTTCATTTTTACAATGTATTGATTGTAATTAAAATCGTCACCAAAGGATCATTCAAAATGTTTCAGTACACGTCTTAACAAAGGTTCCACTCATTAAACATTGAGGATACCTCCACAATTCACAATGCTGTTCTAACGTAAGCTTGGGGTTATGAAATTTTAATCAAAGTTCGTAGTCCCCTTGCGTATTGGCACGGTTGCCGGTTAATGGGAACCGTGTAAATTTCTATGTAGGATATTTACATGGAAACTTGTTTGATTTTAATGAGTGTAACTTTATAGATGCACTGATAGACAAATAAATGTTTGCATGTATGTTGATTGGCATGTGTTAGAGAGGGTTAGAAAATTAAACAGGACTTAAAGAAACGGAAATGTGCTAGTTTTTATTGCTAATTAAAGAAATAGGAAAGTCTGAACAACGAGCTCAGCTTCCTCAGCTTTTGAGCTTTCTCGAAAAACCCACATACATGCATGCTTTCACGTGTATTGTATGCAACAAGCAGGTATTAGACAGTGATCCAGTCACCGCGATAAACTTGTCAAAAATCACAAACCAATACTAATACTTCTACAATAATTCGCTATCACATTCTTAAACACTGAAATCTCAAATTTGTCTGGTTTGTTTTTTAATCAAATATAATAGATTTAGTTAACAAGAAAACTCCTTCTCCAAAGCATATTGCTAAAGAAGGTCATGTTTGCTACCCATGAACAAATACCACAACGCAATTCATAACAATATGTGATAAATTGCTACGACCCAAAAGTTTCCCATATATTTTTGTATCTTCTGAATTATTAATGTTATATAAAAACTAAGATGGGTTCACCGACCTTTTACGGAAAAAAATTAGAAAAATATGCTCTCCTCATTTTCAGACGTGGCGCTGACATCTGCTAGATCATTAGGACACTACGAAATTTAAAAAAATGACTCAAGCTCACAAACGTTCATTAATTTTAGTTTGTCATACACTACTAATTTGTAAAATTTACTACAGCCCGCTAATGGTACTATTTCCGGCAACATATCAGTGAAAATATTAATTCCCTTTGAGTTTTTTTTTCAACCAAGGAACCGAGAACGTATTTATGTGTCAGTTAACACCAATAATCGTTGGTGGCAGTCATCAAAACGGCGTTAAAATCATTTGTTATTTATGGGTGTCCCTAAGATCGTGTATTAGAAGTTAGAACTACGTCAGGTGTGGTCTTCGCTGTTAAACACATATATTCTATCGTCATTGACCGTTCCCAAGTAATTAATAGAAGAGCTCCTCTATTTGGTGCTTATTTATGAGTGTTCTCGACTTTCTTGACATGACTTCTCTGATTAAATGTTTATTACTCTAATCAAGACGGTTAAGACTTTATAAAATATATAAATATAAAAGCATAATTATATAGGTAATACTTTAGTTATAATAGGATTAGGATAGGAATAGATAAACCGGCTAGAAGCAAGCTTGAGGCTACAATTCTTTAACATTGTCCATAAAAATCTCTAAAATGTTTGCAGAAAATCTAAAATCCTGTAAATACTATTCTAAAAGTCAAAAGTCAAGGCAAGTCAAAATTGTTAATTCAAAATATTATCACATAGATAACTATCTGACGTCATGGTTTTGAATCTACCACCACGTCGGAAGTCGTTGTAGAGAAGATGTTGCCAGAAACTCCACAACACACTTCTTTTAAACAAAACAAAATATACAAAGTACAATTACAAAAATCCAATCTTAAATTACATAGTGTAGCATTGTCACGACCAGACATTTTGGTCATTCAATTATACAGGGTCCTTCTAAATATGCTGACACTTTTTTAAGTGGATGATCAGACCATCAAACTGAATAACTTTCTCTATGGCACCAACATAGAAATAGCGAAAAAAATATCAGCTGCTCCATACAAAACTGCAAACCTACTCGAGCCAAATGTATGGGACAGCAGATTTTTTTTTCGCAATTTCGATGTTGGTTCCATAGAGAAAGTTGTTCTGTTTGATTGTCTGATCACCCCCTTTCTAGTCCTATAGTGTGCAACTGTACAATTTTTTTTTACCTATCTGAGACGGGCTTTGCTTGTTTTTACCCAAATACGTCAGACGTAATTTCTTGGTTACATAAATAAACCTCGATACTATTTTACTTTCTTAAAGCATAGCATAAGCTTATGATTACGACTATATTCCCCGAATAAGTAGTCAGAGATATTCTGTAAACTCTGAACATCCACGTTTCACTAGTAGTACCTAACAAAACTCTATCCAGTTTGACTGGGAGTGAGCACGTCGTCACTTGTATTGTAATAACTGTCCACTGCGCCAGTGGGTTTTAGACTATTTATATCGTCTTAGCAGTGGGTACAATAAATGCTTCTATTTATTGAATTACTTTCTTACATAGTGGCTAAAAACATTTCTACTGTAATAACTATATCCTTATTATTCTTGCTATTGCATTGAGGTTCAATTTTATCAAGAGATTCGCAGATTGTTTTTTTTCAAATCACATTTTCATTTCTTTTCATTTATTTTTTGTAAAGTAAACAAAAGGCAATTTTAACAAAGTTGTGGAGGCGTGAAGCTTTTATCACTTTAAAAGCTTTTTATCCAACAAAATGATAGAATAATTTGTATTTTTTTAACACGCAGTGTTAAGAATATTTACTACCAAAGACGGAATAAGTTAACACCTGGTATTCATGTCAAGTAAAGTTCTATGCTATCATAAATACTTTATAATAGTAGTATTTTTTCAAACGCCTGAGGTCAAATTTAATTATCATGTAGACGATGAATGTCTTTACGTATACCAAACGCCTACAGTGAAGTATAAATCAGGTATCTGTGTATGTCAGGCCATATTTTTAAAAGACCAAACTTAAACAATAGTTAAAATAATGGTGTCGATGCTCAACGAATTATTTATGACCGTTTTAAATAAATCAATGCATAAAATTAGAGCCTACTATTACGCTTGATTTAGATGGCAGCTCATTTGTTACACAAATTATGTATGAGAGAATTATATACCGATATATTTCTTTACATTGACTCAATGGCTTAAAGATAGCATAGAGAAGTAAGTCGTCTAGTAGCCAGGTGGGCTGATGTCCTAGAAATACTATTGCAACTAGCATTACAATTTAGCTTTACCTTGTAGCTTCCGTTAGAGTAGTGGAGCTTCGGTATTGGAAACGATCACGGAAGTTAAGCAACGTCAGGTCCGGTCAGTCTTTGGATGGGTGACCGTTTAAGTGTTATTTCATCTCGTGTGTCTCCGTGCGTCGGAAGGCACGTTAAGCCTGGATAGTTGCGTCAAGTGGCGGAGCATCTAATATCGTTAAGCCAAGTCAGAGGCCTATTAAGGCGGCTTGAAAATTCTCTGACAGAAAGTTGAGCACTAACTTTCCTGCATACACCAATCCGCACTGGGCCGCTCATGGTGCTATATGGCCCACATTCCTTACCATTATACGTGGAAGAAGGCCTTTGCACTGTAGTGGGATCCAACAGGCTATATCTTAGCATTATTTGCACACCGAATACAGTATACAAAAATATCATAATGTGTAGAAAACTTGTATAACATATAGTAGAAGGATACGGGCTAGAGATCATCATCATCATCATCAGCCTGTTATACGTCCCACTACAGAGGGTGTGAGGGTGAAGAAGGTGCATTGGCGTTAGTCCACCACACGTGCCCAATGCAGATTGGTAGACTTCACATACGCATCACAATTTCTTCTTCAACATATTGCAGGTTAATGAAAATAATGATTTATTTTCTGTGTTAAATAGTAGTTTTATCGCCTTATACAACATAATTTAAAATTGAATTAAAAGAACACTAAAACATAATTACAAATTCTACACGCAATTAAAATACATTGTAACTAGAACAGACAGATTCCAACTTTAATTCAGAGTGTCTAGTGCCCAATAAAAAGTAAAAGAAGCGTTTCCGAGACCCACAAAGAGAGCTAGCGACTATTTTACTGTAACTTTTTTATTTCTCTAGAAAGGCATGGTAATTAAGCGGACGGAACTGTTAGACCCATCGCAGTGGCTCCTAAACGCAGCTTCGTCTGACATAAAGACAGAGGGAATGGCTTGGATGTCAAAGATATAAGATCTTGTTCTGGAAGTGGCAATGAAAAACATTTTGATGAAATAACAATCGATAGTAGGTAATAAGGTGTAAAACTAAATAAGCTACATTTTAAACAGGGTGATTTATACAAACTGAAGTACTTTAACTAAGGGACGAATAAATAAGGAAATACTGAAATCAAGAAAAAAAATCGGATGTCCTATACACTTGAGTCGAGCAGCGATTGAAGTTTTCTATGGAACAGTAGATTTTTTTTTTTCGATTTCAATGTTGGTCCCATAGTGAAAGTTGTTCAGTTTGATGGTCTGAAGCACCCCGTTAAGTATGTAAGGTATTTAATTTTACACCCTGTATAAGTATTAAATAAGCGTGTGATCACAACTAATATAGGTATTTACAGAAAGAGTAGTTGAAGGGAGATGATTTTCAAAATGATGCGTTGCACATGTTTAAAATAAAATAAGAATTCAATCTTTCTGAACGCACGACTACACTAATTTAAGAAAAAAATATATAATTATTGCAATGTTGATGCAATAAAATTCATATCATAAATTCATGCCACAGAAAACATAGCATAATTTACAAATTACTTTGATCTAATACTCAAATGAGCTACCTATGCTATGCCCTCGGTTCAATTCGAATCGAATTTGTATAATTTTCGGCATAAAGTACGTTTTTTAAGGAGATGTTCAGACCGTTAAACTGAACAACTTTCTCTAAAGCACCAACATCGAAATCGCGAAAAAAAATCTACTGTTCCATACAAATCTGCAAACCTACTTGAGCCAAATGTATGGGACAGCTCTTTTTATCGCGATTTGAATATTGGTCCCATAGAGAAAGTTGTTCAGTGTGATGATCTGATCATCCTCTTAAAAAACTGTCAGCATATTAAGTTGGACCCTGTGTAATTATCGTTTTGGCGATCTCATTTCGAATCTCATCCAGAAATAAAACGTCTTTGTCCTGAACCTCCAGGCCAACCGTATAAGGATTAGGAATTCGTGCGGATTTGCTTAAAGGGGAAGATGGGGAAAATTGAGAATTGTTTCCTTCACCACACGCTGAGAGAAACTCTTATGAATCGAATGTTTGCAGACGCAATGAACGCTTAATGAAATTTTGTTTGTATTTCCCCTTTTACCCTAAAGGAACCTCGCGTATGCAAACGGCTTTTATGTTTTTTACGTAAAGTCAAATTGATCAGTGTTAACGAACAAAGTCAAAGTCAACATAATTTGTTAAAAATAGGAACTATAAGCCTACTTATTAAATATTAAATCATTTTTTAAAGTTACAACCACATCAGAACTTGTTGTCACTGTAGAGAAGATGCGGCCAGAAACTCTACAACATAGCACGACTTAATAACTATTACAATTTTAATTCTGAAGCTAAGGTTATATATAAAGTTATACGTACAGTCTATTAAATTTAATATTTAATATTATACAGTAGGTATATTACAAGCTAGTGACACTCAGACCATCCACCACCAATCATACAGTTTATAATAGGCTTTTTTACACAGTACTTTTTTGATGTGAGTTTTAAGAAATAAACAAGATATCATTTGAGTTATAGAAGGTGCTTAGACGTTCGTGGCTGTTGATAATGATAGCCGATTTCATCCGTAATATTATACAGTGATTTCTTAGTCTCGCCTACAGTTTCATAGTTTCGTCAACGTTTTTTCATCGTTTCGTAAATTGGCTCCTGTAATCTAGAAGACATATTCTGGTGGAGCATACCCAGCTATGTCATAGACCGATCTCACGATTCTACATAAACAAAATTGTGTATGCTAGCGTAAATTCACCACTTGGACTCCAGGGCCGGGCTGGTCTGTCCGTCTGTGTGTTCTTTGTTCTCTCTACTAAAAACTCTCTTGAAATGCAAGCCAGTGCGTGGTATGGTATTCGAAAATAGAGTTGCTTTCAAATATTACATGCTTAAAGTTGGAAATAAATATTTTCATGCTTCCAAATGTTATTGATTGACATGTTCTGTTCTTTAAATCAAATAAAAGATCAATTATTTGCCCCGATTGAGCCCAGTACGGATTTTTTTCGGGATTCAGTATTTTCTTGCAGTATCACAAATAATAAAGTACATGCTTAGGAGTTAAACTCGATCTAATTTAATTATTGTGACGCCCTGTTAGGGCATGGCAGTATTGTTTCGATGCTCCTAATAATACTCATACTTAAACCACAGTGTACTTCGTCAGTTGTAACAAAAAGCTAGGACATTTGGTGTGATTGAAACGAGTGATAATAAACATTTTATTAGGTCATTACACACCCGAAGATGTATCGTTATAGAGTAACTATAGATTTATATTCGGAACATCACACCAGTTCTAATTAACTTAGTTTTATTGTAACTAAGTTTGGTTGGTTCGCCATTAGAGTAGGGCTACCATTGTTCTGGCAATTTAAGAGATATCTTAATGCATTGTTTGGGATTATTATTTTTAATGGTTCAAATTGACTTTATGATAATATGAGAGACCAATATTTCTGGTCTTGACTAAGTTACTTTGTGTAATTTGAAATAGAATTTTTTATTTTCTTTGACAAGTGGCCAGAGTTTTCCTAGAGGTCTTATTGTGTAACTATCCGATCCAATCGGTATCAAATCGACATGGATTTTTTTTGGCAGTTTTTACCTATTTAATGAATTTATTTATGGCGAATTTGGTTTGTAGGCATAAGGTCATAAGTCTACATCCAGCGTCTGAAGCCATCGAAGGGCCTCAGGTGTCAGGTGTATCTGGTCCTCAGGACGGCCCGGGTAAGCTCGAAGGGGGCACCGTTGTATTATGTGTTGCATCGTCTGGTCTTCGATCCCGCAGTCACACAAGGGAGACTCCGTCCAGCCCCATTTGTGTCGGAGTTGCACCTGCCGTGGCCGGTCCTTAGCTTGTTGAGGCGACACCAGTCCCTGCGCGGCAGGTGGAATCCCTTAGGCTTGACAGTGGGGTCCACGTTTTCCTCAGGCGACCCATCAGTTTTGCTCTTCCACACGTCCTTCACCTACCTATTTAATTAATCAATTACATAGATATGATGATCGGAGAGACACTATTAAGTAGGTACTTGAAATTGTCCAGTGCAGTCATAAATAAACTGACAATCTTGTTTCGATATAATTAGAAACTTTCACAAAAGCTCTACAGGAATGCTTGGATGACATAAGACCTATTTTCTAATGAATGATTTTCTTACGCATACCTTAGGCGCGGTTTATACAAAAGAGACGTGTGGCGGTGGCGGATAGTCAAAGTAACACAATAATAAATAGTGCATAGCATAGCGTCGTTTGGAGAATTACGCCCGAATTAAGAAATGACACGCAGACCTACCGGAGTATAGTATATTGTGGATCGGAGATCGTCCGCAAAGAGTAAGAGGTCTTATAATCGATTACAATGGCTTTATATACTAATTAGAAACTACTTAAATGTTAATTAAGCATCGGACGCTGGCCCAGATTAAGAGGCAAAGGTGCAAAGTGCGTCTTGTGCATCAGCAGTTCCGTAGTGATCTACTTTACTTGAACTGGATGTCGGATGCTGGGTCTGCTTCCTTAACTCCCGCGCCTCCAGGCGACATCTCCCGGAGGCGCAGGCGCGATTCTCCTTTACGACAAAAAAGACGCTTTGCGACGGACTATAAGGTTTATATTGTGTTACTTAGATTATCCGCTACCGCCACACGTCTCTTCTGTATAAACCGTGGCTAACGTGTGTACCAACTTGGATTTCTTTCATTTCATGTTTGCCTTCACTTGTTTAAAACTCTTATTATTAGCTATATTATGTTTACATTATCATAATATTGAAGCCTAATGCATCTTAATACTAAATCCCATTCCATCGTCAATGAAAACTTATGGTAACCCAACATTGGAAGTACTAATGGGATTTATTTGTGGGTTAAGACTCTGCAATTTATTGACGCGCCTTGAGTGCGAATCTTATTGCAGAAAGTTTAGCTCAATGCGTGTCGACATCTTAGAATCTAATTATGAGTTTAACTGAATGCTGAAACAAAAATGAAATTGGGGGCATAAAATACAAAGTGTATTGCTCGATATATAAACTTGAAATGAAATTAGATAGATTTATTGTCACAGCTCACAAATTTAACAAGATGCTGTATTGTAGACATAATTGAATTGAATTTATGGCATATATAGATAGACATAAACTTTCTTGTATTTCCATTCGGCCATCGCATCGGGGTGGGCAGAATTCTAGTTACAATATACAACAAATATTGAAAGCAATTTCACTTTTAAAATATTTAGAGTTTCACTTAGGATCGCGTAGACATTATAATAATAATAGTCTCTTGGAATGTCAAATGAGTAGATACTAGTAAATGAGTAAATATAAAACGTGTTAATGAATAAGCGCAAACCTCATACACCCCAACTGATTTATAACAAAATAATTAGATTGGAAAAATAATGTCATTATTTTGATGGTTAAAATTTAAAGTTATTCGCATTTTAAGTTTTCAGGCAAAAATGATTTGTTATCATTTCAGCAATGAATGAAAGCGCTAGCATGCTCGTGCATACATTTTAAGAAGCTTGTTTTGGTAGTAAGTAGGGTGAGTGTGCCTGTGCGGTAGGTTGAGATCGAGTTCAGTAAATTGTAAATTTTACAAACAAATTATTTAATATTTTGAAAAAAATTACCTATGTTGAAAACATGATAATTCGATTCTGCTCTCGATTCTAAACAAACTACTTTCTAGTTTTGCGTTAATTCATTAACACGTTGTATTAAGACAGAATGAGGTATAATAGTAATAGGGTGGCCTTGTGCCTTTAAAATCACCAACATTGTATTCCTGAGCCGCAGAACGACTTCGAGAATTTCGAAATGGGGTTGTTATTTACAAACAGTTTCTGAGGGGAGGCAAAATATGTTCGCAGACATTTTTGAAAAGTAACCAAACCCCGTTGTTTCCGAAACGTTAATTAATAGGCACATTTGAGTACTGTACACTTTTTATGTTCGGACTAAATCAAAGATCTATCTAGATTTTAAGACGGATTTTGAATAAGATTTCGAATGTCATCATCATGTCGTATGACATTTTTGTCTTCCTGCTTGGATCCGAGGGGGGTTCGATTTCGAGGTCGAGGTGTTTCAGCCAGTCTTCCGCTGTCGGGGTTCGCCTGTATACAAGGTGCTACAAAAATAAAAATAAACGTTTAAGGGGGTGGTTTAGACTATCAAACTGAACAACTTTCACTATGGAACCAACATCGAAATCGCGAAAAACAAATCTGATGTTCCATACTAAACTACAAATCTACTCAAGCTAAATGTATGGGACGGCAGGTTTTTTTTTCACGATTTCGGTGTTGGTCCCATAGTGAAAGTTGTTCAGTTTGATGGTCTAAACCACCTCTTCAAAAGTTTTAACTATTTATTTTTACTTTTGTAACACCTTGTATATTTCAAATGTAATATCACGCTATCAAACATCTTACACAATCTTAAAAATTGTTCGCGAAATAACTGGTTCACGCACAGCGCAGAATCCGGTTTCTTAATGTGACATACATTACATCTACTTCTATTAAATTCCCATTACGTGTCTACATTCAGTTCTGACGTTCCGTTTACACGGATAAAAGCACTAAACAAGCTATTTCCACAACAACAGCGGAACTCTAAAAATACATTTTACTTTCAACGACAATGGGTTTTACTTTTACCATCGCTTCTTGGGAGGATCTTCCGTACAATTATTTTCGGTTATTTATGATGATGTTGATAGTAAACGAAAGCCAAAATTGAACCGAATTTGCATACAAGGGATGCGTAAAGCCAAACAACGAAGGCGAAGGTAAGGAACCTTTTGTTAGAAATTACAAGCGACTATTCTATTCAAAGCGTTTTTTTGCGGTCCTGCTAGAGTTTTGTTTCTGATGACTTATTTAGAATTGAATTGAAGGATGTTTAAAGTACTGAGTCATTTAAAAAAAAAGTGTAATGTCATACATTTTTTTTTCATTGACCCATTTTCAATTTCTTCGTTTTTAATACAAGATATGACGACGGATGTTTATCAAGGACAATACAGGGTACACAACAACAACAACAACACAACTCTCACTAACAACTTTCACTATGGGACCAAAATCGAAATCGCGAAAAAAAAATCTGCTGTCCCATACATTTCGCTAAAGTAGGTTTGCAGTTTTGTATAGAGCAGATGATTTTTTTTTCGCCATTTAGATGTTGGTCCAATAGAGAAAGTGGTTCAGTTTGATGGTCTGATCATCCCCTTAAAAAAGTGTCAGCATATTAAGTTGGACGCACGAGACTTAAACCTGCTACCTGCCAAACCGGAGTTGTGCTTTCGTCTGATTAAGCTGCCGAGCTATTACGTCAGTAGCCTAAATGCGGCGGTAGGCAACCTACAAGTGACGTCCGAGACTAATTTTTAAGCATATGCTCACGACTATATTCCTCGAAGGGGTTGTCAGAGACAATCTGAACCTCAGAATATCCACGTTTCACCAGTAGTACCGAAACTCTATCCAGTGTGACAGGGGGTGAGCCCGTCGCCACATAATGGACAGTGGGTACAATACCATGCCTCGAAATTGAAGCATGCAGGTCTCCTCACTATGTTTTCCTTCACCGAAAAGACAGTGGTGTTACAAATCGTACATAAATTCCGAAAAAGTCATTGGTACGAGTCGGTTTGGACGAGGATCGAACCATCGCCTCCTGCACGGCAGGCAAGGTTACTCGCCACTGGACCACCACGGCACCACTAATTTTTAATTTGATATGAAATAGCACAACATGTTTGTAAATTGTTAATAATCAATCATGTTTGATTTCAGTTTGTTTTAAATTTGAACAGACAAAAGATAAAAAACTTAATTAAAAACATTTTTCCTAGACTGTAATTAAAAAGACATGAAAAATACTCGGAACCCCAAAGTCAAACTCAGTCTAAATAATGGGCATTCAAACGAGCAAATTGTAAAAGTTAGTACCCCGCTTTCGCTTTTGCCCTTGAAGGGTAAATTAGTTTCCAAGGAAACCGAACCGACTCCCATTGTCATATTTTACTTTCTTCGTTATCCCCAAAGATCGGTAGGTCATAAACGAAAGTTCGGGCCCTCAATATTAATATTTATTACTTTCAATGTATTATACGGAATACTTTCCTTACCAAGTTATAAATACATAGTTTTTTTATGTAGGCCACACGTTAAATAGAATAACAAGGGTGTTTTATGAGGTTTCCTTTTATAGTCTATAGAACACCCATTATTTGATGCGACGTGAATGTTATTGTTCGCTGAAAATAAACATGCTCCTGCGCAGGTCATAAAGTTTCCGGGTAACTTTTGATTTTGTAATGACTACTAATGATTGTGTCAATACTTATAAAATTCTATAGACTCTACCTTATGAGTCGCGTGGCTAGAGGGCTCACGAGTAGACGTCTTTCGTTCGTCTCGCGAATTAAGTGGCCACGTGGCTCCGCAATTTTATGGCGGTTTCGGGTGTGTTTTTGGCCTTGAGATCGCCATATCACTACCATATAGTGTCAAGAACGTATGCTGTTTAAACTAGATGTTGGAAAAATCATCAACGCTACGATGGAGCCACAATTTTAAAATTAGAGTAGATTAGACTCTACCTCATTGAATCGGCCATAGTATTTTTGATCAATTCAATACGATAGCGTCTAAAGAATTTTATAAGTAGGATATGGGTACAACAGTAATTCAAGTAACACAGCGAACAGGTCAAAATAACTCTTAAGGTAGTTCAAATCGAATCCGGTTTACAGAATGACCAAACAAGTAGATGCTGACTTTAGTAGTGACTGCACAATATTGTCAAAGTCTCAATTTCACTCGTTACATTTAGTTTGAGACTTTGCTTCTTTTTTTGCGTAGTCATATTTTCAAAGGACCGAGATAGCACGTTCTGAATGTCGTTAATGAATATTTTAGTCATTATAATGATATGTTGTTAAAGTAAAAGGCTATTGACGAAGCAAAAAGCTTACAAAAGGCCACATTTTACCGAACCTCTAATGGGAGGACATTATCCGAAAACCGTTTTTGTGAGAAAAAAATTAACTGGGAAAATTTTAGGAAAGCGCACCGGGCCTTATCTTTATGTACATTTTTATGTATTTTGCAGCAAAATGTTATCGGGCAACAGTTAACCGGGGTCTTTAATGTGATGGCCTCTTTCTCCGTTATCGCCAAAAAAGTATATAAAGTAATTTCGTGAAAAATTATGAACTTTTTTCGCGGTTTGTTGTATTAAAGAAAATAAACAACAAAACTTCGTACACATTGCTAGATTTATCACCGTACAATTTCGACAAAGTTTTTGAGTGCGTAATCTTTGAAGACAGTTTGTTACGGTTTGTGCTACACAAACTTTTGATCTACAATTTCCGTAACAAGTAAACAAACGTCGAAGTCTTAATAAATAAATTATTTCGTTCGAAACACTTCGACAACTATAGATTTCTAAAAATACGAGTGCAGACTTACCTACTTTATCTTTTAACAAATTGCGTGCGTTTTTCACAAAAATCGTTTAGGCAATTTCTTTAAATTACTTTCCTATGCTAATCTGACTCGTGTTGCGAATATATTCTTTACGAAAAAAGAAAACGTAGTCTGGTAGGCGTTCGAGATAGTCGAATTGCCTTGCTCGCCTCAAATGATGCATGTTGTAGAAGCCGGATCTTGTACAGAAAAACGAGATATTGCAAGCTATTACACGCTTTACATCGTAAATAATCGTCTTAGCTCAGTAAATAAATAAGTGTATAGACTGTTGGTTCGTGCAAGCGCTCCTATCTGATCCGAGAGCCAGGGGATGTAGCGAAAGCCGGGAAAGTGCTGTTTAAGACCCGAGATAGGGAATAACGTAGGAGGAGCATAAGTTTTGCGGCGTGTTAAAAGATAATGAGTACGGATACAGCTTATAAGAAAAGAAGACATTGCGTCGGCCTTTGTAAGGAGACATTATATTCTTATCTCACATACCCCTGATCGGAATATAGAGTTAAACCGAGTTTGTATTTTAACGCACCTAGGAAGAACGTTTTAAGGAATCGCAATTTATGGTCGCGCGGGACGAAGTTTAAAACCGAAGATTTATCTTCTGCTACTCAGAAAGATACCGGCTACAAGTTAGAGGTCAAAGTCGGAGTTTAGCCGATTATAAAGCACTTTGAAATTGAGTTTGGAACGTCTCCTAAAACAAGAACTTGATTTCTTGATGTTTACTTTGTGAAGACTACAATCTTAAGACAGTTGAGGAACTCGGCTTTAAACAATCTCATTACTAATCTTAATTAATTAAACAGTACTAAAAGTAACATTTCAAAACTGATAATCAATCAATGCCAGGTTACGTGTCGTAAAACGTTTTCAATAACAAAATCTGTGCTCTTTTCTCTGTTCTTTCAATCGTGATGAACCAACTTGTTCTTATGAAAGATGGACACCCACATCATGTCATGTACGTTTAGTTGCATGTACCTTAAACTGAACGTATCTGAGTTAATGAAGAATAGCGTTGGCGGACAACTAAATAAACTTAATCATTTCTATGATTGACTAGCTAGTCAATACGTACAAGAGTTACTTAAGAATGTGAAAGAACACAATAGCAATTAGTTGAGGACTATGTAGCTGGATCTCTATAAAAAGCGAAATTGTTTTTGCACTTCTCGATTTATACGAGTAAAGTTCGTAGCTTTAGACTTGTCGAATTTCACGATTATGTTTGTAGATATACAGGGTCCTTCCAAACATGCTGACAGTTTTTTAAAGTGATGCTCAGACCATCAAACTGAACAACTTTCTTTATGGCACCAACAATGAAATCGCGAAAAAAATCTGCTGCTCCATACAAAACTGCAAACCTTCTCGAGCCAAATGGGACCGCAGATTTTTTTTTCGCGCTTTCAACTTTGGTCCCATAGAGAAAGTTGTTCAGTTTGAGGGTCTGATCATCCCATTAAAAAAGTGTCAGCATATTAAGAAGGACCCTATGTAATAAGAAACGGATAACAAAACTATGTTTCATAAAAACTTAAGTGACTAAAAGTTACTAAAGTGCAGTGAATCAAATATTTGAATCTAAAACCGATTTCAGAGAGATTTTTGTAAGTAAAAACATTTTTGCTTTTTGTACGGAGATTGCTAGCTTTACAATTCTCTTTTAAGAATATGCAAGACGATTATCAATTATTTTGATCGAATATTAATACCCATTTAGCTAATTATAATTCGATGTGGAACTGGAACCACTTAGCATTGAATATTAACAATCGATTATAACAAAAGTTTGAGATTTTATCTCTAGCTTCCTGCATTACTGACTGGCATTTCAGAAGCTTAAAGCTGTTTGGATGTAATCTCTAAACAGATTCGTATTAGACCACCACAAAAATTGAGTCACACGATGAATATGAGACCCGTTAATACATCTTTAGTTACTAAAAGTTACTGAATAAAAAACATCCCGTTTGTTAATTAATGCTACCGATAACGCGTCAGCGCGAATGTTTAGTCAATACCATGTGTATTTTTTACCCTTTTTTGTCCCACTGCGGGGCAAAAGTTTCGACTAAACAAAATAATCTGAATACATTATCAAAAACACAGTTTTGAACTGATTAACTTTAGCACCATTTATTTCGGTTTTATGCAATTTAGTTGACATGTGTCTGTTCCAAGTGATAAACAATATTTCCAAATGACCTCAATCCAAATAGGTTCTGACTCCCAAGGTTCGGATTATACCTAATAGTTCACTAACTGTATTAAGTCTGCTGAACAAGGACAATCTCTCGAGCCGTTGTGCACTTTGATAACCGCACCCCGTAGCATGGCGCTCGTACGCGTATTGAAGCTTCGATATTAGAAACGATTACCTAAGTTAAGCAACGTCAGGCCCGGCAGTCTTTGGATGGGTGACCGTTTTAGTGATATTCCATAATTATAATCATTTCATCTCAAGGATCTCCGTGCTTTGGATGGTATGTTATATGTTGGTACTGGATAGTTTTATAAGATGTGTGGTTTAACTGACTAATAGTTAAGCCAGGTCTGAGGTCTTGCAAGTTTTCTGAAAGTTGTCTACTAAGTACCTTGCCTCCACTGATTCGTTCTTGGTCCGCGTGGTAAAGAATGCCCCGTTCATACTCACACTTATTTTTATATTTACAATTAAATGACTCTTGCTTGTTCGTTAGCACTGCATTTCCGCCAATGTCAAGTAGTTTATGGGAGTATGTATTCCAATTTCAGGGATTGTTTTTGATCAAGATCAAGAAGAGATTGAGGATTGTGGAGCCTCGTGACGGGAAAAAACGCGACGCGCAAAAACCACGCGAGACAAGTGCTTATGTCAGAACCTGCAACGTGACCTCATACTTACTCATAAGATGACGCTTTTGCCTAGTAGATATCGCACAAACTATAACTTACTTTATCTTTAGCTAAATGTTGATAATATAAAACAAAGCATTCTAGCCATATTAAAAGTAACTGGCCGAAGCGAACCAAACACGAAGAAAATAAATCTTAATTTACCTTTCCTAATCCAGACAGATAAAGCAAAGGAACTACGAAAGACGAATCACGAAAGAGCAAACAAATCTCCGCGTACGGTCCGAAGCAGTTTGCGCTAGAAAGCGAATCCGATCTAATCTTGAATCAAGCGATTGAGAGCGGACTTGGGGGCAATGCATCACCTAGCTTCCGTTGCAACGATCTTGATTTCTTTCCTAATGTACCTCCCACACGTGAGTGATTCAAGAACCATTCTTGAACGACCTCTGGATGAAGCTTGACAGTTTAAGTTGTGTACTTGCCTCCCAAATATCGAAGGTCTTGTTTTGTTGGACTGGGTACTTGACTGCTTGACGTTCCAATGATAAGAGGCCGTCTGTTTAACACCTACAATGGCTACTGAATATCTATTCGATTCTTTTATTGTTCACATGCGTGTCAGGTTACGTTTCGTTGTGAAATTGGTATTCATAATAATATTTTATACAGCGTTTTAAGCTTGCTTATAGAATTTCATTGGGAAAATTGAAATCTAATATTTCATTGTAATATTATGTTATTGTGTACTTTTGCGCCTATAATAACAAATAAGGGTTTTATTCACATCGATTCGCTGCTGCATTTTCTTTAATCTCAATACATACTTGACTATTCCCTTTCGAGATGATCAGCATCTTTGCTACAACAACTTTTTCTTATCGTGTGGGCAGCAATCCCTGGTGTCAGAGCCGTGGTGTCAGGTTCAGACCGCCTAAGGCCTCTGACGTGGTTTTTATGTAACGACTACAATACTACCACCAGAGATAGTAGCCGGGACTGCCCGGGACCAACGGCTTAACGTTCCATCCGAAGCACGGAATCATCGTTCTTTTCAGACAATCCGGTTTCAGCCTGCAATGTCTTGTCTGTCAATAAACCATCTGGGGAAAAACGCACAAAGGTACAACTACTCACCACTTTAAATTAAATTTTAACAAAAATTTAATTTAGCAGTTAGTATTGGTAGTTGAAACAAAGGTTCTGACGACCCGGAAAGGGATTATGGTCGTGAGTTTATGTAAGCAACTGCAGGACAATGTTTGTTTTGCGTAGCTTGATGTATCGACGTGTGTACATTTTTCGACATTTATAAGCAATCTCGGTTTTAACACACGAATATCCATTCGTATCGATTTTTTAAATTATGATTCGTGAAATATGTGTAAACCAATTTGTCTATATTTAGATCTTTATCACATATTTTTATCAATTGATACATATTCATGACCTACAACATATATAAAACAATACACTACTTACTTGCACATATACGTCATATTCACACTTTAGCAAAAATTTGACATGGACTAGCAAAACATTATGAAAAACAATTCATATTCAACAAAACATATCCCAACAGAACACAATACCGAGAAACTCAATGCGAAATACACCTCGCTATCACCGTCATTCGATACTCGACTCCGTCTCCATAAGAAGATAACAGATAATTTAGATAACAAGAAAAAGCCATTCCACTGCCGCTACCAAATAAATGGTGAATATTACTCACATACTCACTCGCGTAGGAAGAATTCTATAGAAACTACAGATATAAGTGTCTTTATATTTCCGCTTAAGCATAGACTTGCGTTGCCAATACTACCCAACTTGATATTAAAGTATACCATTTGGCAACTATCACAGACGCACTCTAAAATATAGGGAAACATGAAACTGAATATAAAGTTTGCCTTTTTGTCAACACAAGTGAACTATCGAATGCGGTGAATTGGCAGGGGAATAAGATTTCGGAATTTGTATAATATTTTGTTTGCAAAAAAGGGTTGTTGAAGTTCCGAATTGAATTTAAAGAGTAGGCTCTATATTGTGAAGAATTTTCCCTTTGAGTTCTCAGTACAATTTACGTTTTGTTACTTTTTCTAAAAGTGTGTCTAAGTTAAAGTAATTTCAGTTATATTCCTGCGTTTTCAGGCACATTATTTAAATACAGCTGCACCTGATGCTGACAGGCTTGCCGAATACCTGGCTACTGAAATATAAAACACCACTGAAGAACCATTGCTATTAACAGAAGAAGAAGGCACATTATTATTCAAAAGAATTGACTATCGATTCAGTTTGTTTGGTGTGATTATAACATCAAAAAACCGCGCGCGCAACACAATAGCGTCTACCTTGTCTTGATAAGACGAACTTATAAGTGTTCACATAATTAATAGACATGACTGTACTTTAAAGGATATGTCTCGTCTACTCCACAATACAACACCTTTATAGCAAACTAAATTTTCCCGCAAATTTGTCCGCGTGGAATCGATTACGTTGTCCCGGGTGTTTTTCGCAGTCGGGTAAAACGAGTAAAAAGTTTGACTTGTTAGTGCTATTACGAAATGATAAAACCCCATTTAAATGTGTATAGTTGTTTTCCCCGTGATGTTTAAATAAAAAGACAAGCAAACTCTTTTTTTTAGTGATGGTATTGGTTTTTAATGTCTAATCATAAGCTTTCAAATACAAAAAGATTCATCAAAATTGGTCCAGTAGTTTTTGCAAGATGGTCAAACAAACAAACAGATACAAAAAATCTAAGAATTAGTGATTTGGAGTCAAGGACACCTAAACACCATAACGTAATCATTCTTGGTAAATTTCTTCAATCTCACTTCTGATACAGTTTTATAATCGTGTAGATGGAATAAATCGATTTTATTTACCTCGCTTCCCAAAAAGTTGTCTAGCAACAACTCTGTCATAGTTACTTGCAAAACATGTAGCAAAGGCAAAGTGACATTATTCAACATAACAAGTTTAGGTATCAGAAAACGTATCAACTATCTTTGACGAATATCGTAAGAGGCAAGTATATTTACATTTTATCCTCAATTCATTGGCCGACATGTTTGGTGGATGGATGAGCCGCGTCGACATTTTGTGACATTAAGCTCCATTGGCTTTGAATGTGTACCCAAACCCGCTCTTTTAAATAGATAAGCAAATGAATTGGAAGTCTTTTGTGTACCGTATAGGCTGTATTTAAACAGTTTTGGGTATGGGAGGGAACGGAGAATATGTTTTGATCACATTACTTTTAGCATATTGTGTGTTGAGTGATGTGTGGGTTTTTAGAAGTGAAACGATTAATTTCCGCATCATTATCATCTCTTTATCGAATCTTTATTCCATTCATGGATGAAAGAGGCACTACTCGAACCGTCGTCCTGTATAGTCATAATATCAATTAGGTATGCAAGTTTTCATGTTATTCTCGAATTGAAAACTTATGAAAACTTGCATACAATTAATAACATACAGTTTTTGAGAGTTACGCGGGTATTGGGTTCTTACCGCGTTTTGGTATATTTGAGTACCATTCAAAGTCAAAGTCAATATAATTTATTCAATATAGGAGCTTACAGCACACTTATCAAACCTCAAATCTTTTTTAAATTTACCACCGCGTCGGAACGTGTTGTCGCTGTAGAGAAGATGCGGCCAGAAACTCTACAACATAACACGACTTAATAACTATTACAATATAAATTCTTAAGCTAAAGTTATGTATACAATAATACATAGTCTATTTAATAAAATAATTGATACTATACAGTAAAGTAAATAAACTATAAGCTAGTGACCTCAGACCCAAGCATTTTGATCATTTAAATAATCATCTAGTTTATAATATGCTTTCTTACAGAGGACTTTTTTGATTTGAGTTTTAAACATGTTTTCGGAAAGATTCAAAATGGTCTCGGGGATTGTAATTTTTATGTTGTTCGTTAATTTCAAAAAAACATTAACAAACAAGAATTTTAAGATATATTTGCTAGCCAGGCATACAATTCTTCCATTCAAAAAAGCATCACCATTTAAAACAGGATCCACGTTACTAATTAAACGCGTCTTCAGACGCCCCTTGCACCTAAAGGGATTGTGAAATATTTTGGAAATTAAGCCCCCGGTTTTTATTAAAGAAATACTTGGAGTGAAAAATTAATTAAAATTTAAACCTTTCAGTGCTCCCGAGGCAGTCGCAGTATAAAAGGGCTGTTGCACACATTTCAGTGAGCAACTAAAGATCAGGCGTGTTAGATAATTTGAATGGGTTTATGCGGTGGAGATGAGTGGATTAAAATACTTTTGTTCAGGTACAGGTATTAATATTTTAATATCGTTGCGCATAGGAAATTGATTTAATTTGATGCATTTATGAAATTTTGTAGTTCAAAATATGATTCGTCGGATTGTCTCTTCAGATTATGAGCTTAGAACTTACGAGCTTGGAAATTTGTTCATAAAAAATTTCAAAGCATTATTTCTTCGAAATGATATAATAAATTGCAAATGTTATTTGTGACGCGTCATTTAGATTTTCTGAAATATTTTTCCAAATAGAAATAATACTTTTGTTAAAACCGTCTACGCGTATACTGCTTCAAACTTTGGTATGAAATTGACAACAAATAAAAGAAATATGTATCTTCAATGTACAGACACACTTCTATTACAGTTTTATAACACTACAGAATATGAATGAAATGAATCTAGAACTTATGACGATGTGACAGTCTGTGACAGACGAACAGATGGACTGATGTATTGGACGATCTTACAAGGGTTGTCGAATAACCGATCTCCAAAAGTACGATAATACTTTTGAAATCACGAATTTTATCATGTATATCTCTAGCATCTAAATAAAATCAAAGATCAATAAAAAACGTTGTTTTTCAATATAAAACGGAACAAATAGCGAAAGTTATTTTTTATTTCATTTACTAGCGCACTGTCGTTGAAAACAACCTCTTTATCAACAGAACAATAATTGCATTCACAATCAAAGATGGCCGCTCGATAGGGCGAGAGTATTTTCACTAATTAAGGCCTGACATGCACCGAACAACAATTAAGAGGACCGATTGTTGATAAGCTCGATTCAAGTTGATAGCTTGCCCTTAAGCTTTAGATAGTGCTTAGTTAAGCTGTGAGCTTCACACCTTAATAAGAAAGGGGAAGACATTGTTTTCCGATATTTTGCCGATATCGGTAGCTTCGCTGTTTTAATCAGGGTTTCGAAGTTTCGCGCGTTGCTTCAAGAAAGTCAGCCAGTTTTAGTTAACTTCTTTTAGAAGAAAGTTTTCTTATTAAATTTCTAAAACAGTGTTTTATTTTTGTTTTGGAAAAAGCTTGTTTTTCCGTAACTACTTTGTCTATATTAGTATTTTTGTGAACATAGCCTTCTTAAAATAATCCTTCCTGGAACGACCAAGTTGTTCCAATTATTAAAATATTCTTGTTCACGGCGTAGACTTTAAAACCTAACCTAACCTAACTTTAGATACTTTACGAACGTATTTCCTTTTTCAGTGATCAATCTGATCAAGAAAATTTCTTTAACTATTGAGAAACTGTCAAAAATACACGGAGAAAGATATCTAGAAGTATAAGTGACAACTGTTGCTGAATTTAGTAAAAAGCTGTTATAAATTGATTTTGGTTAAATCGATCAGAATAAGATTTTTGACAACAAACTTTCTAGTAGTCTGCTAAAATAAATAGCCGTCACATACAGGACTAACATCGAAATCGCGAATAAAAATCAGCTGTCCCATACATTTGGCTCGAGCTTCTTAATATGCTGACACTTTTGAAGGGGATGATCAACTTTTGATATGAGACCAACATCGAAATCGCGACAAAAAACAACTGTCCCATACAAAAGTGCGAACCTACCCAAATGTATGGGACAGTCGATTTTATTTCGCGATTTCGATGTTGGTCCTATAAAGAAAGTAGTTCAGTTTGATGGTCTGACCATCCCCTTAAAAAAGTGTCAGCATCTTAAGAAGGACCCTGTATACTTCTAGATATTTTTCTCCGTGTATGTACCTACATGTTTTGTACAACATTTATTATTATATATAGATTCTCACTGTTGATAGATATTACAAACAACATTCTAAATAGTAAACAACAGCAGTTTCCGCCATCACTTACACCACAAACATGAACTAGGCACCTACTCAATTAAATCGCAGAGCGGGTAATAAAAGCTCTCGGAGCTCAGCTGATGTACCGCTAACTTGTACGACCATTATTACTGTGGCGTTGCGTTGCTTTTGATTAAAAAGCTTAGTTTTATTATCTTTTATTCTGTTAATTTCGCTGAATATTGTCACAAAGATTTTAAGTCTTAATATAGGGCCCTTCTTAATATACTAACAGTTTTTAAGGGGATGACCAGACTATCAAACTGACCAACTTTCTCTATGAGACCAACGTCGGAATCGCGAAAAAAAATCAGCTGTCCCCTATGTTTGCAGTTATGTCATAGAGAACGTTGTTCAGATTAACGGTCTGATCATCCCCTTAAAAAGTCTAAGAAGGACCCTATTATACTTTTTTTTGTTTTCCCCTGTCTCGCACGGGTGTGTGTGGTTGAAGTACATTGCTGCATTTTATTTAATGACCCTATGAAATAGCCGATTCGAAGACTATCTTCACAGTGTTACACACGTGCGTGAGTTTCCCTGCGGAATCGTATTAGTAATGAAGAAATCCTTATGAGAACCAGAGTAGCCGACATAGTCCGGAGAATTGCTAAACTAAAGTGGCATTAGGCTGGACACGTTGCTCGACCAATGAGCCCAAAGGGTTTTCGAATGACGACCGCGTATTGGAAAGCGCTACGTGCGTAGGCCCTCACAAGGTAGACCGACGACCTGGTGAAGGCGGCTGGAACCCGTTGGATGGGGGCAGCGCGGGACTATGGTCGTTGGGGCGATCCTTGGGGGAGAAAGGCCTTAGTCCAGCAGTGAACGTTTATCAGTTGAGATAATGAAAGCAGAGTAAAGAGGATAATAATATTTTTTAAATCAATTTTTTCTTGAATTTCCAACTCTATAGTTCCTGCAGTCGCTTCATTTACATTTAAGCAGAGACGGGTTATAGTGACGTCATCGTATATGTGCGAACGCGCATGCTTGCGGTGCAAACGAGAGCTTACGTCTTGTTGTAACCGTATATGCGATAAGCTTAGACGCTGTAAAGTTGGGATTTATGACTTCAAGGTTTACGTTTCACATCATGGTTTACGTTTAAGGTAAGCATCTACAACGTAGCGTAAGATATGAGCATAATTATAAAACAATTGACTGGAATATTAACACTTCTATTCCTGGGTCCATAATTGAGAGTGTATTAGCATCGCGTATTTGCGTCCTAAAATTCTAGAATTCAAGTCAATACCTATATTGCACAGTTAAAAATTAAAAATATGTGAATATGGAAGGGGAATTACAAGTAATAAATAAGCATATGCTCACGACTATATTCCCCGAGGTGGAAGTCAGAGATATTCTGGAACCTCAGAACATCCACGTTTCACCAGTAGAAACTCTGTCCAGTGTGACGGGGGGTGAGCCCGTCGCCACTTGTAATGGACAGTGGGTACAATACATGCCTCGAAATTGAAGCATGTAGGTTTCCTTACGGTTACAACGGTCACGGTAATAAATAAGGCGGTCTTATTGCTAAAAAGGGATTCTTCCAGACAGTATATAGGAATTGGTAAAAGAGATAGGTAAGTAGGCATTATAAGGCTAAGTAAATGTAGTATGTTTTCATACATAATTTTCGTATTAGATACTAGCAGCCCGTCCCGGCTTCGCACGGGGTAGACAATTGTCTATTTTACCAAGGATCCCTAATTTTTTTCAAAATGAAATGTAGCCTATGTCAAATTGGAAGAATGTAGCATTCTATTGGTGAAAGAATTTTTTAAATCGGCCCAGTACTTTTTGAGCCTATTCATTACAAACATACAAACATACAAAAATAGGTACAAATCTTTCCTCTTTATAATATTAGTGTAGATTGAAACGTATCTTCTTTACGTTTCACATTCTTAAAATAACATACGAGTATACTTTAGCCTCATTTGTCCCCACTAAAGGAGCACGGCCCTATTTTAGTCCCAACGAAGGAGCACAGAATCAATTTTTTTTTTTTGACTGACATATACAGTTTGCTCAGGGAGCATTTACTGCTTTTTACAGCGGGCTTTTGGGGGTGGCCATACCAGTGACGGCGAAGCGCCCTGGTAGGTCACCGAACCAGTGATTTAAGCAACCTGCCCAAGGGGCACCCCAAGGGGGTACGGACCTCGGCAATGGGCGTTGCTGGAATTACGCGACGGGTTGGGAAGCGGGGATCGGTGAGATCAGAATCATTATGAGGTTATGCGGACGTTAGTCTGCCTTGCGCACCCAATGGGGACTTCGTATATGCATCAAAACTTCTTCTTCACCATTTTTGGTAACTTTTTACGAAGTTATTAATTTGTCTATCCCACTGCTGGGAAGAGACATCCCGTAAACTTTTCCGCATCTCTTTGTTCAGTGCGATATCACGCCATTAATTATTGCATTAGGCGTGCAACTCATGTCGCCACCTATGTGACATGAGGACCCATTTGATAAATATGTCCGTAACTTATGTACATATGGTCGAAAAAACGCAACCAGTGACCACGTATCTTCCAAAAACTTTATCAACTTAATTATCACAAAAACCCTTGAAAAACTTAAGATTCAAGCGGTGTATTTGAAACAAAAGAAAATCGCTAGCAGTTCACGATTAGGTCGGAGCCTTAACCCTTTTAAGTTCACTCCTTTTAAACAACGTTTAATGTTAAAAGAAAAACTCTGAACGGGCTATTTAACCCTCGCGGTAATCGTGCACAAACAATGGCGGAGCGAAATATTGTCGAATCCTGGTCGACAAATTAGGCGGCCTTTTTAGGCCCTCGTTTAAAATAACAAAAAGTTGTTTCGGGCTTTTTACGTTCTGAAAAAGGTTGCGGAATTTTCACGGTCGAATGTTTTTAAGTTAAATGTATCGCATTAGAATTCAAATAATTTGAATTGAATTGTTGCTTTGACAATAACAGTTCTTTACTAAATATGGTTAGAACCTATTATAACTTATCGAACCAGTTGGAAAGGAGAGTGACCATATCTGGTTATTAGATCATAAAAAATAATAAAACTTTATCGAAAAGTCCATAATTTCATGTTAACACGAATACTTCATTCCGTATGAGTCTTAATAACATTCGAATTCACACGTATTATTAATACGAATGTCTAAATAAATCGTCTCTACATTTTTAGTCGACTTTTATTGAAATTGATTAATAAGGTTTAATGTCATTCGGTCTTTTATTTTTATGTGCTATGTGGTGATAGCTCATAGAAGAAAGGCAGCTTTATAATTGCAATTAATTTTATAATATGATTGAAGTCTACACTAACGCCCATACGCCCTCCCTGAGGGTGAGGGGAGGCCTGTGCCCTGCAGTGGACGCAGGCTGATGATAAGAATATTTCTGACTACCCCTAATATAAAGAATAATAGAAACAGGTTAAATATATAAATATTAAAGCCATATTAAGGTAAATATGTAGGTATATACTTAGGTGAGAGACAACAGAGCATCGGTGGCGCGTTGCGTAGAGCTATGGAAATTCAATCTTGAGGTCCAGGTTCGAACCCTCGCGGACGACATGCCATGTACCAACGAGGTTCTATCTTATGTTACCGACTGCTCTCAAACGGTGAAGGAAAACATCGTGAAGTAACCTGCATATGATGAAGAAGAAATTCCGTATGTGACGTCTACCAATCCGCATTTGGCACGCGTTCTGGTCTAACGCCCAAACACCCTCCCTGAGGGTAGGCCTGTGCCCTGCAGTGGGACGTATATAGGCTGTGATGATAATGATACTTAGGTAACTGATAAAATTAAATCTATTTCACACTGCTATTAAGTTTAAACGTTGTTGCAATATCACGTATTATTTTGAAAAAGCAAAGACAGTTAAAACGAAATCGATGTACGAAATCTTTACAATGTTATTAAAAATATAGAAGGCTATTTCTCGCTATAATCTGCCACCTTTATCGGCTAAGATATGAGGGTCCGAAGCCGTTTTTCAGATATTAATTCCTAACAATCGTAAAAGTTACTTTCATGGTGGCCCTAAAAAGTTATTACCGCTTTCACAGGAAAATATACCTTCTATTGAGTTTATCTACTTTTCGCTTTGTCTAAAATCGATTGAATCGCTGTATCAATAAAGAATTAAGCTTTGCGAGGGTTTACTTTTGTTGCACGCAATGTATTTTGTATTTGTATAACTTTTAGGCAACTAGGCCCTAGTCACTAGGGGATAAAGTTTCTTACGCAGTGTTTTTGTTGGCGAATGGCTTACCTACCTAAGAAAGAATATCTAGTACTAAAATGTTCATCTAGCCTATTTAAGAAAAAATTTTGTAGAGTGGAGAAAGACGGGGTTTCCTACTACTCATTACCTTGAGTAAAAAATTGTGGTGGGTCCGTTATAGAAAAATAACTCATATTTTTAACACATTAAAGCCCAACCTTTCATTTTATATAGGTATTTTCATATTTATCGAGGCAGAAACCTATGCTAAAACATTGTGTTCCTCACAAAGATAATAATTCAAAAACTCACAAAATTCTTCTATCAACAACGCCCATTCCAATTCGACTCAACGGAATTGTTTTAACTTTTTAGGGTTCCTTTATTTTTGTTCTATCGTAAAAACGGTCATACATATAAGCGTCAAACTTGGTGTGATTAAAGTGCATGTACACAAAAAAAATATAGAGTAGTATTTGGAACAACTTTACTATTTATTTTAGCAAACTTTACTAGATTTTTGAAGTGAAGCTTCTTATGGGAGGGCTTTGAAATTCTGATCCGCAACTTTTTTGTGTTACGGAAGTTCGAAATTTAAATCGGGAGTAGTTTCACATCTGCCGGGCGTGACAGCCAACTTTTTTATTTGTTATAAATATATTTTGGTTAAATCTTTCAGAATTTGATTAATAACAACACAATTTTATAGTAAAGTCTACTAAAATAAATAATTGTCACATATACTACTAGACGTTTTTCGCCGTGTACTCTAATATTACGACGAGTGGCGACGGGCTCACTCCCCGACACACTGGACAGAAGTTTCGGTACTACTAGTGAAACGTGGATTTTCTGAGTTTTCGGGGAATATAGTCGTTAGCATATGCTATGCTATGCTCTAATATTAATAAAAACCGATCGAGTGTATGTCGAGCTTGGACTAAGCCTCCCTGATCAAACCCAATTTTTTGGTACATAATATTTCTATGGTGGTACGGAACTGTTCTTGCGCAAGTCCGACTCGCATTTGGTTTGTATTTTTTCCCCACGCGCTCAGCTACGATTGCGTGAGGTTTTATAATACAAGTTTGATGATTGTCTTTTTATTTTTATTATCTTCTGTAGTAACAAGTCGACAACGAGCCGAATCGAGACAATAAGGCATCTTTCAAGGTTGATGAGATGAGAGTAATGATTATTGCTTACGGTTGTTGATCCGGCCGCTTCTGGTTAGAGTTTCATCTGTAATTTTGTAAGTACGCGTATATTTCGATACGTGCGTCTTGCGGTGTGAATGAAAGCGTAAAGCGGATAAGTGAGCGTTTTTTTTAGTATCGCATACATTACATATAGGGTCTTTCTTAATAATGACACTTTTTAAGGGATGATCAGACCGTTAAACTGAACAACTTTCTCTATGGGACCAATGTTGAAATAGCGAAAAAAAATCAGTTGTCCCATAAATTTGGCTCGAGTAGGTTTGGAACAGGTGATTTTTCTTTCGCGATTTCGATGTTGGTTCTGAAGAGAAAGTTGTTCAGTTTGATGGTCTGATCATCCCTTTTTAAGGTGAAAGTTTCAGCATATTGAGAAGGGTGAAATTGATATCATTAGCATCCTTTTATCAAACTGAACAACTTTTACTATGGGAGCAAACCGATCGGAGCAAAAAAAAATCTGATGTTCATGTAATCAAGTCAAATGTATGCAACAGCAGATTTTTTTTGTGCTCCGATCGGTTTGATCCCATAGTAAGAGTTGTTCAGTTTGATGGGTAGACTCTTAGTCTAAAAAGATGCTAATGATATCAATTTTACCCTGTAGGTATAGCTGTCCCCATGCTTAGTATGTCCCCTTATGAGGAGAATATATACTTAGGTGAACACCAAACCATACTGGTACACCGATGCTTGAATGAAAATTTATATGGGTTATGGGCTAACAAGATGTCATGAATGTCATGAATTACCCGTTAAAAATGAAATCACTTTGGCGTTGATGTAGAAAGAAAATAAATAGTAGCAGCCAAATAACAAACGTCAAGACCTTGGTGAACGTGGTCCGTTTTATTGGTATTTCATCTCGGCGGCATCTGTGTTTCGGAAGGCAGTTAAACCACTGCTCCTGGATAGTACCGCAGTGCAGTACAGCCTATAAAGGCAAGACCTATTAACTAAGCATAAAAATACTTTGAAGACAAGTTGACCTCAAACTTTCTTACCAATCCGCACTGTGCCTCACTGTGGGACGTTTTATAGAATGAAGATGACGATTATGAAACATTAAGGACTTTAATTTTCATGAAGCATACAATATCATTACAATCAAACTTATATCGTAACTTACTAAAACTATATTTTTACTTACCTCTCTTCAGTTTTATCTCCTCCGCTTATGTTATAAGGCAAGCTCTTGAATATAACATCCCAGTGAATTACTGTTCTCTGACTTCAGACTTGTTGCTTACATTATCTATTACTTTACGATGTAGGTAGGTATTTATCGTTTGTAACGGTAAAGTACATTGTGATGAGAATTAGAATTATAATGAGTTTAGTAATAATTATTCAGGGTACTTTAAGGGATGGATGAATATCGATAAAGAGTACCTTATCCACTTGTGTTTATATTCTTCTTCTTGTAAAAAGAAATGTTGTATTCGTCTTCTTGTGGTGCCATCTCCGATCCAAGTTTGGCTATCATTAGAACTATTTTGACCCTGGAGACGCAGCCCCATTTAGTGAGGTGAGGTGGTTCATATCGAACCTTTCATACAGATACTTAAGCCAGGAAATATTGCTTCTACAAGGCATTCATCTCCCTAAAATTATCATCTGCAGAATTATCTGGAAAAGTTCATATTTTTGACTTCTCATAGTGAGATCAAGGTACTGTAGTTTCTGAGTTTGTATGGTTTTTGGGATTTCTATATCGGGCAGTAAATATAATGACAATTTAGGCATCGTAAATATTCGAAGCTCAAGTCAAAAATTTATGTATTAAATATAATAATGATAATATTTAACAATACAACATTTCAAATTTAGTTCAATGCATATGACAATTGTACTGTTTTATTGTTGTTGTTGAAATGAATTTCATTTTATTTCAGTTTCATTTATTCAATACATTTCAAACCTTAGACAATAGTGATAAAGAGTTACTTAGATGAACTGATGATTGACTTAGGTGGTGTAGTGATGAATTGTTGAATTCAATTACATTTTCGCTACTGGAGGTAACTTTTCCAGTCAAACCAATATTTTCTATTACCCGACTTGAAGTTTTGCAATAATCTCCATGAATTAATCTTCACAATAAAACATTATTATTTAACAATGTATCCCACTTAGATAGAGTTGCCATACACTACCACCAACATTCCTAGATATTTCTTTCTTCTTCGCAGCTTTCAAGTTAGAATAAAGTATTGAAAACAGTCTTATTTCCAAAGAGAGCTAGAGAGTCGAATCACACAAAAACAATTGTCTCAAGGATTATAGGACAGAAAATTCAAAATAATATGAGGTGATGACTACCTGCTCGTCATATTAATATCGGGCAGTAATGGAGGCTTGGCTGTTACATATTAAAAACAATCTTATTTCCAAAGAGACCTAGAGAGAAGAATCAAAGAAAAACAAAATGACTCAAGGATATAGGACAAGAAATTCAAAACACAATATTAGAAACAGTGATGAGAGAACATTCAACATTGTCTACCTGCTCGTCATATTACTATCGGGCAGTAATCGAGGCTTGGCTGTTACGCTGTATTACTTTAATCGTCATCAACACGTGTACCGTTCGCAAAAAAAACTAACGTCAAACATTTAAATTGTAATTTTTATTTATTTTATAGGTACAGCAGCGCTATGTAGTTCACATAAATCTATTTAATATTGAGCATATGCTCACGACTATATTCCCCGAGGAGTCAGAGATATTCTGAAACCTCAGAACACCCAGTTTTCACCAGTAGTACCGAAACTCTGTCCAGTGTGATGGGGGTGAGCCCGTCGCCACTTATAATGGACAGTAGGTACAACACATGCCTCGAAATTGAAGCATGCCGGTTTCCTCACGATGTTTTCCTTCACCGAAAAGCCAGTGGTGTTACAAATCGTACATATATTCCGAAAAACTCATTAGTACGAGTCAGTCTGGACGGTTATCGAACCATCGCCTCCTGCACGGCAGGCAAGGTTTTATTCCACTGGACCACCACGGCTTTATTTAATATTGAATATTTATTTAATTGGTAGTTTTATTTATTTTAGGCACACTAGCAGAAATAATAATGTTTCATTAAGTCTGGCAATTTATGAGACAACAGTATTAGATAAAGTCTCGTTAGATCTATTACTCCGTTAAATTAGAAAAACGACGAGGCCAAATTGTATAATTTTTAAATCGTAATACATAAAGTGTTATATCAAAATTAATTACAATAATGTCCAGTTACCAATTCTTGAGTAATCTTTTTCAAGTGTTGCCACTGCATCGATTTTTTTAAAAGTACATTACAAATTATATTAAAAGTACCTACTTAATTGTTTGAAAAGTGTGGACACTTAATATAATACACATTTAGGTCAGAGTGTGCGCATACAAGACAATCTCTTATTAAAACGTGTTAGAAAATTCTTAATTTTTTTTCCCCATTTTTTTGTTATTTTGTATAAAGCCTTACGCCACGTCGCGTCGTAGTAGGAGGGATTAAAATTGCTTAACAAATTTAAACATAAAAGTGACCTGTTATATAATGCCAATATAACCTTATTTGAATTTTAATTTGGCTTATAATACTAAAAGATTTTAGTTTATAAAAACAAAATCAAAACAATAGCATGCTATGTATTTTAAAATCTTTTTGTTTAATAATGCAAATAAAGAATTTTATTCTATTCGTTTCTATTATACGTAAACAAATACAAACGTTGAATATAATAGGTTAATCCAATCTTAATTTTTCTCTAAACTTTTCGTCAAAAATCTACATAGGGCGAGTTTAATTTTTATAGATTTTTATACAGACCGTACATCGGCCAATGTCCGCGTCAGACGTTACAGATGATTGCATTACATAAGTCATCATCATCATCATATTTTGTGAATCCGTCGACAACGTAAGGAGTCCTCGGGTTATTAGGGATCGGTAAAAGGTTACAGTCAAACTAACTCAGTCTTCCAGAATAAGAATATAATGGATGTTAAGGAATTAACTAATATTAGATCTAGATGAAGAGTAGACTGGCCAAACAGAGAAGCGGACCGGTTTTTATTATTTGTATGGGTCGAATTTGTTTCAGACAAATCATTCAGAATACTGATACCGTGCAAGAAACTTTAGTATTTACCGACTCACACTGCTACCGGAACGGTAGATTAAATAATATGTGGCACATACGGTGACACATCAAGCTACGCAAAACCAATATAAGCTGGCCGCGCGACGTTATACATTACTCTACCAACGCGCGGCCAGCTTATTTTGATTTTGCGAAGCTTGATGTGTCGCCGTGTGAACAGTCTAGTCTCAGTCTCAGTAGACAGACAATTTCATCAAATTAAGTCCAGTAGTTTTTGCGTAATAATCGGACATATAAACAGAGAGATATATATTTTTTTAAATCTATGATTTGTAGTCAAAGAAACCTAAACAACATAGTTATAAATCTTCTTTTTAAATATATTTAATGCACATACACTTCTGTTTTATAATAGATGCTACGGAACACTCGATAAAAACATGAGTACATTTTGTAAATTGACCGACTTTACCAAGTTCAAACCGAGTTATGATTGATGTGTCAGCGTCGACGGTCCTGTATTTTAAAAATTTTGAACATTATAGTTTCTTGTTAATGACTGGAACGCTTTACATTATACATTAACTCTCTTTATACTATACATTAATTATGTTTATTACATAATACATTTACAGGGTCTTAGGGTAAACAGTTGAATAACCTATAGGAAATTCGCAGAAAATAATTTCGACTTATCATACAAACGTTCGATCAGCTGATTGCATTTAGTATTGAAAGACCGACATTTTTTTTTCGACTTTTGTATTGGTTTCTTAGGGAGAGTTGTTCATTATCATAGGTACAATCACCGCTTAAAGCAATGCAACTGTTTACCCTAACATCCTATAGATTTTAGTTAGTAACTATAGCAGTGTTTTTGACAACACTACAAAAGAGATTATTCTTGTGAATGTATGTACACACAAAACAAACATAAGCTGACCGCACGACATTGTACATTACTCTACCTACGCGCGGCCAGCTTATATTGGTTTTGCGTAGCTTGATGTGTCGCCGTGTGTACATCAAAACCGTGATTCTTTTCAGAAACTTTGCTACAACTACAACCTTCAAAGGATTGTAGCAATGTTAACTTTTGACATATTTATGGTTTCAGGATCTTCTGATCATATTTAAAACCCCCGACGCAAAAAGAGGGTTGTTATAAGTTTGACGTCTATGTCTGTCTGTGTGTCTGTCGTAGCCCCTAAACGGGTGGACAGATTTCGATGAATCGATGAACGATAATCGAATGAAAGCGATGCGAAGCGATTCCATCCATGCTGTGTTTCCCGAAAATAGGCTTTGATTGTTTCCTTTTCTGCTTACATCTGTTTCTTGGGGAAGTTGGAGTAGACGCGGTGGTAGCTTTAAAAAGATTTGAAGTTTGATAAGAGTGCTGCCAGCTCCTATATTGAATAAATTATATTGACTTTGACTTTGGAGTCGAATCGTTAATTCGAGGTGGATATTTGCCTACGAAAACATTCCAAATGAAACCAAATTCCTAAGTCGCTTAACACAACTCTTGCGAAGTTGTGTGGTATATTCTAATTAAGTTTATTGCTAGATGAAAACCAACCTAAGAATTAGTATTTATGCCTTCAGGTTTTAAACTAGAGTCTAGACAATGCTCACGAAACGAAATTTAGAAGTACTTTAAAGTTTATCAAAGTTAAAACGATGATATTGCATCGTAAATCATCAAGTTTTGTATTCAATTTAATTTCTTGAATAATTTTGATTTTGGCATGATTGTTGAACATTTCATCAAAGGTAAAGATAGACGACAATTAAAGGTCTGCAGCAATGACATTCTGTCCGCAGCATCAATTTGTATAAGATAATTTAATTGGACAAATAAATTGAACTATTCAGAATGAATCCGTTATTCAAAGGAATATTCTTCACTCATAGATAAAATTATGTATATTTAACGGTTAATTCTAAATGTGTAAATAATACAGGATGTAACAAAACACCATAGTAATATTTAAAGTTTAAACAACCATCATACTGAACAACTTTCACTATGGAGCCAACATCGCAAAAATCTGCCTTTTCATCCAAAACTGCAGTATCACCTCGACTCAAATGTAATGGGACAGTTGATTTTTCCCATTATTTTTAACTTCGTTTCAAGTCAAAAGTCAAAATTGTTTATTCAAAATAATATCACATAGATAACTTTTTGACGTCATGATTTGGAATCTACCACCGCGTCGGAAGGTGTTCCGTTGTAGAGAAGATGCGGCCAGAAACTCTACAACACACTTCTTTTAAACAAAATGTTTGAAAGTTCAGTTTGATGGTCCACCTCTTTCGATGTATTGTTACACTTAGTAAAATCTCCATGTTCTCCGAAACGTTCTCTTTCTCTAATTCTAGCATGCCAAAGCGCCTACAGCTTAGCTCTCTTTCACTTTGCGCAAATATCGAGATAAAACACACATAAAAACCTTGTCACTCGTTAGCTAGGGCTTTCTGTATCATTTATACGAGGACGAAATAAATTGAATGATTAGGAGTGCGGCGTGGTGCGCGAGGGTTTAGCGATTCCGACCTTGCAAGGTCACCAATTATTTCGCAATAACCATTTTGCAGCAGCGATACACTACTCTGACATGAAGCCTGTTTTGGCATCCATTGCCTGCTTTGATCACTATATTTTAAGAGAGAGTAGATCAGGTAATAGATGCTGAGTCGATAATAAGGCGCGGTTTATACAAAAGAGACATGTGGCGGTGGCGGATAGTCAAAATAACACAATTATAAACCATATAGTACGCCCGCGCCTCCAGGCAACGTCACCTGGAGGCGCGGGCGCGGTTCTCCTTTACGACAAATACGACGCTATGCTACGTACTATAAGGTTTATATTGTGTTATTTAGATTATCCGCCACCGCCACACGTCTCTTCTGTATAAACCGTGGTTTGGTTTCTCTGAAACCCATCGTATCCATTATAATCTATATTTCTTATACTGTGGTAATGGTTGGTTGGTTTCGGAAAATTGTCTAGGCATATGTGTACCAATCACCTTTAAGGTTGTTGTAAAGAGGTTACATTTTGGAGTTTTTAAATGTTTAAATACATACAGCGCATGCATAGCATAAACTTAAATGCGTTATATACAGGGTCCAACTTAATATGCTGACAGTTTTTTAAGATGATGATCAGACCATCAAACTGAACAACTTTCTCTATGGCACCAAAGTCAAAATCGCAAAAAAAAAACAGCTGTTGCATACAAAACTGCAAACCTACTCGACCCATATGTATGGGACAGCTGTTTTTTTTTTTCACGATTTCGATGTTGGTCCTATAGAGCCCTATCATCCCCTTAAAAAGTGTCAGCATATTAAGAAGGACCCTATATTAGAGGGGGTGCTTTAGTTAGACCATTGAACTGAAAAACTATCACTATATGAAACCAACATTGAAATCGCGTAACCATATTGAAGGAAGGCATTTGCCTTACAGTGGGATCTTACAAAAACAGTAAGTCTCAATTGTTCAAGATGAAAAGATAAATATAGTCTCAAAAAAAGTCTTGCGGCGCCTTCGAGCCGGGTTAGTTTGCATTAAAATTGATGCATACGTGGAATCCCACCGCAGTTCGATGATTGCACCCAACTGCCAGTTTGCCTGCAACCTTAACTTTCTCGCAGATTCCAAACTTTTTTGCATTTCAGGGATCGGAAACCGGTTAATTTTGGAAACCGGTTTTGGTCATTGACCCCAAACCTGAATTGATTGCGGTTTAGTTTTCGGTTACCGGTATTTTAACCGGTTAATCTATCAAACCGGTTTTTGACAAATTTCAATTTTGTTGAGCAGAATTAACCGGTTAATTTGAGTAAAAAACGAGCGCCATCTCTTGTAGTTACTGCATAACGGAACTCTCGCTTTTTCTGCGGCTTGCCACTACAAGGTCATAGCAGTGTGGGCCCAAAGTTAATTTTGTTTTGATTAATCAAGTAACAAAGCCTTAATCTGATTAATGATTAACGATTAAAGTCCACGCACCAGCATGGAGTCGTGATGACTGGTTGGGTCAAATCTTGAGTGTGTAGTGGATGGATGGATGGATGGATGGCTGTTGGTAAGTGGTTAGTGGGTGTTCTGGTTTGGTGGTTATTTGGTGAGTGTTTGGTAAGTGGCGGTGGATGGTGGTGGATATTGGGTGGCTGGTGATGGGTGGCGGGTTTTGGTGGTGGGTTGTGGAGTGGGTGGCGGGTGCTGCTAGGTTTGTAGGTATTTGGTCGGGACCGCCATAATTAACTTTTAGTTTCCCAACCGATTGCTTCCAAAATCGATATTTGAAGGTCCACATGAACTTTAAACAAGAAACTGATGAGGGAATTAAGAAACGTAGACGCCATCTTGCACTTGTTTGTTTTTCTACCGATTCCGTCCAAAATCGATATCTGAGGGTTTCTGCGATCTCCTACGACGAATGACAGATTCGTTCAGATTTCGGAAAAATGGCCGCCACTTTGAACTTTTTTGTTTTTCAACCGATTGCGTCCAAAATCGATATCTGGGGGTTTCTGTGATCTCCTACGACGAATCTGACGTCAGATTTTGGAAAAGTGGCCGCCAATTAGAACTTTTTTGTTTTTCACCCGATTGCGTCCAAAATCGATATCTGAGGGTCCGCGTGGATTTCAAACACGGATCCGATGTCAGATTTGAGAAAAGTGACCGCCATCTTGAACTTTTTTGTTTCTCAACCGATTGCTTCCAAAATCGATATCTGAGGATCCGTGTGGACTCCAAATACGGATCCGATGTCAGATTTGAGAAAAGTAGCCGCCATCTTGAACTTTTTTGTTTTTCAACGGATTGCTTTCAAAATCTATGTCTGAGAGTCCGCGTGGACTCCAAACACGGATCCGATGTCAGATTTGAGTAAAGTGGCCGCCATCTTGAACTTTTTTGTTTCTCAACCGATTGCTTCCAAAATCGATATCTGGGAGTTTCTGTGATCTCTTACGACGAATCTAACGTCAGATTTCGGAAAAGTGGCCGCCATCTTGAACTGTTTTGTTTTTCAACCGATTGCGTCCAAAATCGATATCTGGGCGCTTCTGCGATCTCTTACGACGAATCTGACGTCAGATTTTGGAAAAGTGGCCGCCATTTTGAACTTTTTTGTTTTTCACCCGATTGCGTCCAAAATCGATATCTGAGGGTCCGCGTGGATTTCAAACACGGATCCGATGTCAGATTTGAGAAAAGTGACCGCCATCTTGAACTTTTTTGTTTCTCAACCGATTGCTTCGAAAATTGATATCTGAGGATCCGTGTGGACTCCAAATACGGATCCGATGTCAGATTTGAGAAAAGTAGCCGCCATCGTGAACTTTTTTGTTTTTCAACGGATTGCTTCCAAAATCGATATCTGAGGATCCGCGTGGACTCCAAACACGGATCCGATATCAGATTTGAGAAAAGTGGTCGCCATCTTGAACTTCTATGTTTCTCAACCAATTGCTTCCAAAATCTATAATGTTAAATTTGAATCTAAAAAAAGTTGGCTAAATGTTGTACTAAAGTGTCAGCGGTAACAGCTTGTAGTATAGAAGCGTCTTGACGGTACATCTTCGCCTTATACAGCAAAACTGTCCTATTAACAGTATTGATGTAAATGTTTAATTCGCCATTTTATACAACTGTTATAGCCCAGTACATAACCTAACCTAAACCTAGCCTAATCGGTTGAGAATTAAATAACTCTCCTTCTGTCGCAGTTGGGTAAGAAGTTCAAGATGTCCGCCACTTTTCTCTAATCTTTCATCGGATTCGTGTTTGAAGTTCACGTGGACCCTCAGATCATCAGATTTTCGAAGCAATCGCTTCAAAAACAAAAAAGTTCGATATAGCGGCCACTCTTAAATCGGATATTGGATCCGTGTTTGAAGTCCACGCGGACCCTCAGATATTGATTTATTGAAGCAATCGATGTGAGAAACAAAAAAGTTCAAGATATCCGCCACTTTTCTCAAATCTGACATCAGATCCGGGCTTGGAGTCCACGCGGACCCTCAGATATAGATTTTGAAAGCAATCGGTTGAAAGACAAAAAGTTCAAGATGGCGGCCACTTTTCTCAAATCTGACATCGGATCCGTGTTTGGAGTCCACGCGGATCTTCAGATATCGATTTTGGAAGCAATCGGTTGAGAAACAAAAAAGTTCAAGATGGCGGCCACTTTTCTCAAATCTGACATCAGATCCGTATTTGGAGTCCACGCGGACCCTCAGATATCGATTTTGAAAGCAATCGGTTGAGAAACAAAAAAGTTCAAGATGGCGGCCACTTTACTCAAATCTGACATCGGATCCGTGTTTGGAGTCCACGCGGATCCTCAGATATCGATTTTGGAAGCAATCGATTGAGAAACAAAAAAGTTCAAGATGGCCGCCACTTTTCTCAAATCTGACATCGGATCCGTGTTTGGAGTCCACGCGGATCCTCAGATATCGATTTTGGAAGCAATCGGTTGAGAAACAAAAAAGTTCAAGATGGCGGCCACTTTTCTCAAATCCGACATCGGATCCGTGTTTGGAGTCCACGCGGATCCTCAGATATCGATTTTGGAAGCAATCGGTTGAGAAACAAAAAAGTTCAAGATGGCGGCCACTCTTTTCAAATCTGACATCGGATCCATGTTAGGAGTCCACGCGGACCCTCATATATCAATTTTCGAAGCAATCAATTCATAAACAAAAAAGTACAAGATGGCAGCCACTTTTCGGAAATCTGACGTTAGATTCGTCGTAAGAGATCGCAGAAACCCCCAGATATCGATTTTGGACGCAATCGGGTGGAAAACAAAAAAAATCAAGATGGCAGCCACTTTTCCGAAATCTGACGTCAGATTCGTCGTAAGAAAACGCAGAAACTCCTAGATATCGATTTTGGAAGCAATCGGTTGAGAAACAAAAAAGTTCAAGATGGCGGCCACTTTTCTCAAATCTGACATCGGATCCGTGTTCGGAGTCCACGCGGATCCTCAGATATCGATTTTGGAAGCAATCGGTTGAGAAGCAAAAAAGTTCAAGATGGCGGCCACTTTTCTCAAATCTGACATCAGATCCGTGTTTAGAGTCCACGCGGATCCTCAGATATCGATTTTGGAAGCAATCGGTTGAGAAACAAAAAAGTTCAAGATGGCGGCCACTTTTCTCAAATCTGACATCAGATCCGTGTTTAGAGTCCACGCGGATCCTCAGATATCGATTTTGGAAGCAATCGGTTGAGAAACAAAAAAGTTCAAGATGGCGGCCACTTTTCTCAAATCTGACTTCGGATCCGTGGTTGGAGCCCACGCGGACCCTCAGATATCGATTTTGAAAGCAATCGGTTGAGAAACAAAAAGTTCAAGATGGCGGCCACTTTTCTCAAATCTGACATCGGATTCGTCGCAAGAGATCGCAGAAACCCCCAGATGTCGATTTTGGACGCATTCGGTTAAAAAAACAAAAAAGTTTAAAATTAATTAATTTTAAATGAGTTATTCATTAAAAAATAAAAATGTATTTTTTAAAGGTTTCTAAGTAGACAATAAAATTTACTCCGTGTTTGAAGGCTGTAAAGGTAAAGGATTAAAAAAGTGAAATAAAAAAATTTTACCGTAAGATATTTTTTGAAGAGATAAATGCATAATTTTAAATTTGGGGTGGGGTGGGCTGACGTGAGTGTTTTAAAATTTTGATATATTTCTAGGCCCAATTTGGTTCTCAAATGATACACCCAAAAAAAACAATTCTTAATTCATCCCGACTCAAACTGTAATTAATGACTGGGCTACATATCACCGAAACGAATGCACAGCGCGCGCAGCGTTGCCAGATTGGCGGCAATCTGGCAACAGCGCAGCGACCGGCGCACGGGTGGCGTGAGTTTAACCGGTTAATTCTGATCATAATATCGGTTAGCACGAGTTCAATAATTTCGTTCTCTGAATTAACCGGTAACCAAAATTATTTCGTTTTTTTAAAAACCGGTTACTGGATTAACCGGTTAATGAATGAACACAATTATAACGGTTTTATGAACTATATTAACCGGTATTTCAAAACCGGTTAAGATCCCTGTTGCATTTTATAGCGTACAATTTAGACTAATGGCGTGATTGGTACAAGAGCGGTCGGTGCGGTTAAATTTTTATAATAAATGCGCAGAGCTTTATTAGCTCGAACTTTACTTTTTCTGATTCGTTACGCGCCGCCTTGAAAATTAAATAATGTTATCGCAAAACGTTTATTAAGTCAATTTTTGTACAAGTATCGACGTAAACTGAATTTTAATGTACATCTCCCTAATAATATTTAAGATTTTTTAAATTTTTTATTTTTAAAATGGCTTAAACAGCTTAGCGAATATTTTGGTATGGGTCAGCGCGGGGGACAATGCTTGAGGGTTTTTTCCGAATACATACTTAAGAAAAAAACTAATAGTGAAAATTACTCTTTAAAGTAATACATCTGTCTACTATGATACTGCACCACTTTCCCCAAGAATCCTAAATGAAAATGAAAAAAAAAAAATACTTGCTACTAAATCCGATGAGCTGATATTATGAGATGAGTACAATTACCCTTCAAAGTAATGCAACTGTCTACAAATACAACTTGAGTGAGTTTTAGGCCGAGATTCAGAAACGATTTTTTTAGTCTTAGTTCGAGTTAAGTAGGGCGAAAATGTATGGATTTTGCCATACATTTTCGCCCTACTTACCTCGAACTAAGACTAAAAAAATCGTTTCTGAATCTCGGCCTCGGTCTATCTGTTACGTATTGTTATCTGTTATGTAAATTTTTATCACAAAACATAAGAAATCCTGCGCAAGCAAAGTATTACGTGTATCGGATTGAATCGGATAAAAAGTTGTCACTAGAAATTAGTGTTTCCTAACAATTAGTGAAACTGTCGATAATCTATCGAGAGTGTCGAAAAATAGTAACAATACCGATAGTATTGATATTGACGTCCCGTAAAGACGATGTTATAGATTGAAAATTTCGTCGTAGCCTGCGGGGCGCCGACAGCTCTGTTGGAGTGGAGCATGCCCCGGATAGGCAGGTCGTGGGTTCGAATCCCGCTCGCTGCTCTACTCAATCTTGAATTTAGTATTGATATTTTAGATAATTATGATAGTTTTGACATTATTAAGAAAAAATTATGTTATCGTTGTATGTAATGAAGTTTGAAGAAACGTTGATTATTACATCACAGTTTGCAGTTTACCTCTTCAGTGATAGTATCAATACTATTGCATCTCAATGCTATATAATATCTGCCTCCGTGGTCTAATCGTTAAAAGTGTTGGCCTCTTAACACGAAGATCGTGGGTTCGATTCCCACGGGGGACATCTAGTGATATGTCACTTTGTGCGTTTTTCCCCAGTTGGTAAGGACATTGCAGGCTGAATCGCCTGATTGTCTAGATAAGAATGATCATTCCGTGCTTCGGATGGCACGTTAAGCCGTTGTTCCCGGCTACTATCTCTGGTGGTAGTAGTCGTTACATAAAAACCACGTCAGAGGCCGTAAGGAGGTCTGAAAAAACTCTGGCTCGGCTTGCTGCCCACACGATAAGAAGAAGAATAGTATCGATTATTTTAAAGCATTTCTATCGATAACCAACAATCGACAACCGGTCTATCGGTCAACTATCGATAGTAAGGCAAGACTACTAGAAATTGCATAAACGTTCAACAACTTCATGTCAATGCACATCCTTTAGATTCCTCATTGCATTCACGTCACACATATCGATTCAATGGAATGATTTATCGCTACCAACTATAGAACTTTCCTCAGTCACCAATCGATTTCTCAACGACCGGAACTGCAAAAAATCTTTAGTAAAGCACAAAGAACGTTTACAACCACGAGTTCAATCCACTCGTGTTATAGATTTTTAGGGCTCCGTACCCGTTCATATGCTTTTAACGCTGTCAGTTCATCTGTCCGTCCGTTCGTCTATGGTACCTATAGGGCTGTATCTTTTGAACCGTAACAGTAAACGGTTGAAATTTTCACAAAATATGGGTTAATATGGCGGATTTCCTAACAAATACAAAATAAAAAACATAAAAAGTAAAATTTTGGTTGTTTTCTATCATACAAGAACCGAATGTTTTTTAAAAATTTTTTGTTTTTGTATTATAGTATAAACGGTAATACATACAAACTTCAAACTTGGTGTGACTATACTGCATACTCTAAGGTAAAAATCAAATTTAAAAAACCGGCCAAGTGTGTTGGGCTCGCGGCCAAAGTCCCGGAGAAAACTATTTTTTTTTGTAATATTATATGGTTGTACGGAGTCCTTCGTGCGCATATCAGACTCGCACTTGGCCGTACTTTTTTCTATTAAACCCGCAACTCGTAAAAATGTCACGAGACAATAAGAGATCAATCATTCTGGGTACTCTCAGTGATTCAACGTGAAAAATAATATCAGCAGCCTCACTTTGACCCACTTCGGAAGATTTGCATTCAGGCTGAGTCTCGGAGTAATTTATCATAGTTCACGTGGAGAGATGAAATGTTATGGAAACGTCTAAGTATAGCTGCTTAGATTTCTTTTGTTGTGGGAGAAGCCATGAAATAATAGACCTGTTAAGAAAAGAGTTGTTGAATGCTGGATAACTGTAATGCCGTATTCTCAATCGAAATCCAGCTCAAAATTTGTTATACAATATAAGAGTGTCAAGCCCGCTTATAAATAAATATCAGAAAAGTGTCACAAAGATTATCTAGTCCCATTGAAAGTTCTAGAATCTAGCCCAGACTTGTATAATGATGACTAGACAATATACAACGTGTTAATGAATTAACGCAAAACTAGAAAGTAGTTTGTTTAGAATCGAAAGCAGAATCGAATTATCATGGTTTCAGCATAGGTAATTTTTTTCAAAATATTAAATTATTTGCTTGTAAAATTTTAATTTACTGAACTTGATCTGAACCCACCGCTCGGGCAACAAGATTCTTAAAATGTATCCATGAGCACGTTAGCGCTTTAATTCATTGCTGAAATGATAACAAATCATTTTTGCCTCAAAACTTAAAATGTAACTTTAAATATTAACTACCAAAATAATGAAATTATTGTTTCAATCTAATTATTTTGTTAGAAATCAGTTGGGGTGTATGAGGTTTTACGCTTATTCATTAACACGTTGTATAGGGTCCTTCTTAATATGCTGACACTTTTTTAATAGGATGATCAGACCATCAAATTGAACAACTTTCTCTATGGGACCATGTCGAAATCGCGAAAATAAAATCAGCTGTTCCATACTAAACAGAAATCTTACTCGACCCAATTGTATGGGACAGCTGATTTCTTTTTCACGATTTCGACATTGGTCCCACAGAGAATGTTGTTCAGTTTGATGTTCTGATCATCCTCTTAAAAAACTGTCAGCATATTAAGTTGGACCCTGTAGAATACATTCAGAATGGTCCAAACAGTGACGTCTAAACATTTTATAGATTTCTCACGCCTATACTTCATTCCATATAACGACGATGATATTTACCGATTCCTATTTCGCTTACAACTATCTGACATATCTTGGACGGTACTAAATCTCTTCTAATTATAAGTGAGAGTAAGTAAAGTAAAGTAATCTTTATTTGCTATTATATACGTGTTTCTGTAATTCAATATAGCCGTAACATTTCGTTGTTATTTGGAATGGAGTATAGGTGTATCCTAAAATACCCCATGTAAGTTTTTATCGTAGTTTAGAATTTACGATTTTTTAAATGCGTATTTGCGAATTCTCTATCGGAGTAACTTCAAAAAATTCTTAACATAGGAAACATTTTTTGTTTTTTTTATCTAATATGTAAATCCAATTTGAAATAAAATAGCTCGATAAAATATTTATTAATAGGTATGCTATCATTTACGATGAAAAAAGTGTAAACTGTTTATCTTTCTAAAAATACAAATGTGAGCTGTAATACCCTTTTTATTAACATAGAGAGACTGATATTTTATGCTTTTAGTCAAGCTAAAAGCAGTATAATATCTAGAAGCTTTAGGTTTTAAATTGTTTCATTTGCATTTTCAAACATATCAAATTATCAACTACAAAAGAGTGTTAATCTCTACTCATACTAATATGATGAGTAAAGCTAGTTTCTTTATCTACCTAAAAACTTGTCTAAAATGTCTAAACATCGTGTTTCGTATCATTTCAAACACACATGCTAAAATATCCCGGATCCACGAATTCAATATAAAAACGAGGCAATTTAAACGGTTCTATTTTCATGTTTTGCCACGATATATCAAGAATCATTCCATAAATATGCCCATAAAATTGATATTTAGCTCCTTCGATCACCATAAAATATTTAAATTTGATTTTAATAATACGAATTGCTAATTAAATGAATCAAATGTTTTAGTTCTTATTATGTAAATTGACTTCAAATGATTCGACATTTGAGTTGATTTCCATTCATCACCGAATCGAATTTCGCTGTCAAGTCATTATATTCGATTAGCATATTTTAAATCGTACATTCTTTATAGCATCAAAGGTTATAGTCGATTGACTATTCACATTGAAATTTTATTTTACTATCTATCAAAATTTGTTGCTTCTAATCTCTTCAAAATTCAAAGTTAACAATTGTGTAAATTAAGAAATAAATTGGCTCATTTTCTTTCAAGTTTATTTAGAGTCGTAACTTAAAGTTGATTCCGAACTTTATAACTTTTTAAAAGGTTGCTTTAAGGCTTAATCCGTACACTTTAGTATTTACGATGTCCAAAGAAGCCAATAAATTAAAATATAACAATGCTCGGCATTCGGTCTGAGCCAAGAGTCGATAATAAATAATTCATAAATATGTTTTTATTAATTAATAATGAAGTTACTGCCTGTCCGAAATATATCGGACATCGATGCAGGAATAAGGTACGGCTCAATTCTTATAATTCATATTTCTTATTTTTGTCTGGCTATTGTTTAGATGAATTGACATTCCGTTGGGATGCATGAGATGATGGGACTAAGAATTTAATAATTGGAGTATTTGTCCTGCGGTTATGGGAAAAACAAAATGGTATGCTTTCGAAGGATTTCGTCCCTCCGGGGCTTGACTTTAATATGAAACACGTCGTTCCTAATTCGGGATGGTTTTGTTAATATGCATCCTGCCCTCGCTTCTTGTTTTATTAACGTCTTTGAATTTATTTCTGTTAATCTTTTGATAATAGCTTCTACAAATCGATTTTTTCCTCAGATTGATTTACTTTCGCATTCTTTTCGTTATTTCATTGTTCGTATTTTAATCGAAATTGAAATTAATATGCACGTCAGACGTGAAGCATTTTTTAAATTAAAATAAATATCAATCCATAGGTAACAATAAAACACTGACAAAGTTACTGGCGCCCAAGGCTTGACTGTTCGGATTAGCGAAAGCAAAATTTATGCACCAATAAATTTGTTTAAGATACTCAATTTGAGACGCAAAATGGCATCTTTATCGTTTATCGAACGTATTTAACATTGAAATGAATCGGTACTTTGAAGGTAATGATTTGAATTTTTACTGCCTAAAGTTGTGGCTTAGTTTGCCTTAACCAACCCGCATGCTGGGTCGATAGAGCCATATGTGACTTTTATCTGCTCTTTCAAAGTTATGCCTACACCGTTACTGGAATCCGAATGATTTGATTACACTAAATCTGCCATTTGTGAGAATTCTACGTGTTTGGTAGACGTGATGTTTTAGGAACGGTAGTTATGCGTAATAAAAGTGACACCTTGGAATTATTAGTTTAATTCGTATTCAATCATTATATTTTTGGAATAAGAAGTATATCTGATGAAGGTATATCTATGTCTCCACACCATAAGTAAAGGCTCGGTGCAAACGAGCCTCGGCTACAGCCACCGGCAACCACCGACAAGCCAGTTCACTCGCCTTTTTCATACATTTTGTAGCGACTGACAGCACATGTGTGGCCGATGGCCACAACTCGCTTTTCAGTATCAGTAACCATGACAGCCATGAGTGGCTGTGGCTAGTTGCTTATTTGCGCCGAGCCTATTGTAAATTCGACATCAAATTATTTATACCGAACTTTTTAGCTCCGACTTCTTCCACGTGGCCAGAGATTTGTCTCAACATTGAAAACAAAACTAAGCTGTTAACGACTTCATCTGCTTGGCATTTTATACCAATGTCCGCCTTCAGTATGCATGCTATTTCCCTGACCTTTACTAAGATCGGTTCAGTAGCCTTGATAAGATAACAAATAAACGGTAGGAATACTTTCACATTTATCATATTAGTGTGATGATTAAGTCTTCTTCTTCTTTTCGTGTGGGCAGCAAGCTCTGGTGTCAGATCTGGATTCAGTTTTAAGTCATTAGTTTACCTATCATCAAAGCAAGCAGTTTCTAAAGAAATATTTTTGTCACACTCAAATTCCTAATTTCAAAAAACTGCTCATTTCAAGTGCAAACATTTAGACCAGTTTATTAAAACTCTTGTCCCACTTAGAACCAGCACAATACAAGTTAACGTCATACAAATTACCCACCATTAACCTAACGACACGAGCACTGGTTTTTATGCTCAACAGCCGTCTGACCCCCACAACCCTGACGGTATAGACCAAACCATTTATACCCAGTAAGGACTGAAAATTAGGGCAATACACTTCACATGGCGACGTGAAATACCCCAGTAATAAAAGCAAAAGCACTAGTCATTTCCTATTCGCCGATCGATTCGATATAATCAGCCTCACGTAATGTTCGGGCCATTTGCTCATTCCTAGAAACACTATCGGAATATGGGTAAAGTCGGCGAAAGTCATGGGAAGGCAAAATAGAAACGTAATTGAAGCCGTGTTCTGTATTATACCTACTGGATATTATCGATAATCATATATCGTAATTGTTGGTGATAGTTTCTTCTTATTACATTATTAGGTATAGGTACATAATAATATATAATAATTACTTAGAAATGTTAGTCTTCAGACGTTATAAATTGACGAAAGCTCTTGATACTTGATATTCATTAAAAGGTACGGAATGTGAACTTTGATACGTTACATATTTATAATAATGACCATCGAACTTTCACAAAGGATTAACATAAAAATAAACTGTTCTAGGTTAATCACTTGTGTCTAAGAACTATAGAAAATGAATATTTTACGTTCCATTACATATAGTGCAAGAAAAAACGAAAACAAACAATTTTATTTAAATATCCCGCGAGAACGCTTTTTCTCACGATGACGTTAACTTTGTACTATACTCACATTCTACACGCAACTTTTTACAAACAGTTTGACGTCATCAACCATTCGGCCAATCACAGTCGTTTACGATCACGTGACTAAAGTAAACAAAAAAAAATATTTTCTTAGTCGAAGTTCTCTTGAAGTATCCAGTATTTTTCTTAACTGACTAAATAGTTGGTTTCCAAAATTCATATTCATTACGAATGCCATCAATAAATCATATATTTACATGCTGTTAAATACCTTATTGCGAAAAAGATCAGCTCCTTCATACGTTTATGTATAGTTTTGTGAATATTTGTAGGTTTTGAATTTCAATTTTAATTATTATTTTAGTTAATGTCAAATACCTAGTAGTAAAGTCATTTTGTATAGTACCTAGTCTATTATTTTCTTGCTGTAAATAGAGAAAATATCTACTAAACTTATCTACAACATATCGGACAAATACTAGCAGAATTTACAAGAAAATTTGTTTTTATAAATAGATTTTAGTTAAATCCATCAGAATTCGATTTTAAACTAATAACCATTTTTTAGTAAAGCCTGTTATTTTCTTGTAAAGTCTGTCACATATACCTCTAGATATTTTTTTTCCGTGTAGTTTTAGTGTTTTTTTATAAAATAATTTCTAACTTAAATCCGGATCTCACGTTTCCAGTCAAGCTTTTAACTCTACAATCCTACATGTTTATGCTAACGGACTCACTAAGCAAGGAGACGACTTAGATAAAAGTTTCATACGACTAACAAGAAACTGGGGGACTTCTTCAACGTAAAGTGTCACACGCGGACGCTGCAATCACATGCGCGAATCTGTACGTTTATAATGAACTGGTTTCATATTCGTGGTAAGGATGAATTCAGAGCACTACGTGATACAAATTTGTAGAAGTAAAATGTATAAAAATTTTAGATTTTGAAAATTCTGTAATACTTGAAATAAGAAGTTTGATATTGCGATCTTCTTATCGTGTGGACAGCAAGCCCTGGTGTCAGAGTGTTTTCAGACCGCCTTACGACCTCTGACGTGGTTTTTATGTAACGACTACTCCCACCAGAGATAGTAGCCAGGACCAACGGCTTAACGTGCCATCCGTGCACGGAACATCCTTCTTTTCAGACGATCACTTTTCAGTCCTAACCAACTGGGGAAAAACGTACAAAGTGACATATCACTAGGTGCCCAACAGTGGGACAGCAATTGCTGTCAGCAATAATCAAATAATTGATCAATATAACGTTTTTAGGGTTCTGTAGTCAACAAGGAACCCTTTATAGTTTCGCCATGTCCATCTCTCCGCGGCTTAGCTCAGAGACCCTTAGTACTAGGAAGGTGTAATTTGACATGGGATATTAATCACGCCGACAAAGTGGAAACAAATTTAGTATTCAGATTTTGATTTTTGCAAATTCTATGGTGCTCCAATAATGATTCCACCATCCAAGTCTACCTCTAAAAACATGGCCAGTAATACTAAATTTACCCTGTATTTGGTCCAGTATGAATTCATCCTAACATTATAACAACCTCAGGTCAGCCAAGATATTCGTGACGTGCAAACTACGTGCGATACTACACTAAAGGTGCACTTAGTTTAACGCGAACATGGAAACTACTCCTGTAGCTTATGCTTCTAGGTTTATAGCTCTGGTAGGCATACGAATTGCCTAGGTATCTGTTGGAAATGTATGGGAATTGCGTATTGTCTGTCTTTTAGGAATTTATTGGGATAGCTTTACCTAGTTTGGTCTGCGTTCATTCGTGTGGATTGAGGTGACTTGAAACTATTCTGATAGAAGCTTGACTTGATCAACAACAGCACGAATGTTGTATATAAGGTGTTACAAAATATACATATAAACATTTTAAGGGGATGATCAGACCATCAAACTGAACAACTTTCTCTATGGGACCAACATCGAAATCGCGAAAAAAAAATCTGATGTTCCATACTAAACTACAAATCTACTCGAGCTAAATGTATGAGACAGTTGATTATTTTTTCGCGATTTCGATGTTGGTCGCACAGTGAAAGTTGTTCAGTTTGGTGGTCTACATAACCCCCTTAAAAGTTTTAAATATTTATTTTTACTTTTGTAACACCTTGCATATAACTTATTTTAATAAATGTTTTCGACATTGGCACACAAATTCTATCCAGTCCCAATTTATGCAACACAATCGAATCCAGATTGGTATTTTGATGACTTGACAACGAAATAGAACTCATTATTAGATTTAATGACATTATATCAATGCACAAACATTTGTCAATTTCGTCAGCTTCAATTTCGAGGCATGTATTGTACCCACTGTCCATTATGTGGCGACGGGCTCACCCCCCGTCACACTGGACAGAGTTTCGGTACTACTGGAGAAACGTGGATGTTCTGAGGTTTCAGAATATCTCTGATTACCCCTTCGGGGAATATAGTCATGAGCATATGCTATAAACAGTCTTATTCACCATACAAATATTTGCCTCTAGCGGGATTCGAAACTGCAACTCTAAGCCGATCAGGTAGGTTCACTATCGACTGAGCTCTCAAGCCTTGTCATGTCTTCTACCAATCCGCGCTAGTCCCGCTTGGTGAAGTATGGTCCCTGCCATGGAATCCTGCAAGCCATTTTCACAAAATCAATAAATAATAATAATAATAAATAAATATCTTGGACATTGTCACACAAATTATCTAGTCACATTTAAAGTACCAGAATCTAGTCTGGACTTGTATTATGATGACTAGACAACGATATAGAATACATATACAACGTGTTAATGCATTAACGCAAAACTAGAAAGTAGTTTGTTTAGAATCGAGAGCAAAATCGAATTATCATGGTTACAACATAGGTCCTTTTTTTTAATATTAAATAATTTGTTTGTAAAATTTAAAATTTCTGGAACTTGATCTCAACCCACACAAGATTCTTAAAATGTATCCATAAGCACGTTAGCGCTTTCATTCATTGCTGAAATGATAACAAATCATTTTGCCTCAAAACTTAAAAAGTTAATAATTTTAAATTTTAACTATCAAAATAAAGAAATTATTGTCTCAATCTAATTATTTTGTTATAAATCAGTTGGGGTGTATGAGGTTTTGCGCTTATTCATTAACACGTTGTATAGATAGAAACATCCATGACTCGGGTACAAATATTCATATTCATCATACAAATATTTGTCCCTTACGGGATTCGAACCCGCGACCCTCGGCACAGCAGGCAGGTTCACTACCGACTGTGTTATCGGGCCGTCAATAAATACTAGTGCACACCCATTATTTCGTTTGCATTGTTTTTTCTTAGCTATCTTAAAGTACATACTAATATAGCATCTAGCTCATGTTATACGACTATAGTTCAAATAACGGTTAGTTTAACATGCGAGTAAGTCTTCGTGAGATATGTTTTCCTTGTTAGTTTTATTTTGACGTTTCAGATTATATCTACATGCAGGGATCCGCTAATTAATGTTCCTTTTAGAAACGTGTAATAAACCACAGAACATTATAAGAGAGGTTAGAAATGCAAAGTAGCGCTTTTGCTTCGGAGACGGCTGTAGCCACTTGTCTTCCCGCTCACGCTGCTACAATTACTCATGCCCTCTCGCTCACACCACGCCGCGCGCCTTATGGTGTTATGCAAATCATGGCATAACCTGTGGCGACACGATCCACGCCTACTTTGCACTTCTAACCCCTCTTATAATGTTCTGTGTAATAAACGATGCCTACTGTTTTATTTGACGGTAGAAATTCTTGCTTTGGCTAACTTAATTTAGGGCTTAACATTTAGAATTTGAAACGAAAATTCTGGAAAGTCTACTTAAGCATTTTAAAAGATTAACAAAACGTGTTCAGTGAACGAAGTTCTTAAATAATTAAGCTAAATAATTACAAAACAGAATTCAAGTTGGGTTTAAGATAGGTGAAACGTAAAAATATAAGCACTTTAATTACGTCAGGCGTTTAATTTTTTACTGTAAATTATTTAGAACTTTAGACTTGTAAACATAATTAGTAAAACCTGCCAAGTGCGAGTTGAACTCGAGCAACAAGGATTCCGAACTTAAATGAAAAATCTCCGGTGTCTTTAGCGTGAGTACGACCCTTGGCCGATTTTTAGTATTTATTGTTTTACCTTAGATTATTGTTTTACCTTATCTATAAAGTTTGACTCTCGTATTATTGCAGTTCGTAAGATACGTTCCTTGTATAGCAACCCCCCTTAATTTTTACTTTTTGATTTTTTTATAATTTGTTATCAAAACCAAAATAATAACACATATTCTGTGAAAATTTTAACACGCTACATATTACGGTTCAAAAGATACACTCCTTCAAAGTTAGGACGAACGGACGGACGGAAAGCGTAGACTTAGTAAAAGGGTCCCGTAGCGGTACCCTTTGGTACGAAACCCTAATAAGTTACTTTCTAAATTAAAGCAAAAAAAAAATGCAGACTGAAAATTTAAAACTAAAACTATTATATTCAATAGCATCTTAAAACAATTATACAAATACACTGCAGACAAAGGGACAGCTGATAGCAATAATTCACTTTGGCCCCATAACGCGCATCTCGTTCATAACTCTGAACCATTGTTTCTTTGTCAGCCTCCGACGCTATTTCCATTAATCGTTTGCTTTATTATCATCTCCTAAACCCAATGTCTTGATCTTTGTTCTGAGACACTGAGACAGGTGGTTGTGTCAATATGGAATTGCAAGTTGTAGGTAATTTTAACTTTAATACAGGATCCTTCTTAATTAATGCTGACGCCGTTTTCTAAGGGGATGATCATACCATCAAACTAAAGAACTTTCTCTATGGGACTAACGCAAAAAAAAAAATGTTTCCTGCAAACCAACTTAACCCAAAAGTATGCGACAGCTTAATAACTTTTTTCAATTTTCATGCTAATCCCATAGCGAAATTTGTTTAGTTTGATAGTCTTAATTTATCCCCCGGACCCTGAATAAAACGCTGATATTGATATAATATTATATGACGGCCCGATAGCACATTTGATACTGATCCTGCTGTGCTGAGGGTCGCGGGTTCAAATCCCGTAAGGGTAAAATATTTATATGATGAATATGAAAACTTTTACGCGAGTCATGGATGTTTGTATCTATATATGTATTCTATATCAATGTCTAGTCATCATAATACAAGTCCAGGCTAGATTCTGGTACATTAAATGTGACTAGATAATTTGGGTGACAAATTATATTTAAAAAATTATATTGAACATATAAATTGAGTAAGTCATGGATGTTAAGCTGAGTCTTTACAATGTGATCAATATCAGTGAGATAAATTCAAATGAACAGGATCACGTAATAAACGAAACACAATCCAGCTGCCTTAATGACCACTAAGCTGAAAATCACCAGACGCCCTTTAACACAAAACATCAAAGTACTGAAAACAGTACTACATCTATAGTCAACAAATTAATATACAAAAGTTGAGCTCGCTAAGCTAAAAATACGAGAATCAAAGGGGCTGGAACGAGCAAACGAAGATCATTCTATTTATGTTAATGTCACGGGCGTGAGGAAGCGTTTAAATCCAGTCATTAATTATTGTCACGGCTAAGACAAAATAGATAATATATTCTCTATTTGTTGCCCTCTTCATACACCTAAAGAGCAGGACGAAAGATATAACAAGGAAATAAGCAGCGCTCAAGAACAGATTGATGATAGAACAGAGTTGAAAAAACGCGTCCTTTAAATTAAGGATGGATACTTTAAGGACATTTGCTCCCAAATGAGTTTTGGGCAATGACGTAACTCTCACGCATGAAGGGACATTAAATATCATTTTGTCAAGTTACCTAATTTATGAACCATAGAGTTTTTATTAAGATGAGCTATGGCTGCTATTTACAGATCTTTTATGGTGCCTGAGAAGGAATGTGTCATGTGTTTTATGCTTCCTCTAGCATAAATAGATTGATAGCATTTGACTACCAATTTTATATCACGAATTGACGTTTACAAAGGTGTTTCATTAACAAGTTATTATTTCAACCGATATAGCACAAGTCATCGGCAATAATTGTACAAATCAATACGGTGGGGCATAATACAGTGGAAGGTACCATCAGCATTATTTCATATACGTTTGAAGCGACTGAACGGATTAAATGAGAAGATGATATCTTTGATTTTATTTTTAATGAGGACTTACTACAGTTGTAGAGATAATAATATAAAATACTGTATGTAGAGTTATTGATTATTATGAACATAAAATTGTAGTACTTAGACTTTTACGGAGAAAAATATATAGTGATTTATGTGACAACTATTTACATTAGCCAAGTTTAGTAGAGCATTTGTGTTGATAGATTTAACTAAAATTGGTTAGACTTTCGTCAAATCTACCAGACTGATATTAATCACTTTCTAGTAAAATATGCTAATATGATTAGTAATCACATATATTACTAGATTTATCTATGCGTTTTGTTTCTTCAAATTAATAATTGTATTAACATTCTTTATGTCGAAGAATCTATTGTATAGATATTATATCTATAAATATATAGGGTCCTTCTTAATATGCTGACACTTTTTTAAGGGGATGATCAGACCATCAAACTGAACAACTTTCTCTTTGGGACCAATGTCGAAATCGCGAACAAATAATCTGAAAACTGTTTTCCTGGAATCTAATATCTGAACAACAATACGCAACTTTTAAATCTTTGCATAAAATACAAAACTGAAAGCCACTAATTTGTTCCAAACTATTTACTTCATTTAATACAAAATGTACCGTTTTAACGAATGCTACAAATAAGAATATACCTAGCAACATTCTTGCTTTTACAAAACTACTAAAAAGAAGCAAAGCAATACAGTTTAAAACGGATTGTAATCATCATAAATGTAATTAAAGTCGGGAGGCGGTCCGTTTCTTTGTGAATTAACGGTAATCAATTAAAACTAATTTATTGCTCCCAGTTAATACAAGTTGAGGTCCAAATAAAAATTTAGAACGTCTTGTTATAGTTTCCATGATAAATATGTGTTTTGAAACCTGTTCTATGAACGTTTAATTATTACCATTCGATTAATAGGAACATCCATCGATTTGTAATCTCAGTTGTAGGTAGATTTAATACACATATACATAAACTCACGACTATAATCCCTTTCCCTTCCCTATAGTTCAGAACCGCTGCTACAACTAACGACACACATTTTTAAGCATGCAGTTGTAGCAAGGCTCAAATTTAGCACACTGAAGATTTCGAGATGGAATAACATGTGAGGTGATGACAGCCTTTAGCCCATAAAAACACTGCACAAAAAACCTTATCCATTAGTCGCCTTACGACAATCACGGGAAGAAATGGGGTGGTCTAGTGTAAGCCGGAAACACACGGCTCCACAAGTACATTTAATAACAGAATAGTTATTTGTCCAAGAAACATTATCGTTAATTCTGCTAAACCTTTCCTTTCCAACAAAAACAATATTAATATTGAAGTACTTTTGTACGTAATTGGCAAAGCGCCAAAGTCAAAAGAACTTGATAATAATAATGACGCAATTATTACACCGACTACAGTCGATACCGAAAACGCATTAGTACGAGATCATCCAGTGATTAAGCGTGGAGGGAATGAAACAAAAAAGTAAAGCAACACTTACTAACCGAGTCGGCAAGATCGCAATAAATCTTCCCTTACATACAGTCATACAATCACTGTAGTCTCTATAGACAAGTGTTATAATTAAGTCAAAGTTAAGTACTACATACGGTATGAAGGGTTGTTTAATCATTGCTTTCGTTTTTATTTTTCTTGTTTTTCTCTTTGATATATCCAATTATCCAGATTTTGTTTTACTAATACGGTGAAGGAAAACATCGTGAAGAAACATGCATGCTTCAATTTCGAGAAAGATTTCGAGGCATGTATTTGTACCCACTGTCCATTTAAAGTTGCGACGGGCTAACTCCCCGTCACACCGGACAGAGATTTGGTACTACGGTGAAACGTGGAGTTTTCAGAATATCTCTGACTACCCCCTCGGTGAATAAAGTCGTGAGCATATGCTTATGCTTATGTTTTAATAATATGCTTTTGCGAATCTTTGTCTCTTTTTTCTCAAATTTTTAATTACAGCTTTTATACTGCATTTTTTAAAACGTCTCTTTATATTATAAGTATTTTTCTTACTTTTCGTCAAGGGTCAAATTAAGTCAATTTTGTATATCATTGTTTGCTCCAAAAATTAAATAAAAAGATAACTCGTTACAAAAAGTGGTCGCGTTCTACAATCTTTGCGTTCGTGTGTAAGTCGTTACAAACACACTGAACCATAGCCGAACACAGATGGTGTTTTAGTGCAGTCGGTTAGCAAAAGAGAAAAAACCAAAACATTACTGAGCAACTAATAATGCAGCTTTTATTTCGTACTAACCCGAGCACGCATCTGCTGTTTTTGTGAACCAGACCAGGGAAGTCGGCTAATTAATTTTAGCTACCATAAAGCCTACCGTTAATTGATTCTTCACACTAATTTCTTAGTAATTACAAATCAATTAGTTTGCGAGAAAAAGGCTTCCGAGCAAAATTTTGATGTCCCATTATTTCTACGTAGGCTCAAAATATTTAAGTAGTAAAGGTGCAATTTTGAAGCCTAGCAGTGTAATTATAAGAACAGAAATACCTCAAAGGACGTTGCTATGAGTGGTCCAATAAGTTGAAGATGTTGAAAGTAGAATGCTTTGAATAAATGATTTCCTCTCTACACTAAGTGGTCAGTGCACAATGAAACATAATAGATGACACATCGCTTTGTGCCGTACTGAATGACGTTCCGTTTTGTCCTCGTATATTATTATTCTCGTCCCCTATCGTAAAAGGAATATCATTAGGTTAATGTGTGATGTTTTAGGGTTTTTGAAGATTTAAGGACATTTTAGGGCTTGAGAAGACTTTAATGGCTCGAGACAGTACATTAACAAAACAATATTTTGGATGAACATTGTTAGGAAGGAGCAATTATGTAAAGGGGCAATATTCGAAACATCTTAAAAAACTGACACATTCGATATCATGATGATAGTATAGTAAAGCCATGAAACAGTTTTATACTATTCAAACATACAGGGTCCTTTTTAATTTGCTTCCACCTTTTTAAGGGGATGATCAGACCATCAAACTGAACAACTTCCTCTATGGGACCAAGATCAAAATCGCGAAAAAGAAATCTGTGGTTCCATACAAAACTGCAAACCTTCTCGAGTCAATTTTTTTTCGAGATTTGGATGTTGGTGCCATAGAGAAAGTAGTTCAGTTTGAAGGTCTGATCATCCCCTTAAAAGTGTCCGCATATTAAGAAGGACTCTATATGTATAGGTAGTACCGTTGTACGCAATTTTTCTATGTGAGTTATTATATCTGGATTCTGAAGCTAACATTTAACTACCAACAGTTTATTATTTCCATAATTCTTGAATTAATATAAGTTTTCAAGTAATTATTATACAGTCTTATTTCTTTTCTTTAAAATATTAAAGTAATTAATCTTGATCCTCATTCTTTATCAAGACTTAAAAAACTTTCTGTGATAAAATTGTATACTTATTCTGGTTTATTTTATTGCGAACGACATCGACAGCGGAATGATTTATTAACTTCGGAATTGTTGAGATCGTTCGGCATCATTTTTTGCTAACCCAAAGCGCGGTAACTCTGTGCATTTAACGCTGATTAAACTGTAAAATTACGGACGCAACGTCCTTTGTGACAGATGCGGCTCCGAATAATAACATTATGCACACACGTATACTGTACGTGGATCCCAAAAGGTAGCAATGTCATGCGGCATGGCCTTTGTTGCCAAATCCACTTACAGAATAAAGGATACAATGGTGATCTTTGGCAAATTGTAAAATATACACCTAATTATTTGTATTGAAGTGTGGCGGAGCGTTAAGATTTTCGATAGTGAAGGTATAGAAGGCGGTCCTTGAGGCTTGTGAAAACATAATACAAAGGAACAGTATATCTAAGCAGCGGAGTGCGATGATATTATGATAGGTGCCGGTACATTTTTTGTGTGGAATGTAATGCTGCAGTTGGTGATTTTTTTTTCTAAGGAGTGGACATGTGCTCATTGGTCAATCAGGCTTATGCTTTGGTGTACTGGAATTTTGTTGTTGTAGCAAGTTGACGAAAATCTTTTCTCATCCAAAAATACTACGAGATCAGGACTATGAATTGGTTTAAATTGTATTCTAACGAATGAATAAATTCTGTAATAATATATTTTACCTTTAAGTCCGTACTTAACTTTTATCAATACACTAATTTAACACGCATTTTCTACGAACTTAAAAGATAGTTTTTATTATTGGGTATAGCTTTTTTTTTACGAATCTAACCATCATAATTTCTAAACTGGTGATGGACCATAGAACTCCTCAATTAACATTAGCAAATAACTGTTTTTTAAATAAATGTATTTTATTTACTTTTCGTAACTCAACTGACAGTTATACTCATAATTGTTTACCCTGTTTTATTTTTATACTGTATATTTCTGGCATGTACCTAAGTAATAAATAGTATTGATGTCAGGTAATTAACATCAAAATAAAAATAAATCTCAGTAACAGAAATGTTCAAGGCGTTATTGCCACTTTCATCGGATTAAAGTTATAAAATATTACAGGAGGTGGTCCCAACCATCTTCGAGAAAAAGAAACCGATACAATGCAATCAATTACAAATCTTTATAACACACCCATTCTTCACAACCCTAAGTAGTTAATATTATGAAATATTACCTCGGCTATCGTAGCGAGCGCTAGCTTTCAACTTTTTTGTGCATTCTCGCTTTTATTTTTTGGTGAATTTTATAAATTTGTATGAATGGCCTCTCCGCCCCGTTCGCGCTTCGCTCAAGGGTCGATTGTTTTGTCAGAATAACACCTGGATGCAAACAAATGCGCGTGCGCTCGTAACGGTTGCTGAATCAAGATGGCGACTGGATGAAAGAGAATTTTTATAATTACCGTGATATTATTTTCTTTTTAATGTTTTGATTTGGTTCATAACCAACTCTTGTAACGTTGAGGTATTATGGGAACTAAGTTTGTACGTATTATGTACACAAATATATTCCAGGGTGTAGTAAGAGATATTTAAAGTGTTAATAGCATGTTCAGAAATATTGAAATTTCACTAGCAGTACTCAAATTCTATCTAATGTGAGGCAATTAGCCTATGGCTACTTTTACAGGAACATCGAGAAAATCGGGAATTAAAAAAATAACGGTACGAGTATACAGGGACAAACTTAATATACTAACGGTTTATTAAGGGGATGTTCATACAATCGAACTGAACAACTTTCTCTATGGAACCAACAGCGAAATCGTGGAAAAAAATTTGCTGTCCCATACGTTTGGGTTGAGTAGGATAGCAGTTTTGTATGGACCAGATGATTTTTTTTCGTGATTTCCACATTGGTCCCTCCCATACAGCAAGTTGATCAGTTTAATGGTCTGATCATCCTTTAAAAAACCGTCACCATTTTAAGAAGGTTTAACCCTAGGTATAATTTTGGTTATTATAAAGTAAAATATCAATACAAATTGCCTTCCTATACAAATGGCCTCATGAATAAACAGTTTTGGTTGTCAATTTGAATAGCTGCAAATTATTATTTCAAATAAACACGTTTTGCGTTGATTAATAACGTACATTGCGTAACATACGTTATTAGTTGGATTAATTAATTACAATAAAACATTTCCTGACTATTTTCGATCCTTTAATTTGATGCAATTCTTGTACTTTTTGATACTGTATTGTAATTTCCCGCAATAAATATGATACCCAATTAATTTGCTGTCATTTCAACATGCCTATACATTATCACAACTTAATATGTGTTTGGCTTTTTTATTTATTTATAGCTTGTTTCTTGTCGGTTCATAATAATACAGGATATTAATCACAAAATGTAGTCTGTATAATTGTTATTTTAAGCCCAACGCTATTAGGCATAAATCGATCTCCAATCAACATTACTCTTTCATCATTTCACGTCCAAAGACATTAGTTTGGGAAGAAAACGAACGCGTCTTCACTATTTAAAATAAACATAAAATATGCCTCATTTCGACCCAAATTATTAATTTACAATCTTAACTTGTTTTACATAATTTTCTTATTAGAAAAAAGAGTTAAATTATTGGTAGGTCTGTTTTAGCGGCATCGTAAATTTTGACTGGCAACATCCAGTTAGTTGAGATGATACATTTTTAATTAAATCTTGGTTCGTTAGTTTGTCGGAATGCGTTCGTAAATCCAACTGTCTCTTTGATTAGTGGTTCTGACACAACTACCGAATTCGATAATGTTGGAACATGATTTGATCAAGAAACTGTTTTTGTTATTTCGGAAGCTGTTCGTGATATAAGTGGTACTACATGTCTAAAAAAACCGCTCAAGAGCGTGTCGGACTCGCCCATAATTTTGATAACTCCACACGTTTCTGATTTTGGAGTATTATTGTCTTCTTGCCAAATTTGGTTTCTGTAGGTACAAAAATGAGAAAGCAAATGAGGTGGCATACAGACACTTTACTGACGTGTACCAAAAAATGGAATCAGAAAAAGAAGTAAAATATACCGCTACGCCAAATGCCTTTTAAAGTACTATAATATTAGATGACATTGATGTAACTAAAGTAACGAAAGAATTTAGAATGAAAGTGAAAATTGTAAATCATGCGACATTACCCAGAGAGTGCGTGTCACAAATTATAGAAATAAAACCTCATTTTCGTCCTATAACATTTTTTATCCGCGCGAACTCGAAGCCTATAATTTAATATCAATTTAGGTGCACGAATGTCTTGGAAACCTGCAGAATTTTGACCCTGTGTTACATAACAGGGGATTAGCACGAACTCGCCCGGGGCGATGAAGGTTCCGGGGTGTAACGTACCAAATATAGGACCTCAGGTACGCCTCATCACGTCCCATATTGCAATGTCTGTATACGATAAACTACCTATGTGGTCTGAATAAGCAAGCTTTACCTTTGTGTTATAGCTGCGTATCGTATTTTTCTTGCTCCATTATTTCGTTTTGGGAAAATTTGAATGTCGTAGGTATAATAATATTTTCTTTTTTGTGTAAAAGAATGTTTTTAGCCTAATAAATATTATGCTTTTGAAGAAATTTCATATTTGCTTTAAGAAAACAGTGACATTCTCTAAATGTCGATTGGTAATATTTTTTTGTACATTTAAGAGTGGAAGTCTATAACAGGATAGGTAACAGCCACAGGCTTCTGGCCACTTGAAGCCAGACGCGGCTGCATCAGTAGCGGTAGTGCGAGTCAGCCACCGGTGGCTGCAAATAATTATAATGTGAATACTTACCTACCTTTATACCTATTTATACAACGTGTTTATGAATAAGCGCAAAACCTCAAACACCCCAACAGATTTATAACAAAATAATTGGATTGAAACTATAATTTCATTATTTTGATACTTAAAATTTAAAGTTATTCGCATTTTAAGTTTTCAGGCAAAAATGATTTGTTATCATTTCAGCAATGAATAAACACGCTACCGTGCTCATGGATACATGTTAAGAACCTTGTTTTGGTAGTAAGTATGGTGAGTGTGCCTGCGCGGTGGGTCGAGATCGCGTTCAATTAAGTTATTTTGAAAAAATTACCAATGTTGAAAACATGATAATTCGATTCTGCTCTCGATTGTAAACAAAGTACTTTCTAGTTTTGCGTTAATTCATTAACACGTTGTATATTATTTCGTTGTTTCTTTCTTTGTGAATTTGGGTTCTGTGTTTTTGTCTGTACCCTGTTCAGTGCATCACTGTCAGACTTACATTTTCCTCAACTCACATTGAATTTTATAGAGGAACCTAATTTGAATTTAGGTCAAAAATAATGTTCACATTATCTAAATTCATAGAAAAATAAGGAATAACATTAGAAAAGGTGCGTTCTACTGTATGTAATAAGATAGGATTCGGTCAGTTGGGGTCAATGTAAGGCTAGGGATAAGCCGACGAAAAAATACGACAGTTATTTATAGACACGATGGTTTATTACGGGATTTTCTTGACCTTAAAAAGGCGAAAAAAAGAAAATGATTCAATGAATGAAAATATACGTTATTTACATAAAACCTTTGACTAATTATTATAAGGACTAGCCTTGCGGTAGCATTTCCCCTCTGCCACGGTATAAGCACAATTGATCTTGTGCATTTACATTCAATTTTACACCTTATCACTAAACGAGACAGCCTACAATTGCGAAATAATAACTTCGAACTTAGAACGTTTGGGGTTCACACGAGACTACTTTTCATGATTTTTAACATTCAAAATTAGAATCTAAAGTTATGTGGGAATAAAATACACAGTTGCGGATTTCATGTTACCTCGCCCCCCGCAAAAAGTGGCAGAAATGTTTGTTAGTAGAATTACACGCGTAACCAGTCCACATATAAATAGTCAAAGCATAAAACACATGAAATACAATTCACAAACACTTTTGTTGATAAGAAAGTCGAGTCGAGTCAATGTCGAGTATAGCCATTGTAATTTTCTATGACACAATAATTTTTTCAATCTTGGTCTACAGGGTGTTAGGGTGAACAGTTGCATAAAGTTGCTTTAAGGGGTGATTATACCCATGATAGTGAAGAACTTTTCCTAAGAAACCTATAGGTACTTCGCAAAAAAATTTTGTAACTTTCCGTACTAAATGCAATCAGCTGATCGAACGGTTGTATAAAAACACAAAACTTTTTTTTTTTGCTTTTTCTTATAGGTTTCTTAGGAAAAGTTGTTTAGTATCATGGGTACACCCCTTAAAGTAATGAGACTGTTTACTCTAACACCCTGTATTGTAAAAGTTGTTCAGAATTGTGGTCTGAAGCTCAAGTATGTAACGCATTTAAGTTTACACCCTGTATACAGGATCCTTCTTAACATGCTGACACTTTTTTAAGGGGATGACCAGACCATTAAACTAAAGAACTTTCTCTATGGCACCAACATCGAAACCGCGAAAAAAAAACTGCTGCTCCATACAAAACTGCAAACCTACTCGAGCCAAATGTATGGGGCAACTGATTTTTTTTTCGTGATTTCGATGTTGTTCCCATAGAGAAAGTTGTTCAGTTTGATGGTCTGATCATTCTCTTAAAAAGTGTCAACATATTAAGAAGGACTCTGTATTTATATTACAATCTTTGCTACAACTACAAAACTGCCTTTTCAAACAGTTGCTAGCTTTATTTTTATCCAATTAAGAATTCAAGATGATCTGCATCAACTGGTATCCTAGCTGCTAAAATTAAATTATATTTTTATGAATATTTTGATTAATAATGACACTAAAATTTTATCGTCACTTAAAACGGTTTCCATAGCTATTTTTGACACAAAGCTAACACGTGTGCCGTGAGCTGCTTTAAATAAGTATTTTATTGTAACATCTTAATCTTTTAAACTCTTAATAAATACATTAGACAGTTGACATGATCCTTTTAGTTCTTTGTTCGGTTTTAGAAAGAAAATCATCCGTCTTTATGTCGTCGCCCTTTTTTACGATAAGTCGCCTTCGATAAAATTAACAGACGAAGATGCAGAACAAACAGTTGAGGAGATAATTAGAAGTTAGCTGGCAATTTTCGAGTTACCCGCACATACTGCTCAGGATAATTGCGGTAAATAAATCCCAACTGAACCATGATTGGACCGCGTGCGAACCACAACTTTTAACACATGTATTGCGCTTTTCATTTGACAGCCGTTAGAACCGTTTTGACAGATCGCTCAGAGGTTAAAGGCTGTCAGCCCTATAGTAAATAAGTAAAGAGAATCACGTTGCAGGGTTTGCCCCGAACACTTGTCTTTCGCGTGGTGTTCGAGCGGTTCGCGTCTCAGCCTGCCACGAGGCTCCGCAATCCTTCTCAGTTGTGTTCTTACTAAAAAACAATCCTCGAGATTGGATATAGACTACCTCAAACCACTTGACACTGGCGGAAATGCAACATGCTCAAGAAAGAAGTCCATTAGTCATAAATAAAAAAAATAAGTCAAGTTAAGCGTGATACGGAATTAAACACAGTTAAATAGTAATTGCATTGCAATGTGATTAGAACTGAAATTGGATTAGGATTGAACTTGGATGTTTTAAATTAGCGCGATCTCCCTTCAGACAATTAAATCAATGTCAATCTTTGTACAACACGTGATAACAAATTTACACAAACCCTGATTGAAAACCATATACAGTATAAAAATAAAACACCATTCGATATAATAATTGTGTGTTTTAATATTCCAACGTCCTTTCTGATAACAATCGAAAACAAAACAACAAATATGTAATAAAAAAGTTACATATTTATTGAAAACGGATTTGTTGAATTTTTTAAATATTTTCTACAATTTTAATACGTTTACGCAATATAAACTACCACGTGGTAGTTTACAATGAAGAATGGAACGGATGAATTATACATCTTCAACATTATCTCAAAAGTCAATGATCTAACCGCATCTTCCCCTTTTTGGTTTTATCTGTTGTCGTAGTCGATCATCTCATCAATTTATTATTGTCTAACATTAAGTCTGCTTTCTTCTACTTAAATTGAATGCTTATAAATTCTTCGGGGTTCTTGAGTTTTTCGGAATTTATTTACAATTTGTAACACCACTGGCTTTTCGGTGAAGGAAAACATCGAGAGAAAACCTGGATGCTCCAATTTCGAGGCATGTATTGTACCCACTGTCCATTATAAGTGGCGACGGGCTCACCCCCCGTCACACTGGACAGAGTTTCGGTACTTCTGGTGAAACGTGGATGTTCTGAGGTTTCAGAATATCTCTGACTACCCCCTCGGGGAATATAGTCGTGAGCATATGCTATGCTCTGCTAAATTTTTCTGGTTCCTGTTCGTGTACACAGACGATGCCTAGGCGATCGGGCTATCATTGGCTCCTGCTAAGACATGAACACGTCACACAGAATTCAATTTTTAGGGTTCCGTACCTAAAGGGTGAAAACGGGACCCTATCACTAAGCCTACGTTGTCCGTCCATCCGTTCGTCCGTTCTACCTATTTAGGGCTGTAACTTTTGAACCGTAATAGAAAGACAGTTTAAATTTTCACAGAGTATGCGTTATTAGTATTACGGCGGATAAGTTAATACATAATAAACATGGCAAAAAGTTAAAATTTAAGGGGGGTCCTCTTACAACAAACTAGTTTTTACCAACGTTTATTCTTCTCGCTCTATTGTAAAAACGGTAATACATACAAGCGGTGTGAGTCGGTCTCGCGCTAAAGGTCCCGGAGAAAACAAAACATGTAATGTGTTGTGTTTTGATGTGGTACGGAACCCTCGATGCGCGAGTAGCCTGACGCCCACTTGACCGGTTTTATTATTTTATTTATTTCATAGATAGTTTTTAGAGTTATCACTTCATCGAAAGGTGTTTCGTTGTAGAGATGAAACGGCCAAAAACTCTACAAAAACACATCTTTTAATTTTATGTAAACAGTTCTGAGAATTATTACCTAAATGACATATCTTCCTTTTTAAACAAACACGCAACGTAACTATATATCTTTCACTATCGAAAACAACGGCCAAGTTCGATAACCTTTAAACTATTAGGTACCTACCTACATCGGTTCAGACACTCTTCGGCGACCCTTTCATCTCCATGAGCTAGTCGAATCATTAGATACTACATCATCGTTTATTTAGGACGTTTAATTCCGAATTGCCTAAAAGCATATTGCCTCAGTGAGACACGTTCGCTTATGATCAGACCATCACATGTCTATATCATTTATTTCAGTTTTAGCTTTTGACTGACTGATTTAGTTAGTCTCTCCTAACACTGGCAAAAACAAAACATTACATTTAAAAAAAACTTATTTTGTATACCAAGAATAGACTAAATACAATTTAAAACAAGAATGAGAAGGTTACAAAGGTCGAAACATATCAATCAAAGATTGAAATGTGAAATAGATTTAGATTTTGTTGAAAACTACGAGTCAATCCTGAGGATTGACTAGAAATAAAACCGGTCAAGTGTGAGTCGGACTACTCGCGCACCGAGGGTTCCGTACCACACAACATAATGACTTACAAAAAATATTCTTTTCTCGGGGACCTTTAGCGGGAGATCTAGCCATGTCACTTTGTGCGTTTTTCCCCAGTTGGCTAGGATATTGCACGCTGAATCACCTGATTGGCTGAAAAGAAAGATGGCTACCCGTAAGGCGGTCTAAAAAAACTCTGACACCAGGGCTTGCTGCCCACACGATAAGAATAAGCTCCGTAAAAATGAAAGGCGTAGACAGTCTACTCACAAAATAATCTTTGCAATCAACCGTCTCAACAAGCGTGATCTTGCGCACGCGATACACCAAAATTTGTTCCGGCGACTGCCTAACAATGACGGCATCGCATACAATAAAACCGAAAACCTCCAAGAATTTTACTCGCGACAAATAAACGCATCATAATGATTCTTTGTGCTTATTAATTCATATTACACGGCCGCTTAGATCTCTTGACGCAATGACAAAAGCTACTCTCTGGACAACCACAAAAGTCAATGGATCGGAGCGAACTGAATATAATAAATTACTATGCCTATCCCTGAAGATGTACGAGTACCTATATGTGAGGTTTTTGTTCCTTTTTCTTCTCTCGCATCTCGGTCGCGTTTATTTGTGTACTGGGACAATTTATCTTGCTATACGAGTCGAGTATGAATGAGTGAGCTTATGGTTATTGAAACGTATGGAATTGTTGCCGGTAGAGTCACGTAGGAAGGGGGAAAGTTTGGCTAGGTATATTTGGGTTGACTACTTGAATCTTTATATTATTGAGTAGTACCAATGACATTATATACACATGGACTTCGCATCAGTGCGCTATTAAGAGAAGTTTATTCCAAAAGCGCTAATGCGCGCTGCATACAAACGAAGTCTGGTTATATTTTCAATACTAACGAATTAAGGTCAATGATATTTCGCAGAAACAATCTAGAAACAAATCTCTATGCTTGTATGGTGTCAGATTTTCGTTGAAATAAACAGTTTCAATGCTAGGATTAATTTAAGATTTGTATGGAAATCTTGGAAGCGCTGTAACTTTAAAACTATACATTTCAACGAAAATCTGGCAACATACAAGCATAGAGATTTGTTTCTAGATTATTAGTGAAAAATTTCATTGACTTTAATTGGTCAGTATTGAAAATATCACCAGACTTCGTTTGTATGGAGCGCGCTCCGAATTATTGTTTTACATTACTGTTTTGTGACCGAACACATTTGAAAGATTTGAAAGGACTGGAATGTCAGCGGCAATGTATGACAGTCGAGCATAACTGATGCATACAAAGGTGACATTGGAGACATGTGCCATTTTTTGGTTTTGTTATTGTGTGACGTACCATTTGTTAAGGGTATATTACTGTTGGCGCGCTCTATACACACGAAGTCTGGTTATATTTTCAATACTAACCAATTAAAGTCTATGAAATTTTTCTTTCTTTTTTGTATCTTGTCAGATTTTCGTTAAAATATATAGTTTTAATGATACAGTGCCTCAAAGATTTCCATACAAATCTTTAATTAATCCTAGCATTGAAAGTGTATATTTTAACGAAAATCGGACACGATACAAGCATAGAGATTTGTATCTATATTGTTTCTGCAAAATGTCATTGACTTTAATTGGTTAGTATTGAAAATATCACCAGACTTCGTTTGTATGCAGCGCGCATTTACGCATTCGGAATAAACTTCTCTTAAGTTGTATCGTAAGAAAGTTAATTGGGTTGTCTATCATGGAATGGGTTTGCACGCAGTTCTTCTTTACTATTTTATTCGCGACAACGTATACCTAACTAGTAAGTTTTTAGGTATAAGTACCTGTACTGTAAACTTGCATTGGATATCCATTACAAATATTTTCGTAATTCTGACGAACTACGGGCTGGTTTGAGGTCAAGAGCAAACTCATCAGTAGTAAAAGTAAAATAAAACAATGCCTTATGGCCACTTTCCGAATTTTTGTCTATTAATCTGTTTGTCTGTTTGCTTGTGCTCGCGTCATTAAAAAACTACTGAACTGATTTAGGTGGAATAAACAAAAGCATACGAATTTAGATTAGCATTTAGCGTTTATTTCGTCGCAATTGGTTTACACGATAAAAATTTAAAAGTATTAATTTTTTTAAGGATATTATAATATGTCAGTGATATTTTACACTATTACGTTACGCTAAAGCAGCCTTCTTATTTATATGAAGTTTAGTTTTATAAATAACATAGTTTATATTATGAACTGTATCAAAAATTGTACAATACAAATTATTTATCTTCTGAAAACTACCTATTGATATTTATTATCTTGCAAATTACCTATACACTGATATCTAGATTGTGTTTTCTTCGTCTTCAACTACATTTTCAATCTCTGTCCAGAGCAAGTGAATACTCAGCATTTTCTGAGGTAATTTATTACTTCCATCTTTTACTCCGTCAATGCCGATTCGAACAAAGTAATATTGCCCGAAATAAATTCTCTTCTGAGTATTTCCAACGCGATATCTGTCGCAAATCAAACTAAGTAAAATTCAGCTCACGAGTCGAGAATTTTTTTTGTACTTCAATAGCACACATCAAAGTTTCTTTATGTTTCCCCATACCCTTGTCAATTGTCTATTCCGTACCGTATCTTTTCCCTCTCACCTATTTATGAAATGCTGTTTCTTGAAGTACTACATTGAATACAAACATGATACCGTGTCCTTTAGACACAAGATCAATATCGAATTGACCAGCAGTGTAAATGCTTCATAATTTTCACAAAACATTGATGGAAAATACTTTAAAATATTATGGAAAAACTGCTTACAAGTTCTGCTTTCTCAATAGTTTCAATAATTTTCTGAAATGGTCTGCATCAACATTGTAAAGATTTGATGACACTCTTTGTAGATAGACCATGAAACTCAATGAAGGATGACAGCTAATCATTGGCATGCATGCATACATGCATGCATATGCTCACGACTATATTCCCCGAAGGGGTAGTCAGAGATATTCTGAAACCTTAGAACATCCACGTTTCACCAGTAGTACCGCAAATTATTGGCAACAATAGCTATCGTTTCTTGAACTGGATAAGTGATATTATCACTGTCATATAAAATAAATTAAATTAAAAAAAAGCTAAACTGCCATCAAAACTAGTTAGTGTACTAATAATAACTAATAGATGATGAAAGGGTCCTTCTAAATATGCTGAGACTTTTGTAAGGGGATGATCAGACCGTCAAACTGAACAACTGCCTGTATGGCACCAACATCGAAATCGCAAAAAAAAAATTCCTCCATACAAAACTGCAAACCTACTCGAGCCAAATGTATGGGACAACAGATTTCTTTTTTGCGATATTAATTTTGGTCCCATAGAGAAACTTGTTCTGTTTGATGGTATGATCATCGCCATAAAAAGTGTCATCATATAAAGAAGGACCCTGTATAAAATATGTCTGTTATTTTATTAATTCAATTTTTTTGTTTTAAGACAATTTTTATTTCATAGTAGAAAACATTTTTTAACAATACTTGCGCTGTGATAATCAACTGAAAAATCGTAGTTTAGCAAAACCCCAAAAAGGTACAAAATACATTTTATTTATGTAGGTTAGAGATACCATTGTTAGAAACCTCAAAGTTTGCTGAAAGTTACTCACTAAGTCTTAGACGAAACTTTCTGCTTAACAAAGCGAACAGATTAAAACGAAGTTTAGAGACACTCGTCGCAGTTTCTAGTCGTTCATATGTTAGCATTATCCCGATATGGATGCGAAGTGGCTTCTTTCATATTCTATCTCCTTTGTCTTTCATGTTTCCTTAGTAATTCAACAATGGTAACATATTTGTCAGAGACAGCGCGTATGGGCACTTTAGACTTACTTTACAAGACATTGAAACAGGTCTCTTTGTGTTTGTTCGGGTTTCGTTCTCTATTCAAAAAATTATGCGGTCACATATTATTTGAAAACGTAATATGGGATGGTTCTGACATATGGAAATGTAACAATTTATTTTTTAGAGTTCCGTACTCTTAGGGAGAAAACGGGGCCTTACTCATAAGCGTTCGTCCGTCCGTCCAACGCATTTAGGGATAATAGCTAGACGGTTGAAATTTTCACAGAATGTGCGTTATTATGGCGGATTTTCTAACAAATAAATAAAAATTCCAAAAGTAAAAAATTAAGGGGGATCCTTATACAAGAAACTAGTTTTTATCTACGTTTTTTCTTTTCGCTCTATCGTACAAACTGTAATACACACAAACGTCAAACTTGGTTTGATTATAGAGCAAACTCTACAGTAATAACAAATAATAAAAACTGACCAAGTGTGAGTCAGTCTCGCGCTAAAGGTCTCGAGAAAGCAAAACATTTTTGTATGTTAATTGTTAGTGTCGTGGTGTAGTACGGAACCCTCGGTGCGCGAGTAGCCTGACTCGCACTTGACCGGTTTTTTAACTATTTGCATTTGGACGTTAGTCTCGCATGCGTTATGCTCATTGATGTCATTCAACTTTGTATTTTTGAATTATGGTCCACTTTGAATATGAAACGATATTTTTCTCGCTTAAGATTATATGGATGACTTCATATTTTTATTTTAAACAAGCATTTTATACTATCGAGTTGGTTCATTGCGCTTATAACGACATGGTTAGCACATAATTTACTCCTCAAAGCTATAAAAGTGACCTATTTATTGCCCATAGCTCTTCTGATAAACCGAAAAAATTTAGAGTCATCTACAACAAAACAACTGATAACGTATTCGGTGACCAATTTTTATAGGCGTTGATATCCTTTTGTTTTATTTTTATTATGACAAAGTACAAGCACATACATCACGACGGATACATACAATATTTTTCATTGTAATCTACGGTCGGATCGCGGACATATCGTATACTACTCCAGTAAAGGCGTGTCAAGACATAAATCAAAAATTTCGGCGTTCCGATAAGAACTTACCGGAATTAAGCATTCTAGGTGGTATTTCTTATATCGTAATAAAATGATAAATGACTTATCTGGTTGTATCTCATTACCATAACATGACAAGTCCATTAAGTAGTGGACACATGTAGTGCCTTAGGGCAGCAAAACTGGGCAGAATATTCCGTTGTAATATTATTCATGACGTCACATTGCATTAGGCAGTTTTGGTGGCGGCAATATTACAGTCGAGTCATCGTTGGTAAATTTGTTATACTCCGCGGTTCGACGAATTTCGATCTTGAGATAAGCTTAGTAGTTACCTGTACCTTATGTAGTTGCAATAGAAGTAGTAATTGTATGTATGTCTTTAACAGTTCATGTGCTTATTAAGTTGCTTTTATTTGTCAGGTGAAACATTTAGTTTTAGCGGATTATAACAGATTTATTTCGTATGAGTAAAGATTAGATGTAGAAAGATATAGTTTTCGTTTTCTGTCCAATTGTATTACAATATGTCGTGGTGGTCCAGTGGCGAGTAATCTTGCCTGCCGTGCAGGAAGCAATGGTTCGATCCCCGTCCAGGTCGACTCGTACCAAACAGTTTTTTGAAATTTATGTACGATTTGAAACACCACTGGCTTTTCGGTGAAGGAAAACATCGCGAGGAAGCCTGCATGCTTCAATTCGAGGCATGTCAATCAAAAATCGGCTTCTCATACAAATCTGTTGAAACTACCCAACTCGGACAGTGGATTTTTTTTCGCGTTTCCTGAGGTAGGTTCCATAGTGACAGTTTTTTAGTTTGATGGTCTGAGTTCACCGTTTCAGTATTTGCTAGGCTGTCACTTACACCCTGCATAGGTAGTACCAATTTTCCAAAAACCAAGACTAACATTGGGTCGCGTAGTTTTTAGTTTTTCAGAACATCTACGTTCTGATATTATGATTTTCTTCATCGTGTATAAAAAGAAATATAGTAAAAATAAATAAAATTTTCCTATTAGACGATTTAAGAAATATTTGATAAAGAAACTTTTACAAATTATGTTTTGGTTAAAGCGTCCTCGAGATTTTTTCTTGCTCAGATGTTTTAATTAGAACGGTTATTGAAAAGGGTTGCTTCGGTTTTTTCTCCTTCGTGGTAAATTGTTTTAAATTGTTCTATGTTAAAAACAACACGAAATCGGTTAAAGATTTTCATGGTAACTGTCAGAAATACAAAGTCATTTTCTCGCTTTAAGCTCACCGATAGCATATCTAATACTAACTTATCTTACTTTCTAAAAAACCGGCTAAGTGCGTGTCGGGCCACACGCAGGGTAGGGTTCTGTGCTTGCCCGTCACAATGTACGGACTTAGAAGGGGGCTTTTTGTTTTATATTACGGTTTAACGACTAATAAAGTCTAAAAAGTACATTATACAAGTTGGTCGAATATTACTCGTTAACTAGTAAAGCCTACTTAGCGGTCATAGTTTTCCTTTTAACTTCGTTATATACACTACTGCCGTGAATTTTTTCACGTTTCGCGGACACTTGACTCTAACACAAATTTTCACTTTAAAGCTTTATATTTCGCTAACGGATCTCTAAATCGAAAAATTCCCCACACCCACAATATTTTTCAAAGACCTATCCAAAAATACCCCACACCATGGGATAGATGAGAAAAAATGTCATCCCCACTTTTCGTGTAGGGGAGGTACCTTAAAAAAAACATTTTTCCAGATTTTATTTTACCAATTTGTTGTCGTGATTAATATGTATACCCATGTCAAATTACAGCGTTCTAGTACTTAGCGTCTCTGAGCTAAGCCGCGGACAGGCGGACGGACATGGCGAAACTATAAGAGTTCCTTGTTGACTACGGAACCCTAAAAATTGTAAATAAAACAGTATAGAAATAAATTGCCCGAGTTATAAGTTTTGCTCCATGAAAATACGTATCGCTATTACTTGTAGGGCAATACAAATAATAAGGGCCTGTTTCACCACTTCTGGATAAGTTCTTGTTAGCTTATTTGACAGATAATTTAACATATCTTTCATACGGAATATGTCAAACTATCTGTCAAGTAAGCTAACAAGGATTTATCCGATAGTCACGTTGCAGGTTCACTTGTCTCTTCGTTTCTCACGCGTCGCGTTTTTGCCTGCCACGAGGCTCCGCAATCCTCAATCTCTTCTTGTTCTTGATCAAAAACAATCTCTGAGATTGGGATAGATACTCCCACAAACTACTTGACATTGGCAGAAATGCAGTGCTAACGTACAAGCAAAAAGTCCATTAATTATAAAAAAGGATTTATCCAGAAGTAATGAAACAGACCCTTAATCATGTAATTATGTATTACATATTAATGACATCTTGGATTAGATACCTAACCTAATCTAGAGAGTTCAAGCGATTGTCATATGTCTTACTATCGGTCAGATGCACGTACGTTCATTAAAGTTAATCTTCTATCGTATTAAAATCAAACTGACTTAGTAAAAGTTAGCAAGAGATTTAATGGAGGATTAAGTTAAATGAACGTGCGTGAAACTGACAGTATACCTACCTAACTTCCAATCCATTTCTGACTAATATTACAAATGCTACAATGTCTTCAACCGATTTTGATGAAATTTGGTTTAGAGAAAACACAAGCCCTGATGAAGGATATTCGATAAAAAATTCTACGCAGACCAACAGCTTGCTATAAACAATTCTTTACTTACTTAACAAACAACAGCTTGAATTTCAGATTTTGATACAAATGTCATTTTCAAACTTTGTTGTTTGAATTTTGTGCCAACTATATGATTTGTATCAAAACATTTGTATCAACTCAAACCGTCTTAAAACTTAAAGGCGACGCAACGAGTTTCAAAGAGCTATAAATTTTCGGTATAATAACGATATCACTTCTTATTATCTTAAGTACAGGTGCTAAGCTTTTAGCTACATCTCGACAATTATAGTTAATGTTGCAATATTGTAGCAAACATAATTTAAAATAAGACTCGTTATTGCACGTATAATCTATGGAGCGCGAATCTCGGAGCCTTATATTAGCCTGACTCGGGCACTCGGATCATAAAGGTCCGCTACGCGAGAACATCTCTCTTGAACGTGTTTTTTGCCGTTTGTTTTCACGCAACCTCATATTACGAGTTAGTGAGGTACCTCAGCGGCCGGTTCCAAACTACTTCTCTCATTTATTGTATTATAAATTTTGTGGGAGGAGCCATCGCCCGCGCCACCGATCCGCGACCTACCCACTCGCGAGTACTCGCAGGAACAAGGCGGTACCGCGAACTAAATCAACAAAAAATCGATTGATGGATTCCATTATTTTAAAGTTCACTAGGATAGAAAAATAGGGGCCGATTGAAGGCTTCCCCCTCATTAATAAGCTATTAGATTACTCGATGTCGCACCGGCCGATTGGTAGGCTATAGGGAATCCCAATAAGCGTTGCCCCTTCCTTTTCGATAGGAGCTCCAGATTCAAAAGAAGCCCCGCTTTGAACAAGCTCGAAACAAAAACGGTTTCAAAAAGACCCCGCTCTAATTCTCTTGACGATCTCCGATTTCAATTGCTCCTTCAGAAATTTGAATGTAGGGAGGGACAAAGTTTTGTCACGTTAGGGTCGGCAATGGCGTATAGAAAGCACCGTGTTCATATAATGCGGGCTCGGGCTCCATAGGTACCATTAACGAGAGTGCCCGAGAATCGACGATATCACATTTAAAGATCAGATTGACAAAAAGCAGAGAAAAATGGAGCTAGTTTTACGAGCTCTGTTATTAAACATTTTAAATAAATAGGTTTTCTGTTGCGTACGTTTTTTACTGGTCCCATTCAGTCTATAAAGATCTATAGGCCGGTCTCAAACCCTTTGGTGTAAACATACGCACACACGTAAATATCAACAGTTTTTGTCACCCGTTCTCCACGTATGTGTGTTTTGTGGATATTCCTGTCCCCTTTACTGGAGTTTTTTGATACCGATCATTTTTTGTTCGTCCATTATTACAGGGCATTGTGCGAAGGTTTAGCTCGGATAAGATCTCTGATATGTCACCAAAGACTCTACTGTATTTTTTATGTAACAGAAGGAGTAACCTTTTTAGTAGATTACAAAAAATGTCGTGAGAAACATTTAATGTCAATACACGGACATGTGTGGGTAAGGTCAATAAAAAGTCATGAAATATAAAAGAAACTGCCGAACTGCAAACAGGCAGAGATAATCCATCGATAAATAATAAATGTTTAAAAATTCCAAGATAAATCTCTATTCAATCGTCGTAAACAATATTCGCTCCATATTCGTCGGATGACATCGGCCATCAATCATCTCAGATTACGCCACAAATCGAACCATCCAAACGAATAACCATAAAATTGCACATTCAGCATTCAGCCAAGATAAATTTGAGTTAAGTAGTGCAGAAACATCCCAGTAACACTGCTGACTCATTACCTACCACCGCTACAAATTTTTCATCTTCAGAATAAAAATGAAGCTTATATTCAAGACAAAAGAATACTTTCAATATCGTCACTATGAGAGCATTTGCAGCAAAAACGAGCTTTTCACAGTAAAATAATATAAAGGGGAACGAGACATTTTGTGACTGGCGTATTTCTGAGATCTCTTATTTGAAAAGTATCAAAAGTCGCTGAGTTGTCAGAACAATGGTCTTGGGTCAGTACAAGACATCTACTTGTTCGGTTTAGCTTCGGATTTCATCGAAAGATTGGCCATTTGCCGATGGTTTGTAACGATAACAATCTCATAAATCGTATTCAACGTCATTCACGTTTCGTTACGAGTATTGTTCATTAGAATTTGTACGATCGTAATTTCTATCGTTTTTGTTTTTATGTGCAAAAATGATATTATTATCGTTTATGGTTGATCAGCAGAATATTAAAGTATATATACAACATACTCGTATTATTCACCAACTTAATTACATGGGAACGTCAAAGTAAAACAGAATTCATAATGCAATTTATCGAATTCTTTCATATCAACAATAACTAATTTACATTTGAAATGAGCGACTAATTACATAATTAAAACCTACCCAATTAAAATAACGTTTTTCTTATCAAAATCTTCAACGTTATTCAAAGACTTCGTTTGTTGTTTTCCGTTTAAGGTTCTCGCATCGCAATCAGAAAGTCTCCTTCGTATAACTTGTCCACTTTTATCGTTCCACAGGGAGAAATGTTGTAATTCGATGTAATTTCCTTCAGAGGGAACTACTGTTGAGTCGAGACGTTGTTGAGATATCCAGGACCGTTTTGTATCCGATTACAGTGAGACTGGATACTGGTTGATTGTTTGCTGTACTGCCCGCTCTTTCTGTTTACACTGACCAACTGTTTTCTCTTTTAGTGGCTGGGGACAGTGTTGGATTACTGAGAGCAATGTCTGTTCAATTTGTCATTTTAAAAGAAATGTTAAGTACTGTTTTAATAATACTTCTTTCTTTGTTGTATTTTGCACCTACTTTCGTGTCCTCCTAGTTCTCAATATTTTACTCATCTTTATTTCTTACGCTTCTAATAGAGCTCCATTCTCGAACGATGCTTTAAAGTTTATAATGGTTTTTTCATGATTTACTTCTGCTACAAAAGAAATATTTATAAAGAATTATATAAGTGATATTCTTTTACAAAGTATTAACATTAAATCATTTTAATTACATTATACGTGCTATGAAAATGTAAAAGAATGCATTAAACTATGATCACCCAAGAGAATAAACCATAAAATTTCAATCTTACTTTGATATACGGCGTGCATAAATCGCGTTTTACATTTATTATGGTCATGCAGTAACATTGAACTCCTGTTTTGTTTTTTCTTTACGAGTATGACACCAAGATTTTATTGAAAACCAATGTTATAGGTATCATAAAATTTGGTATTCAAGGCGTCTAAGATAAACATTGGAACATTCTCCGATTTTGGTAATAGAAATTTTATAGACCAATTTTCTCGTTGTAATTTGTCGGATATTTTAAAAATATTTTAGTGGCAAACTATAAACTTCCTGTAACTTATATTCTACAAAACGAAATAAACTTTTATACTTTGCTTTTATGAGCGCCGTAACTATTCCTCGGAGTTCAGAATTAATCTGAACTTCCGATATTCTGAAACATTAAGCACAAACAATATAATATTTCGTTGCATTACAAATTTCAGATCCTGTTTTAAATACTTTACCTTTGTTTTGCTAAATTGTTAAATCATTATGGAAACATCAAAGTTTATCCGATGCCTTCCACGAATCTCATCACATCAATGGTTGCCCAAATTTCTGGCAACAGCTGCTGATTCGCGCTCAGATTGTACAAATTTAATCCGCGTTGCAGTACCATATTGAATTTCTTTTCGCTCGATTGAAAATGTTTTTTTTTAAACTGTCCCAGACTGTCGCCTAAGCTTCCTTTAGACTCGAATTACACGGTAGCCTCTTTGTGGAAGGAACGGTAGGTGCCGGTTATTCATATCGGTTTTCTTGATGCTGTTTTTATGTAGTCGTTTTGTGCAACTTTGTATACTGTTGGTAGGTGTTGCTATGGGCGGGAAAGTCAAGTTATTGGTGACAAAGTTGTCGTGAAAGATTCATGTTAACCCTTACAATGTTACGTAGTGACTGAGTAAGCAAGTGTGTTGTGTTAGGATTTAATATCTTCGACTACTAAATGTATCTCACCATAATACAAAGTATTCTAGTCTATGCTCTATGCGGTCGCTTTTTCTGCGCAGTCCCTCTTTAAAAAGCTTATGAGATTGACAATATTTCTCTGCATCGTTTATTTATTAGACTATAGTACATTATGGTACAGGTATGTAATGTTGGTGATCACCGCTGAGGCGCCATTGAGACCCGAGCCGTTAGGCGAGAGCCTTAAGAGAGCCGAGGACGGTAATAATCAATACACACGTGTATCATACGACGTTTTTCAACACACCTGTGAAGAAAATAATACTAAAAATTATTTTATTTAGTAGATAAAAAGTTTATTTTGTACTATTGAACACTATATTTTTTTTATCGAAACTTTTTTAAGAACAAAGCAACTGAACCAATAAAAAACCTATAAATCACTAGTGAATAATAGTAATGAAAAAGTCTCAGATTGATTACAGGTATCATTATGTGCCTAATTGCGGTGAAATTAGAGCCATTTTATGAGCAAGTGTGTTAAAAAATAATTTTATTCGAATTCATAGTAAAGTAAGATTTCTTTAAAACATCATTATATGGTAAAAGTCTGGCACTAATTGGCTCCTCAATCATCGTACCGTCCTAAAGTTCATCACAAAGAAAAAAAAGTTGTCTTTGGTTCTCTACAATAGATAATTGTGTAGACAGCCATGACATCCTTCTAAAAATTTGAGAAAGCCAAAACAAACATTTACCTACCACAGCAAACAAAATCAAAACGAAATCAACGCCAAATTAACCATCCTATGCTCAAATACCAGGATCGCAGATGTAGGTAAGACAACCGACGTATTCAAAAACAATATTTATATTGCGATATAGGATAAAAGACTGTAAATACAGTGAGCAATTACTACACGGTAACATATTTGTTTAGGACCAAGAAATTGAAGTGTTTTCGAGCGTGCCAAGACATTCGGATTGAGTAAGGATGTAGTTCTGTATCCTTTAAAGGACAAACCTTTCGAGTTGATACAGATTAAATACATAATAGCAAAGATAAAATAAATTCAAAAGCATCGGTGCTTACTCATACACTCCCCATCACACTGGACAGAGTTTCGTGGTACTACTGGTGAAACGTCTGTGTTTTCAGAATATCTCTGACTCCCTCGGGGAATATAGTCGCGAGCATATGCTTATATGCTGATGTATAATTATTATAGTCTTTTCTTGATTATTATAGCTTTAGAACACATTATTTTCATTATTGTTCAACAAATAAACCCATCTATATTCTCAACAGGACATGCAAGTAAAACAGAATCATACATTTGAGAAAATTTACTTAAAGTCTGTACACTGTTTTTCCAAAACTGAATTTTACCCGGGTTACGCAATGACATTAGTTACGTCATTGGGTTCACAATTACAACTATAATACGTAGAGTCACGTTGCAGGTTCTGACCCGAGAACTTGTCTCGCGTGTTATCCGCGCGTCGCGTCATTGCCTGCCACGAGGCTCCGCATTCCTTAATCTCTTCTTGTTCTTTATCAAAAACAATCCCTGAGATTGGGATAGATACTCCCACAAACTACTTGACATTGGCGGAAATGCGGTGCTAACGCACAAGCAAAAAGTCCATTAATTATAAATAAAAAAATAAAAAAAAACTATAATACGCGATTGTAATTTGCGAAGAATCAATAACGGCACCAATTGTATTTACCTCATCAAAACCTAACTAAAAATTTTATTGATCTGCCTCGTTCTCAAATAAAATAGTCAATGAAAAAGTGATATCTTACGCCTTCAATGAGTAAAGTCATGTCGATTTCAAAAAGGACCGAACCATACTAACTTCTTTTCCCAGATACATTGCTCACTCCTCTATTCTAATTCACGTTTCTTAGTTCCCAGTTTGAGTGTTCAATGTGTACTTTATACGCCTACCGTTCTTACTAAGTAAACAGTAGATATAGACAATAAAGAATCAGAACAATCATTTGGTATTGCATTTGATTTATTAAGCGTTGCCTGAGGATTTATAGAATGGTAGATACTTAGATAGATATCACATATCCCGTTCGATTTGACATGTATGATGTATTGTTAGGTGTTGAACTAGATTTAAAGATACAGCATAGACTGGAAGATTGAAAATGTTGATTTATCTTTATTGATTGGAAGAAAATTGTTAATAAAGTTTTCAATGTTATTTTTATCCTTTGCTAATTAGTAAAAGTTGACACTAACATTGATAAAACCGTATATTTTCAAGAAAAGACTATAATAAATATACATCAGCATATAAGCATATGCTCACGACTATATTCCCCGAGGGAGTAGTCAGAGATATTCTGAAAACACAGACGTTTCACCAGTAGTACCACGAAACTCTGTCCAGTGTGATGGGGAGTGAGCCCGTCGGCACTTGTAATGGACAGTGGGTACAATACATGCCTCGAAATTGAAGCATGTACCTTCACCGAAAAGCCAGTGGTGTTACAAATCGTACATAAATTCCGAAAAACTCATTGGTACGAGTCAGCCTGGGCCCCATTTAATAAACGTGACACTTGACAATGACAATTCAGAGTACATTGCTGGTTACTAATAACGCTAAACTTGCAGTAGGGAATTTTCTCTAGCATTCTCAGCAATGAACTCTGAATTGTCATTGTCACTTGTCACGTTTATTAAATAGGGTCCTGGACGCGGATCGAACCATCGCCTCCTGCACGGAAGGCAAGGATACTCGCAGTTAGACCACCACAGCTTTTTAATTATACAATGATATTAAAACAGTCTAACAACTTCCCTAAAACAGTCGCACGCCTAATATGAATACTTTTAATGCCTTTGCTACAAATGAGAAGGGGAGAGGAAAAGGAAGAAAAAAATATTAAAACTTTCTTTATTCGATCTCGGGACGCTGCCGCACAATCCTTTTCGCTAACTTTCTTTAATATAACTAGTCGGGATCCCACGCTATTAGGTATAAAAGAAAGTAGACGGAAGAAGAATAAGGACTCTTATAAAAGTGTTTCTGATTATGAGTTAAGAAGTAGGTACGGTATAGGAATAGATATTGCATTGTTATGTAGTATCATATTATATAGGAAGCGCTCGTTGGCATAGTCGAGCTTCGGTATTGGAAACGATCACCGAAGTTAAGCAACGTCAGGACCGGTCAGTCTTTGGATGGGTGACTGTTTAGTGGTATTTCATCTCGAGCGTTTCCGTGCTTCGTAAGGTACGTTAAGTAGTTGGTCTCAGATAGTTCCGTCAGATGGTGTTGTAACTATTCGTTAAGCCAGGTCAGAGGCCTATTAAGGCGGCTTGAAAATTCTCTGACGGCAAGTTGAACACTAACTTAGTATCCACCAACACGCAATAGGCCCGCGTGGTGGAGTATGGCCCACTCCCTCTCAACCTTATTTGTGAGAGGAGACCTTTGCCCTGCAGTGGGATTCTACAGGCTATAAGTTTTTTTTAATGTAGTATCATATCGACCTTTATTTCAGGTTTAAGGCTAAAAACCTTTCGTCATATCAACGGTGTGCAGAAGTGATATTTTTGAATCCCAACAATATTATCGTTTTTAGACCCATGTTCCGCTCAGGGAAAGTTGTTTAGTTTCATTATCTGAATTTACCCATAAAATTTTCATGATAATTAAAAATAGTAGTTTGTTTTCTTCTTATTTTTGTGTCAATTATTCTCCTTTTGGTGTATACTGGGGCACAGGTATACTTAATGTCATTACCTTATTAAATATGAATAATGCTAATTACTCTAAGTAGTGAGGAAAAACATGCATGCTCTGTGTACATGTGTATGACATTTTGTTTTCGGCAACATTAACGTCCACTTGAAGATATTATGTAGTAATTATAGTACTCTGTGATATTATGTTGTTTTCACTTCCGTAGATAATTTTTGCGGTTTTCATTTACTAAAGCGGGACTCGAGAAAATCGAGTTTGCGTTTTCCGCGATCCGCATCTGTATGAAATAGCTCGACGGCACCGAAACAGAGTAGACAACAGATTGAAATCTCCACTTGACATCAAAACATCTTAACTGCCAGGAACAATGTTCTTGTCGTCAGCGAAATTAGGCCTTCTGACTAAGAGATAGAGTTTTGTAATTTTGTCACCGGTTCGTTAACACAAGGAGAGAAAATGCAATCTGCGTGTAGTCTCTCTCTGTAGGTATACGCCAGATGTTGCGGTTTGGGAATTTCGTCGTAACTAAAAGCTTCGTTTGGAGTTAAGGGCTTAGAATACAGTGCTTTAAATGTGTTATATTAAATTACTTTGTTGGGTATATCCATTATGTTATGCTGGCTCTTTACATGGCCTATTTGACAAAGGTCATAACGAATATGCGTTTTCTGGCGTACGTCGGTTTTCGACTCACATAAAAGGAGTGAAATAGGCCAAAATGAAACTAAGCATCTACAGGGAACCACGCTTTTATAGTTGTATTGCATATTTTCACGTAGAAACACGTATTTTGGTGATGTTAGTGAATTAGGCCATGTGAAGTATTAGAATGATGAACCTTGTGATATTTATCATTACTGATGGAATTGGCATCATTTTACATAACTTATTGCTTCATAAAGCTACTACGCACATTTTAACATCATTATCCAGTCTATTCCAGAACCACTGCAGGTCAAACTTCTTCTCACAATTAAGAGGATAGGCGGGCTGAAATGCTAATTTGGAGAATAGGTCACTTTCACGACTGTATACATATTTGTCCGATCCGCCCCACCCATACACCCCACCGACTAGAGTGCGAAAGAGACAACTGCAGCTCGGAACAATTTTATCTACATAAAATCGACGAAAACAGCATTTCGTTTTCCCCTGTTTCCTCCTCCAAAACTAAACCGATTTTTAATAATTCTTTCACGAATAATCTGAGAAAGTTTTGCTTTTTTTGTTTTTATTCGTCAAATTTGTTTACTGAATGTCTGAAAATGGGCGGTAAAATTGGTCATTTTCGAAGATCCCTAGTTCATACAGTAATTAATTAATGCAAAAAAAGAAAACATAGGGACATAGCAGAGGTAACATAGATTGTATGGTAAAAAAGTATTTTGCTCTAGTGTCATTATCCAGGGAGGAAACAGGGGAATGCGTTTGTATGGAAAAATCGGGAATCGCCTATAAGGGTGAAAATAAGTTAGTGATAAAATTGCGGTCAAATTATTTTCAAGCCGCCTTAACAGGGGCAGGGATCTGAGTAGATTGGTTTAGTACCTATACCGCCATTGAAAAACAGAGAATGGATTACTTTACTTTATTGTAATATGCATTCATTAAATATTATATTTGTTTTCTTTTCATGTCTTTCCTGGATGTGCTGTACGAACAAAACAGGTTTGTGAAAACAATTTCATTTATTTTATAAATTCGAGATTATCCTTTAGGATCAGAAATTCTTGGTGATTAATTAATTAAAAGGCGAATAAAAAGGAATTGTGCCTAGTGAACATTAAAATATTACATTACTTTTGTTGTTCCAAAATTATGCATTGAAATTTATTTAAATAGAGAATGGTTTATGATTTTCTTCTATTAAAATAGGTTACAAGGTATTGTCAAAAAAGCCGTGGTGGTCTAGTGGCGGGTTACCTTGCCTTCCGTGCAGGAGGCGACGGTTCGATCCCCGTCCAGGCTGACTCGTACCAATGAGTTTTTCAGAATTTATTTACGATTTGTAACACCACTGGCTTTTCGGTGAAGGAAAACATCGTGAGAAAACCTGCATGATTCAATTTCGAGGCATGTATTGTACCCACTGTCCATTATAAGTGGCGACGGGCTCACCCCCGACACACTGGACAGAGTTTCGGTACTACTGGTGAAACGTGGATGTTCTGAGGTTTCAGAATACCGCTGACTACCCCCTCGGGGAATATAGTCGTGAACATATGCTGGATTCTTATGCTATTAAAATAAATAAGGAAATGTAAGCAAATATTGCACACTCAAAAGGTCGAGTCTCAAAATTGTAATCTACGTATTCATTACACTAGAAATTCAACGAGTATATTCACCAAATTACTTCGATATTCTTTCTCTGTATGTTCCCTTTGTCATTGAACCAACTGGTATTGTCAAATGACAAAACCTAATACCCAGGTACCCAACCCACCAATTACGGTGTATTGTCAAAAAAATCTATCTCGGAGACATTTTTGAACATGTCATTCATGCTATCGTCCATTACCGTAACCATTTGCGCATTCTGACTACCGATTTGTTTGATTTCGAACTCTATTTGTATCTACTATACAGTGTTACATAACAGGAATTGATAGAAACGTTAACATTTTTGAAGTACACTCAAAAACTTTTGTGCGGAGGTACTCTGGTCTGTCACATATCCTCTCCATTGTGATTTTTATATGAATAAAAACCAGTCTATTGATTTTTTAGAATTGTTCTCTAGCAAAGAGTTCCTACACCTGCTTTATTTCCCTAGAAAATATATCCCAATTCCCAACATGTGCTATGTCAATTATAGATTATTGTTACTATATCGTATTAATTAGAGCGTCAGTGGCGGTCAATCATGAGGATCAGGGTTTGAATCAACACGGCCAGGACGATATGCCATGTAAAAATGGCCTGCATACGCTGAAGAAGAATATTCTGATGCATATGTGAAGACTGTCAAACGGCCTGTGCCATGCAGTGGCACGTATACAGGGTCCAACTTATTATGCGGACAGTTTTTTAAGAGGATGATTAGACCATCAAACTGAACAACTTTATCTATGGGACCAATGTCGATATCGCGAAAAAAAATCAGCTGTACCTACATTTGGCTCGAGTAGGTTTGCAGTTTTGTATTGAATAGCAGATTTTTTTTTCGCGGTATCGATGTTGGTCCCATAGAGAAAGTTGTTCATCCCCTTAAAAAGTGTCAGCATATTAAGAAGGACCCTATATAGGCTGATGATGATAATATCGTACTCAATAATCTTCCAAACCTTTCATTTAATATCAAGTTTGAAAAGCGCCTCATTTGAACCACAATGTCTTCTATTACAGAACGTGCAATTTCAAGCAAAAACTGATCTAAATGCTCTATAATTACATTTTTATTACCATTCCTAATCATTTTGTTTGCTCTGTTATAACATATCGGACATCTGAATTATACAGTGTTAACCTTTATTAATTTATGTAAATTATAAGACAAGCTACGTAGTAAAGATATCTTTAAAAAAGCAATTTGCAAAACATGGAAATGGATTCAACTGTTATCTCTTGATGATACGTTTCTGATTAGAATATATCTGATGATTCAAATTCGTAGTGTTATCTGCCTATAAGAATACAAATCGTTTCATATAAAACTGTAACTGTAGATAAAATAGGAGATTCTAGATGCAAATTAGTTCGTTTATGAACTTACTTCGCGGCAAAGTGCAGTAAACGGTATCAAAGACACATATCATAAAGTTTCTTACAATTTAGATAGCCTTAATGCAGTAATATATGACTATATGTAAAACCACGTTACAGAAAGTTGCATAAACGCATCGTATAGTTCATAATGTACAGCCTGAATATGTTATTTAAAAATAAAACCTCAATCTCTCTCATTCTTTGTCCTATCCTTCTCAATGTCCATGTCGTCGGTCGATCATTTATAAACGTCGTATTTATTCATACAATGGCCGCTGCCACCTCGATTCACATGTTGGATCCCTTACTAATTAAAAAAGTCTGACGAATAAGACCGGCGATTTTTATCACTCGCCGAATCGTATATCTAAAGAAACTCCGAAGGCGTTGTCTATTTCGCTTCCCTTTCTTACCTCTTCGCCTTCAATTATGGTGTCTCGTTCTCACTTATCATTCTACCGTTTCCCTTTATTCATTAAATCAGTCCGTAATTGTTTATAATTATAATTCATTTGAATTTGGAAAGAGCCGTTAGACGCTTCTTCGTTTTGTAATCGGTCTATGAGAATTTGATAGTTTATCTTTTTGATTCAAAGTGCAAGTTGCCACTGGATATTTTTCTTCCAATTCTCTAAAGGGCTATTTCAAATTGAGCTTTACTAAAACAAGCATTTGGTTTAAAGTATTATAGGGTGACTGTAAGTGTAACTTTGTTAACGCACAGCGGTTAGAAGTCGTAAATCGAAATCAAGAACTTGACGACGACAGAGTTTTTGTTTGAACATTACTGGTTTTGTGGAGATAACACTTTTTTACGGTCTTAATTATTGTTATGGCCATCTTGAAGACAAACGTTGTGACGGCATGATAATTATCATAATTGTCATTCATTTCTAAGAATACTAAAGGGGGGCTAAAGAGGTGTGCCAGAGTCGTAGCGTGTGGCGGTCCGTGGTCTCTGCCTACCCCCATGGGACAATGGCGTGAGCTTATGTATGTATGTTATGTATGTTCTAAGAATACGTTCAGATTTATTTGACTTGTCTTATTATATATCCGGTAGAAATGTATTTATTTAATAATAAACTTTGATAGCGCTTAAGAGCATACTGCGTAATTAAAATTTGTCAAATCTCGTCTTAATCACTTTAAATAGGAAGCGAGGAGGTAATTATGGAAATACGAGAATATTAATTAAGTTTAAAGTCATCATCTTTGCGGATCGCTACCGGATGGACTTGTATCGTAAAAGTTTGATGAAATATTAATATTGACTTTTGTATCTAAAGCTGTTTACACCAGCTCACCGAATAATTCAGTCTATGATAGACGGTTTAATCCTTATTAAAGTCTTTTTTAATTTCTGTAAAAACTGACGACTTTCATACAAATTTTACCAGAGTATTTATTCATTACATTCTTCTGCCTTTTATTACAGGTTTTTAAATTATTAACATGTCAGTACTGTTAAAATCATGATATGCAGGGTGTAAGGAAAAGTATCATTATCCTTTAAACCACATATTCTACCCATCAAACTGAACAACTTTCACTATGGAAGCAAACGTGTCAGCGCAAAAGAAAAGTCAGCTGTTCCATACTAAACTGCAATACCTACTTGACTCAAACGTATGGAGCAGCAGATTTTTTTTTGCGCTGACGCGTTTGTTCCAGTAGTAAAAGTTGTTCAGTTTGATGGGTAGAGTATGTGGTTCAAAGGTTAATGATACTTTTAATTACACAATGTATACCTTTATACGAAATGGCGATTAAAATTGTGCCGCACCACAGCCGTCTCGCTCGTAGCATTGCTCGATGACTATTTAAAGAAGACCCAATTGGGTCTTTTTCGAGTCTTCACTTTGCGCGCGCTAGTAACATATCACGTCTTTTGGGTATAATATCATTTTGAGCTAAAATATTTTTACTTAGGTTGCCTAAGTTACTAATAAATAAAATATGGATAAGTATTAAGAGAAAACAGATCCATTCAGAATCATATAATAATATCTCACATTTATTTATATGCCAATAAGATGCAGAAAGTGTTCATCAACTTTTAATGCGCTTGTTTATATCAGAAGTTTATACTTTGTAAAATGATTAATATTTGAAAAAAAACAACTGTTTAAAATAATTTTACATCATAAACTATCCATAAATTATCATGCTAACTAATATTTTCTGACATCAATCGACGATCAATGGCCAAGTAAGTATTTTCATGAATATATTAACAAATAATTTATCATGCACAAGGTTAGACTAAGGATCGCTCCTAAAAGGGCATCCCTGTAGACTTGGAAACACCATACACTCGTAGCTAGAGATGTAATGAATAAACACATTTGGCCGAATGACGAATGCCGAATATCGACATCCAAGATATCGAAGAATTATTGGCCGAATAGGCAAAACGTGGCGACGGGCTCACCCCCCGTCCTACTGGACAGAGTTTCGGTACTACTGGTGAAACGTGGATGCTCTGTGGTTTCAGAACATCTCTGACTAACCCCTCGGGGAATATAGTCGTGAGCATATACATACATACATAAGCAAAACGTCTTATACATTTTATACAGACAGAGTATTTAACTATACACATACTCGTAAAAATAATATTATCTATATTTGCACACCGAAAACTTAAAATAACAATATTTTTAATATTGAAATAGTTTGATAATCTGTGAGGTAACTTACATTAAATTAATATGAAATAAATTATTTTATCAGACTAGAATGCTTAGCGGATGGCAGTTTTTAAAAGATTTTTCCTGTTTACTATTTTCATCTTCAATTTGTTTTTTATAATTAATCCAGTTTTTATAAATTCTACTTCGATCTGTTTTTGAGCTCTCTACAGAATTCAGATTCAGGCTCATTTTGAATTTTCTACCTATTTACTGAATGAAGAGGTCTTAGAAATATGTTTGATTCTTTTAAAGTTTCTTTTTGGTTCTGTTGCAATAGTTCGTTGAATTTAGGTCGAATACCGAATAACAAACCGAATATTCTCGGCATCACTACGTTATAATAACATGCAAGCTCATTAATATGCATAACGCAAGGATGGATGTAACTAACTATCGGCAATAGAGACGAAGGGTAATTTTAGACAGAAACTTGGTAATTAATTCAGAATCTTAGGCCGTGTACGGTTTATTACGGCCATGTAAGATGTTTGAACTTCGCTTTAGTTTACTATTAGTTTGTGTTTGACGGTAATGTAGTACCATGAATCTGCTTTAGGAACGCTATGATTAATCAAACTTTCATTTTGTGAATTTATTTTTGCGGCTGATACTACACACTGTATTAAAAATGAAAATCGAAAACCGTGTCTTTATAACGAAACATTTTTTTTTATTTGCAAAGGGAACCTTCCCACTTTTTATTCAAATCGGTTGCGTCAATTTCCAAGTTGACTAAAATATTTGCTATTTTTAAAATATCGAATAATGTTTAATATTACTATAACACTTTATTTTACACACAAAGTTAATATTATACAAGACAAATCATTAAGGATGTTTTTAAAAACAAGGAGGAGATTGAAATGAAATCCAAAAATAAAAACAGTCTGCCATATAAAACGACTCATCTCTCTAGACGAAGCTTAACTTTGATGTGACCACGAACGTTCCATAAGTCGATAGCGGATATTTTATAGAGACCCAATCTATGAAATTATTTAATACTTGATCTCTAGTACTAGAATTATAAAACATTGGCGCCTAAAAGCCCTGTTAACAATGCAAAACATACCCATCGCTCATATAAATAACATATGGCATTATAACAATCCCAAATCGCCTTGGGACCTTGTTTGTTCTCCACTGAGCTATAATTAGGCGGCTCTTGTTAACTTTTCGTTTCTACAAAGCAAGTCCTTTGAATTAAGCCAATTTAATACTTATTTTGTAGTCAGAAGTGCTCTCTCGTGGGAATTCTGAAAATAGCTTTTCGTTGGTCAGGCTTTAAATTAAAAGGGAATCGTCAGCTCTGGCTGACTCGACCGCAATGTACAGTTATTAACAATTCCGGTACGGAAAATACTTTACTTCCACCTTCTTATTAAACTTGTTCGGGCCCTTTCTGTTCTATCTTTACGGTTCGATGCTGAAATAATGTGGATGAGGTGTGTGAATTTTCGCATTGAAGCTAACTGTTACTCGCGACTTTGTCTACGTGGAATTTATGTGTCCTTTATCAGGGTTCAAGCTATCTCTGTACCAAAATTCATCAAAATAGCAGTACGGTTTGCCTTGAAATCGTGACGAATGTAATCGTGATAAAGAGATTATCTCATTTATAATAATTAGTATGATTTCATAATTTATTTTGTCTATTATGATGCCATAAAAACTGTTCCACTGCGGTCCATTTCATTAAGCCAGAATTTGATTACCGCATCCTTTGCACAACTGAAACAGATTGAAATATGTATCTTTAATTCTCTGATAAAGCATAAATAATTCAATTGTTTTGAATAATGTCTTCAAATAACAGTGACACTCTTTATTTTGCAATTGTAACATGTACAGATATACAAATATATTGAGGTTTTTAGAATTGGTTAAAATATCAACAGGCAAAAACAGTGAAAAAGAAACCTTTTCTATTCAGACTCCAGTGGAACGTTTGTGCTAGATAACTATTTTTTTATGTATTGTGTCTGGTATATATAAGGGTTTGACGGGTTAGTCCTCTCGTTTTTATAACAACATCTACTAAACATGTACCATATTCTTGCCGTGAAACATACGGCCAAGGAATATAATTATAAGAGAACTAGTTTAGTGCAGGGCTTCTAATCTACCAAATCGTTTTCTCCCAAGTCGTATCCACACTAAGACCAACAATATATAATTTTATTTTTTGATCTTCGCCTAACCCCACATTCGTGTGGCGTCGTTACCTCGTCGGCGAAGGCTCGGGCGCCCAATTACGTAATTACGTGTTAGGAGATCTGTTTTTATCACGTCCACCCTTGTCTATTGGATGATAATTGACCTCTTGTTTTGCTCATAATTTGCGTTATTATAAGTCGAAAATTTTTGTCGGCGTTTCATAGCCATATGTTGTGAGTTTTGTAATACTTGGAAGATTTGAATGAGATGGGTGTTTTTAGGTTTTATAATAATATCTTCTTCTTCTTGTTGTTCTTCATCTCAAATCGGAGGTATCATTAGGGTGCATTTTCACTGAAGCGGAGCTGTGCAAAATCAACCTATCGAATTGCTCTGTTTTCTTTGCTTGTGAGAATGAAGCTATTTTATTGGTTAATTTTATACATCTCCGCTCCGCTTCTGTGGAAACGCACCATTAGGGTTATTCTGATCCTGTAATAATATCTGGAAATATTAATTTATTTTGAGATACCTAAAGTTATTCCCAATATTAATTTGAACAACTTTCTCTATAGAATCAACGTCGAAATCGCAAAAACACAAATCAGCTATCCCATACAAAACTGCAATTCTACTTTACCCAAATATATGGGACAGCTGATTTTTTTTTGCGCTTAATCGACGTTGTTGCCGTAGAGAAAGTTGTTCAGATTGATGGCTAATCATCATCATAAAAAGCCAACAGAATATTAAGAAGAGTCCTATATTTTATAGAAGGATTTTTAATGACCATGATTCGTTACTAAAATCTGTTCAAGATTTCTGGACAGAGCGGCGTGCAATTTCGTCGGATTAGGCGAATTATGTTTTTACCCGACTGCGCCAGAAGGAGGGTTATTGTCTAGATTTAACTTTATGCAAGTTTAATACGAAAACTAAGTGACCATTTTAGTTAGGTTGTCGAATATGCAAACTATCATTTTTAAATATTAAAAGTAGGTACGATATTAAAATACGAATATACTTTCAATAAAAATGTCTCAATTCATCGATTCTTTACACATAGAAATTATTCGGAAAAGCTTTTAAGTATAAAGCACTTTAAACTAAAAACAGTGTTGAATAATAAAAACTGTATTAATGCTGTACGAAGATAAAAACATTTTGCAATGTACAATCCATTAAAACTACAAGTTCTAAGCCCTAATGCACCTTTTTATCTTATTCTGCTATTAGTATTTTGAATTCTAGATCTCTTTGTTTATATTCAGTGCAATTTTTAAACACGATCTATACAACGTGTTAATGAATTAACGCAAAACTAGAAAGTAGTTTGTTTAGAATCGAGAGGAGAATCGAATTATTATGGTTTAAACATGGGTAATTTTCCTCACGATGTTTTCCTTCACCGAAAAGCCATTGGTGTTACAAATCGTACATAAATTCCGAAACACTCATTACGGTCGGTCTGGACGGGGATCGAACCATCGCCTCCTGCACGGCAGGCAAGGCTACGCGCCACTGGACCACCACGGCTTCAATTTTACACCTTAAATGTTATGTTAAATCTTAATTAATCTTGTATATTTTTAGTCTATTATAAAGTTCAGATGGCTATAACAGCTTTAAAAAGTACTATAAAATCTCTAAAACCGCCTGTCAAACTCACGGAGCTATCTTGGACGCACTATAGGCGGTTATCATTCCAGAACATGACAGTCATGATTCACTCATCATCTTGTTCTGTATTATATATCTGCATATTACCATTATTGTCGATCCAGCTCACACTTATGAGGTTCGTTAATAAGTGTTGGTGAGTTTACAGTTTTATGACGTGAAACTTTGAAAACGTTTTATGTAATGAGAAAAGATACTTGAGATAAGAGACTGGACAAATTGGGTTCAAAACTTTAAAGTTCGGAGATAAGCATTTTGACACCCTTAGATCGCCCAATATCCAAATCATAAAAATATTATGGTAATGAATAATAGTTTATTTAACACTCTGGATCAACATGTTAAAAGTATAGTTTTAATGAGAAGAGACTAGGAGTTTTTTTTTATTAGGTGTAACAAAACCCCCTAACACCCTATGTGTGAATATTTATATGAATTTTCACTACGGAGCAAACTTCGAAATCGCGTAATAAAATCAGTGACTGGAAAAGCAGATTTAAAAAAAAAAGCTCTAATTTGGCTCCAAAGTGAGTTTTGATGGTCTAGTCTATGTAGAGCACCTCTTTAAATATAACTAAGGTGTTTTGTTACTGTACATATCGTCGGATTTATAACATTTTTATTTAAACTCTTAAAATTCCGTTGGTGCCATACTCTTATCCAGTTATGCAGTGAAACCAAATGTTTCCGATCGTTTTGAGAAAAAATTATCACAACCTCAACTAAGGTGTATATAAATTGCATATCTTTTCCGTTCATCTTAGATTTAAAAAAAAAACGAAACATCCAGTGAACAACACTCAAAACAAAATAACAGCAAAACAACAAGAAACAAAAACCTGTTAACTCGAGAACTCAAAATCGCCTTTCATCATCTTTCATCAGTTCCAACAGTCATGAGCGGTTGAAAACAAGAAATTTTCGCTAATTTTGTGAAGGCACGAGGTAATTTCGGTTGCCATATGGCGTTAACAATAGGGCAGGGTCAATAACATGTGTGCGCCAGCGCACCAGTGGGACGTCCCACTTGCTTATGATGACATGATGTCGACCAACCGTATATATATCGAGGTGTTACTTGAGTGTGACAGTTTCATTATGGTGTGACAATAATTTAGGAATCCAGAATATCGTATTTACAAGAGTAAGAGATTTTTTGTATTAAGAAATACAAAATATTGAGTTATTGGTATTACTTTTTAATTTGTACAGTAACAGGAAAAGTATTTTGAAAAATGGGCAGGGGTGAAAGGACTGCGCAGTAGTGCTTTTGCCTACAAATGTTGTTCTGCGCAGTTAAGGTCATGTTCAAAATGTTTGACAGCTATTAATTATGTTTTTTTTTAATAGTAAACAATACAATTGACAATGATTAAACGGTAAATTAAGTAATTATGTTCAATCGAAGAGCCCAACTCGATTCGAACCCGGTTTAAATGTACCTATTACGCTCGTGGCGTTTCCACGCTGTATGGCTAGAGCAATGTGTTGAACAAGGAACGAAACGGAGCGGGGGTCGGTTAATAATAACGGTCCACACTGGCGTTAAAAAACTGGTTTTTTATGGTAATGAGGCGCTTATCAATCGAAAGACAAGCATCGCCTACACCGATGGTATGTCCCTGGGTGACCGTTTTTGTTTTACTTCATTTGGAGTTTCCTTGACAACTAAGGTCAAGGATAGTGTCATAAGATGGTGATACCTATTTGTAGAGCCACGTCAGAATATTGAGGCTGCTTGAAAATACTCTAGTAGTATGTTTACGTTTTGTAGGCGTATGTACCTATCTACATTATGTCAGCACTTTATGACATATCGTACTATAGCGCGCAGCGATCGCCAGTCAATCCCCGCGCCTCCCAATGTTAACACTCTTATTTGTAGTAACGTAAATTTCATGTAGATCGCTGTTTTTGATCTGATAATACAATCGGGCTTTCGTGACCTGTATACCGTCTCTTCATTGAACTCCATCCTTCTGATACCACGCAACCATCTACGAACATTCGTTCCACGAACATTGCTTCTTCGAACAGTTTAAACATTTTCTCAATGATTAATAACACGGTTTTAACCGCTCTGTATAGATCACTTCCATCTTAAGACCATTACAGCAGGTCCAATCAAAAAATCATTTTTTACAATATAAATTTGACCGGACATGGCTCATACACTTATAATATAAATGACTTACAAAGTTGTTATAGTAATAGTTAGATGGGAATAAATACAAAGTGAAAGTAATGGATATTGACAGTTGTCATCAAAGTTATGATGAGAGTACTTATTTCATCATCATCATCAGCCTACATTTGTTCCATTGCAGGTTTCCTCTCATGAGGGCGGACACGTTAGTGGGCCTCATAATATCATATTACCTATTTTTAAACTGCCTTAACAGATCTTTGATTTGGCTTAATATCCGAAGCTAATTTTAAACGTAAAATTTTTAGGATTTCGTAACCAGCGTAGGCTTAGTAATACCCCTTGTACCCTATAAGGGGTTCCAAATATTTGCGTTAAGTATTATGTATTTTGGATTTGCTAAAAAGTAATTTTAAAAATTACAAAACCAAGTGGACCATTGGTACATTTATAACCCCAAATAAGTCGAGAAACAAGATTTCTCTCACAAACACAAATTCGATAAAACCTCTCTTCAAAAATAGGAATACATGTACAAATGAAGAATGATATTTGAAAAACAAAGAATTTGGAACTAAATCTAGTAATCTTGAATAGATCCACCATAACAAAAACGAAAGACTAACAAGGGATAGAAAACATCGAAGCAATCCCAATCCCACATCAGTACAAAAATATGAAACAACAATATCATTGAGACTAGGTTTAGATACAAGAATGATACGTATGCGACCAAAAAGGGAGAAAAGAATATGAAACATCTTTCGTTGTTATACCACAAATTCGTATACCTCAAAATATTCATAGAGCTTGCTCTCTCGAGGACACGCCGCGTCTTGATGAAATGTACACAAAGAGATATTTATGAAAATGTTTGTTTTTCGTCTTTTATTTCTTATCTTGTCGCCAAAGTAATAAAACACACTTTACGTGAAATCCGAGGTATTTCTAATACGTTTGTCTTATTTCCAAGTACCTTTTCTTCAACGCTTTTTTTTAACAAGTCCTCTTATAAATTATTCATTGTTCGCAATTTTCTTGTGTTACAAACTATGTTAGACAAAGATAATATATTTGTATGTTTTGAAATAAGTTTTTGCGAATAAAGATGAATTGTTTCGGCACCTAATTTGATGTTTGATTATTTATAAAGCCGCCTTGTAGTTTTGAAAAAACCTGATAGAACTGTTTCTCCAGAATCAGATTAAAACTATGTAACGTATTTGCAACTAGAAAATTCTCCAACGTTTTGCAATACTAGCTTGAAATTAAACGCGACCGATTTCTAGAAAAAAACCTCAATATTTATCGTACCTACTTGTTTGTATCACTTATCACTGTTTAAAATCCTGTAGTCGAACTAATCTAAAAACTATTGACACTTATTATCCCAAAATTCTCTCGAGTTTCGACAGGATAGATTAGACACTAAATCGTAGTCAAAAGCTAGAACCAGATGTATTTTGTATTCACGAAAAATTTCAGTATATAAACAAAGAAAGATATAATAAAGCAGAACTAGCAGCCAATTCTAGTAAATACTGAAACCATCAAAGCTCGTCGGCGTCGTAATAAGGCTATTTTGCAGGGATTTCTCCGGAAGAAAAATGACGTAATTTTTAAAAGATAAACTGGTGCTATAAAGATACTTGTCCGGTAACTAGTCTAGTGGGTCAGCTCCAAGGTTCTTGGGCATGGATAGGGAAAATGCATAATTTACGCGAGCTGATGCTACCTCTATAAATATTGGAGTTTTAGGGTCAGGTTACAAATGCGTACGTTATTGCTGAAGCTCGCTCATCTGTCACTTATAGATTCCACATTAAAGGTCATATTTTAACAATATTTTTTCTTCATAATACTGAAACATTACAAGAACTGATTTAAGAGTTATTCTAACTTATGTACGTAATACCGACACCAACAGCTCTCAAACGGATAATAAAAAAATTCTAATGCGTAGAATGTCTAGGCCACTATTCCGCATTGGGCACGTGTGAGGGTAAGCCTATGTCCTGCAGTAGGGCGTATATATCCTGATGATGATGATGATGTGCAAGAAGATAATTACTGATTATATTTGACAAATAAATTGGATAAGTACATATCGAAATGGAAAAAATTCTTAACTTCTTCAAATTAAGACGCTTAAAAGCATATTTTTTTAAAACAGAACAGAACAGTAATTATAAACCTAATTAGATATCACCTATGGTACATATTATCCAAAAACCTTCCTAGTCATCTCAAATGAAGATAATGATTACTCAAATGTCTAGTTTTTGAGAAAACTAAGAATATACCCTCTTAAGCAAGAAGCAGAGATCCTCTTTTTTCCACGTCGGTTTAAAAGGAAAATAACAACAGCTGACGGAGCCCACAGATTGTGCACAAAGTAGAGGGTACACTTTACGGTCTTAACACCGAGATTTCTATTTCTCTTTTTCAAAACGTTCGTGGAGAATGTGTCAGAAAAATGAAAAGTTTCCTCACTTTAATATCACACAGAACAATGAACGTTGTTTAATAGACGGGAACAGTTTTCAAAGGAAACTCAAATGAAAAAGTTATTGAGAAACGTTCTGTAGGTTTTCGATTTATATTAGGATTGTGTCGAGCATACTTTATTAACTTTTCTGTATTTTCATCAATGCCATACGATATATTTACCCATAGATAAGTATAGGATAGATAGCATGGCGTTTGTGAAAAAGAGTTTTATATGATTTTTTGTTTGGCGTGCACACGCTTATATCTCTTTCTTATACAACGTGTTAATGAATAAGCGCAAAACGAGAAAGTAGTTTGTTTAGAATCGAGAGCAGAAACGAATTATCATGTTTTCAACATAGGTAATTTTTTTCAAAATATTAAATAATTTGTTTATCAAATTTAAAATTTACTGAACTCGATCTCAACCCACCGCACGGGCACACTCATCCTACTTACTACCAAAGCAAGATTCTTAAAATGGATTCAAGAGCTTTCATTCATTGTAGATTAATAACCCTTTTTAAATCTTTTAATTTAAAAAATTTGTTTTTAGAGCCAACCAGAATCACAGCAACGACTGCCACATGCATAGACAATGTATTTTGTAACTGTGATTTTGTCGATAAAGCTGTAATTAATTGCTTAAAGTCTGATCATAGTGGCCAAACAGTTAGTTTTCCAGACATTAAAATAGAACCAAAAATTTCTATACGAATCAGGCCTGCCACTGTTAACAAAATAGAAAAATATAAAGAAACACTTCAACTTAAATTGCCATTACCATATTATCAGCAGAATGACCCAAATACATGCTACAATGAGTTTTTTAATATTTTGCAAAATGAATATGACAAAGTTTTCACAGTTCGGAATATTGTAAAATCAATTAAATTTAAATTCTGCGATTGGGCAACAAAAGGAATCCGTAAAAGTAGAGAAACCCTTTTTGATCTATATGATAAAAAGACCTATACTCATAATGATGAGTTTCTTGAATTTGTAAAACTTTATTCAAAAACATTCAAACAAGTCTGTATCACAGCAAAATCACTACACATTAGCAGAAAAATTAAGAGTTCAGATAACAAAATCAAAGCCGTTTGGAAAGTAATAAATCATGAAACAGGCAAAACAAAACCACGTGATCCAGACATAACTATTCAAACTGATCACGGTATTATCAGTTCAGAGGCGGGAGTAGCTCAGGAATTTGAAACATTCTTTACTAACATTCCAGTAAAGATTACAGAGTCATTAGGTTCCTCATCTGCTCTGGCCGAGACAATACTACAAAAGAATGTAAATGCATGCACTTCCGAATTCAGATTTAGGCATGTTGACCCTGATACAATTGTAAAAATTTATAAAAAGTTTAATCTTAAAAACTCGGAAGATATATGGGGTATGTCGGTTAAGTTGTTTGGATCTGTCATTGGTGTCCTGTCACCTTACTTGGCATCAATATTTAACATCTGCATCGATCAAGGTACTTTTCCCGATCTTATGAAACATAGTAAAGTCGTACCTCTCTTTAAATCAGGCAATAGACATGATCCCAACAATTATAGACCTGTCTCAATATTACCAGTTCTCAGCAAGGTTTTCGAAAAGATTATTCTCAATCAAATGCTGTCTCATTTCAATCTAAATAAACTGCTGCATGATCAGCAGTTCGGGTTTACCAAAGGACGCTCAACTACAGACGCAGGAGTTACTCTGATTCAGCACATCTTCAGCGCTTGGGAGGAGCACCAAAATGCGATAGGCGTCTTTTGCGATCTTTCCAAAGCATTTGATTGCGTTGATCATAAAACTTTGCTGTTAAAACTAAAACATTACGGAGTTAATGGCTCAGCTCTTGATTTGATGGACTCCTAATTAAAAAACAGAGTCCAAAAAGTTTTAGTGAACGGATCTAAATCATCTGGATCACATGTGCAAACAGGCGTGCCCCAGGGTTCAATTTTGGGTCCGTTCCTTTTTTTGGTCTACATAAATGATTTGCCACATATGGTACAAAACTTGTCGAACATAGTATTATTTGCTGATGATACTTCTCTGATTTTTAAAGTAAATAGGAAGGACCAAAAACTTGACGACGTAAATGATACCCTTCAACAAGTTTTGAACTGGTTTAACGCAAATAATCTCGCACTTAATGCAAAAAAAACCAAATGTATAAAATTTGTTTTGCCAAATGTACCAATTGTAGATAACCAAGTAACTTTGAACAGAGATAGTCTAGATTTTGTTGATAATTCAGTGTTTTTGGGAATAACGATTGACTCTAGGCTGCAATGGGGTTCCCACATTGAAACTCTAGCTGGTAGGCTAAGCTCTGCAGCATATGCAGTCAGAAAAATTAAACAACTAACTGATATTGAAACAGCCCGACTCGTATATTTCAGTTACTTTCATAGTATCATGTCTTATGGTATTTTATTGTGGGGTCGTGCTGCAGACATTGAGACAATCTTTATCCTACAGAAACGGGCAATTTGAGCTATATATGGTCTGCGCTGTCGTGATTCGCTTCGCGACCTTTTTAAGGAAATTAATATTTTAACAGTTTATGGACAGTTTATTTATGAAAACATTTTATATGTAAGAAAAAATTTGTCGTTATTTCCAAAAAATTGTGATGTCCATAATTACAACACTCGAAACAAAAATAAACTGATATCTCCACACTTTCGGCTTAGTAGGGTCAACACGTCTTTCATGGGTCACTGTATACGTTGTTATAATAAAATCCCCGAGACCATTTTGAATCTTTCCGAAAACATGTTTAAAACTCAAATCAAAAAAGTCCTCTGTAAGAAAGCATATTATAAACTGGATGATTATTTAAATGATCAAAATGCTTGGGTCTGAGGTCACTAGCTTATAGTTTATTTACTTTACTGTATAGTATCAATTATTTTATTAAATAGACTATGTATTATTGTATACATAACTTTAGCTTAAGAATTTATATTGTAATAGTTATTAAGTCGTGTTATGTTGTAGAGTTTCTGGCCGCATCTTCTCTACAGCGACAACACGTTCCGACGCGGTGGTAGCTTTAAAAAAGATTTGACGTTTGATAAGTGTGCTGTAAGCTCCTATATTGAATAAAATTATATTGAATTGAATTGAATTGAATTGAATTGAATTGAATTGAATTGAATTGCTGAAATGATAACAAATCATTTTTGCCTGAAAACCAAAAATGCGAATAACTTTAAATGGTAACTATCAAAATAATGAAATTATTGTTTCAATCTAATTATTTTGTTATGAATCAGTTGGGGTGTATGAGGTTTTGCGCTTATTCATTAACTCGTTGTGTAATTATGCTGTGCTTATGCTCTTAAATTGTAGTTTTGCTCTTAAATCTACAGTCCTATTATAAAACTGTAACAGAAATGTGTATGTACCTATATATTGAAGATAATAACAAAACAAAAAGATACGATAGTGTTTAGGTGTCCTTGACTCTAAATCACAGATTTTTTAACTTTTTGTCAGTCTGTTTGTTTCTTCGAAGATCACGCAAAAACTACAGAACATATTTTGATGAAACTTTTTGTGTTTTTTATTTAGACTTAAATATTTTATTTCGCTACGATGACGGAAGCCGGTGCTGTCCAAGTCGCGGACAAAATCTAAGTATAATGATAATTCTAGTGGTCGTAATAAAAAAATCAACTAAATATGAGCATAATATCATCAAAATATGTACAAATACATTAATGTTGATCGTAGGTACACTTTGCGAATATAAAAGTTTATAAAAACATTTTTTGCTGTCTATTCGATAATTTAGATAATTCGATCTCTCGTTACGATCGGATAAATTTCCAAATCATTAAATTATTCAAGATAACCTCACTCAACTCCTAGTCCCTTGAAACAATAAATTAATGTAGGTATTACGGTTAGAAATACAGTAAGTTTAAGAACAGGCCAATAATTTCGACGGCTGTTACGTCCCCCTACTATAAATCACGGTCACCACCTCCGAAAGGCATAAAACTCTCGTTTAATTTACCGCTAAAGATACAATTGCAAATTATCCGACGCCATTCTGGCCTCACGTTTCCTCAACCGTTGTTTATCTTTAATCACCCTTTACTTTTTCCCTCTTTCACCCCTTTTTGAATTAGTACCCCTGTTGTATATTAGGGTGCGCATGATTCTTGGTTGGTACGTAGATAAAATTAAATAGGTAAAAGTATTGTTTTTGTTTGGTACTCATCATTTATTTTATAGTAAGTATCTTACACATTCCAGATGGTAAGAAACTTTAGGTACTAACGACTACCAACTATCAGTAAATTCGTATTATACTTTAGGAGATCCTTCAGACCAACAAACGGAACGACTTTTACTATAGAAACATGGGGTCCTTCTTCATATGCTGACACTTTTTAAGGGGATGATCAGACCATAAAACTGAACTATTTTCTCAATGGGACCAACTTCAAAATGACGAAAAAATTATCACCTGTCCCGTATATTTGGCTCAAGTATGTTTACATTTTTTTGCGGAACAGTTTTTTTTTTCGCGATTTCGATGTAGTAGAAGTATGTTTACTCGGCTAGAGAAATTTGCTGTAAATTTGTTGAAAATTTCGAAACATGTATTGTACCTACTGTCTATTACAAGTAGCGATGGGCTCACTCCCCGTCATATTGGACAGAGTTTCGGTAATAGATATCTATAGATAGAATCTAGTGAAACGTAGATGTTCTTTAATGTCTGAACATATCTGACTACCCTCTCGGGGACTATAAAATGTTTAGGAGCTTTAACGTTGCTGGAATACATTTAGTCACCTATTGGCAAATGTAACTATGAGTGTGAAATACAATTGTCACGAATGACCTACAAACGTTCTGGAGACGCTGACTTTGAAAACTTCGACGTAGCCCGTCAGACACAGATAAAGCACTTATCCGAAACTTTTTTCTTTCAAGTATTTGGATAACGAATTCACAGAAGAATTTAGTTTATGAGCATAAACTGTTTAGTTTACATTAGAATACCAAAAGCTCATTTATTAAAGACTTATTATGTAACTTTTAATAGACGGATCAAGCTTGATAACTTTTAATTTGCACATTTTAATATTTTCTTAACAACTTTTTTCATCCCACTGTCGGGCAAAGGTCTCTCCTAACTCTTCTACATCTCTCTGTTCAATTTAGTTATCAATCAAATCAATCCACATCAACACATTGCTAGGCACAGGCCTCTTTTTGACTGCGTCACTTGCCTTATCGATATTATCGTAAGTTTATGAAGGTAAGTATGTTTGCATGAGCTTACCCGGGCTGTCCTGAGTACCTGACATACCTGACACCTGAGGCCCTTCGATGGCTTCAGACGCTGGATGTAGACTTATGACCTTATGCCTACAAACCAAATTCGCCATACGCATAAATAGTAAATGCAGGGTGAAATTGATATCTTTAGCATCTTTTAAAATAAGAGTTTACCCATCAAACTGAACAACTTTTACTATGGGAGCAAACCGGTCGGCGAAAAAAAATAATCATCTGTTCCATAATAAACTGTAATGCATATTCGACTCAAATGTATTGCAAAAGCAGATTTTTTTTTGCTCCGTTTGGTTTACTCCCATAGAAAAGGTTGTTCAGTTTAATGGGTGGACTCTTAGTTTAAAAGGATGCTAATGATATCAATTTTACCCTGTATACAGGGTGAAATGTAAATCAATGGCATCCTTTTAAACTAAGACTCTACCCATCAAACTGAACAACTGTTACTATGGGGAAAAACTGTCATGTCAATAAAAACCACTGATCTATTCCAAACTGCAATGCCTACTCATCTTAAATGTGTGAAATAGCTGCGTTTTTTGCGATAACATTTTGTTGCGCTAATAAAAGTGGTTCAGTTTGATGGGTAGAGTCTTAGTTTAAAAGGATGCCTATGATTCCAATTTCAAATTCATCCTGTATAAAGCAGTTCTGTCTGGGAATTTTACAAAATTTATGGTCACCCCACAGTAAACGGGATTATGCAGCCTCACGCCGCAGGATTCTTTAACCCTTCCAACCTAACTCATGATTTTTGCTTATCTCGTGTCGGGATCGAGAAATTTAAATACGATTTTGGCGGACTCACCCCCGTGAGATTTTGCTTGCAGAAGCAAATTTAGGAAATCCCGCCGCAAATGTCTTGAGGTGTTTTGAATTGTTTGAGTTGGAGAGATTTTACTCGGCTTAGGTAAATACGTTTTCTTCTAAGGTACTCAAAAGGAAAGTAAACAGTTTTGAACTCTATGGTTATTTGCATGAGTTTTAAAGAATTGTTGTTGCAAGTGGCTGGCAGTACTCGTCTTTTTGAGAAAGGAAAACATTAGTGTTGCTTGTTTGTTGTTTGTTTTTGCCCACAACAGGGCAAATCTGACTGACTGTCAAATTAGGCCAATTTGACTGCAACTGAATTTTGTGGCAAAGGACTCTCGCGGGGAAACCTACATTGTCCTTTAAATGTGGCCACCGGCCGGAATTGGACAGAATTTTGGCACTGCTAGTGAAATGTGGATATTCTGATTATGGTATGTTTATTATTTAGAATATCTTTGACTATCCCTTAGGGAGTATATCCGGGACCATATTATGCTTATACTTTAGGATCTAATATTAACTATCTATTAATTTTACTTTCATCTAAGATATCAACCATCAAAACGACGTAAAATGCCTTTGATGAAACCCTTTGATGTCGATTTTTGACCTTCTCCCCATAGTGATTGTATTCTGCTGGTACTGGATAAGACACCCTAGCATGATATCTCTACTCGCTCGCGACTAGCTTTTACCCGTACTACATGTCGCGGTAAGCGTCGCTTTCGCTCTCCGAAGAGCTTGGGAATAGGTTATTTTCTATGCAGCGAAGACGCGTCTCGCGCATTTAGAGAATTCATACTAGACGTGCATGACGTGCAGCACGTCTAGCATGATTTCTCTACTTGCGCACGACCGTAAAAACGGTAATACATACAAGCGTCAAATTTAGTGTGATTATAGCGCAAACTCTACAGTATAACAACAAATAATAAAAACCGGCCAAGTGTGAGTCGGTCTTACAATAAAGGTCCGGGAGAAAAATATTTTTTTTGTAAGTTAATATGTTGTGTTGTGTTGTGGTGTGGTACGCAACCCTCGGTGCGCGAGTAGCCCTACTCGCACTTGACCGGTTTTTATTTCTGGAATACCAACTCTCACCAATTTTATAATTAAAATCAACAGATTTCATAAAGTTTTAAAACAATAATTCTCATGAAGCTACAAAATAAGTTTATGACGTAAAAGCGTCAACTGCATTTAATTTTTAACGACTATTTTATAGTGTAATAAATTTAATGGATCCATTGAAAAATGCAATCAGTCGGTCATTATTTAATTTTCACCCGTATGTACAGCAGTTGGGCGCTTTACGGACCGAACCCTTTGGCAAAGATTATTGATTTTATTGTTACAGAAGTGTCGGTCGTTTATCATTGTAACCACTTTAATGTAGACTGCTGTCGGATTTATGTAATAACTTTACTATGAAGTACAAAAATATAGGTAAGGTTTAAAACAACCGGGTGAATAAAACAAGTTACGTCTAAATAAGTTTGAAATCACTGTTACCTATCAGATTTTTTTTTCACTATCGTTATACCTGCTCCAGACATTTATGAAGATCTATACAAAGATGCTCAGAGCCTCTTTCCTTTTATTTATGTATGATTATATTGCTATAACAGTAAACTATATTGGAAAATAGAGGGGAAGAAAGGCATAGGAAGACTGAGACAGAGCTGTCCAGCAAAGGTGAAAAAAAGTGGCGAGGTAAATCGAGAAGTGAAACGCCGAATCAACTCAGGGTGGATAAAATGGTGACAAGTTACGGGAATGACCTGTGACTCCCGAATCCCCTTAAACTGAAGGGGAAAACATATTAAACCATCATAAAACCTGTCGTAATGTATGGCTCGGAATGTTAGGCTGTTTAAGTGACGGATGAAAAACAACTGCATGCAGCAGAGATGCGAATGTTGAGATGGATGTATGGTGTTACTAGAATGGACAAGATTAGGAATGACTATATTAGAGGAAGTTTGAAAGTAGCTCTTGTGACTGAAAAACTGCGCGGTAATCGATTATCGTGGAATGGCCATGTGATGAGAAGAGATGAGTGTCATATTACAAGATGAGTGTTAAATATGAATGTGGATGGTTGCATGAAGAGAGGACGACCAAAGAAAAGATGGATGGATTGTGTAAAAGATGGCATGTGTAAAAAAGGACTGTGCGCTGAAATGACGGCTAAAAGAGATGAATGGAGGACGACTACATATTGCGCTGACCAAGTAATGGGATAAAGTCAGGGAGAAGCTGATGATGATGTCATGTCTTCTTAAGAATTCAAGGCACTAGCGGAAAAGAAATAGGTTTGGTAAACAATCCACGACAAAATCGTAGAATTTTGATAAGATGATGATGATGATGGTTTGTACTGCTACCCACCCATCAATAAATGTATAAATATTTACTCTGTAGAATCAAAAATTACATTAGTACAATACCTATCGTACCGTCTCTTTCGTCCATATTCATAGCACTGCATGCATGCGGTTAAAAGTTAATTCCATCAAAGAAGCCCCCTGACCGAATCCTTATGCCCGTGTTATTAGGATTAAAATGGCTTAGTTCTCTGGTCTTAATGAATAGAACAGACTATTATGCGGTACGGTATCTCTTTTGTTACTTGTATAATTAACAACGTAGTAATATACTACCAAATTTACATGTAATATTAATTTAAATTACAGCTCACTTGGCGAATTCGGTAGAGCATGTTTTATTGCCGTCTGTATTGAAAATCGGTAATTAATCAGATGTTTTAACTTCGTAATTTTGATGGTTGATGTTTAATTTTGGTAACGTATTTACGTTATTATACCGTAAAACCCTAAATACGTTAAGTGAATATTTAACATCTGCATGCTTATAAAATAGTAGTTAGGTTCTAACCAAAGGGAATTACAGTCGTGATTATACAATGTGTTATTTAGTAATACAACGATAGGATCAGTAGGTATTGATAGACAATTGGATAACAAAGTCTCGTTATCACACTGAGAAAAAAATGCTACGTATACGTAGCTCGCCGCAGACAGACGTACGAGACAACTTAAATAATGAGTTCCAATGTACAGCCGTCATCATAAGCCTATCATCGTCTGCTAGTCACTAGATCCTAGTGAATAAAAACCTCTCTCAAAGCGCGCCACAAGACTCTTTCATCAGCCTTCCTCATCCTGTCACTTCGCACTATTTCTCTCAGATCGTCAGTCCACCAGGCCAGTGGGCCTGTCAGTTAAGCAAACCAGAAAAGACATTATAACACAATACAATACTCTGACGAAAAGACATTCTGAAGACATACGGTTTGGTAGCTATTTTGTACGCAGTCATAATCATAATACAGGGTCCTTCTTATTACGCTGACACTTTTTTAAGGAGATGATCAGACCGTCAAACTGAACAACATTCTCTATAGGACCAACATCGAAATCGCGATATAAAAATCTGCTGTCCCATACATTTGGCTCGAGTAGGTTTGTAGTTTTGGATTGGACAGCTCATTTTTTTTTTCGCGATTTTGATGTTGATGTCATGGAGAAAGTTGTTCAGTTTGACGGTCTGATCATCCCCTTAAAAAAGTGTCAGTGTGCATATTAAGAACGACCCTGTACCTCGACCGACATCTAAAGTCGCCCCTAATCATAATCTTGCTACATTGCCTATTTACTTTAACTAGGGTAGCAAAAATATAAATCACACTTTACCAATAATCCAAACATCGAAAACGTTTTATTCTATTAACCAACCTGTCTCTAACAGTTGTGACTATCATATAAGTTTAAAAACAGTCTCCTTAATCCATTGTGACAAAGTATATATCCCAATGAACTTGGTTATCGAATATAGGACAGAGTACAGCATCAATATCTATCAAATGGGCAGGAATAAAAAACTGTTATTACGCAACGACGAACCACAGGCCCATTGAGAATCGAAAAACGGTGAAATGATGCCATTAAGGTTGATATTACACCACAAGGGAGTTTCGATGACCTGCTGTCGACGAAAGATTAGTATGGAATAGACTAGTGCTCATCACATTTATATTACAATCAAGAAATATATTGTATCGCCGTGAAATGTTGATGCCCCATGTTTTTATGACTTCAGATTGCAAACTAGAAATATCAAAATTCATCAAAATTAGTTTAGTGATATAGGTAGCCATAAAAAGGAAACATACACAGAGTACTTGCTATCTTATTAGACTCCATCAAACAAATATTGAATCTTAATATATTTTGACTGCTTTATTTAACCGACCCGTTTTTCTTTGAATAAATTTCCTCTACCCAAAGTTTGTATGGAAGAAATCGCTTTTTAGCGATGAGACCGCTTTATTTGTACCTTTACCGTTTTTTGTTTCTTTTTTGTACCCATATGCTGTATCCTGTGTTTTGGTATAAATAAAAGTATATTTCATTCATTTAAGAACAATTAATGTAATTCTAAACCACTCCTTTAAAGAAAGCACGAGCTTTACTATCAGAGCATCAATGTATCGCATGAGACAATTGACAGTTTTTTTTCCGTACATGTCAGTCATAATCTTGCTACAAGTAAATGTTTCGCTGTTATCGTACACCAAATAAAATTGTCATATCCATAACATTCTATCTTTAAATCACAAAAACGCAAACGCCAAAAGCATTTGGTGAATGCATGAAGTAAAAGCGTTAATATGACATGATTAACGCAAAATTGTTCCACATTTATGGACGTAATTTAATTGTTTCCGTACATGAACATAAATTTATTGAAAGTAATTACTGCATAATATTTTTGCATTATTTTGTTTTTGGACAGAGAATTAAAATTAAAATTAACGTTACTTAGAGCAGGCCATTTGGTATATCGATTACTTCAAAATCTCTTCTTGCATTATGCGAACCGGCATGAAATTACCTTCTTGTGACTTCTGTTTTTCAGCTAAGTATAACCTAAGGAGACGATTTTTTCAGGGCACTACATAGAATCTTAAGCGCTATATATCAATTTAAATAAATAAATAAAATATAAATAAATAAATTGATGCTATATCTTATACAGTCACTCCACAGATTTAAAGTCTTTAAACTCTAGATTTAGTTCTGGAGGCCGATTACACTAAGTTAAAACATCGAAGTTCTATTCTTATCCAATGTCAGTTCTAATCACATTGCAATCCAATTACTATTCAACTGTGCTGAATTCCGCATCGTGCTCAACTTTATGTAACAAAACGGTTCCAACGGCTGTCAAGAGCAGTACCGCGATTAGCGCAATACCAAATGTGTCAAAAGATATGGTTTGAACGTAGTCCATTCACGGTTCAATCACCGAATATTTACCGCGATTGCATCCCTGGTCCGTTATTACGCTAACACTCAGTTGCAGAAACGCTCATTAATGTTAATCGTCCATTAAATCTCTTGCTAGCTTTTACTACGTCAACAAGACAAACAGAGACAGCAAGAGATTTAATGGAGGATTCACTTTAATGAGCGTTTCTGCAACTGAGTGTAAGCCAAACAGGATGGCTTTTAATACATATCATTACTATTACTGGCAGTTTAGGACCTCAAAAAACTTGAGCATGTGCCACTGCGACCATCGCTGATCTTTTGTGAACACTCAGTTTACAGTTCCATATTAATCCCTATTGCAGTCTCAGTAGGTTTTTAATACGGAGATTTTGTATCTCATCTGAAATAGAAATGAATGAATGATAATCTGGAGTCGATACTTGTCTACCTAGCTGAGTACTTCGTTTCTACATCAGTGGACCACATTCACAAAGAACATGCAGGGTTTCCATCTCCTCCCTGAAAAATCTGCAGCCAGCCGAGTCATTTAATTTCAGTGTGCACATTTGAATGTATTAAAAGTTTAACACATTCCACTGCCTGGTCTAATAATTAAGAGCATTGGGCTCTTGAAACGGAAGTCGTGGGTTCGATTCCCACGGGGGACACCTAGTGATATGTCACTTTGTACGTTTTTCCCCATTTGGTTAGGACGTTGCTGGCTAAATCACCTGATTGTCTGAAAAGAAAGACGATTCCGTGCTTCGGATGGCTCGTTAAGCCGTTGGTCTCAGCTACTATCCTTCGTGGTAGTAGTCGGTACATAAAAGTCACGTAAGATGCCGTAAGGCGGTTTGAAAAAACCCTAATACCAGGGCTTGTCCACACGATAAGAAGAAGAATACAATCCATAGTTTAGGACTAAGGAACTCAGGGAGTGCGCGCTTCATCACATAGGTTAAACTTAGATTGTGACAGAATAAGACATGGCGTTTAAATGGAAATACGTATCAAATTTTGGACCTTTATCTTTATAAGATAAGATAAGATAAATATTATTTATATGCACACCAAGAATAGAAAAATACATTTTAAAACAAGAATGAAAAGGGTACTAAGTGCGGTCTTATCACTACAGAGACTAATGCTACGGCGGTGCACTATTAGGTACCTATGTACCTGTCTACATATATAGAGTAAATATAATTTATACATACATACACATAAATATATATATATATATATATATATTCATACATTTACATACATTATATAATTATGATGTTAAATATAAAATACAAATATAATAGTCAAAAAGGACACATTGTAGTCAGAGAGAGAGATAGTGTTCGTTGAGCAGTCTTTTAAATACAGGTAGGGAAGGAGCTTTTCTAATAGACAGAGGTAGTTCACTCCATAAGCGTACAGACTGAACTGAAAAAGACTTGTCATAGAAGGAAGATGTCTTTATACGAAACTATCGCTCCAAAAATATATACAAAACATCCCTGGATCTATTTTCCGTAACTTTAATAATACATCTGTCATGATCTGTCTTCGCCAAAACAAAGAAGTTGAGGACCTTGGTATTTGACAAATCCTCCGTATTCTCAAAGTTTGTGCGTCTCGCGTCGATCGAAAAAAATAAACGTGTGTTTTTTAGGATATGATTTAGGTTCGGAATCACTTCGACATTGTTTGATTTATGACCTCTTCACATTGATATATCTTATTTATAACTGAAATAGATTCACAATCAACGTTCGAAAAATGGCATAACCAAAAGAGCTCTTTATTGTTCTAGCTGACGGTTAACATGTCAAATACGACTAACTTTATGATCAAAAACAACATATTCGTGCCACCCAACAGCATGTATATTTAATTTGTGTGAGTTATGTGTCAAATTCGGACAAAAAGTTGCTAAGATTTTGTATGAGACTTGGAGTATTTATGTCAATGACTCGTCGCCACGGAAAGCGGAATATTACAGTTCATAGAGCGTCCTCGCTAGAAAAATTTTGTTTGTGAGCATTCTGTGAGCAACTGTAACAGAAGTGTGTCATTGAAGATATTTAAATAAAAAATATTACAAGAAGTGTGTCTGGACATTGAAGATATTTAAAAGATAAATATTATGATATGGTTTTTTGGTGTCCCTGACGCCGAATCAACCTCTTTCAGAAATGTTGTCTGTTTGTTTGTGTGTTTTTTTGTTTGTATGTTCAAATATCACGCAAAAACTAGAGAACCGATTTTGATGAAATTTTGTTTGTTTGATAGCTTATGATTTGACTTAAAATCTGGCATCTAATTTGTGCGGATGAAGTCGCGGGTAAACTCTAGTTATATATATTTTCGCTGACAATCATCATTACAATCTTTAATTCGTTCAGATAAAAATAATTGAATTTGTTCGGTAACGTAATGCTATTGCATAATATTTTCGTATATTATTTACTAGATACTCAACATTCTCACCCAACATTCGCTTCGGCTAAAGGTTTTCGATGAAGATCGCCTTTTCCCTTAAATTTGAATCAAATCAGAATAATTTCTTAGGTTTAAATTTAAAACCTTGGATCAAATTTAAAGAGGGATCTTCTCTTATTATCTCTCTCCTTTTACAGTGCAGAGATTTGAATAATAAAGTATGTTTTTATTTACCTAAAGTCAAAGTCAAAGTCAATATAATTTATTAAATATAGGAGCTTGCAGCACACTTATCAAACGTCAAATCTTTTTTAAAGCTAATACCGCGTCAGAACGTGTTGTCGCTATAGAGAAGATGCGGCCAGAAACTCTACAACATAACACGACTTAATAACTATTACAATATAAATGTAGTAGTAGTTGATGTATAAAAAATCGTACTATATCGTAGAACATGTCCAGGATCATTCCGAGTGTCATTACCTTTACGCCTTTACTAAATAGTAATGGTAAAGACGGCGTTAAAACACCTGATTCACCCTCTTTTGTGAAGAAGTAGGAATAATATTTTATACAGGTGTTAGCAAGGGCCTAGAATACACGAATATATTTTATTTTTATTTATATTTTTTGTATTGTGTTATAAATCTGGAAATGGGAATGACGACGTCAAAACGCCCGTAGGAATGACCCTCCAACTGGACTATCATGCGTAATGGACTACATAAACATAAATAATAGGATAATACTTCGCACAGATTAGCTGACTAACGAAATAAGATTACTAGCAACGATAATACGAATCTATTTGCCAAAATAACTAGAAATAGGAGGCGAAATACGAAACAATATTTGCTACTCCCGCACGTTCATAGTACAAATATTGGGTTGTTATGACAAAACGTTCTTTACTGCAAAATAAATAGAGACCGGTATTAACTAGTATATTTTATCATTATTACAATATATTTAAAGTTAGATTCGGGCCCACTAGTCACAGTTAAGCTTAAGCCGGTTACGTCCCTCCCTATTTTCTGATGGAGATTTATGTCGGGGGATCAAAAGTTTCCAACACACACACAACGACAAGTCAACTTTATAATGTATGTGTGTGAAACGCTCGCTTGCAAATTTGTTTCGGGAAATATTTCGCTATTTATGGACAATACGCTGTCAGTTCTAATAAATAAATTGTCGTTGAATATGTTCCATTACGGTCAGTGTAGCGTTCGCGGTTGAGATAATAAAAATATATGTTACGTATAGTGGTCGTAACGTAATATAACTGCTGGTAATTCATTTTCTCATTAAGGGGATATAATTCGGAGCGCGCTCCATACAAACGTACTATGGTGATATTTTCAATACTAACCAATTAAAGTAAATAAATTTTGCTGAAACAATCTTGAAACAAATATCTATGCTTGTATGGAGTCTGATTTTCGTTAAAATATACAGTTTCAATGCTAGGATTAATATAAGATTTGTATGGAAATCTTTGAGGCACTGTAACTTTAAAACTATACATTTTAACGAAAATCTGACTCTATACAAGCATAGAAATTTGTTTTTAGATTGATTCTGAAAAATTTCATTGAGTTTAATTGGTTAGTATTGAAAATGTCACCATAGTACGTTTGTATGGAGCGCGCTCCGAATTATATCCTCTTAAGGATTTAATTTTAGTGAACCACACGGTGTGCATTAAGAGATTGTTTACGATGGTATGAAGTGTTGTGCGCGACATTACGGATAGGATGTACAAAGTATACTACAATACGCAAATAACCATTTATAATTTAACTGGAAGGCGCCCAAGCGTTCTCTCCTATCATTGCCAAGAGCATGTCAGTAATTCTCATTAAATTTTATCATGTTTGTTCTTTATTGCCTCTTCATGAACAATATTTTAATAATGTTCAGCATAAGCATATGCTCACGACTATATTCCCCGGGTAGTCAGAGATATTCTGAAACAAAATGAATTCTTTTTCTTTCTTCTGATTTTTAAAATAATGTTAGCTTTCCAAAAAGCTCTTTCTCTCATATTGATGGTTATACTTAGGTACTTTTTTAGGATTCCGTACCCAAAGGGTGCCAATGGGACCCTACTACTACCTTACCTAAGCTAACGCTGTCCTACCTTTAAAAGGCTAATCTTTTTTTTTTGAACCGTTATAAGTAGCTAATGAGTTGATATTTTCACAGAAAATTCTTTATTATTTTAGATCTGCTAACAAATAATAAAACAAAAACAGAAGACAAAAAATTTGTGGAGTCTATCGTAAAGACAGCAATAAATACAGCGTTAAATTTGGTGTGATTATAGAGCATACGCTAAAGTCAAATAACAAAAATTGATCAAGTATGATTGTGTTGGGCTTGCGCTAAGAATCAAATATTTTTTTTTGCTATGTTGGAACCCTACGTGCGCGAGTTTGAGTCGTGCTTGGCCGGTTTTTTATCAAATTCCTTCTACAATATTTGATTATTTTCTAGATGACGTTTATCCCTTTCTAGTTGAGTTAATTCTGTGTGCTGCGACAGTTTTTTGCGCAGGGTCGTGAGATCGGGAATCAAAGAGTTTACATCCCCATATATTTATTCTCGGCTTGCTATTTATTTATTTACGATAAACTTCTGCAATGATTGGGGTACTTTTATATCATTGAATTAAAATACTTTGTTATTTTTAGGCTTAGAATTGTCTCTCCCATTTATCGCACAGGTAAAGTTTGGTGTCGTGTCTTAACAAGAACTGAAAGGATTAGTGGAAAAGAGACAGTTTTGGCAAATACTTACACCGACAAGAGCGTAGCTCTTAAATAGGACGATGATGATATTAGTGCTGTAAGAGGCGAATAAGGGGTACAGTTTTTTTTCTTTTTTTAAATTTATTATGAAACCAACAACCTTAAGCTAAAACAGAGTTAAACCACTTATATTATCCTAGATTAACAAAACAGTTTACTCGTAGCAATATTAAAAGAGCACAATGGATTTATAAGAGCAAAGAAAGATTTGATATTGAGATTGAGATTATGATTTGAGATTGAGATTTGAGGTAAACTAAGTAACATGTGTATAATGTGTGTGTAAACTATGTAGTGTATAAGTGTGCAGGAGTGTAAAAATATTGTTTAAATAGCAGGAAATTTTTTTATAAAGAAGTTGTATTTTATGGAGTGCTTTAATGGCTAAGGTTAGTCACGCATCACGAAATACACGTTATTCTTGAAACTTGCTACAACTGCACACTTAAAAACAAAGTTTGTAATTGCATTAAAGTGTTTGAGTACCGCGAAATCCCAGAATATATTTAAATTTAAAAGTGGATTCTACTGAAATAATTTTAACAAAATCTAGTAGTCGAATTCAGAGCAAACTATTTTCGACTAACGAATCTTCCATCCAAAAGCGGGGACAGCTTAAAACTCGACTCTTTAATTTACAAAATTAGTTTTTGATGGACAGTAACGTTATTCTTTCTGCTAGTTAGCCCGCTACTGAAAATATAACCATGTCAACGGCTTTCGGAAACTTTACACTGAAAAGTTGCAGAGACGACGTTTTAACTATTTATTATGTACGGAAATAGAGGCCTACAAACGGAGCGGTGTTGTTTTGAATAATGTGCTGTGTGTGATTTAGCATAAGGCATAAATCTTCATCAAAACTGCGGACTAAGGAACAAATAGTCTAAGTGATTTGTTTTCATTATGATCATCGTTACGATGTTATTATTCTCTTCGTGTCAATTGTTCTATGATGGTGTTTCTATATTTTGTAGGTGAGCCTGACAGCGTGGAGGATAGCTTTATTTAGGTCCTCTCTTGTACAGGTGTTTGGGCGACTTGGGCATCGTACGAGACATTATAACGGTGAATAAAAATGACATTAATTGGTTGCTTATCTTAGCTAGTACTTTTTAAGTAAAAATAGGGCATAATCATTATTATACTGTGTATTACGTCAGGTGTTTTGTCTGATATTATCATCATCTTATTAAAGAATTTTACTCAAACCTGGGCAGAGATTCCTATACTAACTAACTATAAAAATGGATGCACCGAATTTTCACAATATATCTTACTTCCCTTTGGAGAATATAGTCATGAGCATATGCTATGCTGCTCAAACCAGTGTCCTTTCTGCAAGTTTTGTGAGTTTTTGATACGAAACGACAACATTTTTTCCATTTACCTGTGCTTCAATTATAATTCAGCATCATACATTAACATTTTTCGATAGTGGTCTTTTTAATTTCGTTCTGCTACATTGTAGTCATTATCTATTTGTGTGACTATTAAATAAAAACTAAAATAGTATAAATCTGTTGTATTTAGTACGAATTTCCTTCCATTAAAACATTTGACTATTGAGTTACCATGGAACTGTTAGTTCCTTGCATCAGTTCTTCAAATTGCAATTTGAATAGCGAAATAATGTCACATTAGATACATTCACGTCACTATACCAAACTAATACTTCCCTATGTTCAATTCTAATACAAAGCAACTGAAACTAGTAAAATAATTAAACCAACGTACTGCACGTTATGACAAATAACTTAGCTCCATGGCTAGTTTATTCCACGGCACATAAAGTTGTAGTAACATTAATATCAAACCGGAGGACAGTGGAACCGAGTCCAGACGAGCGACATAACTCACCAATATAGCTAGTTATGGCACAATAAATTTATTAGGTCAGTTAACTTGAATTTGTGGTGTTATGTCTGATGACGTAATATCTAAGTTTGAATTTGTGGCTATTAGTTGATCTCCTTAATTATAATTGTTTAGGGTTATGTTATGATAAGTGTTTGTGAGGATTAGAGGATCCTACTAAAATTATAAATATGTGACTTTGTGACGATGTTTGGATTTTTGTGATTCGATCACACATTTAGAATCGGCTGAACGGATTTGACAACATTTAATTTTAGGAATGGTAGTTAAATTCGAAAACGGTTTGGAGATTATGTCATAAGAACGGGTGAAATTGATATCATTATCATCCTTTTAAACTAAGAGTCTGCCCATCAAACTGTTCAACTTTTACAAGGAGCAAGCCGATCGGAGCAAAAAAATATTTGAGTCGAGGTAGGCATTGCAGTTTGGTATGGAACAGCTTTTTTATTGCTCCTATCGCAACTTTTGCTACGGGACCGTAGCAAAAGTTGTCCAGTTTGATGTTTAACTTTAACAAATAACAACTTTAACGAATCTGAAGTTTCTTTATTTATCCGAAACTAGTATTTTTTTATCTGAACTTTACTGAAATCTTTCCGGCCAAGGTAACAATGGCCACGATGTCAGAAACATTAAAAAAATAGAAATATTAAGTAAATAAGAATGAAATCGAAAAAAAATCGTGCCGCTTATTTTTTTTACATTTAATAGGCAATTATTAAAAAGGGGTTTGAACATTTTGGCATAGTGGTAACCAAAATTTTGCAGGAATTTCATGATGTGTAGCCGAGTGCATCTGTACAGATGAAATAAATGTTTGAACTTACAATTTATGAGTAATAAAACCAAAACCCAATCTAATCAGAAATTAATTATCACCAATAAGTACCTACCTCTGTATTTTTTCTTATACTAAGTGTCACAGAATGGTGTAATAGAACATGTTCATACCATAAACATTTACTATTACACCTTATATGTATTTAATTGGAGGAAAATGTGTTAGTATTTTTATCTATACAAGATCTTTAACATGGATTATCTCGAAAACGTTGCACTTTAGGACTATATGTTATATATACATAGGTTTCAGGGTGCGCCGCACTTTTGGAATTCCCGAAAAATTATGGTTACCACTATGCCAGCCTCCCATACAAAGAGGTTCAAACCCCTTCATGTTGTTCATTCAGAATCGGATGAGAGGCACACAGATGGAATATTGGATAAACACAAACACATGGAACACTAACTTGCTTCTTCCAATCTGCACTGGGCCTGAATTGTGGAGAATGGCCTATTTCCTGTCACCCTATTTGAGAGAAAGCCTTAGCCATACACTGTGGGATCCTAGAGGCTATAACATAATTACTTAGGCTTAGGCTTTCAAACACATTGTCTTTATTGTCAACATCTATTCATATAACTATCTGTCATAATTGTCACATAACATCTGTTAGTTAATCCAGGATTACTCAATACCTTTGAAGCAGAAACCTCCATTATAATGGAAATCAAAGGTACTCAGGGTAATTTGCTGGTTCATCCCTTTGATGACATCGTCTGTTACATCGTTATATGAAATTGATATAATAACCGTATAGAAAAGCCGTGGTGGTCCAGTGGCGAGTAATCTTGCCTGCAGAGCAAGGAGGCGATGGTTCGATCCGACTCGTACCAATGAGTTTTTCGGAATATATGTACTATTTATAACACCACTGGCTTTTCAGTGAAGAAAAACATCGTGAGGAAACCGGCATGCTTCAATCTCAAGGCTTTTATTGTATCCACTGCCCATTGGCGACCAGAAGTAGCGACGGGCTCACCATCCCCATCACACTAGACAGAGTACTAGTGAACCGTGGATGTTCCGAGGTTTCAGAATATATCTGACTACTCCCTCGGTGAATATAGTAGTGAACTATGCTGATATAATAACCAATTTATTGGGAACTATCTTATTTATAAAATTTTAAACTAGACGTGTCTGCACACACGGCGACACAAAAAGCTACGCTAAACCAAAATAAGCTGGCCGCGCGAAGTTATACGCTATTCACCCTACACACGGTCGGTTTATGTTGGTTCTGCGTAGCTTGATGTGTCGCCGTGTGTGCATAGAAAATATTAGAAAAACAAAATATTGGGGACAAATCCAAATTGTAGTTTGTATAAATTTGGATCTGTTTACAAGATAAATGTGTTGTAGAGTTTCTGGCCGCATCTTCTCTACAAGGGAAGACGTTCCGACGCAGAGGTAGAATCAGAAAAATGACGGCAGAAAGCTATCAAAGTATGTGATATTATTAAACAAACAGTTTTGAGTTTCAGTTTAGAACATGGATGGGTCGTAAAACGAGAAAAATCTTTGAACCTCCCATAGAAAATCGATCCGCACTTTTGTATGAAAGGTCCAACAATTTCGTTTTACGGCCCATGTTCCTTAGAGAAAGTTGGTTAGCTTTATTATCTGAATACACCCTTAAAATTTTTATGTTAATCAAAAATTTGGGGTTTATTGATAGCTACGAGTATCTTCTTGACGTACCTTTCATGACTCTTCAATAATCTATGTCACTTCATACATTTTCATCGATTAAAGATACATTGTATTTCACCGTTTTTAGTTTGGTCCGCGTACCTCAAAATCGCAGAACATCTTTTTGTCTAAAAAAAATGCAAAAGTCAACTGTCCCGAACCATCTATAGTAAATATAACGCGTCTGTCTGTAACAGTAGCATTTTGTCTACATGTAACTGTATAGATTTTCATCCCCGTCCCATCAGGACGGCGAGCTCGCACCGATGAGCTGGAATTAAACTGGTACAAAGCTCTGAATACTGTCAAAATTGTCTATCCGTATGAACATAATTCAATCATATAGACAAATGTTCGAAACAACCTCACGTCATGACCGTGTGGGTTTTCGGGATGGTCAGATATCTTGTAACTCCAAATAATCTTTATGAATACAAATTGTAACAATTACTTTTAAACTTCACTTTTTGGAACGCACCAGGCCCGGTATCCACCAAAGCGGAGAGAAGAGACTGATATGTCAAGTCAACCAATAAAACAGCTTAAATTTTTATAATGCGATCGATCGATCGAGCTATTGGTGGATTTGACATATCTCTGCTCCGCTCCGCTTTTTTGGAGATACTATATTGATGAATGAAACTCTTAACAGTTAAAAATGTCTAAATAGGTTACCAAGTTGACTGCAGCAAGATGACTTTGGAAAAACAATTGTCATACGTCAATCTACTCTCATTTATTCTACATTACCAAACCACCTAATATTTATCCACAACAAAGCGCCAAAAAGGTCATGAACGTTCTTTTTGGCATGCATATAATAGATTTTTATCGTTTTCTCGGGGGTTGCATGTTAGGCCAATTTCGTGTAAGAATTCACCCTTTTTCTATCACACCCATCAATTATCTGCCATACATTAGAACTGGTGCCAATTAACACACTATCGTGGACTTCACTGTTCTAGTTAGCACGTATAACATTGTCAATGCCACAGATTTCCGTTTGGCTGTCAACTAGTGCTCAGTCCAGCGTAATTTAATTACAATATGCTGTATACAGGCCCTTAACTTGAACTAGCTTTAGACCCATGAACTACTTGCGTAGATTTAGATGACGACAAAAATCAAAATGGTTATGTAAATTTTTAATTATCACTGCGTTTTGAAGAAATAAAGCGCCGACCAATTCACAAAAGAATCAAAATTGGCAGCTCAACGTAAACTATTCTTGAACAAAATTGGACAGAAAATCACCCAAAAATGTCCTATAAGCGATCGAGTTACTTTAAGACGGATTACTTAGTAACTCTTAAGTAAAATAACTTAAGTAAGCACAGATGTGCTTAGGGTGGCTTGCACTAAACAATATGTAGGCTAAAACATGTTTAAACGTAACCAATATTAAAGTCAATTAATTGTTTTAAACACGATCTTTCATTTAATAAAATAATCTAGCTGGGCCTCTGGTTTTTCAGAATTACGTTAAAATTTACTAATTAATTAAAGTTAATTTTGTGTAGAAATTTTTGAGCCACTGTAACTTTGAAACTATACATTTTTACGAAAATCTGACAAACCACTGATACAAGGATTAGTTTATGGATCGTGTTTAAAAAAAATTAATGACTGATTGATTAGTATTGAAAATATATTCAAACTTCGTTTGTGTGGATACTGGAGCGCGCTGCAAGGACTATCCTCTTAAATACTATTTGGTGCTAGGCACCCACAAAATACGACGGACAATCAAATAGAAACTCGAATAATTTCAGAATGATAATATAGTTAGGTAGAGTAGAGTTTCAATAGCCTGTGAGGATTTAGGTAGGTTGCTAATGAGCTTGTCTTATGGTTGGCCACGCGTTCATGTTATCCTATTATCATTATTATTAACTACTATTATTGAACCTGGAGTTAGCTTGATCAGTAATAAGCATTATGAATAGAATAGCCGAAAGCGACGCACTAAACATTCGTAGACCAAATCGGGAGTAAACTGAAAACCCGACGACCGATGAAACGGCTTTTGGATGCTGCAGATAGATGAAATCTAAATCCAAACTGCTCGATTTTTTTAGTTTTTTTCCGTATTGGGATTACGCTTTGCTACAGATCACCTAATGGGAAGTGTAGATGAAGCCGTGGATGTAACGCCCTCATCCAGAAAATGCCTTTAAACTCGTCTCTTAAAATGTCCTGATTGTATTTTGCTTTGAAAAACAGATTCAGTGAAAGAGTTCCAAACATCAGCGCTTCTCATTATAAAAGATAATAACGGGACATACAACAGGCAATCTCGAGTCTTTATCTACCCTATTTCAATAAGACAAGCGTAGGTGTAGTTGAGACCTACTTGTAAATACTTACCGAATCTACATATTTAAATAATCCTTTATGGTGCTCCAGACACAAAACTGAATTAAAACTGCATCTTTTACTTTGCCAGCAAATATTCATAGCCATAAAAAGAAAAAAATATCCATAATATTGCGGCACGAGGCAAACAAACGAGGTAGTTTCAATAATCAACTCGGAAACAAGCTCACGCTACCACGAAGATTGTATCGCAATAATTGTCGTTGTAGCGGTAGTTTACATGAAATAATGCTTAATTTCAATTCCGTATGCAATGAGATACGAGTATACGGGAAACTAATAGGAGAGTTGCCAATAAAGTTCGATATACGACTATCGTTACGATTCCTTTGTACGGGGGTGCATTCATGAAGCCGATATATTGATTATGCTAATTGTATTGCCGAAATTTTATTCGTCATGCTTGCTCGATCCAATGACTTTTTTTCAATTCGATGAGTAAAGTGCATTAGGGTTTCATTTTTAACATACTGTTTGTCGATAAAAGTATTCGGTTCATAGAATATTGCGACTGATATTTAAATTCGGTTATTACTAGTGACTTGGAAAGGGACATTAAGATTATCACTTATTTTCATTATTTTTCCAGATCTATTTTAGGGGGTAACAGTTGTTATTGTAAGGATGAAAAGTGTTCTTGATTTTGAACATATTTAATTAATTGCACTAATTTCTAAACTACATGATTGACCTAGTGGTACGGTGGTATGGGAACGACTGGCGAATTTTCCAGTCGCTCCGTAGGACTGATACAAATTTGCTGAACAAACACATTTTAAATACACACTGTGTCGATACACCTATGAAGTTTTGCCATTTATAATGTGAAGCTAGCTTCTCACTGTTATGTAACGTAGACATTAATTTCCATAAAACATACCTAATACAAACATGTTATGGTGAAAGTAAAACACGGGTACAAAATATGGGGTAAACATAAAGATGCGAAAGTAGCAAAATTTTGATTTGATATAGAATTTCCGGAACCGCGAATACTGTAGTAAAATTTACGATCATGTTTACCTTACGCCGATATAAGTTTATTTATTATATATAAAATCGAAGGGAGTTTGGTTCCCCGGGCTATGGAAGCGGATAATTCTGTTTGTAAACCGGCTGGCTTAACTTGAACGTCAAATGAAATTTTGGTACTAATAATGACTTCATAAAACAACTTTGTATCGTGTGCTGTTTGTTCGATTCTTTGCTTTCGTATTAAATTTCTTGTTTAATTTGAGGCTTATCGTGCTTTTTTGCCTGACTTACTCATTCAAGAATTTTGTGTTTTAGAAACTTGTGTATGTATGAGTTGTGGATGTGAGTGGTATATTTTCTATGAAGAAGCCTGTCGTGGATACGTATGTTGTATTTTATTAAGAAATAAATATATGGTCTTTCTTAATATGCAAGGGGATGATCAGACCATCATACTGAACAACTTTTTCTATAGGAACGAGGTCGAAATCACGAAAAATAAAAAACAGTTGTTCCATACAAAACTGCAATCCTACTCGACCAAAATGTATGGGATAGCAGATTTCTTCAGTTTGATGGCCTGATCATCCTCTTAAAAAACCGTCAGCATATTAAGTTGAACCCTGTATATGTTTAAGTGTAAGATTTTTCTAATGATTGATTGCATAGTAATTAAAACACCATACATTATGTTATAGTAGCGAGGAAATAGCTCTATTTAACAAGTCATCGTAATGAATAGTTTTCCTTACCAACTCATAGACTTACGATCGAAACTAACGTGGTAATGATGAAGATAAATTTACACTGTATGTCACGGACTAACCGACGTTACATTTTAAACATGATTGCGTGTAGCCCGCTCCTTAATCTGGTCTCCATTAACACCAACCATTAATCATAGTTTTAATAACAATTTAACCCCAACTAGATTCATATATCTTCATTTATTCAACGTGTTCGGGCCGGAGTGAAGTTATCAAACTTTTATCATTCAAATTTTCACAGAACGGACGGTTTGTATTCAAAATCGAAGCCGCAACAAATGCATTCTTTTTGTTCATGTCCCATAATGAAATGAAGTGCAACTGTTACAAATGTTGGACCCGGCTTTTGTTGTTTAACCATTGTGTACAATTAAACGTGGAAAGATGTAATAATCTCGTATATCTTTTTGTTGTTTTTTTTTATCAGAGACACATGCGGGGTCATAATAAATAATAAGTGCGTTGTCGGTGCGAACATTTGTGTCTAACAATGAATTGAATGTCAACTTTAAACGTAGGGTTGAACTAAACTTAGTTAAGCGTGCGTCGTGTGCGCAACGATCGCTAAAATTCGGGGTGTACCATTATTTATTACACTATAATATTTTGTTGCAGTCCACCGTTTATGGCAGTTTTTTATAAATTATGTTTTTTATTAACGTCCCAAAACGAGTCATTATATCGTATTGAAATGATGGGGTTGTTATTCATTACGTTTGTTTGTGTTTCTCACGGATTTTGTTTATTTTATTTGGTAAGCAAATGGTTTTACTGCGAAATCCTTGTTTTTTAGGGCAAAATGTAATCTGCGGGGAAAAGTTTACAACAAGTTTATAACAGAGTACCGACATAGTTTTCCTTACTATTATTTATGAAACCAGTGTGCTCGCAACAGTAATTATTTCGAAATACGATCTTCACCCTCATTTTCCCTTTAGACCGATATACCTATCTTAACTATCATACCGAAATGTCATGTAAATAAATTGATAATTGATAAATAGTTTAAACCGAGAAGTTTGACCTCGTATGACCTATTTTAGGTACAATAGACTAGTTAATAAATGGCTATTATTTTAGACCCCTATTGTTCTATGCATAAACTAACACAAAATAAAGTGTATCCTCGTGTTCTGCTGAACATAGGCATATCTCAAGGCACGCCACAAATCTCTGTCCTCTGCCTTCCTCATACAGTTGCTATATTTTTCAGTCGTCGCAGTGGTCCGCAGGCCACACTACGCCTGCCAGGTCGTGGTCTCTACTCTAGAATTCGGACTCCCCATCGGTTGTCAGTTCTTTTGCAGATATAACCAGCCCATTTCCACTTAAGATTGCAAATTTTTTGAGCTAAGTCAACCAATTCAGTTTTCTCATGTGTTTTCTCGGAAAAACACTGAGCATACCTCCCTCCATAGCTTGCTAAGCGACATTGAATTGATGGTTCAGAGGTTTAAAGTAGAAAAAAATTTATCAGATCCCATTCATAGATTACCTAATATTTACCTACTAAGTGTCCTTAATAACATAAGTATGAAGAATAAAGTCCATCTGTGTTTAACGTACCCACTCATGTTGGTACCCACTCATGTTCGTTCTTAAAATTATTCGTTGTACCTATTCGTCCTCTTTCTTTGGCATCGTTTCTTCCCCGTTACTCGGAGTCGAGTTTCTTAATCTTGAGGCGCCATTTGTTCCGCTGATAAGCATTGTCAACTGGACAGTCGCCATCCAATTAGTTTGAAGCCTACCTCCCAATCTCTTATGTGTACCCATGGAATGGCAATTCTTCGGTTTTTATTCATGCATTGTACCTACGATTATCAGCATTATATAAATATATATACGTCTCACTGTAGGGCACAGGTTTAACCTCGGGTGTATGGGCATCGGTTCACCACGTGAGCCTAATGCGGATTGGAGGACTCACTTACCCATCACAATTTCTTATTTCACCAGGTTTCTTCACGATGTTTCCCTTCACCGTTTGAGAGCAGTCGGTATTACGTACATAACTTAGAAAAACTCAATGGTTAATGGCATTCACATACGCATCAGAATTTCTTCTTCAGCATATTCAGGTTTCTTTACGATTGTCCCCTTCACCGTTAGAGAGCAGTCGGTATTATGTACATAAGTTAGAAAAGCATATAGGTTTGGTTCATGGTATGTTGTCCGTGCAGATTTGAACCCGGACCTCATGATTGAGTGTCCGTACTCCATACCTCTCTGCAACGCGCCACCGACGTGACGCTCTATACAGGGTCCTTCTTAATATACTGACTCTTTTTAAGGACATGATCAGCCCATCAAACTTAACAAGTTTCTCTATGGGACCACCATCACAATCACGAGAAAAAAATCAGCTGTTCTATACAGAGCTGCAAACCTACTTGAGCCAAATGTTTGGGACAATTGGTTTTTGTTTTTGCGATTTCGATGTTCGTCCGATAGAGAAAGTTATCCAGTTTAATAGTCTGATCATCCCTGTAAAAAAGAGTCAGCATATTAAAAATGACCTTGTATGTTCCTACTGCTTTGGTTAAATAAGCAACCGCTGTAGTTGTCAGCCGTCATCATCGTTAATACCTACAATACAAAACGCTCACATAAAGTACCGAACCACACATAATTATATACATTTAATATCAGGCAATAAACATGACTTAATTGGCTGAGCATATTCACGTAGAAAATTACTATTCTAAAATTACCAATGTGACTGTGAGGGGAAATCGCGGCATGTTAATCGAATCGATTGTAATAGTACGAGTGAGGGGTGTTATGGATTTAAGAGTTCGGATTTCGGATATAGAAATTATTAAGGTCTCATCTGGATTTCAATAATATGTAGTAGATGTAAAAATATCATAGCATAGCATATGCTCACGACTATATTCCCCAACGACCCTCGTCGGGCAGAGCAGAGATATTCTGAAAACTCAGAATATCCAGGTTTGACTAGTAGTAGGGAAATTCTGGCCTTGGACATAATGGACAGTGGGTATAATATAGGTATGCCTCGAAATTGAAGCATGCAGGTTTCATTACGTTGCTTTCTTTCACCGAAAAGCCAGTGGTGGTACAAATCGTCCATAAATTCCGAAATACTCATTGATACGAGTCTGCCTGGACGGGGATAGTTACAAACTGGATAGATATCAGATATATTTTGGTTTAAAGTTCTTATTATTTGCAGCGAAAGTTGCTAAAATACCACGATTACTACATACCCTTTTTCTCGTAATATTTGAACCATGTAAATGACTAACGTTGTCTGAAAATTTTTTTAACTAATCGGATTAACGAACAGCATTTTATTTTGGATATTTCGGATACAGATACGAAGCTGTATAGCATTCCTTGTTCAAATAGCCGGGAATAGTTGGAATTACTAGAAACGTCTCCCGGGGTAGCCCCAAATTATCGGTTTGGCCTCAAGCTATTTAGCTACATGTAACTGTATTCGCTAATAAGCTGTGTTGGCTATTGTCGAATGAATGGAATAATTCGCACAGTTTGAAAATCGATTTGGTAAATGAGTATTGGTAACCAGCGGGGTAGTTTCTTTTTAGTTTAACTACGAAGTTTTATTTGGAATTTAGTTAATTATTTCTATTCAATGAAAGGTAGAAACGTTAAGAGTCCTTTTACCGTCCAATGGCGCCCTCGTCAGAATATTGAAGACTTCTCAATAATGAAAACCTCAAATTAAAAAGTGCTACTCCAACTTACTACCAAAGGCTTATAGCGATTTTTATAAGTTCTAAACATTCAGCTTTTAAGAATATCAAAATAAATAATAGACCACTCCTCTTTTTTTTTCAAATATGTTTAGGTACACCTTTAGCAGTATTGTATAAAAATTTATTTAACGCTTTTATAGTATAATATAATATAAGTTGGATAACATGTTTTTATTATTAGTGTTCCTTACCGAAATTGGCAAAACGGAACGCTTATAGAATCACCTCGGTGTCTGTTCGTCCGTCCGATCTTCCGTCTGACCCAGGCATTTTTCTCGGAGACCGTAAGACACAGAAAGATGAAACTTGGTACAGTTATAGCAATCAATGGTCCAATGACATAAATAAAGTCAAAAAACCTTAATGTTCATATTGAGGTTCAATTGGGAGACAGAAAGAGATAAAAAACGTTTTTTTTTACAATACAGTGTGGGGTATCACATGAAATCTTATACAATTATAAATACGAGTCGAAACAGATTTGCTTCTAAATTTTTCATTGAAACTTTGTTCACCAAAATATTTCTACAAACTTAGAAAAACTGCTGTCCCCAGCGATAAATCAAAAACTAGAGCAATGTAAAATCTTAAAAAATCATGAATATTAGAAATATGATTTAAATGGCGGGAAAATTATCAGGATAGAACTTACTTGAAGGGTTTTTTTTAATTATGTTTTCTTGATTGAGAAGTGTCACTGAACGGTAAAATGACTCTTAACACTATTCATTGACTTTATAGCTTTTTGAAGTGAATGTTGTAACAAAAGTAAAACAAGCTATTATAACTTCGAATAAGGGTGAATTTCATTATTATGTTTAAATAAAATAACTCTCATGAAGAAAGTTTTAATTAAGGCAGGGACAAAAAGTTACATTACAAGCCAATTACCAAATATTTCTTACGGTCGGCCTCAGCAATGAACACTTCTGATTCTAAACCTTATTTTAATACAAATAGAGGTGACAGATGTTTATCGACTTTAGTTGCTGATTGTACCTATTATTAAATTTGGAACTTTACACTGTTTCTTTGAACAATAAATTATTTTAATTTTTCTAGAGATTCAGAAAATCTTTTTACAAAGAAACTAAATTTAAATTAATGATTTTTTTACAATACAGTATTTTAATTAATTATTTTTTTTGTTTCGCATGCGATAGTAATTACGAGATTATAATTTTTAATTCACATTGGTAATGCTAATATTTAAACTCTTCAGTTAATAACTTTGGTATTTGAATCCAAAATTAATATTTCTAAACAATATTAATATTTCTAAACAATATGAATATTTCTAAACAATATGAATATTTCTAAACAATATTAATGAATTGTTTTTGCTAACAATTAAAGCTCCTATACTTCATTTCAAATAACGACGAAAAGATTGTCCGGTTCCTGTATAGCTTTCTGGCCAATTCTGTTTTGCGAATATAATTTATTTATCAGAAAGATATACTATCCGACATATCTTGGACGTTACTAAAGCTATTCTAAGAATAAGTGAGAGGAGGTGTTTCAAATCTCTGTTTCTGTAAATCAAAATAGCCTTAAAATTTCGTTGCTATTTAAAATTCAGTATAGTAGATAATAAACAGGGCTGTCTACTCTATCTCTTTGTCGTCTTGTTTAGTGAAATCATTTATTAACCTTTGCCAATTTCCAGGAAGCAAGACTACTTTTTTTCATTTACTCACCCATTTAAACAACTAAATATTTTTTGACAATCCATAATCCTTTTACGTTCGCAATATTATTCATTCATAAAACCACACAGCATTAATAATATGTCACGTATTTCTCAATGCAGTGTGTGTGTGTGTATGTTTACTATTGTTTGTTTGAGTGTGTGTGTCAGGACTAGTGCGGCCCCACGCACGACACGGTCACCCCTCGTGTTTCATTAAATAGGTTTCCGCATATCACGCACTATGTCATTTCCTCTCTAGGTATGTGCTAGACGGGATATCGATATCACTTTTATAGACCAACATTTTGATGAATTAAAGTACGTTTTGATTTAATTTTTTTTTATTATAATACATTATGCAGTCAGTGCAATGTTATAAAATAACATTTAAGTGATAAATTAGGTAAATAGAACTCGCCAATGGATGACGTTTTTGTGTTACCGTCGCAAATATTTGCCTTCATAACTTTGATGTCTATATATATCATTTTAAAAATTATGGCATCTTTATTTCTTAAACTGTTTTGCTTGTTTCAGACTTTTTAAAACAAGTTTGTTAGTTACTAGTTTGTTGGGTCTCTATCTCAGCAGATTCATAAGCAGTTATAATTCTATTCTCCCTTTCTCAAATCTAAATAACACCTTTCACTAACTAGGGACAATAATTAATTTGCCTACCTGATTGACTTTAGGTCGATTTTAGTCACTTTAACGTACGAGTATGTAGTTATTTTGTCACCTGTTATTTGATCAATAAAAAACCACTTCTAGTTTAGATTTTTCGGGTTCAAGTTTTTATACTGTCAGCGATGAACTAAAGTCCATGATGGCGAATTATATGCAAGTCATTTTAGAACGTTGTCATTTTCTTGTCAAGACATTTTCTGAGTATGTCATTTTAAGTCAGATACAACTTTTAAATATATCGATTAATTTTGTCACATCACTAAATCGACAATCACATCCCTTATAATGTGTAACTATGGGAAGCTATTTGTGGATTCAATCAAATCCGCACAATGGTAATGTTATTGGTTTAAAAACATTCAATGATTTACATTCGTTCTCTGGAATGAAACTTCCAATTCAAACGTCAAATATAACAGGACTGTTTTCGTATTGAATTAGCAATCTGTCGTTTTTGTTTTACGTTTTGTGATTTATAAATTAAAGTAAAGACTAGTTGTTGCGTGTGTTTAAGTTTTTAGCACAATATAAATATAAATAAATATCTTGAACATTGTCACACAAATTATCTAGCCACATTTAAAGTATCAGAATCTAGCCTGGACTTGTGTTATGATGACTAGACAACGATATAGAATACATATATAGATAATATGCGACTGTACAAAAGTGTTTGAACACTTGTGTTGATTGATCAACCAATTTGAAATGAAGGCCATTTTAAAACGTTTTTTTATGTATATAAGCTTAATGACGATAATACATGAGGTGAAAAGGTTCTAAAGTGAAAATTTCAAATTGAATGACTTACCTATATAGGGTATTTTTTAAGGGGATGATCAGACCATCAAACTGAACAACTTAACTCAATGGGACCAACATCGAAATCGCGAAAAAAAACAGCTGTCCCATACATTTAGCTTGAGTAGATTTGTAGTTTAGTATGGAACATTAGATATTTTTTTCGCGTTTTCGTTATTGGTGCCATAAAGAACGTTGTTCAGTTTGACGGTCTGATCATGCCCTAAAAAAACACTACTAATATATCAGCATATTAAGAAGGACCCTGTAGTGTTATTAGTTTCATGTTTCTTTAAATTTATTTATGATTTTGATTACTTCATTTTTTTGTTTTAACACTCTCTCACTCAGTTGCAGAAACGGTCATTAAAGTTAAACCTCCATTAAATCTCTTGCTGTCACTTTTTGTCTTGTTGAAGTAGTAAAAGCTAGCAAGAGATTTAATGGAGAATTAACTCTAATGAGCGTTCCTGCAACTGAGTGTCTATCTCTTAATAAAATGAAAAGAAAATCGCTATCCGCGTCTGTTCTCATTATTTCTGTTTGTCCGCTTACTTCTTCTAAACTACGCACCGGATTTTTATACGATTTTCACTGTCAGTTAGACAATTTCTTCCGAAAGGTTTATTTGTATAATATATTTACTAGTACGAGTATTATAGATCGCACACGAACGAAACTGAGACCGGGGGTCGCTAGTTTTTTATAATTTAGTTTTAGTTTAAATGAAAAAAAAAGAATTATCAAAATCAAGCACATACATCGAAGATATGGCACATACGGGTAAAATTATTTAACCCTAATTTTTTTCTAAAAAAGCCGTGGTGGTCCAATGGCGAGTAACCTTGCCTGCCGTGCAGGAGGCGATGGTTCGATCCCCGTCCAGGCCGACTCGTACCAATGAGTTCTTCGGAATTTTTGTACGATTTGTAACACCACTGGCTTTTCGGTGAAGGAAAACATCGTGAGGAAACCTGCATGCTTCAATTTCGAGGCATGTATTGTATCCACTGTCCATTATAAGTGGCGACGGGCTAACCCCCCGTCACACTGGACAGAGTTTCGGTACTGCTGGTGAAACGTGGATGCTCTGAGGTTTCAGAACATCTCTGACTACCCCCTCGGGGAATACAGTCGTGAGCATATACACACATACATACATAAATTTTTTTCTTCAATACGACATTTCGATCCACAAAAGTATATACTTTTAACCTCCGATGCAAGTACAAATTTAAAATTCACAGCACAATACCAGTAACCATAGCGATTGGTTACGCCCAAACAATGATACTATCATCCCCATACCAGTAGGTAACGTGCCCATTCTTCCATATTATACACTAGGGGTTCATTGCTGGTAGCCAATTTTACAATGCGTTTATCTATTTAAATTGGTTGTTATACAGATTTTGGGAATTGTTTAAAGTTTAGTTCCCAGGCTTAATTGTTAGAAGCTGGTCGAAAAGCCGTTTACGCCCTCGTTTATGCCCCAATGGAGGGTTCGGGTTTGCGTGTGGCTTACGTATCATATTCAAAACTTATCAATTTTGAAATATTGAACGTTAATTATTAGTAAAATTCTTAGTTCTAAAACAAATAAAATACGTAATAACTGTTGAACAATTTATTGTTATAACATTCCAAAAAACGCATAAATGAAGCGGTCGTTGGCGTAGTGGAGCTTGGGTAAATGATCACCGAAGTGAAGCAACGTCAGGTCCGGTCAGTCTTTGGATGGGTGACCGTTTTGTGGTATTTCATCTCGATCGTTTCCGTTCTTCGGAAGGCACGTTAAGCAGTTGGTCTCGGATAGTTCCGTCAGATGGCGTTGTAACTTTTCGTTAAGTAAGGTCAGATGCCTATTAAGGCGGCTTGAAAATTCTCTGACAGCAAGTTGACCACTAACTTGCCTCCAGCACGCACTGGGCTCGTGTGGTGAAGTATGGCCCACTCCCTCTCACCTTTATTCATGAAAGGAGGCCTTTGCCCTGCAGTGGCATTCCACAGGCCATAACTTACTTAATTACATGAAATAAAAGATTCAAAATTTTAGTGTCGGACAGGACTTAAACCTGTAACCTGCCAAACTGGGTCGGTGCTTTCGTCCTATTAAGCTACTGAGCCAGTTCTTCAGTAGCCCTTAAATCTTCAAACTCAACATATTTTTTGATATTGAATAAACATATTATTTGAATTTGATCCCTCCATTTTCGATGATCTGGTTGTAGCAAAGTTTCTGGCCACCCGAAAGGGTATTCCTTCGTGAGTTTACATACGTATCTAGATATAGAATAATCAGTAGTAATTGTTATTTCCAAACATTTTAGGAAAGGCCAGGTTATCCGAGCGCAAGCGCCTCTTTCCTGCAAGCATAAATTTGCAATTAGCCATCCCGCTTCAATTGAAAGCAGGATCGCAAAGAATCGTAGTTTTCATCAATATCTTTATTCACGGGTGTTTCTAAGCTCCAAATTCAGGGAATGTGTCCAGAAATATTTAATGTATTTAGTTACGTACAAAAATAATCTAATAACTTTTTGATGTTTTTCTATCTACTATTTTGAGAGCGATCGCCTATCCGCCAGATCCTTAAGTATGACATAATTTGTTTTCAGACTTTAAAACACTGTTTTTCATGTTTCGTTCGTGTTCAAAACTAGTGAGCGCTGCCTCGACCGGATCATACCGCCTCGGATCGATAATTTATGAATGACTTTGACAGACATTTGACAGTATATTGAATTGATCCATAATTTACATCAAGATTGGTCAATTTACATCAAGATTGGTCATCGAATTATGAATTATAGTTTAACAATATATTATGTAAACATGCTATTTTAACATTTGTAAGATAATCAGACATAAATGCTCATGTTAAAATTACCATACCGTTTTCAATAGTCTCTGTCGCCGTTTGACGATCTATAAAAACTTTTTTGATAATTAATAAAGTTTATTGAGCCGAAATAACAATGATGTTAGACGTGGAAATCACGAAAAGGTAGGTTTGGATGAGTCGTAAAAGAGCTTAAGGATTGGAGCAACTAAACGAGCGATAAAAAGAAATTAAAGTTTCAATTCACAGACTTACATTTCCACTAAGTTTAAATCTTTAGTTATTTGGCCAATTAAACTTTGATTCTTGCTTTTCTTTGTAATGTCTACTTTTCTTGTATTTATGTCTTCTACTATTCTTGCTATGCATTATATCACACTTAGTTATAGAGCCCGGCTGCTATCATCTTGGGCTAGCTGATAAAAAAGTGACATTGTATGAGATACGCCATAATACTGAGACGTCAAACAGAGTCCTAAACCAGAAAAAAGGTTAATAGTCAAGTTACAACTTACAAAAGCTTATACCTACTGGGCGTAAAGTTTAACACATTACATATTAAACAGAGTAAAGACTATCAAACTGAACAACTTCCACTATAACGATGATTTAATTTTACAACTTGTACACGCTGAAGACGAGATTCTGATGCGTCGCTAATCAGGATTGGGCTTGCGTGGTGGGCTCGCCTATACAGAATGTATCATAATGATAGTAATACATATGCTCTGGAATTGAAATATACTAGGCTGATGATGATGAAGAATTACAAACTATTAAGAACCTGTTACAAGCCTACCTCTTGCTAGAACAAAATACAGTTCTATAACTTCGACATTAGGTGCATTTACAAACTTTCCCGAAACTCTTTAAAGCTGATTTGACGCCGCTCTTTTTAATGCCTCCGTGGTCTAATGGTTAAGAGCATTGGGCTCTTGACACGGAGGTTGTGGGTTTGATTCCCACGGAGATATGGTGATATGTCACTTTGTGCGTTTTTCCCCAGTTGGCTAGGACATTGCAGGCTGAATCACCTGATTCTCTGAAAAGAAAGATGTAAAATGTATTTTGATGTGTATTTGTGGAAAACAGAATATATAGGTATATATATTCTGTTTTGGTGTGCAATAAAGTATAATTGAATTGAATTGAAAGATTATTCCGTGCGTTGATCCCAACTACTATCTCTGGTGATAGTAGTCGATACATAAAAGCCACGTCAGAGGCTAAGGCGGTCTGAAAAAACTCTGACACCAGGGCTTGCTGCCCACACGATAAGAGGACCGCTCTTTTTGTGGCTTTTAATGGAGACCCGTTTTATTGGTTCTAACACATTTAACGCATGATACGAGAATGTATGAAGAGCTGAATGCTAATTAGAATGGTTGGACCACCAGAGTTGTTCAGACTTCATTCTCGATATACTTTGATGATTTACAATTACTTTATTGGATCTGGATGTTCTTATTAAGGTGAATGGTTCAGTATAAATTATAATCCTTTTTAAAAAACAACTGGCTCAATTTATAGACACTGGGTGGAACATGGTTGATCCATTTTCCGTTTTATACAGGGTGTTAGGGTTAACAGTTGCATTACTTTAATGGGTCATTGTACCCATGATACTGAACAACTTTCCCTAAGAAACCTATAGGAAATTTACAAAAAAAAATGCATTTAGTATGGGAAGAACAACATTATTTTTACTAATTTCCTATCATGGGTACAATCACCTGTTAAAGTAACCCTAACACCCTGTATACATTTGGGTCGAGTAAGATTGCAGTTTTGTATGGAACAGTAGATTTTTTGTCGCGATTTAGACGTAGGTCGCATAGAGAAAATTGTTCAGAATGATGGTCTGATCATCCCCTTGAAAACCGTCAAAATATTAAGTTGGACCCTGTTTAGTTCGAAAAAGTACCATGAAAATATTTTTGGTTTCTGTTAATTGCAATATTAAGAAAGAGGAATAAGTCCAACAATGGAGTAGAATGGAATGATGATTCTTTAAATCAATCATCCATTACGTACCCATGATTTTCAATTCAGATTAACATTTACAATAGGATCTTTAAAATAACAAGGAAGTTATTAATTAGTCCAACCTTGTTATTTCTCTCATTAGGCAACTGACTCGAAACAAATGACAAACTAATTAAGATATCATTAACAATTATAAATAACATGACGTCTGTTTCTCACGCTTTTCTGGCTCTAAACAGGTTGATGTTTTTATTCCTAAATACAGTTAAGAGGATATGTGAAAAAAATAGGATTATTCAAAGCCTCATATATCTTGAAGTACTAACAGTAGGAATATGATTTGCGGATATGTGTCAATTGAACATATAATTGATGTTTTGATTAGAGCCAAAACACGATTAAGATACATTTTCTGGAAGGAAAAATAAGCCAAAGTAGCCTCCGTCTTTATCGATAAACGCTTGGAACTGCTAAACGGTGAATAATAGAAACACGAGACTTGATTTAAAAAAAAGAGATTGATATTTTATAAAGTTTGATTAGAGCAGAAATGAACTTACATAGAAAGTACAATCACAATTAAATAAAGTTTGTTTTATGCTTGCGTCGTTTCAGGCGCGCGGGCCGCCCCATCTCTTTCTCTCGCATCAGGCAGTAATATAAGCTATCACACGCCCATCTCGCTTCAATTAATTTTCGCCATAGGCCCTTACATGGTCATGTGTCCTCCTCTCTAAGACAATACCAAGAAATGAATGTCGAGACGCGCATGATCAATTTAAATGTAGAGTTTTTTGTCAAAATTCTTTTCTTTCTAGTCTTTCGACTTTTGTATAAGATACGTGTTAGAACTTATAGGTATATTCTGGCATTGATGTTTTTTCGATCATAAGTCCACCACTACTGTTACTCCTGTAAAACTGGACCAGGATCAAAAGCGGCGATCACTCACAAGTCTAGCGAGTCTGGGGGATGAATCTAATCTGTCTTGGAACCTGCAATGAATTGTTGTATGGAATGTAGGGCGTATGGATTCGAAACCACATGTTTGAAAGTCCACGCCTCTTTGCAATGCGCTACCGACGCTTTTTCTTCCCTTATTTGTAGCTGGTCTTGTAGCAAATAAATTATACAACACACAAAGGTCACAACACACACAACATGAATAACACTCAAAGGAAATTGTTATCAAGAAAGTAACCTCAAAGTCACCCAACGAAACTTATGCAAAGACAAAACTTCGAAAGAGTAGGCAATTCAATCATGAGATAGCCCGAGCGCAGCAACTTAATATTGACACGTGAAACAAGTTTCCTACAGTCAATATTGGGCTTGCCATACAAATGAATACATTCTGACACAATAGGGCTTCCATTTTGACCGCTGCGTCTATGTTTGCGCAGACAATTCTCGCTTATGCCACCGAGGTTACATGGTGGTTAGTGATGTGCTGTTCCCGGGAATATTCCTTCCAGTGTGCTGGGAACATGCCTGCAAAACGGAAAATATGAGGATTTTTTGATTAAACGACAGCTTGTTTAATTTGTTTTTGTTCTTAAAAGTTTAATTCCAATATTTTTTAATCATGGCAGATTTTTATGTTGCCTGAAAATATTCCCAGTGGATTGGGTAATATTAAAATATTAAAAAGAAACATATGATCATTTCAGCGATGAATGAAAGAGCTAGCGGGCTCATGGATACATTTTAAGAATCTTGTTTTGGTAGTAAGTAGGGTGAGCGTGCCTGTGTGGTGGGTTGAGGTCGAGTTCAGAAAATTTTAAATATCACTAACAAATTATTTATTATTTTGAAAAAAAATACCTTTGTTGAAAACATGATAATTCAAATCTGCTCTCGATTCTAAACAGCTAGTTTTGCGTTAATTCATTAACACGTTGTATATCAGAAAAATTGTATAATCAGTTGAACATTATAATTAGGGAAATCGAAACATTAGATACGTTCTGGGAACATTACGAAGAAGGAATAAACTGGGAATGGAAATATTCCCCCGGTACATCACTATAGTAGGTATGGGTAGTGCATGCGTTTTATGGTCCCCCGGCAAGTGCGTTAGCATATTAATATTGCTGGTCTCTTGAAGCGTCATTCGCTGGTATATTACAAGTTTAATATTCTTTAGTTCATCCTGTGGTTCACAAGATTTCACATATATCCTTTCTTCAATATGGGGCATATGCAACGTGTTAATGAATGAACGCAAAACAAGAAAGTAGTTTGTTTAGAATCGAGAGCAGAATCGAACTCTCATAGTCTTATTTCAAAATATTAAATAATTTATTGTAAAATTTAAAATTTACTGAACTCGATCTCAACTCACCGCTCGGGCACTCTCACCCTACTTACTACCAAAACAAGATTCTTAAAAAGTGTCCATGAGCACGTTAACGCTTTCATTTATTGGTGAAATGATAACAAATCATTTTTGCCTGAAAACTTAAAATGCTAATAACTTTAAAATTTAACTATCAAAATAATGAAATTATAGTTTCAATCTAATTATTTTGTTATAAATCAGTTGGGGTGTATGAGGTTTTGCGCTTATTCACTAACACGTTGTATATACAGGGTCCTTCTTAATATGCTGACGGTTTTTTAAGGAGATGATCTGATGATCAAATTGAACAACTTTCTGTACGCGACCAAGATCTCGCGATGAAAAAATCAGCTGGCCCATAAATTTGAGTCGAGTAGGTGGGCAGTGTTGTACGGAACAACAGATTTATTTTTCGATTTTAATGATGGAGCCTTAGAAAGTTGTTCAGTTTGATGGTCTAATATCTTAGAAACTGTCAGAATATTAAGAAGGATCCTATAAACAGTGCTTAAGGGTATATTACCATTGGCGCGCTCTATACAAACGAAGTCTGGTTATATTTTCAATACTAACCAATTACAGTCAATGAAAATTTTCAGAAACAATCTAGATACTAATCTCTATGCTTGTATGTTGTCCGATTTTCGTTAAAATGTATAGTTTTAAAGTTACAGTGCCTCAAACATTTCCTAAATTAATCCTAGCATTGGAACTGTATATTTTAACGAAAATCGGACAAGATACAAGCATAGAAGTTTATTTCTAGATTGTTTCTGCAAAATGTCATTGACTTTAATTAGTTAATATTGAAAATATCACCAGAATTCGGTTTTATGCAGCGCGCATTTACGCAATCGGAATAAACTTCTCTTAATACTCACTAGAAAATACCTATAACAAATAACACGTAACAAAGAAATTAAAACCGTTTTTTAAAAGATCTAAAAATCATTGTTACCCAAAAACCTAAGAAGACGCATACTCATTTAAAAAGCAAACTAAGTTAACTGCAACTCAATAATCCCAAGTCATAAGGGGATATAATTCGGAGCGCGCTCCATACAAACGTACTATGGTGATACTTTCAATACTAACCAATGAAAGTCAGTGAAATTTTGCTGAAACAATCTTGAAACAAATATCTATGCTTGTATGGAGTCAAATTTTCGTTAAAATATACAGTTTCAATGCTAAGATTAATTTAAGATTTGTATGGAAATCTTTGAGGCACTGTAACTTCAAAACTATACATTTTAACGAAAATCTGACTCTATAGAAGCATAGAAATTTGTTTTTAGATTGATTCTGAATAATTTCATTGAGTTTAATTGCTTAGTATTGAAAATATTACCATAGTACGTTTGTATGGAGCGCGCTCCGAATTATATCCTCTTAATACCACCTGCTAGAAAATACCTATAACAAATAACACGTAACAAAGAAATTAAAACCGTTTTTTAAAAGATCTAAAAATCATTGTTACCCAAAAACCTAAGAAGACGCATACGCATTTAAAAAGCAAACTAAGTTAACTGCAACTCAATAATCCCAAGTCATAAATGTTCACGCGGGCGTTAAGATGAAGTGCTAACTGATCTAGTTTGAACTTTAACTAAGCCAGGTGGTGCAAAGTACTAACTTGTTGGTTCAACTCATCATATCGTAGTAAAACTGTTCGTGTTAATTGCTTAGTTATTCCAATTAAAAATACAAATTGGCGTCTAGGGTTGGTTTGATCGAATAAATAACATTTATTTTTTAGGGTTCGTTACCGAAAGGGTGAAAACGGGACCCTATTACTAAGCCTACTTTGTCCGTCCGTCTGTTCTACCTATAAAGGGCCGTATCTTTTGAACCGTAATACTTAGCTACACGATAGAAATTTTCAGAGATTTGAAGACAAATATTTAAAAAAAAAAGCAAAAAGAGAGTTCTTGCTCTATCGTTAAAACGGTAATATTTACAAACAAGTTTCAAATTTGGTATGATTATATTACAAACTCTACAATATGAGAAAAAATAATACTAAAAACCGGCCAAGTGTTGGTCGGTCTCGCAAGGGTCCCGGCGAAAAATGTAAATTTTGTAAGTAAATATGTTGTGTGGTGGTACGATAATGGAAATCATACAGCGACGATATACACATATCGTCGCTTTTCTTACGAAGTGACCTAACTGACAATATATTACCACACCTATGACACCTAAATGACAGTGATATCAATTTATCTTATCGACGTATTGACTTCTACCGTTTACTAGTTAGGTATTACAATGGCGTATACAATCATTTGTGAAAAATATATCTTTCTAAAGTGATGTTTTTTACTTCGGAATATTGAGAGATTTTTGCTAGTTAATTAATAACAAGGACGTAAGCAGTTACGTCAAAAATGACAGTTAAGTCACTTCGTAAGAAAAGCGACGATATTACATCCATGACAAAACTGGGATTCAAACCTAGAACCTGATTTGGCAGTGCGGGTCGTAATGAAGTAGGTCTTCTGAATGTCAATATCTTAATCTTTTTGCTAACCTAAAATATTACATAATAACAATCGCATTAAACCTCTAACTTTCACGAGCATCATAAAAATATCACTTTCATCTCTCAAACGACATATTGCGTATCACAGAAGTAAAGTTGTAAGCGAACACTCACCGTGATTCCCTGTAGACCTTTACGTACAGTTCTAACATAGACCAAGTTTCACTGGTTAAAGCTCTAAGTTATTAGTTTTGTGTATGAAACCAAAGAAGCATGATCCCAGCAGAGACTTTCCACAAAGATTTGCTTTTCCTGAAGCCAATCCTTCAACATAACATAACACTTACGAATTCGGATTAAAAAAGGTTTCCATCGTATGAGCATAATATTATTATTCCTCACAGTACCTCGGAGCTCAGTGTGCAGCTATTACTCATCTTTTCTCGCGTCGAGAGCTCGTTTTTATTGCGAGACGTGAAAAATACCAGAAATTTCATCCGGTCCGTTCAAAGTGGCTGGATTAATTCAGAAGGCACTTATTTCAAATTGGATTTCGCTCGAGCCGCGGCATCTGCGCCTTTATTTCCTTTTAATAGTGTCCGACTTCTCTATTGGTCGCCTTCTGATGTCAATTATGAACTGGTTGATTGCTCCTTAGTTTCTTTTGGAAATAATATCGACTTCACTGAGATTACAATTCATTCCATCCTGAAACTTAAGTTGGTAATTAAGAAGGCATTGCTACAACTGCTGCTGCTAAAATTACCTGGGAAGAGGTCTCTTATTTTTCGTTTTTCTACAAGATTTATACAAGTGAGTGAGTTAGTGAGTGAGTTAGGACAAGTGCGTAGCACCCTCAATCGACGGAAGTGCATGAAAAGATATATGAATGTGAATGAGGCTAAAGAGGTGTGTCAGTGGTCTCTGCCTACCCCCATGGGACAATGGCGTGAGCTTATGTATGTATGTATGTTTATGCAAGTTTCCGAAACGAAAAAATACACAGAATTCTTGGATAGTTTATCTAGTGAAATCATAAATTGAATACACGATTGAAATTACTTCACACAATAGATTTTTTTTTTCGAACAGTTAAGAAAATAACGCACTTTTTAATAAGATTTTATCAAATTAGAATAACTTGCAACCGTTTATAATAACTGGAATTTTACTCACATATTCACCGTTAGTTTATTTATGTAATGAAATAAAAAAATATATATATAAAAATACTTTTATTAATTCTTTTTAATCGAAAATACGACACACATGCATGCATTTGCATTTCTCAATGAAAATATTTGCACTGAACCTATGGCCCCTTAAACAGAATGTTAGTAGTTGTAGCAATGTTTCTGACCACCCCAAAAGGGATTACTGTCATATGTTTATGTATGAATGTATATGAGATTACAATGGAAGACAAATTGGAGATGTAAATAAATTCTGCGCTTTTGATGAAGATACCTATAGTAGATTCAATTTCAATGCAGGCTTCGATATGAAGCTTTATAACCACAAGACGAATAAAAAAGGTGAAGAACTTTACAAGTAACACTCTTCTACTTTTTTCCTTTACATGGACAAGCGATGTAATAGATAAACATCAATCAAATACACATCCAATATTTAAGTATGAAAAAAAAAACGAAAAGTTCCAAATAACATGAAGTAATTGATCAAACAGATACTACTACATTTCGTAATGAATTCGTTTCTTCGGTTGACATAATCTGTACTTGAACAAAGATTGTATCACTGTATCGCATCCGTCCACTCGAATTAGATTGGTCAAATGAGACAAACATCATTTTAAGGCCTGTCCAAAAGTCACTGGACCGAAATGTCTGGTCACTCATCAAGAAGGGCGTGAAGGGTAATCGGTCGAAAAACTTGGATGCTATCCAAAACTAGGATCTATTTGTTAAACAGTAAGATGTATGTAACTTAATTATGTTAATACAGAGAATATAGATGACTGTTTTGGTTGCAAATAAAACTTTTTACGTTGACCATTCATAATCTTCAAGAAGAATCTTCAAGATGCTTTATTGTAACTTTTGTATGATTTGTGGAAGAGGCGAAAGTTTTATTTAGTCTGTTGGTTCAATTTGTTGAAAAATATACATACACTTGCTACTGTAACCCCTTTTGGGTTCAAAAACGTACCATCAACGTTATTTTAGCGTGCAGTTGTTCATACAGGGTCCAACTTAATATGCTGACACTTTTTTAAGGGGATGATCAGACCGTCGAGTTGAACAACTTTCGCTATGGCACCAACGTCTAAACCGCGAAAAAAAATCTGCTGTTCTATACAAAACTGCAAACCTACTCGAGCTAAATGTATGGGACCGCTGATTTTTTTCCGCGATTTCGATGTTGGTCCCATAGAGAAAGTTGTTTAGTTTGATGGTCTGATCATTCCCTTAAAAAAGTGTCAGCATATTAAGAAGGACCCTGTATACGCTAATATTCCATTGGGGTAGGCAGAAAAAAATTAACCATCACCAGTCCAGGCTAGATTTTGGTACTTTAAATATGAGTAGATAATTTGTGTGACAATGTCCAAGAAATGTATTTATGTACCTATTTATCTCACATGCTAGGATTCTGTCATTGTCACATCAGTTGGTTCCATCCACACGGAAGACATACCATGTAACGATGAGTTTTTTATCTTATGTACGTAATACCGACTGCTTTTAAATGGTAAAGGAAAACATCGTAAGGAAACCTGCATACGCTGAAGAAGAAAATCTGATGCTCAACTATGATCATCAACTAATATGATGATCAACTAATCCGCAATGGGCACGCGTGATGGACTGCAGCCCATACACCTTCCCTGAGGGAAGACCTGTGCTTTGTAGTGGGATGGATATGCTGATGATGAATGGAGTGACTTGACGTGGTGATAGGTAATAGCCTTTCACCTATAGTCTCCTGTAATGCCAATGTTCTAGCCACTTAGGTATATAAATTCGTCTATTCAAGCCGAGAACATGGCTAAGCTTAAAGTATTCTTGGTTCTAATTGCAATAGAAAATCTCGACTAGTATTTGTCTTAGCATAACTTACTAAGGTACCGTAGGCTCTTCCTACAAAGTGTGCCAAGAACGTTGACCTTTGCAGGGGTTCTCTCTAAAACAAGCTTTAAGGCAAAGATAAATAATGCTTCTGTTTACACAAGTGCCCCGTAGGTGGCATTTCGAGGTGCGAATGCAGCCTTATTGCATTCATATTTCCCGTCTTCTAACTCTCAACTTACACTCTATCATGGAAATGCACAAAGGTAAATTTAGAAGAGTAAAACATGAAAATTCAACGTTTAGTGGCTCTCTAAGTTTCTAGATGGGCGATAAAAGTACTGTAACAATCCAGAAAGTTACAGTGGAAACTCAACCGTGTAATGTTGCTACTCTAACGTAATGTCTCTATTTTTAACCGACAAGAGCGAAGCCGATGATTTCTGAAGAACTTAGTTACTACAAGTTGCGCCCGCGACTTTGTACGCGAGGACTACCGCAAAACATATAACAAAACTGTTTAATGAGAGTTACGAAGTTATTAATAAAGCTAAAGTTAATAGTTTTATCCGGTTCATATCGCGTTTTTATTGTTTTGGAGTTCCCTATTTTTTTTTCTGTTTCCTGAGGTAGGCTCCATAGTGAAAGTCGTTCAGTTTGATGGTCTAAGTTCACCGTTTCAGTATTTGCTAAACTGTCACTTACAACCTGTATATGCAATGGTGTATTGCTTTCTCACTCGCACTGACTCAGCATACATTTAAGCCTCTTTTTGTTGTGGGACACTGTGAATGTGGATGTTCTAAAGTAATGGCATATTTAGAAGATCTCTAACTACTCTATCGGTTAATATAGTCGTGAGCATATCCAAAAGCGATGCCAAAAGGAAGGTAGTGTTTCATTTCTAACGCTCAACGCGTAAGTGTTACGTCTTGACTAGGCATATTTTATTTCGGGGTAGGTAGTCAAAAACATTTCTACATTGATACACACACTAACAACACACACGACACATAATAACTCAAAATACATACACACACAGAACAACTTACTCGTAATACGTAACGCAACATGGTTCACGTTTAAGTTTTCAGGGTGGTATGAAATGGGAAAGTGGCAAAGTCAAAGTCAATATAATTTATTCAATATAGGAGCTTGCAGCACACTTATCAAACGTCAAATCTTTTTTAAAGCTACCACCGTGTCGGAAAGTGTTGTCGCTGTAGAGAAGATGCGACCAGAAACTCTACAATATAACACCACTTAATAACTATTACAATATAAATTCTTAAGCTAAAGTTATGTATACAATAATACATAGTCTATTTAATAAAATAATGATACCATACAGTAAAGCAAACAAACTATAAGCTAGTGACCTCAGACCCAAGCATTTTGATCATTTAAATAATCATCCAGTTTATAATATGCTTTTTTACAGAGGACTTTTTTGATTTGAGTTTTAAACATGTTTTCGGAAAGATACAAAATGGTCTCGGGGATTTTATTATAACAACGTATACAGTGACCCATGAAAGACGTGTTGACCCTACTAAGCCGAAAGTGTGGAGATATCAGTTTATTTTTGTTTCGAGTGTTGTAATTATGGACATTAGCATGGCGGTTAGCATTTCGTCCACAAAAACACTGAATTCTCACAACATCCTTCTTCAATGTACACCGGTCCCTAAGCATAGCCTTGTTATTTCATAGTTTTAAAAATAATAACAGCTGTATTATTTGCAAAGCGCATGTTCCTAGGCCCTGGCACGCCTTTGTTTTGTCCAAAGTACATGTTCCAATTGTTACTGCTGCTTGTCTAATGTAAATGTTGTTCTCGATTACCATTTAAGAGCTCGCAGTTACCACAACGATGTCGAAAGTCGAGCTTTGAACACCGTATTAAACGTTAATTGGACGCGAAACAAGACTAAACAGAGCTTGCTTAACATTGTCATACAAGAGCACTCGAAATCTCTCTATAAATAGAAAGTCTCAAAATAACAGTTCATCACATAATTTCTCGTAACATTTTCATGGAACTAACATCAATTATGGAAGTAATTTCATATTGAAGTATAGTACCACATTAAATAAAGCTACGCGCTGGAATTGGATGAAATTTTCCAATAATAATTAAAACTTTAGCTTTGAAATTCTAACTCGAAATAATTTTGTATTATTGGATTGGTATTCCGATTTTTGGTGCCTCTAATTCTGTGAATTTTAGCTACTAATTTTGCAGTGACCAGTGCAAAATTACAAGCTTACAAATTCTAGGTATTTAGTTGTAGTATTCAAATTAGATCTGATTTAATAAAAATTGAAAGCGTACTTCTAAAATAACTTTTAAGTCGTGTAAGTTTATTTAAATTTATTTTATACAGCATAGCATATGCTCGCGACTATATTCCCCGACGGGGTAGTCAGATATGTTCTGAAACCTCAGAACATCCACGTTTCACTAGTACCGTAACTCTGTGCAGTGTAACGGGGAGTGAGCTGGTCGCCACTCCATTACGCCATTTCTTTTATAGAACGTCTCTTGTGTAGGTAATTTTGCTATTTTATGTTTATTGATTACTTTATCAATAAACATTTAAGCTCATACATTTCTAATTTTGTTTCTTTAGCCTACATCCTTTTGCTGGAAAAAGGCCTTTCTTTAGCAAACTTTCCTATTATACGAAAGCTCAAGCCACTGGTAGCTGGTAATCTGGCATTCTGGACATCCCGCCAGCAATTCCTGAATCGGCCATCGACGACCGTTTTTGGGGATCCAGATCATGATGGTTTTTTGCTCATCTTTTGAGGTGTATCCAATAGACATGACAGGCCCGCTGCCATATATTTGAATATATCATTTAAATTCTTTTGTAAAACGACGTTTTCTTTCCATTCCAGTGCATCTTCGGAGCGCACTGCGTACACCTGGCTGCCTGATACCAGGATTGAGTTCTGCTCACCATATAGTCGCCGCAAGAGCTCCAACTCGACCGTCTACGAGAGCGACTGATGGTACGACGGCTTCGACCAACTCGAAGAAGCTTTGCTTTGATCGAACTTCAGGTGTGGACTATAGTGAAAGTTATTCAGTGCGAAACTCATACATCGATTTTGCTAGTGTATTTTAAGTTTGTGTACTTTTACTCATTGTACATAATCATTAATTGATAGGTTTGTGCTATTTTTATTGTAAAAAACAAATGTTTTCAGTTACATATTTCTATGGTAAGTACCTAGGTTATTGCGATCTCCACTGTCAATCATATTCTTATCGTGTCGCTTTTCATGGATACAGAGAGTTAAATTATTTCTCTTCTATTTGCATTTATATCAAACTTACCAGAAAATAAAACTCCTCGCCATGTTGCGGATAATCATTGGAACTAATTTGTGTACTTGAAATATTGTCATTATAGGTTATAATTGATTGTAGCGCCTCCAAAGCAGGTTTTTTATCTTTCTGGTCAGGGTTTTCAAAGACTGGTTGGATATTGTGAAAATGAAGATGGAATGGAAGAGCTTGGGAAGATTTTTGAGCAAAATTGGCAAGGGCGACGATTATAGCATTAAAAATAAATTAAGATCTAAGATCAAGCTATTGAATCGCTTCTAAAATAAGGAATATACCGTATTTTGATAATTATCTATAGCCAATGATATTTTACACAAGAGAATGTTACTTTCATAGAAAATGGCGCGTAATATTGTACTGCGCCACAGACGTCTCGCTCGTAGCATTGCTTGACGCGGACTATTGAAAGACGTCCCAATTTCACTTTGCGAGCGCTAGTAAAATTTTTTGGTAAAATTTCATTGAGTACAACCTATTCCTTATAATCAATATCAAAAACACCGCAGCGATAGATCCAAATCTTCAAACTTCGTCCAGCCGGACGCGGAATCTTTGCGAAGTACCCAACATTTTTGCTCATAAATTCGCTAATATTCTCGCGTTTACTTCGAACCGTGGTAGAGCGTTAAACTTCCTCTTGGTTGCCGAAAATGAATATTTATGACAGGCAACGAGTAATGCGCCATTTATGGACAAAGTTAGAATGTATTCTGTCGACTTATCGAACGAGACCGAATCACAAAAGTCTGCAATATCAACAATTTTTTCATTTGTGATAATTTTATTTCTGTATGGTTTCTTGGAAGGAAGAGACCCATACCCAACTTTGGGGTTTGCTGGGCTGATGATGATGGTTTCACACTTCACCAATACAGTCTATACAGTGTGTACACTTAAAGCGTCGAATAATTTAGGTGGAGCTTCAGACCATCAAACTGAACTACTTTTACTATGGGAGCAATTTTGTTATCACGAAAAAAATGATAAAATAAGATAAGATAAATATTCTCTATTTGTACACAAAACTGTTTGTTCCATAGAAAATGTCAATGGCTACTCGAGCCAAATGTATGGAACATGATTTTTTTTTCCCGCTTATTTAATGTTGGTCACATTGAAAATTTTTCACTTAGGTGATTAGACCAAATAACTACGGACCAGCCTTACGGTAGCATTTCCCCTCTGCCACGTTACAAGATCAATTAATCATGTGCATACAATTCTACACCTTATCACTAAACGAGATAGCATATAATTGCGGAACAATATTTCAAACTAGTCTCGTTTGGGGTTCACACGAGCCTATTTTTAACAATCTAAATTCTAATCTTAAGTCATGGAATAAAATTCAAAGTTGCGGATTACATGCTACTTCGCCTCCCGCAATAAGTGTCAGAAAAGTTTGTTAGTTGAACTACACGCGTAACTTGTCCATAGTTATGTTGTCTAAGGTTTGAAACACCCCCTTAGTTAAGTAACGTATTTAAGTTTACACCCTGTATAGACTGTTTGTCGCAGTGTCTATAATCATTTTATAGTGTTTTATATGTATCGTATCTATACTCTTTTACAGAGTCACAATGAACTTCTTCAAGGGTTTTTTTGATTATCAGCTATCTCCTTTATTTGATTTGTTTTTTTACCTCTATTTACTACAGTCATATAATTGTACGTAGTATGTATTTACAGATACATTTAATAAGAATCACCCAAAAGAATTTGTACATTTTAATCATAAGAAATTTATAGTTACCTATGTAATTTGAAAAGCTTTGTACAAAGTCAACATCTGTATAACAATATGTGGTAAAAACTATATTCCTATAACTACCAAATACGAATTATTTGTTAAACTATAGTTTGTAAAATGTAAAAGTTTTGTGTAAGATATGACACCACTATTATATTATTCTTAGATAGGTAGATAGAAAATATTGATGCAGTGGTGAAATATTGGGAGAATAAATTTGATACACTGAGAAAAAAATGCTACGTATACGTAGCCCGTCGCAGCTCACGTACCACGTAGCTTACGACGCGATATTGATTACGAGTGTTGCATCAGTATTGAAGTTGTCTCGTACTTCATAATGAATACTGATTACGAGTGTTGTATCTGTATTTAAGTTGTCTCGTACTTCATAATGAAGCTTCATTGTGAAGTACGAGACAACATAAATTCTGATGCAACACTTGTAATCAGTATCGCGTCGTAAGCTACGTGGTACGTAAGCTGCGACGGGCTACGTATAAGCTGCGAGGGGCTACGTATACGTATAATTTTTTTCTAGTTGGAATTATGAGGGATATCGTTTGGAGAATTCAAAGCGAGCATATGAATGGGAGATGTACAAGACTAGGTAGAATAGTAATCAAACGAATCGAATCGTACCTACCTACTGTACAGTACTGTGATTGGTGGTAAACATTATCTAAGGCTGACTCGAAAGAAATCTATTTTTTTTTATTTATAATTAATTGACTTTTTGCTTGTGCGTTAGCACCGCATTTCCGCCAATGTCAAGTAGTTTGTGGGAGTATCTATCCCAATCTCAGGGACTGTTTTTGATAAAGAACAAGAAGTGATTAAGGAATGCGGATCCTCGTGGCAGGCAAAGACGCGACGCGCGGACAACACGCGAGACAATTTCTCGGGTCAGAACCTGCAACGTGACTCCGAAAGAAATCTTAGAAAAGAAAGATAATAAAATATGATGACAGCAGTGACAATCAAAAAGCCATGGTAACAGAGGTCTGTCTATGGCCTGTCTATAAAGAAATCTCCTCGGTCGAGAGCCTTGACATCCTTGAATGAAAGATTATAAGAGTATAAGTTTACGAAGGTCACGTATGCTAGAGTGAGATAGACAGACTTAGATAGATTTTACTCTAACTTTACTTTTGAAATAGGCCCTAAAACAATAATAGTCGTTACAGAATTTATAATTTTGTAACACAATTACTAACTTCTAGTAAAATAATGAATAGTGCGACATTTTATCAATTCTTACTAATTAGAATTTGATATGCCTAAATCTGGCCCTTTGCTGATTTTTGACCTTCCTGTGCTCGATTTAGAATACTCACAAACGAATAGGTACCTATTCCAATTAAGACCGTAACAACTAAAAATGTACTCTATTGTAAATTGAAAAAGAAACAAAGTTCTTCCGATAATTTAGACACTGTTTATAGTAGTTAGGAAATTTGCTGTGATTTTTATTTTATTTAATCTGCATTTTGAAGTTTTTGTCTCGCTGTGTTATACGCATTATAAACTTGATACATTTTAAATTAGATATGAATATGAATATTACTATTAAGAATTATTTTTTTAATATACAACGTCCCAGGTTTCAAAACACACGATCCAAAACAATGTAATACTATAAGTTGTATATAGAAATTAATACTTAAATATAAAAGTGTAAATGTTTTCAATAAGTATTTTAAGTGTTATTCATTTAATTCTGTTTAAAATTGACTTAGTTGGAGTAGAATTACGAATGAAAATTGAAAATGTTGAGACTGGAAAATTGAAGGGATGCTTATGATGGATGTCTATGAGTTCAAATTCATAAGTAAATTAATTTTGTCACTTTCATAAGTATATTTTCTTCCTTATCTATTAATTCGTAATACCTAAACTAGTCCTTACTAATCTGTCTCTAAAATAATATAATTGTATACTGTTATACTTAAATAAGTAATAAATATTGAAGTATTTACTAATTTTGAAGTATATTTTTTTTAACTGTGTAAATATAAAGAGCATTATCACAAGATAAACAAACTTTTAACATAAAATATCACTTAAAATTTTCACCAGGTTTCAGTAAAGAGAAAGAGCCCTTTCCCACGCTTTCAGCGTCGTGTTAGCAACGCAGCGCTTTGTCTTTCGAATAAGTAAATGTACGAAAGACAAAGATCCGCGTTACCAACACAGCGTTTAGTATGAAAAGACAACGCGTCGCGTTGCCCACGCAGCGTTTATTTTGAAAACACAAAGCTCCGCGTTGCCCACGCAATGTTTATTGTAAAAAGCAATTGGGCTGTGTTACCTACGCAGCGTCTACAAAGCGCCGCATTGCCAACGCAGCATTTATGATGAAAAGACAAAGCGCCCCGTTGACAACGCAGCATTTATTATGAAAAGACAAAGCGCCGCGTTGCCTAAGCTACGTTTATTATGAAAAGACAAAGCTCTGCGTTGCCATCGCGCTGCGTTGCCAACGCGCTGCGTGGTAAAAGGCTCTAACTGTAATCATAAACACATAATACGAAAATGTATAGTAATTTATTGCAATAACACAATTTATAACAATGAATAATGAACCTAAATATAATTTACTACTTATCCTACTACATTAGCGTGTTAATTTGTATTAAATAATTTTGTAATGAAATGCTATTATTCATCGAATATTTTGTATCATTTATTTAAAGATTCAAACTGTTAGTCGGACCCTTCTCGTCAAAAACATTTTCATAAAACTACGACGTATTTACGTACCTATTTTATTATAATTAGTACTACCTTTATGAACCATAATTTATTTAACTAAAATACTGCCGAAGAGTCTACCTCTTAGATAAACTATTTACTAATAAAGTAACAAAAACACACATAAAAGAAGAGCTAACTCTTCACTGTGATGTTTTCGAGTCCACAAAGGGCCTATCTAACGATTTAAATCTTTGCATTAACCCTTAATTTCAATAAAAATTCAAATCTGTACATAATAATAAAATTTTAAAGGACATCATCCAATTTGATCCAATAATGTGAAAAATTTCAGAATCTTATCGATATCCAAATTTTTGTCTGTTTGTTTGCGCACGCATCACTTGAAAACTACTGAACCAATTTGAATATCGAGCATTGGGCTTAGTTTGGATTAAGCTTTGTTACATCGGAATCGGTTCATTCAATCAAAAGTTATGAGTATTTAAAGTCATAATTACCATTCAAACTAACGATGTTAATTTGAGCACGTAAAAATACTGTATAAAACTTCAGTATGAGTTCCATATAATTCCCAAACTAAATCAGGTGTGACACGACCAACCACGTCGCAAGATTAACAATAATTAGCGTGACTTCCTTTGCAAGCTTGTTTCTTTCGAAACGCTAGTCTCGTTAATCTTCCACAAGTTTAACAAGGATTGTGGATAAGGTTTTCTTTTTAAATTGAGAAATTGGAGAATGAATGTAGTTACTGGCTGAATTGGTAACAAAGAGATTTTATGATGAATTTAAATTTAGAAACTGATTGGAACATTCTAGGATTGTAGATAAGGTTTTCTTTTCAAATGGAGAATGAATGAAGTTACTGGCTGAACTAGTAGCAAAGAGATTTTATGATGAATTTAAATTTAGAACCTGTATGGAACATTTTAGATTTAAAAGAGACTGGGCTACGTCGTATGGCCTATGTACCAATAGAGATGGGAGGTATATTTGTTGGGAGACCTTACCTCATTACTCATAGAAAGGCGCATCAATATTGGCTCCGAGGAATTTAGAAAATCATGTTTCATTTACAATTACGTTCCAACTTTGAAATATTTCAAGCAACAATATTCTTCTGCAAAGTCAGCTGCTATCAACTTTTATCGAGAATCAAGACGAGATCAAGACACAGTGTTGCCAGTGCTTATAATTGGAACACAGATAAGTTTTTGTGACGTACCGCCATACAAAGCGTAAGTTCGGAACGAATCGTTCTACGTGTTTCGTATTACAGAAGCTTTGATTCGGTGACGATTTCATGCAACAATGAGGATTTACTACAAAGTTTTCTGAAATTTTCAGAACATTCCATACATAAATTTTTACTGAAGTATGTACATTATTGTTCAGTCGGAAAAAAAAATACAGCCATATACAGGTCCTTCTTAATATGCTGACGGTTTTTAGGAGGATGATCACACCATTAAACTGAATAACTTTCTCTACGGTACCAATATCCAAAACCGTGAAGAAAAAATCTGCTGTTGCATACAAAATCAAATCAGACTTTTTGTTTGTTATTACCACCTTAGTCCCTTAGGAAAAGTTGTTCAGTTTGATGGTCTGATGATCCCTTTAAAAACGATCACCATATTAAGAAAGACCCTATATAGCATAGTAGATAAGTACAAATGGCGAGCTTTTCTTTGAAAAGATTTCTTCCAGCAGACCAGTAACAAAAAGAAAGTGCATCTGGCATCTTGAAATATATTAACAAAATAAATAAAAACTAGCTTCTATTAATACCAGCTAAAATCTCTTTTAACATCAATAACGAAAGCAAACTTACAAAAAAGGGTTCACCTTCAAAACATTTGCAAAAAAACATAAACTTCTAACAGCACCCTCTCACTATTCCATTTCCACTGAAACCTTTTCAATATGCGATCAAAACAGTTAAAAAGAAAATTCCTTTTGGACTGGCAGCTTGCCGCATAAAGCTCTCCATTCGTAAGCGTCATGGTCACGAAGCGTATTGAAAAGTTCCACCTGAGTTTATTTGAGTTATTCGATTAAGAACGTCGGAAGTCCGACTAAGGCGGCATTAATGCCGGCTTCTGTTGGGGCACCAGTGTCACAGGATACGAAATAGTGTATGTAGTAGGTATTACACAATTATAGATACATACATACATAACATACACACACTCACGGCCAAAATCCCAACATTATCAACGTTATAGGTAAATACTTGGTTGGTTCAGCTGTGGAATGACATATGGTAGGAACAAATTATACAGGGTGTACGTGATAGCCTAGCAAATACAGAAACGGTGAACTCAGACTATCAAACTGAACAACTTTCACTATGGAGCCTACCTCAGGAAACGCGAAAAAAATTCAGCTGTCACATACATTTGAGTCGGGTGGGTGGGCTCCATATTGAAAGTTATTCAGTTTGATGGTCTGAGTTTACCGTTTCAGTGTATGCTAGGCTGTAACTTACACCCTGTGTAAGTAGGTTTAGGTATAGGCAGGTTTTATTGGTTTATGATATAATCTATCCTATGTTATTCTATTACGAGTGGCCAGAAAATTTTTTACAAGTAGGACCTATTTTGTATGCAGTCGTTCGAACGTGGACAATGAAATAGGTAAGTACCATATCGACGGCGAACTTTCGTCTGTATTTTGACGTTTTTAAGATTATTGCTTATTTAGGTGTAAAATACAATGTTGCATTGCATTTTACTTGAGAAAAATTTACATTTTTTTGTTGAGCGGCCAGTAATAAAACTTACATAGGTTTTTAGAGGACCTTTCAAAATACATAAAAAAACATCACATTTATTACAAATGACTTCTAATGTTGTATGGAAGGAATCGCTTTTTAGCACTAAAATGTCCTTTATTGTATTGCTTTACGGTATATTTTGCTGAGGTAATATGTTTCGATTGATTGATTGAAAATGAGTTGATTCTTAAAGGTTTTAGTAACTTTTTCATGAACCTTTCAAATATCTCAGCTCCGATGCGAGCTAGACCAGTGGTAATAACAGAATAGGTTTGTTTTATATGGTACTATAATTATACAATACTTTCATTGATGACCGCGACTGTTAAACAAATGACAATACCTTTACTCATACCCATTTACTGCAATAATAAATGAAAAAAAGTCAAAAGACAATTTAGGAACCGTTTTCCTATTTTTGTAATTCTTGTCTAATAGTATTGTAGCCCCGGGAATATTTAATTTCCAAAAAGATTACCGATTGCCGTTTACATATTGTTGTAAGGTATGAAATTACTAATATAAAAACCTAAGTCTTACAGTCCGCAACCAGCCGTAAGAAAAAAAAATTGTCAGTAATTTTTTCATTTCGAGGGAACCGTTTTTTTCTATACTGTCATGTTCTTCACCTTAGTTCAATACCCATACGTAATAGTAAGACTGTCTAAAGTTGCCATACAAAGCTATAAGACCGATTTAAATTGACTTTTTCATCTGGTCTTATAGCTTCGCATCTAATCTTTTTGGTAATTAAAAAGTCCCGGGGCTACAGTGCTATAAGTTCATGTCACTTCGCCGTCGTCATTATTATACATAGAATCTCCACAACAATTACTAACAGCGCCTAAACATTTTAGGTAGTTACTGTTTTAGTTTAGTAGACAAGATTAGGATAAACTTGTCCAATGTGACAGGTCGGTATTGAGCCCTTCACCACTTTTAATGGACACAATTCACGCCCCGAAATTAAGAGAAGTTTATACCGAGAAAGCTAATGCGCGCTGCATACAAACGAAGTCTGGTGATATTTTTAGTACTAACCAATTAAAGTCAATAATTTTTTTCAGAAACAATCTAGAACCTAATCTCTATGCTTGTATGAAGACAGATTTTCGTTGAAATATACAGTTTTAATGCTAGGATTAATTTAAGATTTGTATGGAAATCTTTGAACCACTGTAACATTAAAACTATACATTTAACGAAAATCTGATTTCATACAAGCATAGAAATTAGTTTCTAGAGTGAAAAATTTCATTGACTTCATATGGTTAGTATTGAAAATATCACCAGACTTCGTTTGTATGGAACGCGCTCTGAATTATATTTAAAGGTATGTTCCCACACGATGTTTCAGGATTGCACCAATCAAATTCATTATTCTTGGATTCAAATCAAACATCAGATGAAGGTTAATGCCATTATACTAACCTAAAAGTTTAATGCTCAATCTACACTTGCCGATAACTTCCATCATGTTTGAAATTCAACTTCACGTGATGAAGTTAAGTTCAAGAAAACTAATTAAATCTTCATATTATGTGCTTGCTAACATCCGCTCGTCGATGTTAACCGTGAACGGAAGTTTGAACAGACCTGTTACCTCTCAGTTACCTCATTAATACACTATTTGGTTGTATAAACCACCTATTAGGGTTGGGTATTATTATCTATACAATGTGTTGATGAATTAACGCAAAACTAGAAAGTAGTTTGTTTAGAATCGAGAGCTGAATCGAATTATCATGGTTTCAACATAGGTAATTTTTTTCAAAATATTATTTGTTTGTAAAATTTAAAATTTACTGAATTCGATCTCAACCCACCGTACAGGTACACTCACCCTACTTACTACCAAAACAAGATTCTTAAAATGTATCCATGAGCACGTTAGCGCTTTCATTCATTGCTGAAATGATAACAAATCATTTTTGCCTGAAAACTTAAAATTCGACCAACTTTAAATTTTAACCATCACCATAATGAAATGTTTCAATCGAATTATTTTATTACAAATCATTTGGGGTGTATGAGGTTTTGCGCTTATTCATTAACACGTTCTATAAGATCCTTCTTTATATGCTGACACTTTTTAAGGGAATGATCAGACCGTCAAACTGAACAACTTTTTCTATCGCACCAATATCGAAAACAGCTGTTCCATTCAATACTGCAAACTTACTCGCGCCAAATATAGGACAACTGATATTTTTTTTCGCTGCTACAGAAAAAGTTGTTCAGTTTGATGGTCTGGTCATCCCCTTCAAAAACTGTCAGCATATTAAGAAGGACTCTGTATTTTACACAGGGGGATTAGCGAAAGTCAAAGTCAAGGAGCAGTGTGATTCTAGGCTAGAAATATTTATAAAGTTTTTTTAAAACAAAGTCTACCCGACAATCGGGCCTACAAATCGGTCGTGTGCGGAGACTCTTAGTGTGACTAAAGATTTATGTTGGTGATGATGATGGATTTCTAGTCAATTTTGACTACGGTGACAGAAAACATTTTACAAGCTTTTATTTATAATATAATGTGATTTCAATGTTGGTCCCATAGAGAAAGTTGTTCAGTATGATGGTCTGATCATCCCCTTAAAAAAGTGTCAGCATAGTAAGAAGGACCCTATAGGTCCTTACTCTATGGCTCCAACTTTCTCTATGGCGCCAACAACGAAATCGCGATAATAAAATCGGCTGTTCTACAAAAAACTGCAAACCTACTCGAGCGAAATGTATGGGATGGTAATGTGATTTCAATGTTGGCGCCATAGAGAAAGTTGTTCAGTTTGACGGTCTGATCATCCCCTTAAAAAAAGTGTCAGCATATTAATATATAGATAAACAAGAATACAAAAATTATGTAAATCTCGCGACAAGCTTATCATAGCGTTTACCCGCGTAAATATCGTCAATGTACATGTACAGACACACTTTTATTAGAGTTTTATAATAGTTTAGATAAATTGGGTAATGTAATAAATTGATGGATTTGATTTAATTTAAAGTTTATTTTTCTTCTTGTTAGAGAATTAAAGAAAAACATATATTTTTTAAAGTTTTTTTACTATTAAGTTATTCCATGTACACACGGCGACACATCAAGCTATACAAAACCAACATTGGTTGGCCGCGCGACGTTATGCGTTAGTCGACGTGCGCGCGGCCAGCTTATTTTGGTTTTGTATTGCTTGATGTGTCGCCGTGTGTACATCAGAAGCGAGGATGACAGAAGTTGATGAATTGCGGGTTTAGAAAGCCGTGTGTCAATTTAGAAATTCCACCCAATTTCTACTCGTGAGCGTTGTAATTGCAAGCGACTAAAGGCCGTATCACACAAGCGATTTTTGAGCGTAGGCTTTATCACCGCGACATCATCGCCGCGATATTACGGCGATATTTCTGAGATTAATTTTCATTATCGCGGCGGAATAGTGGCAATAAAGCTCAGCATATTTGCTTAAAAATAGCGGCGATCTATTGTGATGTCATGGCGGTGTGACATCGCCAACGCTCAAAAATCGCTTGGGCGATAAGTCTATAGTCTAAGGTTCTTAAACATGTAACACTTGTTCGAAGTTTCCGCACTCTGGTTAACTCTGATACCTATTCGAGCCCGACTGTACCAATTTGAAATTTACAATCCACTTTTAAGAACATAACAATCCTATACAAATAGTGACTCATCAAGGTCTTGTTAACAAACAAAACTAGAGTCATATTACTGAAAATGGAATAACCACTTCATTAACATACTATCGCGAGTCAGAGTAGTGTTGCAACTCGATAGTCGACTATCGATAGTAATGTAATATTAATATTTAAAAAAAAAATTAATATCTTGGACATTGTCACACAAATTATCTAGTCACATTTAAAGTACCAGAATCTAGCCTGGACTTGTATTATGATGACTAGACAACGATATAGAATACACATATAGATACAAACATCCATGACTCGGGTACAAATATTCATATTCATCATACAAATATTTGTCCCTTACGGGATTCGAACCCGCAACCCTCGGCACAGCAGGCAGGTTCACTACCGACTGTGCTATCGAGCCGTCATATCAATCTATCCATACCATACCAATATTATAAATACGAAAGTCTGTCTGGTTGTCTGTTATGTATTCACGACTAAATCGCCGAACCAATTTTAATTAAATTTGGTATACAGATAGCTAGAACAGTGATAAAGGCATTTAAAATCTACGCAGACGAAGTCGCGGGGTTAGTAGTACATATAATTAAGAATATACCTATGCATATAAAAACTAAACAAATGTTAGTCCTTTTGCATAGTCTTGATCGCTAGTGGCATAGTTTTCGACTCATGTTCCTTAGGGAAAGTTTTTTAGTTTCATTATCTGAATACACCCTTAACATTTGTATAAAATTGTGGAGTATATCCTATAATCACTATCGATATCGATATCTTTGCTGTTTATAGTTGGACAACACTAAGTCAAAGTGTTTAACAGTAGCATGTTACCAGTAGATATTTGATCGATCGGACCTACCCGAGTTACGAACGTTAGAAACCAATTCTCACGCCCAAGTCAATAACATTTTGTAAACAAATTCCTTCTACGTGGATCTTCATTTCCTAATCTATGAACTGTAAAGGAAAATCTACCTTTATTCTTTTACGTTCGGTTCACAATGGTAATGGCAAATGAGTTAAAAATGTCTGGCTACCACATTGTATTGACTTTGCCTTTGTAAACAGTAATAGGAAATTCAAAAGTGGGAACGAGTTAAGATGAAACAGTGAATATGTTAATTATGTGTGTAGAACGCTATTGAAGTCTGAGGGAGGACTTTTAAATTACAATTATTAGTCTACATTCTGACTTCTAAGTTGGCGGTACCACGCCGGACTATCGTAAGAGAGTTCTTTGGTTCGAATTCCGGTGACAGATATTGATAGGATTATATATTGTTACCTTGAAACTTATGAGCGATTATTATATCAGCCGTCGCTGTCCCATTGTTGGACAAAGGCCTCAATTCAATTCAATTCAATTATACTTTATTGCACAACAAAACAGAACATACATTTGAATACAGATAAACAATTAAAAGTAGGTACAAATAAGGCTGTCTTATCGCTAAAAAGCGTTTTCTTCCAGACAACCTTAGGGTAGAGGAATTAACAAACGAAAAAATAGGTAGGCGGTGTAGCTCAAAGTAAAGAAATGGCAATGAGTGTATAAATATACTTACAAATAAAATAAAATAATCTATAATGAATACATACATACATATCTTTTTAACTATAAATACATACATAAGTGACTACTACATACAACACGGAAGCAACTGTAAGAGGAGAAAATGAAATAAAAGTGAAGTTAAAAAGAAATCAGAGGTCAAGGAAATGATCTTTGACTTTCGACTTAAAACACTCAAGGAGCACGTGTGATCAACTCTGGCAGCGAGTTCCAGAGCCGAACAGCTTGCACGGAGAAGGATTTGGTGTAGAAGTTAGTGGAGTGGAGAGGCCTCCTTCGTTCTCTCTATACGTCCCGATTAATTACTTCGATAGGCCAGTTCTTTAAGAAGCTATCGATTTCGTTCCACCACCGTCTTCTAGATCTGCTTCGATCAGTCAAGGATGCTGCACTCCATAGCGCTCTGACAAATCTTGAGGCTTGACTTCTGATGAACGCGGTAAAAGATCCAGATTTCATGTCTCATGATTATGCAGAGGAATACATTTTGTATAAAATTCGATTCGTGTATCTCCGTCAATAAAAGAACACCGATATTTAATGATTTTGCATTCTGGGCCTAAGTTTTAACATTGCATTTTTAACGACCATCTGCATTTAAAATCGTAATCTTATTACTGGTTTCTGTATTCTCATTACAATATTGAGTCATCAAATATATTCAAATATCCTTTAAAACTCGATTCAAAAATAATACAAGCCATAATAGCACATGAATAACGTAACATGACTAAATTAATGCTCCTTACCGACTTTGATTCCGCAAATCCTCAATATACACTCGGATTATAGCTTTGGAGACGTTAATCCACTTTTTTATACATGAAGTGTATACACCCACGCTACCATTCCTCGGAAATTTTACGAGATTTTAAGTATCTTTGGATAAGATATCTTGAACGAGGGTATATGAGATAAGTATAGCAGTAAACAACTTATAAATGTATTTGTAATGCTGTTTACACCGTTATCATTTCATATTTTCCTAAGATTTCAAATGAATGGATTCCATTAAAATAATTTTGTTCAGACGTCTCTTACAAAACATTTTCTTTTAATTTATTTCTATTTCAATGTCTATCTTATTCTTAACAAAATATGTTTTGACTATGTAAGCAGACGTAGTCAAGACTTTTTCAAAATTCTTTTGTCTAAATATCCGTTTATTCAATATTAAGATAACAATCTTCCTACGCAAAACTTTGATCAAATAAGAACAAAAGATTTCAATTTGCTAGCATTATGTTTCAATTAAGGTCTATGTTTTCAATTAACAATAATTAATGTGGTTTAAGCTGTTTCTTTGTTATCATAACACATCATTTGGTCAGCGACTACGACAAACTGTACATTAATTAGTATCCCGGCTATTTGGTCGTGTAGTCCACCATTTATATGACTATTGAGTTTTATAAAAGTAATATTATAGTACTTTTTGTCATGTACTGATGCCTTAAATGCGTCTAATGTTTGATTATTTGACGGAATTGATTTTGGGTATGGTAATGTATCCCGTAGAAGCACTTAGTTTAAACATAGTTTTTATTTTTTTTCAAAATTTTTCATATTTTGTGCGTTGTGTTCTCTGTCCCTTAAACCGTTTTTAAAACGTGTTATCATATTATGTCATTGGTGCTGTAAAATTTTTATTTTGTTGTATTAGAAATTAAGTAATGGATAACCAATAAAGAGAAATTAAATTTAATAATGGTACTGCTATTAATATGCATATTTACTGCACATTTTAAAGCCTACGGTGCAATCAGAGTTGATTTTATTTTTTGTCGGCGTGTATTCGGACGAGGGCTCATTATATTCCAGTTGGTCGCTAAGAAAGCTAACATCATATTCATGAATTATTGTATGTGCAGTGCGACACGTAGTAAGTCCGTCATCAACCGACAAAGTTTGCGCACTTTTAGTGAAATGATGATTGAATCGAATGAACTTTATATAGAAAAGTAGTCAGGTACGTCTTTACCCTCCTATGTCTGATGGAACGGGAGACCGATACGATCAGAGGTGCGGTCAGATGGGCCACAGATTGGACATACTACCATAAAAACTTCACCACTATTGGTGAAGATGTGTGAGATGCCTGAAGGAATTAGTGGCCTCTTACGACACCCGGCTTGGTTGGTGCTATGAGAAGCTGGCACCACATTGCAAAATACATTCGGCATTCTAGTCTTCCTCTCGTGTGGGCAGCAAGCCCTAGTGTCAGAGTTTTTTCAGACCGCCTTACGGCCTCGACCTTCGACGTGGTTTTTATGTAACGACTACTACCACCAGAGATAGTAGCCGGGACCAACGGCTTAACGTGCCATCCGAAGCACGAAATTATCTTTCTTTTCAGACTATCAGATGATTAAGCCTGCAACGTCCTAACCAACTGGGGAAATACGCACAATGTGACATAATGGAGATCGAACCCACGACCTCCGTGCTAAGAACCCAATGCTCTTAACCATTAGACCACGGAGGCAGTCCAGGCCTTCTAGTGAAATACTGATATTCTAATATCGGCTTATTCAGTATTTCTCTGAAGATTTCAATAAGAAGAAGTATTTCTCCGATTATCCTCTTGGGGATCTAATCAATATAATTTCATACAGTAGCATTTCCAAAACCGATGTACCTAAGTTGCGCCTTTTTATTTAGACCAAACGCTAGAAGTCCCTTCCGAAGCAGAGAGGTGTTCGAGATCCTATCTTTAAATGCTTTTGCACCCGTCCCGGTCGCCGGTGCCGGGTAGCCGGCAGAGAAGTATTATAAACCAGGTAAATTACTCGGTACAATGTAAAAGCTTTCATACACTTCGCAGCCGGCTTCCCGGTGACCTGGACATGTGAAAAGGCACTAACTCCTCTAACAATACAGCAGAAAATTCCTACCTAGCACAATCTGTATGCAAGTCTCTAAAAGGAACATTTAAAGAAGGTCCACTTAGTAAAGTAACAAGTGATACTAACAACCCTGCACATGTCACATTCGCATTGCCACCTCCTGATGCTGATAGTCGTTAAATGCGCGCCATTGCCGGCGCCGGCGCATTCAAGGGCGACATAATCAAAAGATAAATCACACTGTAGAAGGATATGGTTGGTAAGCAGTGGTTGTCGGGGAGTTAAATGTTTTTGTAAATACTGTACTGAATGTTTATGTTACATTAATTTCTTTTTAAATCTTTATGAAATGGCTTTGCCTATAGCCATGTTATTCACAAAACAAAATTCATGCAAAAATACGACACTGTGAATGAACTATGTATCTATCTATCTTTTCTATGGGACCAACATCAGCACAACAACAGCTGTCCCATTCATTTGGCTCGAGTAGGTTCGCAGTTTTGTATGGAACATCCGATTTTTTTTCACGATTTCGATGTTGATGCCATAGAGAAAGTTGTTCAGTTTGACGGTCTGATGATGGTTATTGAAAATAAGAACTGCTTAGAAATATGTGATCACCTTGTTTGCTATGATATATCTGATGGCGACTGAACAAACCAAAAGACCAAGTCTGTCTCTAATAAACGCCGGTACTTAACGCCCACCACGTATTGTATGTAAAATTGTGTACACATAGTAATACTCGTAACTCGATCGTTCTTACATGGCTTGGGACGAACCACTTTTGGTTAGGATATTCACTTAATACGTATATTAAATGCAATCAAGTATATCTTCACTCATGCGAACAAGTTTGACTTTCAAGTCATCAGAAACACATTGTCCAACTCTTGTAATCGAAATTACACACGGAGACACATCAAGCTACGCAAAACCAATATTAAATGGCCGCGCGTAGGATGAATAACGTATCACGCGCGGCCAGCTTATGCTAGAGAGATATTGCTCATGAGATATATTTAAGAGGATATAATTCGGAGCGCGCTCCATACAAACGTACTATGGTGATATTTTCAATACTAACCAATTAAACTCACTGATTTTTTTTAGAATCAATCTAAAAACAAATTTCTATGCTTGTACAGAGTCCGATTTCCGTTAAAATGTATAGTTTTAAAGTTAAAGTGCCTCAAAGATTTCCATACAAATCTTAAATTAATCCTAGCATTGAAACTGTATATTTTAACGAAAATCAGACTCCATACAAGCATAGATATTTGTTTCAAGATTGTTTCAGCAAAATTTCATTGACTTAAATTGGTTAGTATTGAAAATATTACCATAGTACGTTTGTATGGAGCGCGCTCCGAATTATATCTCCTTAAGAGGTATTCAAAATATCGTCATAATTGTCATCTGATAATCAGACTGATGATACTCGTATTTGTTATTAATTGTGACTGAATTATACAGGGTGGTAACATAATTGCGTTAAATACTGATAGGGGTGCTTCATTAAACCCTGGGTGGACCATCAAACTGAACAACTATGGCGCCAAAAATAAATCGCGAAAAAAAAATCAGCTGTTCTACTCGTATACAGTTTGGGCAAGTAGCCATTGACGTTTTCAATGACTCAACAACAAATTTGTTTAAAGTTTTCTTTATAGGCTCCTTAGGAAAAATTTTGCAGTTTGATTTCCTGAAGCCCTGTTAAATATGTAAATAATGGGATAAGGGCAGGAAGAAGAAGTATACATTTAATTTTACACTCTGTATACATACATAATACTTATCAATCGAGTACAAGTTTTTAATATTATATTCAGGCTTACAATTCACTGTTGACTTAAAACATATTTAAGTGCTCTGTAGACGCTTCTTAGAGTTACCTACCCTATATTTTAAACAGTAAAATCCGAGTAGTTTATTCTACTCTAAAACACAACTACATTAAAAATCAATAGCCAATACATTTCATCCGCCAACAAAACACGTAATACGAACGCTGTTTGAATCTATAACACTTGCAGTATCAAAGTTTAGAGAAATATTGTAGCACTTTCCAGTAAAGGAAAAGTATGAAATAGTGGCCTTCTTCAATGGGTATCGTGGAAACACTTTGGTGCTCGAATAAATACATGCTTCATCTCAAGCATTGTTGGTTTCCTGATACAGGTAATGCGGAAGTTTTAAACTACCTTTCTCGAAGACTTTGAAACAAGAATGTAAAAGGTCTTTCTTTCACGTTTATGAACTGAATGCTTTCAAAGTAAAAATGGTTCAAGATGTTCTATACGTTAAGTTCAAAGGTCTTTTATAAAACCATATCCTCTCGATCTGTATGTTCGGTGTTTCTCTGAGAGATCGCATCAGGAATGGGGTGATACGTCAGAGAACCAAAGTAGCTAACATAGCTCTAATCAGCAGGCTGAAGTGGCAATGGGCTAGTCTTACAGACGCTGCCAAAGAACTGTCAACTGACGGGTGCTCCGAGTTCTGAATTTAGATCAAGAACTGGCTTGACGCTCTACAGCGCAGTGAACCGACGACCTGAGAAAGGTAGCGGGGAGCGAATGGATGAGGAAGGCCATTGGAATGGATAGGAAAATGCATTGTGGCGCGTCTTGGGAGGGGTTTATGTTCTGCAGTAGACAATAACAGTCTGATAATGATGATCATAAGCCACGAAATAGGTAGGGATATCCTAGATATATCATTATTACACAGAATATCGAAATGTGTCGTGCCCGAACAGTGATTGTAATTAATCTGGTTTGCAGAATTTACTAGATTTGTTGGTATGTCGATTTCAGGTTAATAAATTAAATAAATAACGCTCAGGCACATGCTAGAATTTTTATCATGGAAGTCATACAATAACTGCACAAACATATAACATCCATGACCGAACTGGAAATCGAACCATTACACCAACCGGGTCGTCAAATCTTTCAAAATTAGATTTATAACAAAAAAAAAAATTAAAGTTTGTTAAAATAGACAACTAGTAGTCATAGATTTTGTTTTTTTTTTAATTTAGACACAGTAAGTATCTGTATTTCTAATTGAAATAATCTCATGACTCTACAAAACAAAGCTTACTGCAAAAGCAGAATGAACTTACTATCAATTGATATTATGATACTAAGGTTCAATAAAATCATAAACACAACTGCAATTTCATTACTATTGAATCGATACAAAAAGTTTGACACAACAAAGGTAGTGCTGACTCCAATCGGAGTCATAGGTCAAAATCGTGTGGGAGGAAAACTATTAGAAATATTCAGGGTAACTGTCGTTACCATATCATCTGTTCTGTTCGGTCGCACAACTGTGCTACTCATTGTTCGAACTCACTTTTATTTCACCTGGGATTTCCAGAGACGAAAATCATTCAAAAACTAGATATTAGATTTTTTTATTTTGTTTTTATCGAATGAATTTATTTACAACAATATACAAGTGTAACAAACAAAACAAATTAATTGAGAGAAACAAAGAAAAACTCACAAGTCTATTACGTCTCCATAGTGTAATTCGGGGATATTGGACATAACGTCTTTGTCAGTTGGATAAGAACAAAAGATAACAAGGTTCAATAGATTTCCCATTACAATTGTGTACTAACAAACACGCAGCCCACAACGTTTTTTTTTAATTTCGTGTTTTTTTCCCGGAGTACCTAACTTTAACTTACAGAAACAGCAGTTTTTCTTTAAAAATTGGTTCTGTCCATTAGCGTTACAATGTTATACTTACAATAATATTAGGTAGTAAATGATAGTACTCTGTAGTTATACAGAGATACCACTAATATTAATTACAATTCGTCCCAAGTTTTCCTTTACTTCTCCTCTCCACTTTACTTTCTAGTATTGTCTGGAAAATACTTGTACAGTTTCTCACCTTCAGACTCTATAAATGATTATTTAAATATATAATGTAATTCATAGTACCATAGTACCGCCGTAATTTGCATACAAGTGCACGAGTGACATATTCCGGTCACATCCCAGTTAGTTGGCATTCTTAGTATTGTTCTGATAAAAATTTGTTAGTTATGTAAGTAGGGTTCAAAAATTCTTGTTTTATTCCCTTAAAAAATAAATTTCCGTTTGGGGGAAGGAATTTGATATAGCTTTCGATAGAACATGACTATGAGAAAACGCATGGTGCTTTTTGGTACTTATGTTATGCGTTACCTATACATATACAAAGTCATAGCAATCTACAATGACGCCTCAGGTCACCATCACTCATACGCCAACCTCGAACGTCATCTGTCAAAACTAACCTGTCATGGTTTAATGGATTATCGAGAACGCCTGTTTTAAATCGACTAAAGTTTTTGCGGTAAGAAATGTCTCTATGCCTTAGTTTCATAATTCGTTTAGAAACTATAAAAGACATGTGGGTGTTTAAAAGCTTGTTTTTAGAAAGCCAGAAATATAACTCTTATGTTGACGGATTGGAAACTAAAATTGCTTAAGTGAAGGGACTTCTTTTGATGGTGTGTTAATTGTTGTGATTGATGTCTGGACATCTAGTTAAGGCTAAACGATGTCGTGCTGTCATTAAGAACAATCGTTGCTAAACTGAGCATGTCTTTTAATTATTGGAATCTAGTGTCGTGTCATTCGTTCATTAGATAAAACACGAACAATCTGTTTCTTCATGACAGATACATCAGAGTTAAGTTAGTTACACACATTCGTAAACGCACGACCATAATTTCTTTTATGGTAGTCAGAAACTTTATTACAACTACGTGTAAATATTTTCAAAGTGAGCTTGCGTTTTCACATGTAATGTACAACATGTATGCATTATGCAAGTGTGTATGTATGTATATGTGTATGTGTGTATATGAGTCTAAAAGTTTTTTTGTCATTCCATCTTGAAACCATAAATAAAGCATAGCATAGCATAGCATAGCATAGCATAGCATAGCATAGCATAACATATGCTCACGACTATGTTCCCCGAGGGGGTAGTCAGAGATATTCTGGAACCTCAGAACATCCACGTTTCACCAGTAAGTAGTACCGAAACTCTGTCCAGTTTGACGGGGGGTGAGCCCGTCGGCACTTATAATGGACAGTGGACCATAAATAAAGAATTTCAAATATTATCTAAACTATTATAAAATTGTAATAGAAGTGTGTCTGTACAAGAAAAAGATTACGATATGATTTTTAAGTATCCCTGACTCCAAATCAACCTTTTATAGAATTTTTGTCCATCTGTTTGTTTGTATGTTAATAACAGCATCACGCAAAAACTACTGAACCGATATTGATGAAACTTCTTTTGTTTGATAGCTTATGATCTGACTTACAATCTGGTATATAATTTTATTTGTGCGGACGAAGTCCCGAGTAAACGCTCGTTGGTTATAAACATGTTACAGTTATGTTGTGCTAGTTCAAATCAATATAATATAATAAAAAATTACGTATCGGGCGGTACTAGAACTTGACATAAATATCTATGCTAAACGTGAGCTTTGTTACAACGGCCTGCAGTACAGTTGACAATAGTAGCAATCTTCCTGACCATCCCGAGAGGGATTTTGGTCGTAAATTTAATGTATGTTACAAACCTGTAGGATTCTACTAGATGACAAAGGCGGATGAAAAATCCTCACGAATGAAGATGAGAGATAGCGCCATACTTCGTGTTTTGCATGTTAGCCTTTTCAAGCAGACCATTTTCAAGCCGCCTTTGGCCTCTGAACAATGAATCAATCAAATCAGCCCACATCAACCCACTGCTGGGCATAGGCCTCCTTTTTATTGCGCGACTCCTCACTGTCCTGTGCCAATCTCATCCATGTCTGACCCGCAACCCTTCTAATGTCGTCTGACCAACGCATCGGTGGTCTACCCACGGACCTCCTACCTTCTCTTGGCCACCATTCGGATATTGCCTTCGTCCACCGGACATCTTCCCTTCTAGCCAATAATCCGGTCTCCAAGATCGTCGATCATAGTTCTTCTTGTTTATAATAATACTAGCTGTTGCCCGCGGCTCCGTCTGCGTAGACCTAAAAAAAGTCTCCTATGTGTTAATCCAGATCATATTCTATTTGTGTGTCAAGTTTCATCAAAAACCGTTCAGTAGTTTTTGCGTGAAAGGGTAACAAACATACATCCATCCATACAAACTTTCGCATTTATAATATTAGTAGGATAGGATAGGATATTAGATTGGTTTTCACGTATTTTGAGTAGTATGCTAATAATGAGAACACCCCGTAGGCAAAACAAACATGAAAACAACGCAACCATGGCAACGATTGTGTAAACTTGAAACTAGAGAGGAATTTCAGTGGAATTCTCTCACAAGTCTATCCTAAATAATAACAACGCAAATGGTTAGGGTTAGGTTACAATATAACGATCTAGCGTAGCGGAAATTTGATAGATTATGGGAATATTTATGTTAGAGGCAATAAATAGGAGCAAATTCAAAAATCTGAACAGAAAAAGAATAAAAGTTCAAAATTAGTTATCACAGATAACAGATACAATAATTGGAGTACAATTTTTATGACCTCTATAACTTATAATTAGGCATACAAATTTTAAAAAAAAACATCATGGCAAACTGTTTTATATATAATATAATGTTAGTGTTTATATATATATTAAATTGTTAAACTAAACAAAAAAACCCCTTAAACGTTTGTAAAAGTTATTTTAACGTTATTTTGTGGACATTTTTTGCAATGACCGACAAGCCAATAAGTACCTACGATTACGGCATCGGCAGTAGTATGCACGTTTGGCAAAAGTTAGCGACTGAATTAAAGAAAGGCCACCAGCACGTTTGTCGACGACATTGTAAAATGATTAGCACAGATCCATGAGAAATAGTGCATTGAAAAGGAGTCTTATGCCCAGCAGTGAGTTGAAGTGGACTCTCCTCCATATTCGGGAAGAATTTTCCCTGCAGTGGGATCCAATAAACAATAATTTATCTTATTATGTTTTTCTTTTCTATTTCTACTAATTTTTCTTTCATAATAGATCTCAATAATCGCTTTCCGCTCGCGCTCCAACACAACCCGAACCCGAATCTTTGATCGTTTAATGTACTATATCCCTCTATCCTCGAATTTTGTACAAACAAACCCCTCAAACAGAATAATACATATAATAAATTTGCGCAAACGCTTGCAAAGTCCCCTACAAAGGCGGATCTTCAAAAAATATGCTGTGAATTCTATAAACAAATAGGTACATCGTTCAAAGCTTGAACATCAAATAGTTTTACATTAACATCCCTTTCATTTGTTTACGTTTTCACGGTGTCTTGACGATGCGTTCCGTAATAAATTTTAATATGCTCCTTTTATGTCTTCGAATTGGTAAACATTGTACCTTCGTATCATATAAAGAGAGTACATTTTCATGTTTATGGTAATATATGCCAATAGAATAACATTGTTTTCTCTGGTTATCTGCATAGGCTACTTATATTGTATTGATTATAAATATTTTGAGATGATCGGTTTAGGAATCGTTGGTAGCTTCAAAGGGATTGTACATTGAAACATGGATTGTACAAGATGTTACAAAAATACAAATAAACATTTAAGGGGCTGGTTTACAGCATCAAACTGAACAACTTTCACTAGGGGACCAACATCGAAATCGCGAAAAAAATATCTGCTGTCCCATACATTTGGCTCGAGTTGGTTTGCAGTTTTGTATGGAAAAGCAGATTTTTTTTTCACTATTTCAGTGTTGGTGCCATAGAGAAAGTTTGACGGTCTGATCATCCTCTTAAAAAAATGTCAGCATATTTAAAAGGACCGTATATACGTTTCACTAGTAGTACCGAAACAATATTGAAATAAAATAAATAAGACAAAACAATATTTTAAAATAGCCCGAAAAGTTAAACGAGAAACGGTCAGTTGCACGTACGTTCATTAAAGTTAATCATCCATTAAATCTCTTGCTAGCTTTTACTACGTCAACAAGACAAAAAGTGATAGGAAGACATTTAATGGAGGATTAACTTTAATGAACGTACGTGCAACAGGCAGCTTTGTATGTAAAGTAATTGAAAACGAAATTATGTAAAATACACACATATCCCAATCCTGTCTCCTAATTATAGTAGACAGATGAACACCACCCATTCACAATGCATCCTCGTTGCTTCATCTTATATTCTCTTTAAATAATTAATTAATTAGCCTCTTCAAACATCTAAGTTGTTATTTTAATCGGAATCCCTTTACCGAATTTAGTAGACTCAACTTCCAATTTGGTGCACAAACGGCTTGTCCCAACAATCACGGGGGGCTCCAACCTCCATATATCTTGCACTTTATTATAACTCTGCCTGGCCTTACCATACCATGCAAGTCTTAGGTGCCGCGCCGTAAATAAACTCCAACAAACGCCTCATTGGTAACGTTTAGGAGCAATTCCGACCAATAAAGTGGTACGCGTGGGACGGATAACACGACCAATCCTAATCGACCTCTGATTATCTTATACCCTACCCTTATTGCCTCTTATATCCTCAACAGTCAGCGGGAATGGGAAGCTCATATTAACCTGGATAATGTGATATCGGAGGCGATTTAGCTGCGAATACAAGAATATGTGGGAGTTATTATTTTAATAAAATAAGTTTCTGGAGCAGTACTGTATTGTGTTTCATGTAAATACCTTTAGTTATGCGACTTATGATAGCTAACCGTCTCGTTTCGGTACAGTTATCCGTGTAAATTGCTTTCTAAGTACCTATGCTTACGTGTAAAGCAAGATGATATGATGTTAGTCTGATGTAACTGTATTTTAAATACGATGGGTACCATGAGATCTATGTTTACTGTTTAGTCTAATTCGAATAGCCAAATCATCTTTCCACTTATTGTCATCATGAACCTCAATTATAATAACACAGGGTGTAAGAGACAGCCCTCCACAGACTGAAACGGTGAACTCAGACCATCAAACTGAACAACTTTCACCATGAAACCTATCTCCGGAAACGCGAAGTAAAATCTACTGTTTCATACAAAACTTCTGTACCTACCCGACTCAATTGTATGGGACAACTGATTTCTTATTCGCGTTTCCTGAGGTATGCTCCATAGTGAAGGATCTTCAGTTTGATGGTGTGAGTTCATCGTTTCAGTCTGTGGAGGGCTGTCCCTTACACCGTGTATAATATAATAATATATTTATAAACCCACAAAAGCCATTGTACTGATGGATTTCTATTTAAAATACTTACATATTTAAATTCTACACTACTGAAGACAGGCCTATTCCTCATCCAATCGCTACGAGCTATAGGTACCTACTTACTTATTTTAGGTTAGTTTAGGTAAAAAGATTACAGAGACCTATTGTTTCATCATTTTGTCCATTCCTTAAAATTTTACTATAAATATACAATGAATTATCGCAAAACTAAAAAGTACCTAGTTTATTTAGAATCGAGAGCAGAATCGAATTATCATGGTTTCAACATAGGTAATTTTTTTCAAAATATAATATAATTAGTTTGTAAAATTTAAAATTTACTGAACTCTACTTACTACTACGTACTCTTTACTACGTACTACTTACTACCAAAACAACATTCTTAAAATGTATCCATGAGTACGTTAGCCATTTCATTCATTGCTGAAATGATAACAAATCATTTTTGCGTCAAAACTTAAATGCGAATAAGTTTAAATTGTAACTATCAAAATAATGAAATTATATTTCAATCTAATTATATTGTTTTAAGTCAGTTGGGGTGTATGAGGTTTTGCGCTTATTCATTAACTCGTTGTAAGCGAAGCTTTAGGAAGTTAAAACCAAGCATCGTTTGATTAGCTATTTCAACTTGAAAGAATGCACGTAACATTTTTTTTCCAAACACTGCAACAATCGAGAGTCACGATCAACAAATAGTTGATTTACAACTCTATCTAAACAAAGAATCGAGTCTATTCAGGCTTCGAATGGCCGTGCTAATTATCGGTGCTTGCACTGGATCGCCGACTGGCAGTTTTTTGTTTCTTTTTAAACCCGAGGCTTAATTTTCGCGACAGCCTGTTCGATGTCGATGTGTCAACCCTGATGGGCCGTGACGTGCGGCATCGCTCTTTGATGTGCAGACGGCGTTCTGCCTAAGTGGATAAGTTCAATTTTTCAATAATATAATGCGATTTGAAATTGGTCGATTGCTCTGATGCGAATGCGATGTTCGTATTCGCTTTGCGTCTCGAGCTTTGTAATAAAAATGAATTTTTCTAACTTTGACAAATTTGAATATTAAGATTTTTTAAGTTTCGTAAAAATGTGACTGGGATTGCATATGTATTTTATATTGTGGTGACTAAAGCAATGATTTTGCTACATATTAGTATTGCCATAGAAAGTAGATTTCACTTAAAAAGGTTTTAAATGCCACGCAATCCATCGCGAGTTACATACTGTGCCTATACTCTCTTTTTGTAAATAAAATATATTAAGTATGCTAGAATGCCATTTTACGCCTAAGGTTTCCAAACACCAACACCCAAAAAAGTTAGAGAAAATAGGCCATACTTCACCAAGCTAGCACAGTGCAGGTTGATAGAGACAATTGTCTCCACCTGCAATTACCTATCTTTTTTAGTAAAGAAAACAAATTTCAAACACTCAATTCACGACTTAAACAGAAAGGTGATAGCTGTAGCAATGTTTCTGACCACCCCGAAAGGGATTACTGTCGTGAGTTTGCACGAGAATGCGCTATCAAGAGTGTAGCTTTTTATGTAGAAGTTCAAAATATTAACTGCTTGACCAAGCTTTATCCCCAGACATCACAGTTACAACCAGCCAGACGGAGGATCTCAAGAAATCACAGCCACAGCCAGCCAGACGGAGGATCTTCCCTTATCCATTATAGAACCACTTGCTCTTCACAATACCTTCAGCTATAACAACACAGTTATGCCCGATTAACAAGGATTCCGAGAATAGTTACCATAGTACACTCGAAACTACGTCAATCGTAACATTAGTAGTTCAATTTCAAATCATGTAGCTCACAAGATTAGGATACAAAGTCCATGGGATTGCGCTATTGAATGCATGTTGCTCCAAATACGCAATATTACCAAGAAATTTCCTTTATATAAACAATTTTCAAACTTACCTCATTTCAACTTCCACCCGTCTAATAAAACTTAAAGCTTTTGTCTTTCGATTATCGTTTTTACATCCCCCGTAATAAGAGTCAGAAAAAATGCAAAAGACAACATTGTAGCTCACCAAGGCATTCGTCCGTCGTTACCGAAGAATTTCCGAAACGAAGCCTCAGCTGTCGGCAGAACGAAATGCAATAATTGAGGTAAAAACCAGCTGAAATATTGTGTAATTATATCGAGACGGTAGCCTCTGACGATTTATCTGGACCACAAAAACCTGCGTGTTAAGATCGACAGCGCCTCGACGGTATTTCACCTATTTAGACCCATTTCTTTAAAAACGATTCGTTTTTGAAGCAATAAAATCTTACATAAGACCCATATTCAAGTATTATTGTAATTAAAAGAGTTTTTTGAAGTCTTACATAAAATTTTGCTGCTTAAACAAATCTATACATGGACTAGAAAATGGAGTCTGGTATCTAGCAAACAGATTACAGTTTTGATGGAACAGGTGTTTTTCTCTCATGTTTCCCGGTGTCATATTTTTAGGGTTCCGTACCCAAAGGGTGATAACGGGACCCTATTACTAAGCCTACGTTGTCCGTCCTACCTATTTAGGGCTGTAACTTTGGAACCATAATAGCTAGACAGTTGAAATATTCACAGAATATGCGTTAGTACAGTGGATTTGCTAACAGATCAAAACAAATTAAAATGTCAAAAGGGTCCTCATACAAGAAACTAGTTTTTACCCGACTGCGCCCGAAGGAGGGTTATGTTTTTTTATCAACGTTTTTTCTTCTCACTTGGTTAACAAGCATCAAACTTGGTTTGATAATAGAGCAAACTCTACAGTATAACAACAAAATAATAAAAACTAGCCAAGTGTGAGTCGGTCTCTCGCTAAAGGTCACGGAGAAAAAAAAATGTTTTTTAGTTAATATGTTATGTGTTTTTTAAATACCACTAACACCAATAATGGGTGGAAGTTTATCGTGTTAAATTGTGGACGTGAAATGGGTAGAGACGAAAAAATATTGATAGATTAGACCTATGCATGTTATATTTTTATTGCAAATATCAACAATTTTTGATAAGGGTATTTTAGAATATAATAATACAAATCAATCAATCAATCATCAATTGTATTAAATTTAAGATTGAAAAAGTCGGGCGGCAAGCGGGATTCGAACCCACGACCTGCCTATACGACGAAAGTCGTCGTGGCTTGCGGGGCGTCGACAGCTCTGTTGGAGTGGAGCATGCCCCGGATAGGCAGGTCGTGGGTTCGAATCCCGTTTGCCGCCCGACTTTTTAAATCTTTAATTTTATTAAGTTAACATGGCATACATGTAGTCAAAGTCAAAGTCAACGTCAAAATTGTTTATTCAAAATAATATCACATAGATAACTTTTTGAAGTCATGTTTTTGAATCTACCACCGCGTCGGAAGGTGTTCCGTTGTAGAAAAGATGCGGCCAGAAACTCTAAGAATCAATAAATTCGATCAATTGTATTGTTTGCAACTTATCTACCAGGGAATTTACTTTCAGTCATATCAAAAGAAAGTGGACACCTAAAATCGATTTCCAGTGAAGATATAAAAGTCTCAACTTTCGTCAGAGTGAAAACAACATTCATGTTTCGATCGACATTGAAGACTCGAGCACTAAAGTTCTTGATTAATTGTAGCTTTAAATTCGGCTTTTTCGGTTTTAGATAGCGTATACTTACATAGTTCTATGTTACACAGTTCTTGCCGCCCACCAGCCTCACTTACATGCCCTTCCCATCGATTTGGAAGATAAAATTTCTAAATCAGGTAATAAAATTTTAACATTATTGACACTGTCGCTTTTAGTGCGTAATGTTTTCTGTATATGGAAAGTTTTGAGATAAATAAATTAATAAATATATAATGGACACTGTCGCACTTAGTGTCTAGTCCCAATCGAAGAGTTTAGTAAATATAATTTGCACTGATTCGCTTGCCATCTTGGTTTGCGAATCAATAATAGCTACTTCTTTCCTAAACTACAGGGTGAAATTGATATCATTAGCATCCTTTTAAACCAAGAGTCTACTCATCAAACTGAACAACTTTTACTATGAGAGAAATATGATCGTATCAAAAAAAATCTGCTCTTCCATACTAAACTACAATGCCTGCTCGACTTAAATGTGTGCAACAGTTGATTTTTTTGCTCCAATTGGTTTGCTCCCATGGTAAAAGCTGATCAGTTTGATGGGTAGACTCTTAGTTTAAAATGATGCTAATGATATCAATTTCACCTTGCATTTAACTGAATCCATCGTCATCTAGCCGTCATTATAATTGGCTATGTGCGAAGTGGTGATGGGAACTGACAAATCGATCATAGCGCCCGGGTAGGATGTGTACTTTTGTTGTTGTAGAAATGTGTACTTTTGTTGGTCAAGCTGTGTAAAATATGCTTGAATCTATGCAAATCCACACACTAACTCAACACGAAATCTCCAAAACTGTAAAGACTACAAACTTAAAAATTGTCATGGAAGTTTCTATTGACATCTAGGTCCCCACTGAAAAGGGTTTTTTGAAATTTTTTCTCAAAAGGTTTGAAAACCGGGATAAAAGTTTGTACGAAAATTGATACTGCAAATATCGTGGATTCTAGCAAATAGGTATTTAAATAATTTTATATCTATACTTCTGCTAATTTCTTTAGTTTTTACATTATTTTATTATAAAAATTACAAACTTTTAACTTAAGTTTTAACTTATTTGAAATAATTCAGGGCGGTCCGCCACCGCTAGGGGCGCTTGTTTCGTGCACATAGCCAATACTATGACTTATTTTGTATACCCTGAAGTAGGTTAAATAGTGATTTCTCTGTTTTATGTAGTACTATGTTCATTTATAAAGTAGCTTAATTTCGGATAGCAATTTATTCGAATTCTCAAAGTCAATTAGAGAACACGTGAAATAGCATTTTTCAATAAAGTGGTGAATTATGTGTGAACTCTTTGCTCGATCTTCTTAATAAGTGGTATGAGTTTAATGTGAATCTACATAATAATAGCTTAATAAACGGGGGAACATAACGACTCAATTCCACAAAAATGACAGTGTGTCGCTTTTGTAGTTACTTTATCTACATAACATAAATAACATAAATATTCTTTATTTGCACACCAAAACAGAATAAAAAGAACGTAAGGGTACAAATGGGGTACTTTAGTATGTAGTAGGTACATTATGTATCCCAAGGACAATTTAAATATTTTTGTCAAACGGATTAAATTAATAATTCCAATCGTAATCAGCTGATCGGATTAGTGACAATAAGCCATTATGCTAGGGCTAGGTGAGTAAGTTATCTACGAGTAATGCACTGTGTACGGACGGAACATTCAGTAAGTATGTAAACTAACTACAGGCAAACCTTTAAACCACCCTATCAACCTGAACAACTTTTACTATGGCAACAAACCTGTCAGCGAAAAAAAAAATCAGCTGTTCCATACTACACTGCAATGCCTACACGACTTAAACATGAAACAGGTAGTACTTTTTTGTTCTATCAGATTTGCTCCCATAGTAAAAGTTGTTCAGGTTGATGGGTAGAGTACGTGGTTTAAAGGTTAGCCTTTAGTTAGTTTACATACTGTATACGCGCGAAAAAGGGTTGAAGCGCTTAAAAAAGATTTTTTTTTCTATAAACGTTTTTAACCAGGCATGTCAAACATGCGGCTCGCGGGCCAAAAGTCAAGAACAGTTTCCTGAATTGATGCGACCCGTTCAGACTCTTAAAAGTATTTAGGTTCTATACTCCATTCAAAATAGTAACGAAATTTTAAGGCTATTTCGCATTACAGAAACAGAGATTTGAAACATTTCCTCTCACTTATTCTTAAAACTATTTTAGTAACGTCAAAGATATGTCAGATAGTATATGTAACCAATAAATTAATTACATTTGGTAATCAGAATTGGCCAGAAAGCTAGATAGGAATCGGAAAATCTCGTCGTTCTTATTTGGAATGAAGTATAGGAATAGATTGAAATTTTTATCTACTATTAAATAAACGTTTAAGAGTCCTTTTCTATGACCGATACAATTTCTCTAAGTTCGTTGAGTCCCACTGATTCTACTATCATATAATATGTATTTGGCCCACCAACGACTTTGAGTTTGACATGCCTGTTTTAAACCATGTAAAATGACTAGACATCGCTAACATGACACAAAATTTTGCGTAAAGTGAATCGATATATTCGAGTAGGCCGAGATTCAGGGGCGATTTTTTTAGTCTTAGTTCGAACTAAGTAGGGCGAAAATGTATGGATTTGAAATGTACGGCAGTTCGAACTAAGACTTAAAAAACATCTCTGAATCTCAGCCTCAGTGGCACAAATCGTACAAACCTATGTACTGGTTCTCATGAGTAAAATTAACTGCGTCCGCGATATATGAATGCCGAAGGCGCGTAATTTCCTTGCCCATTTGAATTTATGCGCGGCCACTGACTTATAGCACTTTAGTTGGTCAATAACAAATCACATTGATTTATTAGTAAAACGTTCCTGTTGCCACGTATCGCATAAATTTACACTATCGACCAATTAAAGTGATCGAACATTTGTTTCCAAATTGCTTAGTGTGAACACCAAAATGGCCGACCAAATTGCAGTTCAAAAATCTTTATTGGCCGTCAATGTCAGCTAATAAGTGGTTGTCTGGATGATATTGCTTTTACTGCCTAAAATTTGTTACTGTTCCTTTTGAAGAAATAATTAGCCGACCGCTCAGTCAGTTTGTTTTAGTTATCCCTATTTAAAGATGTCGACAATCATTGGAACACAAATAACTTTTCATTTTAATATACATTTTACAGACGAAAAAGCTTTTCCAAACTTCATTGGATACTATTGAGAATTGAGACCGCGACATTAAATTACTTTTTGAAACAAAGGAAAATCTGAAGGTATTGTTACAGAATGGCCCTTATTAATAAAATCTATCAGCAGTATCGTGACGTCACAAAGCTTAGGCTGACGTCAAACACTTTGGCTAACCCAGTTTGTTATGTTAAAACTGTTATTCGTAACCCCTACTATGAAGCTGTAGGTCGTATATTCTCAGTAATAACAGTCTTTTTTACTTACGAAAGGTAGTAATTTTTGTCTTGTCTTGTTTCGTTTGGAACAAGGAATGCCTGCGTTGGTCTCAACACCTACTCTAATATGTATGTTTTTCTACCTACGTGATTACATGTTTAATGCAATGTCTTGTAGATAATGTTGGGGTTCTATTATTTTGCAATTTAGTGTAGGTACAATTACGTATAGATGCTAAGTCATTATGGTAGTTCTATTTATATGTTTATATTAATTTAGGTATCCAACAACTGGGTCTAATTTAGCGTAGATGCTTGTAGTCATTTCGATACCATGTTCATAATAATTTTGGATATCCAGCGCAAAAAAAAGTCTGCTGTTCCATACTAAACTGCGACATGACTAAAACGTATGAAACAGCAGATATTTTTTTTTGTTCTGACAGTTTTGCTCCCATAGTAAAAGTTATTCAAGTTGATGGGTAGTAGAGTAGGTACGTGGTTGAAAAGGTTTGCCTATGTTAGTTCCATACTGTGTAGTGATCGCTTTATCTTTCACACATCATATTTAAACATGTTTAAGCCTTAGTCCTGTAATTATGTAAAACACGAGGGTATAAAGAACGCAAAACCGTAAAAAGCTTAGATTTTTTCACGAGGAATGCGATGCGGGATGCAATAGGAGGGAATGGGCCATACTCCACCGAAACACTAATAACGTCACGAGCGCATTGTTCTATGGTATGACCCGTTAGCTCTTACTCTGTTTCGCCTTTGCCCGCTGCAGCGTATACGCTGTCTACAGAATTCTATTATGATGATATTATTTACGATAAAAGACTTACGACCTTATTTCTCACCTCATAAAAAAGAATTTAGAAGAACCAGTAGTAGCAGCAATGCTAACAGCCCGACCGCAAACGGGTCAATGGAGCCCTTTGATCCCAAGCTCTCACCTGTCTCTCAAGTGCCCTGGTCTTTCGCAGACTAGACACTTACCTCCTGCTTGAGCTTGCCTGTGCGAATGTTTGCTTAGCTCTTACTACCGTTGCTTAAGGTATAAACTTGATTGACGTTTTATGCCATAAAGTTAAGAGTAATTTTTCTTCTCTTTTGGCCTTGACTGGATTTTGCTTTGTTTAAATTTAAGGAGGGTAATTCGTGAGGTTTTTTAACTTAGCTTTTGCCAGTACAAATGACGTCGCAGCAAACTGCAACACACTTCTCTTACAGTTTTTCTGCATAGATGTAAATACTTAAACAGTTGAAATCAACAACTGTATCAACAAGTATACCTATGTGATTTTTACAAAGAAACTTTACAAAATATATGTGAAAGATATAGTAGCTAATCGAAATCCCACATTTGTTGGGGAATGAATTTATATACTAACTCGATGAAGTAAATCAAAACTCTGAATAATGGCGGCAGATGTTGTAAGAGACCATTTTGAAGGAAGCAATAAAAATAAACAAGCATCTGCTTAAGAATATCACTAATCCTTTTATGAATGAAAAATTCATATTAGACTTGATGATAATTTATTTATCACAAATGCGGCAGTAAACGTGACTACATAAATAGCTTAAAAAAGTCCTCCAATAAAGCGGAGTAGGTACCATAACTCTATTCGTTTTAATCGAAGACATGTTTTTGTAAAACATTTTTGTGAATATCTTGAATGAGAATTTGGGGTGTTTATATATTGTGGGTCCGATCTTCGGTCACGATTTGAATCATAATAGTGTTTTCAAATTTATTTGATCGTAAAACTGTAGAGTGTTACCGGGTTTTGTCACAAAGACGGTTTTAACGTGGCAAGTGAGCGGCCGTAAATTCTGCTTCGGCTGTCCAAACACTGCAGTGCATACAAAGGCATACTCATACAACATAGGTACACATCCTGAGACAGAAAAGGAATGCTAATCTAAATGTGATACGAAGCAGGGGAAGATAAATGATGTTTTACTAATACTTTACATCATAACAAAACTAACCATAATGTAGAAACAATCTGGTTCAGAATTATTAACTAAAATACAACGATTCTAACTTCAGCGATTGTTTAAGTAGAAACAAAAAATTGAAACCAACTTAAAAAAAAAAGGTGACAGTAATAATACAAGTTATACATAAAGGAGGAAGCCAGGAGCCCAAAGTAACGTAGGCCTCCAGTGCGCATATGAAACTACAAATAATAGTATGTTATACCAGTTATTACATTGGCAAAGGAAAGTTTTTGCAATTTTACTTTGCTAATATACCTATATTTTATTTGTTTGTATTTTTACCTGTTTTCGGGATCCGTTGGCAATAATTATTATTTAGTTTGCAATTTCATAATGATTCCGGGATATCTATATCAAGCCATGCAGCACTATTTGCGACCACCTTATAGTTTTTAAGACTTGGGACTAGTTTCAACATTAAAATTATCCAAGGATAGTAAATCTGAAAATAATCTTAGCCGTTGTTAAAATCCAATCATCGCAAATACTAATTTAACCTTAACAAAGTTACTGAAATAGTAAAGAATGAATTGATTAATAAAATGTAAGTTTTTATCACCATCTTTTATAACTTCCGTTTCATCTTCCCGTATTTCTGTCTCCATAAAAATATAACCGACTGATGCTACGCTCAGAAAGCGACGTTTTATAATCGATTTTTGCCAAGTTCCAGAGTTACGGTCACTTTAAAAACAATAAAAAATTTATACTCCGAAATGGTTTTCTATAATATTTACTGCCGCACAAGTATAGGTATTATACTATCGTACATATATTTATTTTGTTTTAAAGGTTGTTCGAAATATACGTTGGACATTTCATTAAATATACCGTGTTTGAAAACTTTACGCGTTTCTTATGAACAAAATGGGGACATAAAATCAGTATACAGGGTGTAAAAAACACCCTAGTAATACTTAAAGAGGTGCTTCAGATTGGTCTAAATCACCCCCTTAAATTGGCTCCATAGTGAAAGTTGGTCAGTTGCATATCAAACAGACAACATTACAAAAATAATCATTTAAAACTTTTAAGGGATTGTTTACATCATCGAACTGAACAACTTTCACTATGGGACCAACATCGAAATCGCGAAAAAAATATCTTTTTACCCCATACATTTAGCTCGAGTAGATTTGTAGTTTAGTATGGGACATCCGATTTTTTTCGCGATTTCGTTATTGGTCCCGTAGTGAAAGTTGTTCAGTTTTATGGTCTAAACCACCCCTTAAATTTTTATTTTTATTTTTGTAACACTGCTTGTAAAAAAATAGAATAAATATTTTGCTGGGTTTTGATAAGAATGTTATATATTATTAAGATAATTGGATCCATTGAAGCAGATTCGAGCAAATCTTCTATTTCAGTAAAGAAATTTAATACTTAAGCTCAGTACCATTTGCAGAATACGTAAATATTATTTTTTTATATTTTAACGAATTATTTATTTTACTAAAAATGGCGTGTAATAAGATACAGATTTACAGATTTACATTTTCAACTAAGCTCAGATAAAAATGAAAATATTTGTACAACGAAAGTAGAGAATGCAAAACGAAACTCCGAGCTTGGATTCAGCATAAACATCTTGCTTTGAATAATATTATAAGAAGTTGAAAACGGCGTACAATAAGCAATTTAAGTCCACGTAAAAGGGACCGTTGTAGTCCTAATTTAGTACAATCATTATGCATATTGTATGCCCCACTTGCTTTTGTTTCTCAATAAACAGTGCCCGTTTTCCGCGAGTTTCCCCTTTTCCCGCCTTTTTATTATTGAAGCCGCATTTACCTGGGGATGTGTTTCGTACAGTCGAAATCCGAAAAGGCATACCTTTTTTGCGGAGTCCACTCTACCCCATACCAACTTCGAGTAAGTAATCGATATTTAAACTCATTGATTAAAAACCAGTGATGAAAGGTAGAAGGAAAATAGTAAACATTAAAAATATAATGTTTTTTTTAAATATTAATCTAAAAAAAATAAGAACGCGAAGCGCTTAAATAATGCTAAAAATGAAATGGTCACATGCCAACGGCTTGAAATGGTCACAGTTGAGGGTGAGAAATGAAATTGGTCATTTGTAGAGTAGTTACGTAGTTATTTCTAGAATCGGTAATTTGTAGACTAACCCATTAGAAGATGATAAAAGTATTTCTTTACACACATTGATGTATTTAAAAGTAATAAAACTGGTCAAGTGCGAGTCGGGCTACTCGCGCACTGAGAGTTTTGTATCACATCACTACACAACATATCAACTTAGGCAAATTTTTTTTCTCAGAGTCTTTTCGCAGCTGACCGACTCATATTATTGTTACTGTAGAGTTTGCTCTATAATAACACCAAGTTTAACGCTTGTATGTATTACCGGCTTTACGCAAGAGCGAGAAGAAAAAATGTTGATAAAAAAATCAGTTTCTTGTATGAGGACCCTCCTTATTTTTAACTTTTTGACATTTTTATTATTTATTACCAAATGCGCCACAATAACACATATTCTATGAAAGTTTCATCTATCTATCTATTACGGTTCAAAAGTTACAACCCTAAATAGGACAGACAGACAGACGGACGGACAACGTAGGCGTAGTAATAGGATCCCGTTTCCACCCTTTGGGCACGGAACCCGTAACAACAAGACATGTTACAGGTTTAGTATACAAAACACCGATTTTAGAAATGACTACGTACTCAACAAGGTTGTTTAGACCATCAAACTGAACAACTTTCATTATGGGATTAATATCAAAATAGCGAAAAAAAAATCGGATGTTCCATACTAAACTACAAATCTACTTGAGCTAAATGTATGGGACAGCTGATTTTTTTATCGCTTTGTTGTTGTTCCCATAGTGAAAGTTGTTCAGTTTGATGGTCCTTATACAACCCCCTTAAAGTTTTGAATATTTATTTTTATTTTTGTAACACCTTGTATAATTGACCTATTCGTTACACTTTAAATTCTAAAAATGACTGATTCTACAAATGACGATTCATATTGCTATTCCTATGCCACTTTCTGAATTGAGAAAAATCCAACGATACTACAGGGACATAAAGAATCCCCATAAATTGATATTCACAAACGTAGAATACGTGCGAAAAACATTACCCCTTTATTTACTGCTGTGCAGTCGGGTAAAAGTAAAATCAAATACCATTACATCGGAAAAGCACAGCTAGCTACACTAATTTACAAAATATTTTCTACAATATTACTTTTCGAAGAAGATTTCCTTAAAAATGAATTTGAGCCCGTCTTTGTTTTGCGAAAACCAAATTATTCTGCTTTTGATTGTACAAAGATAGGTTTTAAAACAGGACTGGATTAAGTTTTCGCCCTCTGAACCCTTTTCGTGGCTTTATTGTACTTATAAAAATAATTAAATAAATAAAAAATGTTTATAGAGCAGAAAAAGAATTTATGCAGTCGGGTTTTTTGTTTATCTTAATAATTTAGTTTATTTCATACTTTTTAGTCTTGTGTCGGAACGGTAACATAAAAGTACTATAATATTTATATAATATTTGGAATCGTGAGCATATGCTTATGGATGCTATAACCCAATTTCAGCGTACTTATTTCTAAGTAAGTTATAGCCTGTAGAATCCCACTGTAGGGCAAAGGCCTTCTCTTACGAATAAGGGTGAGAGGGAGTGGGCCATACTCCACCACGCAGGCCCAGTGCGTGTTGGTGGAGGCAAGTTAATGGTCAACTTGCTGTCAAAGAATTTTCAAGCCGCCTTAATAGGCCTCTGACCTGGCTTAACGAATAATTACAACGCCATCTGACGGAACTATCCGAGACCAACTGCTTAACGTGCCTTCCGAAGCACGGAAACGCTCGAGATGAAATACCACTAAACGGTCACCCATCCAAAGACTGACCGGACCTGACGTTGCTTAACTTCGGTGATTGTTTCCAATACCGAAGCTACACTACGCCAACGAGCGCTTCTACAACGTGTCAATGAATAAGCGCAAAACCTCATACACCCCACTGATTTACAACAAAATAATTAGAATGAAACAATAATTTCATTATTTTGATAGTTACAATTTAAAGTTTTTCACATTTTAAGTTTTGAGACAAAAATTAATTGGTATCATTTCAGCAATGAATGAAAGCGCTATCGTGCTCAACGATACATTTTAAGAATCTTGTTTTTGTAGTAAGTAGGGTGAGAGTGCCCGAGCGGTGGGTTGAGATCGAGTTCAGTAAATCTTAAATATTACAAACAAATTTATTAATATTTTGAAAAAAAATACCTATGTTGAAAACATAATAATTCAATTCTGCTCTCGATTCTTAACAAACTACTTTTGTGTTAATTTATTAACACGTTGTATATTTCTAATTAGAAGAAACAAATCGTCTAGCTTTTATGTACATGTTACACGTAGAAACTGCTTAAATTATCAGTCTAAGGTATATCCGCTGTTGTTTAAATCCTTTGTATAAAGGTCCCTAAAGCCCAACCTGTCTGGGAAGACATCGCTCACAATATTGTCTTCGTAATGGGCAAGAAGCTCTTTTAGAGCCATATCCCGGGACCCACCGAAATAAAATTAGCCTTAGGGTAATAAATTCAAATCACGGTGGGCCGTAATTTTAGCCTCCTTTTTCACCAGACGATATTCGCAGTGGAATCCTTAATTTGGTTTCCCTTTATTGTTGTGGTTACTTCCGCTGTTGTTTCTCGATTTGCGTTCGTTTTTTGTGCAGTCCATTTTGAGGAGGAAATTGGCAAAAATTGGATTCAAAGTTAGCTATTTTTTTGTTTTTTAAATCGGGTCTCAAACATTAACAGGGTTCGATATTATCAAGATAATAATTTTCTTTGATAATTATCCGATAATTATCCGATAATTATCCAAGCTGATTCTTAGTTTTGAGAGAAATTACTACCAAAAAGTTATAAAATTGCAATCCGTTTGGAGGAGGAGATTGGTAAAAATTGGATTGAAAGTAAGCTTTTTTTTGTTTTTTAATTCGATTCTCGAACATTAACAGGGTTCGAAATTATCAAGATATTAATTTTCTTTGATAATCATCAGATAATTATGCGATAATTATCCAAGCTGATTCTTAGTTTTGACAGAAATTTCTACCAAAAAGTTATATAATTGCTGTTTTTGCTTACTCTCTTATTCAGACCAAACAGCACCTAGTATTTGACATTATAGTTTTTTCATCACAATAAATCCTATTAATATTATAAACGGGAAAGTTTGTAAGTATGGATGGATGTTTGTTACTCTTTCACGTAAATACTACTGAATGGATTTTAATGAAATTTGGCACACAGATAGAATATGATCTGGATTAACACATAGGATACTTATTTAAGGTCTACGCAGACGGAGTCGCGGGCAACAGCTAGTAACAAATAATTGGGAAAAATAACAGAAAACAGTGAAAAAACGTCACACGTCATAAGTCACGAACCATGATCGGAAATACATGGCGTGACATTGCTAGCGCTAGCTTTTTGTATTTCCAATCAATTTTATAACTATCAAGATAATTATTAACGTATAATTATCATGATAATTATCATTATCACTTCGAACCCTGAACATTAATATTCAATATGCTACAGCTCGGTAATGCAAAGCGTCGGTGACGCGTTGTGGAGAAGTATGGACACGAATCCACATGGACTACATGTAATGTACCAATGTGTTTTTCTTATGTACCCAGGTAAAACCGACTGCTTTCAAAAACGGTGAAGGAAAACATCGTGAAGAAACCTGCATACGCAAGAGAAAAAATTCTGATGCATGTGTGAAGTCTGCCAAGCCGTGTTGGGCACGCGTGGTGAACTTCTTGAGGGTAAGCCTGTGCCTGTGACGCATACAACGTGTTACAAAAGAAAAAAATAACATTTAAAACTTTTAAGAGGATATAATTCGGAGCGCGCTCCATACAAACGTACTATGGTGATATTTTCAATACTAACCAATGAAAGTCAATGAAATTTTTCAGAATCAATCTAAAAACAAATTTCTATGCTTGTATAGAGTCAGATTTTCGTTAAAATGTATGTTATAGGGGGTTGTTTAGACCATCAAACTGAACAACTTTCACTATTAGACTAACATCAAATAGCAAAAAAAAAATCTGCTCTCCCATACACTTAGCTCGAGTAGATTTGTAGTTTAGTATGGAACATCCGTTTTTTTTTTCGCAATTTTGATATTGATCCCATATTGAAAGTTGTTCAGTTTGATGGTCTAAACCACCCCCTTAAATGTTTATTTGTACTTTTGTAACACCTTGTATAGGCTGATGATGATGTTGATGTTACGGCTCATCCACGATATGATCTTGATTAACAGCCAAATTAGTTCAAATTAACTAAGTTCCTGAATATTCTTGTATGATGCATTAATAATTCATTGTTTCTATTAAACTTCCCCTAATGTCCCATATCAAACGATTCGAAACCGTTTTCAGTTTCACCTATTTTGGACCTTAATATTGCATAATAACTAATATCAAGTCGACTGAAATTCATGTTGATTGCATACAAAATTGAACCTTATCCAATACACCCAAAGCGTCTATAATTCTAACTGAAGCTTCCTTTTAGAGAAATACACTTTACCGACAATGTTTGTTTTCTCTTGGCAACTACGGAATTCTCTATTAGATTGTACTCACTCGTTATTGGCTGATATGTTTAAATCTTGCTGAATTAACTGTTATTAAAGCGAATGCTTCTATATTGTATAAATTAATGTTTATAATAGTGAAAGGGGCATGTGAAGTCAACATTATGGCGTCATCAAAAGTACGGTTTAAACAACAGTAATCCTACTAATATTATAAATGCGAAAGTTTGTATGGATGGATGTATGTTTGTTACTCTTTCACGCAAAAACTACTGAACGGATTTTGATGAAACTTGACACACAGATAGAATATGATCTGGATTAACACATAGAATACTTTTTAAGGTCTACGCAGACGGAGTCGCGGGCAACAGCTAGTATTTTATATATGGAATAATAGTTTAGAAAATATCGATGCCGTGTATCAAATAACATTTGCAATTTATAATATAATTACGAAGATATAAAGCTTTGAAATTTTCTAAGGATAAGTTCAAAGCTTTATATCTTCATAATTGTATTATAAATTGCAATGTTATTTAATACGCGGCATCTAGATTTCCTAAATAATTTCTCCACGTATCAAATATTACTTTGAATTGTAACGTCTACGCGTATTATGTGTAAATTTTTTGTATGAAATTGTCAACTCTGCAACCACCTTAAGTATCTTACTATAAAATAGACAATATTAATTCCGTTTACGAGAAATTTTATGTTATTCGTTATTGTAAATCCTCAGCCACTTGTACCGTACCATACTCAAAGCCATTTCCCCTAAGGGATGAAATTGGTATATCCCTTCTCACCAAAGATGTAAAGAAATAGCTTTAAAGAATATAAAAATGTTTCTAAACCCAAAAGCATGGGATGATTGGATGAGTATCACTATGGAAACACGCAAAAAAAAGATCACAGATAAATACAGCCCCAAGCTTATCTCCAACAGCATTTAAAAAGTTTAAATTTACAGAATACCCGTGCAAAAGCTAGGAGCAAATCTATATGGGCATATATTGTAAATTTCATGCATGTATATGCTAGTACTCGTACACACGAGGGATGGTCAACGCGTGACAAGCATGATAAATGAGGAGTTCGGGATCATGCCTCTAGGGACTCTCTTTGGCTGTACGCTCACATTTATGAACAATCGTAACCCGCCAGGACCCTACAGACGACTCTGGACTTTATTCGTTAGCAACTAGAATTTGATCTAGTATGGACAAATAGCGATTGTAAGATGTTTTATTCTAGAGAAGCCAGTGAAAATTAGTATTGCGAAAAGTAAGTAAAGAGTACGAATCTGTGTAGAAAAATTGACTCCATTGCTCACGGGTTAAAGCTCAAAGTATAACGTGCAAATGATAAAGCTAGTTCGCACAAAAATTTTCTATTTGAGAGCAAGAAGCAAAAATATTGAATTCTAGATGGTCAAGTCAAGGAGAATAGACTTTCAAGTCAGGAATATTTTAGTTGCCCCTTGAAAGTAGAGTATTATAGTTTTAGTGATACGAATAATAAAGTAGATAGGAATGTTATTTACGATGATATACTTACGAAAAGTAAAGAAAATGAAACAAGATACAATTGTTACGAATTGAAGTACAACGCACCTTTTTGATGTTTGGCTTTAAACTCCTTCCATCTTATATCTCACCCTTGTCACAGATCAGTCACTCTGTTTTCTACGTCACTCGTTCCTCAGGGCCATTTCACACAAGCTATTTTTGAGGGTTGGCGTTGATGGAACAATATCGACGTGATATCACCGTCTTATCGCTGTGATATTTCTGGTATCAATCAGTATCGCAGCGGAATCGCACCGATGTTTCGGAGGAATTTGGCGATAAGGCTTAGTAAAAATCGCGGCGATTCAATTGCTACGTTCCGGTAATGCGGTTGTGACGTAGTTGCGGTGCAGTTGCGACATCGCCTGCGCTCGAAAAAAGCTTGTGTGATAGGCCTCTTAAGGCTTGTTATCCACTGAAGCGGAGTGGAGCGGAGATGAGTAAAATCCACCAAAAACTCGCTCACTTAATCGCGTCATAAGATTTTTTTTTTTTGACAAATCTTCGCTCCGCGCCGCTTTGGTGGACACTGGGTCTAAATCCCCAAAACGTCTCACACAGGGACCCATTTTGATTCAAATAAGTTATTACCAAAACTTTTGATCTTCGATTATACAGGATTGTAGATATTCATATACCCTAGTAATATTTAAAGGAGTAGTTTAAACCATCAAACTGAAGAACTTTCATTATGAATATGACATTACATCACATATTATGATGAATGTAATATCTGAAATAAATATTTTTTTTTTATTTTATTTTATTATACAATGTTAAAAAAACTCTGCTGTTACATTTGAGTTCACTAAGTACTGCAGTTTTGTATGAAACAGCTTGCTCGCTTGCGCAGCCGACACGCTCTTGGCCGGGTTTACATATTACTAGGTTTTTTACACCTTGCACAAGTAAAAACTTAAAATTTATGAGCATACCACCAACGTAGATTATTAATGCCTTTATTTGGTAATAAATGTATTTACTCATCTTCTAATAAAAATATTCATTAGCAATTTAGTAAGACTTTATAGGCATATCCTGACACGATTTATACGAAGAGAAAATAAACTCCAAGGTTAAACTTGCCGTTCGTTGCACCGGCAGTCTGTTTGTTTAGGTGTTTAATGTTTGAACGCAAACCCATAAAATTCAGCAGACTGGACAATATACTTGTACGTAGGTGCCAAATGATTTTGTAGATATACTAACACTATGTTAGAAGTTGGAGAAGAATAAAAGCAAATAATTATCAAAGACCTTATCAAGTTTTCCGACAACCTAAAAAAAGGTTGCAGGGACCGACTAGATGAGGATGGCCGAGGATAGAGTTCTGTGGCGTGCCTTGTAGAGGCCTATGTTCGGCAGTGGATGATGATAGACTGATGATGATGATAACGTTTTTAGATTTCATTTTTTTTTAATATATTTTTTTTAATTTATAATTAATGGACTTCTTGCTTGTGCGTTAGCACCGCATTTCTACCAGTGTCAAGTGGTTTGAGGGAGTATCTATCCAATCTCGAGGATTGTTTTTTAATAAGAACACAACTGAGAAGGACTGCGGAGCCTCGTGCACCACGCGAAAGACTTTTTTTATATTGTTGTTTGATCAAAATTCAACGCATTTACTTTCAAACATTGTCGATTATTGGCATGTTACAGCCATGTGTTCAAATTAAAAAATGAAAAGGTTTTGGCAGGTTGCGGGTTCAAGTCCGATCCAAGAACAAATTTTTCAATCTTAAATTTGACATCTTAAAATGTTGTTAGCAGTCTTTCGATGGCATCACAGTGAAACTTAACAAGATATTTTAAAAAAATTGGCACGGTCTTGATCAAAAACTATCCCTGAGAATTGGATAGGTACTCGCACAAACTAGTTGATATTGGGAGAAATACAGTGCTAACGCAAAAGCAAGAGTCCATTAAAATATAAATAAAAAAAAATAAAAATTTATTTATTTATAATGGAGCATTATACAACGTGTTAATGAATTAACGCAAAACTAGAAAATAGTTTTTTTAGAATCAAGAGCAGAATCGAATTATCATGTTTTCAACATAGGTCATTTTTTTCAAAATATAAAATAAATTGTTTGTAAAATTTAAAATTTCCTGAATTCGATCTCAACCCACCTCACGGGCACACTCACCCTACTTACTACCAAAACAAGATTCTTAAAATGTATCTACGAGCATGCTAGCGCTTTCATTCATTGCTGAAATGATAACACATAATTTTTGCCTCAAAACTTAAAATGAGAATAACTTTATATTTTAACTATCTAAATAATGAAATTATTGTTTCAATCTAATTATTTTGTTATAAATCAGTTGGGGTGTATGAGGTTTTGCGCTTATTCATTAACACGTTGTATATAAGGTCCTTCTTAATATGCTGACACTTTTTTAAGTGAATGATCAGACCAGCTAACTGAACAACTTTTTCAATGGAACCAATGTCGAAATCGTCGAAAAAAATCTGCTGTTCCATAGTAAACTGAAATCTTACCCGACCCAATTTCGACATTGGTCCCATAGAGAAAGTTATTCAGATTGATGGTCTGATCATCCTCTTAAAAAACTGTCAGCATATTAAGTTGGACTCTGTATAATAACATAATTAACATATCAAAATAATCGATATTTTCAATACGAATAAAACATTTTAGGAAATTTACGATTATCTAGACACATTCGAAGTGACCATTATCAGTAAATCCGAACTATGTTTAGATCATTTACAAAACGGGTCATCTCCGAATATCATTTGGATTCCAGACGCGTTCCTTTCTCGAGGCTTGAAAATATTGGCTCTGCTGGCAATAAGCGGAATAGCTGTAGATGAGTGGACGATCGTTATCCCAGCTTTATGTGGTCGTTTTGGAAATAGACGCCTTTGTAAGCATTGTTAAATCCATACAGAAATAGAATTAGGAAACCGTAATCTAGGCAGTTGATGACATTATTGTTGACCATTAACATTTATTAGGAAATAATAAAAAACTGGTCAAGTGCGAGTAGGGCTACTCGCGCACCGAGGGTTCCGTACTACACTACTACAAAATATATAAAATAAAAAAAAAAAACATTATTCTTCGGAACCTTTAGCGTGAAAACGACTCACACTTGGCCGGTTTTTATTATTTGTCTTAATACTTTAGAGTTTTCTCTACAATGACACCGAGTTAGGCATTTATATGTATTACCGTTTTTACGATAAAGCGAGAAGAAAAAATGTTGATAAAAACTAGTTTCTTGTATGAGGACCACCCTTAATTTTTAACCTTTTGTTATTTTAATTATTTGGTAACAAATCCGTCGTAATAAGGCATATTCTGTGAAAATTTCAACTATCTAGCTATTACGGTTCAAAAGTTACAGCCCTAAATAGGTATGACGGACGGAAGGACATACGTAGGCTTAGTAATAGGGTCCCGGTTTTCACTCTTTGGGTACGGAATCCTAAAAATTTACAATAAAATGAGCTATAAAGCTAATAATAAACAGCTAACTCACACAAAAGCAGTTTTGAAAATGATAAAGAGATAACCCAGATAAAAGATGAACCTTTCTTATATTGATAAAGAAATAATCCTTCCTAATTGCGGCTGGATTTTTGATCCACGGCTCCGGTAATCGAAAAGGGACCGTCGATTTTTCCCTCATAAGACGAACCCTTTGAAAACGACCCGCATTTGACAAAAAATATCTTTGCATTCAGGGGCGTCGTGTCCGGCGTATTTCCTTTCAGAGTCCGCGGTTGATTGCGCCCGACCCGTGAATAATACCCACTTTGTGCCCAATAAAAGTTTTCCTCCCTTCCCTCGATATTGGAAACAATGGCTTTGACTCACAATTTTTCTGTCGCCGATCCTCGGCACCGTCGGAAACTGCTGGGATTATATCATTCTTTTGATTTGAGGCTAAACGTGATATCGGTCCAAATGAGGCTACATCGATCCAATTTTATATGCTTTTGATTTATTTATTACTTAGCTTTGATATAGCATTCTGTTTTATCGTTCAAACATAAAGTACTAGCATTGTGTTGTACAGTCGACATCAGATACAGGGTCCTTCTTAATATGCTGACACTTTTTTAAGGGGATGATCAGACCGTCAAACTGAACAACTTTCTCTTTGGCACCAACATCGAAATCGCTAAAAAAAAACTTCAGTTCCATACAAAACTGCGAACCTACTCGAGCCAAATGTATGGGACAGCTGTTATTTTTTTCATGATTTCGATGTTTGTCCCATAGGGAAAGTTGTTTTGTTTGACGGTCTGATCATCCCCTTAAAAAAGTGTCAGCATATTTAGAAGGACCCTGTATATCGTGTTCAAATATTTCTGAGCAGTGCAAATTTTCGATAAATTCTTTACAGTAAACGTTACCAATTATGTTACCATATCTAAACATGTAATTAGTTATAAATATCTGAACAGTTAATTTTCAATAGTTTCTATGCAATGTTATTTAAAATTGAAATGTATAACAACGGATTAAGGTCTTTTTTTCCTAAACTGCTCATATGTTGATGTGGATGTGGCTCCATAGTGAAAGTTGTTCAGTTTGATGGTCTGAGTTCACCGTTTCAGTATTTGCTATGCTGTCACTAACACCCTGTATATCTGATGGCGACTGTACAATACTGTTATTTTAACTAAAAATCTATGCGAATGACTAACATAAAATTTCGCTTTGATGAAATATGTACTATTGTTTTGACGATATTATGTTGTTTGACTAACACTACGCCATCCTGTCAATTGAAAATGTATATCTAGATTCATCGTCGATATATTATGTGAAATGAATAGATATCATCATCAGTCTCTATACGTCCCACTGCAGGGCACAGGCCCACCCACCACGCGTGCCCAATGCGGATTGGTACACTTCAAATTTGAATCAGATTTTTTTCTTCTCCGTATGCAGATTCCCTAACCATGTCTTCCTTCACAGTTAGAAAGCAGTCGGAAAAACGCAGTTGGAAAAACGCATTGGTATACGGCATGTCATGCGTGCGAATTCGAACCCCAACCCTCATGATTGTGTGTCTATACCTCTCTACAACGCACCTTCAACGCAAAATACTATAGCATGTTAATGAATTAACGCAAAACTAGAAAGTAGTTTGTTTAGAATCGAGAGCAAAATCTAATTATCATGGTTTCAACATAGGTAATTTTATTCATAATATTAAATAATTTGTTTCTAAAATTTAAAATTTACGGTACTCGATCTCAACCCACCGCTCGGGCACTCTCACCCTACTTACTACCAAAACAAGATTCTTCAAATGTATCCATGAGCACGACAGCGCTTTCATTCATTGCTGAAATTATACCCAATCATTTTTGCCTGAAAACTTAAAATTCGAATAACTTTAAATTTCAGTTATCAATGTAATGAAATTATTGTTTCAATCTAATTATTTTGTTGTAAATCAGTTGGGGTGTATGAGCGGTGCGTTCCGATTCATAAAAACAGTGCTGTGAGCGATAACAGCGCTAACACCCGTTCCATTTGCGTTAGCGCGCCGACAGCGCTGATAGCGTTCTACCAATTCGGAACGCTAGATATCGCGCTCACACCGTTCACACCACAACATTCAAATATTCACATTATTTTCTTCATCACTAATCGTTATTAAACTTTTATTCATCTTTTATAGAACATAATCAAACCCAGTACTACTAAAGAAACCTTAATCGAGACCTAAACAAACCAAAAATATACGACAGCAAAACTGTCAAGCGTCACTTTTGAAAATTCGCTCAAAAATTTACTAGAACAAAACAATCAAACGTCACTTTTGACTACTCGCTCACAGTACTAACGCTACGAACCGTGAGCACTGTTATTGCAAGATGGCGTCGGTAGTGACGTCATGAATGACGTCACGTTTTCGATTGTGGACGCGCTCACGTCAAATCGGAACGACATTTATCGCGCTCACAGCGTTGTCGGCGTAATTCAGGACGCACCGGAGGTTTTGTGTTTATTCATTAACACGTTGTAAAGTAACATCAAAACCCAAAACTCTACGTTCAAAATCGATTACCCTGCATACAAATAAGTTTCTGAATAATAAACTAAAACCAAACATAATCTTAATTCGGAAGCATAAATTTTTACCAGTCGATTAAACAATAGGCAGCCAAAGTATCCTCAAATTAGACAAAGGCGGTATTAATACGGAAGCCATTAAATTGAGATAAGCGCCCAGCAGATTGGGTGGTGCCCGGCGCCCTTAGGGTGGTATTAGTCCGTAAGTCCTGATAAGTGAGAGGGGGTTTGCGGGACATTGCATAGATCGAAGTTGGATAGAATGGACATTTAGGATTTCGTATACTTTGAACAGTAAGCGATTTAACGGTTTCACAATTGTACGCTTCAGGCGATTAGAATACGTATGGTGTGAATTGCATTGGTATTTATGTAGGATTTCAAACCATATTTTGGGATGGTAATGATGACATCAGAGAGCGATGTCACGAATCTTAAAATTACTAATACATGATGACGGTTTTTAAGGGGATGATCAGACAATTAAACTGAACATCTTTGACGATGGGGCGAACATTGATATCGCGAAAAAAAATCTGCCGTTCCAGAGAAAACGCCAATGGCGACTCTACCCAAATGTAACGAGAAGCTGATACTTTTATCGCGATTTCAATATTGGTCCCGTATCGAAAATTGTTCAGTCTGATGATCTGAAGCACCCCCTGAAGTTTGTGAAGCATTTAAGTTAATACCTTTTTATGTTGAGCTCATATTAAGAAAGATCATATGCCATCTTATCGTGTAACCATGCAAACCCGTGGCACAGTCCATAAAACATAGAGAAGTTTCAGCTAAGAATTGCACGCAATGCCTATGAAGCTCAAAAATGGCGGATAATCTATCGGTTATATAATGACGCTGTAAGGGTCCGGTAGACCCTCACCTCGCCCCGCAGGATTGACCTGTCGCAACTGCCGCGAGTTCCTCTATAGAGATACATAAACTGTGCCCTTCGTAGAGTGCCATGAAATTATTGAAGTAGAGACTACACTATAGACATGGGTTATTTCGCCATCACCGTGACTGTTGTTCCGGTTACACAAAAATCACTGTGACTTTGTAACGTTAATAACGTTGAACACCTACTTGTAATTTTTGATCGGAGAAAACAGCACGTTGAGACGGCGCGAAGGTTAAAAATCACCGTGATTTTGGAACGTGTATCATTGTTTTCTAAAAAGTAACTGTGACATTCGCAGACGGCTGATCGCTGTGATTTTTATGGTTCCGTACCCAAAGAGTGAAAACGGGATCCTATTCATAAGCGTACGCTGTCCGTCCGTCTTTCTTTCCTACCTATTTAGGACTGTAACTTTTGAACCGTAATAGCTGAACAGTTGAAATTTTCACAGAATATGCGTCATTATAGCGGATTTGTTAACAAATATTAAAAGTAAAATTCAAAAATTAAAGGGGGTCCTAATACACGAAACTAGTTTTATCAACGATTTTTCTTCTCGCTCTATCGTAAAAACGGTAAAACAAACAAGCGTTAAACTTGGTGTGATTATAGAGCAAACTCTACAGTGTAACAACAAATAATAAAAACAGGCCAAGTGTAAGTCGGTCCCGCGATAAAGGTCCCGGAGAAAACAAAACTTATTTGTAAGTTAAAATGTTGTGTGGTGGTGTGGTACGGAACCCTTGGTGCGCGAGTAGCCCGACCGCACTTGATCGGTTTTTTCACTGTGACGTTTTTTTTAAATCCCATGTCTACTACACTCTAGAACTCCAGTGTTTACTAAAACTTTTTCCTACCACCTTAATCACAAATCTAAAGTACATTAAAGTCCTTTATCATCCCTGATGCTAGAGGGGAGGGTGTCGGTGTTATTGGTAATTGGACCGCTACCGCCGGGGGGCAGCCGGTTTGTCGTTCGACAATCAACGCGACGTGATGCGAAATCCGATGCGTCCGTGCTAGATAGCCTCTGTAATCATTATCGGGTAATCATGAGACTATTTTGCTTGTTATTGTTCCAACAAATACTGGAACTTATTGATAGAATTGTTACATAACACAACTTCAATATAATGGACTCTTTCGTCTTCTATAAAGATTATATTTATAAGTATTTAAAACTCGCGTCCAAATGGGTATGAGTAAGGTTGTATGGAGAAAAATTTACATTTTTTTTAGCGGTTTGTAATAAAACTTACATATGTTTTTAGAGGAACTTTCAAAATACATTTAAATACATTACATTCATTGGTAGGCCGCCTTGGAGCTGTGCTATTAAGGTACAAATAAATTCTAAGGTTGTATGAGAAAAAGCGCTTTTTAGCACCAGGACTGCCTTGTTTTGTATCTTCATGAGCAGGTAATAGGTTCGATTGATTGATTGAAAATTAGTTGTTTCTTAAACGTTTTGATTACTTTTTTTTCATGAACCTTTAGAGTCAAATATCTCAGCTCCGATGAGAGCTAGGCCATAAGTTTAAAACAAAACAATGTTTGTTTTTAAAGCACTATAATTATACAATACTTTTATTGGTGGCCGCGACTTTTAAAAAACTACAATACCTTTACTCATACCCACTTCCTTTCGGGGAAGATAGAATCATTTCTACAACTAGCAACTAGCGTGGGGCCAATTAGGTTAATTTAGGTTTCGGGCTAAAATCGTGTCTCTAGCAGAGTTAATTAGATCTAGCTACCTACTTATCACTGCTTGTCACTACCCCTCTAAAATAATTCACTTACGTCAGTCTAAAATAAGTATTATGTACTCGTAAGTACAGGCTGACATTAATATCATTTGCATCCTTTTAAACTAAGAGTCTGCCCATCAAACTGAACAACTTTTACTATAGGAGCAAAATGATAGGCGAAAAAAAAAATTTGCTGTTACATTACTAAACTGCAGTGCTTACTCGACTCAAATGTATGCAACAGCAGATTATTTTTGCTACAACTGGTTTGCTCCCATAGTAAAAGTTGTTCAGTTTGATGGTTAGACTCTTAGTTTACAAGGATGCTAATGATATCAATTTCATCCCGTAAATTTTTTATTACATCGGTAACCAGCATTCAATCAGAAGGTAATGCACATATTTTAGTGGTCTCACATAAATAGCAAACACGGAAATGGTAATCATATAAAATAAGATAAGACTTTTTTCTCTTATTCTTTTTCATTATTCTTCTCATTTTTTTTAGTTTTCATTTCACTCATTAAAACGGGTTAAAATAATTGTTTACTACGTTTTTTTTAATATTATGTTTTCTAGTTTATACAATAACTGTGTAACTATCAAAAACTGTTGGTTTGAAAATAGTATCAAGAGATTTCCAGTTGTTCTGCAAGATGATAAAATTATTCTTCTTCTTCTTATCGTGTGGGCAGCAAGCCCTGGTGTCAGAGTTTTTTCAGACCGCCTTACGGCCTCTGACGTGGTTTTTATGTAACAACTATTGCCACGAGAGATAGTAGCCTGGATCAAAGGCTTAACGAGCCTTCCGAAGCACGGAATCAACTTTCTTTTCAGACTATCAGGTGATTCGGCCTGCAATGTCCTAACCAACTGGGGAAAGCACAAAGTGACATATCACTAGGTGTCCCCCGTGAGAATCGTACCCACGACCTCCGTGTCAAGAGCCCAATGCTCTTAACCATTAGACCACGGAGGCAGTTGACTTGTTAATAACTTAATTACTAAACACTAAAAATTAAAACAAGGAAAAATCTTTTGTACTTCCAACAAGGCACTTAATTTCCGTATCAGAAGCGAAAAGTAAATATTATCACAGCACAGATTTACATCGTTTGTGTACACAACATTACTTTATTAAACACGCTCTGTTTCACTTTTTGCTCTTACCATAACAACATATTAAATATATTTTGTTAGCTCACAAAAATAATTTAGATAAAATTTCGTGAAACTATTTTAGGGGGATGATCAGACCATCAAACTGAACAACTTTCTCTATCTCCATGGGATCAATATCACACACAGACAACACACAAGACAGAAAAAATCTGCTGTTCTATACATTTCAGTCGAGTTCGCAGTTTTGTATGGGACCGCAGATTTTTTTTGCGAATTTGATATTGGTCACATATACAAAAGTGTCAGTTTGATGGTCTGGTCATCCCCTTAAAATCGTTTCAGCTAATTTTGTTAGACCTTATAATTATAATATAGGGCCCTTCTTAATATGCTGACACTTTTGAATGGGATGATCATACTGTCAAACTGAACAACATTTTCTATGAGTCCAACACCGACATCGCGAAAAAAGAATCAGCTTTTCCATACATTTGAGTCAAGAAGTTTTGTATGGAACAGCAGATTTTTTTTCGCGATTGCAACTTTGGTGCCATAGAGAAAGTTGTTCAGTTTCATGGTCTGGTCATCTCCTTAAAATCGTTTCAGCAAATTTTGTAGAAAAATTATGTAGTTACCTACCTGCAAAATATTACGAAAACAATTGCTCAGGAATAAATTGATCAGTATCTGCACAGAACATTGATATCGCGAAAAAAAATCTGCCGTTCCAGAGAAAACGCCAATGGCGACTCTACCCAAATGTAACGAGAAGCTGATACTTTTATCGCGATTTCAATATTGGTCCCGTATCGAAAATTGTTCAGTCTGATGATCTGAAGCACCCCCTGAAGTTTGTGAAGCATTTAAGTTAATACCTTTTTATGTTGAGCTCATATTAAGAAAGATCATATGCCATCTTATCGTGTAACCATGCAAACCCGTGGCACAGTCCATAAAACATAGAGAAGTTTCAGCTAAGAATTGCACGCAATGCCTATGAAGCTCAAAAATGGCGGATAATCTATCGGTTATATAATGACGCTGTAAGGGTCCGGTAGACCCTCACCTCGCCCCGCAGGATTGACCTGTCGCAACTGCCGCGAGTTCCTCTATAGAGATACATAAACTGTGCCCTTCGTAGAGTGCCATGAAATTATTGAAGTAGAGACTACACTATAGACATGGGTTATTTCGCCATCACCGTGACTGTTGTTCCGGTTACACAAAAATCACTGTGACTTTGTAACGTTAATAACGTTGAACACCTACTTGTAATTTTTGATCGGAGAAAACAGCACGTTGAGACGGCGCGAAGGTTAAAAATCACCGTGATTTTGGAACGTGTATCATTGTTTTCTAAAAAGTAACTGTGACATTCGCAGACGGCTGATCGCTGTGATTTTTATGGTTCCGTACCCAAAGAGTGAAAACGGGATCCTATTCATAAGCGTACGCTGTCCGTCCGTCTTTCTTTCCTACCTATTTAGGACTGTAACTTTTGAACCGTAATAGCTGAACAGTTGAAATTTTCACAGAATATGCGTCATTATAGCGGATTTGTTAACAAATATTAAAAGTAAAATTCAAAAATTAAAGGGGGTCCTAATACACGAAACTAGTTTTATCAACGATTTTTCTTCTCGCTCTATCGTAAAAACGGTAAAACAAACAAGCGTTAAACTTGGTGTGATTATAGAGCAAACTCTACAGTGTAACAACAAATAATAAAAACAGGCCAAGTGTAAGTCGGTCCCGCGATAAAGGTCCCGGAGAAAACAAAACTTATTTGTAAGTTAAAATGTTGTGTGGTGGTGTGGTACGGAACCCTTGGTGCGCGAGTAGCCCGACCGCACTTGATCGGTTTTTTCACTGTGACGTTTTTTTTAAATCCCATGTCTACTACACTCTAGAACTCCAGTGTTTACTAAAACTTTTTCCTACCACCTTAATCACAAATCTAAAGTACATTAAAGTCCTTTATCATCCCTGATGCTAGAGGGGAGGGTGTCGGTGTTATTGGTAATTGGACCGCTACCGCCGGGGGGCAGCCGGTTTGTCGTTCGACAATCAACGCGACGTGATGCGAAATCCGATGCGTCCGTGCTAGATAGCCTCTGTAATCATTATCGGGTGATCATGAGACTATTTTGCTTGTTATTGTTCCAACAAACACTGGAACTTATTGATAGAATTGTTTAAATAACACAACTTCAATATAATGGGTATGAGTAAGGTTGAATGGAGAAAAATTTAAATTTTTTTTTTGAGCGGTTTGTAATAAAACTTACATACGAGTATTATGTTTTTAGAGGAACTTTCAAAATACATTTAAATAAATTACACTCATTGGTAGGCCGTCTCGGAGCTGTGCTTGTGATTAAGGTACAAATAAATTCTAAGGTTGTATGAGAAAAAGCGCTTTTTAGCACCAGGACTGCCTTATTTTGTATCTTCATGAGCAGGTAATAGGTTCGATTGATTGATTGAAAATTAGTTGATTCTTAAAGGTTTTGATTACTTTTTTTTCATGAACCTTTAGTAGAGTCAAATATGTCAGCTCCGATGCGAGCTAGGCCATAAGTTTAAAACAAAACAATGTTTGTTTTTAAAGCACTATAATTATACAATACTTTTATTGGTGGCCGCGACTGTTAAAAAATTACAATACCTTTACTCCTTTGACTATTTATATGTCGACTGGTTACGCGTGTAATTCTACTAACAAACATTTCTGCCACTTTTTGAGGGGGGCGAGGTAACATGAAATCCGCAACTTTGGATTTTATTCCCCATAAATTTAGATTCTAATTTTGAATGTTAAAAATCATGAAAAGTAATCTCCTGTGAACCCCAAACGTTCTAAGTTCGAAGTTATTATTTCGCATTTATAGGCTGTCTCGTTTAGTGATAAGGTGTAAAATTGAAATGTATATGCACAAGATCAATTGTGCTTATACCGTGGCAGAGGGGAAATGCTACCGCAAGGCTAGTCCTTATAATAATTAGTCAAAGCTTTACTCATACCCACTTCCTTTCGGGGAAGATAGAATCATTTCTACAACTAGCAACTAGCGTGGGGCCAATTAGGTTAATTTAGGTTTCGGGCTAAAATCGTGTCTCTAGCAGAGTTAATTAGATCTAGCTACCTACTTATCACTGCTTGTCACTACCCCTCTAAAGTAATTCACTTACGTCAGTCTAAAATAAGTATTATGTATTCGTAACTACAGGCTGACATTAATATCATTTGCATCCTTTTAAACTAAGAGTCTGCCCATCAAACTGAACAACTTTAACTAAGGGAGAAAAATGATAGGCGCAAAAGAAAAATTGCTGTTACATTACTAAACTGGAGTGCTTACTCGACTCAAATGTATGCAACAGCGGATTTTTTTTTGCTCCAATCGGTTTGCTCCTATAGTAAAGTTGTTCAATTTGATGGTTAGACTCTTAGTTTATAAGGATGCTAATGATATCAATTTCATCCCGTAAATTATTATCATTTACTTTTTATTACATCGGTAACCAGCATTCAATCAGAAGGTAATGCACATATTTTAGTGGTCTGACATAAATAGCACACGCGGAAAAGGTAATAATATAAAATAAGATAAGACTTTTTTCTTTTTCATTAATCTTCTCTTTTTTTTAAGTTTTCATTTCACTCATTAAAACGGGTTAAAATAATTGTTTACTACGTTTTTTTTAATATTATATATTCTAGTTTATACAATAACTGTGTAACTATCAAAAACTATTGGTTTGAAAATAGTATCAAGAGATTTCCAGTTGTTCTGCAAGATGATAAAATTATTCTTCCTCTTCTTATCGTGTGGGCAGCAAGCCCTGGTGTCAGAGTTTTTTCAGACCGCCTTACGGCCTCTGACGTGGTTTTTATGTAACGACTATTGCCACGAGAGATAGTAGCCGGGACCAAAGGCTTAACGAGCCATCCAAAGCACGGAATCAAATTTGTTTTCAGACAATCAGATGATTCGGCCTGCAATGTCCTAACCAACTGGGGAAAGCACAAAGTGACATATCACTAGGTGTCCCCCGTGGGAATCGTACCCACGACCTCCGTGTCAAGAGCCCAATGCTCTTAACCATTAGACCACGGAGGCAGTTGACTTGTTAATAACTTAATTACTAAATACTAAAAATTTAAACATGGAAAAATCTCTTGTACTTCCAACAAGGCACTTAATTTCCGTATCAGAAGCGAAAAGTAAATATTATCACAGCACAGATTTACATCGTTTGTGTACACGACATTACTTTATTAAACACGCTCTGTTTCACTTTTTGCTCTTACCATAACAACATATTAAATATATTTTGTTAGCTCACAAAAATAATTTAGATAAAAAATTTCGTGAAACTATTTTAGGGGGATGATCAGACCATCAAACTGAACAACTTTCTCTATCTCCATGGGATCAATATCACATACAGACAACACATGAGACAGAAAAAATCTGCTGTTACATTTGAGTCGAGTTTGCAGTTTTGTATGGGACCGCAGATTTTTTTTGCGAATTTGATATTGGTCACATATACAAAGGTGTCAGTTTGATGGTCTGGTCATCCCCTTAAAATCGTTTCAGCTAATTTTGTTAGACCTTATAATTATAATATAGGGCCCTTCTTAATATGCTCACACTTTTTAAAGGGATGATCATACTGTCAAACTGAACAACATTTTCTATGAGTCCAACACCGACATCGCGAAAAAAGAATCAGCTTTTCCATACATTTGAGTCAAGAAGTTTTGTATGGAACAGCGGATTTTTTTTCGCGATTGCGACTTTGGTGCCATAGAGAAAGTTGTTCAGTTTCATGGTCTGGTCATCTCCTTAAAATAGTTTCAGCTAATTTTGTAGAAAAATTATGTAGTTACCTACCTGCAAAATATTACGAAAACAATTGCTCAGAAATAAATTGATCAGTATCTGCACAGACCTGTATAAAAAGTTACTGCACTACCAATAATAAGTTATGAACTAAAAAAGGGTTTTCCATTTTCGTAGACTTTCTACTCGAAAACTCGTACTCGGATTGGGTTTAGTTGTTATTCGCAAATTCCTGCCAAATTCGTTATCTTTTCATTCAAATTATGTTTACGATGGTCGGCTATTTATCCAAAAAACAAAAATTATGTACACTTTATTTTTACTGAAATTGTTAACAAAACCCGAACGTTTCTGAAGCTCGAATACACACACACGCACATAGCTTCTACGCCATTATTTTCTAACAGTTTTCAACAACGGAAACCTTTTAGAAAGAATATTTAAATTGAATGAAAACATAAATTAATGGGATCATATTTTTTCTGCCGTGTTAAAGGTCTAACAAAACGGGGTTCGTTTAAAAATGAAAATTACATTTACCACCGTTTTTGTGCCTAGCCTTTATTACAAGATACAACATTTCCCTTCGTTATTAGGCTCAAGTACCGAGAATCATAAAAACTGGCCAAGTGCATGTCGGACCACGCATTGTTTGGTTCCGTAGAAATTTATTTTGATGCTGCCCGCCGCGCCGCACAGTGTTTTCGTTATTGGTATATCAAAATCATCCTCCCTTCTTCACAACTATGTGAATAATAGGCTTGAATTACATATTTCATAATTCTTATGTAATAATATCTAATATTTATGTTAAATATCATATTATTAATAATAATAATATATTATAAGGCTGGTTTGAAAAAAATACGCGAAAATATAAATTGGATGTTCCATAGGTAATGGCTACTCGACCAAATGTAAGGAATATGTAGATATATGTATACAGGGTCCTTCTTAATATGCTGACACTTTTTAAGAGGATGATCAGACCATCAAACTAACAACTATCTCTATGGGACCAACATCGAAATCGCGAAAAAAAATCAGCGGTCCCATACATTTGGCTCGAGTAGGTTTGCAGTTTTGTATGAAACAGATGTTTTTTTTCGCGATTTCGATGTAGGTGCCATAGAGAAAGTTGTTCAGTTTGACTGTCTGATCATCCCCTTAAAAAAGTGTTAGCATATTAAGAAGGACCCTACATAATTCGAGCCTGAGGCTTATCTACGGAACCCAAAAAAAAATATTTTTACGTTAATGTTATTACAAAATTACGGCCTTTTATAAGAAACTACGTTTGTTTTCAGCTCATTCAGTAATATTTTGTAATCTAATATTTTTAGTAAAATTTTAAGATGTAAATTAATAAAGTGATCATTACGAAACAAAATGTTTTCGTGCAAGTATCTAATATACGAATAATATACTAACTGTTTGGAACGTTACTAAAATGTTTGAGTAAATTCTAGAATATTCATAACGTTAATCAATTATATACCTAATTGATTAATTTAGTTGGTTTATACAAAGCAATGTAAAAATGCAACTTTGGGAACCAGGAACTCAATCAATTGTAACATAGCATAGCATAGCATATGCTCACGACTATATTCCCCGAGGCGGGGGGGTAGTCAGAGAAATGAGTCTTTAATCATTTGTATATTTACTACTAAATTTTAATCAAATAATGATTTTTGAAAAATGTTTACTATTATATTACGTATTCAACATACTAATATTTTACCCAAAAGGAATTCAAATCTGCTACCCATCGTTCAGCAGGGATATCATCAATACAAATTATGTTTTGTCATTACTCACATCACTTTCAATTTCTTCATAGATTTTATAATGCTCTCATAATGCTCTTATAATGCTCTCATAATGCTCTTATAATGCTCTCCAATGTCCATATTACAACGGTTCTGATAAAAGTGTTGATAGGTAACGCGTATGGTAACATTATAGTTATGAAAAACGGTTCGCGAGGGTTGTGTTGTAGATATGGGGATCGAGGGGGTCGACACGTAGGGTTGTCAGCTGACCGTATTTATAGATATTTGTATAGAGAAATTTGATGATGAGTTTTACTAAGGGATGAAAAACATCGTGAGGAAAGATAAATACACTGAAGACGAAATTTTACATATTCGCATTAGGCACGCGTGGTGGACATCGCCCACACATGGCTAGTCGATGCATGTAATGCCATCGATTAGGTGTGTGGGTATGTGAGTGAGTGATCTAGAGAGCCAACCAACAGCTTTAGATGCTAGCTGATTTGTTAAAGTGCGCGTAACGTACATATTACCTGTCGGGAATTGAGTCATGCAAATTGGAAGGGAGCTCTACAGTATGAATCAATATTTCTCAAAGACAAGGCTTCTGCAAAGGCAAAGAAGAGCACAAAATGTTTATGTGACGCGCTCGCCCATAGATTGTCCACTGGCCGAGCCAAAATTTCCAAAGGCGGCGTGTGAGTAAACTCGTTGATGAAAAGTCACGCATACACCGCCGCACCTATCGTAGCGAGATTGTATTAAAGGTTTTTTCTCTGCTGGTATTTACAAAAATCGCTTTTAATGGTAAAGCCACCTCAAGTATTCTTGTGTCAGTATTTTAAAATGTACCTACGTCTTTTGTCTTTTGTGTGTAAGTAAATAATAGTAATGTAACCTTATTTGTTGTACACATTTTTGACAACCCTAGGCTAGGGTCGCGGCGTGTCAACAAATCGCGCGATGTTTTGTGCCCGACCACCCGTATCTGTTTCGTGTGTTTGTTTATTATGACCCCGGCGCTACACGGCTTTATAGCCTTCGGAAATAACTGAAACAGACAACCGATTTTCGATTTAACACCCGTTACGACTTCCTTAACGTATTAGGTTATTTCGTTATTTAGTCTATTATTTTTTATGGTATGAAATTTTTTTGATACATTAAGGGGCCATACGTCCCGGAATTACCTGGGAAGGGAGATCTTGTTTTTCGTTTTTCTACAAGTTACCGAAACAAAAAAAATACACCATAAATTGAAGACATCATAAATTGAACACACGACACGATTGAAATTACTTCACACGATTGATTTTTTTTTCGAAAAGATAAGAAAATAACGCATTTTTAACATTATTTTCTCAAACTAGAATAGCTTGCAACCGTTTATAATTACTGGAATTTTACTCACATATACACCATTAGTTTATCTAGTGACTCTACAGTATAACAACAAATAATAAAAACCGGCCAAGTGTGAGTCGGTCGCGCGGTCCTAGAGAAAATAAAAAAATGAAATAAGTTAATATGTTGTGAAGTGAGGGTACGAAACCCTCGGTGCGCGAGTAGCCCGACTCGCACTTAACCAGTTTTCCATATTTCAGTTTATTCTTCGGGTAAACGCGTAGTCAACTAAAGGTATGGTCACAGAATAGGTATAGTTCTACATACAGAACGGCCACTCCCCGCGTCTCTCTGACTTCAGATACCCCACCTGCCCCACCTCACCTCACATTTTCTAGGGACGAAAGGGAATGCAGTCAGGCGCGCCACCCGTATTATTTGACCGACATAAAATATATTTAAAATTACCTTTCCTTAAAAAAATTACTTTAGAAAATAACACTTAATTCAAATTTTCAGTATTTTTTAGCTTGCATACTATTTTTGATAACATAAGTGAACAAAATTAATTGTTAAAAGTACGAAATGTAGATGACGTCGATGACAAATCATGGTCGTTCAGCCCAACACATAAATGTCAAAGACAATTTGCACAAAGAGCGCATGTGCAGTCGCCATTGTGTCAAATTCAAAACGTTCTATAAAGTGCCGGACCTGTGGTATGGTGTAACAGAAAGAGAAAGGTGGTCATATTTAAAAAATATACTTCAAACCATCAAACAGAAAAACGTTGACTAATTATTATAAGGACTAGCCTTGCGGTAGCATTTCCCCTCTGCCACGGTATAAGCACAATTGATCTTGTGCATTTACATTCAATTTTACACCTTATCACTAAACGAGACAGCCTATAATTGCGAAATAATAACTTCGAACTTAGAACGTTTGGGGTTCACACGAAACTACTTTTCACCATGATTTTAACATTCAATATTAGAATCTAAAGTTATGGGGAATAAAATCCAAAGTTGCGGATTTCATGTTACCTCGCCCCCCGCAAAAAGTGGCAGAAATGTTTGTTAGTAGAATTACACACGTAACCAGTCCACATATAAATAGTCAAAGCAGAAAAACGGAGTAGCCAGTATTGGAGTCATAAAATATTCTGAGATAAAAATAATTGAATAACATTCAAATCTAACTCTTTGTTGCCAAACTCCACATATTTATGTATAATGTTTGCACTGCCCGCATGAAAACTAGACAACCGAATTTTCCGGTCTGCATGGCACTTTGTGATTTTGTTTAAACGAAAACCCTATTTATAACTAAGTGTTTGTAAATACTGTTTCACGAGTGTAAATGAAGACTATTCTTCAACAATTTGCTTTTGATTAATTGAAACGAAGCTCGGCGTTCGCGATGGGAAGCGATGAACGGCAGATGAGTTTTGTAAATTAATTATGTATCTTGCTTCGTTTTCCGTAAAGTTTATTTTTGGAAATGCGCTTTAATTTTGTTACCTTTGAATCTGTTGATACTAGAATAGGAGATCTATACTCCATTTCAAACAGCAATGAATTTTTAAGGTTATTTTGAATTACAGAAACAGAGATTTGATACACTTCCTCTCACTTATTCTTAGAACAGCTTTAGTAACGTCGAAGATATGTCAGATAGTATATCTTTCTGCTAAATATATTATATTTGCAAATCAGAATTTAGAAAGCTATACAGGGTCCTTCTTAATATGCTGAAACTTCTTTAAGAGAATAATCAGGCCGTCAAACTGAACAACTTTCCCTATGTGACCAACATCGAAATCGCGAAAAAAATATCAGCTGTCCCATATATTTGGCTTGAGGAGATTTGCAGTTTTGTATGGAACAGCTGATTTTTATTTCGCGATTTCGATGTTGGAGCCAAAGAGAAAGTTTTTCAGTTTAACGGTCTTGTCATCCCCTAAAAAAAGTGTCAGCATATTAAGAAGGACCCTATATCGGAATCGGAAAATCTTTTCGTCCTTATTTGAAATGTAGTATAGTTGTATCAAATAGGGGAATAATAACAGATACATACAACTACAATTTCAACGAGCCAGTTGGGTGGTTGGGCACCACGCCGGGCTGCCAAACCAGAGGACCAGGGTTTTAATCCCGGTTCAGTCATGGGAGGTAGTTTGTGCCGTTGTTGTACAGTTCCCATAATATAGATAGTATCTTGCGTTTGTGATCATAACAATGTATGTGCCTGTGAGCATTATTTATAATATTATTATTTATTGTTGCCATTGACTTACCAACTACAGGACGTAGGGTCTGCGCTCAAAAGTGTCCGAACCAAAAGAGCAACAAAATGTATAAAGAGAACCAATTACGCGACAGTCAATGTTTGACCTGTCGACTAGGTGCACGCACACGCGTACTTCCATGGGTTAAAAACTACGCAAGCAAAATGAAAAAGAATTTCAGCATTTTCATCAATGTTTATATTACTATACAACGTGTTAATGAATTAACGCAAAACTAGAAAGTAGTTTGTTTAGAATCGAGAGCAGAATCGAATTATCATGTTTTCAACATAGGTAATTTTTTTCAAAATATTAAATAATTTGTTTGTAAAATTTAAAATTTTCTGAACTCGATCTCAACCCACCGCACGGGCACACTCACCCTACTTACTACCAAAACAAGATTCTTAAAATGTATACATGAGCACGCTAGCGCTTTCATTCATTGCCGAAATGATAACAAATCATTTTTGCCTCAAAACTTAAAATGCGAATAACTTTAAATTTTAACCATCAAAATAATGAAATTATTGTTTTAATATAATTAGTTAGTTATAAATCAGTTGGGGTGTATGAGGTTTTGCGCTTATTCATTAACACGTTGTATACATACTTATGTTTGTTAGGTTAGTCTCGAACACTTTTTTCGGGAATTTTGTACTAGACCCGCGTCCATTATTTTGTATGTTAATGTTCCATACTTACTATTTTAGAGCCTATGCGAACGGTTTTAAGATTTTATTAAAACGTTGATGTTCTTTATTTTTAGTGATTCTGAACAATTAATAATGGAACCGAAAAAAACATTGTAATAATAATACATCTACAGAATGATCAACATACAATACAATACAAATACGATATAAAGTCAAAGTCAGTCAATATAATTTATTCAATATAGGAGCTCGCAGCACACTTATCAAACGTCAAATCTTTTTTAAAGCTACCACCGCGTCGGAACGTGTTGTGGCCAGAAACTCTACAACATAACACGACTTAATAACTATTACAATATACATTCTAAAGCTAAAGTTATGTATACAATAATATATAGTCTATTTAATAAAATAATTGATACTATACAGTAAAGTAAATAAACTATAAGCTAGTGACCTCAGACCCAAGCATTTTGATCATTTAAATAATCATCTAGTTTATAATATGCTTTTTTACAGAGGACTTTTTTGATTTGAGTTTTAAACATGTTTTCGGAAAGATTCAAAATGGTCTCGGGGATTTAATTATACTTTATTTTGTATTCTCACACAGACAATAAATGCAGTGACAAGATCTTATAGTAAGCTAACTACAAACACAGGGTGTTACGGTAAATAGTTGCATTACTTTAATAGGTGATTTTACCCATGATACTGATCAACCTGTCCTTAAGAAACCTATAGGCAATTCGCAAAAAAACAACCGACTTTTCATACAAACGTTCGATTAGCTGATTGCATTTAGTATGGACAGTGCAAAAATTTTTTTGAGAATTTCCTATAGGTTTCTTAGGGAAAGTTGATCAGTATCATGGGTACAATCACCCCTTAAAGTAATGCAACTGTTTACCCTAACACACTATATTTTCAACAAAATAGTTGATATCGAATTCCAAATTATAATGTTTATACGCAGGTATACAAGTCAATATTAATGCAATTATTTCCTAGACAGCGAATGTAAATTGGATACCTAATAGCTACTAATTATGAAAGCTTCATTAAGCGCTTTTGGCAAATGTTTACGAAACGTTCGATGTTTTTGGGAGGGTAAATTAAATGCGTCAATTTTCATTTACAGTATAAATAAAATTTGATAATTTGTTTTACCGGAGCAAATAACAAACGTTGTCCTGATTTATTTGCTTAATTATTTATCGATTAAATTAATTTCGCATTCTATTTGTTCAGTACGTAATTGATGGCAGTTAATCGGAATAATTGGTGTAATTAAAACGAGCAGAGATCGATGAAAAAACATTTCGTTTAACAATGACATATTTGTGGTGTGTAATATACAGGGTCCTTCTTAATATGCTGATACTTTTTTAAAGGTATGACCAGACCATCATACTGAACAAGTTTCTCTATGGGACCAACATGGAAATCGCGAAAAAAAAATCAGCTGACCCATACATTTGACTCGAGTAGGTTTGCAGTTTTGTATAGAACAGCTGTTTTTTTTTTTCGCGATTTCGATGTTGGTGCCGTAGAGAAAGTTGTTCAGTTTGATGGTCTAATTATCCCCTTAAAAAAGTGTCAGTATATTAAGAAGGACCCTGTATATAGGGTTACTATACTGACACTTTTTAAGGGACTGATCAGACCATCAAACTGAACTACTTTCTCTATGGGAACAACATGGAAATCACAAAAAAAAAACAGCTGTCCCATACATTTAGCTCAAGTAGGTTTACAGTTTTGTATGGAACATCTGTTAGATCAGCCTCGGCTAGATGTACACCACTCGCCTGCAGGTCGTGTTGCAATCCCACCTCGGCTGTAATGACCAACTTTGCTCACTTGTATCATAATGCACTATTATCGTCTTTCTAATTAAATTTTTTTTTTGTTTATTGGCATCCGATGTGTTATCACAATTCAGCCAATGTCTCGTTATGTGGATAGTATATGAAGGAAAATGATCAGTAGTATTTATTAAGTCTAGAGTGGCAGTTTTGCCAATGTAAGTAATTTATAGTCTCAAGTGATTGTTTTAAGGTTAAAACACAAAATAGTTCACAAAATGGTGGAGCCACGTGCAATCCCAACGCGCCGATATGCACGCGTCGGTACTCCGCCAGAATTGCAGCGCGACTTCTCTATCGTCTTTCTTCAGAATATTGTAATTTTTATATGCTTTGTTAATCATTGAAATTTTCTCAAGTATAGATAAAATTTATTCCAAAGCTTATAAACCCTTCTTGAAAACTTTGTTATCCGAAGTGAACAGCTTTTTGCTAGGTACCTGTGACAACAGAATTATAACTTTTGAGACTTCTCTCGCTCACTTTTGCTTTCCATTTGCAATGATTAAATTGCTCACTTTTAATTTAAATTAAGAATACGAAACAAAAGTTTGACAAGTTAAACTAATTATGTTTTATGTTTGTTTAAAGTTTATCTTTTGAAGTGTTATTTGTAGTTGAAGTAAGTCTCTAATTAGCATATTAATTAGTCTTAAACAAGTTTTAGGGTTCGATATCAAAATGGTAAGAAACGAAACCCTTGGTGTGACTTTTAGGCTCTGTCTATTTGTCAATATTTTCCATTGAGGTACTAGAGATCACCCAGACTGAATTGTTAGTAACATTCGTACAGGCCAAAAGGCATATGCTTACTTAGTCTGTGCCAGGCGCCCGCCGCAACGAGACGCTTCCAGTGCGCAGATTTTGTTCGCGTTGTCTGTTATATACAAATTATTCAATGATATTTTCATAATGTTTTTCACAGAAGTTTATCTCAACGAGTGTAATGAAAGGACCTGCCCAAAGAAGATAAATAACAGAAGCGAACGAAATGTCATATGAAATAGCTTTCGAAACCCTCTTAAACAAAGTTTGATAACTTATTTATCATTCAGCCCATATTATCATACATAAGTACAGGTTTAGCTTATGGCGTGTTCGTATTTGCGTACGAGTACCTAAGTTAACTACGCGTATGTTTCCAAAACTTATTGGTAGAATTCAGAATACGCAACAGAATTCTTTTCAGCTTCTTCAGCGTGTGCAGGGTTTCTCGTAAATATAGTTATAATTTATGAGAAATCCTATATGAATAGGGTGTACGGAAAAGTATCATTAACCTTTAAACCACAAACTCTACCCATCAAACTGAACAACTTTTAGAACTCTACAATGCACTGACTACAATGACTACTCGACAAAAATATGTATGAGACAGCTATTTTTATGGGGTTCTGACCGTTTTGCTCCCATAGTAAAAGTTATTCAGTTTGATGGGTAGATTATGTGGTTTAAAGGTTAATTATACTTTTCTTTACACCCTATATACATGACCCTGAATGACACAGGCCATATTTAAACGAAACGTACATAAAATTGGAGACCAACAAGAGTGTACAAAGTGTTACAAAAGTAAAATTAAACATTTAAAACTTTTAAGGGGGTTGTTTAGACCATCAAACTGAACAACTTTCACTATGAGACCAACATCGAAATCGCGAAAAAAAAATCAGCTGTCCTATACATTTAGCTCGAGTAGATTTGTAGTCTAGTATGAAATATCCGATTTATTTTTCGCGATTTCGATATTGGTCCCATAATGAAAGTTAATCAGTTTGAGGGTCTAAATCACCCCATTAAATGTTTATTTGTATTTTTGTAACACCTTGTAGATGATAATTGGAGAGGCATATGGCCAACAGTTAGTGCTAACACGCCGAACAAAATATTAAGACATATGCTTGAACAAATTGTCGACAAACAATCTCATCGTAAACTCTCAAATACCCAATAAAATATTATCAGCAAGGCCGTAAGATGCTAAATGTATTCACAAATAAATCTTATTCCATCTTACCTAAATGCAAAATAGTATTAACTTCGTATAATTTCGACTTTCTTATCTACGCAGACAGCGCTGCGGCGGGGATCGCTCGACGAAAATCTAAATAAAGGGCTTACAACACTGGACGGTTTCTTGTGCGTTTGTCTTGTACCCTTATTTAATCTGACTGATACGCTTTCTGTGTTCTCCATGGACGGCCACATACAGGGTCCTTCTTAATATGCTGACACTTTTTTAGGGCATGATCAAACCGTCAAACTGAAGCTGAACCAGTTTCTCTATGGCACCAACATCGAAAAAGCGAAAAAAAATATCTGTTGTCCTATACATTTGCCTCTAGTAGGTTTGCAGTTTTGTATGGAACAGCAGATTTTTTTTTACTATCTCGATGTCGGTTCCATAGAGAAAGTTGTTCAGTTTGATGGTCTGGTCATCCCCTTAAAAAAGTGTATAACTAAGTCTTTCTTCTTAATACGTCATGATTGGGCATGATGAGCAAAGCGATTTTCAAATTTATGTCTAAACGGAATGTATTTCCTGGAAGGTTCCAAAAGTCTGAAGTACTTTTAAGAGGATATAATTCGGAGCGCGCTCCATACAAACGTACTATGGTGATATTTTCTATACTAACCAATTAAAACCAATGAAATTTTTCAGAATAAATCTAAAAAGAAATTTCTATGCTTGTATAGAGTGAGGACTGAGTTTAGATAAACTAAATATTCAAGTTTGGTTGATGGCCGCGCCAAAAAAAGGCAAAAAAAGGCGCCACCTTTCATACAAAAACCAGCATTGTCTTTTGTAAACTGTTACAGTGAAACTCGTCTGTGTCGCAGTCGCAAGTGACCTATTATGGCTAGGATCCAACTCTAAATAACCTAGCCATCGAGCAGAGTTCTGCCAAATGCTTGTCAGTTAATTCTTTGGCATTTTACACCAAAACGCTATTCGCCAAAAAACTTCATTCTCAACGCATATTTGATTAGCTGGCATTTTTAAAATTCTGTATGAGCTATCAGAGCATCTCATATTATTTGTTATCTAAACTACCCAAGCGTGTAATTTGAATCAGTAAATTGACCAAACAATGCAAAATGTAATAAATTCGCAACTTCGCATGAAAAAATATCGATATCATAGATAATTGTATTATTTATGTCTAGATGATACTTTTAGGTGTAATCTGAAATTGTTCTGTACACGTATGCATGGATTTGCAATTATTTTGTGATTAGCTTCAACACAAAAAGATAAATTACGACGAACGAATGCAATGATTATATCTTATTCGTGAAATGTTAATGGTTTGGTAAGGAAGGTATTTTGTCTTCAGTAGACTATAAAATATGCGAACTTTTAAAGTAAAACATCTTACGAAAAGAATGATGAAGACCTATTATGGCCGAAAGAAATGGTTATTCTAATAATAATAATAGGTAGGTAAATAATAAGTACTACTAATTAAGGGAATATAATTCAGAGCGTTCTTCATACAAACGAAGTCTGTCTGGTGATATTTTCAATACTAACTAATAAAAGTCAATATTTTTTTACTGAAATATTAAAGAAACTAATCTCTATGCTTGTATGAAGTCAGATTTTCGTTAAAATGTATAGTTTTAAAGTTACAGTGCCTCAAAGATTTCCATACAAATCTTAAATTAATCCTAGCATTGAAACTGTATATTTTAACGAAAATCTGACTCCATACAAGCATAGATATTTGTTTCAAGATTGTTTCAGCAAAATTTCATTAGCTTTTATTGGTTAGTATTGAAAATATCACCATAGTACGTTTGTATGGAGCGCGCTCCGAATTATATCCCCTTAACAATCAAGCCACTAATCATCATCTTATCTTCCTGTCATCTCTCGAGGTCTAATGCCTCCGTGGTCTAATGATTAAGAGCATTGGGCTCTTGACACGGAGGTCGTGGGTTCGATTCTCACGGGGGACACGTAGTGAAATGTCACTTTATGCGTTTTTCTCCAGTTGGTTAGGACATTGCAGGCTGAATCACCTGATTATCTAAAAAAAAGATGATTCCGTGCTTGGGATGACACGTTAAGCTGTTGGTCCCTGCTACTATCTAGTCTAGTCATTACATAAAAACCACGTCAGAGGCCTTATGGCGGTCTGAAAAAACTCTGACACCAGGGCTTGCTGCCCACACGATAAGAAGAACCTCTGGAGGTGGTAGGTATAGGATAATAAATAATTCTCCACCAGTTGCGATATTGGGTGGCACTAAATTCGGTTGGACTCATTAACTTGCCAGGATGGGGTGCAGCCGACCAGGTTTTCTATGCCTTACTAATTGGTCCTTAGAGACCAACAGGCTCGTTACATTCTTTAATTCGATAAGGTAAAATGTGGTGTCACCAGATTCTACTTTTTTCCCACGCTGAAAAACGTGCCAATCTGCACCGTGGCAGATTACGTTTTTTGTAAGTTATTTTTTGTCTACTTTAGCTACAAAATGGATTTGTTCATTAATCTTTTAATGTAGGGTTGGTTTTAGTTAGCCACCCGTCTATCTACTAAAATCGACCAAAGTTCAAATAGACTACAATGTTCCACTATTTGAGATGTAAATTTTTTCGCAAAGGAAATTTCACTTAGTCCAATGTGGCGGTACCTTAGGTTCAAACAGACTTGGTCGTCTCCATTGTTTGCCCGCGAACCTTTTTGTCAAGATTTCCCACGGGACGACGACGTCGCGGACGTTTTGCGTCACTTTCTTGTTCTCAGTACGGATATGCATACAGATTTTATATAAATAAAAGAAAAAAAAACGGAAATTCTTAAGGGAAATTCATAAACGTCCGGCTTTTTAATTAAGAAGACTGTTTACTGAAACATTTCTTAGACTAAAATGGCTGTGAAGAATTTTGAACGTAACATTTATTTATGCCGTTTTATGTGTATCTTTGTCTACGGTACGCCTCTACGTACGTATACAGTATGTAAGCAAACTAAACGCAAACTTTTAAACCACCCTTCATCCTGAACAACATTGGGAGCAAACATGATAGAACAAAAAAAATATCAGCTGTTTCATACGTTTGAGTCTTGTAGGCATTGCTCGTTTACTCGTAGCCGTAGTATAAAACAGTTTTTTTTTTTTGCGCTGTCTGGTTTGCTCCCATAGTAAAAGTTGTTCAGGTTGATGGGTAGAGTTCGTGGTTAAAAGATTTGCCTTTGGTTAGTTTACATACGATTCAGATACATGGTATAAACTTAAACACGTTACACACTTATGGGGGTGCTTCAGACCATCAAACTAAACAACTTTCAAAATGGAGCCAACATCGAAGTTGCGAAAAATATCAGCAGCAGCAAATACATTTGGGTCGAGTTACCATTGATGGGAACAGCTGAATTATTTTTCACTATTTCGATTTTGGCTCCACAGTAAAAGTTGTTCAGTTTGGCGATCTGAAGTTACCTAACGTTAATTAATTTTACAGCCTGTATAGGCTAGGATTAAATCAGTTCCCTAGACTTTAGCTACCACAACTGTCTGGTCACTTTAATGATAAATACCCACATACATACATTCTTATACCGTCTCCCGTTTGCAATGGAGGGAAGTTGGATATTTGCTTGTCCTTCTCCTCCTGTCTTCTTTGATTAAAATTCATTGCGGGTTCCAAGACAGATTTTACAGAGATTCCCCGGGCTCACTGGACTTCATTGTCTAGTGTTGTGAATGGTCGCCGCTGTTGATCCTGGTTTACAGGAGTTACCGCGGTGGGAATGTGTGGTGGGCCCATGCCCGAAACAAAAAATACGTACATACATAAACTCACGACCGTAATTTCCTTTCCTGGTGGTCAGAAAACATTGCTACATCAACTGTCCGTATAAGAATGTAGTTGTAGCAATTTTCACATTTAGCAATTTGAGTTTCAGGATGGAATGACGTATTAAGTGGTGAGAGGTGGTCTTTCGCCCACATAAACACTGCACAAGAAGCCTTAAGAGGATATAATTCGGAGCGCGCTCCATACAAACGTACTATGGTGATATTTTCAATACTAAACAATTAAACTTAATGAAATTTTTCAAAATCGATCTAAAAACTAATTTCTATGCTTGTATAGAGTTAAATTTTCGTTAAAATGTATAGTTTTGAAGTTACAGTGCATCAAAGATTTTCATACAAATCTTAAATTAATCCTAGCATTAACTGTATATTTTAACGAAAATCTGACTCCATACAAGCATAGATATTTGTTTCAAGATTGTTTCAGCAAAATATTGGTTAGTATTGAAAATATCACCATAGTACGTTTGTATGGAGCGCGCTCCGAATTATATCCCCTTAAATTCCTTAGACGCCTCGTACGACACCCACGGGAGGAATTGAAGTGACCCATTCTAAGCCACACCAATGAGAAACGATTCCTCAAATAATATTAAGTTATTTCATGACGACTGAACATGACAATAAAACTTGACGAGCTCTTTAGTAAGTATAGCTCAATAAAATTGCATACGAGTATTATATGCTTAGGTATTTCTATAATAGCTCTTGATTAGCGTAAAATAACCAATAAATATGATGAAAGGTCTTGAATGAGCGGCAAACATAAAGGGGCTTTTGCACGTAGCTGGCATACCGATACGAACCTACGACTAGGTATAATAATTGTGCAATTGACTGGGAACAATTAACGCATTTCCTCAATGATGTGGTTACAGAAGCAGAATTGTAGAAGTCTGGATGTGTCTAGAAAATTAAATAAAAATTGAAGATGAGCAAATAAAAAAAAAAAACGCTCGCTCGGTACAGCCATTATACAGATACATTGTAATGATCCTAAGTAAACTACTAGATTTTTTGTGTTGGAAATTATATTAACAATCCCGATTCGAACGGTCCGAGTCCGGCGTTGTAACCATTACACTAGGAGTGCGATTTTTAATCTCCCATTAATCTCCATAGTAATTTTGAAATTTTCTACTGCTGATTTCAACGTATGACTTTCTAAAATACCACTCCAGGCATGTGAGATATCTGGCTACGTTTTCTACGTTTTCCTGCGGCCCGCGACTGTGCTTACATTTACAAGTAGGCATATTATGTACAGCGGTCACCATTTTGGGTCATGGTGTGAAGATTTTCGAGGTCGCTTCGCTCGCTCAGTTTTTTTATTTGATATACAGGGTTTCCGGCGAGGGTTCCAAAAATTTTGCCATTGTAAGTACCTGCTACCTGGAAAGGGGATTTTACCAAATCAAGTTCGAACTTGAAATCCCAATAAACTGTATTAGCTTTTTCCTTCCACTCTACCTTAATCTTTCCATGCCCTACCTTAATTTCAGTTCTATCTACCAAGTTATATCCAGACCTGACTTATATGTAGTTTGGAAGTTAATAATTGTAGAATGTTAAAGGCAAAGTCCTGGGAAGAGATTGTATATTTTTTTTCTACAATCTATGTCTTTATGTTCCATGCGGCCCACTGATTCTGCTATCATTATGCATTTGGCCCACCATTAACTTTGAGTTTTGCATGCCTGCATTACACCAACTGGGACGTCAGAAGGCCTGGTAGATGGATTTTCAAGCATAATAATCTATGCGAATAGTCGAGTATAAAATTTCCTCCCTGTTCATGGCTTCAGTCTTCAACGTCCGTTAGCCAGTAATATACGTCAATTCCACTAGGACATGGAACAATAGGAAGAAGAATAGAAGCCAGCAATTATATTCGGATCAACTAATATCACGCAGATTATCTTGAATTGCTTCCTCTAACAAAATAAAAATTACTATTATGTGGGAAATTATACCATCATTGCATCCTGTCAGTTAATAAACCAGTAAATACTGGATATAATCCAGTATTTATTATTAAGTATATGAAACGAGAGCGTCGGTGGTGCGATGTGGAGAACTATGGAAACACAATCTTGAGGTCCAGCCCTTGAGCATGGACGATTATGTTATTTACCAATGAGTTTTTCGAACTTGTGTAGGTACGTAACACCGACTGCTCTCAAACGGTGACGGAAAACATTGTGAGGAAATCTGCATACGCTGAAGAAGTAATTCCAATGTGTATGTGAAGTCTACCAATCCGCACTGGGCACGCGTGGTGGCTCAACAAAACACAACACTAACAAACCACGACAATAACAAAACACAAGTAATACTTAAGGAAGTGCTTTAGACCATAAACTGAACAACTTTCACTATGGAGCCAACATCGAAATAGCGAAAAAAATCTGCTGTCCCATACTTTAAGTCGAGTTGGTACTGCACTATTATATGAAATGATTTCGAAATTGGCTCTATAGTGAAAGTTGTTCAATTTGATGGTCTGAAGCACCCCCTTAAGTGTTACTAGGGTGTTTTGTTACACCTTGTATAGGCTGTGATGATGATGATGATGATGATGATGATATGAAACATAACAGAAGGTGCCACCCACAATGTGAGCTAAGTCTATTTTAGAAAGGACTGCGCTGGACCCGATTATTATACTAATAGGTTCATTTCCTACAAAACACAATCTAGTAAACTTATCCCTCTACCAACTCTTCGTTTGCGAAAATCGATGGTCAATTACTAGTCAAGCGACTCGGCGGTAACTGCCAGCCAGGTTGCATTAACGTGCTTACCAGTTACTGCTTTTTGCTGTCGGCTGTTCTCTTAAGGATACCTGCCCTTCATTAGGTCATACGTGCGTAATATCGAACAATTGGCTTTTATCATCCCCATAGACACAAATTGCTCAACAACGGTGGTTAACTGGCATTATGGCAACGCTGTGATGTGTGAAGGAATTTCTGTCAATTATTTTTAAGTATAAATGAAGCGGTTGCTTGGTTGTTTTCATGATTACTAAGTGTAGCATTAATTATTATTAATTATATTGTTTTTCCATCGCATTTAAATAGCTTTGTTTTGTTACAGGAACTCTTGCGGCTCCAGACGTTCTTCATTCTTGATCTGGTCTTCGAAATTATGATTACGCATACCTAATGCCTAGATTTCTTATTTCTGGAATGTGAGTCTGTTAACTTTACAAAACCGAATTTTAATGATTTTCACATGTTTTTTCTTTGTATAAATACGATGTGTAAGCAATTTCTACATTTTATTTAAATCTGCATATAGGTAATACGTAAATATTAATATATTTGGTGTGTAAATTAAATTGTCCATTGATATAATCATTCCCACCTTACGCAAAATGCACCTGAGAAAAGTTGTCGAGTTAAGTCAATGAGTTGCAGAAAATTACCTCAGTCTACACGTATTCTTCATTCAAAAGGTTTACACACATACTTACTAAGGAAACTCAACAATATAATAGCCTGATAAAGAGAAAACTTGGCAAGGAGAACGTTAAAACGTAACGTTATAACTTGAGACGCGACGCTACCGGTCCATTGAAAACGCATTTCCATCCGGAAGTGGTTCTTGCTATATCTTCGCATCGTTCGCATCTTTGCAAATGCACACTGAAATACCAGACACCCCTTACCACATACGAACGAATTGCGTGAAACGAAACGATTCAATACGAAAACAAATACAAAACAATTTAGATTTTATATTCTATTACTTAAAGCACAAAATGGAATGTCAATAGAATAGAAATGAATCGTTCCATTTTACAGTTGGAAAGAAGATTCTTTACCAGCGCAAGGAGAATGTAGTGGACTATTCCTGGAATTTGTTTGACGGTGCCATCGGGCTTCTAGCATTTTTTTTTCCAATGTCTTTTACCGGCGATCCATCGAAGCACAAGTTGGCTCTTTATTGCGATTTGTTTAAACAGGGAATAATTAAAGCTGGGAATGAATGACTGTGCGCTTTTAATCCGACAATTTCTAGCAGGCTTATTTTTCTTTTTGCCGACTACGTTTTATGAGACAATGGCATTCACTGTTTAAATAGTTCGAGCTACTTATTCATCAACTCTTTCCTGTTTAATTGGGATCGTTAGATTTTTTACGGAAGACTACAGGGTACGTAATATGGTGACACTTTTTTATGGGGATGATCTGACCATCTTCCAAACTGAACAACTTTCTCTATAGGTATAGTACCAAAAACGCGAAAAAAAATCATTAGTCTCATAGGTACATTTGGCTCAAGTAGGTTTGCAGTTTTGTATGGAACAGCAGATTTTCCAATGTCACTCTCACGATTTTTGCAAATCCAATGACACCTCATACCTTAAAATCCATCAAGCCGTTTGGGCTGTAGGCCGTACCAAAGAAATAGACATACAAATATACATACATACATACATACATACGTACATACATACATACGCTCGAAAAACAAAACCCTCCTTCTGGCGCAGTCGGGTAAAAAGTGTCGTGTCTATTGTCCAGATCTAGAACGACTAAAATCGTTAGGAGCGCAGTTATGTCCTACTTCCGATTCCTTTGCATTTTAATAATAGACTTTTGTGATCATGAAACATCTTTCTATGGTTTCAATAACAATAAATACATACTCGAATTAGTTTAGCCATACACCCACAGCAATGCCAAACACCAGGGCATATAGTAACAAAACAACTTTGTTTAAAAATTATGTGATACAAATTATATTTGTTTTAATGCAATAATCGTTTGAAATTTAAAAATTACCTCATTTTCTTTTTTTTTAAATCAGAATTTTGTAGCAATTTTGACTGATTTAAAAATTACAAAACGTTTATGTAATCAGATATTTCCGGTCTAGCGGCGATATGGTCATAACTACGCTATTTAGAGGTTAACATTCGTGATTCAAAATTACTCGTTCTTTAAAATTTTACATTAATAAATATAATAACATAATCGAGACAGTTTTTATGTTTGAGATTTAAACGTAGATTTTATTAAGTATCTTTTTTTATTTTAAATCATTTGCAAATATACTGACTCTTATATCAAAAATACGCCGAACCGCTTTGAGGAAAAAAACCTATATATTATAGAGCTTGTTTTTCTCTTTTCAGTTAATAGGTTTTTTATGCAGTCGGGTTTTTTTGATTATCTTAATAATTTAGTTGATTTCATACTTTTTAGTCTTGTGTCGATACGGTAACATAAAAGTACTATAATATATGTGTATTTGGAATCGTCTGATTATTAGCTTTCATTTGATACCCATATTGTAATTTTTAACCAAAAAAATTGTTTATTCCCCTCTTTTTTTATTTCGCAGACGCCATATTGAAATAATATAGCCTATGTCACTCTCACAACTTTTACGAATCCAATGACACCTCATACGTTAAAATCCATCAAACCGTTTAAGCTGTAGGCCGTGCCAAAGAAATAGACATACAAACATACATACGTATATACGCTCGAAAAACATAACCCTCCTTCTAGCGCAGTCGGGTAAAAAGTAGCTCTTTTGGCTCGTCTTTGCGAGATCACCCTCCGATAGTCAAAGACTTGCTTAAAATTCTTGACATTCCCCAATTATCTCGACGTCTCGTTAAACCCAAAAACTAATAAATACCCCGACACACATGAGTAACACCAGTAAACGCAATCTAACGAGTTGATAATAGCGGAAGCGTTAAGATTTACTGCTTTTGTTATCGGCTGCCTTAGAGGTTACTTGGAAAAGGTAATTTAGGTGTCGATTTATGATTACCTTCTCTCATTCTACTGTAGGTTATTAGAACAGCGTTAAGGTAACATTTGATACGTAATTGTGAAGTGATTTCGAAATCCCATGGAGATTCTTGGGACTTCGAAATCACTTCACTTCACATCGTTTCATCCAAATAAAATATGTTTTTTGGAGTTCGTTGGTAAAATATACCAAATAACAAATATACAACGTGTTCATAAATAAGCGCAAAACCTCATACACCCCAACTGATTTACAACAAAGTAATTAGATTGAAACAATAATTTCATTATTTTGATACTTAAAATTTAAAGTTATTCGCATTTTAAAATGTGAGGCAAAAATGATTTGTTATCATTTCAGCAATGATTAAAAGCGCTAACGTGCTCATGGATACATTTTAAGAATCTTGTTTTGGTAGTAAGTAAGGTGAGTGTGCCCTTGCGGTGGGTTGAGATCGAGTTCAGTAAATTTTAAATTGTACAATAAATTATTTAATATTTTGAAAAAAATTACCTAATTTGAAACCATGATAATTCGATTCTGCTCTCGATCCTAAACAAACTACTTTCTTGTTTTGCGTTAATTCATTAACACGTTGTATACTAAAGGATCATCCCATTAATAAAGTGTCACCATATTAAGAAAGAGCCTTTATAAAAGGAATCTCATCGTTCATTCAAAATTATAGAAATAAAATACTTAACACAATATATGTTCAATAAACGATGTGGTCGGTTAATAAGATATGGTCGACCATGGTCGTTTTAATTCACGCAAGGGGACGATAGCATATCACTGGCCGCGACGAAGGCCCGCTGTTGTGCGCATGTGCGGAGAGTCGGAGACATCTAGGCCTTTCGCTTCGCCTTTAATTGTGGCCTGTGTCTTGTAACACGGCTTAAATATTAAACTGGAAGGAACTAAGGATAAGTATTCTATAATATATATACAGAATATCCACATTTCATTAGCAGTGTATATTATCTGTCAAAAGAGACAGGTTATGAGCCCGTCGCGGCTTTTAATAGACAGTGGACAAAATACACGCATCGGAATTCCGCCTGGAAGCAACGAAATTTTATTAACGAGCTGTTACCGCACAAATTATATACTAAATTTTAAGTCAATTGATAAACTTTCAAACAAAAAAGTTTCATCAAAATCGGTTATGTAGTTTTTGGGTGATGCTTCAGTGATTTTCTGATGCCTCAGGTGATGTCTCTGACAAACAAACAAACATACAGACAGACAATAATTCTAAAAAAGGTTAATTGGAGCCAGGGACCACCTAAAAACCATATCATAATTTTTTTCTTGTAAATATTTTCACTACACTTGTGTTACAGTTTTATAATAGTTTAGATTCGATTATATTTTTATTACATAATACAAAATTTAACTGAACAACTTTCTGTACAGGACAAACGTCGAAATCCCGAACAAAACAACTGTTCCATACAAGTTCTGCAATATCCTACTCAACCCAAATGTCCCATATACATTTATTTTCGACATTTCGATGTTGGTCCCTTAAATTAGGGAAAGAGAAATTTAGTTTGATGGTCTGATCATCCTCTTAAAATATCGTCAGCATTTTAAGTAGGACCCTGTATACACGGTGTAAGTGTACCTAGACAGTTGTATTACTCCAAAGGGTGATTGTACTCATGATACTGAACGACATTCCCCAAGGAACCTATCGGAAATTAGCAACAAAATAGGATGGTCTCTTTTGAACCGATAGTATAAGAGATAGATGTACTTTTTGTTATCATCAGCTGCAAGGCTGATTCAGTATTCATAGGATGAAGAGCATCTTTGTGATAGGGATGGACTAGGTCTGCCTGCATAACTCCAGTCGGTTTAGGAGGTACAGCCGTTCAATGGTCGCACCTTTGAACGGCTGTATCTCCTAAGCCAACTAACAGAACAGGTTTGTTTTTGTACTGTTCGCATAGCTACACCCTATGAATACTGAATCAGCCTTGCAGCTGATGATAGCAAAAAGTTCGTCTATCTCTTGTACTACGAGGGCCTTTGGTGTTGTTTACAAGACATACCTATATGACTAGAATCTACTCAGATTGCATTGATTTATCAAAATCAATTTTTTTCTGAATAGATATTTTGTCATCCAGTCGCTTCTAGACCACAGCCTTATCCCAAAGGCAATGTAGGAACATTCATTTATCGGTGCCCCGCGGTAGATTCCAATCAAGCGGAGTTAGTGCACGGACGCCGCGGTGCGCCCGCGCCGCAGTATATTTCGAGCTGTGTATGCTCATACTTACGCACAAATCTTCTCATTGGTCGCCAACCTTTAGCTGGTCAACGATTTTATAAATTTATTTGTAACTGGTACAATAGGTGATGGACGAACGAAGGTAATTATCATGTCTTTATGTAGATTACCAGCATGCTGGCTTATTGGAAAAATTATCATGAGATAGAAATGGATCAGATTAGTACCGGACCGTGAGGAAAGTCACTATAGGAGGCATATGCATAGCAGAGAGTTGAAGTGGGTTGGATTGGCTGATAAAAGCTTTGGTATGGTTATCTTAAAAACAAGTGTAGTATCGTATAGTTGTCTTGGATATGAAACGCATGTAAATTGAATATTATTTTTTACAAATTAAGCTACTTAATGTTTTCACAATATCACAGCCTCTGTATTCTCAATACAATTCATAACAGTGAATGACAGTACCATACCATCTAAGCTTATATTGGTGTCGTGTAGGAATAGATACGGATTTTTTTCTTTTTAAATCATCATCAACCTATAGTCGTCTACTTATTCAGTCTTTACCAACTATTATAGACTTTCTCTTTCTGGTAATGTTTATATAAATAAATATTTTAGACATTATCACACTGATTATCTAGACCCATTTAAAGTACCAGAATCTAGCCCTGACTTTTAGTACGATATAGAATACATAAAATATACCTAGATTCAAGACACTGAGATACAAATATTCATATTATACCTACAAATATTTGCCCCTTGCGGGATTCGATCAAACCCCAGAGAAACATCCAGCGCAGCTCTTTCTATAGCTCGCTGACCAATTTTGAACTGATGGAGTTCCACACCATGATGGACCACATTTCTGCACCAGAATTGACAGAAGCAGAATCTGCGCGGCGGCCACATAAAATTTTTAAATTGCTTTACTTTTGACGTCAATGTTTCTAAATTCGAGGGTTTTATACATGTTTTATGTACCTTCCCTTATTTTTTACTAAAGATTTTGATACTTCTAAATTTTTTTAAAAGGCGGGCAAAGGTTGGCGACTTGCGAACACATCGAGCGGACCGCGTCGAACGCAAGTGTGTGACAGTCGATAATTAACTAACTTATTATCGTCCTTTAATAATGTCTGGGCAATGTTAACAAACTGAAATTGTTTGCGGATAGCTCCCTACTTCGCACTATATTTATGTGAGCGAGATAAAACTCGACACGGTCGTAGGCTTTTAGTTTTTATTTGCTATTTGGTTACGTGAATTTTTAAGTACTTTTTTATTTGACTTCTATGATATATTTAAGAGAAGTTTATTCCGAATGCGTAATTGCGCGCGGCATACAAATAAAGTCTGGTGATATTTTCAATACTAACCAATTAAAGTCATTGACATTTTTCAGAAACAATCTAGAAACGAATCTCTATGCTTATATGAAGTCAGATTTTCGTTAAAATATATAGTTTTAATAGCATATGCTCACGACTATATTCCCCGAGGGGGTAGTCAGAGATAATCTGAAAGGGGGGGGGGGGGGGAGCCCGTCGCCTTTACAGTATATTATACAGTTTTAATGCTAGGGTTAGGTAATTTTAGATTTGTATGGAAATCTTTGAGGCACTGTAACTTTAAGACTATTCATTTAAAGGAAAATCTGACTGCATTTAAGCATAGAGATTAGTTTCTATATTGTTTCAGAAAAAAATTATTGACTTTTATTAGTTAGTATTGAAAATATCACCAGACTTCGTTTGTATTGAGCACGCTCTGAATTATATTCCCTTAATTAGTAGTACTTATTGTTTACCTACCTATTATTATTATTATAATAACCTTTTATTTCGGCCGTAATAGGTCTTCATCATACTTTTCGTAAGATGTTTTACTTTAAAAGTTCGCGTATTCTATAGTCTACTGAAGACAAAATACCTTCCTTACCAAACCATTAACATTTCACGAATAAGATATAATCATTACATTCGTTCGTCATAATTTATCTTTTTGTGTTGAAGCTAATCACAAAATAATTGCAAATCCATGCATACGTGTTCAGAACAATTTCAGATTACACCTAAAAGTATCATCTAGACATAAATAATACAATTCTCTATGATATAGATATTTTTTCATGCGAAATTGCGAATTTATTACATTTTGCATTGTTTGGTCAATTTACTGATTCAAATTACACGCTTGGGTAGTTTAGATAACAAATGATATCAGATGCTCTGATAGCTCATACAGAATTTTAAAAATGCCAGCTAATCAAATATGCGTTGTGATTGAAGTTTTTTGGCGAATAGCGTTTTGGTGTAAAATGCCAAAGAATTAACTGACAAGCATTTGGCAGAACTCTGATCGATGGCTAGGTTATTTAGAGTTGGATCCTAGCCATAATAGGTCACTTGCGACTGCGACACAGACGAGTTTCACTGTAACAGTTTACAAAAGACATTGCGGGTTTTTGTATGAAAGGTGGCGCCTTTTTTTGCCTTTTTTGGCGCGGCCATCAACCAAACTTGAAACATTTTAGTTTAGAATAAAGTAACAAATAAAACTTGTTATTACATGTATATCTCTAAATTCAGTCCGAACGAAAATATAAAGGCTTGAAGTTGAAAATAAAGGGTGTAATAAAACACCATAGTAATACTTATGTAATAGAGGGTGCTTCAGACCATCAAACTGATCAACTTTCAATATGGAGCCAACGTCGAGAAGAAATAAAAAAAACAGCTGTCCCATACATTTGAGTCAAAACTCGATTTGTATGAAAGAAGCGAATTTTTTTCGCAAATTCAATGTTGCCTCCATAGTGAAAGTTGTTCAGTTTGATGGTCTGAAGCACCCCTTGGTGGTAAAATGAATAAAAACAGTAAGTTTCATGTGAAAAAAAACATTAACTCTTTCTTCTATTCGAATGATATCTAATTAGACATCTAATTACGTAGCATTAGTAAACGTAAGGAAAAGTATTTTTAAAATAGCTCTACCGCTTTCAAGTATACTCGTCGTAATTTCGAAAGTAATAAGGGTTATTGTTGCCTAGCAACTTTTGAAACAAGAGACGCAATGAGGTACTGTTCGCTTGGAGCGTAAAGCCGCAAAGAAACTTCTTAAGCTTTAATTAAAAGAGCATCGCGATTACTGCTATATTAGTTACAATCGGAGAACAGAAATTCTATTGAGTCGACATTTTCACTAGACAAATCTCATTAAAACTAAATAAAAGAAGTGAAGCGAAATATTTATGTTCATTTTTATTTTATTGCCATATAAAAGTAACACCAATGATATTCCTAATACCAAAAAGAAGCAAATATGTTACTAGCGCACTCAAAGAAGACCCCAATTGGGCATTCTTTGAAAAGTCCGCGTCAAACAATTTTGAGTGCCATCAGTCTTGTGTTTGATTTGCACACGATCAACATCAAATGAGTTAAGTAAGTTAAAGATATCTGTAGGATACCAGCATATGGGGTAGCCACAGATATTCTGAAACCTCAGAACATTCACAGTTCACTAGTAGCGAAATTCTGTCCAGTGTTACGGGGAGTAAGCCCGTCGCCACTTTTAATGGATAGCGGGTACAATACATGCTTCGAAATTGAAGCATGCAAGGTTTCCTCATGGTGTTTTCCTTCACCGAAAAGACAGTGGTACTACAAATCGTACATAAATTCTTGGACGGGAGTCGAACCATCGCCTCCATCAATGCAGGCAAGGTTACTCGCCACTGGGCCACCACAGTTTATTAATGCTTCGATTAAAACTAAAACCTCTCAATTGCTCCATAGATTCCCAGTTCCAGATCGGTTCTCAACGAACCACCGATCAGATATTAATGGGCTTGTCAATAGTATGATGTAATTATTATAAATGTTCCGAGATCCGAGATAAAATGTTATTATTCCTCGCGTACGGAACTTATTGCTTACCTACACTATAGCTCATTCCTTCAAGTCTCACGAATCAAGGGATTTTCATCCATAGGGAAGAGAAAATAAGAATCATGTGATTCGATTTGTAATGTGGAATGAATGCACTAGAGATTCGCCTCCTCTTAATTGCTGGGTACGTAGGTACTTATGATTTATTCGCGTATGTTTCACAGGTGATAAAGTGCTCTCCGACTCTTTTCGTTTACTACCAATAACAGGGTAAGTATAACATGTTACAGACTTACAAATATATGGGGTCCTTCTGAAATGGTGCGCAATATACAAGGGTACAGATTACTAAAGGAAATCTGTATAAATATCTAGTGGCTACGATGACAACCACGTACAACCGGATTCGGCTGTTTTAAAAAAAGTACGTGATGAAATTGAAGTCATATTTTTTTATGTTTTAAATAGGCTTAATTTATGATTTATTCGAATCAAAACATTTTACTAAGATAGCAAAAATATTATAATTATTTACAAAATTTTTAAGGACAATGTTTAATATTTTGTAAGGCATGCTTGATAGGACAAAGTACTTTGGTAATTCCTATGGTTTTTTGACAACCTCCCATTTTCTTCTAGACATTTTAATTGTTATTGAATTAAAACAGAATGTAATTGGGTGCGATTTTATCTATTGTAGGATTATAACAGATTTTACCCGACAGCCGAATCCTATTCTAAGTGCCCACGGACTTGTAAAGGTATGAGTGGTGTATTCTATTCCATAAAGTCATTATACCAGGAATAGAGAGACTGACAGCTGAGAGAGCAAGATATACCTAGGGGCACCACTGTATAATAGAAAGAGTAACGTGACGCAGGGCAATAGAACCGTTTTTGGGAACTTATCGGCAGGGTAAAAATTCGTGCTCTGTGTATAATTGTGAATCTAACGAGAAATTGTGGATAATTGTTAGAGAAAAAGTGTTAGTATATTTCACAAAATTATCCACGATTTCACTTAGATTCACAATTATGGACAGTGCTAGAATTTTTACCCTGCCGATAAGTTCCCAAAAACGGTTCTAAGTAAAAAACTTCATTTGACAGCTCATGTCAGTTTCACCACTCCTGTAACTTTTTGTTCTAAATCTAGTTTTTTAAAGAGAAAATCGGTAACTTTTGATAACGCATTCGCTCCTAACTTATATAATGTACCACGTAACCATTCCATAAGCATTTTAACGCTTCTGAATTATGATCATCGTTGAAGCGACCTGTTGGTACAAGGAATCTCCTGTAAGTAATTATTGATTTATACTAACCACAGTTTACATACGCTTATTGATAAAGAGCTCAAGTCGGCAATAATTCACGAAATCCTTGTTGTTTATAACTATAAATAAGGATATAGTAGAAAGTGAGGAAGTGCGGAATAAAATAGTTAATTATTGATAACTGGCTGTTCACCCCCCTTAAAATCGAACTCTCGAATTATGACAGACATACCAATACCTAGGCCCCAAGTGCCCGGCGGCTTTAGCTCCTCCGGCAGAGATGGATGTCGGACTAGTACTGGAGTGGAGTCAGGGGTGCGAAGAATCTCTTGGTAGGGTCGATCCTCCGTCAAACGACCAACGCAAGCACAATGGATTCCGATTTGCTTCACGTACTAACTCTTCTTATCACAAACACCACTTTGCACTCCAAAACTCAAATAGCCGACTTCGGAGAGAAAAAGTGTGCCGGTCATATCTGCCGAATACATCCTGAGAGATGGGCAAAAATCGTCATGCCCCGGATCCCAGAAAACGGTCGGCGTCGTGCAGGTCGACCCAGGAAGAGGTGGCGATATAACCCGAATATATTTGACGACCAGTGGCCAGAGGTTGCTCAAAACAGGAACAAATGGAAGAGCAAGGGACAGCTACGCTAGTAAAAAATAAAATAAAACTAGCTGTTGCCAGCGACTCCGCCTTAAAAAAGTATTCCAGAACATACATAACATACTGCGTACGAAATGGATATGAGTAAAGGTATTGTAATTTTTTTACAGTCGCGGCCACGAATGAAAGTATTGTATAAATATAGTATTATTAAAACAAACATATTTTATTATGAACACGTATGGCCTAGCACGCATCGGAGCTTGAAAAATTTGACTCTAAAGGCACATGAAAAAGTAACCAAAACTCGTTTGAATCAATCAATCGAAATATAATACCTACTTAGCAAAATATTTATTAGCATGACTCTTTGAAAGAAAAAACTGATTATTTGAAAAAGACGGCTGAGTATCCAGGGTGGATTGGGCATCGCTCTGCCACTAGTCCTTTTTAACGGGACCCATTCAGCAACATTGAGGGGAGCGTTACGATGGCTCCGTAATTTCCTTCCAACAGCCACCAAAACTGCGCTTGCCCAATCTCTTATACTGCCTGTCCCAGACTATGCTGGTGTGCCTAACTTGATCTCAACGAGGAGCAACTAAATAAACTTGAACGTCTCCAAAATTTCTCTATACGGTTCATATTTGGTCTTCGCAAATTTGACCACGTTTCCCAATTTCGTTCCTAGCTAAAGTGGCTACCCATACGTCTCTTCGTCGAAACTTACTTTCTCTTCGTTACTCTATTCTGTTCCTTCCCCTCTCGGAAAAAATCTGTATTATGTGCATCTTCTAGTTTATAATATAAATTGAAGTCACTTTTACTTGAGTAGATAATATGCAAGATCTAAAAATGCTATGAAGTAATTTTTTTTATGACCAATATTTTAATGAGTTAATTAGATAATTGTAAAATTTGGTGCGAATTCTTATGATTTTCGAATTTGATTTCCTTGGATTAGAAGGCACCGTAGTGACACAATGAAGTACAAGCCAGTCGAAAATAGGTATACCTACTAAAGTCACGTAGTTTAGTAGAGGTGAGGCGGCTCTGAAAGGGTCAAGGTCATTCGGTCAGGAAAACCTCTTAAGGCTATTTTGAATTACAGAAACAGAGATTTGGAACACTTATTCTTAGAACAGTTTTAGTACCGTCCAAGATATGTCGTATAGTATATCTTTCTGATAAATAATTTATAGACAATCAGAATAGGCCAGAAAGCTATATAGGAATCGGAAAATCTTTTCGTCCTTATTTGAAATGAAATACAGATAACAACAAATATTTTACAAACTTACTACTAATATTCCAATTGAACAAATAAAAAAGATTTTATTTAACATGCGGTAGGGTGAAATGCCCTAAAGCCGGCACCTTAAGCCATTTTGAGATTTCAATCGTTTAACAATTTTGCTACGTTATAACGCCTAGATTTCAAGATTCTTTTTTATTGTGAAGTGGTTCATAATCTTCAGAATTAAAGCAAAAAACAGTTTATTGCTGAGTTAATAATAATAATAATAATAATAGCCATTTATTCCAATAAATTAGTATCTACCTATAGTTACATTTAATTATCTACTTAACTAGGTGAATTATAAAATTTTTAATTAAATATGTGATTCTTGTATATTATTTAAACTAGTTACAATTCAATTCATAAAATGTTTCTTAAAATAATTATAACAGTATCTACATTATCATTAAGTATTAATTATATTTGTATTCATGCATGTAACAATTACGAATTTAATATATTTTTCCTTTTATTGGATTGCCCAAGTTTGAGCAAAGGCCTCCTCCATCCCGCGCCACTCTTCCCGCCCGGCAGCCAGTCTCGTCCAGGTGGTCCCCGCCAGGCGGGCGATGTCGTCTCGCCAGCGGCGTCGCGGGCGCCCTCTCGGACGGCGCTCGCCCCGCGGGTACCAATGCAGTATCTTTTGGCTCCATCTGCCATCAGTCGCTCTAGCCACATGTCCAGCCCATGGCCATTTCAAACGACAAGCCAGTGTTGCAGCATCTACTATTTTTGTCTTACTCCGAATGTCGTCATTTCTAATTCTGTCCCTTAATTTAATACCTAAAATGCTCCTTTCTACGGCTCGTTGGAAAGTTTTAATCTTGTTTATTATTTCTTTTGTTATAGGCCAAGTCTGACATCCATAGAGTAGAGTTGGTGTGATGACTGAATCTATTGCTATCTTTTTCAGTGTTATGTTCATCGGAGACTTGAAAATGTGCTTAAGAGACCAAAATGCACTCCAAGCTTTCTTGATTCTTCTTTCAACTTCATCTATGTAATGTCCATCAAACGATATAGTTTGTCCTAAGTACACGTACTCGTTGACATAGTTTATAATTTTTGCTTGTATATTTATTGTGTTTTTCTCTGAATTTGTCAGGATACAGGTTTTTTCCGGGTTCATTTCTAGTCCACACTCTCGACTGTAGAGATCCAGAGTTTCCAACATATACTGAAGGTCTTTATGGTTCTCTGTTATGATGACGATATCGTCGGCAAATCTAAGGTGGTTTAAGTATTCTCCGTTGATATTTATACCGAGTCCTGACCATTCTAGTTTTCTAAAGATATATTCCAAAAGTGCAGTGAACAGGTTAGGCGAGATCGGATCGCCTTGTCTAACTCCTCGATTCAGTTCAAATATATCTCCTTCTCTGTCTAGTTTGACCACAGCTTTGCTCTTACGATATATTTCTTTTAGGATGTTAATATATTTAGTATGGATTCCTTGCTCTATCAGTGCTGTCCAAAGTGCTTCGTGCGATATAGAGTCGAAGGCTTTCGTGTAATCAACAAAGGCTATGTACAATGTTTTTCCATACTCTATATACCTTTCAATCACCTGAGTCAAAGTAAATATGTGGTCGAGGGTAGAATAATTACGTCTAAAACCTGCTTGCTCTTGAGGTTGTTGAAAATCTAAATCTTTCTTTAGTCTATTTAAAATTATGTTTGTAAACAGTTTATATGTGGTCTGTAACAAGCTTATTGGTCGATAGTTGTTAATGTTTCGGGCGTCGCCCTTTTTATAGAGCAAAGTTATTACAGATGTTTCCCATTCTTTAGGTATTTTTTCACTTTCAATTACTTTGTTAAATAACTTTGTTAAGACAGGGGTTAGCGGCTCTATCATTGCTTTAATGGTGTCGTTTGTTATGGTATCTTTTCCTGGACTTTTCATCGTTTTCAGAGAATGTATTGCTTGTTCTATTTCCCGTGCGATAAGCGGCGGGATCGGTTCATTCTGGGTTTTCTCATAATATGTGGTGACTGTCTTTATCTTATCTGCTGTACTGTATAATTTTTTGTAGAACTCCGTAGCTATATTTATGATATTTATTCTGTTGGTATATGTTTTGCCTGTATTACTGCATTTTAATTGTGGTATCCATTGATTAGTGTGATTTACACGTTTATTTCCCCTTTTAACTGATCTTCTTTTGTCTAACTCTTCTTCAAAAATTTTCAACTCATAATTATATTTATTTCTTTTTAGGTTTCTTCTGATTTTTCCATAAAGTTGCTTTTGTCTTTTCTTTTCTGCTTCTGTCTTTATTTCTTTTTCTTTTAGGGTTGTTCTTTCTAAAATCAAATTTCTAGTTTTCTCTGTAATGATGTGGTCTAATCTCTTTTTATTCTTTAGTGCAGGCAGTTGATTAACACTGTTTTTGATGTTTTCAATTAGGTTTGAGTATGTTTCTTGAATATTATGTGTTTCTTTAACTGTCTTTGACGTTTCTGCAAATAATTCTTTTAAAAATTCTCGTTGCGCAGGTAGAAACCCTGACTGTTTTGTCCTGAATGCTCTCCTCGGTTTCATTTCTTTCCCATCGATCACATAAGTCCCCCGAACCATTCTATGATCGGTCGGATGGGTGGTGTTAATGACTTGTACATTTTGCACGCTTTTTATGTCCGTTTTTCTTGTGATGAAAAAATCGATTTCGTTTTTCGTTTTCCCATCAGGAGACCTCCATGTCCATTTTTGCTTAGGTTTTTTCTTAAAGTGAGTATTCGTGATATAAAGTTGATTTTCCAAGCAAAAATTTATTAGTGCTCTTCCTCTGTTATTTCTTAACCCGTATCCCCATTGGCCCATCACAGCTTTATCATCAGGGGTGGCGAAGCCTATCTTTGCGTTAAAGTCGCCCAGTATGATAACCTTTAATAGAGTGCCTTCCAAAGCGGATCTAGTGTCGTTATAAAAGGTCTCTAACTCTTCATCTGATGCTTTTTCAATTGGTGCATATACTTGAATTATACTTAAAGAAGAGTGTCCAAAATTTATGTCTAATCTTGCGACTCTATCAGAAATAACTACGAAGTCTATAATATTTGTTTTAAAAATCTTCTTTACCATAAATCCTATACCGTTTCTTCCACTTTTCTTTGCAGAGTATAGAAAAATATATTCATCATGTTCTGTTATATGTGTTCCTTCTTTTTTGACTTCAGATAGTCCCAATATGTCCCATTTTATATATTTTAGAGCATTTTCTAATTCTTCTTGTCTTCCGATTCCTACTAGAGATCTTACATTGAGAGTTCCTATATGTAGAATTTGGGTGGAGGGTGTCGGTCTACTTCTCCCACGGGGACCAGCCGGACAGGGAGAGTTCTGATATATTTTATTTGTTTTTGTTGTGTTTTTAGAGAGGGCCTTTGCTGCTAGTTCCTATTCTGGATTTTTTCCTTTTTCATTTGTTTTGGGTAATTCGAAAAAGTTTCGAATTGTTTTATTCTTTTTAGCCGTTTGTGTTAGTTTTTCAGGACTATTTCCGCGGTATGTTTTAGCTTCCGGTGACAGAGATAAGTTTCGCTTGTTTTGTCTGTTTTTATGCTCCTTTTCTCTTATTGTTATTATTTTATCATACTTAAGAATGACATTTTTTCCTTGCTCACGTTCTCTTTTTATTTCTTCTTGAAGTTGTTTTCTTTTCGATAAGACTTTCGGTGGGAAGTCTTCCTTAATATAAATTGATGAAGTAGTATCAGAGCTTTCTAGTGACTTTCTTTTACGCAATAGTTCGATTTTTCTTCCAACTGTTGTAAAAGTCACCGCAATCGGCCTCAATTTATTGCCTTTTCTGCCCATTCGCCTGAAAGATTCGATTTCCCAGTATTGGCAGGATATACCCATGATATTGTTAATAATGTCTAGGATCATGTTTTGTAACTCATTGTAATTTTTCTCTGTTTCTTCCACACCAAAGAAAATTAAATTCTTTTTTCTTACTTCTCTCTCTAATCTGTCAATCTGTAATTGTTGTTCTTCTATTTTCGATTCTAATTCTATTGTTTTTAATTCCATGGTACTAAATTTCTCATCGATGTTTTTATTTATGGATTGTTTTATATTTTCCTCCATATTTCTCATGTCTTCTTTTTGTTTCGATATGTCTATTTGAATTTTTTGAAACATTTTTAAAACTTCTTCCATTTTAAAAGTAGAAAGTGAGATCCTAGTGGTGAGTAGGGAAATTACCTCTAGTGCCGAGTGCGGAGTTGCCCTCTAATGGTGGATAGCAGAATCAATATAGGTTGCTGTATTTGTTTTTCTATTCGTCGGTAGATGGCGCTGTTCTCAATTTTCGTCGAATATGCAAATAATCGATGTTTTGATTTAGAGGTTATTAAAACAAGGAGTATAATAATTTCTGTAATTTACTCACTATTTTCTGCAGTCAGTGTAGTAATATCACCTCAAAGTTTCCAATGACGATGTTTTGCTTGTGTTTGGATGTTTTGTTGCACAGATGATAATGTGACCGTTACAAATTGTTTTCGAGTTTTTCTATTGCAATCCACCATTTATCTTCCTGACAACGTTTCTCCTTCGGAATCATGCACTGTTTCTCTTGAATTATCACTTTCGCACTAGAAATCTTGGTGTTTTATATTTTTAAATTGTAAATAATACGGAGCTAGCTGTCAATTGTGCACAGAAGCGCCCTCAACTCGCTGAGTTATTAAGGTTTAAATTGAAAGACACGTAGTCATGCAGTGTTTATGTGGTCGAAAGGCTAGCCACCACCCACCACTTGACACGTCATTCCATCCTGAAACTTAAATTGCTAAATGTGAGCATTGCTACAACTACATTCTTAAACAGAAAGTTGGTAGTTGTAGCTATGTTTCTGATCACCCCGAAACGGATTACGGTCGTGAGTTTATGTATGTTTAAAGACACAAATTTTCCCTAAAGTCGGCAGGTCTAGCCCTAATTTCGACAAGTATTTTTCCTAAAGCCGGCATAAGTATGTCTAAAGGAAAACGGGTGGTCTCTAGTATAATTAGTTAAAAAATTTAGCAATAAAACGTAAACATTTCAACAACTTTTTTTTAACTAGAACTTATTTTTAACGCTATTGTTTTTTTTTTTGGTGGATTTTCGTCTACAGTAGAGCCTTTTTAATAACAATAAGCTACTTTAATAATCTCAATAATTAATTAAGTACCTAGTCTCAATATTATAAAATTTTTCAAATGAACAATCTACAATTTCAGATATTGTTGTATGCCTGAATAACAATATACTACAGTAATAGTCGTCGTTCATTAATAATGCCGACCTTAGGATTTTTTCATTTACGTTGAATTCCTAAAGCTGGCCACGTAAGTCGACTTAAGGTTTTATTGATAATTTTATACCCTTAATCCAGCGCCACTATTATTTCTAAAACTAATGATATTAAGTACAAAATTATGTCTTGATATCAATGGTTTATAAATTAACTAGCGACCCGCCCCGGCTTCGCACGGGTGCAATGCTGATACTAAATACACTACAGAAAAACTGTGAACGTTGTATATAAAAACATAGCGGCCCGCTCCGGCTTCGCAGGGGTATAAAATATATAGCCTATGTGATTAAAATCGATTCAGTAGTTTTGATTTATTCATTACTGCCCGTGGCCCGCACGCGTTAAATTTGGAGTAAAACAATCCCCCTTTCCCTATACCATGAAGATTTCCTGCTATCTTTGGAATATCTAAATTCATACACTACATTTTTACTTATTTACTTTTTACATTTTTAACTATTTATTTTTATTTTACAACATATTACAGAATGTCTTTATAAACAACGTTCACAGCTTTCTTGTCATTAGTAAAAATTAACCTTAGAATAGAATATAATTTATATTTTAAAACTACTATCATACAATTATTTATCGTAACTTACTTATAATTACTGATACGTTGTCGCGCTGAAAAGCACGTTTTTATAATAAACGCGTCCGATCGCTGCTAAATTCAAAGTGCTATAGGGAAAACCGCGGCCTCAGACGCGCTTTTATAGGCACGCTCTTGCCGCACCGGGCGGCCGGCCGGTACCGCCGCAAACGCTACGTCCCGCAATTTTTAAATCTATAATATCTTCGAAAATATTCACTTAAATCATACGGTGTAAAGGGCCATATAGATCTATATTAAATGAACAATGTATTCAAGGTATTTAATTGGTTAAGGATTAATGCTGTATTGGTTAAAATCGCTTCGAAAATTAGCCATTATTTGTCGTAAAAAGTAAATGACAAAAAAAAGTTATTGTGGGTTATCCATAAGAGATAGACATATACCATCACGGACTTTTCTGTAGACCTTTTCAATGTGTACAATACTTAGTACATTATTTTGATAAAACTCGTAGGGTTCAGCCTGCGTTTGCAATGTAAGCGGAAAAAATGTAATTATTTACGACATCACATTAGAAACCTCAAAAATAACAGTACTTCTCCACTATTTAATGGATGTTATTATACATATAAACCTTCCTCTTGAATCACTCTATCTATTAAAAAAAACCGCATCAAAATCCGTTGCGTAGTTTCAAAGATTTAAGCATACAAAGGGACATAGGGACAGAGAAAGCGACTTTGTTTTATACTATGTAGTGACTTTAACAAATATCAGCAACCCACAAAAATGCTGTAATTAATAGAAATCACATTTCCCAAAAATGGATCGCATAGCGATTTTACCCGAAAAAACGCGCTATTGCAGACTCTTCCGCTCTTGTCGCCATTCAAGCCTCGATTGTGTTTGTATGCTGTGACCGATCGACGAAATTATGTAACACGTAAGGAGAAGAAAATAAGGTACACTTTGGAGCGAAAACAATTGTTACATGTCAAATCTGAAATAACTTTTGGACGATAATAGTTCAAACTGCCGACTTTAGGCGCTTTTACCCTATATCTGTGTTGTCTAAGTTTTGATATCTAAATGAAAATCAAGTGCTCAACCTGAATCGATGGAATCAATTTGACATTTTACCTCTTTGCATACACAAATTGCAACAACAAGAAAGATCATTGTATGGTATGTGTGGGGACTTGCCACAGATGTCAACACCCACAAGTTATAGCAACGAAGCTAACAGATGGCGCTACGGTCGCACTCGCAAATGTGTACGTAAGACAACTTGCGACGTCACATTGGTGACCCGTTAGCCGCTACACATAAGGTTCACAATCGTATACCAGACATGAATCGCGCAAGAGAAATAATCACAGAGATTCAATAAATATACAAGTACCAACTAAGATCTGTTTGACCACGGCTGGTCCCCAGGCTTCTCACCTAGCCTGGCTGAAGATCTTCCCTTTTCACCGGAGGAACCTTCAACAGTAGTTCCTCCTCAGTATGTACAAAACATAACAAATTGACGCCTCATGTTTCGTTGGATGTAAAAAAGACACTATGCGGGTGAACTCGCGTGCAAAGCAAGTCTGACACATGACAATATAGAGCGTTATAATGTCGGTTCTATTAAATTCCAATTTAATAGAATCTGTTCCGGTAGTGGGCTTTTCATTTGCATATCACAATATTGACAACACAGACATATCGCAATGTTAAAAATTGTTCTCTTAATTTATTCGATTGGAATAATGGAAGTAAGTTGCTAAAATATATTTTTTAAATACCTACTAGTGATAGAGATCTACTACGATAACATGACCTGTGCCTCCAATGAGTTTCAAGTTTATGAGAAGTTCATTCCAAAAAGGCCAACGCGCGCTGCCTACAAACGAAGCTCCGTCCTAGTTTCAATATTAACATTTCAAATTTAACAAGTCAGATTTTGAAGGGGTCCTCAGTTGAGGCTGCCCAAAAAATACCTTTTTCCGTTAGGAAAGGTTTAAAGGTGCTGACCTTGTGATGATAGCTCTTTGAGCTCGCTCAAGTATAATAAGATGAGTTTTAGCTGCACCTCCCCACACCGAAACGCAGTAACACAACAAGAACTGACAAATAGCACAGTCTTAAGAGTTCTTGTTCCAGCCACGTGGCGAAGCTGACTAAAAACCAAAATTGACTTCCTCACTCTAGCTAGTGTGAAATATCTTTATATGAGGCAAAGAAGTTAACTTGTCATCTATGTGTCTATATACCCAAGTAGTCTATTGAATCATCTCACAGTAGATGCAGGGACGGATTCAGTGTGTGTGTGAGATATTTACGCGACCAGCATTCCGCATAGAAAAAGCCTGGCATTTTGTTTTTTCGGTACGAAAGGAGAAAAAAAGAAAGGCGTATCGTCGAAGTAGGTTATTATTTTGCCGCTTAGGTAATTGAATTCCAGACTTGTGTAGTCACCAATCTTGATATTTTGCTTGCGATTAGACAAATAGTTCTTGAATAAAGCAAGCTGATTACCCCTGATGCCAAGAACTTCCAATTTCAGCATAAGTTTAGGGACACAAACCGTGTTGAAAGCCTATGCCAGATCAAGAAAGATAACAATCGATTGTTTTTCAAGTCTTTGAATTTAAATTAAACAGCACAACATTATTATACACTACCTATAGAGTTAAGTTAACAGATTTTAAGTCAGATCATAAGCTATCAAACAAAAAAGTTTCATCAAAATCGGTTCAGTAGTTTTCGCACAAACAAACAGACAGACAAAAATTCTAAAAAAAAGTTTATTTGGAGTCAGGGACCTAAAAACCATACCATCATCTTTTTTTTCTAAATATCTTCAATGTACAGACACAATTCTGTTACAGTTTTATAATTGTTCATATTATATTACCTGCTTCAGAGTTTCAGCCAAAAAAATAATTTCTTTTCGTTGTTCTGTCATATAAATTAACAAAAAAATGGTAAGTAGTTATCATCATCATCTTGTTCCAATTTAGTTTGACAGAAGTTGTCGTGTTTTATCGAGACTTGTCCGATCATTTTTACTCTCCAATTAACTGTTTTTAAAATACTTCGGCTAAAAATTTTTTGTAATTTCCATTTTTTGTGTTCTGTCAGCATAACATGCTTAATGGAGATTGTTTTCTCAGGGTCTGGAAGTGTTACCTGAAATGCCACAAATGGAATATGTCAACCCAAAATACATTCAGTTCATGAATGTGACGGCTGGAAGAACGAGTCGTCGAAGTCCTTACTATCTAGGTTTGCATGTAAAAACGCTCTCTACAGTTGGAAACAACGTGACGGTAAGTTTTTAGTGCAGTGAACAAGGAACATTTATAGTTTCGCCACGCCCGTCTGTCTGTCTGCGGCTTAGCTAAGAGACTATCAGTCCTTGAAAGCTGAAATTTGGCATGGGTATTACAATATTAATTAAGCCGACTAAGAGGTAAAATTAAATATTGATTTTTTTTTCTACGGTATCTCCCCTACACGTAAAGTGGGGATGATTTAATTTTTCTCATCTATCCGAAACTCTGTCCGGTGTGACGGGGAGTGAGCCCGTCGCTATATATAATGGACAGTGTAATACATGCATCGAAATTAACGCATGCATTTCCTCATAATATTTTCCTTCACTGAAAAGTCAGTGGTTTTACAAATCGTACATAAATTCTGAAAAAAATCATTGGTATCAATGAGTTTTGAAGAATTTAAGAATTAAAGAACAGAGTCGGTTTGAACGGTGATCGAACTATCGCCTCCTGCACGGCAGACATATACTCGCCACTGGACCATCACGGCTTTTTCTAAGTAATGTTTAAAAAATGTTGATTGATTTTAATTGTATAATATTGAAAATAGGATCAAACTTAGTCCGTTTGTATTATCCTCTTCAGCTACTTAGCGAGGAAATGCTAAGTATCTGCTTTATTCAATAAACATACATTATCAATATGAAAACTCAACAACTTACATTTTTTTATTTTTTTTTATTTGCAGATTAGATATTTGGTATATGAATATTTAAGTGGTAGATACCACCCAACGCCAATACAATTAAAGTATAAACTGTGTGATTTTTTATACAATGATTCGGATTTAGGACAAATGTTAGCCAAACAATTTAAATTCAATTGGACTTGTCCATTCCCTGCGGTGAGTAATTGTAGATATTACAATTATTTCTTAATGTTATTTTTAGTTCTTTATTGAGTTGAAAAATTATACCTATTTCACTTTAAGCATCGACTGTGACGTAGATCGATATACAGGGTCCAACTTAATATGCTGACACTATTTGTAGGGGACGGTCAGACCGTCAATCTGAACAACTTTATCTATGGCACCACATCAAAATCGCGAAAAAAAATCTGCTGTCCCATACATTTGGCTCGGGTAGGTTTGCACTTTTGTATGGGATAGCAAATTTTTTTTTCGAATTTTTTATGTTGGTGCCATAGAGAAAGATGTTCAGTTTGACGGTCTGACCGTCCCCTTAAAAAAACGTCAGCATATTAAGAAGGACCCTAAATGAGAGATTTTTTGCGTATTTCCTATCTTAGGGAAAGTTATGCTGGGTAAAATCACATTTCATATTTTATTTTTTTCAGGATGTATATCTAGTCGACAAAATAGTTGTTCATTTGGAGAATTTCCGATACAGCTTACCATTTATTTCGACAGCGGTAGCCGTGAAGACTAGGTTGCTCACAGAAGGACGTCATACTGACACCGGCGAACTTTTATTCAAATGTTATATGCAACTGACTATAATTCAGAAACCGAAAATAAAGTGGGAGAAGGATTAAGAATAATTTGTTAATTTAGAGTAGAAGGCTTACCACGAGTCGATACATATGCAGGGTGTAAAATTGAATAAATGCGTTACATGCTTTAGAACAAAACTTTTTATCAAACTGAACAACTTTAACTATTTGCTCATGATTCTAATTCAGAAAAAAAAACAGCAGTTTCATTCATTTTTCATTAGCTATTGATATTCATGGACATATTCAATGGAACAGCCGATTTTTTTGCCTAGTGTCTATAGTACCATTGATGGTACAAATCACGTACATACAAAAAATACATATAACAGGCGTTTTAATTTGATGCTTGTTCCTTAGTGAAAGTTGTATGAAACAAGTAAGATGATATGAGTAAATACTCCACAGAGACTAAGCTTTTAAGGAGCCGCAAAAATTATCAAGTAGGTAATGCGCTCGCCCATAGATTCCCATTTAGGTTTAGGTTGGTTATGGTTTTTTCTAGTGTTTTTACTATTCATCTTTTTCATTATTTTATCTTTTACAATAATAGGCATGTGAATAGTGTTCGTTAAATATAGACAAATCATTTATTCAAATTCATAACAATACAACGTGTTAATGAATAAGCGCAAAACATCATACACCCCAACTGATTTATAACAAAATAATTCGATTGAAACAATAATTTCATTATTTTTATACTTAAAATTTAAAGTTATTCACATTATAAGTTTTGAGGCAAAAATTATTTGTTATCATTTCAGCAATGAATGAAAGCGCTATCGTGCTCATGGATACATTTTAAGAATCTTGTTTTGGTTGTAAGTAGGGCGAGAGTACCCGAGCGGTAGGTTGAGATCGAGTTCAGTAAAGTTTAAATTTTACATACTAATTATTTAATATTTTGAAAAAAAAATCCTATGTTGAAACCATGATTATTCGATTCTGCTCTCGATTCCAAACAAACTACTTTCTAGTTTTGCGTTAATTCATTAACACGTTGTATACCAACAATAATTGAATCCGCAACGCAGGCTTCGTCAAATCTTCCCCCTCTCTCTCCCGTCTTCTTCTCTTTCTTTTTTGTTAAATATTAATTTTACACTGGATTTCAGCACTTGCGCGTGTACCTAAAGCAACTTCTGTTTTGTGTTGATTTTTATTGATATCCGTAGATTAAACTGCATTATTTGTAACACGAGTGACAAAAAAAATACCAGTATAAATAAATATTATAGTTATTATTGACTTTTCTTTATCATGGAACATTATGGCCCCGGACCTTTGGGCGACCTGCGTGGGCGTGGGTCCGAAGTCTCCAAAGTCAGGAAGTAGAGGCCCGTATGTCAATTTGAATTGGCGTACCTAGGGTTATTTTCCTGGCCCCTAGTGGCGTAGAGTAGGTTTCTGCCGCTCAGGGCAGAGACTGAATTCGCCACCTACACTATACTATATCTATAACAACATAACGGAGCGAGCGAAGCGAGGTCGAAATTTTTAAGCAATTCTACCTTATCGGTTGTGGTCAGAAAGCTCTTGATTTATCCATGCAGTGCCGCAATTAAAACGAACTAAGAGCGACCAGAGCATAACTACACATATTATATGCACCCGTGTAAAAACTATGGAGCGAGGGATGCGAGCTCGAAATTTTTAGCACCACGTCTGTGCACGACTGAGCATTGTTTAGAATCAACTCTTGGATGATGTGATGAGTGTTAAAAAAATACACCTAAAGAAAAAAGGCTGTTAAATTGTCCCATATAAAGAGTACATTGACAATGTATGACAACCATAGTATAATATTATTACTTACCGAAATGTTTTGAACGATAGTAAAATAATAAAATAGTAATCGTTGAAGCGCAGCACTATTTTACGGACTGCCGGTAGTTCAAAGAATGAACGGCTCGGCGGTAGTTACGTCGTACGGTACTTAATTAAAAAGATGATTTTTCCTGATGTTATTTTTATTACTAAAGCTAAAATGAATATTAAGACCTATTTACTAAAAAAAAAAAACATTATAACATCAATAACAGATTGACAAAAAAGTTAAATTATTGGTAAAAAATTAAAGAATAATTTCAATAAAGTATTCATATCTCGACGGGGAAGTGCTAACAACTCCTAACTTACAAAAAACAAATTTTACAGGAGGCGAAAATTAATCAGGTTATGATGGACCTTAATATAGGAGATATTTCTTCGGTGCCCTAGCTACGTCAATTTTGCGAATTTCGATTTAATTCATAATATCAGTAGACGCGCAATTCATTCTTTACCGAACTTCATTCATAAGTTGTTTTCATAAAAACATTAAAGATAGGAGTTGTTAGCACTTCCCCGTCGATTTATCAACATGTAAGATAATTTAAGCATCTTACAATTCGTTTTTTCGACAAAGAAAGCTTCATCGTCTCTTACTGAAATTTAGGTACAAATGACTTACAAACACTACCCTTCTGAAAAAATAGACTATATCTCAAATGTCACACTAGAGTTGGGATTTTTTAATAATGGCTTCGATGAAGGATTTTTTGATTCTTCGAGGAAGGATGAAGGATTAACAAAGTGGAATTTAATATGTTCATTCTTCGGCTGTAGATTATTTATTTATTTAATTCAAAGTATTCTGCCTGAAATTATTTAAGTGACCAGCCTAGTTCAATGTGTTATAAAAAATTCTTATTATTAGGTACCTACTAAGTTATACTATTACCCGAAATTGTATTTTGCAAACTATAATATAGCTACCTAACTAGAACCCGTCACGTCAATCTATGTATTACGTGGAAATCTTCAAGAGCTGTAGGTACCTTTGTAATCAAACGTAGGTAATATAACGTAATTATGTTTGTAACGATGTAACTTAATAAATAAAATAAAAATACAACATTTCCAAACAACAAGAATGTCACAAATTGTAGTCATTGTTGGTTTTTTTTAATTTATCGAAACATTTCGTATTATTACGTTTTATGCTTCTCTAGTTACTATTATTCTATCTTTTTATAGGTTTCCGTAGCAAAATTGGAAAAACCGAACACTTATGGAATCACCTCGAGATTGCCCGTCTGTCCATCCGTCCGTCTGTCACAGGCATGATTCTCGGAGGCCGTAGACACAGGAAGCTGAAATTTGTTACAGTTATAGCAATTAAGGGAATATAATGAGATGAAATGGAATGACAATACAGAGCGTCATAATGTCGGTTCTATTAAATTCCAATTTAATAGAATCTGTTCCGGTAGTGGGCTTTTCATTTGCATATCACAATATTGACAACACAGACATATCGCAATGTTAAAATTTGTTCTCTTAATTTATTCGATTGGAATAATGGAAGTAAGTTGCTAAAATTTTTTTTTTAAATACCTACTAGTGATAGAGATCTACTACGATAACATGACCCATGCCTCCAATGAGTTTCAAGTTTATGAGAAGTTCATTCCGAAAAGGCCAACGCGCGCTGCTTACAAACGAAGCTCCGTCCTAGTTTCAATATTAACATTTCAAATTTAACAAGTCAGATTTTGAAGGGGTCCTCAGTTGGGGCTGCCCAAAAAATACCTTTTTCCGTTAGGAAAGGTTAAAAGGTGAACCTTGTGATGATAGCTCTTTGAGCTCGCTCAAGTATAATAAGATGAGTTTTAGCTGCGCATCCCCACACAGAAACGCAGGAACACAACACGAACTGACAAATAGCACATGACAGTAGATGCAGGGATGGTTTCAGTGTGTGTGTAAGATATTTACGCGACCAGCATTCCGCATAGAAAAAGCCTGGCATTTTGTTTTTTCGGTACGAGAGGAGAAAAAAAGAAAGGCGTATCGTCGAAGTAGGTTATTATTTTGCCGCTGTCAAGATTTAGATTGCACATACTCTTAAGGTAAATCAGAAAAAGCGTTGGGCCCAGTATACTGCCCTGTGTCACACCGTATTCAATTGAATTCCAGACTTGTGTAGTCACCAATCTTGATATTTTTCTTGCGATTAGACAAATAGCTCTTGAATAAAGCAAGCTGATTACCCCTGATGCCAAGAACTTCCAATTTCAGCATAAGTTTAGGGACACAAACCGTGTTGAAAGCCTATGCCAGATCAAGAAAGATAACAATCGATTGTTTTTCATGTCTTTGAATTTAAATTAAACAGCACAACATTATTATACACTACCTATAGAGTTAAGTTAACAGATATTAAGTCAGATCATAAGCTATCAAACAAAAAAGTTTCATCAATATTGGTTCAGTAGTTTTCGCACAAACAAACACACAAACAAACAGACAGACAAACATTCTAAAAATAAGTTTATTTGGAGTCAGGGACCTAAAAACCATACCGTCATCTTTTTTTTCTAAATATCTTCAATGTACAGGCACAATTCTGTTACAGTTTTATAATAGTTAGGATATATTATATTACCTGCTGAGTTTCAGCCAAAAATGTAATTTCTTTTCGTTGTTCTGTCATATAAATTAACAAAAAAATGGTAAGTAGTTATCATCATCATCTTGTTCCAATTTAGTTTGACAGAAGTTGTCGTGTTTTATCGAGACTTGTCCGATCATTTTTACTCTCCGATTAACTGTTTTTAAAATATTTCGGCTAAAAATTTTTTGTAATTTCCTTTGTTTTTGTTCTGTCAGCATAACATGCTTAATGGAGATTGTTTTCTCAGGGTCTGGAAGTGTTACCTGAAATGCCACAAATGGAATATGTCAACTCAAAATACATTCAGTTCGCGAATGTGACGGCTGGAAGAACGAGTCGTCGAAGTCCTTACTATCTAGGTTTGCATGTAAAAACGCTCTCTACAATTGGAAACAACATGACGGTAAGTTTTTAGTGCAGTGAACAAGGAACATTTATAGTTTCGCCACGCCCGTCTGTCTGTCTGCGGCTTAGCTAAGAGACTATCAGTCCTTGAAAGCTGAAATTTGGCATGGGTATTACAATATTAATTACGCCGACTAAGAGGTAAATAAAATATTGATTTTTTTTTTCTACGGTACCTCCCCTACACGTAAAGTGGGGATGATTTAATTTTTCTCATCTATCCGAAACTCTGTTCGGTGTGACGGGGAGTGAGCCCGTCGCTATATATAATGGACAGTGTAATACATGCATCGAAATTAACGCATGCATTTCCTCATAATATTTTCCTTCACTGAAAAGTCAGTGGTTTTACAAATCGTACATAAATTCTGAAAAAAATCATTGGTATCAATGAGTTTTGAAGAATTAAAGAACAAAGTAAAAGTCGGTTTGAACGGTGATCGAACTATCGCCTCCTGCACGGCAGACATATACTCGCCACTGGACCATCACGGCTTTTTCTAAGTAATGTTTAAAAAATGTTGATTGATTTTAATTGTATAATATTGAAAATAGGATCAAACTTAGTCCGTTTGTATTATCCTCTTCAGCTACTTAGCGAGGAAATGCTAAGTATCTGCTTTATTCAATAAACATACATTATCAATATGAAAACTCAACAACTTACATTTTTTTATTTTTTTTTATTTGCAGGTTAGTTATTTGATATATGAATATTTAAGTGGTAGATACCACCCAACGCCAATACAATTTAAGTATAAACTATGTGATTTTTTTAACAATGATTCGTTTATAGGACAAATGTTAGCCAAACAATTTAGATTCAATTGGACTTGTCCATTCCCTGCGGTGAGTAATTGTAGATATTACAATTATTTCTTAATGTTATTTTTAGTTGTTTATTGAGTTGAAAAATTATACCTATTTCACTTTAAGCATCGACTGTGACGTAGATCGATATACAGGGTCCAACTTAATATGCTGACACTATTTGTAGGGGACGGTCAGACCGTCAATCTGAACAACTTTATCTTTGGCACCACATCAAAATCGCGAAAAAAAAATCTGCTGTCCCATACATTTGGCTTTGTTATCCCATACAAAAGTGCAAACCTACTCGAGGTTTGCACTTTTGTATGGGATAACAAATTTTTTTTTCGCATTTTTTATGTTGGTGCCATAGAGAAAGATGTTCAGTTTGACGATCTGACCGTCCCCTTAAAAAAGTGTCAGCATATTAAGAAGGACCCTAAATGAGAGATTTTTTGCGAATTTCCTATAGGTATCTTAGGGAAAGTTATGCTGGGTAAAATCACATTTCATGTTTTATTTTTTTCAGGATGTATATCTAGTCGACAAAATAGTTGTTCATTTGGAGAATTTCCGATACAGCTTACCATTTATTTCGACAGCGGTAGCCGTGAAGACTAGGTTGCTCACAGAAGGACGTCATACTGACACCGGCGAACTTTTATACAAATGTTATATGCAACTGACTATAATTCAGAAACCGAAAATAAAATGGGAGAAGGATTAAGAATAATTTGTTAATTTAGAGTAGAAGGCTTACCACGAGTCGATACATATGCAGGGTGTAAAATTGAATAAATGCGTTACATGCTTTAGAACAAAACTTTTTATCAAACTGAACAACTTTAACTATTTGCTCATGATTCTAATTCAGAAAAAAAAACAGCAGTTTCATTCATTTTTGTCAGTAGCTATTGATATTCATGGACATATTCTATGGAACAGCCGATTTTTTCGCCTAGTGTCTATAGTACCATTGATGGTACAAATCACGTACATACAAAAAATACATATAACAGGCGTTTTAATTTGATGCTTGTTCCTTAGTGAAAGTTGTATGAAACAAGTAAGATGATATGAGTAAATACTCCACAGAGACAAAGCTTTTAAGGAGCCGCAAAAAATTATCAAGTAGGTAATGCGCTCGCCCATAGATTCCCATTTAGGTTTAGGTTGGTTATGGTTTTTTCTAGTGTTTTTACTATTCATCTTTTTCATTATTTTATCTTTTACAATAATAGGCATGTGAATAGTGTTCGTTAAATATAGACAAATCATTTATTCAAATTCATAACAATACAACGTGTTAATGAATAAGCGCAAAACCTCATACACCCCAACTGATTTATAACAAAATAATTCGATTGAAACAATAATTTCATTATTTTTATACTTAAAATTTAAAGTTATTCACATTATAAGTTTTGAGGCAAAAATTATTTGTTATCATTTCAGAAATGAATGAAAGCGCTATCGTGCTCATGGATACATTTTAAGAATCTTGTTTTGGTTGTAAGTAGGGCGAGAGTGCCCGAGCGGTAGGTTGAGATCGAGTTCAGTAAATTTTAAATTTTACATACTAATTATTTAATATTTTGAAAAAAAAATCCTATGTTGAAACCATGATTATTCGATTCTGCTCTCGATTCCAAACAAACTACTTTCTAGTTTTGCGTTAATTCATTAACACGTTGTATACCAACAATAATTGAATCCGCAACGCAGGCTTCGTCAAATCTTCCCCCTCTCTCTCCTGTCTTCTTCTCTTTCTTTTTTGTTAAATATTAATTTTACATTGGATTTCGGCACTTGCGCGTGTACCTAAAGCAACTTCTGTTTTGTGTTGATTTTTATTGCTATCCGTAGATTAAACTGCATTATTTGTAACACGAGTGACAAAAAAAATACCAGTATAAATAAATATTATAGTTATAATTGACTTTTCTTTATCATGAAACATTAGGGCCCCGGACCTTTGGGCGACCTGCTGGGCGTGGGTCCGAAGTCTCCAAAGTCAGGAAGTAGAGGCCCGTAAGTCAATTTGAATTGGCGTACCTAGGGTTATTTTCCTGGCCCCTAGTGGCGTAGAGCAGGTTTCTGCCGCTCAGGGCAGAGACTGAATTCTAAACAAAACGGAGCGAGCGAAGCGAGGTCGAAATTTTTAAGCAATTCTACCTTATCGGTTGTGGTCAGAAAGCTCTTGATTTATCCATGCAGTGCCGCAATTTAAACGAACTTAGAGCGACCAGAGCATAGCTACACATATTATGTGCACCAGTGTAAAAACTACGGAGCGAGGGATGCGAGCTCGAAATTTTTAGTACAACGTCTGTGCACTACTGAGCATTGTTTAGAATCAACTCTTGGATGATGTTCACAAAAATTATAATAGAAACATAGAGTGTGCGAAGCATTTGCAACTGTTTGCTATACTAAGAAACAGTTATAGCTTTAGACCATACAAGGTGTTACAAAAATACCCCTAAAGAAAAAAGGGTGTGAAAGGGTCCCATGTAAAGAGTACATTGACAATGTATGACAACGGTAGTATAATGTTTTTAATTACCGAAATGTTTTTTATCGATGGTAAAATAATAAAATAGTAATCGTTGAAGCGCGGCACTATTTTACGGACTGCCGGTAGTTCAAAGAATGAACGGCTCGGCGGTAGATACGTCGTAAGGTCACCGCGATATAACTACCTATTTTGTAAGTACTTAATTAAAAAAAACCGATTAACTGAAAAGAGAAAAACAAGCTCTATAATCACTAATCAGTTATAACAACTTTGTTTGAGAAAATATATTTTGAATATTATTAGGTAGGTATCTCAAACGGGGACGAAGAAGATTTTTGGTTGGTAATTGGTTTGTCCCCGCCTGCAATACTTACCTAATAAGATTCAAAATATATTTTCTCAAACAAAGTTGTTATAGCTGATTAGTGATTATAGAGCTTGTTTTTCTCTTTTCAGTTATTAATTTAGATTCGAATTTTGATTGTTGAAAATAGTTTCGTGTGAACCTCGAGCGCGACTGGCTGGAAGTTATTGTTCCGCTATTATAGGCTGTCTCGTTTAGTGATAAGGTGTAAAAATATTATGTAAATGCACATGATTAATTTGATCTTGTATCGTGACAGAGGGGAAATGCTACCGCAAGGCTGGTCCCTAATTATAATGGTATAAGGTTGTAGCCAGAACTCTTTCCGAATAAATATTAGTTAACAAAGTGGAATTTAATATGTTCATTCTTCGGCTGTAGATTATTTATTTATTTACTTCAAAGTGTTCTGCCTGAAATTATTTAAGTGACCCTAGTTCAATGTGTTATCAAAAATTATTTTTATTAGGTACCTACTAAGTTATACTCTTACCCGAAATTGTATTTTGCAAACTATAATATAGCTACCTAACAAGAACCAGTCACGTCAATCTATGTATTACGTGGAAATCTGTAAGCGCTGTAGGTACCTTTGTAATCAAACGTAATTATGTTTGTAACGATGTTACTTAATAAATAAAATAAAATACTACATTTCCAAATAACAAGAATGTCACAAATTGTAGTAATTTTTGTTTTTTTAATTTATCGAAACATTTCGTATTATTACGTTTTATGCTTGTCTAGTTACTATTATTATATCTTTTTATTCGTGTTCCGTACCAAAATTGGAAAAACGGAACACTTATGGAATCACCTCGGTGTTTGCCCGTCTGTCCATCCATCCGTCTGTCACAGGCATGATTCTCGAAGGCCGTAGACACAGGAAGCTGAAATTTGTTACAGTCATAGCAATTAAGGGAATATAATTCGGAGCGCGTTCCATACAAACAAAGTCTGTTGATATTTTCAATACTATAACCAATTAAATTTTTCAGAAACAATCTCGAAACTAATCTCTATATTTGTTTGAAGTCCGATTTTCGTTAAAATGTAAAGTTTAAAGTTACAGTGCCTCAAAGATTTCCATACAAGATCTTAAATTAATCTTAGCACTAAAACTGTACATTTTAACAATAATCTGACTTCATACAAACATAGAGATTAGTTTCTGGATTGTTTCTGAAAAATCTCATTGACTTTAATTGGTAGTATTGAAAATATCACCAGACTCCGTAGGCAGCGCGCATTTACATATTCGGAATAAAATTCTCTTATGATACAATGACATAAATGAAAAAAAAAATGTTGGTATTGAGGGGCAGTTTTGGAAGGCAGAAAGAGATAGAAACAAATGATTTCTAAAACAATATCGCGTGGGGTATCAAATTAAAGCTTATAAAAATACGAATATAATAATATTCTTCCCCATTTTTCTTTGAAACCTTGATGTTATTTTTTTCAATAAACTCATAAAAACTTCTGTCTCCACCGATATTTTTCAAAATCTAGAGAAATGTAAAATTTGAAAAAAAATCATGAACATTAGAAATAAGGTGTAAATTATCAGATTGGAATTGGAGCTAACTTGAATGGTTTTACCAAATAAAAACCTATTAACTGAAAAGAGAAAAACAAGCTCTATTAATCATTAATTAGCTATAACAGCTTTATTTGAGCTAATATAATTTTAATGTTATTAGGTAGGTATCGCAAACGGGGACAAGGCATATTTTTGGTTTGTTGTTGGTTTGTCCCCGCCTGCAATACCTACCTAATAACATTCAAATTATATTAGCTCAAATAAAGCTGTTATAGCTAATTAGTGATTAATAGAGCTTGTTTTTCTCTTTTCAGTTAATAGGTTTTTATGCAAACGGGTTTTTTGTTTTTCTTAATAATTTAGTTTATTTCATACTTTTTAGTCTTGTGTCGAAACGGTAACATAAAAGTACTATAATATCTATATTTTTGAAATCGTCTGATTACTAGCTTTCATTTGATACCCATATAGTAATTTTTAACAAAAAAAAATGTTTATACTCCCTCTCTTTTTTAAGTCGTAGACGCCATCTTGAAATAATATGCCCTATGTCACTCTCACAATTTTTACAAATCCAATGACACCTCATACGTTAAAATCCATCAAGCCATTTGGGCTGTAGGCCGTGCCAAAGAAATAGATGCATACATACATACATACAAACATACATACATACATACATACATACATACATACATACGCTCGAAAAACATAACCCTCCTTCTGTCGCAGTCGGGTAAAAATAAAACACCCTGTATCTTTTTTTCTCTCGATTATATTTTGATGTCCGTTGTACACCATGTACGTTGGAGTATCCTCTAACTGCCCCTACCTGTGCCAGAGCGGGGGGCTATTGGACCAGTGCCCATACATTTTTGCCCTTGTCCTTTCCATGTAAATCTAGGCCAATTAAATATATAGGCCAATTAGATACAATGATGATTTAAAGATAATAACTACAAACCTATTAAAACATATCCGTAATGACCCGATAAATTGAAAATCAGCAATTACTACAATGTGACATCGTTGTTTTTTGGAAATGTTGTATAATTGTTAAGAAATAAAAAAAATACGATTTAGGTTAGCACTGAGGGCTCGTTGCCCCCTTAAGAGAATTGTGCAACTGGAAGTCCCCATACACAAAGCGAATTCATTGTAACATTATTAAACCTCTTAACCTTTGTAGACACGTAAATTTTTATGAAGTGAACCTTTTTATGAGAGGGCTTTGAAATTCGGATCCGCAACTCAATTTTAAGCTGTCAATTTTAAATCGAAATTTAAAATTGACAGCTGCGGAAGTTTCACTTCTGCCGGGCGTCCCGTGACGGCTACCTTTTTTTAAATTGATATACTTATATTATTGGTATCTTCTTTATTTTCTTGGTATGGTAAAGTTACCAGGTTATTCCATAAGCATATGCTCATGAATATATTCCCCGAGGGGGTAGTCAGAGATATTCTGTAACCTCAGAACATCCACGTTTTACCAGTAGGTTATTAGATTTTGATTTTATCGAATTTCATGATAGGATTGTAGATACTGGTAAATATAGGGTTCTTTCCTAATATGCTGACACTTTTTATGGGGATCATCAGACCGTCAAACTAAACAACTATCTCTATGGCACCAACATCGAAATCGTGAAAAAGAATCAGCTGTTCCATACAAAATGGATTATGGCTTGCTATACCATATTTTAATCACTCTACATTTAGTATTTTTATAACTTTTATCTGTTTTATGTGCCTAATAAATAAAATAAAATAAATAAAACTGCAAACCTACTTGAGCCAAATGTATGGGACAGCTAATTTTTTTTTCGCGATTTCGATTTTGTTTCATAGAGAAAGTTGTTCAGTTTGATGGTCTGGTCATCGCCTTAAAATGTCAGCATATTAAGAAGGAACCTGTATATCCTTTTACCAAAAACAAAAATGTACAAAAATAAATTTATTTTAAATAAAATCAAAACCTAGACATCTAGTGGTGTGGAGAGGAGACCCTTGGGGCCTGGACGCACGCCTGATAGAGGTCTTAGAGGACAATAGGCCTGGCGCTTACCTCGGGCAACTTATAAACGTTGCGATGCAGCAAGGTTACGCCGCGAGCGTCCTGGGCACTGTTTAATAAACGCGACAAGTGACAATTGACAATGACAATTCAAAGTAAATTGCTGGTTACTAATGACGCTAAACTTACAGTGCTGCATGTGCCCTAGCATTCTCAGCAATGTACTCTGAATTGTCATTGTCAATTGTCACAATAGGGCTGGCGCTTACCTCGGGCAACCTATCAGCATTGCGATGCAGCAAGGTAACGCCGTGAGCGTCCTGGGCACTGTTTAATAAACGCGACAAGTGACAATTTACAATGACAATTCAGAGTACATTGCTGGTTACTAATGACGCTAAACTTGCAGTGCTGCATGTGCCCTAGCATTCTCAGCAATGTACTCTGAATTGTCATTGTCAATTGTCACTTTTCGCGTTTATCAAACAGGGCCATGGGCACTCTCCCGCACGACAGCGATGCATTTTCTATCTGCCGTAAGATAGATAGAAGATGCATTCGATTGTGCGGCTCCGTGCTAATTTGTATCTACTTAAATTTTTTAATATTTCTACATTGACAAATAAAGACAGGTACTTTATGCAAAGGTACCATGGGTGTTTTTTCAGTATAAGTCTTTGGTTTTGTCTCCTTCATGCATTTTATACCTTCGTATCGTATCAAGCTATTGGCATGACTCTCTTTGAATAAAGACGCATTATTGACGCCATGGCCGTTTTCTGCTTCCAATTCTAGAACCATTTTTTGTGATGTATGCAGATTTTGTTTGTTTTACTTTTAATCTCTCTTTAAAAACTGCATAGAAATTAGTCTACAAGACAGACACACAAATATATTAGATCTGCCACGTGATTCTCGTGGCAGATCTAATATACATCTAATATTCATGTACATACGGAATTCCGATCCGGAATCCCGAATCAGATTTGTGATGTTGTATACGGAATTCTGGAGTGTAATTCACTACACAACGCTGTCAAAAACATCGATGAGGTCATAAATGTAACATCCTTCTTGCATCCTTCAGATCGTCAAATTTTGTAAATGAGTTTGACACATGACATAACCATAGAGAATACCAAATTAACCGCCGATGTTTCAAACGACGAATTTAAAGGTGGTGACGATTTTTGCGCTAAGTGAATTGCATTGCTGACAAGAGAGCAAACCCAAACATCGTAATTTTGAATCGAAATTCCATATGTGTGTGGCAGGCGTAATAACGCTGTATAATAGGGCTGTTATAAATACATAACAACCCTAATTTTTCGTCGGAGGTAAAAATGAAACTATACAGGTGAACCCGCGTGCAAAGCATGTAGCTAATTAGCTGACACATGACCATACAGAGCGTTAAAATAATGGAAATTTAAATATCATCTGTTTCGGTAGTAGTGGGCTTCACATTTGTGTACCACAACATTGACAACACAGACATATTGTTGCAATGTTAAAAATTGTTCTCTTAATTTATTCAATTGGAATAATGGAAGTAAGTTGAGTTGGTGGTTGGTAGGTGTCGCAAAAGATAAATTACTTAAAAATACCTATTTATTTATAATTAATGGACTTTTTGCTTGTGTGTTAGCACCGCATTTCCGCCAATGTCATGTAGTTTGTGGGAGTATCTCTCCCAATCTCAGGGATTGTTTTTGATAAAGAACAAGAAGAGATTAAAAAATATCCTCCCTAAAAATACCTATTTGTTGGTCCCCCACCTGTCTTTTGTCGAGTCGATGACATGTTGTGGAATTAAATTTAAAACAGCACAACCTGATATGAACGAAACGGTCTAATTATCCCCTTAAAAAGTGTTAGCATAATAAGAAGGACCCCGTTTAGTTATGTAACTTAGGGGGGGGGGGGGGGGGGTCACCTTCTAATCATGACTTGATCTTTGACCAATTGAATGATGATGATTAATTGAATTAAAGATGTAGATTTTTGGCGAGAAAGTAGCCAATGCTTAGCACTTTCAGCAAAGATTAGCTTAATCGCTCAGCACCAATTTCTTTGCTAGGTAGTCTAGCAAAGAAATTGGTGCTGAGCGATTAAGCTAATCTTTGCTGAAAGTGCTAAGCATTGGCTACTTTCTCGCCAAAAATCTACATCTTTAATTCAATTAATCATCATCATCTTATTGAAGAGCTACGCTCTTGTCGGTGGGGTATACGCCAATCCATTCTCTTTTCCGCTAGTGGCTTGAGTTCTTGATATGACACGACATCAACCTTTCCTTTCACCTACGCTATCTAGCTCTTCTAGGTCTTCCTCTGCCTCTTTTTCCTCTATTTTTCTTCCAATTCAGTTTCAAAAGAAGCTGTTATATAGAGGAAGCTAGAGAGGTTTGTCAGGATCGTAGCAGGTGGCGTACCATTGTCTCTGCCTACACCAGTGGGAAACGGGCGTGAGAATATGTATGTATACAGGGTCCTTTTTAATATGCTGACACTTTTTAAGGAGATTGTCAGACCATCAAACTGAACAACTTTTTCTATGGGACTAACATCGAAATCGCAAAAAAAAATCAACGGTTCCATACAAAACTGCAGACCTACTTGAGCCAAATGTATAGGACAGCTGATTTATTTTCGCAATTTTGATGTTGGTCCCATAGAGAAAGTTGTTCAGTTTGATGGTCTGATCATCAGCATATTATGAAGTTCCTATATATATGTTGCATCGTACTCGTATCAAGTCATCATCTCCCTGATCCCATTACTTGGGGTCAGCGTAATATGTCGTCTTCCTTCATTTATCTCTTTTAGCCGTCATTTCAGCGGCTACTCCTTTTTTACGCATGTCATATTTCACACAATCCATCCATCTTTTCTCTCTTTCTTGTATCGTATCAAGTGTCCGATCATTTTCCCTCTCCGGCAGTCTGTTTTTAAAATAATTCACCTGAACAAAAATAATTGTCCGATTTTTTTGTGCTGCCAGTAAACAAACCTAAGTTGCGGTTTATACAGAAGAGACGTGTGGCGGTTACGGATAGTCAAAGTAACACATTTACAAACCATATAGTACGTAGCATAGCGTCGTTTGGAGAATTACGCCTGCGCCTCCAGGCGATGTTACCTGGAGTCGCTGGCGCGATTCTCCTTTACGACAAAAACGACACTATGCTAGGTACTATATTGTGTTAGCCACGGTTTTTACAGAAGAGACGTGTGGCGGTGGCGGATAATCTAAGTAACACAATATAAACCTTACTTAGATTATCCGCCACAGCCACACGTCTCTTCTGTATAAACCGTGGCTTATAGAGATTATTTTGGCAGTGCCTGGAAGTGTTTCCTGAAATGCCAGTAATTGAATATTTCAACCCAAAATACATTCAGTCCTTCAACTTGACAGCTGGAAGACAGAGTCGTGGAAGCCCTTACTATCTAGGTTTGCAAATAAAAACGCTTTCTGGAATTGGAAACAACTTTACGGTAAGTAAATTACTTTGCACTTTCAAACTTTTTTAGGGTACCGCAGTGAACGAGGAACACTTATAGTTTCGCCATGTCCTTCTGCCTGTCTGCGGCTTTGTTCAGAGGCTCTCCCTGCCAGTTGATCCTCCATTAAATCTCTTGCTGTCACTTTTTGTCTTCTTGACGTAGTTTTTACTACGTCTAGCAAGAGATTTAATGGAGGATTAACTTTAATGAACGTACGTATCTTACTTTTAGTCCCAGAGAGCTGTAATTTGGCATTGCTATACAATATTAATCAAACTAACAAAGTGGTAAAAAAATCTTGGTTTATGGTACCTCCCCTACACGAAAAGTGGGGATTATTTTATTTTTCTCATCTATCCGAAACTCTGTCTCTGTGTGACGGAGAATAAGCCCGTCTTCGCCACTTATAATGGAAATTGGGATACATGCATCGAAATTGAAGCATGCAGGTTTCCTCACGATTTTTTCCTTCACCGAAAAGCCAGTAGTGCTGCAAATCGTACATAAATCCGAAAAACTTATTAGTACGAGTCAGCTTGAACGGAGATCGAACCATCGCCTCCTGCAGCGCACGCAGTTATCTTCTCGCCATATGACCTTTTTCTAAGTTATTATTATCTATTTCTATCAAAATTTAGTGTTTTTAATTGCTATTGACCATTGAAAATAGGATCAAACTTCGTTCGTTTGCAGCGCGCTCAGGCGCGCAGAAGTGTATTATCCTCTTTAGCTACTCAGTGAGGAAATGCTCATCTAAACTGCTTTATTCAATAAATATACAATCGGGTTTTGACTCACTCTGGTTCATATCTGGTCCAACATGTGTCCTTAGCGGAATAATGGACACTTTTGGTCCAGGTACCGCCAGAAGCGACATTTTAGAATAATATTCTTTTTTTTTCTTCCTCGTGTTAGTTATTTTGTAGTTTGTTTAGTCTTGTTATATTCTGGGTTTAGGATATGTTCATTTGCTTTATAACTGTTCTATTAAATGAATATTGAACATAAATACAGGGTCCTTCTTAATATGCTGACACTTTTCTAAGGGGATGATCTGACAATCAAACTGAACAACTTTTTCTATGGCACCAACATCGAAATCGTAAAAAAAACTGTTCTCTACAAAACTGCAAACCTCCTTGAGCCAAATGTATGGGACAGCAGATTTTTTTTCGCGATTTCGATGTTGGTGCTATAGAGAAAGTTGTTCAGTGTGACGGTCTGATCATCCCATTAAAAAGCATATTAAGAAGGACCCTGTATACATATTCAATATACATACAATTTTATAATGTACCTATTATGTCTATGTTCGTTGTTGTGTAAAAGAATCATAGTATCTCAACACGCTTAATTTATAATTTTATTCATGCAAAATGAAAACAATCAACTGACATTTTTTTTTATTTCCAGATCAGTGCTTTCGTAAAAGAATATTTAAGTGGTAGGTACCACCCAACGCCAATACAAATAAAGCATAAACTGTGTGATTTTTTAAACAATGATTGGTTTATGGGAACAATGTTATCCAAACAATTTAATTTCAATTGGACATGTCCGTTTCCTGCGGTGAGTAGATATTATAGTTATTTCTTTAATTTTATTAGTTGAATGTTAGTTAGTTGTAAATTGAGTTGAAAATAGTACAAAGCCTTTTTCAGTTGAAGCATCGACTGTGATGTAGATCGATGTGTGAGAGATTTTTTTTTTCCACTGCAAAGTTAAGGTTGTTCTTCTTAATCATGTTTGTACGGAACCATGAGGACGCTAGACATACTGTCACTTGGCCAGTTTTTTTAATAAATCACGTGCATACGTATCCAATACAGTGATTATGACCATTTGTTGGGGTCAGTGGTTTTACAAAATTTCGCTGTCCACATACATCCAGAATCGCTTAACGGATAGTTGCGGACCGGAATTTGGATTTTGTATGGATTTGCGAGAAAATCATTCAAACTCTATGGAAAAAAACATAGCTTAATTTAAAAAATTTAAATCACATTATGAATTTATTTTAAACTTACCAAGGATTTGCTATGCTTTGCTATGCTATGCTACCAAGGAGTTAACAGGTCGTCGTGTGACGTCACTCGCTTGATAGAAAAATGTCATTATTTTGTTGAAAATATCCGTAATCCTTTCATTTTAAAATCTCTAACACAGAAAATTATCTCGAAATGGTTTTCGATTCAGCTCTCCCAAAAAAAACTTTATACCAAATTGCATTAATTTAAGTGGTGATTGCACCCATGATACTGAACAACTTTCCCTGGGAAACCATTAGGAAATATCGAAAAAAAAAATTCATACAAACGTTCGATCAGCTGATTGCATTTAGTATGGAAAGTCAAAATCTTTTTTTCTAATGTCCTATACGTTTCTAAGGGAAAGTGGTTTGGTACTACAATAAACCTTTAAAGTAGTGCAACTACCACTGTATTTTTTTTTCAGGGTGAATATCGATTCGACAAAATGGTTTTGCATTTGGAGAATTTCCCATACAGTTTACCATTTATTTCGACAGCGGTAACCGTGAAGACTAGGGTACTCGCAGAAGGAAGTCATACTGACACCGGTGAACTTTTATACAGATGTTATGTACAAATGACTATAATTCAGAAACCGAAAATAAAGTGGGACAAGGATTAAGAACAATTTGTTAATTTAGTACGAGTATAATACCACTTATACAGGGTATATAATCTTTAGATCATCGAACTGAACAACTTTAGGTGGACTTCCGATCCGTCTAACGCGCGTGGCTCGCGGCCGACGGCCGATGCGACAATACTAGTTACTATGAAAACGTATGGTGCCGCTTCCTTTGACTATTTATATGTGAACTGGTTACGCATGTAATTCTACTAACAAACATTTCTGCCACTTTTTGCGGGGGGCGAGGTAACATGAAATCCCCAACTTTGGATTTTATTCCCCATAACTTTAGATTCTAATTTTGAATGTTAAAAATCATGAAAAGTATTTTTATATTTCATATACGTTCTAAGTTCGAAGTTATTATTTCGCAATTATAGGCTGTCTCGTTTAGTGATAAGGTGTAAAATTGAATGTAAATGCACAAGATCAATTGTGCTTATACCGTGGCAGAGGGGAAATGCTACCGCAAGGCTAGTCCTTATAATAATTAGTCAAAGGCCGCTTCCGATGCCAACGACTGACGCGTGCGTCAGACTGGCGCGACCGCTGGCATCGGAAGTCCAGCTTTACTGCGGGATCAACTGCGAAGAAAAATCGGATGTTTCACACATTTCACTTAAGTTAATTGATACTAATTTTTTCTGCAGTTTTTCGTATTAATACTAGTAGAACCCCACAGAAGCAAAGCAGATTTAGGGTTGTTGTTTAAATTTGGTTTGTGTTTTTACGATTTTATCTGTTTCATTAATAATTCATTTCTTTTCATCTTTAACAATAATAAGTAGCTGAATAGTGTGTGTTAAATACTAATTTTACACTGTATTTAGGTATTTTTACTCATTTTACTTGCGCGTGTAAAGCAATTTCTGTTTTGTGTTAATTTTATTGCTATATAGATTAAACTACATTTATTTGTACCACGAGCGACTTGATTAAATTAATAATTATTGGTTACGTTTGACCTTTCCTTATCACGGGACGTAAGAGCTCCGTACTTTACATGATTTTCTGGAGAAAATAAAAAGGGGCTAACAGGGGCTAAGATCCCACTGGGTCGAAGTGTTGCTGGCTTGCCAGCCCCCACGACAAGATAAGATAAGTGTATCTGAATATTTAAGTGGTATACCCCAAATTTGAATGGTGAAGAAAAGGAGATCATGGAACATATCCTTTGTGACGGCGATGTCTAATCGGCTAAACGCATTTTCCTCCTCGGAGATGGATATCCAAAACCGGAAGATCTTAGGTTTCTTCCCCTCAATGATATTGCCGAATTGTATACATGGTTGAAGAAGGAGGCAATTGCGTTTACCCGCCAAGATATTGCAGTCACAAAGTTTATCTTCTATGGTCTTCTCCTCCTCTCCGCACTAGGGTGAGTTTCATCTTGTGCATCATCGTGCCTGTGGCGTAATGCCCGGTAAGGTCTCCGACAATGGCACGGCAATATATCCACACAAGTTGCGTCCCATACTAAAGACCTTCTCAACCTCCAAGGCCCTAAAGACATGTCATCAGGACGCTTTTCATCAGTACGTTAAATACCTGATGGCCCACGTACCGCAGGCACATTGGAAGTTGTTAACCTGCGGATTATATCGGTCAGGGCAGAGTGGTTCGAATTTAAGACTGTTCAGTAAAGTTCCCATATTAGCCGATGGCTAGGCCTGTAACCATAAACCAGATTCTCCCTTAGCAACCGCTAAAAGACAGGCCTGGTCTCGTAATTGTCTTTGTAATTTACGTCAAAAAGAAGAAAAATATGAAGAAGAAGAAGAACGAATTGACAATAAATAAATAGGGATGACGACAATGTCACACGACTTTAAGTGAAATTAAGGCCAGGTTATCCAAGTGCAAGCGTCTCTTTCTTGCAAGCATAAGTTTGCAAATAGCCATCCCGCTTCAATTGAAAGCAGGATCGCAAAAAAACTTATTTTTCATCAATATCTTTTCTCATGGGTTTCCTAAGCTCCAAATTCATCGAATGTGTCTAGAAATATTTAATGTATTTAGTTAGGAACTTACAAAAATAAAAAGTTAATATCTGCAGTTTAATTATATTATTGAAAAAACAACAAAAAGGGGTAACTTTGGGATGTTTTCTATCTAGTAAACTGAAACTAAAGACCGGCTGCTGAAAGATTGCGTTTGACAGTTACCATAAAATTGTAAAAAACTGAATGAAAACTATAAATGCCGATCATTATTTAGTAGCTTTTTGAACTTAAAAGGGCAGCTAGTGCCCTGTGTACTAGAGTGAGCACAGGTAAACAATATTTTCATTCAGTTTTTTACAATTTTATGGTAACTGTCAAACGCAATCTTTCAGCGGCCGGACTTTAATCGTGTTATTGGGAGTGGTCGCATATCCGCCAGATCCTTAAATAAGATTTAATTTGTTTTCTGACTTTAAAACACAGTTTTTCATGTTTCGTTCGTGTTCAAAAAACTGAGCGCGGATCATACCGCCTAAAGATTTACGAGTAAAGGCCTCTCCCTTTACTAAATATAATAAAAGTGACGTTATAGTATGTGGTAATAGATACTATTTCTTATGCTGTGGTTATAGTAACGGTTTTTCCTACACAGTCATCATCTTCTATCGACTTTCTATTCTATTGTAATTTCACAAATTTGGACATTTTGGTAGGTGTTCATTTGGACGAAAGCACAGTCACGGTTTGGCAGATTGCGGGTTCAAGTCCCGTACGAGACTAAATTTTTCAATCTTTAGTTTGATGATAATTGAATTTGTTATTAGGTACGTTTAAAAGTTAAAAAATATTTCCTTTTTTTAATTTGTGATATATTATGAATTTCCTATAGACCTACTCTATTGTAAATATTTTGATTAATATTTTGTGCCTTATTATTATAGGTATAACATATTTTAAAAACTTACTGCTAATATTCCAATTGAACAAATCAAATGAACAATTTTTGCATTGCATTATGTCTGTGTTGATTATCTAAATTTTGATATGCAAATGCTCAACCTGAATCGATGTAATCAATTTGACATTGTACCTCCTTGCATACACAAATTGCAACAAATCTGGAGGCACGGTATTGCCCCCGCCAAGACAAGCCAAGAAAGCGGCACACTACCGTACCTTTTCGCGATGAGATTCGGCGTATTTTAAGCGCTCATACTTCGGTCTGGATACTACCTGTGAGCTCAAATTTTCAGGATAGCATTGTGGTTATACAAACGGATTAAAATTTGTTGATTTCGTCACTCACTGTTGATCATCAAACAGGTAATTCCCGAAGTCCTAGAAAGCTGAAATTTGGAATTGACTGGGTTTAGCGTATAACTAAATAGATTTTGTAGTTTCCAAACCCTTAAAGTAGGGGGTGCAAATATGTATAGGCAGGTAAAAGGTTGTGGAACCCACTGTACTAGTTTTAATTATCCCATTTTCATGAAACTGTGTACACGTATTCAGTCTCCATGGTACTAAAACAAAATGTCAATTTCAATCTTCGATTTTCAAATCCTGATGCTGCAGGGTACTGTCTACCAAAACAGTGAGATTTGAGTATCTGTTGATTTTAAAGTAGTGTTGTTGGTATCAATTTACAGGTCCCAACTCTTCTGTCCTGATATAGCAGGGGTACTGCCTACCTAAACCGTGATACTTGAGAATCTGCTGATTTTGAATTTACATTGTTAATTTTAGACAAGTATTTTTTCATAAAATTTCTGGTTCCAACTCCTCAGTCCTGATGCTGCACACTTAAACGACGCGGTTTGAGGATCTGCTGATGTTAAATTAGTATTGTGGATATCAAGCAAAGACTTTGTCATTGAACTCCGGGTTCTTACTCTTCAGTCCTTGTGTGGCAGGGGTACATAACCCGTAAGACTTGGGGATCTGCTTATTATATTTAAAAAGCATGAGCAATGTACAAAAAGAATTGAGATTCCACGAAAAGGATTTCATTTAAAAAGTAGCCAAGACTCGCTATCCTTTTACTCTGAAAAAGTTATGATATCCAATTTTAAGCTAAGTCTTGAGTAAGTGTTCATCTCAGTCAAATGAAGATAAAAGGGTTGGCCGACTTCGTCATCCCATGTCCCTTTTAGGATTGCGAGTCTTGGCTCCTTTTTTACATTAAGTTTTTGATAGGATAAAAGAGTCATTTAAACAGTTCGCGATGATTGTACGGTATGTATAAAACATAGTTAATTGTCCGAAAAATTACATAGGTATTGTATTTTTCAGAGTATTAACTCTTTACTGCTTTACTGGCTTTCGTCCGCGGGTTCATCCGTTTAGAACAATCAATCAATCAATCTCATCAGCCCATTTCCACCCACTGCTGTTCCTTTTTAACCAAATTTAAAAAAGGAGAAGGTTCTGAATTCTTCAGATTTTGGTTTTGTTTATAAACCGTGCAATCGGGCCGTTTTGAAGCAGTTTATTGTTTGTTCAGTTTGATGTTCCGAAACATCCTGTTCCAGCTTCAAAACGACCCCGATTCCACGGTGTATGTGCGTGCACACAGATTTTACCAAAACACATTAGTTTGCTTCTCACACAATGGTTTGCTGGAAGAAAACTTTTTTAATGTCACCTTTATACATCACAGGACTTACTGTAATTTTTCAACATCATGTCTCTTTTTTTTCTGTATTCTAATGCTGTTGGTATTCCAATAAAATAAACATGTCGGAAATCTAGCAAAGACATCACTTACGACGCGCCAAAGTGTAGTTGCTTATATCAGTACCTACGGCCAAGTGACAGAGGCCTAGCTTTACTCTTAATATTTTATTAAAATATTTTGGAGATGGTATTTTAATACATATCATGAGTGCTTTTTACATAATACATTTTTGGTTTTGTTTCCTTTATGCATTTTATACCTTAGTAACGAATCAAGATATTGGCATGGCAATCTTTGAAAAAAAAACTGATTATTTAAAATGACTGCTCAGTTTATTAATTCATTTTCCAAAATATTCACCATAGCTGTTTTCTGTTTCACGCGATCCAATTTGAGAACCATCATTTGTTGATGTATGAAGATTTTGTTTGTTTTACTTTTGAAGCATATGCTCACGACTATATTCCCCGAGGGGGTAGTCAGAGATATTCTAAAACCTCAGAACATCCACGCTTCACCAGTGTAGTACCGAAACTCTGTCCAGTGTGACAGAGGTGAGCCCGTCGCCACTTAATGGACAGTGGGTACAATACATGCCTCGAAATTGAAGCATGCAGGTTTCCTCACGATGTTTTCCTTCACCGACAAGCCAGTGGTGTTCAAATCGTACATTAATTCCGAATAACTCATTTGTACGAGTTGGTCTGGACGGGGATCGAACCATCGCCTCCTGCACGGCCACCACGGCACCTTACTTTTGAACTCTCTTTAAAAACCGCATCGTAATCGATCTGGTAGCTACGATGCCGCAGACAGACACACAAACCAAACACATTAGGCGGAAAACTTATAACGTCCCTAATTTTTCGTCGGAGGTAAAAATAAACTATGCAGATGAATCCGCATGCAAAGCAAGTAGCTAATTAGCTGACACGATGACAATACGGAACGTTACAATGAAAATTTTAATATGTCCGTACCGTGTGCTTCTCATTTGCATATCACAATATTTACAACACAGACATATCGCAATGTTAAAAATTGTTCTCTTAATTTATTCGATTGGAATAATGGAAGTAAGTTGGTAAAATAAAACTAGTAAATACCAGTGATAGAGATCCACCTCCAACAAGTTTAAAGCGTTAACATGTTTACAAGTCATACATAACGCATGCGTGTGTGCTGAGATGGACGTTATATGAAAAAATCCGCGGATTTGTTGCTCGACGAGTGGTGTCACTTCTTGGCTCATCATTATCAGAATGACCGCGGGCCATGTTATCATAGCAGGAGTGCCATTTTTGAAACTCATTCGTTGAACTCAGTAGTTGCAAATGTCAAAATTACTAAAGAGATTTGCATCTTTCTACTGCTGATTTGACTTTCAAAAATCACACTCTTGAAGTATGATTTTTGAAACTCAAGTCTGCAGTAGAAATATGCATATCTCCGTAGTAATATTGACATTGCTTGAACACACAACTGCTGAGTTCAAAGTATGAGTTTCATAAATCGAATTCCAGATCTCTACCTACAAGCTACCTAATGATGAGACAAAGTCTGGCTTGTTAGTAGGTTATTAGTAACAATGTTTACTTAAAATTATGTTCGTGTATGTTAATTAGGTATCAATATATGTATGATGTATTATAGTTTAATTTTACTATCTCAATCACCAGTTCCACCCAGTTTTTTTGTATGGGACAGTTAAATCTGGCAGCAATGGATTTCAGGATGCTGTTATCACTTTTACGCAGGCGCTGCAGTAGCGAGGCCACTTTCTTGCGAATGATCGCGTGGAAACCGTCCGTTCGCGCCTCCGCGAATATGCTGGACGCACTGCAGCGCCTCGACAGTCCCAGCAGCATCCTGAAAACATTGTTGTACTGAACGCGAAGTGCCCAGTCTTGTCGCGTATATGACACCCATAGATCACTCGAGTAAAAGGATTGACAAAACGTCTAAAAAGATTCACCTTTACTGGAGTCGTAAATCGAATGAGTCTGCGGGTGATATAACTCGTCACTCGTCACTAGGTGGCCCAGGTATTTAAACCAGTCAACCACCTCTAGCTCTACACCGGCGCTATCTAATATAACAAACCCACTAGAGATTATTTTATCAGGGTCTGGAAGTGTTACCTGAAATGCCAGTACTAGAATATTTCAACCCAAAATACATTCAGTTCGCGAAGCTGACGGCTGGAAGACAGAGTCGTCGAAGCCCTTACTATATAGGTATACATTTAAAAACTCTCACTGGAATTGGAAACAACATTACGGTGAGTTACTTTACACTTTCAAAATTTGCAGGGTTCCGTAGTCAACAAGGAACCGTTATAGTCTGTATGTCCGCGGTGTAGCTCAGAGACTCTAAGTAGATACTAGAATGCTGTAATTTGGCATATTTTATTTATAAATTAAATTGACGTTTTTGTGCGTTAGCAGTGCATTTCCGCTAGTTTCAAGTGGTTTGTTGAAGTATCTATTCACTCTCAAGGATTGTTTTTGAGCAAAAACACAAGTGAGAATGATTTCGTAGCCTCGTGGCAGGCTAAAACGTGAACCGCGCGAGCACCACGCGAAAGACAACTGCTCGCGGCCAAACCTGCAACGTGACTCTGGTATACATTTATTAATCACGCCGTAAAATGATAAAATAAAATATTGAAAAAAAAAATTGGATTCCTACCACTCCTACACGTAAAGCGGGGATGATTTTATTTTTCGTCCGTCCGAAACTCTGTCCAGTGTGACGGGGAGTGAGCCCATCTCCACTTGTAATGGACAATTGGTAAGTGCATCGAAATTGACGCATGCAGGTTTCCTCACTATGTTTCACCGAAAAGCGTGTTACAAATGGTACATAACTTCTGCAAAACTCGTTGCGGTACGAGTCGGCTTGGACGGGGATCGAACCATCGCCTCCTGTACGGCATGCATGGTTACTCGCCACTGGACCATCACGGATTTTATCTAAATAATGTGAAAAAATTACAGATGTATTTGCTTAATATTGAAAATAGGATCAAACGTCGTTCGTATGCAGCGCTCGGGCTCGCTTAAGTGTATTACCTTCTTCAGCTATTCAGCGAGGGAATCCTAATCCAACCTGCTTAATTCAATAAACTTACATATTATTCAAAATAAAAAACAATAACTTAAATAATTTTTTAATTTTAATTTCCAGGTCAGTTCTTTCGTATACGAATATTTAAGTGGTAGATACCACCCAACGCCAATACAAATTAAGCACAAAGTGTGTGATTTTTTAAACAATGAACGGTTTTTAGGACGAATGTTCGCCGAACAAATTCCTTTCAATTGGTCATGTCCTTTCCCTGCGGTGAGTAGATATTATACATAACGAATGAATGAAAATTAATGAATAAAATTTACTTTCATTCACACCAAAACATACGACACAGCATAGCAAAAAGTAGCAAAAACGATAATAGTACAAATAATGTTTGTTTTTCCAGACAACCTTATGGTAGAGGAAATTTTAACTAAGAAAAACGGGTCGGTGCTTTATAAAATAAATAGTAAATATCAGCAATAAAGGAGAAACCGAAGAATAAATACATTTCATAATACCAAATACATTTAAATATAATTATTTCTTTATTTTTGATTAGATTAATGTAAAAACAAGCTTCAAATCTGCAACATGCTTCGTCAAAAGTTAAACAAAAATAATTAAATAGGATACTAATTGGTTTAGTGTTGTTGTAGTTGTAAAATTCAAAATATGATATGCCTTTCTCAGTTAAAGCATCGACTGTGATGTAGACCGATGTATGAGAGAACTCCTTTTCTACTGTAAAGTTAAGATTGTCCTTCATAATCAAGTTTATGCGGAACACTGAGGACGCGAGACCGACTCGTACTTGGTCGATTAGCAAATCACGTGAATTCATAATACGTGTCCATTACAGTGATTTGCTGGGGTTAGCCTGGCCACATACATTCAGAATCACGGTACGGATTTGCCCCCTCCAGAATTCCGCTTGGAATTATGGATGCATCATCATACAGGGTGTAAACTTAAATGCGTTACATATTTAAGGGAGTGATTAACTTTATACCAACTTTTACTGAACAACTTTGACTATAGGATCAACTTTGAAATAGCGAAAAAACAATTTACTGTTTCATACATTTCGGTGGAGTAGGATTGACATTTTCTATGGAACAGCAGATTTTTTTTCGCGATTTCTATGTTAGCTCCATAGAAAAATTGTTCAGTTTGATGGCGCACCCTGTTCGATATGTAACGCATTTAATTTTACATCCTGTATATAATTCCGTATGTGTACTCCAAAAAAAATAAGCCCTCTTGTCAAAAGACTTCATTCATTTATTGAAATTATAACAGTCGATATATTTTTTCAGGGTGAATATCGAGTCGATAAAATAATTATTCATATGGAGAATTTCCCATACAGCTTACCATTTATTTCGACAGCGTTAACCGTGAAGACTCGGGTGGTTGGAGAAGGTCATCATACTTATACCGGTGAACTTATATACAAAGGTTATTTACAAATGACTATAATTCAGAAACCGAAAATAAAGTGGGAGAAGGATTAAAATTAAATAAATGATTTACATAATTTAGGGGGTGTTTCAGACCATCAAACTGAAAAACTTTTACCATGGGATGAACCACAAAAATAAATCAAGATTGAACTGTGAAGTGTGCCACGCGTGCCAACATTAAGCAATAAATTTCTTAATTTTTCATACGTTTACTCATTACGCACTGAGTCGTGCTACGATAAACATCGGTGACAAATCAGAGAAAATGCCTTATTGCTTCGTTTCTTGTAAACGTTCAGAGGTGACTCTGAAGATTTGGGTACTTAATTTTAATTAAAAACGTTATTTAATGACAATTAAAACAAAAATTCAAAAATACACGGGTGCTCCAAAACAGGCACGCGCGGAACACAAGTAAAACAATGATTAAGGGGATATAATTCGGAGCGCGCTCCATACAAACGTACTATGGTGATATTTTCAATACTAACCAATTAAAGTCAAATAAATTTTGCAAAAACAATCTAGAAACAAATCTCTATGCTTGTATGGAGTCAGATTTTCGTTAAAATATACAGTTTCAATGCTAGGATTAATTTAAGATTTGTATGGAAATCTTTGAGGCACTGTAACTTTAAAACTATACATTTTAACGAAAATCTGACTCTATACAAGCATAGAAATTTGTTTCTAGATTGATTCTGAAAAATTTCATTGAGTTTAATTGGTTAGTATTGAAAATTTCACCATAGTACGTTTTTATGGAGCGCGCTCCGAATTATATCCCATTAAACCGCTCTATCTTGATTTATTTCTGTGACTTGTTTTTTTCGAGATGTCGATGTTTGTTTCTTAGTGAAAGTTGTTCTGAAATGTCTGAAGCACCTTGTCTGATTTGTAAAGCATGTACAGTAGGTTTAGGGTAAGTTTTGTTAAAGTCCAGCCGCTGAAAGATTGCGTTTGACAGTTACCATAAAATTGTAAAAAACTGAATGAAAACTATAAATGCCGATCATTATTTAGTAGCTTTTGAACTTAAAAGGGCAGCTAGTGCCCTGTGTACTAGAGTGAGCACAGGTAAACAATTTTTTCATTCAGTTTTTTACAATTTTATGGTAACTGTCAAACGCAATCTTTCAGCGGCTGGACTTTAATTCTAGTGTTTCTACTAATTTTATTCAGTGTCTGCAACGTGTTAATGAATTAACGCAAAACAAGAAAGTAGTTTGTTTAGAATCGAGAGCAGAATCGAATTATCATAGTTTCAATATAGGTAATTTAAAAAAAATATCAAATAATTTGTTTGTAAAATTTACTGAATTCGATCTCAACCCACCGCACGGGCACACTCACCCTATTTACTACCAAAACAAGATTCTTAAAATGTATCCACGAGCACGTTATCGCTTTCATTCAATGCTGAAATGATAACAAATCATTTTAGCCTGAAAACTTAAAATGCTAATATCTTTTAATGTAATGAACATTTAAAGAAATCAAAAAATCAAAATAATGAAATGATTGTTTCAATCTAATTATTTTGTTATAAATCAGTTTGAGTGTATGAGGTTTAGCGCTAATTCATTAACACGTTGTATAAAGTATAGAAGCTTAATATTGTTTATTAAATATTCATTTTACACTGACTAACGTGTGTTTATTGTTTTGTGTTGATTTCACATTCTTATTGCTAACCGTAAATTAAACTGCATTTTTTGTACCACGAGTGATTTGAATCAATAAATATTATAGTTATGTTTGACTTTTACTTATCACGGGACTTTAGAGCCCCGGACCTTTGAGAGACCTGCGTGGGGCCTGAGGACCTAGGGGAAGTGGGTCCGAAGCCAACACGTAGAGACCCGTAAGTCAATTTGTACTGGCGTACGGTACGACCAGGAAAATAATTCCGCTCGTCAATTTTCGTTTGCGCCAGGTCTACCTAATATCAAACTGTACAAAAACATGTATAGTTATTCCTTACAGTCGCACACAGATTGCCATAAGAGTGAGCTAGATAGTCTGTTAAACAAATGTCACCACTTTTTAAGCAAAATTCAATCAAAATTCGTCCGTAACGTAAGGAAATAGCGTAGTCCTACAGCTGGAGGCCTGATGACAAAATGTTTCAAAATGGCATCTGTTTACTATTGACATCTCGCTTATTCTAATGGATGATTGTCATGAGTGTGAATTGATGTTATGATGTAATGTTATGCTGCCCCCAGTTACGTATCGTTTTTTGGTTTCTGCCACTTGTTTGGGGCAGAGACTGAATAGAGAAAATAGCTATTATGGTTGCATTTTGCTACTGCCTTTAAGGTGATTTGTCCTTTTCTACTTTTGAATCTGAAGTTCTAGAAATGTAGAAAGTTTATTTTAAATTCCTTAATTATTACTGTTTATAATAATAATAATGACCGCCGACCTGAACGGCCTTTGTATCTGTAAAAATGACTGGGTCCAAATTCGCCACAGATGGTTTATGTTCGTAAAAATATCGTCATCTTTTCGTAAAGTATTTAGATGCAGGGTGCCGATAAAAGCACTCAGTTAAACCGTCAAGTTAAACACGCCTCCATGACGAAGCGCTAACCGGCGATTAATTACTGTTATTTAAAAGTGCCTCGTGTCAATCACTGTTGGCTCACCGTATGTTCAATATTTTGAAAACTCTCGTCGCATGCGCATTTAACTTGTGGTCCGAAAACCAGAGATTCACTTAAGAGGGTACTGAGCCTATACCGCTGCCCTCAAGCATATATTTTGAAAATTTTAAACGATTATTCGTTTCCTGAAAAACAAGAATGTCACATTGTAGTCATTGTTCGTTTTCAATTAAGGATTATAATGTTTTATGCGTGTCGTTGTGTTTCTGTCGTTAAAGATAGTAACTAGGTACAAACATTTTAAAAACAAATCTGTAATGACCCGATAAATTTAAAAACAGCAATAAATACAAAGTGACATTTTTGTTTTTTGGAAATGTTGTATAATTGTCAAGAAATCTTTAAAAAAAACGATTGAGGGCATCACTTGGGGTTCTGTGCCCCGATACGTCGATGATTTTAATACCTTCTTTATGATATCTTCAAAATTTTTTTGGTATGGGTATATTACTAGGTATTTACATTTTATTTTTATCGGAATTCATGATAGGATTGTAAGTATATTCATTTTTTATAGTGATGCCAAAATAGTTTGGTTCACTAAAATTAAATAACTTCAAAATAAAATCGAAACTTACATGGTACAGTGCACGAACAAACCATAGATTTCAACAAGGATATAGTATATATATACATAGTATCGGGTAAACCGTTTTCGTTTTTTTTTGTTTGTAGTCAGCTAGCTTCACTTTCCTCTTAAGTTGTGGCCCGAAAACCAGTGATTTAACAGATGTTTTTTTTAAAAACGTCAGGTTTCTTTGTTTCACTTAATTCCTGTGAAAAATTAGAGACATGCATGAAAAAACTTGTTTTTGACTTTAATTGGTAAGATTATTTTTCAAATTTGCGTGATGATACGCGCTATGTTGAAACTGGTAAATTGACTTGTTTTTGCAAAATTGCTGACGTTGAAAGGTCAATTAAAATTGTAGCGTACCCACGAGGTAAATTTTGGTTCTCTCATCTAAACCACATCATTAAGGGTATATTTTCTTTCATGACGTCATCACTTAACATAAAATAGAAAAAATCTGAAACAAGTAGAATTTTGCAGTTGTCAGAGGATGTCAAGAGATTGAACTTGTTCGCCATTTTGTATGGTAAATAGACTGTTTGATTTTTACTAAAATGTTTTCAAGAATATTGTGCGTTTCCGACTCATATTTCAAAAAGTAGATTCATTGTTTTTTTTCCATTATATTAACTTTATTTTATGTAAGCTGTATTTTCAACCGTGTAACGTAACCCTTCTAATGTTCCAGAGTAACCCCATTTTTAGCAATTTTTCGACAAAAAGTGTCTGGATTTTACGCGATTGCTAAAATAAATTATATAAACCATTTAAAAAAAACGATTCATTTGATTTTTAAGTAAAGGCAGTTCTTTTATAATAAGTATAATACACTCCATATGCAATAGCATCTCACTGAAAACAATGTTCCTGAAAGGTGGGGTTTTAGAAAATATACCCTTATTTTTCAACTTTGTTCATTTCAAACTGAACAACCAGACCAGACCACCAATGACGGTGACGGTTCAGACCATCAATGGTCTGAGTTCACCACTTCAGTATTTGCTAGGCTGTCACTCGCACCTTGTAGAACGGTGAAGTGGACAGGCCAAACGTGACTTTTATTTTATTTGGTTTCTATTTCTAGGACTTCGTCACTGACCGATAGTATGCTAAGTGTAATAGAAACGAATAGCTTCTGCCAGCAGAAAAGTTTGTTAGTAAAATTACATGTGAATAACTCGTCCATAAGTTTATAATATGGTCTAAAAACCGTTGCCAATAGTGTATTATAAACTAAGAATTTTGCGTTTGTAATTTTATTATAGTTTGTATATCGCTGAATTTAATATGACCGAAATCGATGAGCTCAAAATCTATCGTATCCAAACCGTACTTAAATCTTACATCTTATACCATACATAAAAGGCTGATTAGTACCTGTTTAATGTCCATCAAGCGGTCCGTAGCCTATCAACCCACATCCATTATTAGCCCGGGGAATTTAGCCAATGCTTTTAGATGATGATTTTGCAAAAATTAACGGAACCACGATAAACTAACATATTTTGACAAGAGATGTAAGAAATTCTCATTATGGAATGGAAAAATACTTACCAACTTTATATTGATGTCTCATATCTTTGATATTATAATAAAAGAATAAGGCAAATACTGGATATTTAAACCTCCAAAGCAAAAAGGGGGATGTTAAAATTTAAAGTTTGTCTTTCGGTGTGTCTGTTGTGGTAACGTAGCTCCTAAGCATAGGCCCGAAAGCAAATTATTGCAAGTGTTTATTTGACATTCCTTTAATCATCATCATCAGCCTATTCCAATGCAGGGCATAGGCCTATCCTCAGGGAGGGTGTATGAGAGTCAGCGTCAACGCGTGCCCAATGCGTATTGGTAGACTTCATCAGAATTTCAGCCTCGCATGCCACCCCCGAGAAATGAATAAAAATCGAGACGTGCCTTCATGTTTGTTATTTCATGTCAGTATGCCCAAAAAGATCGCGCATGACGTTTTTCTCGTTTTGTTGCTTTGTCGTGGGCATGCTAGCCGTGCTAGACAGTTATCTATCCTACCTAGTTAGAGGAGAAAGACAAGGTTGATAACTATGTAGTCCTATACTTTGATAGGTAGGTACTTACTCGAATTACGTTACGTGCTTAAATACAGTATTAAAATTTTCTGTCTATTGAAGCCTGACGACCTGTATGCTGTGGACATTATAGGATCCTTTATCTCGAAAAAGAAACTATACTCCATTTCTAATAGCAAAGAAATTTTAAGGCTATTTTGAATAACAGAAACAGAGATTTGAAATACTTACTATCGCGTATTCTTAGAATAGCTTTAGTAATGTCCAAGATATGTCGGATAGTATATCTTTCTGATAAATAAATTATATTTGCAAATCAGAATTGGCCAGGAAGCTATACAGGCTGTAAGGAAAAGTATCATTAATCTTTCAACCAAATACTCTACCCATCAAACTGAACAACTTTGACTGTGGGAGCAAACGTGTCAGAGCAAAAAAAATCTGCTTTTCCATACTAAACTATACCTACACGACTCAAATGTATGAGAAGATTTTTTATTCTGACCGGTTTGCGCCCATCATAAAAGTTGTGCAGTTTGATAAGTAGAGTATGTGGTTTAAAGGTTAATGATACTGTTCCTTACACTCTGTATAGGAATCGGAAAATCTTTTCGTTCTTATTTGAAATGAACTATAAGTAATTATAAAGTACCAGCACATTGGTTCAATGACACTGTAAAGGTCGGCTTTCAATGGATCAGACAAATGGTGGATAAAAAGGTGACCTTTGCACAGCGAGATTTAATTGATGAAATCGCGGACAAAGGCTGGTAAAGCAATGAAGATGTGTTCTGAAAAACAACATAATTAAGTGATTTTTCGGTCAATCAACTATTTTTTTTACATTGTATTTATGATATATACTTACTCGATCAATGTATGGTATTGGTGTATTTCAATAAAAAGAACAAAGAACATAATGAATAACTCTTTTAATGGTTGCATTTGTTTATTGCAAGGTGGTACAAGGAGACACAATGTCAAATTGATTCCAACTGTTCAGGTTGTGCACCTAAGAGAAAGGATATCCATAGAGTCCGCATAAATTTACGATTGTAGTTGGTCTCTTTTGTCTTAAGACGTAGCTTTAATAGTAGAAGGAGATGGAACTATAGATATTTGTTTATGCGGCTGTCCATTTTTTTTTGAGCTAGTGTGTGTGAAAAGTGCCCGTAAACATAAGGCCATATGTCACTTGGTGCCTTTTGTCCATACTACTTGACACCACACACTCAAACCTAAACGTCAAAAAAAGTGGACACTTTACAATTGGTATGGCTCACTCTAGTCTTAAAGAGAGATCCTTCCTCTTAGTTGTGCACTTATTATCATTTTCATATCAAAACTTAGACAACACAGACTTAATTCACACACACCCACATACCGTTTGGACAGAGTTTCGGTACTACTGATTTTCTGAGTGAAATGAAAAGGTTGGACCGTCCATAAAAAGTACAGATCAGCTGATCGATTTTCTATGGGAGGTCCAAGTATTCTTCTCTTTTTTGATCCATGTTACTTAGGAAAAGATGTATACTTTCAATATTTGAATACAACCTTAAAATTTTATTGGAATTTAAAAAAGGGATGTACAATGAACTGGTTTCCGATTTTTCGGGCTGCAAGCCCAATAGATTGCCTAATTGATATTATTTTTGTTACGGTCTAGAAGTGTTACCGGAAATACTAAGTTTGTAAAGGTAAGGCTGGGAGACAGATACTTTTGGGCTATAAATGGGTTTACCATATAAGTTTCTTTTGCCCCACAGTAATTCTAAAGTTAAGATCTAAAGGAAATATAACCATACTAGCCATAATATGCAATAGAAGTCTGAAACTTTGCTTATCCTACCTTGCCTTTGAACTAAACTGCTTTTCAAACGCCAAAATGTGGTTCTGATGCCTCTAGGTACTGGCTTCGGCCCCCACATGTCTCCCAAAGGCCTGAGACTCTATTGTTCCAAGATAAGGAAAAGTGAAACATAATAATAATATTCCTGTATGTTTTTTAAACTATTTTTTTAAAGTAATGTGTTATTTACATGCAACAAAGAAGATAATAATATACGAATTTCCCTTTTATTTCCTTTAATTAAGTTGCGCAAATTCCGCGCGAACAACGCTCATGATCATTATATCTGTTGGGTATTTACCATATTATGTTCCACGAAATCAATAATACTTTATTTTAAAAATACTTTATTTCAGACTACAATTGTCCATATTTTATTAGTAGCACAAGCTTACATCTAATATTAGTAGGTATAATAAAAATAAACTAAAAATTATTTGGATCGTTTCACTGATCCACACCTCTCACATGCAGATCGATGAATCGACTGAGAATAGCTGTATCCATCCGATCAGCGATCATCTTCTAGATTCTGTTCGGGCTCCCCCGTGTTCTGCGCACAACAGACGCTGTCTTTTTGCGTATAATGAGGGAACTACTTTTTCTATTTTGATGGATTTTGGAAAACCAAAATCCATCAAAATAGCAAAAGTAGTTCCAAATGGCACGATAGATGGCGTTGACGCAACAGGGATGAGCGACCTTGCAGATAACAAAATACAAATAAAATAGTAACAATTTGCGTTTTTAAGTAAGCAGAAAAAATTTACATACACATCGTCAACGGTTGCGCCTGACTTAGTGACATTCATTTTTTTTTGCTAAGTTTTTAGTCTATATTTCCGTCTCCGCTCCCTCTCGCGTCAACGCCATCTATCGCGATTTATTGAAACTACGTTTTACTAGCTGTCAGAAAACTACTCTAATTGCATAAAAGTCGACTATACGTGTATCCGCAAACATGCCCGCAGATGCACTGCAGAATCGTGGGAGTCTCAACAAGACCCTGAGGATATTGTTATTATATGGACTCTTAGGACATTGTACGATTTTTGTGTAAAATTGGCCCACAGACCACACGTGTAATAGCTTTGACAGTACGCTCTAAAAAGTGTTAATTTTACATCAACATTACAGCGGGCGAATCTGTGTGCCAAAATATTACCTCGAATCGACAAATGTCTATGTAATATCCAAGCTGACTGTCCATCCGTACAGTATCAACTAACTATTGCAGCAGGCATAGAAACTCAACTCGTGGTATACCTACTGTCATTGACGTAGAATATTATGGACGCCGGGTCTAGTACAAAATTCTCGAAAAAAGTGTCCGAGACTATACTACACAAACCGAAGTACGTGTAGTAATATGAACCAACTAAAAACATTGAAAATGCTGAAATTCTTTTCCATCCCCTATAGGGGCACTCGTGCTCGTCTTCGGCCGATCAAACGAAGACTGTCGCGTACTTGGTTCTCTTTTTACGTTTTGGTGCTCTTTTGGTTCGGACACTTTTAAGCGCGGACCCTACGTCTAGTAGTTGGTAAGTCAACGCCTACTGCACTAAATTAACAAAATATTCTTAATCTTTATCCCACTTTATTTTTGGTTTCTGAATGACGGTCAGTTGCATATAACCTTTGTATATAAGTTCACCGGTGTCTGTATGACGTCCTTCTCCGAGCACCCGAGTCTTCACGGCTACCGACGTCGAAATAAATGGTATATTGTATGGGAATTTCTCTGCATGAAGAATGAATTTGTTAAATGTATATTCACCCTGAAAAAAATGTATCGACTTATTATGTATGTACTGTTTTTGTTTAGTTTTAAGTTTTTTTTATTTTTTTTTATTTCGTAATGTCAAACAACTAAGCCACTTGAGCCTTCATGGCCTCTAGAAGCCATTTTAAAAGAATCAGCTAAGTGCAAGTCGGAATCACACACGGCGGGTTCCGTACCACCATACAATATTTCCAAAAACGTTTTGTTCTCTGCGGGATCTTTATTGCGAGCCCGACACACACTTGATTGGTTTTTAAAATTTGTTGTTTTAATTATAGTATGCACTATAAACATACTAAGTTTAGACAAACATTCTAAAAATTTTCTTTCATTCCAAATGGTCGGCATTCCATAAGGAATGCATTGAGTCTATTTTTACAATAAACGTATCATAATTATGCATAGATAGATGTATAGAAGATTAGAAGATGTATAAAACTACCTACATGGCTCAACAAATACCTAAAAGATATAATAAGATATAATGGCCAGCAAAAATCTTGAACAAGATCTTGACGGCTTTGAATAAAATTTGTAGGCGAAAGCACACCCTCACCCCCCCATTTTCAAGTTTTTTGCTCAGTACTGCACTCACCGCAGGGAATGGACAGGTCCAATTGAAAGCAATTTGCTTGGCAAACATTTGTCCCACTAATGGTTCATTGTAAAAAAAATCGCACACTTTACCCTTAGCTTGTAATGGCGTTGGGTGGTATCTACCACTTAAATATTCATGTATTGCAGCACTAGCCTGGAAATAAAAAACGTTTTTATTTTGAATTATACAATTATACAGAATGTAGATTTAATTGCGTAACATATCAAACAGGGTGTTACAGAACATCAGGGTGTATTGGTAGACCCACAAAAAACGATGAGTAACATTTTACAATTTGTCCAAACAGTATTTTAATAAAAATTAAGAGGGTCCTTGTTTGACTACGGAACCTTAAATAGATGTCGATTCTACCTAAATTTCTACCATGGTCACCGGTGTTTATGAAGAAGTAAGTTAACTAAAACGTTTTTTGTACCAATTGACACACCCCATTCAATTTTAATTTATTTATTTGTATGGTATTGTAGGAGTTGAACACAGAGCCAGGAGGCTCATTGGTGACAGTAAGCTGCTAGAGTCCAACCTTCATAGCCTTAGCCCACCGCCCCAGAGTAGCCTGCTTGTCGGTCTTCTACATATTGTACTTCGGTGAGTGTGCCCAAAAGCTACATGAGCTCATCCCGCCTTCGCTTTTCTACTATCGGACTTCCAGACGCAAGGCGGGTTATCACCCCTTCTTGGCTGACATCCCAATATCCGCACCAAGCGCCTTTCAGAATCTTTTATAATGCGCACAGCCAAGGAGTGGAATGCTCTGCCTACGTCAGTATTTCCGTGCGGTTACAACCCGAATTCCTTTAAAGTACGAGTGAACAGGCTTCTTCTGGGTAAGCTCGCTATATCTTTGACCCCATCTTTATCCTAAGGACTGGATTGAGATGAAGAGCAAACACATCAGAAGTAAACAAAAAGTTGATTTATTGTCATGCGCTACAGCTCAAGTTGACACGAAAGAAGAAGAATGGTGTAGTAATATTAGGTCCCGTGCGCTGGTTTGACATCGAGTTTAGTAAATTTTAAATTAACAAAACAAATTATTTAATGTATCGAACAAATGTAACCTGGGTATCTTGACACCTTGATAATTCGATTCTGCTCTCGATTCTAAACAAACTATTTTCTAATTTTGCGTTTATTCATTAGCACGTTGTATACGCATGATACGAAAAAGCCGTGGTGGTCCAGTGGCGAGTAACCTTGCCTGCCGTGCAGGAGGCGATGGTTCGATCCCCGTCCAGGCCAACTCGTACCAATGAGTTTTTCGGAATTTATGTACAATTTGTAACACCACTGGCTTTTCGGTGAAGGAAAACATCGTGAGGAAACCTGCATGCTTCAATTTCGAGGCATGTATTGTACCCACTGTCCATTACAAGTTTCGACGGGCTCACCCCCCGTCACACTAGACAGAGTTTCGGTACTACTGGTGAAACGTGGATGCTCTGAGGTTTCAGATCATCTCTGACTACCCCCTCGGGGAATATAGTCGTGAGCATATACATACATACATACGCATGATTATGTAAAAAGGCAACAAGAACTACCTAAGTAGCTTACCGTCTTATTGTTTGCTGGGCTATTGCAAGCAAGGTTTACTATGTATCCAGCGTTGACAGACCTACGGATTTATCCGTAGATCTACGGACTTTTGGCCTTGACCAACGAATTTCTAAAAATTAGATTTGGCAACTCTGTATGTAACACTGTGACCATTGCTTGGTCTATTGTGCTCGCCCCAAGCTCACCCATATTTTACACATGTATTCGAACTTTTTATTCCATTCTCGAGTATGCAGATTTTCTCACGATGTTTTCCTTCACCGCCGAGCTAGTGAGATAATGATAAAAACAACCGTACATAAATTCCATAGAACTTTGTGGTACAGGCCAGGAATCGAACCGCCGCCTCATGATTGAGCCGCTAGCTCTCTTCCGCTTCACCGCTCTTAGCTTACCGTAATGTTGTTTCCAATTCCACAGAGCGATTTTAAATGCAAATTTAAATAGTAAGGGCTACGGCGACTTTGTCTTCCAGCCGTGAACTTCGCGAACTGAATGTATTTCCTGTTGTAATATTCCAGTACTGGCATTTCAGGTAACAATTCCAAACCCTGAAAAAAATACTCTCTATTAGTCTATTTACAAAAAAACAAAAGAATTCAAATTTTCTATGATTCCGTAGGAGGTTACGTTCCAGTATTATAAAGAACAAAAAAAAACATTTTCAGGTTTCAGGTTTCGTAATCAAAAAAGGAACCCCTATGCAGTTTTATTTTATACAAAATTGAGTAAGTTGTTTTTGGTTTAGCTTCTATTAGTCAAAGGCAAAGGCAAAGGCAAAGTCAAAGTCAAAGTCAAAGTCAATATAATTTATTCAATATAGGAGCTTGCAGCACAAATCTTATTTAAAGCTACCACTGCATCAGAACGTGTTGTCGCTGTAGGGAAGATGCGGCCAGAAACTCTACAACATAACACGACTTAATAACTATTACAATTAAATATAAATATACCCATAGAAACTAATTCGTTTGCTTCTATCTCGAGATAAGTGCACTCAAAGTCAAAAAATTGTGTTTCTTTATTTTAATATACTGAAGTAAACAATCGCTCTTAGTAAATACTTTCAATGAAAACTATAACGGATGCTGAAACGCAACCAGAAAACGGGCCAAGAGCGTGTCGGACTCGCCCATGATAGGGTTACGTAGTCATTATTATGATCAGCTTATCCTGACATATAGCGCGATTTAATTTCGTTTATTCGTCATTGTTTCGTAAAGTTAGGTTGTACCTACTTGCGTCTGGCCAAATTGTCATCTAAAGACAGAAAATGTATGTAGCATTATTTTAACATGAAAATTGTTAAATGTTTTATGGGAAATATTGAAATAATCCAAATACCCTCCTTCTGGCACAGTTAGGTAAAAAGTGATAAGTTATTAAAACACAAGCATTCCTAGCAACAATATTACTATAATTTATTTTTAAACCCCTTTTCCCATAGGGCAAATTTTTTTTAAGAGATTATCAATTCAGACAATTTTTTTTGTAAATGAATGGTGATGATGATGATGCAAATGAAACATCAGCATAGTTTTTTTGCCTGTCACTAGAGGGCGCTGACCCAAATTAAATCCCACTATCGATTATTTTTGAAGATTTTCATTAGTAATTTATTATTTACGCTGTACCAGGATACGATTTTTGTGCAATGACTACGGAACCTTGTCATGGGCGAGTATGATACGCTCTAGGCCGTTTTTTTATTTGTTATAAGATTTGAAATTCCAGGAAAAACCACCCTAAACTAACTACCCTAAATATTTTTCTATTGTCAAAATTTTTCATTAATTTAGTGTCTTATCATTAGATATCACTAGATGAAAAATTTTAATTAAACTTACTGCCAATATTCCAATTGAACAAATTAAAAGAAAATATTTTAACATTGTCATTGATTTTATAAGGTCTGTGTTTTTGAAGTTTTGATATGCAAATGAAAATAAGTGCACAACCTGAAACGATGAGTGATATTATATTCTATCTCCTTGTATCACCTTGCAACACTAATGTAATGTAACTAATAAATAAAAAAGAGGGGCAATCATCTGTTCTTTGTTCTTTTTGAAAAATGCAAAAAATGTACTACGCGCTCATTGTATAGTATGTCCAAACCATAGTTGATTGACCGAAAAATCACTTAATGATTTTGTTTTTCAGACAAGTCTGAAACAAGCTTTTGGCTATAAAGTACTTATTTTTGTTGCCTAAATATAAAACAGATTGTTTATATTTATGTGAATTATTTTTGGACCATTTTATTTAAAACTAGAGATTACTTAGAGATAGAGATTTTATGTCAGATCATAAGATATCAAACAAAAAATGCTCGCAAAATCAACATAAAAAAAATTCTGTAAAATCACAAAATTTTCAAAATTATTGATTTGGAGTCAGGGACACCTAAAACCATACATCATCATGTAGTCATCATTTTTTTGTAAATGTCTTCAATGTACAGACACTTCTGTTTATTATAGTTAAGATGAGTAACATAAGTTGTGCAAATTAAAGAAAATATATTTTTATATTTATTTCACTAGATTAGTCTAGTAAGATAGTTATAATATGTCTGGTGTGAGACGACGAGATATTACCTATTCCCGTGTCCATTTTGCTTCGTAAAAGAATTCTATATACAGGGTGTAAGTGACAGCCTAGCAAATACTGAAACGATGAACTCAGACCATCAAACTGAACAACTTTCACTATGGAGCCTTCTCAGGAAACGCGAAAAAAAAAACAGCTTTCCCATACAAAAGTCCCTTACCCCTGTATACTCCATTTCAAATAGCAACAACATTTTAAGTATATTTTGAATTACAGAAACAGAGATTTGAAACATTTCGTCTCACTAATTCTTAGAACAGCTTTAGTAACGTCCGAGATATGTCGGATATTATATCTTTCTGATCAATAAATTATATTTTCAAATCAGAATTGGCTAGAAAAAATCGGAAAATCTTTTCGTCTTTATTTGAAATGGAGTATAAATATCTATCACCAAACGACGTCAAGCACTTTTGCCATTTATACTGAAGATTGGCAAAATTAGACACCACAATTTTAAGATTAAATTAGAATAGAGATTTCACCGGTTAATAATCTGCCAATTGTTCTATAATAGACAAAATCATCACTGAAATTCGTATCCAACACCGTCAGTGCTTTAAACTACCTGAAACAGACTATCTTAGTTAAGATACCCCAGGCATTCCCGCTATTCGAACTTTAGTCTCCAGGCTCCAAACTCAATAACCTAGGTTACCTAGGATCCTGATTAATGGTGCTTTAGACAATATAATACGGCGGAATATCGATGAGCCAGAAATTAGGTAACAATATGATCGAATGTCTGGAAAGTTATGTAACGTAGCTGACGCTTTAAGTTGTCAGCGAAAGGTATTATGTCAGCTTAATCTTCAGTTGAGAAAGATAGTTAACAAAGTTACTGAGCACACCGACAAGGATTACGGTCATTATGTTTGTAAAAATACAGGGTCCTTCTTAATATGCTGACACCTTTTTAAGGGGATGATCAGAGCATCAAACTGAACAACTTTCTCTATGGGACTAACATTGAAATCGCGAAAAAAATATCAGCAGTCCCATATAAAACTGCAAACATAGTCGAGCCAAATGTATGGGACAGCTGATTTCTTTTTCTGGATTTCGATGTTGGTCCCACATAGAAAGTTGTTCAGTTTGATGGTCTGATCATCCTCTTAAATAATTGTCAGCATATTATGTTGGACCCTGTATACCCCTATATGCAAGATCATCGATTTTCTGTAGCTTAGATAAAGTATAAGTCTAGATAGAGCCTCACGCTTCTATTGTATGAAACAAAAGTGGGCAACTTTCTTAGGTTGGTGTGCGTGAGGGGTCATAAATAACCGTATCACTGTATGCGTGTATACAGACACGGTTTATCACGCAAGATTCGCAAATAGTTTTTCGAAGCATTCCTAGCTTCAGCCGTCAATTAGGGTATTTAGATATTATGAGAAATAATGAAAGAACTGGTTTTGAGGGGGGGACAAAAAAATTTAAACTTATTAAAAAATTAAAACCGATTAATTTTGTTTTTATCGATATCGCCTGTCAAGCCATTCGCGACTGGGCTTGCAGTTATTTTTAGACTTTTTTTTTCTAATCTTTTTTAATTTCATAATTTTCAGTACCTATTACTTCGACGTTCCGTAAGTTGAAGTAAATTTAAGCCAATAAAAAGGAAAGGTCACAATCCTCATCATAGCATATACTCACGACTATGTTCCCCGAGGGGGTAGTCAGAGATATTCTGGATCCTCAGAACATCCACAAGGATCCATCAGGTCACAATCCTGTTCATTGTTTAGAAGATATGCATTTATAAAAATTTGCTTGGAAGCCCTAATATCACATGCGAATATATTGCAGTTCCAATAATATTACATACATAGTGTCGAATTAATATCCTCCTTTTTTAAAAGTCGGTTAAAAAGAGTTTGTAGTATTAAAATTCGAGTTAAACGATTGCTGCCTCGTCTTTACGTAAAAGCCATACTCCACCACGCTGGCCTGGTGCGGATTGGCATCGGCGTCGCCCACCTTTGCGAAGTGTGGACGCGGATGTTCTGAGGTTTCAGAATATGTCCGACTACCCCCTCAGTATAGTCGTGAGCATATACATACATATACATACAAGTGTAGAAGTGATTTAGTTAACTATCCATTACTAACTACGGCATTAACAATCTATAAGTGGAATGTTATGTTATGGCCGTTCTTAATTAGGTTTAGGTGACGAATTTTTAAGTTATGGACTCTGTGATAAGGTGTGATTTAAATTAAGGTGTTTACTAAGTACGTCGTCGTAGTTCTTTGTTTAAAGTCTGACCACAAGGGCAGAACCGTCGTTTGGTTCTACAGAGCTCTGGATAGTTTCTCCTGTGCGTATGATGTACACAGTCCGGTGCAAATAAACCGAGTAGCCGCCGCCAAAGTCTAAGATGGATCGGCAGAGCGGAGCGGGCTTTTCTGACTCCGCATCTCGCCGCGCTACCTACAGAGCGTTACAGCCCTTGTAGTCAGAATGTAGGCCTCTGGTTAGTAATCACGCTTCTTATTGAGGCACCGGAGGTTCGATCCTAGCCTGGATTAGACATACAAACCAATATACATTGAAGAAAAAAGTTTGAAGCGTAGGTATGCGATGCTACCATCTAACACCTCACCTCTACCTTGAGGGTAGATATTTCACGCTGATGGATGACCGGTATCATCATCATCATCTCAGCTGATGGACGTCCACTGCCGGAGATAGGCCTCCCCCAAAGATCGCCACAACGACCGGTCCTGCACGGCCCTCATCCAACGGGTTCCCAAGTCGTCGGTCCACCTTGTGGAAGGCCTACACACGCCACTCAAGGACTCTTTGGCCCCATCGATTCTGCCCCGCCCATTGCCACTTTAGTTTAGCAATTCTTTGGGCTTTATAGGCTACTTTGGTTCTTTTGCTAATCTCTTCATTTTTGATTCTAAATCGCAGGTAAACTCCGAGCATAGCCCTCTCCATTGCCCTTTGGGTGACTTTCTACCTTTTTATGAGGCCTTGAGTGAGCGACCACGATGATCAAGATTTTCTGAAATTTTTTCTAACTTAGCAGAGGCTGACTGATTTAAAAGTTTCAGAATTCTTCTACCAAAGGCTTTTATGGTCTCATTTTACTCCTATCCAAGGTTTTCCTGTACGGTATATTTTTTAAACTGTTTACCCAACAGAGTATATGCAAAGCTTTTTTAATAAGAGTTTCGGCCCGGTTTATGTGGTTCCTTCGTCTCGAGGAAATGTCAGCAATCTGAGGCGAAATCCTACTTTATTGTTATTGTACCGCGTTTATTCGAGGCTCAACCAAAGGGGATATAAACCTGGGTATCGGTAGAGAGTAAATAAAGTCACTGAGTACAAGCCTTTGTAGACTGGGTGGATAGAAGAGATAACAATTATTGGGACTTTATAGTAGGATACAAATCGGCTAATAAAATAGAAGCGGATAGAGAAATAAAATTGGCTTTCGCGTCTCCAAATGTGGCTACAAACAATTCCGTTGGATAAGAATTGTGTTTATTGTTTATTTGTTAAAGAGAAAACTTTATTTAATACAATATCACATCGTCACATTCCTGTGGGAACTTTAATGGAAATTAAGGCGATTTGAAAATTATTTGACAGTAATTTGACCACTGCCTCCACCAATCCGCACTGGGCCCACGCGGTGGAGTATGTCCCACTCTCACTCTTATTCGTGAGAGAAGGCCGTGCCCTGCAGTGGGATCCTACAGCCTATAACTTAAGTTTAACAATTACTTGTCTTATGAAAGAAGTGATAGCAATGCCAAATGAACCTTTTACTTAAAAGCAAATATTTAAAAAATCACAGATTTCGTGTCTTCTACGACCTTCGGGTACGTTGAAAAAGAATCTGCCAAATGAACTGAGTGAAATTTTTTCTCCGCGTCACAAAAGTAGAGCACAACTTTTGAATAACCAATCAGTGATACGCACCTCCAATAATTTTTATAGTCCAAAGTCATATCTCTAGGGGTCATATTTAAAAATTTTGTATATCTCATTTCGTATTCGAGTTATGAATTTTTTCTGACTGAAACCGGACAGCATTTTTCACATTTTTTCGATTATCAAAAAAATAATTTTAGTGTTTTCAAACATCGAGACGCGTCTTTTGACCCAATCAGCCACGTAGTCCCAAAACCCTCGACACCGTAATGTCGCACTTTGGCTGAAAATCGGGCCTATCAATCAGTCAAATCAGCCCACATCAACCCACTGCTGGGCATAGGCCTCCCTTTTATTGCGCCATTCTTCACGGTCCTGTGCTAATCTGTTCCAATGCGAACCCGTCACTCTCACAATGTCATCAGACCAACGTGCTGGTGGTCTGCCTACTGACCTCCTCTTGGCCACCACTCTGAAATTGCCTTGGTCCACCGGCCGTCTTCCCGCCTAGCCATCGGGCCTATCCTGAAACGAAAAAATTACATTTTCAATGTTAAAAATTCGGACTCGACCATTAATTAAATCAGCATTCCAAATGCTTGCTATTCAGTCTGTAGGCATGTCTTCTTTCATGTTTTAAATCAGATTTTCCGTTTTTTTTTTCCCCCTATAATAAAAACACGAGACTGAGTAAGTCAAGTCGAAAATCGCGTGAAGTTAAGGGAAAGAGATCAAAGGAAAGCGTAAGCGTTGCAAAGATAGCAAAGTTTTCAAAAGGACGTTGGTAATTTAATTTGACTTAATTTTTGTGTAAGAATCTCCATTAAAGTAATGAAGACCGTGATGATGTTCATCACATTGTTAATTAGATAAATACAAAATACATTTTAGACCCGCTGTGTGTGAGAGATTAGCGCTAGCGCCGCCTTCAAAGTCATAGTCAAAGTCAATATAATTTATTCAATATAGGAGCTTGCAGCACACTTATCAAACCTCAAATCTTTTTTAAAGCTATTACCGCGTCGGAACGTGTTGTCGCTGTAGAGAAGATGCGGCCAGAAACTCTACAACATACAACATACCTTAAGCTAGAGGTTTGTTATTTATTTTCTAATAGTAGAGATGAAAATAAAAATTTAAAGAAACGAGCATCATATTGCTGAAATCCCCGTTCTTCGTTACAAAATTCCGAAACAACCTTTTACCTCCATTACAGAAAATTAAACCTGAAATAGCAGAAAAAAAAATCTGCTGTTTCATAAATTTGAGTGGAAGTACGTGTACAGTCGCCATTATATACAGGGTGTGGTTTTGGTCAGTGACGCGCATTTAGGGGGTGCTTCAGACCATCAAACTGAACAACTTTCATTATGGAGCCAACTTCGAAATCGCGAAAAAAAATCAGGTGTCCCACACATTTGAGTCGAGTTGGTATTGTAGAGCTGTGGAGTTTTGTATGAAACTGGTGTTTTTTTTCGAGATTTCGATGTTGGCTCCATAATGAAAGTTGTTCAGTTTGATGGTCTGAAGCACCCCCTATATGCGCGTCGCTGAGCAAACCCACACCCTGTAGGTATATCATAGCAAACAAGGTGGTCAAATATTTCTTAGCAGTTCTAATTTTCAATAATTTCTTTACACATAACCAATCAAAAGTATCTGAATGCCTAGAGCATCAAATGTATCTACGCAGTCAGGGTGATCATAAACATCTGAGCAGGAAAAAGACCTTAAGTACTCCGTTTCAATTTTAATTTCAATTTTAAATCACACGGTAAAGAAATTATTCAAAATTAGCTGTTCAGTTATTGACAAAATTTACGTTTAGGTGTAATTGGTAGCATTAACTGTAGAGAATTTATTGAAAATTAGCACTGCTCAGAAATATTTAAATAATTTTAATAAACAGAAGATAACCCATCCAAACTCTAGAAATGTACCTACCATTATAACGGAAAATCTTATAAAATATCCTCTAAAAGGAAACCTAACATTTTATTCACCGTTCCTTGCCCTCTTCAGACGAGGACGAGTGCCGTTGCTCACTGCAAGTTTTTCCCTGGGAAGAGGCCGTTGATGTCGAATTTTTCTGGAATATTAAATTCTGTTAAAACCACCTACGATTTTAAATTTATGCCCGCTAATAGCTTACACGACTTCGACCGCAAGGCTTCCGTTAAAATAGCGAGATAAATACAATGTTCGATTTTTTTTAAGTCTACCTAATCACAAGCTTTCAATCGAACATACAAACAATTAATATCCGATCAACAGAAAATTGTCTTTTAAAAAACCAATCGAATCCAAATTAAAAGTAAAAGGGAACATTTTAACTATAACATTTCTTCTAACCTAACCTAACTTCAGTGACTTCCAAAATGGTTTTGTGGCACATAATCAAACATTTTGGTCATAAATAGATAAGCGTTCAGCTTAATATCGAATCAACTGTACATGTAAGATATTCACTAGAATCCAAAAGTTAACTTTAGGTAGGCAACCTAAAGCTTTTTGCGTTTACGACTTTTGGGAAGACGTTTTAAGATAGATCCTATAGGTGGACGCATATTTATCCGCGAACGAGCCGAAGAGGCAAAAGAATTTAATTTTTGAATTATTTGTATGAAATTCTATGACACCTCCCACACTTATCGGTGAATCGGACGAATCGTCAAAAGAATTAAAAGTACCCATTATCCAAACGTGTTTTCGCTATCTAGTCATTTTGCAATTTACCTAGGCATTCTGATAGATACCATAATTATTTACTTACTAATCTTATAAATTTACTGATAGTCGGGGAAATCTACGGATTTTTGTATGGAGAAGGTTGCATTAATTGCACTTTTGGTGACAATTTGGAATATATTAGATAAATACCTGATAAACATAAATTCTCAATAATCCCCGATTTTTTATTGTGTATTATTGAATAATTAAGACATTTACAAAACATTAAATTGAGGTATGAACAAAAAATGGAAAACTGGTGATTTTGTACAGGATGGCTTCATTCAATACGTTTTAGTAATAACAATAAGAATCCCCGGTTAATATCGTAAATTTGAGTAGATATTTAATATTTTGTAAGTCTTCAAAAATTATAACCTCAAAACTAAATTATTTACTGTTTGTTTGTACACATTAAATTTGCCTTGTGATAATTAAATGTCTCTTCTGCTAGTATGCTGGAAGAAATATCTTTAGAAATAAGCTTGCCCTTTGTACATTTATATCAATTTTAAGGTATTTCTCAGGTTCCTGAGCCAATATAACCACGAAATCTCGACAAAAATGCTTTAAACTTACAGTAATATTATTTCAAACAAAATTTACTAAAAAGTCTTTAATGCAATCTCAAACCTTATTTTTCCTAGACTATGAATCCACATTATCTACGAAAGCCTGCTTCCAGCTACAAAAGACTAACGCCGCCAATCTCTTCCAGTTCGTTTTTTTCCAAAGAACCCAAACCCTCGTAACTTAAAAGATTTTCATATTCAATTACAAATAGACAAGTGCGTCTGAAGTATACCTTTGACGTCTACGGTTTAAAGGAATTAGGTCCCCTTGTAAGAGGGGAACAAATTAGCACAAGAGTTGACGTAATGAATCTCAAAATTTGCACGTGCCCTAAGAGGACTTGTGACAGGCAATCGTTTTATTGGATTTTGATGATGCCTCTTGTAAGGTATTTCATGGATGATACGAATTGATTGTTTTTTGTACAAACATGAAGGCATTCTATTGATAACTTTGACTATTTATATGTGGACTGGTTACGCGTGTAATTCTACTAACAAACATTTCAGCCACTTTTTGCGGGGGGCGAGGTTACATAAAATCCGCAACTGTGTATTTTATTCCCCATAACATTAGATTCTAATTTTGAATGTTAAAAATCATGAAAAGTTGTCTCGTGTGAACCCCAAACGTTCTAAGTTCGAAGTTATTATTTCGTAATTGTAGGCTGTCTCGTTTAGTGATAAGGTGTAAAATTGAATGTAAATGTACAAGATCAATTGTGCTTATACCGTGGCAGGGGGGAAATGCTACCGCAAGGCTAGTCCTTATAATAATTAGTCAAAGCTCTTGTAAGGTATTTCATGGATGATGCGAATTGACTTTTTTTTTGTACAAACATGAAGGCATTCTATTGATAACGATTTGAAATAAAAATGATAAAAAACCGAATACTTGGATTTTCGTTATTCCGATACGAACAAATTATTTAATATTTTGAAAAAATATTACCCATGTTGAAAACATTATAATTGGAATGTGCTCTTGATTCTAAACAAACCACTTTCTAGTTTTGCGTTAATTCATTAACACAATTATAAATAACGTTTACCATAAGAAACTGCATCCAACCAACTCGACCCTAAAGACCCTAAAAACCCTCAAAAAATACCTATGGAACAGCAGATTTTTTTTTCGAGATTCTTTGTAGGTCCCGAAGAAAAAGTTGCTTAGTTTGATGGTCTGATCATCTAAAATTATTGCATAATTATTATCCTCAGAAGCACGTTGTGTAAATTTTTGCTTTGATGACAAAAACAGACAAAAAATTATTATTTTTGAAGTTCCGTTTCTATAAGAAATGTTTCATTAAAGTTGATTAATCATCGGAACTAAATAATTTACTTAAATATACATGCCGTTATAATATTTGACTTGTAAATTCAGGACAACGTGTTTGTTATAATTCATTGATATGTAAAAGGATGTTACGTTAATATAATATTTGAACATCTATTTTGCACCGCTCATCTCAACCTGCCCCTATTCCTAGCGTGGCGGAAGATCAAACAAATATTACATGCAAAGGGGAACATCAGGACAAAATGAGCTCTTATTATGTGCATATACAGGGGTTGAAATAAAGGCAAATGCAAGCTTTGTACCCCCACCAGGCTATGTTTTATATAATTAGCTTAAGCGGTTTAACTAGGGAGTTGCTCTGTTTGAATAGAATTTTTGAAATATTCCTAATGAATGTTTAGATTGGACATACAAATTTCATTGCGTATTTGAATTTAGATTGGTACAAGGGTTATTAAAAAACGGGACTTTGATATTCTCTAGTGACATGTGTCCAAATAATTAAAGATTAAAAGCTTTCTCCGTGTCCCTTTTTCGGTCAAATATTTGATTTAATACGCTTTCAAATCCGGAATATCAGCGGATTATTGAAGCTTCTTACATTTTAAATAATTAAAAGTTTTTTATCTCTCTCAAAACAGCAATTAAAACCGGCCAAGTGCGTGTCGGGCCACGCACAGGGTTGGGTTCCGTAGTTTCCCGTTACAATATACGGACTTAGAAAGGGGGATTTTTGTTTTATAAAACGGTTTAACGGCTAATAAAGTCTAAAAAGTACATTTTACAAGTCGACTTACTTAGCTGCGATAGTTTTCCTTGTAAATGCTGTCATTATTATCACTGAATATTGTGATCTTGTTTATAAGAAAAGGTATAAATCTGCGCTGTTATAAAGCTCACTGAACCTTCATAGCAGCGCTAAAATTGAATACCTTTTCTAATAAACAAGCTGAATATATTCACCTACATATTTCAGTTGAAATTAATGTCATATTTTGAGGATCCTCAAAATCGGGTTGTCACTTTTAGGCCTACCAGAAGAATCCATTGATAGATTACAAAAATGTTGTCACTGTTATGCTAAACAGTCGTGTATAACATTATTTAATCCTACCTGGAAATCTTCCCCGTTTGTAAGACCAAAAATAGCGTGGCAAACCAATGTTGCGCATTTTTATGCAGACAACCTCTATTTTATTATAAGGAAGGTGTGTGATAAAGTTTAGTTTCCATTTAGTAGAATATACAACGTGTTAATGAATTAACGTAAAACTAGAAAGTAGTTTGTTTAGAATCGAGAGCAGAATCGAATTATCATGGTTTCAACATGGGTGTTTTGTTCAAAATATTAAATAATTTGTTTGTAAAATTTAAAAATTTACTGAACTCGATCTCAACCCACCACTCGAGCATTCTCACCCTACTTACTACCAAAACAAGATTCTTAAAATGTATCCATGAGCACGTTAGAGGTTTCATTCATTGCTGAAATGATAACAAATCATTTTTAACGGAAAACTTAAAATGCAAATAGCTTTAAATTTGAACTATCAAAATAATGAAATTATTGTTTCAAACGAATTATTTTGTTATAAATCAGTTGGGGTGTATGAGGTTTTGCTCTTATTCATTAACACGTTGTATATAATTTATAGCAAATGGACATGTTATATGTAGATAATCAACAAGTATAACATTTTTGCTGCTGCGCCAAAGGACTGCGGCAGATTGGCAACGATGTTTTTGTAGGATCTCTAATTATTGCATTTCCAGTGGAATTTGTATCATTACCTTAACACACGTGTTATAAATCCTTTTACGGGATCTCAGTATATAAATGGGTTCTTTAGAAAAACATCGTTGGGAGTCCCTTTTTTACCTGTGAGTAATCCTTTGATCCATTTTCGGTAACTCTATTTCATAGGCGAGATTAAGATAACAATGTCACTAGGAATTTTTTCTTCGCTCTGTCAACTAACTGTCAAATTAACAAAACCGATTTGTTCGAAAGAAAGGGCAGCTGAATATTAAATTAAGAAATCACATTGAAAAGCATTGCGATAAAGGGTTCCATTTGTGGCGGTGTTGATTTTTTTGACAGCTGCATTGTTGCAATATGAAATGTGGATTTAAAATGTAAAAGCAATCAGTTTTTGCTTGGGACAGTAGAGTTACAAGGTACAATAAGCTGTCAGTTAGTGTAGCATTGCTGACATGAAAAGAAGGGTTGGATAAAATAACAGTGCTTCGAACTTCTGCGAAGACAATACATTTATTAGACCGTGAAGAAATATGCTTCCTTTCAAAGGAATTGAAATATAAAAACTAGTGCGCAACGACAGAAAGAACTAAAGCTTGAAGACTACGCCTACATTAAAACTATTAACCATTTCACTTACTATTAGATTGCTATTCAACAATTTGCAGGCGCTTTTCCAAACAGCCAAATCGAAGATTAAAACTAAACACGCAAGTACATAAGATAGTCCAAGAAGGAATTGCTTCATCTAAAATTTGTGTACAAACACGAACGTAGTTCAGATCCATGAATAGTTTATGCAGGATCTAAAATCCGCGCCATAGCGCCGTGATGCATTAACCTACGTCACAAGGCTTAGTACGAGCATGCCTAGAGTAACCACAATTTGGGGAATGTTGAGACCATAATTTCAGAGTTTAGATTAGTTAGTAACGATGCTGTTTTGGTACTAATACCTAATGAGTAAATTGTTTCATGTATTTAATTAATGTTATCTTGCTAATAATATCATAAACTCGCGACTATAGCCCCTTTCTTGGAGTGGTCTGACACTTTTCTACAAGTACATACCACCTTTTTAAGCAGTCTCAAAAATTTCTCATTTTAACATAATTTCTGACTTTTGAGGAAATGACTCTAATTAAAGTCTGTCAAGAAAGTAGTTAATCATTTATAAACTAATGCTTATAACCTTAGCTCCTAACTAATGTAACCATAAATAATAATCCTCGTAGGCATCTAGGCTGATGCACATACCGTGTGGTTAGAATCGTTACATCCGACCTATTCTTTGATCGACGTGGTTCTCCGTTCCATCGGATTCAGGAGAGTGCATCTGTGCTGAGAACGTCACTCTTTGCACTTAAATAGACAACATATTATCCAGAGGCGCTGAAAAATCATACAGTGAGACTAATCGGCTGAACATTCGTTAATTCATTAAGCAAAACACGACAGCTATAGCATGCTATAGCGAGCACATCGAGGCGCATCGCAAGACTCACAAGCACGAGCTTGTGCTCGAAGGTCTATAAAACAAAACAAAACACGATCAGTACTAAAAATCTCGTATTTGTAATGTACTAAAATAAAGGGCTCTCGGGGCCCTTTCAGGCCCCTACAATTTGGCCAGTTCTGATAGCCAGTTGGTACGCCTCTTATACCTACAACCTGCGTACCTGACTCGCTTACTTCTATTATAATTAAGCAGTTACCGTCATTAAAATCGATTATAAGTTTAATATTCATCATCATCAACTACCTACGTGGTCTAATGGTAAGAGCATCGGGCTCTTGAAACGGAGGTCGTGGTTTCGATTCCCACGTGGGACAACTAGTGTATGGGCTAGGACATTGCAGGCTGAATCATCTGCTTGTCTGAAAAGAAAGATGATTTCGTACTTCGGATGGCGCGTTAAGCCGTTGGTTCCGGCTACTATCTCTGGTGGTAGTAGCATATGCATATGCTCACGACTATGTTCCCCGAGGGGGTAGTCAGAGATATTCTGAAACCTCAGACCATCCACAATTCACCAGTAGTGCCGAAACTCTGTCCAGTGTGACGGGGGGGGAGAGCCCGTCGTCACATAATGGACAGTGGGTACAATACATGCCTCGAAATTGAAGCATGCAGGTTTTCTTACGATGTTTTCCTTCACCGAAAAGCCAGTGGTGTTACAAATCGTACATAAATCTGGTGGTAGTAGTCGTTACATAAACTCTGATTCAGGGGTTGCTGCCCACACGATAAAAAGAAGAATATTCATTATCTACGGTAATGAATGAAAATAAAACATCTGTAGCTAGAACTCTATTAAACAGGAAATCTTTCCTTCCGCACAAAATGTATGGTTCCCATACCACTCTGCTTCGGCTTGTCTGCTATACGACGGGGGATAATACAGGGATTTTTACTGAAACCTCCCCTAAGCCAACACTAAAATGCTTAAATTTTTAAATTAAAATTGAAGGAACTGGGTTACATAGCCACTGAGTGCAATAACATTTCAAATACAAAAACATTTTTACATTTTTATCTTCAACGGCCAGATGAAGTAAAGTGTAAAGTTTTGAGACTTAAAAAGAATGTTTTGTTGGAAACTCTTTAATGCTGTAAATAAGTAGTATGATTGTGTTGTGTTATATCCGGAGGTTGGATTCTGCAGATCGTTCCAGGGCCGCATTGAAATGTTAAGGGTATATTACTGTTATCTCTGAAGTCTGGTTATATATTCAATACTAACCAATTAAAAATCAGTGAAATTTTTCAGAAACAATCTATAAAGTAATCTCTATGCTTGTATCATGTCAGATTTTCGTTGAAATGTGTAGTTTTAAAGTTCCTCAAAGATTTCCATACAAATCTTAAATTAATCCTAGCATTGAAACTGTATATTATAAGGAAAATCGGACAAGATACAAGAATAGAGATTTGTTTCTAGATTGCATCTGCAAAATTTTATTGACTTTAATTGGTTAGTATTGAAAATATCACCAGGCTTCGTTTGTATGCAACGCGCATATACGCATTCGGAATAAACTTCTCTTAATAATGGACACCCTTTTAAAAATTATAATCTGACAAAGAATGAAAGACAGAAAACTGATCTCCTAGGCATAAAATCTCTATAAAACTTGCAAATAAGCGTACTTTTCAACAAAATAAACGTTCAACATCATTCGCAATCTATTTAATGAAAGATTAATGACTTATGGTTAAGACATATTATGTCAGATTGACATCATAATTTACGGCAATTCATTTCCAACATTGCTTTAATTATGTTTAGGCAAGCCCCTTCGTTTATTCCTGCAACAATAAAAATTGCTTCAGGTCTATCGAGAGCTCAAATATGACGACAATACTCTAACAATACTGTGTGTAACATTTACTAGCATTGTAAATATTTCAATTATAAAAAAGGGTATATGTCAAATAACAACAATGCGGCCCTGGAATGACCAGCAGAATCCGACTTCTGGTTATATCTTGTACCTAACGGTGTGTCCATAAAAACAGTGCTGTGACCGATTACAGCGCTAACACCCGTTCCATTTGCGTCAGCGCGCCTACAGCGCTGATAGCGTTCTACCAATTCGGAACGCTAGATATCGCGCTCACACCGTTCACACCACAACATTCAAATATTCAAACGTCATGAATGACGTCACGTTTTCGATTGTGGACGCGCTCACGTCAAATCGGAACGACATTTATCGCGCTCACAGCGCTGTCGGCGTAATTCGGGACGCACCGTAAGTCATACGCATACCGCACGCTGGTGTACGCATAATATACGTAACATGTAGAAATGTCAATAAAAACTTCGAAGTCACTTCGATCAATTGGTATCCGTTGTCTAATTTTAGTTAATTCCTGCAATTAATCGTCACAGTATAGAGATAGTAGAGACTACCAAATCTTACAATGTTTTTCGGCAAAGAAAGCTTCTTCGTCTCTTACTTAAGGTGCAAATGACTTACCAACACTACCCTTGTGAAAAAATTGACCATGTATCAGTTGGGATTTTTTAATAATTGGCTTCGATGAAGGATTTTTGTTTTTGGTTAATTATATAACACGTTGTACAGGGTCCTTCTTAATATGGTGTCACTTTTTTAAGGGGATGATCAGACCAACAAACTGAACAACTTTCTCTATGGGACGAATATCGAAATCGCGAAAATAAAAACAGGTATTCCATACAATACTGCAAAGCTACTTGAGCCAAATGTATGGGACAGCAGATTTTTTTTTCGCGATTTCGTAGTTGGTCCCATAGTGAAAGTTGTTCAGTTTGATGGTCTGATCATCTCCCTAAAATAGTTTAACCTAAAATAGGTTAAGGAGATGATCAGACCATCAAACTGAACATCTTTTTCTATGGGACCAATATCGAATACGCGAAAAAAAACAGCTGTTCCATACAAACCTACTCGACCTAAATGTATGGGACCACAGATTTTTTTTCGCGATTTCGATATTGGTCCCATAGAGAACATTGTTCAGTTTGATCGTCTGATCATCCTCTTAAAATAGTTTCACCTAATTTTGTTAGACATTATACAACGTGTTAATGAATAAGCGCAAAACCTCATACACACCAAGTGATTTATAACAAAATAATTAGTTGAAACAATAATTTCATTATTTTGATAGTTAAAATTTAAAGTTATTCGCATTTTAAGTTTTCATGCAAAAATGATTTGTTATCATTTCAGCAATGAATGAAAGCGCTTAGCGTGCTCAAGGATATATTTTAAGAATCCTGTTTTGGTAGTAAGTAGGGTGAGTATGCCTGTGCAGTGGGTTGAGATCGATTTCCGTAAATTTTAAATTTTAAGAACAAATTATTTAATATTTTGAAAAAAAAATCCTATGTTGAAAACATGATAATTCGATTCTGCTCTCGATTCTAAACAAACTACTTTCTAGTTTTGCGTTAATTCATTAACACGTTGTATACACAAATTCACGACCGTAATCAACATTGCCTAACCACTATCTTTTTAAGTGTTTTTTTAGTTAGGTATTTATTTGAGAATGCTGGTACTCAATGACGTAAAGCTTCCAACAATGTCTCTCCGTCTAATATTATTCAACGCACTATTTCTATTCAAAGAATAAAACAAGACCAAATATAAAAGTGATAGTCGAATAACATTCCTCTTCGCAAACATTGAGAGACAAATAGCACGCCATAAAAACACACGGCAAATATGACAGAGGCTGTTTTCCTCTAGTCTCATAATTCACAAGTCAACCGTAGTCTGCTGAATGTTTTCTTTCTGTTTCTACTTGTATTACTCAAGTTTATAATGTGAGTACCCAAGCACTGTACGAGTTATATTTTGTGGTTATTTTATTTTGTTTTTAGACTCTTATTGCGTTACGGTCCATTACAAAAACATGCTGGATATTATAAAGTTCGTAAAGTTTAAGAGGATATAATTCGGAGCGCGTTCCATACAAACGTACTATTTTGATATTTTCAATACGAACCAATTAAACTCAATGAAATTTTGCTGAAACAATCTAAACACAAATTTCTATGCTTGTATAGAGTCAGATTTTCGTTAAAATGTATAGTTTTAAAGTTACAGTGCCTCAAAGATTTCCATACAAATCTTAAATTAATCCTAGCATTGAAACTGTACATTTTAACGAAATTCTGACTCCATACAAGCATAAATATTTGTTTCAAGATTGTTTCAGCAAAATTGCCTTGACTTTCATTGGTTAGTATTGAAAATATCACCATAGTACGTTTGTATGGCGCGCGCTCCGAATTATATCCCCTTAAGGGTTAAGACACATTTACCGATGGCGACCGACGGCGGACCTATACAAAAATTACATTTAGTATGGGAAGCCGTCCGCCGTCGTCGCCGAGTCAATGGCGGAAGCTTCGCATACTAAATAACATTAGTGTATGGACCCGCCGTCGGTCGCCGTCGGTAAATGTGTTTCAACCCTAATGGGTGCTTCAGACTATCAAACTGAACAACTTTCACTACGGAGCCGACATCGAAATCGCAAAAAAAACAGCTGTTTCATAGAAAATGTCATCGGCTACGTATGTATGAAACAGCGGATGATTTTTTCGCGTTTTCAATGTTGGCTCCATGGTGAAAGTTTTCCTGTGTGATGGTCTGAAGCTCCCCCTTAGATATGTTATGTATACAATTTCACACCCCGTATACGTTACCTGTATAAGCCAACATCACGCGTCCTGCCCGTATTATTTTTTTTTTAAATAAAACGCTCTACTACAATGTTTATGTATGTAAAATAATATAGTTTAAAAGCTTGTTTACAGTGCCACAATATTAACAAAAATTTCTTCATTAGGTAATTTTCAGGGTTGGTTCAGACCATCAAACTAAACGGGAATTAGTTGTTCCATACTGCAATGCCTACTTCTTCAGTCAAATGTGTGAATCATTTCTTTTTACGATTTCATGTTTGCTCCCCCTTAAAGTCTCATAGTAAAAGTTTTTGATTTTAATGGTGATCCACCCATGAAAATTTTGGAAAGTGTTTAACCCAGTATAAAAATCAAAGGGCTATAGGGTTTATCAGAAGGTCGGATTCCAAAATGCTGGAACTACAACTCCAAATAAGTGACAAAAGTATAATAAAATATCTTTCAAATCACTTGGACTTGAGTATAGGTAGCTATACAACGTGTTAATGAATTGACGCAAAACTAGAAAGTAGTTTGTTTAGAATCGAGAGCAGAATCGAATTATCATGGTTTAAAGATAGGTATTTTTTTTTAAACATTAAATAATTTGTTTGTAATGTTTAAAATTTAATGAACTCGCTCGGGCACTCTCACCTAGACCTACTTACTATCAAAACAAGATTCTTAAAATGTATCCATGAGCACGTCAGCGCTTTCATTTATTGCTGAAATATATCGTAATAACAAATCACTTTTGCCTCAAAACTTAAATTGCGAATAACTTTAAATTTTAACTATCAAAATAATGAAATTATTGTTTCAATCTTATTATTTTGTTATAAATCAGTTGGGATATATGAGGTTTTGCGCTTATTCATTAACACGTTTTATATGTAAAAAAAACAAAAATTTTAATGTGTATTTTTACTTCAGATAAGTATAACAGTGGAAAGCTCGTACACGTTTTCCCATTTCCTTTGTTATTTAAAAGTTTATTTGTTACAAAAACAAAAGAAAATTACACAAAACTTTAATAAAGAAAAAACGTAATTAACATACACTTGGTAAGCAATTAACATGTATTTCAATTCAGTTTTATGAGTCGTAAAACACTAAACAAAATTGAAATTATGTTACGGGTCATGAACTGCAATTAGTATAAGTACTTAGAGTGGAATTGGAGCAAAGATAATTATGTAAATGCTTTTAATTTTTTAATAAAAATGGCGACGATAAATTGCGAGTGACCTATTAAGATTATTTCTGCATTAACAATGAAATACTTAAGTGCTGAATAAATAGTGAAATAAATAACATTGAGCAAAATCTAAATTGAAAATACAAGTCAACGAACGTAATATTTCTTAGGATACTTTTTCTTCAAATATTTGTTGACCTTAAAAGATTTCGAGTTATCCTCGAAATTCTTCAACCACTCTTGGATGACAGGGTTCAGATTACGTCCTTGAACAACTGGTGTAGGCATTGTTGCTCTGGACAGCAATCCTTGAAGTGTTTGGAGCAAAAATGTGAGAAGAGATAGAGACACCATAATGTTAACGGGGTCGAATCCGATTGAATGATGATGGTATGCCGGTGCACCGCCATGGCCTCCATAGTTCCCATTGCCGCTTGCTCCGTATCCAGTGGTTGTATAGTGGGTTGCACCAAAACTTCTTGATTCAACGTTAGATACTGTTGCAGCGACGGTTTCGGGTTTTGGTAACGGCGATTCCAATTGACGTTCATCGATATCTTCCATCTTTGGAGTAACATTCTTTTGTTTCGTATCTTGTTTTATCTTATCTATTTTCTTTAGCACGGATTTCGCATTCGTTTGAATCTTCTTCAGTAGCATCTGTATTTTGGAACTCTGTTCCTTTATCATGTTTGTCATGTATTCTTTGAAATTGATCGGAGTTGTAGGTTGTTCTTGAATGTCTGATTTGACTGTTGTTAGTATCAAAATTATTACGAACACTAAAACTGATAGGAGCGACATTGTGATTGTCACCGGTTTGTTTCTTTTCAAAAACATTAACTTTGTTTGGTGTCCTGAGTCGAAATGGTGCATGTTCTAACAGTTTCTAGTTTTATATTGTATGCAGTTTGAGGTCTACTGCGTGTTATAATAAGATGTCACATTAGTGCTCGTATGATTGACATTTGGATTCAAGTTTACTCTCACCTTGACATTTGACCTAGCTAATCATGACCCGTTCTGTAAAAGAAATGGTTGCCCATTGTGTTCGCTTCTGTTATTATTTAATTACCTATGAGGAAAGAAAGTAACAATTTCTAAAAAGCTTTTTTTCGAAACTGGCATTGCGATATATTCTCTAAAATTGATTTAAACTGGAGCTCCTTGAGTTGACCTATTGAGCACGAGTTGGATATTTGTTAGTATTGTGAGACAAGTGAATAGATATATACGGATCTATTATAGTAAGAATTAGCTGGATTTCGTTTTCGTAGAAATAATAATGAAGGATAAGGAAGGAAGGTCAAATAACTACTTCTTCTTCTTCTTCTTCCTGCCCTTATCCCATTATTTGGGGTCGGCGCAATATGTCGTCTTCCTCCATTCATCTCTTTTAGCCGTCATTTCAGCGCACACACCTTTTTTACACATGTCATCTTTTACACAATCCATCCATCTTTCCATCATCCAGGAAGGTCAAATAATTACATCGCTAATAAATACTTGTTTTTGCTGAGAGTTAGTACAAAGGTACAATTAAAAAATGTTCAATACAATGTGACACTGTGACCTGAGATTTAAAAAAAAAAGTAATGTTCGCATGAGAAATCAGAATTATGGCACAAAGTTCCAACATCAAATCGAAGAAATCACGTAAGCTCGATCAGAAAGAAACCAGCTACACAACTCAAGGCACTGAAAGAGGGAAACTTTTTTACGTAGGTAGCCTGTTCAGTGTCCCACAGCTGGGCAAAAACCCACCCTTTCACTCAAATCTTACTTCGAGTTAGGCATCGAAAATAGCTTTCTAAGTTTCCATGGAATACCTAGTAAGGAAAGCTCAAACATCTAGTTGCCATTTTAACCATTTCTTTAGAGAAAAATCTAAAAACATTTAATAAGTTATAATATGTCAAGATTGACAGTCGAAGCAACGAACGCGTTGAAAATTTAAGCAGGTAAGGCCACTAAACCCTATCCATATACACGCACACAGAGATAATTTGTATGACGCCTCACGCACACCAACTTCAGAAAGATGGCCCATTTTGTTTTAATACTGTAGGAAACGTGAGGCTCAATCTAGACATATACTTTATCTTAGCTCAAAACATTTTAAGTGGAGGAACTAGAACCAAAAACATATTTTTAAAGTCATTATTAGAACCTAAAAGGTGCTGCAACTACGTCCATGGACAATATTCATGGAACTACGATAAAGTTGCGCTTGCGCAAGTTTGTATACGTAAAAGTTTTGTAGTCAAACCAGATTGCAGCATTGAAAGCTCGCTTCTTTACAAGTTATCGAAATAAATTGTAGAGGGCGCTGGTAGGGAATAGAACTCTTACGCAGCTTTTTCCCACATCGCGCCATCTATCATTTGTTATCATAACTAGTAAGAAAGCTTATTGGTCTCGACCCTCAATTGTATTATTTCTCGGATTATTATATAGATGGCGGGGATCGAATGGTAATAAAAAGCTCTTTGTCGTCCATCAGAACAAAATAATAAAATTGAATGTGATGTGATGCGTGTGTGATGTTTGTTCGTGTAGTAAAATCACAGTAATATTTGTAAATAAATAGTAGACAGAGCTTTTTCTGATAAATCTACCTACTAAAAGATTATATCATAGACACACTTTCAAATAATACAACACAATTATTATACACAAATACAAAGGACTCTCAAACATAATCAGTAATCACTTTTAGGGTGATCTGAATCTGACTAAGAGTGCAAGGCAGATATTTTAACTCCGTTTTGATAATGTTTTTCAGTTTATTGTACTTACCTATCTTTACACAGTATGTAGGTCCTAATACCTATCAAGTAAATGTAGTTAATTAGAAATTTTCTTTTCCAAACATTTTAAAATCGTTTATATTCTTTCTAAACTAACTACATTTTTTCTAACTAAACTTCCGAATTTAAATTTAATCTGATAAAGGAAAAGAAAAATTAGCACCCACTAAAATAATAACAGAAAAAAATACATTTATACTCATATCTTCCCCTGCAATCAATTTTTGTCGGTGAGCACAAAGTAACTTGAACAAATTTTAAAGTAAACAATTAAAATGTTGATGCATAATTATTACAGGCTGATAAGGCCGTGCTTTTCCTCACAATGAAGTCCCACCATCCAAGCAATTTTTATTTTGATTACAAATAAATTAAACGTTTTTTGGGCGTCCTAATTTTTAACCGATGAGACATGAGACGATGTCTTAATATTTTCCACCTTTTGAAGTCACCTGAAACAAGCAATTTTTAGGTTTAAGATAAAGAAATTAAAATTTTCAATCGGTCTTCTTATTTGGAGTGAACTGTTAGTACCTACAAAGTGGGAACATGGCATACAAATGGCGGTGGATCCCGATATTAATTCCTCGTTTGTCGGACTACGTGGTTCTATATTTTTAAAACACCGTAGGGTTAATTGTAAAGTGTGGATTGGACATAGTAATGTATAGAGTAGCTATTAGAAAAACTCTTGGTGCTTACTGTATTCATAGCCGACTTAAAAAAAAGAGTTCATTCAAAGTCATTTAGGCACTCAAAAACCACTGATTATTTCACATTCTTCAAAGTATCCTTCTTACCCATTACTCTCATCAAATTATCTTTAAAAACAAATAATTTGAGCTTATTAACGACAGTAACATATATTTTTTTAGTGGACAGAATTTCTTTTTTTCCTGCTCTTGTTTCGACTGAATTTTAACGTGGTGTCAAGTTTCAAGGGCCTAACCCCACTTGCGTCAACTAGCCTTAGCTGGGTTTTAGCCTTAGTAACTATGGATAAAGAAGCTATTTCAGGTTTGTTTCTATAATAAACTTAACCAGGTTGACGAAAGTTCGGTTAAGCCAAATTCGATTTTAAAACAGTTATTTTTAAATTTCACTGCATCGTTGCAGAATCTTCTTGCTAAGAATTGGCAGTCTACAACTGAATAGTAAAAGATGATTGGATCATTATTTTGTTTATGGTATAATTTGGATACAATTTTTATTTTATTTTATTGTATTAATTCTATAAGTATTTTTACCGTTTTATGCAAATTTTTGTTCATTATTGTTTATAGTAATCATTAAATACATTTGCAGCGATGTTTTCTTGCTACTTCTTACATTTACTCAAAACTCTAAATCTTATATAACCAATGCGCTGTCCCTCAAAATTATAATGCGTTTCTTAAAAAAACAACTGTGTTACCGATATTTCCAAATAAGTATAATATTTTACTTTAATTCCTACGTATTTCTAAGACTGGTTTCTTATTCGGTAGCTACCTATAACAGTTTTATTTTGGAATTTACCTATTTTATTTGAAAGGGTTATGGTACCTAAATAATGGTAAATAAAATAATGGCCCCGATTACGCAGACCATTTTTTGAATAATTTTTATGCAAGAATCTCAGATACGCTACTCAACAGTAATCTTATTCCAGCACTGACTAGTCTGGTCGGATAACAATGTGAAAAAATGCTTAGTATAAAAATACTTCATTAAACAGAGTTTTATCTCTTGTGTTAATCAATGGGCGTAGACTACTAAAACCTTATCGTAGGCCTCCAGAACGACTTATACCAATCCCGATCATTGGTAAAACAAGTCTTGTTTCAAAAGAAATAAAGTTGATTTCAAAATGGATGAAGAAATAGGATGGTCCACTCAGAATAAATTAAACTATGGTCTAAGCAAACTATAGTTTTATAACAACGACGATTAGATTTATTGGTACATCCTGACGCAATTAATTTAGAATTAAGACGTCGGCATATTGAGGGTCTACTGTTCTTGTATCAATTATTGTTTTAATTTTATTTTTTACTTGCTATTGATTGCGACTTCGTCTTCGACGACTTTTAAAAATTATCCTGGTCAGAAGATTATTCTATCTGTGGCTCAGCCGTTTATACGTGCTGATGCCTGCCCCCCTAGAAAAAGTGACATTCTATTGGTTTGACATTAGCGATCGAAACATTTTGATGCTCAAGAGACGTATCGTCGCGATGTAAGCTAAATCTTCTTCTTCTTCCTTCTTCTTCGCTTCCTGTTACCCCTACGTGGGGTATAGGGCTCGGATAATAGCTCTCTATCGGTTGTGATCTTGGGCAGCACTGTAGATATCCTCCCAGGTCATGTTGAGGCTTTTAGCCTCCACTTCTACAGAGCGGCGCCAGGTTATTTTAGGGCGTACCCTCTTTCGTTTGCATGGTGGGTGACATTATAAGGCTACCTTGGATGGGTGATCATCAGGCTTCCTTTTTTTTTATAATGTCTTTAACGGCTCTGGATACTAGGCCTTTTGAGCCATTCGTTATTTTTTTCTTTATATTCTTTATTTTAATGATGGGATGATAGATGACGATGAATCTATGGTCGATTTCGTAAGCTCGCGAGTTGCCGCCAAAATGACCATGTACGAGTTAACTTGAACCAAAACTTATGTTCTGTTATCGTATTTATTTGAGATTCCTATTACGTCGGTCGCTTTACACAACTGTTTGGTACACAATCCGCACGAAATTATGTCATAAATATCACTAAAACCAATTTTTTACGAATTTCAAATAACACGAAACACGGTAAGGGCAATGGCGCCAAGCAAAACCCCCATCAGGCTTCCTTAATACATGGCCTAGCCACTGCTACTATCGAGTAAGGGCCACTTTTTCTACACGCTGCAGACCCGTCCGTCTCCAAAGCTAATCGTTTGACATGGTGTTTGGTCAGAAGATCTTTAAAATTAAATAAGCTATACAAGTGTAAGGAAAATTATCATTAACCTTTAAAACACATACTCTACCCATCAAACTAAACAACTCTTACTATGGGAGCGAACCTGTCAGAACAAAAAAAATCAGCTGTCCCATTCTGGCTGGCTTTAAGGCTGATATTTTTTTGTTCTGACAGGTTTGCTCCCATAGTAAAAGTTGTTCAGTTTGATGGGTGGAGTATGTGGTTTAAAGGATTAGTTTAGACCATCAAATTGAACAACTTTCAACATGGAGACAACGTCGAAAAATTAGAAAAGTTAGCTGTCCCATATATTTGAGTTATGTAAGAAACAACAGATTTTTTTTTCTCGATGTTCTTTAGTGAAAATTGTTCAGTTTTATGGCCTACACCAGCCCTTTAAATTTTACTAGGTATTTTTGATACACCCTGCATTTACATTACTCAGCGAATATAGCTTAATTTCTATTAGTGAAAGAATTTTATCCTACATACAACCAAACAACATATTCCTCTTTACAATTTTAGTATCTATGGATTGAGTAACAAACATCCAAACATCCAAACTTCCACATTTTCATACCTCATATTTTTGGAAGTATAATTTTAATTGTATCATTTTTGACAACTAAATCACTCTAAAACTATATTTTGTTACATTTGTTAAATTTTATATCCTTTAGCATTATTTTATTTTATAATTAGAGTAGAGGCATATGATAAAAATGATTAATTAATTGATCACTAGGTATTATCTCCATAACGGTATACCTAAGTATTTTATGTTGATAGCCATTAGTTAGATTTTATCTAGTAAGTAATAATGATTATTACATTTTATTATTTTTACTTCAAAAGAGGCATTTGATAAAAATCACATAAATTATCACTCTAAAGCTATACATTTTTTGATAGACACGATTACATTAATAGACTTATAAGCGAGGATAGTTTAAAACAAAAGTTAATTTAGTAGCTACTATAACTAGGTTCGTCGGATAAGATCAAAGGTATGAGCGTATTCAATTTGCCGCCGTTGTTGAAAAATAATTAAAAATGCAATTAAAATTCACCATAAATCCGTCAACCTCCCCGCCTAGTGCGTAAACAAACTAAAATTAATACCGCCACTATAAATAAATACTTCGTTATACTTGTAAGTATGTTTTAGTACGATCGTATATTGGCGCTCCCAGTTTTTATAGTTTTGTTGGTATGACAATCAAGCCTGCAATCGAGATGTAGCCATAATATTTTAATAAAAATTTTGCTTTCTAGTACTAAGCGTCTCTGAGCTAAGCCGCGGACAGACGGACACTCGGACAGACGGACAGACGGACAGACGGACAGACGGACAGACGGACAGACGGACAGACGGACAGACGGACAGACGGACAGACGGACAGACGGACAGACGGACAGACGGACAGACGGACAGACGGACAGACGGACAGACGGACAGACGGACAGACGGACAGACGGACAGACGGACAGACGGACAGACGGACAGACGGACAGACGGACAGACGGACAGACGGACAGACGGACAGACGGACAGACGGACAGACGGACGGACGGACATGGCGAAACTATAAGGGTTCCTTGTTGACTACGGAACCGTTGTATCGCAAACGGGGACAAAGAAGTTGAAGATTTTTGGTTGGTTATTGGTTTATCCCCGCCTGCAATACCTACCTAATAACATTCAAATGATATTAGCTCAAATAAAGCTGTTATAGCTGATTAGTGATTATAGAGCTAGTTTTTCTCTTTTCAGTTAATAGGTTTTTTATGAAGTCTGGTTTTTTGTTTATCTTAATAATTTAGTTTATTTCATACTTTTTAGTCTTGTGTCGAAACGGTAACATAAAAGTACTATAATAAATATATATTTGGAATCGTCTGATTGCTACATTTCATTTGATACCCATATTTTATCAAAAAAAAAAAATTGATTCCCCCCCTCTTTTTTATTTCGCAGCCGCCATATTAAAATAATACAGCCTATGTCACTTTCACAATTTTTACGAATCTAATGACACCTCATACATTAAAATCCATCAAGCCGTTTAGGCTGTAGGCCGTGCTAAAGAAATAGACATACAATCATACATACATACTTACATACATACGCTCGAAAAACATAACCCTCCTTCTGGCGCAGTCGGGTAAAAACAGCATATTAAGTAGGTTTTTGTTACCCCATGTTCCTAACGTTTCGCTCTAAAACAGCATCTGTAATGTTAATCAGTAAATACGACAAAGACGTGTCGTTTAGATCGCTTCAGTTTTTTTGTCTCATACAATGCACAGGTGCCTCGTTTACAACCGAGCAGGTGTATTTGTTTAAGAGTATTAATTGTCCAATTAATACTTTCTCGTATCGATTGGAACACCTTGAGCAGGTATTTGGTCTTTAAAAACCTTAGGAATACTTTTGATAATTTAAATTAAAAGTTTTGAGGCGCCTAATTTTTTTTTTTTCATTTTTAACAATGTTGTCTTATTTATTTATAACTTTCTTTACACGCGCATGCTTCTGAAATACGTGTTAAGAGAAGTTTATTCCAAATGCGTAAATGCGCGCTGCATACAAACGAAGTCTGGTGATATTTTCAATACTAACCAATTAAATTCAATGAAATTTTGTTGAAACAATTTTGAAACAAATATCTATGCTTGTATGGAGTCAGATTTTCGTTAAAATATACAGTTTCAATGCTAGGATTAATTTAAGGTTTGTATGGGAATCTTTGAGGCACTGTAACTTTAAAACTATACATTTTAACGAAAATCTGACAAGATACGAGCATAGAGATTACTCTCTAGATTGTTTCTGAAAAATGTCACTGTCTTTCATTGGTTAGTGTTGAAAATATCACCAGACTACGTTTGTATGGAGCGCGCTCCGAATTATATTCCCTTAAGGGTAGGATCTTCCAAATCGACCTGTTTTTGGTTGAGTGTTAAGGCATGAAATAGTCGTTGTTTTAATAAATGAACTGTTCTTGATTATTCTGTGGCTCAAAACACAATAGTTATTACATCTCTTGATCATAAAAGCATGCAAAGATAGGTAAGTTCTTTACTATTTTTCAAGTTAAATTATTGACACTACAAATAAAAACAATCCACCTAATGCAATCAGCTGATCGAACGTTTGTATGAAAAGTCAAAAAATAAATTTGCGCATTTCCTATAGGTTTCTTAGGGAACGTTGTTCAGTATCATGGGTACAATCACCCCTTAAAGTAATGCAACAGTATACCCTAATACCCTGTAGTTAAAAGTTTTTTTTCTTTATTTTCAATGAACACGATAAGTTAAAAAACTCATATTATTATGTAGATTTAAATAGATCTAAGCATTATTTAGTTTGAGACCTCACAATCTATCATCGTACTTGAATTTGTTTCCATTGTTAGTTAAATACAATTAATTTTAGTTTGAAGACTTTGAAGTAATAAAAGACAATTTATCAAAATACGTTCTATTTATTCATTAATTACTCTTACAATATACTGAGAACATCAAACATTTAAATCAACATTAAAACTAAATTTCATTTACTTAAGTATACAATCAAAAGCAAACTTATCAAAGCATAAAATTGAAATGTCTCTAAATTCCAAGAAGTCTGGATGGTATAGATAGACTATTGTCTCCTAAATTCAAACAAATAAAATGCTAGTGTCAATGTTTTCTAAACTGTACTCAATTCCATCACAATTTAATACTATTTTCAGTCAATTCGTAAATCTAACTGGCAGTACAAATAAGAGTCAAAATTAATTTAGCTAACAGAAAGAAAAATTTCAAAGAAAATATTTAAGACTATCCTAAAATTACACAGTACAAGACATATAGCGCGAACAGAAAAAAAAACGTGCTTAGGGAGCTCTAAATTAGTTCTAATGATTTTCCGCAGCATGGCGAGGATTTTATCTTCCTGGTCAGGCTTTAAACATTTTGTTTTGACGACTATACAGTCAACATCAAAAGTAACATAATTAACTAGATTTTAAGATCATCTAGGTACTTTTATGTAGAATTATAACGATACATTTAGATTTGAGATGGATGTTCATTGACTACAGATGTTGACTATATATTCATCGATTCTGTCTGTTCTAAAATGTGCCTATAATAGAATTCATATCTTCAATGGTATAAGAACTGAAGATGTTACACTCTTTAAAGGAATCAAGAGAGGTTAGCAGCGGCTGCTGTGGCGGCTGCCACGCTGGCGTTCGTGATCGGAGGTTGAGGAAGCAGCAGATCAGCCAGGCGACCAGCTTCACGTAGCCCCGAGAGGAACGCACCGTGAACTGTCGCCGGATAGTTTCGCATCGTGTGCTCACCTGATGAGGAAACATTATACCCATTAGTAATTAACTTTAGTATAAAGGACTCTGTTTACCGATCAGATTTGAGCTAGCATTGCTGATAAATAATTGATTTTCTACTTTGTCTAGAATTGTGGTAGTCTCAAAACTCAGGTTAAATCATAAAACTAACAAGTACCGAAGTAATTATACTCATTAGATTCAGCAAAATTAAGTTTAAAAATTCAAAAACACAAGTTATGATAATTTCTGTCTGAATAACATAATTATAAAAATCAAAGAAGCGAGAATAAAAATGTACCTATGTTCTTCTAGAACGGACACATTTTTTCGTTGATGATCAAATTATGTAATGCCAGATTATAGTCATAACGATATTGGTGATGTTTGAATGGCGCTGACTTTCTTTTCGGGTCTATTTGGTGGCCATTTGATCAACCTGCGGAAACATCCCTACCATTTTTTTGATTGCTCAACTGTTCATCATTCATTGCACGTCCTGTAACTTAATATCTCTTTAAACAATAATGACATCATCATCCTACGTCGGCCTACGCCCTCGGCACACTTTTCTCAAGAATACTGTGAGAAAGAGGAAGCCGTACAACACAACATGAAAACAAAAAGTGTATAGCTATTTAATATACTAACCAGCAAAGAACATCCTATTCTCCCCGTCATTACCAGGTACAGGAGCTGCCAGCAGATCATAGTCGGTACCCGAAGACCCAACCGCCACGAAACTGTACGAGCCACGGGCAAAAGGATCCGCGCGCCATCTAAACAAAGTTATAAACAATTATACTGCTGTCGTCTCTGCTAATGGAGGGAGAGAAAGTTCGAGGCATTAAGAACTACAGGACAGAACTGGTGAATAGTAAATTGTTTGTTCTCAATACCTTCAAATTAGGACTAACGAAAGCGAAACAAATTACAATCATTGAACATTACCTACTTACATAATTACGTTACATAAAAACCACGTTAGAGGCCGTAAAGCGGTCTGAAAAAACTCTGACACCAGGGCTTGTCAAAACGATGAGAAGAACATTACCTACTTCAAATTATGAAATTCAGTTTTAATTTATTGCACACCTAAACGGTTCCTATGAAATAAAAGGACTTGGTTTTTGGGCATTTGGTTCAATGATAATAAAAGTGTTAAATTCGATCTAGAGAAGCAAAATCTTCAAAAAAAGTCAATTTGACGTACAATCTTTTCATTCTGGTCATAACTAAAGTAGGTAAACTTACCTTGTAACCACACACTCCTTAGGTTGTGGAACCGCGGCGTGCCCAAAGATACTCTTCAGCACCGCGATGCACCTGCCTACGATGACGTCATCGGTGACGTTCTCCATCACCGCTGCTGCTTCGCCAGCAACCAGCGCCAGCAGTACCGGAGCGCTGTACAGGTTCCAGAATAGGAAGAGTTCACCTGCGGTAGAACAAGAATATTGAAAGCACATTCATTGATAAAAATCATCATCATTCTCCTTATCATTTAATTCATCTCTTAACCTTGCCGATTATTTTTGGTAACAGAATCGATAATACATTCTCATTATAATCAATTCGTTTAAATCCGTTTTTTTTTTCATTCGAATACAGGGTCCTTTTTAATATGCTGACAGTTTTTTAAGGGAATTTCCAGACCATCAAACTGAACAACTTTCTCTCCATTGAAATCGAAAAAAAAATGGTGTCATTTGGCTCGAGTAGGTTTGCAGTGTTGTATAGAACAGCCTTGTTGTTTTTTGCGATTTCGATGTTGGTGATATATAAAAAGTTGTTCAGTTTGACGGTCTGATCATCCCCTTTAAAAGTAACAGCATTTTAAGAAATAAACTCTAAAACCGACACAGCTTATGACCAACCACGAGCACCATATCCAGTTAAAAAATATGCAAAGAATACAGGGCGTAATTAAAATTTTTAGGGGTGGTTCAGACCATCAAACTGAGCAACATTTTCTTTAGAGCAAATCTGTAATTACAAAAAGAAATCAGCTGTTCAACATTTGAGTGTAGTGGGCATTGCAGTTTAGCATGGAACAGCTGTTTTTTGTGAGTTTATGTTTTCGCATAGAAAAAGTTGTTGGAGATTGATGGTATGAACTGAACCACCCCTGAAAATTTGTCGGCTCATTTCAATTAAATCCTGTAGTTATTTAAAAAAAATAATAATTAGATACCCAAGTACTCGTACATCCAATGTTGTTTAGCGACACTTTCTTAAGAATTTAAAACCTTAATTACGTTAACGAAACACAAGTAATGCATCAATATCTTTGGTTCTTATGAAAAGAGAAGTGCTGTCGTTTCAGAAAAATTCAGAAGCTATTTTCTATCTAACACTTGTATTATAAATTGCATCAACTCTTCTACACACGAACGTTTCTGAGGACTTAAAATTCGATCTAGATGCATTACCCAGCTAGGTCAAACGTGATTACGTGACCACTTTCACGGCAAACCGCAAAGATTTTCATCGCATACTCATAACAACGAAGCTTCCATTGGCCCGATATAATCATGAACCGACGCCACAAAATCCCCGCAAAATGAGCCAAGCTTCACACCCTAAAGTATGTGGCATCGTAAATTATTTCACGGTGTAAATAGTAAACGTAGAAACAACGGTGGCCGCGATAAAGAATTAAAAGCTGAATAATTTAACGCTACTGAGGAACCCGGAGGGGCACCGCACGCGATAAATCACGGCAACAAGCCAAGACAAGCTTTTTTTGGGTTCCGTACCTAAAGGGCGAAAACGGGACTAAGTCTACGTTGTCCGCCGTTTCCGTCCGTCCGTCTGTCCGTCTGTCCTACCTATAAAGGCTGTCTTTGGAGGCTAATCTTTGAAGGCGTCCGTTAATTACGTGAGGTGTATAGGGGGGGGGAGAAGGTCGAGCAAAATCTCACCTAATCTCACGAGGGGGTCTCGGCAAATGTCACGTCATTTTTTTTCCCGCAAGAAGCAGTGTAAAATTGCGAGAAAACTGCGCATTTTGAAAAATCTCAAGTGTGATTGGGGGGAGGGGTTCAAGCCAAATCTCACGACATCTCACCAAGAGGGGAGGGGGGTCAAAAATTGCCAAAACACGTCACGTAATTAATGGATTTTGAGCCGTAATAGCTAGACGGATAAATTTTATTTTTATTTTTGTTATGTTATCACGGCGGATTTGATAACAAAATCCTAAACATACAAAAAATTAAACATTCAGGAGGGTCCCTTTACAAGAAACTATTCATTTCAACGTTTTTTCTTCTCGCTCTATCGTAAAAACGGTAATACATACAAACGTCAAACTTGGTGAGATTATAGATCAAACTCTACAGTATAACAACAAATAATAAAAACCGGCCAAGTGCGAGTCAGTCCCGCGCTAAGGGTCCCAGAAAATGTTTTTTTTTTGGGATGTTAATATTGTGTAGTGGTACGGAAGCGGAACCCTCGGTCCCCTAGTAGCCCGACACGCACTTGGCCGGTTTTTTTACGTTATGCTTTAGTACACCTTAGCTTTGTTGTGTACTCAGCTAACTTCATTAAGGCCCCCTTGTCCTGGGAATGCCGGAACAATGTAGTCTCGTGATTTTTTTAATCGTGGCCAATTTAACGTTTTCGGGCTACGGTCGTGTAGGATATCTGATGGTGGGCTATCTCTTGTGTCACTTAGAGAGTAATGTGAGAACACGAACCCACCTCAGCGTTGCAATATCAGGAAACAATCAAAGGCCTTGCCCCCGTAATTTATTTAGCCTTATACTAAAATCTCAGACACACCATAGAAAACTCTTGCATTTTTATTCTGGGTGATTTTGTAACCACTTTCAAAATTTTCAGGGGTGGTTCAGACCATCAAACTTACTAACTTTTACTAATAGGACCAACATTGAAATTATGAAAATATCTGTTGGTTCATAGAAAACGTCAATCGCTGCTCGACCTAAATGTATGGGACAGCTGATTTCTGCTTCGCGATTTCAATGTTGATCCCATAGAGAAAGTTGTTCAGTTTGATGTGCTGTTTTGTATGTAACGCATTTAAATGTACACCCTGTATTGTGTGTTGTCCACCAATCCGCATCGGACACGTGTGGTGAACTAACGCCTATACAGTTCCTTGAGGATAAATAGGCCTGTGCCTTGCAGTATACAAGGTGGAAAGTTAAGATGGGGCACAAATGCCAGAAGCATTATAGCTACAACAAAACGTTATTAGGAGACTAACCCTAACTATTCGAGTATTTCACTTCTGCATTCGATTGATTTTGAAAAAAAATTACAGTCATCGAGAAAAACTGCAATTGCTCCCATAGTAAAAGTTGTTCAGTTTCATGGTCCAAAATACCCCTTAAAATTTGAAAAGTGTTAGGTGATTAGTAATGATGGTGGGAGTTCTAATGATGATGTCCTCCTTGACGTGTCCGTCAAAGGCGACACCCTATTAAAGTGGGCTGGAAAGTGACTAGCGAACCCAAATTTCTACCTAAAAGTCCGATCGCACGTAAAAAGTAAAGTTCTCCGCCGTCATTATATGTGTATTTATAGCTTGGCTTGGGCCGGGTCTTCCTAATTTGGCGCTTAGCATCAAGATCTTCTAGGTGCATTTCATCGAACTCCTCTTCGCTTATTTATAGTGAAGCGCCATTCTGGTCTCATTTGCGCACGTTGCTCCCAGTCCTTGATCGGTATGTTGCATGCTATCAGGTGCCGTTTCAGGACCTCGACCTCGGTTGATCTCATAGTGTTCTTTATAAGCAAGAGGAAAAAAAGTTTTGTGAGAATTACAGTTTTTCTCTATGACTGTATTTTTTTCAAAATCTGTGAATGCAGAAGTAAAACACTCCAAAAGTTAGGTTTGGTATCCGAAGAACGTTTTCTTGTAGCTATAATGCTTCTGTTAGCTGCCCTATGTGCCCCATCTTAACATTCCACCCTGTATATGATGATGATGATGATGATGATAATAATAATAAATTACATTTTCCTCTCAAGTTATATTATCAGGTCATTACGTTTCTAGGTCGAACCGTCAATATATCTTATTCATGGCCAGGGAATTGTGTAGGCATTCCAGACAGCTTACAACCACGACCTAAACTAAATATTTACCGAAATTTCGAAGGCCTTGTCTGCGGCCTTGAGTGACAGCTTAGTATGACCTCGTAATACTAACTTTGACATTATCTTTTGTTTCTGATTTCTTTACCCACTTCTGCGGCCGTAGCATGATGCGCGCGATCAGGCTATATCGCGCCTTTTATCTCGATCGTTCACGCGCAAATAGAAAGAGAGCCAATGTGCGACAGCGCTATATCACGCAGCCATGCTACGGTCGCTGTAGGGCTAGCATGCCACGCACGACAAAGCGAGAAAACCGTCATGTGCGCTCGCTATCGCGTACGCAAAGTAACAAAGACAGTGTCATGCTCATGTTAGGCTCTCCGGGTTAAATATTCACCACTCTTCCACACATCCAACTAATTGCATGAGACGTCACTTTTCTTTCAGCAGAATTGTTTGTTGCAAAGAGCATCTTAGGTATTCACAGAAGAGCATAAAAAAGCAACAGCAGATTTTTTTTGCTCAATTCGATTTGCTCCCATAGTAAAAGTTATTCAGTTTGATGGGTAGACTCTTAGTTTAAGAGGATGCTAATTATATCAATTTCACCCTTTATAATGTAATTACGGAACCACACCAGCGCCCGCGGCATGATGCCGCCATAAACGTTTTATCGCGCCAGCTAACTCGTTCGTTCGCGCGCAAAAAGAAAGGGCGCTAGGGCGCGATAGTGCTTTATCGCGCCATCATGCCGCGGGCGCAGGACTTTGAACAAGTCAGATCAAAAAGCGGTGAATGAACCATATCAAACCTCGACTTGCAGTTGTAGTTCCAACATGTCCAAACAGATTGGCACTTGGATCCCAAAAAGTGCGCTCGAAGCAAAGCACAACCTTGTTCAAGTTGCCATACCCAAGGCGCTTGATCGCTGCAATCTAGAACAGAAAAAAAACGTTGGAAAAATTCCTAACAAAAAAAAAAATGCGGTGTAACAAAAACTCTAGTAATATTGAAAGGGTGCACCTCTTAGCTGTCCATAAAATTGTATACAGGGACATAGGGGGGTATTTGAAACTTGTGTTTAAAAGATCTATAGGTAAATCTATGATACTAAATAAAACCTCTCTAATAGAAAACATACAAACAAAAACTATTTTATCGATTTTTTCGTATGATAAACGTAAAATTTTTGGGATTTTCTCGGAAAATTTACGTTCCGTTGATCCACCGACAACCAATAATGTTAGCGACATAGCTACCGAGAAAAAGTTGCGCATCTCGTACGATGAAGTTGCCGACAATGTCACCGCCATTTGTCGGCAATATTTGTCAACGACATTGTCGACGGGTGTGTAGATAAGTATCTAAAGTTTAAATCCGACATTATGAGTCTCACATCAAGAATTATTGATAGATAACAATGACATTCTGCACACATAGACTCACTGCGTCATACAATAACAAAACCAAAAAAACGACCAAGTGCGTGTAGGGCCACGCGCAGGGCAGGGTTCCGTAGTTGCCCGTCTCAATATACGGACTAAGAAGGGGGCTTTTTGTTTTATACTACGGTTTAACGGCAAATAAAGTCTAAAAAGTACATTTTACAAGTTGGTCGACTATTATTCGTTAACTTGTAAAGCCTACTTATCGGACCTATCTAACGATACCCCAATCCGTGGGACAACGAGAAAAAAATATTGCATCCCCACTTTTCGTGTACCCTAAAAAAAATATTTTTCTAGATTTTATTTTACCACTTTGACGGCGTGATTAATACCCATGTCAAATTACAGCTTTCCATAACTAAGCGTCTCTGAGCTATGCCGCGGACAGACGGACAGACGGACGGCCATGGCGAAAATATAAGGGTTCCTTGTTGACTACGGAACCCTAAAAATGGCACATGACATGTTTCTAATGTCACCTTAGTATGCCTCAGTTATGCTCGGCTGTCATACATTGCCGTTGACATTCCAGTCCTTTCAAATGTCCAATGTCGCAGTAATGGAAAACAATTAAGCACATTTTAGCGGTCCCGTATAAGCGTACTGATGCGAAGTCCTTGTAAATAGAATGTCATTGATAAACTAAAGATCTTGAATAAATAACAAACCTTCCAATCTGGTAGAGGCGGGTCGAACTTTACAAAGTTCTGTTGATTCTGACCGGTGTTAGCCACGGCCACTTTGAGGACTCCCAATGGCAGTGTGCAGAGAACCACGTCACCTGCAACAATATTTGTCTTTGAGTCTGCTGGATTAAGCTCGTCTAAGTTTAGCTAAACAAAGGACAACGACCTGACCAACGATTCGTGATTGATCTGATTACACTTTAGTAAAAACATCTATCAAAATAATGAACTTATCATTTCAATCTAATTATTTTGTTTAAATCAGTTGGGGTGTATGAGGTTTTGCGCTTATTCATTAACACGTTGTAAATTCTCAATTAATAAAATATTTATTGATTCAAAATAATAGAAATTCAAATGTAAATGTTTTGCGTCATCAGCCTGTATACAGGTTGAAATTGATATCATTGGCATCCTTTTAAAGAGTCTACCCATCAAACTAAACAACTTTTACTATGGGTGCAAAAAAAAAATCGGTTGTATCTTACTAAACTGCATGCCTAGTTCCTACTCGACTCATGAATGCAATAACAGTTTTTTTTGCTGCGGTCTGTTTGCTCCCATAGCGAAAGTTGCTCAGTTTGAATTTTCACCTTGTATAGGGACGTCCCACCGCAGGACACAGGCCTACCCTTCAGGCATAAATTGCTATATTTAGAATAACTCTGCTAGGCATGACGTAAACATATGATTATGCCATGCACCACTTACATTAATAAATAATACAGAGCTCCAAAGAGAACGTTTCCTTTCTAACCACCAGTACTATTCCATTACTTCAGAAGTTCGTAACGTTCCTTTCTTAGCAATTTCCATTCTTACCTAATGCGAGCCATTTCTTTATAAGGCAAAAACATTCACTTTACCTTCTCATGATCACGGAAGCTTCTCATAACATTAAGCGATCAAAGACCATCGAAACGAGAATCAACAATACCAATATTTCAACATTTTCCGTATTTATAAAGAAATGCCAGTCAAATGAAACTGAAGGCACAAATAATAAATAGGTACAGAAGGCCAGCTCCAGCCAACATTGATTTTATAAATACCTACGGTCGACCGTAGCGCTCGGGCTGGCACCTACAACATTTATATAGTGAAAAATTGGATTCAGGAATTTTAATGAGGAGTTTTCTGGCAACTAGTAAAACGTAGTACATACCGCGATAAATGGCGTTGACGAGAGTTGGATGCGAAGACGGAAATTTAGGCTAAAAAGTGAGCAAAAAAAATGCATGTCACTAAGTCAGACGCATGCTTTGACGAAGTATATGTTAGTTTTTTTCTGCTTACTTAAAAACACTATTTTTTTTAATTTCATTTGTATTTTATTATCTGCAAGATTGTTCATCCATGTTCCGTCAACGAACGCCATCTATAGAGCCATTTGGAACTACTTTTTCCTTGAAAATTCCTCGTTGAAAACACATAATTTAAATAAGATATACTTTTTTTCCTGAAAAGTACGGCACCTACGAAACGCATGATTATTATTTTGAAATAAAGCTTCATTCCTAAAATAATACGATCTTATATGATCGTAATTTATCGTCATCGTCATCGTCATCGTCACGTAAATAACCCAAAACAAATTATAACGTGTATCGCCAAAGCGCGGCAATCGCAACTAGCGTTCGATTGGCTTGATGCGAGACAACCGTGCGTACGCGTTTATGTGTGCGTCTGATTCGCTCGTTTTATGAAGCTGGCCTTCTGTACCTATTTATTTTGTGATGAGGGGAAGGGCGGAAGCAATCAGGGTGAAAGCCGAAGCTTGACCCGCACAAAGCCTCACCCCCACATGCTAAATAAAGACCTCTTTGCATTGATTGTTACACGTTCTGTGCGGTTTTACTATTTTGGTTGGGACATTGGTTGGCACATCGTTTATTACCGGCCGGTCGAATAGCGATTTTCAGAGTTCCGCAATAAAAAATTGTAAGCCTCTCTCACCGGTAAATGTTTTTACGAAGATGGAAAAATCGGTACAGTGAGTCATGTCTATCTACCTTCGATTAGATACGATGGAGGCTGAGAATTTGCTGCCCTTTCGTCTATCTAAGTGTTAGGTACCATTTATCAACCAAAAATATACTTTATTTTACACAAAAAACATAAGCAGCAAAAAATATATACCTACTATAAAATCTATTTATATGGCAAACATTTTAGAACGAAATTTGAATTAGGTAGGTAAGTACACACGGCGACACATTAAGCTACGCAAAACCAAAATAAGCTGACCACGCGTAGGTAGAGTAACGTATAACATCGCGCGGCCAGCTTATGTTTGTTTTGCGTAGCTTGGTGCCTCGCTGTGTGTTCGCTAGATTGGAAACAAAAATTTTGGATTAATGTATCGAAATAGTTTTTTTATAAATCAGTTCAGAACAGAACCCTCCACGAGCAGTTTTATACGGACTTTGAGGATTTTTTACTTTATTTTTAATAGTCTACACGAGTCTCCTGCAGACTAGTGACACTTTAACCTTGCTTAGATCTTTTGTGATCGTCACTATATTACACGTTTACTTCATTTTGACTTTAAGTCGTGTTCACATTGATGGTTCATATTGTACCAATGTTATCAAAATTCATCATTTGTATGACAAAGAATCTAGTATGTCATGATCAGACCGTCAAACTGAACAATTTTCTCTGCTGTTCCATACAAAACTGCAAACCTACTTGAGCGGAATGACAGCTGATTTTTTTCTTCGCGATTTCCACATTGGTCCCATAGAGGTTCTGTTTGATGATCTGATCACATTCTTAAAAAGTTTATATTGCATATTAAGAAGGGCCCTGTATAAGGTCAAACAAAATTTGCAGAAACTAATTATAAGGGGGTGATCAGACCATCAAACTGCACAACTTTCTCCATGGGATCAATATTGAAATTGAAAAAAAAAACTGTTCCATACAAAACTTGACCCGAATGGGATAGGTGATTATTTTCGCGATTTCGATATTAGTCTCTTAGAAAAAAGGCCAATATTCTTAGGTTGGTGTGCGTGAGGCGTCATACAAATTATGTATGGGTGCGCGTATATGAATAGGATTTAGAGGCCAATACTGGTTGCAATTTTTTTCGACGCTTTCTTAGCTTCGACTGTTCGAAGATTTGAGAAAAATTTCGCACAAATCGACTCGTGTACTGACCCATATTCTCATCTAAAAAGGAAATGTTTCATTATAAAGCTTTTAGGGATGAGAGTACTCGTATCCGATTGTACCCCGGCCCTTGGGACAGCAAACACTGTAAGTAATAGCTACCGTTTCATTCCACAATCACTTCGGCAAACGATACGATACAAGGAAAGGAAAATATTTATGTCCCAAAACCACTATTTGATTTCTACTTAATCTGCTTGTTGTTTACTTGCTGTATGAATGGTTATGTAAGGGATAAAAAAATTGAGTTTGTTTTTGAACTAGTATTTTGGGACGCATAGGTACAGTCAATATTGAAAGCAAACAGTAAATGGTTCCAAAAAATGTTGAATTCATCTACACGTTTAGTTAACAAATATTGTTTTTTTTTAAATGACTAATACAGCGTTGCTCTGGGAGCAGTTACTGCTTTTTACTGTGGACTGTTGGATCATGAAGGGTCTACCGAGCCAAATGAATGAACTTAGGCAACCGACCTAGGGGCACCCAGAGGGGTACGGACCTCAGTATAAGACGTTGCTGGGGCTACGCGGCGGATTGGGTAGCTGGGATCGGTGAGAACAAACATTGGCAACGTATACAAAAACCGGTCAAGTTCGAGCGGGTTACTTGCACACCGAGGGTTCCGTACCATTCGACATTATTAAATTACAAAAAAGTTTTGTTCTCTCTGCGACCTTTAGGTTAAGACCACTTGGCCAGTTTTTATTATTTGTTGTTATACTGTAGAGTTTGCTCTATAATCACACCAAGTTTGACGCTTGTATGTATGGCCGTTTTTACGATAGAGCGAGAAGAAAAAACATGGTTAAAACTAGTTTCTTGTATGAGGACCCTCCCTTAATTTTTAACTTTTTGTCATTTTTATTATTTGTTATCAAATCCACCATAATAACACACATTCTTTGAAAATTTCAACTGTCTACTAGCTATTACGGTTCAAAAGTTACAGCCTTAAACAGGTAGGATAGACGGGATGGACTGACGGACGGACAACGTTGGCTTATGAATAGGGTCTCGTTTTTACCCTTTGGGAACGAAATCCTAAAAAGAAATTATTAAAAAACATCTGTAAAGAAATCTATAAAGTAATTTTGTCTAAACTCTGTCCACCGAGTCGATGTCGGACGGACAGTTTGACCGTGCACGAATTTTATAGATAGTCATTATTTGTTCAATAGATAAATAATTTTTAACTTTTAAAGGATTCCTTGAATTGGTTAATAATATTTTAATAGAAAAAAATACCTACATTTCTCGTACTTTTAGACCCATTCAATTATATTCAAATATATTCAAAATGCAATTGTATCACTTTTGTTATTCATTTACTATACAAGTAGATCATTCCTTTATACAGGGTCCTTCTTAATATGCTGACAGTTTTTAAAGGGGATGACCAGACCATCAAACTGAACAACTTTATCTATGGGATCAACATCGAAATCACGTAGAAAAAATCTGATGTCCCATACAATTAGCTCTAGTAGGTTCGTCTTTCGTATAGAACAGCTGATTTTTTCACGATTTCCCATACAGAAAGTTGTTCAGTTTGACGGTCTGATCATCCCCTTAAAAAATAGTCAGCATATTAAGAAGGACCCTATATGTAGTGTTGATTTGGCGAAACACTTTTAATAAAATCACCCGTCACACTGGACAGCGTTTCTGTACTACTGGTGACACGTGGATGTTCTGAGGTTTCAGAATATCTCTGACTACCCCCTCGGGGAATATAGTCGTGAACATATGCTTTACTTTTAATAAAATGTGTTCCTATTTCTATACAATAAATACCAGCCAAGTTGGTAGTTGTAGCAAAGTTAATGTACCTACTTAATGTACCTACTCAATGTACGAGTATGTATTGAGAACAAAACTTGCTGTTGCGAATTTAGTCGAAATTATCTTTCGTCAAACTTCCTTCGTCCATTTTCCCGGATAATCGACATAGAACCAGACGTAAGGCTAACACCGCCTCTCAAACACCTAACTGCCTCTTCTATAATAGACTCCGCCTGTATGCAAATGTGACGGAAAAGCCTCAGGCAAAGGATCCAAGGGGGGAAGGGGGAGGTGGGTAGACCGCCGGGTCAACAGTGCCCGTATTTTTGCGTCTCGTCAAAGAAAAATTAACGCTTTTGGAATTGCAAATCATTCCACGACAAAGAAATGACAAGGAGCCTTTGGCGTTGTGGATTTTTCTCATAACGCCCATTAAGGTTACAATGGACGTTCTTTTTTGAAAAGTACTCCTTTATTAACGGCACATGAATTTGATTTTTCTATCTGCGGCAGGAAAATGCGAGCGTAAAAGAAATATAGCGCTGGAGGCTGAAAACCAGGGACGTTTTTTTGGATTTTATCAACCTGTTTATCCGCATCAAACTCCGAGAGTAACGTCCAATGTAAATATTGGATCCTTTTTACGTAAATAAGGTTTTTCTTCGACGCAAATTGTTTTTGGTCAGATAACTGAGTACTTACTAAATGGGATAGTATTGGATAATTTGATCTTTACATTTGGGAATTTGAGACAGTCATTATCATAATCATCATTAGCCCATCATCGTCCACTGCTGAACATAGGCCTCTCCCAAGGCGCGCCACAAAACTCTGTCCTCGGCCTTCTTTATCCAATCGCTCCCCGCTACTTTTTTTTGGTCGTCTGTCCAGCGGGCAGCAGGGCGTCCCACACTACGCCTACCAGTTCGCGTTCTCCTCTCTAGAACTCTGACATCCCACCGGTTGTCAGACAGACGGTTGTTAGGTAGATAGTTGTTGAGACAGTAGGTTCCACAGATTATTAGTCAACTACTTCATAACAGATATATCACTTCCTTAGAAAACGATAAATTCCAACGCTTTAATTACCTACTGCCAGACGTTGACGTTAGCTTGCCACAGCGTTGTCATTACTTCGTACAGCGCAAGTCGTATGCGAAGTTGCCGTTTGGAGCGAGGCAGAAATCAAGCAAGTGGATGCGCCAAAGTGTAGGTGCTTATCCCAGTACCTACGGCCGAATTATTAGTAAAAGCCCTATCTTTATTAGACCGTGATAAGCACTTACTCAAGACTTGGCTTAAAGTGAGATCTCATAACTTTTTAAGAGTAAAAGGGTTGTCAGTCTTGGCTACTTTTTTTACCTTAAATATTTTTGATGGGATTCCTAATATTCAAATTACAAAACTTTATTTACAAACATTTTTTTTTAATAGGAATAAGTTCAAAGTTGACATTCTTCGATTTGACTTGATTAAAATGTTTGTTGTACTGTACTTCACCTGGATGTTTAGTCTTTACATCAAAGTTTCGTAGCAAATGGACCAAACCTGCTTTCACCTGCAATCGAGCGTACCTCATTCCAATACAGATTCTATTACCTTTGCCAAAAGGCAGGTACGAGTAGTCACCGGTCTTGGGATCATCCGCGAACCTCTCTGGGTCAAACACTTCAGGATTAGGATAAATTTTAGGATCACGATGTATCTCAAATATTGGAAGGAATATTGTAGTGCCTTTTTCAACTTTTATGTTACCAACCGGCAGCACTGTGTCCTGAGTGCATCCCCTAGAAAAGGTACCAATGGGTGGATATTTTCTCAACGATTCATTCAGCACTTTGTCCAAGTATTCCATTCCAAATATAGTATCGTAGTCCAGTTGTCCGTTGCACTTCACAAATGATTCATCGATTTCATTTCGGAGCTTCTGCATGACGTCTGGGTTGAGTCCCAACTCAACCAAAGTCCAAAACATAGCTAATGCGCAGGGTTCCACGCCCGCTAGGTAATAGAAAAATGCTTGAGCAGCTAGCAGCTCGTCTGTTGGTTCCATCTCGTAGCCTGTGTCCGCATCCTTTAATGTTCCACCCTTTTGTAAAGCTACGCACAAGTCGGCAAAGTCGTGTTTCCTCACGCTTTCTTTTTCTCTCTGACGGATGACTTGCTTGATAGCTCTGATGAAGAAATCTTGGTAGTCTCCAAAGAATTTGATTTTAAGAGCCTTGAATAACGACGGACTAAAGACAGATGTGACAAATCTGAGATTCCTCACCAGCGTTGGAGACCCAGCCTCAGTTGCCATCTTGAGAAAAGGTGATTTGTATATTGATTTTGTTGTAATACCGAATACAGCGGCTCCAATAGCAGCACTGCAGAAATAGTTTAACATGTCCAAACCATCGTCATTTATTGTCTTTGGATTGTTATGTAGGTAGTCCACTAAATCCTTGGCACTTTTGTCAATGATATAGTACATGCTCTTCATTTTGTTGGCTGTAAATAATGGTGTCATTTGCTGACGAACTAGCTTCCATTTCGTTCCGTTTAGCATCAAGACGTTTTCTGCCAGTAGATCACCTTCATTAGGTTCAAATCCTCTATGGTAGAATGATTGAAAATCTGTTTGTAGGACATGCCGCATGTTGACCTCGTCTATGACGTAGAGGCCTGGTTTGAAGGAATTACCAATGCCAACAGCGGGTTCGTTGGGGTACTTCTTATAAATTTCCTCAAAGATTTCAAACATGGGACGATCTTGAGTTACAAAATCCCACAACGGTCCCATGACTTTATTTTTCTTGTAAAACTGGACTCCACGTTTTTTCCAGTATCTTTCATTTCGAATTCCTTGGAAATAGATTATAATTAGAGTTAGGATTATACTTGTCACTGTTAGAAGAATAAACATTTTTCTGAACGTATCTCAGTAGGCCGTTGAAAGAATACTAGAGAAAATGTCGAGGATATCAGTTTTATATTAGGTAGTACAGTACGTGAATATATGTACAGGGTGTTCCAAAACTCAACGTCAAACCTAAAACAGGAGATAGGCAAGTTTTTAACTGTTCAGGGAATAATGTTTAAAAAAATCTAAGTTTGAAAGTTTTCGAGATATGGTCATTATTATTAACATTGGGAAAATCGCCACCCTGCTTCGAACTTTAGAATGTAGTTACTACAAATTTAAAAATAAAGAATTAGTTAAAGAAAATACTATCTTTTGTCAGACGTTTGTTGTAAAATTTGTTTCTTTGTAAACTTCGAGACTACACAATTTTTAAAATGTAGTAATGGGGCTAACCTGGCAAGTTATTTCATAAGTTGGCCCATTTAATCAAGTTTTCAAAATAATATCACACTTGGAACTTCTTTCTCATGAAAATTTGTAATATATTTTGAATCCACAGAAAATATTATTCCGGATTAGATAACAAGTATTTTCATTATAAAAACTTGCAATAACTACATATACAAGTTCTGAGCAGGGTGGCAATTTTCAAAATGTTAAAAAATTTTTACAATATTTCAATATCGTACCTAGAATTTATTTCATTTTTCCCTGAACAGTTATAAACATGCCTATCTCCTGTTTTCGGCTTGATTTACGTTGAGTTTTGCGACACCCTGTATATAGATAACGATTCGACTGTAATATTGTTGTTTTTAATCAGTACACATGATATTCCTAAATACTTGTTTTATCTTCACAAAATAGATATAAATTTATGCTATGTTCATAGTGACTAGCATATTGTTTATCTTATTAAAAGGTCTAATAAAGTTCACATAAAGATAATAAATACATGATAAATATAAATACACTTGGCTCTATCAAAAATTTGCTCTTATAAGCTTAATATTTCGCTAACGGATCCCTAAATCCAAAAATGGTTTTCCTACACCCACAATATTTTTAAAAGATCTATCCAACGATACCCCACACCATGGGATGAAAGAAAAACAAAAATGTCATCCCCACTTTTCGTGCGGAGGTACCCTAAAAAAATATATTATTCAAGATTTTATTTTATTACTTTGTCAGCGTTATAAATATGTATACCCATGTCAAATTACAGCTTTCTAGTACTAAGCGTCTCTGAGCTAAGCTGCGGACAGAGGGACGACACGGACTGACATGGCGAAACTATAAGGGTTCCTTGTTGACTACGGACAAAACATTTTACGAACCAGCTTATGAAACCTGGGTTTCATATTTTTGTTCGAAAAACGGTTTTTTGATGTCCGATTCATTGGCAACAATTGAGCGATATGTCATCAGTTGAAAAATAAGTATCAACTTTTATCGATGCTACGTTTTGTCGAAACTCTGATCAATGGTGCATGTCGTCGCTGATCAAATTTTTAACTGTTAAGAAGCCGATTACTAAACTGTTAGAAGTTCAGCTTATTGCAAATGTAAACCAAATATCACCTCACAAATTCCTAATAACGGCTCATTATGTTCCACTATTTTCAGTATTTACTCAATTTTTATGTTATTTTTAAATCTTTTTGTATTTGTAACTTGTGAGATATTCCCATCCTTCTTTTGGCCGATCTACGTGAATTGGGAAGAGCTCGCCAAAAGCCTGGTTCGCCCATCTGGTAAAGAAACGTGACATAATAACAAAAACATGAAACCATCCCGCTGTCTTTCACCGGTGTACAGTTAGTTCTATTGTAGAGGCTGCGCTCGTGTGTGCCGCTCTCGTATAGGACTGTTCAACAATGAGAAAAAGAATATCTCCAAAAACACTGCTTAAATCATCTGCAACTCTGCTTACACTCAAGGAGGGTGATAGGCGTAGTCCACGACGCGTGCCCAATGCGGATTGGTAGTCTTCACATACTCATCGGAATTTCTTCGTAAGCGTATGGAGGTTTCTCCATCACGATTTTTTCCATCACCGTTTGAGAGCAGTCGGTAATACGTACACACGACCGCTGGCCGCGCGTAGGTAGAGTAATGTATAACGTTGCGCGACCAGCTTATGTTTGTTTTGCGTAGCTTGATGTGTCGCCGTATGTACATAAGTCAGAAAAATGACCTTTCCGTAACTTAAAACAGACGTTCAATTGGAACATAAATATAGGCTGATGATGAGGAAATCATCTGCAACAGATGTTAAGGCCTATGCTAATGATGGGATATTCCCAATAAAATAAAACAATTACCTTTAAAGACTTGAGTCTGAGAGGGCGAGCGAGGGCTACAAGCCTTGACAGTGACTCCTGGACCTCCATACAAGATCTCCGTGACTGATGTACCTAGCCTGATGTCCAAGCCGTCGGAGAGGGCGACCGGTACGCAGGAGTACCCGTTGCGAACTACAACAATGGAAACATACATTATACAAAAGAATACAAATACTAAACTAATAATAATGTTATTCTGAACCTAATCGTAATTTATTAGGTTCTAAATAACATTTGGCATCCATAGGTACAGATATTTTTAGTTTTTATAGACTATAAAATCTAAAAATAGTGTATGGTTGATGCGCTTGTATCTGTGTAGACAGAATCTGAAGTACTAATACCGTTATTAAGTTCAGTTATAGCCTGTAGGATCCCACTGAAGTGCAAAGGTCTCTTACGAAGTAAGGTGCGAGTGAGTGGACACTCCACCACGAAGGTCCAACGCGGATTGGTGGATGCAGACAATTATTAAGTCGCTTTATTAGGCCTTGTTACTGTCTTAACGACTTTTTCAATAGTTACACGTTGAAGGAACAATCCGGGATCAAATGCTTAGCGTGTCTTCGGAAGCACGGAGACGCTCGAGATGAATGCCACTAAAACGGTCACCCATCCAGACAGACATCTGGACATTATTATAAAGATTTATACATAGTCGTGTTGGTTAAATGGCGAGTAGCCCCTCCTTTAGGGCAGGAGGCAACGGTTCCTTCCCAGCCCAGGCCGACAATTACTTTTCAGGAATTTATGTACGATTTGTGGCTTTTCAGTAAATACATGGAGAAACCACCACTTTATTCACAGTGGTGAGTTGAACACTTCTAGTGTAGTCAAGAGGATATTCTGAACTAAACCCCTTGTATTCTATGAAAAAGATTGTATTTTTATCGAAATTCGTAACGAATTTTATTATTAATTACCAATTACCAGTAATAACAAACTGCATGTGTGTAAAGCTGTGTAAAGTCGTGTATAACTTCGATGGGTCGTACACAATTCAGTTTTCAATTAGTGTTGTCACTCGATGCTATCGATAGTTCAAACTTATTGACATAATCATCAACTCGGCAGAACGACGTGACGAACAGGAGGTTGGTGTAATGTTTATCACGCCTAACTGTCAAACCAGGGCCCTGAGTTCGAATCTCGGTTCGGTCATGTTTGTGCCGTATCCATATACAACGTGTTTATGAATAAGCGCAAAACCTCATACACCCCAACTGATTTATAACTAAGTAAGTATATTAAAACATTAATTTAATTATTTTGATGGTTAAAATTTAAAGTTATTCGCATTTTAAGTTTTGAGGCAAAAATGATTTGTTATCATTTCAGCAATGAATGAAAGCGCTAACGTGCTCATGTATACATTTTAAGAATCTTGTTTTGGTAATAAGTAGGGTGAGTATGCCCGTGCGGTGGGTTGAGATCAAGTTCAGAAAATTTTAAATTTTACAAACAAATTATTTAATATTTTGAAAAAAGTTACCTATGTTGAAAACACTGTAGTTCGATTCTGCTCTCGATTCTAAACAAACTACTTTCTAGTTTTGCGTTAATTCATTAACACGTTGTATAGTCATTGTATAGTATCCATAATAAAAAGCCTCGTAACTTACGTTAGGAATCATTACAATGTATGTGCCTGTGAGCGTTATTTATTTATTTAGAATGGATAAAAAAGCACAGCCTCTATTGGTATCCGATGATATCGATACTACCGATCGATAGTATTACTTTTCATCGATAGAGATTATAATATAATATATAGATATTCGATTTTTGCCTATCGATATAGATGGGTAGTATTATTATCGGTTCTTTAGTATGTGTACAGTATAATTATGTAGGTATAGAATCATACAGGGTGTAAGGAAACGTATCATTAACCTTTAAACCATATACTCAACCCATCAAACTGAACAACTTTTACTATGGGAGTAAACCTGTCTAAACAAAAAAAATATCAGTTGTCCCATACGTTTAAATCGAGTAGGTATTGTAGTTTAGTATTAAAGTTAGTTAGTATAAAGGTTAATGCTACTTTTCCTTACACCCTATATACATAATTGATACTAGCCTCTAATAGAGTCCAATTATGTTCAGAATTTTCACTTTTTAACTACCAATAGTATCAATAATAAGTAACTGTCAATTTCGCAGTTGAAATCGGCTATGATAATTCAAAATTCTATAAATACTATCGACACTCGATATTATATCGATAGTATTACCGATTTTTAAGGTCAACTATCGACAAAAACTATCGATGGTTCGACAACACAATTTTCAATTAGGTTGATAGCAGCTCGGTGGTCTATTGTGTTTTAATAACTTTAAGTGGATTTCTTACTCCATTATGTTAGTTCAGGACAAAGCTTGTTGGAGCAGCGAGAGTAACAAAGTTTTCGATATGCTTTGTTTTTGAAACTTTTCATAACACTGTTAACAATTTATAGAGAAAACCACATCAGTTAGCGAGCGAAAAATGTATCTATCACTAACGAAATTGAGTGAGAATTTGTTATGAACTTTGTTTGGGAAATTTTAGGGAAAGTTAACATAAAGTTTTTGGATCCTACAGTCAAAACCAAGCCGGGTTATTATAATCAAAATTCAAGGATATTGACGCTCTTTGAATAATGAGCAATTTCATATGATTCTAAAATGTGCAACTTTTAAAGTTCTCTTTTATAGACATAACAGTGACATTTTGCAAACAAAATTACATACATACATAAACTCATGCCTTTTTCCCAGAGAGGTAGGCAGAGATTATGAATCTCCACTTTGGGTGATTCTGACACAACTCTCTTGCTTCCTCTAGATCCATACAGCTCTTCATACATTCCTGTCGATTTTGGCCTCTTTTAACTGTATTTTTTTAGTGAAGTCCCTATTTTGGTTTAGGTACCTTCCACACTCGCCTAATACATCTGTAAATTAAAAAAGATAAATTGTCTGAAATGGACGTAGGTCAAGCATGTTCTAACCTATGCCAAATTTTAAATCGATGGCCTTAGGGTGCCCTGTTTTTGCGTGACTGCAATGCGACTATACAAAACAAGACTATTGAGGTCAATTTAACAAGTTTGAAGACACAGGTAAATAGCACCATCTACTTTTAGTTTCATCTATAATTCCAGTCTATCATCATAATCCCTAATAAAACGTCAATTTAAATAAAAAGCCAAGTGCGAGTCAGGACTCAATGAGTGTAGCATATGTTTTTACATGGGTTGTATGGGGATTGTTTTTTGAATATACAGGGTCCTTGTTAATATGCTGACGGTTTTTAAGGGAATGATCAGATCATTAAACTCAACAACATTCTCTGTGGGACCAACATATAAATCGTAAATAAAATCTGCTGTCCCCATGGCAGCACTGCAGCCCATATTTGGATCAGGTAGGTATGCAGTTTTGTATGGAACAGCAGATTTTTCTTTTTGGGATTTCGATATTTGACTCATAGAGAAAGTTGTTCTGTTTGATGATCTGATCATTCCCTTATATACAGGGTGTAAGTGACAGCCTAGCAAATACTGAAACGGTGAACTCAGACCATCAAACTGAACAACTTTCGTTTCCTAAAGTAGGCTCCATAGTGAAAGTTGTTCAGTTTGATGGTCTGAGTTCACCGTTTCAGTAGTTGATAAGCTGTCATTTATACCCTGTCTTAATAAGCATTCGCCAATGGGTAAAAGCTTTTCCCCCTTCGTCACTTAACCTAAGACAAAAGACTAATTACTACTACTACTTTAACAATGAGATGTTTGGGATGCACTTGCAATGTGCCATTTAACGATATTAGGCTGTTGTCACAACTGGCTGCTTGAACAAATTACCCGAAACTACCTAGGTTTTAACTTTCAACGTACAAAATCTCACGAAACAACCCATTAGCACTCTTATAACCTAAGCATGAGAGTTTTTACATGGGATTTCGTAGATTAACTATACAGTAAAAGGAGACCACAGAACAGCGTAGATACGAACGAACTATTGTCCCATTTAAACGGGATTAGCTATTAAATGTAATTTAAATTGAATGTGTCTAAACTAACTGTTATAGTGAGATGGAGTTTATGTTTATTGGATTCTCTAAACATGTCACGGGAATTAGATTGTTACTGGTACCCAATTAAGTGATATTGGATCTTAATTTTCTATTCATAAACTTTTATTAACTGATATTAAAAGGGAACTATGGGAGTTCACGGACTGATTAAATAAGCAACTAAAATACAGGGTCCTTCTTAATATGCTGACACTTTTTTAAGAGCTAAAAAAGCTTGAGCATATTAAGTTGGACCCTATATACAACGTGTTAATGAATAAGCGCAAAACCTCATACACCCCAACTAATTTATAACAATATAATTAGATTCTAACAATAATGTCATTAATTTGATACTTAAAATTTAAAGTTATTCGCATTTTAAGTTTTGAAGCAAAACTGATTTGCTATCATTTCAGCAATGGATGAAAGCGCTAACGTGTTCACGGATACATTTTAAGAATCTTGTTTTGGTAGTAAGTAGGGTGAGAGTGCCTGAGCGGTGGGTAGAGATCGATTCAATAAATTTTAAATTTTACAAAAAAATTATTTAACATTTTGAAAAAAATTACCTATGTTGAAACCATGATAATTCGATTATGCTCTCGATTCTAAACAAACTACTTTCTAGTTTTGCGTTAATTAATTAACACGTTGTATACTGGCACATTGGATGAATATCGTGTGAAAGATAGAAGACGATATTTTATGGCACAAATAGATAGATAGATAAACCATTTATTTGCATAAGGAACACACACATAATATTACAATTTACAAAACAACAATATAACGAAACATCAACAGAAAAAACATGTAATTTATTGTATGCTACAGCAGCAAATAGGTCCCAGCTCAACATAGACCTGGCCTGAAAAGAAGAGTGTTGATTTTCAGATGAAACCTTTTAGTAGTAGCACAGAGTACTATAATTTACGTAGTAGTCAGACGCAGCAACCAATGAGTGATAATAAATAAGTAAGTGTAAGTTTAAATTAAAAATATATAGTTATGGAAGAGAGTGTAAAATAAATAATGTTATAATACATACATAGAATTGTTACATAGCTTAAAATTGGGTAAAGAAAAAACTATGACACAAAAGGTGCGTTAGCGTAGCCATCAGGCAAGCCAATAATTTGTTTTTTTCAAGATAACTTCCATAAATTTTCTCTTGAATGTGAATTCTGATTTAAGTGATCACAGAAACGAAATAGACAAAACAAAAATGTCAACCTTACAAGTGGGAAATGACGTACTTACAGAAAATGTGAGTTTAGTAGTTATTCTTTGGTTTAGCGTTATTTTCTGAGACTCCAACCTACCAAACTGGGGTTATACTTTCATTCAATTAAGCTACCGAACCATTACGTCAGTAGCCTTAACATCTTCAATTATTTCGTCCTTAAGTGACATAAATATAGCCCTGTGGAGGGACGAAATAAAATACAATTATCGATATTTATAATAGACGATCACAACATATATTGAGCGACAAAGAAGGTCAAAATGCATCAAAGCTGAAAGACAAATCAGTCTAACAACCGACCAAGATAAACCGGTTATCAAAAACATCGGCCACCATAATCCATAACATCATGGCCGCTACACAGGGAACCGAAAGAGCTGCCAATTTGGCGTCCATCTGGTCCGGCGACATTGTAGAGCTTAACGTCATTACATCTGGTTTGTTGCCCACGTACGGAGCGGGTGACATCAGACACCAGACAGGGCCGTGTGGAAGATAATTGTATGGAAGTGACAAAATCTGGTAAAGGATGTATGTCTAGAAGGCAATAGTGACGACAACAGGGCTTGCTGTCCACGCGATAAGAAGAATAGTGAAGAGACATCTTTCAGTTTTTAAGAGTTACGCGGTTATTATTAAATCTAGAATTAAACATGTTAACGGACCTCATCATCTTACATCTTACCGCGTAAATACACCAAGAATCGGTAATTTTTTTTGTTTTTTGGAATGACGTATACAGCTTTGCTCAGGGAGCATTTACTGCTTTTTACTGCGGACTATTGGAGGGACCAGAAGGGTCACCGAGTCAATTGAATAAACTTAAGCAACCGACCTAGGGGCACCCCAGGGGGGTACGGACCTCGGCATAGGACGTTGCTGGGGCTACGCGGCGGATTGGGTAGCTGGGATCGGTGAGAAAGACGCGGTAAGAGCCTGTTGAAATGTTTTATTCTAGATCTACTGGTTATTTCACTCTTTGGTCATTGATTTCCATGAGGTGGTATCGAGGTCAGAAGTCTTACCATAACCAATACTACGATCTTTACCTACGTACCTCTTTCGCCTCATTCACATCCATACATCTTTTTATACAACGTGTTAATGAATTAACGCAAAACTAGAAAGTGAATGAGAATGAGATTTTCGGAATTTATGTACGATTTGTAACACCACTGGCTTTTCGGTGAAGGAAAACATCGTGAGGAAACCTGTATGCTTCAATTTCGAGGCATGTATTGTACCAACTGTCCATTATAAGTGGTGACGGGCTCACCCCCCGTTACACTGGACAGAGTTTCGGTACTACTGGTGAAACGTGGATATTCTGAGGTTTCAGAATATCTCTGACTACCCCCTCGGGGAATATAGTCGTGAGCATATGCTTATACTAGAAAGTATCGGAATCGAAGTCTTGGAATCGAGAGCAGAATCGAATTATCATAGTTTCAACATAGGTAATTTTTTTCAAAATATTTTATAGTTTGTAAAATTTAAAATTTACTGAACTCGATCTAAACCCACCGCTCGGGCACTCTCACCTTACTTACTACCAAAACAAGATTATGAAAATGCATACTTGAGCACCGCTTTCATTAATTGCTGAAATGATAACAAATCATTTTGCCTCAAAACTTAAAATGCGAATAACTTTAAATTTTTACTTATAAAATAATGAAATTATTGTTTCAATCTAATTATTTTGTTATAAATAAGTAATAAATAAGGTTTTGCGCTTATTTATTAACACGTTGTACAACTCATACACCCCCACTGATATACAACAAAATGATTAGATATAAACAATAATTTCATTATTTTGATAGTTAAAATTTAAAGTTACTCGAATTTTAAGTTTTGAGGCAAAAATGATTTGTTATCTTTTCAGCAATGAATGAAAGCGCTAGCATGCTCATGGATACGTTTTTAGAATCGTGTTTTGATAGTAAGTAGGGTGAGTGTGCCTGTGAGGTAGGTTGAGATCGAGTTCAGTAACATTATAAAATTTTAAAATCAAATTGATTAATATTTTGATAAAAATTCCTATGTTGAAACCATGATAATTCGATTCTGCTCTCGATTCTAAACAAACTACTTTCTAGTTTTGCGTTAATTCATTAACACGTTGTATATGCCCTATGAATAACAACGCACTGTCGCTTCAACCAACGACAGCATCTTCGATATCCCAATAAATCGCGATCACCGGTCCCATGCCGTCGATGCGATTTGCTGGCTCAACATAGAGATGCAGATTTTAAACAATGTTACGTGTTGTCCGCGTCTGTTACTAATATCTACCTATAACAAATCGGAATCGATAACCAAACATTTGAAACGTTAGTTATGGAAAGAAGCAAAAAATCCTTTTCGTACAAATTAGCCGCGTCGTGTTGTGACAAAAAAGTGTTTTCCAAAAACAATAATTTTGAATTGTAGTCTATTCAAATCATCATTATTTTTAATCTATTTTAGTTTTTAAAATACGTATATAGACAAGTAGTGCTCCGGTTTTGAACACATTGAAAGGATGAACGAAAGTTGACTTTCGAAAGAGATTTATAAGGCGAGTGTGAATGGAAGTTTTGGTAAAGGCAGACCTAAGAAGACGTATCAGCATCAAGTTCAAATGGGACACCTATATATAAGGTCCATCTTACTCGAGCCAAATGTACAGCAGATATTTTTTTCACGATTTCGATGTTGGTCCCATAGAGAAAGTGGTTCAGTTTGATGGTCTGATCATCCTCCGCAAAAACTGTCAGCATATTAAGTTGGACCCTGTATATTAAATGAAAGGAAATGGCCGAAACCGATGTCAAATTGACTAGACTGATATATTGATGATATCCACACACCTTCCTTGTGTAGATCTAGCAGGAGAAAGTGACCACCGAAAATGAAGATTCACTAGCTAGTTAGCTACATTTATAATTATGTCGCAATTGTCTCTTTACAATTCCAATTTACTGACAGATTCTAGCCTATCAGAAGTGTTTAAAACAACCTCGAATTTAATGGTCAAAACTAATTGGAAACTGAATTCCTAAAGCACATTAGAAGGCACAATTGAAACATTCTAAGCTCATAACGACTTGGCATCGCATTAACGACTTTGCAACACAGTACCATAATATCAAAGCGTACGGTATACGACCAACCAAATGGCAAAAGTTCATCGTTGCTGTATATAAAATTTTATGATAGTCTTGCATTCCACTGGGCATCAGAGTTACCTATGGAATTAAAGCAGGCGATTGCGAAGAGAGAAGTTGAAGCGAAATATTCTGAAAATCGGAGGTATTCGGCCACTGAGGCTTAAGTGGACTTTTGGATTTAATACGACCCAGGATGCTTGGCTACTGGATGTGGCATAGCCTTTGTTTAAACTGCTTTATTATGTTTCGGTTCTAAGCTTTTGCACTTTACACATAACTATGTAATGCTGGGGGAGCTAAGTCAGGTAAATTCCAGGTGTGTCCACCTGTTTCTTGTATCTTTGGATGAGTCCGAAGGGAAAAGCCGTGGGTATGGTCCAGTGCACCCTGGGTGCGTGTCGGGCGCGCGATGTTTTTCGGCAAAAAAACCTGACACGGTCACAGGGACACGTAGGAAACGTTGCGCAGAGGGCACAGTGGGGTAATTATTTATCAGTTATCAAGCTACCATTTTTTTATTTGATATTACGATAGCGCCACATTTTAAAATTAAAATAGATTACCTATCGGTGGATCCGATCAGGCGCCTGGTAGACTGAACCATAGTTGAGCTAGCGTTTATCTCGCAAAATGGATAAGAATAGCTATCCTGTGGAAGCCAATCCACGTAGAACATTGACCTTGCCGTAGTGAAAATAGACAAAATTTCAGGTTATAAATAACGTAATTTCTTTGATGGGGCATCGGATTAGAAAACAAAATCCAGCATCAAAATCGATTTCGAAGAAAGTATCTTTTGAATAGAAACAGCTTTTTTACAATTTATAATACAGCTACAATATTTAGCTGCTAACGACAAACTGCACTATTTTCTCAGCATAATAACAAAGCTATAAATCTAAACTGAATCGTTGATGAGCGCAAAGCGAGCAGTATTTACATCGACTATTACGATTCTGTAAACCGAGTGTGAACCTAGCATTATGGACTTGAGTGCTTTCGATGTTCCAACTACTAATTGTCGTAATTGCTTAATTACCAGCGAACTCGTGTGATTCGTTCAAGAACTATGAAACGTTCAACATTAAGATCTAGCAAATAATTATGGTCAATTATATTTGAGTTATGGTTATTGACTCTTCCAGTGATTGCTTTCAAGAATTTTACACTTTCACTGTTAAGGAAATTGAGTTTGATATTTTACTGTGTATTTTATTTTGTTGTAAACATACATACATAGTCTCACGCCTGTCTCCCACTGGGGTAGGCAGAGACAACGGAACGCCATCTGCTACGATCCTGTCAAACCTTAACATTCCTCCACATTCATTAGTCATGCATGCTCGTCGGTTTTGAGTAGATCTGACTTGGCCCTTTTTAAGCACGTCGCCAATTTGGTCCGTAATAATTATGTACGTCTCGGACGTCCCCTTCCAACATTTCCACTTACGCTTGCCTTAAAGATTGCATTCGTCATTTTGCTCTCATCTATTCTTTCCATATGACCAAACCATCTCAACATACCTATCTCTATCTTTGTTACTACATCCTCTTTCAAACACAACGTTCTATAATTTGTTTTAAAATAAAATATATTTGATTGATTGATGTTGAAATTATACAAAATAACAAATGACTGCGAAATCTAGAATCATTTAATGTTATCAAAAATAACTGATCATAATTTTATTGCTATTGTTTTTTGATTCACAATAAAACATTTTATTTTTCACAGTAATATACCTCTTCAATTCTCAAGTATGTTTGTACTAACCTATGCTAAAAATATTTCGAATTTATACCTATGCATTTCTTCCCATAGACCTCGTACGAGGCGACTAATGGATACGGTTTCTAATGCAGCGTTTTTGTAGTCGAAAGATAGGTCACCTGTCACCACATTACACGTCGTTCCAATTGCTTAAAATACGTCCTGCAATTAGTGGTTTTAGCCAAGTTCCTGAACTTCCTGATCAACAGTTTTCAGGTTCTTGCAAATAGCTATTTTCAATTTTATTTCTGTGTGAAACGGATACGTATTTCTAAGTAAATGTTGGGAAATTCACCCCTATGAAACTTCTCTTTGTCGACGAATAATAGAAATTTTAGAATCGTTTGAGAGTTGCAGCTTTGCACAGCCATGTTGCTCACAAAGTTATTTGTTTTCAAAAACCTTTAATGGTTTTTGGAATACGATCAAATTGAATAATGTTTCTTATGGAATTTTTAAGTTGACCTGCGTACTATCACCACTGTCACGCACGATAATCCATCCTGGAACCTTCGATATGCTAACAGCAGGTTTAAGGGTATATTACTATTGGCGCGCTCCATACAAACGAAGTCGTGTGATATTTTCAATACTAACCGATTAAACTCAATGAAATTTTGCAGAAACAATCTAAAAATAAAACTCTATGCTTGTATCGTACCAGATTTTCCTTAAAATGAACAGTTTTAAAGTCACAGTGCCTAGAACATTTCCATACAAATCTTAATTTAATCCTAGCATTGAAACTGTATATTTTAACGAAAATCGGACACGATACAAGCATAGAGATTTGTTTCTAGATTGTTTCTGCAAAATTTCATTGAGTTTAATTGGTTAGTATTGAAAATATCACCAGACTTCGTTTGTATGCAGCGCGCATTTACGCATTCGGAATAAACTTCTCTTAAAAATAAAGATACTGACCACCCCCTGACACGGTAGGATATGAACTCTCCTCATCATCGATCGCATCGCATCGCCCCCTTGACTCGCTTGTTCCAAGTCTACTGTGGACCGTGTATCATACTAATAACTAATAAACAATGCAGAAGTAAAACTCCCGCCTTAAATGCCTACAAGGTCAGATAGAATAACCGGCAAATAACTTGGCAAAAACCTTGACTGCGCAGAACAAAATTTGTACGCAAAAGCGCTACTGCGCACACTCCTCTCCCCATATTGGTCAAGTTATTTTCCGCGTAGTGTCCCGATTAGCCTCTGTCTCTTGTTGGTATAACCAACGGCAGGCGAAGTTTCAATACTATAAGTGTATTTAGTTATTCTTATGTCCATAAGTACTATGAATTTTGGTCAACGCTGAAGCAACACCGAGACGTAGGCGCGATCGGACCGTGTCGCATCGCACGCACATGAACCCTGATACCAAAGTACATATAGGATAATAGTAGGGGCGCTTCTAAGAAACCATGTGACGCGCCGGCGACATGATCGGCGGATATGATCTAATCGTTAAATATTTTATTAATTTGTAGTGATCATAACATCTACCCAGGTATTTATTTTTGTTATGAACTATTATTTACGTTTTGTTTTATGTTTTGTGTTCAACGTTTTGTAAGAAAAACACATTATTATTCAATTAATAACATGTATTATTTATTGTAAATGTATTATTAAAAAATTAACAAATCTTTATTTTGATTCAATATGGAACCACATCCGTACACAATACATCCAGTTCGAACCATTGTGGTACGTGCGCGTTCGCAAGCATAAATTTTGACACTGCTGCCGGCGCGTACCCCAAGTCTCTGTTGACTTAGGGTACTGCCCGCAGGCAGAGCAGGCCGAGACGCGCTCCTCCCAAGCCCCGCACCCTACGCACGATAGGCCTGACGCGACCCAAGAGCACCCTCACTATTATAACATTCACTTCGCTGATACCCTGGCCCTAACGTGGCCATGCTACAACATGCTGCAAGAGTCAAGAGTCTAAAATCCCCTATCAATAAGCTCTTAAACGGTTCACGGTTTCACGGCGAAATTAAAAATGCAAGGCAGGCCGTTACTCTAAACGATAAGTTTTGTTTATGCTACATTGTCTGGCCAAATTTACGACCTTTGAGTTTAATTCAGGAATCGGCCATTAACACGACACGGGGGAAAAATACGCGGCAATTCGTTGCTTCAAACAACATTAAATTAAGCGTAATTTGAATAATTTTACGTGGCGGTGAACACAAATAGCGGCAATTAAAGGTACCTATATTTCGCGAATAACAAAAGAAGGTAACCTTAGCCCAGCTTCTTATGAGAAAAATGAATAAAGACCTTAAAGTAGCACCTGGTTTTCATTAATCACATGTTTCAGAAGAATTTTTATTTTCTTTTTGTTTTTTTTAAATATCTGCCTATTTTCAGTTGAGACGATTTTATATTGGGCTTATTACGTATTGAGCCAATGTAGAAACGTCGTATTAAAAACATAGAATTTTCAAATAAGTTGTAACATTTCTCGGCCCCAAGTGGAGTATATTATTCGGAATGTTCAGAATGAATGAAATTAATTTAAATGGATAAGTAAGTAAATTTAATGACATGTGACACGAGAACCGAATGAGAAATTACCAATTGAATTGACAAACAAAACAATTGAATTGGATCCCTCCGTTCGATTGCTAATTATACAAACAGCGAATAATGAATATTAAAATTTTAATCATTCATTTTTCGAACGCCAGATTTTTCATCTCGCTCGCGTGTGCCAATCAAACAGAAACAACGTTATTAACTTGTAAAAAACCAATCTCGCAAAATCTTTTAAAGCAAAAAGTAAAGCCTTTTGGGGCTTTAACAACTTCATGCAAAGTAGTTAGTTTTTAAACTCATGAATCCAGTTCAAATAATAGAGTTGGCTGGTTAAAACATAACGACGAACAAACACTACTTTTTAGTGTATAATTTGACCATTATAGCGTCTTTATGACTGTTGCTGCGACTAAATCCGACGATTTCTCACTTAATAACAGGCAGTCTGTTTTACGATTCTTTTGGATTCAGTAATAAATTCTCTTTTCACAAAAACGAATTAGGTCTAAAATTTTATTGTAGCCTTTATTGTCAACTTTATCAAATGGGATTACATTGAAATACCAACAGAACAGCGTCGTAAACTTCCTACATACACCAGTTTGAGTTTTAATAGTTTTGTGCCATTGTAGTACTAGAATTTATTGTGACATTATTGTTATCCTCTTGACATTTTAATAATATTTGGAATACATAGCACACGTATCTTTTCTAACATTATTTGTATTGATACGTGTACAATAATCGATCATGATAATTTATTAGCAATCTCCTGGGAGCTGAAGACGGATAATTGGGCTGTCAATCCTTATCTTAATACGCTTCATTATAAGTGAACAACTTGATTCGGCAGCGGTGCGCCGCGGATCACTCATATAACGTATTAATTAGCGTTCCATAACACTAAGGAGACCAAAACGGCATGTCCTTCTGTCATATCTGACGTGACAAAGGCCCGTGCCAAAGATTAGAGGCGATAGGCGACGAAATGAGCCGAAAAAACTTCGCCACACGCATTCTTATACGCGAGACTATAAAAATAATAGCCTTCCTTCTTCCTCTGCAATCAATAAGTCGACGCGCCACGTACGGAAATTCAATTTCGATACATTGTTGTGCGTGGGTGAGATGCCAAAGATATAAATGACGTCGATCGAGAGAGCCCAAGATTGAGTAGCATCGCGTTGAGTAAATCGTAAAAAAATAATTAGTGTTTCGTTAAGCTAATCGACTTTGTGTTTGACGAGGGTCGGTGGGGTCGCGGCGTGCACTCCGCCCGGCGAGGCCCGGCAGCAAGCTCTGAGAACGGCACTACAACTTAGCCCATTATTCGGACAGACGCGCTCCGACGCCTTTTAGCCCTTTGACGTGGAAAGGCCCATTAGCATTGAGCGGCTTGTTGATCTCGACTGTTAATTACTGACCTCCGCTTTAACTAGTGGCCCGTACGTGTGACGCTTGACAAACGAGAAGCATCACCATGCCCAACGGTGCATGCAACTTCTTAGCTGGTCACGACATACTTACCTAATTAGTAGTTTAAAAATGTTTGATAAGTTTAGTTGACATGCTGTACTTAAAATTAAAGCCAGAGAGGTCATTGTCGATCCCAAAGACCGCGTCGAAAGGAATGCCACATCGAAAAATTGTAAGGCAAGATTGGAATTTCTTCTTTAATAAAACAAACGAGAAAACCGTTATTCAATAAAAATTTCAGACATGTTGAGTTTAATCAGCGTCAACAGAGAAGCCGAGTCGAAAAGATATTCAAATGAAGAGCGAGCCCGATCCGCAAGGATGAGGCTTGAAATCAAGGCAGCGGAATCGCCGAATAAAACTGTTGATTGCGTCCCGCGCAAAGTTACGCTTCGTCGATCGCTATTTTATTTACTTGTTCGTTCGAAAAACAAATATGATGGCTTTTAATTTATCAACTTCCATTCGCCCAACACGAAAATGCCAGGCGTTCGTTGCGTTCGTTCCGTCCGTTCGAACCCGTGATGTTTTATTTGAACTTTTTATACCGTGACGACGGTGTACGAGCTAATGGAGATATCGTATCTGTCATATCAAGAATATAACATTGGACAGTTTTATTGCGATCTCAAGAGATCTTCTGATAAAAGACACGTTATTGAGGAGTAGAGTCGTTAACCTGCTTCGAGTAGGCGACTAATGCATAATTTCCTAATTTGGTATGGTGCTATTCTCACAAGTTGATAATACCTAAAGTTCGCTTGATTTACCGCCGGATACACAGTGGCTATATAAAGTAATCTTAGTAAAACTTTTTTCTTTTTCGTTTAAGTTTATTCCGAGTGCTATTTTGAAAAACGCCTCGACAGGCTTTGTGAGTGAGCGAGTGAATGCCAATAAAAGCTGGTCGTAACCCAACCCACTTCTAAGCGAGTGAAGCGTAATCGCTGCCGAGCAAAAACTTGACTGAGGCTTCCATGGTAGCTACTAGCCATTCGTCAATGTACACAAAATGTAGCCAACCTTATTAGAGAGAAACTTAGAAAATATAATATTCCTTTTAGCTATAATTAAAAGGTAAAGAACAAACTTTGTAATGAAATGATTAATAGCTCAAGAAAACTGTCACGCTAATATAAAACCTAAGAGTAAACTTATCAAAGTGTAAAGTATCAAGAAACTTTTTCAAATTAATTTGATAGGCGTTTTAGTAAAATGTTTGTTTACCAAAGCAGAAGTTAAAAAGCCGTATTATGAAGCCATTGTGAGCGAAGATTTATAAAGGGTAAACTGAACACGGTCCCTAGTTAGTCAGACGCACCGACGTTCAACCGAAGCTTGTTCTTTTAGTAATTTGTTTGCGGTCGCCATAAGTGGCCATTTAAAAGTAGATCACTCATCCGCGGCCTGCGCCGGCGGCTCTACCAATGATTTTATTGAACGTGACACTGCTTAAGAGATATCAGATAATATAAGCTTACCGCGAACACACATCTTGATGCTATTTTTCTTTAACAAAGTGACCGCGTCCGTATTTAATTGGTTTGCTTACTGGTTACTGCGTAAAAAAGTTACTTGGACCTATATAGGGTTGCCAGTTCCTTAAGTACAAAAGCCAGACACAGCGCTATTCTAATCCGGAAATTTGACCCTAAAAGCCGGAAAAATATTTTTTAATGGCCAAATAAACCTTTCTAAAGCCGGACATACTTATGTTTTTCAAATAGCATAACGTTTGCACGAAAAAAACTCGATCACGTATTTTGTTTGTTTATTAAGTACAAATCAATCACAGATTTATTACAAAATTGTATAGATATAGCTTTAGAGAATCCAAAACTCTCTAAGGAATAGCAGATTTTACTAGCGCGCGCAAAGTGAAGACTCGAAAACGACCTAATTGTGACGTCTTTCAATAGTCCGCTTCAAGCAATACTATGAACGAGACGGCTGTGGCGTAGCACAATTTTACGCGCCATCTCGGACTAAGTATGATAACTAGCAACAATCAAAAATTAGTCCTATTATTTGGTACATAAGAAAATAACGATTGAACTATTTATGACCTGTTTTCACCGTGCGTGTGACAATTTACACAGACAAGAAGCCCAATAAAAGCGGAACAAGTCGGACAGGACGATAAAAGCCAAACATATCCGGCTAAAACCGGACGCTACGCAACCCTAGACATCTCGTTGACACTGGAATTACGAGTAACTTGAAAGAAAAATGAATAGATTCAAATACGAGTACTACCTGAGATGCTTAGGTACATGCAATTAGTATCAATCTTAATTTCAATTTGAAGCACATAAATTAACGGGCACGTTGAGATTTCACTTGACTATAAGATAATTAGCTTTCAGCGAGGATTTCGAAACGTCCTCAAACAGGTATTGCATCTTGATAGCTATTCAGCTGCAATAATTTGCTGTTTAAACATGACATAATGGCTTAGTTTCATTATAAAGGGATTATTCTAGAGTGTAAGAATTATTAAGGACGTGTTTGTAACGTCGCGTCTGGTCCTGCCTGATCAAGAGATGAAATGTAGAATTTCAGTGATTTTAGTATAGTTTTACATGGGTCAGTTTTGCTATGAGATGATGATGCATTTGACTTCTTATATCTATTTTTTAATTCACAAAGGAAGATATTTTACCTTACCGTGTTTTCAAAATATCCACTCATTTTACTGTGTTCTTAAAATGTGAAAATACTTAATATATGCTTAACCTGCGTTTACCTGCTTAAGACTGACTTTACAGTACATTTTAATACTGACTAGTGATCCGCCCTAGCCAAAGTAACTGGTAATCTATGACCCAGTTTCGCCTGGGTGGGATCTATAATATAAGTAGATAAATTATACACAAAAATCTTCCAAAAGAAATTATCTCAAAGACAGTAAAAACCGCATCAAAATCCGTGGCGCGGTTTAGATGTAAGCTGAATAACAAAAATATTGCGGACAGATGCGAATAGCCACTTTATTTTATACTATTTAGAGATAGAGGAGAGATATAAAGCACTAGCTATTGCCCGCGAACCCGTCTCCGTGGACCTTACAAAATATCCTATGTGTTAATCCAGAACATAATTTTATCTGAGTGACAAACATCCAAATCCGTTCAGCCGTTTACGCGTGATTGAGTGGCGTACATCCAAACATCCAAACTTTGACATTTATAATATTAGTGAGATTATTCTCATGACATCATGCCTAATCCAAACCTACAAACTACACAACTTTACAAAGGTACCTACTGAAAATTAGATTTGATCCCAGAAAATTCGTATTCCTACTTCTTTTTCAATGTAACCCCTCCGTTTTACACTTGCACGAACCGCTGACGTCCATAACTTCGATTGAGAAGGGTTTAAAAAAGATGCCGAAATCAGATCGACGGATCTCGAGGACGTCTCCATCGTGTGACGGGTGTCATGGCGGACAAAAAGGCTTTGCCTTGTAAATCAGCACGTCAGGCCGGTGGCTGACGCGGTCGGGTCGGACTCTCGGACGCAAATCTGATACCGAGCAAAGCAATAAAGTTGTGACAATTAAGTACGCTTGCAATCGTAGGTAGAGACAAGTTGATATACAAAACACGATAACGTATTTGGTTTGTATAAGTACCAATCAATCACAGATTTATTACAAAATTATTCAGTTAAAGCCTTAGAGAATTCAGAACTCTCTAACCAATGATATTATACCCAAAAAAATTCAGATGTTAATTCTATGAGCGAGACGGCTGTGGCGAAGCACAATCTTACGCGCCATCTCGGACTAAGTATACAACGTGTTAATGAATAAGCGCAAAACCTCATACACCCCAACTGATTTATAACAAAATAATTAGATTGAAACAATAATTTCATTATTATGATACTTAAAATTTAAAGTTATTCGCATTTTAAGTTTTCAGGCAAAAATGATTTGTTATCATTTCAGCTATGAATGAAAGCGCTAGCTTGCTCATGGATACATTTTAAGAATCTTGTTTTGGTAGTAAGTAGGGTGAGTGTGCCCGTGCGGTGGGTTGAGATCGAGTTCAGTAAATTTTAAATTATTCAAACAAATTATTTAATATTTCGAAAAAAAATACCTATGTTGAAACCATGATAATTCGATTCTGCTCTCGATTCTAAACAAACGACTTTCTAGTTTTGCGTTAATTCATTAACACGTTGTATAGATAACTAGCAACAATCAAAAATTAGTCCTATGATTTGGTGACTGACGCGGTCGGGTCGAACTCTCGGACGCAAATCTGATACGGAGCAAAGCAATAAAGTTGTGACAATTAAGTACGCTTGCAATCGTAGGTAGAGACAAGTTGATATACAAAACGGCAATACTTGTATTGCCTGTAATGGCTAGAAACATTAAATAGATTAACTATCATTTACCTACTATACATAATACAGTTACAAACTTAATATGCTGATAGTTTATAATAGGATGATCAGACCATGAAACTAAACAACTTACTCTATGGCGGAATCTAAATCAAAATTGCAAAAAAAACAGCTATCCATCGACTTACCAACTACTGGACGTAGGGTCCGCGCTCAAAAGTGTCCAAACCAAACGAGTAACAAAACATATAAAGAGAAACAATAATTCGCCAGTCTTCGTTTGATTGACGGACTACGCGCACGTCTGCATGTCGTACTGCTTTATGCAAGCAAATCAAAATAAAATAAAATCAGTGTTGTTTGTTGGATTATAATACTAATACGTAATTTCGTTTATGTACGTTAGTCTGGGACAATTTTTTCGAGAATTTTGTATTAGACCCGCCCGGCGTCCATAAGTTTTAAGTCAATCCCATAGAAAAAGTTGTTCAGTTTCATGGTCTGATCATTATTATTTTATTTATTTTATAATTCTTAGGAAGATTTACAGCAATGATTACAAAGTAAACACACTTTTAAAAAGCCTACAGCATATAAAGAAGGTGACCCTTTACCTATACATGGTGTAAAATTAAATGCATTACATATCGAAAAGGGTGCTTCAGACCATCAAACTAAACAACTTTCGCTATGGATCCAAAATAGAAGTCACGAGAAAAAAAACATCTGCTGTTCCATAGAAAATTTCAACGGATACTCGGCCCAAATATACGGGACCGCAGAATTTTTTTTTGCTTTTTCGACGTTGGTCCCATACAGAAAGTTGTTCAGTCGGTCTAACTCTAAAGAATTGTTTAATATGTAACTCATTAAATTTTACACCCTGTTTGATGTGTTTGATTGAAGATTCAACGTTATGAAATTTCTACGACGCACTTCAATATGTCGCGCGATGGCAAATATTTGCACCTTCAAAGAAAGGGAAATTTCCGAACAATCCCTTCCTTAAGCGAGAGGGATTCATTACCTCTTTAATAATAATAAAGGTACTCGTACTCCTTACGCAACGAACGATATACACAGGGTCCTTCTTAATATGCTGACACATTTTTAAGGCGAAGATCAGACCACCAAACTGAACAACTTTTTCTTTGGGACCAATATCGAAATCGCGAAAAAAAATTTGCTGTCCCGTACATGTGGCTCAAGCAGGTTTGCAGTTTTGTATTGATCAGTAGATTTTTTTTCGCGATTTCGATGTCGGTGCCATAGAGAAAGTTGTCCAGTTTCGCGATCTGATCATCCCCTTAAAAAAGCGTCAGCATATTAAGAAGAACCCTATACAGGGTGAAAGGAAAAGTATCATTAACCTTAAAACCACATACTCTACCCATCAAACTGAACATCTTTTACAATGGGAGCAAACCGGTCAGAACATAAAAAAATCAGCTGTTTCATACATTTTAGTCGAGTAGGCATTGCAGTTTAGTATGGAACAGCAGATTTTTTTGCGCTGAGAGCTTTGCCCCCATAGTGAAAGTTGTTCAGTTTGATGGGTACAGTATGTGGTGTAAAGGTTAATGATACTTTTCCTTACACTCTGTATAGGATTGTGAGAAATTTTATTAGATATACTAGCAAGGTACCTACATACACGGAAAAAAATACTGTGAATATCCTTTTGTTTTGTAGACTTTACCAGAAAAGTTGTTGTTAATTCTGGTATATAAAACTAAAATTACTTAAATAAAAAAAAATCTAGTAAAGTCTAGAAAATAAAAAGAGTTGTCATAGACATTTTTTTTCGTGTTCAAGAGAGTTATATCGGTATCAAATCGATATGGTGTTTTTCACAGTTCTTGGTTCTAAGTATTTAGTTAATTAATTTCAGACACTTAATATGATGGATGGAGAAACAGTAATATATTAATTAAAAGTTATCCAGTGCAGACATAAATAAGTAATCGATCTTGTACCGATTTGATCTGAAACATACACAATAACACCTACAGCTACTGCTTACTACGTTTTTTTTTTAAGAGAAGTTCATTCCGAATGCGTAAATGCGCGCTGCATACAAACGAAGTCTGGTAATATTTTTAGTACTAACCAATTAAACTCAATGAAATTTTGCAGCAACAATCTACAAACAAATCTCTATGCTTGTATCGTGTCAGAATTTCGTTAAAATATACAGTTTCAATGCTAGGATTCATTTAAGATTTGTATGGAAATTTTTGAGGCACTGTAACTTTAAAACTGTACATTTTAAGGAAAATCTGACACGATACAAGCATAGAGATTTGTTTCTAGATTGTTTCTGCAAAATTTCATTCAGCTTAACCGGTTAGTATTGAAGATATCACCAGACTTCGTTTGTATGGAGCACGCCAACAGTAATATACCCTTAAGTCGGGCATGGGCCCACCACACATTCCCACCGCTGTAACTCCTGTAACCCAGGATCAACAGCGGTGACCATTCACAACACAAGACAATGAAGTCCATCGAACCCAGATGATGAATCTTATCTGTCTTGGAACCCGCAATGAATTTAATCAAAGAAGATATGAGAAGTAGGAAGAACAAATACCCGACTTCCCTCCATTGCAAACGAGAGACAGTATAAGAAAAAGCATGGCTATTAGAGAGACAATGGCATAGTTGAAGACCCTTAAAGCACCAAAAACTTAATTTAAGATTACACAAACAAAAGAGGAACCTAACGTTGTACTGAAACTATGACTTATTTTGCTTCCAGTAATAAGTATGGCAAAAACACCTGAACGCATGGAAGTTATGCCTAGTTGCAACAAGATCCATGTAATAAGGGACACCAGAAAACTATTTTATTGCTAAGGCTTAGACTTACTAGGCTAGCATGCCACGCACGAGAAAGCGACATTACGAGAAAGCCATCGTGCGCGCACGTTTTCACATACGTACGCAAAGACAGAGGCATCTCACCGATCCCCGCTACCCAATCCACCGCGTAGCCCCAGCAACGTCCTATGCCGAGGTCCGTACCCCTTTAGGTCGGTTGCTTAAGTTCATTCATTTGGCACGGTAGACCCTTCGTGGTCCCTCCAATAGTCCGCAGTAAAAAGCAGTAACTGCTCCCTGAGCAACGCTGTAATTGTACAATTAAAAAAAAAAACTCTTTTGTCGTTTTCTCCGGGGTGGCATGCTAAGCCCACAGGCGCTGATGGATGCCAAGCTTTTCGCTCACTGTAAAAATTTTTTTGAGTTATATTTATTAAATATTTTAGACTATTTACATAATATAAAAACCTATTATTGACTGAGGCATTCCATTAAGCAACAATTTACTAAAATTCACAAATTTTATTCGAAGTTACAAATTGCAATTCCCAAGTCATACGGTGAAATCAAATATTATAAATACGTACTCATAAAAACGTCTGTGACAGGCAATATTGTTGAAATGATAACAAATCATTTTTGCCTCAAAACTTAAAATACGAATAGCTTTAAATTTTAACAATTAAAATGATTGTTTCAATCTACTCGTAATTATTTTGTTATAAATCAGTTGGGGTGAATGAGGTTTTGCGCTTATTCATTAACACGTTGTATATGAACAAAATTTCTGAGGCAATATTGACGTGTTTTGTACAGGAGCAGGCATCAAACGGACTTACAAGCCTAAAGAAGCGTCTTTACAAGTATTTTCCGTTACATTAGGCAAGTAGGCAACACGCTAATCTTGCAAAGCCTTGTCTTTTGGGTTCCACAACTGTAAGGTTCCGACAGGATCATATTGCATGGTTATCTGTCTCTGCTTCGGTATTACAGTAAAAAAAAACACCCTAATAATATTTGAAGGGGTGGTTTAAATTTAGACCACCAAACTGAACAACTTTCACCACGGAGACATTATCGAAAATAAAAAATCTGCTGTCCCTTACATTTGAATCGAGTAGGTACTGCAGTATTGTATGAAACAGCAGAATTATTTTTCTTGATGTCGTCTTGGTAGTGAAAGTTGTTCGGTTTGATACTTTGACTATTTATATTATGGACTACTTACGCGTGTAATTCTACTAACTAATATTTCTGCCACTTTTTGCGGAGGGCGAGGTAACACGAAAACCGCAACTTTGGATTTTATTCCCCATAACTTTAGATTCTAATTTTGATTGTTAAAAATAGTCTCGTAGAACCCCAAACGAGATATGTTCGAAGTTATTGTTCCTCAATTATAGGTTGTCTTTTTTAGTGATAAGGTATAAAATTGTATGTAAATGCACATGATCAATTGATCTTGTACCGTGGCAGGGGAAATGCTACCGCAAGGCTGGTCCCTATATAAATAGTCAAAGGTGGTTTGATAGTATGAACCAAAGGAACCTTCTATTACAGAGACCAACTTACGCTTGGCCGGTTTCCCTCCCCCGCTTACTCAAGGTCGGTAAATATTTGCCGAGCCCACTGTAGGAGCTTTCGTAAATTTGATTATGCGCACTTTGAAGTACAGGATGACATTGTAGCTCTAATTCAGTCAGGTCTTAATTTAAATGGGAAATTACAAAGCTCTTAACATGCCGTCTTAAAGTTCTCATTATCTTTTTGCTTATACAGCGCCAATTCATTAGAAAAACGTTCCTTTTTGCTCTATTATGGTTTTGAAGTTATAGTTGAAGCAGGCCTGTCTCACTCCACAGCTCAGGTACGGTATGCTTGACGGCCGATCCCCACCGAGGAGTGAATGGCAATAGGCTAGGTATACCGTGTTAACTTCTTGGTCAAATCTCATTAGACTTGCCGCCATTTTGTGAGTAGTCAATGCGAGACTTGAAACCCCTAGCGATGTCACGCTGCCAGCACGTGAAAGAATTAAAGAGACTATGTAAAGGAAGCTTTCATGTCAAATGACTCGGATTAATTTTGTTTGCACGCGCGCCGTTATAACGGTTGGTAGGTTATTCACGAATTGTACGATAGGACGGGCGCGAATATATTTTCACCTTATTGCCGTGCAGAGAGAGTCGCTATTTATTTAAATCTGTTTTCGAAGTGATTCTTCTGTACGGGTAGTTCTAGTATTTATTCTGTGGTTGAAGTAAGCGCCTCACACAAGATAAAAAATTGTAGATACTATCTATCATTCCGAATTTGTTCTGAATAGATTCCGCGAGTACAAATCGGCATACATGATTGAGTAAAAACGATTAATGGGCATCACACCTATTGTATACACTAATAGTATAACCAAAACATCATAAATACTACCAAATGCAAAAAAGGCAGTTGCAAAGGTATTGAAATACAGTAGTCGGATCAATGTGGTGTTAATGATTCAATCCTTCAATTCGCTCGATACGGACATCCTTCACCACATTTCACTGAGACCATGTGCTTTATCTAGCCATTATCAATATCTGTTTGCTTGTTCCTTAGCTAGAAATAACATCTCTTATAACAACACTTTGTTACGCAGGTGTAGAACATATAACGACCACTGTAAAGATTTCGATATATTTCATAGATGTATTTTACAATCACTTGAATAACTATTTTCTCAATTCCCAACCATAATGTTTAGTTTTTAAGATAATGTTGTGCGCAGTTGTTATTGAGAGGCTATTTTAGCCCTATTCTAGATATAATATTTGTATAACATATGTTTTATATTGTCTTTTGTTACTGTGGCTATTAAAATAAAATATATAAATAAATTCGGAAAAGTTTTTTTGGGAATTCGGTTAGTAAGTAGTGCACTTTTAGTGGTGAAGTGAAAAACCAGTGAATTAAACTAATTCTAACCAAAACTTCATGTTCTTTGGTTTACAAACACGTATAAATAACATTTGTAGTCAGTTATGCGACTTACTAATATTTAAATAAGGTTTATGGACATTGTGTCGAAAGTAAATTCTAACGTTAATCAACATGATAAAAATCTTCGTAACACTTTTATAACTTAAAAGGAAGTAATCATAAGTCCAAAGAAGATTTCTATAGGATGCAAAGTATCACAATAATCCTATAGATATGGAAGCATAAGCATCCATTCAAAACAGGAACCTAATTCAAAAAGATTCCAACACACAAGTCATGTAATAAAATGCAATTTTCTCGAAGTGCTATCACATTTTGATCATGATGACTTGATTACATCATAAAGACAACTTATAATAATAACTCAGTAAACGTCAAAGAAACATGAATCGAAGCACTGCAATGGAATGCTTTACACTTTCTACAATGAACATTTTACTGATCATAAATCTGAAATGATAATACATTACGGCTCTTTTCATTAAGAGCAAGGTTCTGTAACAGAACATTTCACGCTTTTGTGAAAATTTACGCGACACCGTAAAATATATACAAGATAACGTGTTTTGCAGATAAATCCTTTATTTGCGAGCGAGATCATTGTCCTCGGATATTTACTCAGAGAATTTTGTATAAAACCCTACGCTACCATCTTGATAAATGGAACTTTATTAAAATTTAACTTAACAGAAATGCGCTAGGAATAAACACGACTCTACCGAAGTTAATAAATTAACACATAGTTACCTACAGTACATTTTAGTTCAGTGCGACGAACTTTTCTAACATGGTGACAAAATTTTGTACTATAACTTTAATAGATACATTAGTTTCCATGACAGCGGTACCACAGTAAGAAAGAATATGGTCTATATACCGTCTGCAGGTAAGAAAATTACATCGCAATATTTTAGATACATTAATTCGTCGAGGAGTGGATTTTGGGAGTACCATATTCTCAAGGATTGTTTTATAAACAAAAACATATTCAGCTAATACAAAATGACAGAGCCTCGTGGCCAGTCAGAATGCGCACAATGTAACCGTATGTGAACTCCAATGTTTACGGTGTAATCTCGCCACATAGACATAAGAGATATTTAAATGTATGTTTTTAATCAGAATCGATCGATTTCCTCCTTGGGGAATATAGTCGTGAGCATATGTATGTATGAGTATGTATATTTTTAATGGATTTATCACATCGAAGTTATACCGCTGCGAGAAGCCGTAGTGGCGAATAACCTTACCTGCCGTGCAGGGGGCGATAGTTCGATCTCCGTCCAGATCGACTCGTACCAATGAGTTTTTCGGAATTTATGTACGATTTGTGGCTGGCGTGAACACCACTGGCTTTTTGGTGAAGGAAAACATCGTGAGGAAACCGGCATGCTTCAATTTCGAGGCATGTATTGTACCCACTGTCCATTACAAGTGGCGACGGGCTCAACCCCGTCACACTGGACAGAGTTTCGGTACTACTGGTGAAACGTGAATGTTCTGAGGTCTCAGAATATCTCTGACTACACCCTCGGGGAATAAAGTCGTAAGCATATGCATGCAAGTTATACCGCTCTAGCAAATAGTCTGGAAAAGTCAACGGATTTACGAAAAATACTGAGATCAGTAAAAATAAATATGTGATAGACAAAACAGGCTACGATGTCATTTAACTCAATAAATGATGGAATGCTTTCATTCAATAAATGATGGAACCGTTACTCACTTCAAATCGACAAAACGCAAATAAATCTCTGAAGACATTAATGTAAAATTCCGTATCACAATTAGACATAAACCTGTCCGAAAACATCTATATTACCAACCGATTGCAGCAACTGTAGTAGCGGACGTTTTATGACATTCATAAATAGAATTAACGAATGAATGAATGAATGGTTCAGCGGAATGAAGAATAGCAGGTCGACTGGTAGCCCGTTAGCAGCTAGAATAGACCGGCATGGCAGCCGCAGCATATAGTTGTGTAAATCTGCCAGCTAAGCCCGCGGAAGTGTCGCGTTTATAAGTCGTAAATCAGAAGGCTTATCGGTTTACGAGTCCGTCGTTTCGCCGTCCACAAAATATGCAACGTGGTGGCAAATTTACTGAGCCACGGAACGATTTTTGAATCTCACTCGAGCCATATCGCGTGCATTGTTCGAACTGGGTCAGAAATAACAGGAAACCGTCAGTGCAAAACGACAAAATGAAATATGTGCGCGTTCCAGCATTTTCAACTGAAATTACTGAAAGGACGCGCCTAAAAAAAGAAGATTTCAAGCGTTACTTTTTTTGTTTGTTTTACATACGAACGTTTATGTAGCTAATGGCTTGCAAAATAACCCGCAAGAGTTATGTTCCACTGACGTCACGACGACAAATTGTCTGACCATTGTGAATAATACCCGAGTCTGGTGCAATTTTACATTCCTATTTTATCGTGTGGAAACATTTCGGATTTCAAAATTAATCAGTGTCAAAGAACATTTATCAACTTAGTTTAAAATTATATTTTCTTTGTTTAACCTAATCTGTATTTATACTAATAAATAGCTATACTAATACATTAGGTACTAAATTATTATAATTGCGAAGTGTCTCCTTCTGTATTATCTGGCTGAACCAATTTTGATGAATAGCTTAAAACCTCAAGGACATATAGTAATAAAATGTTGAAATCGTGAATAACAGCTAGTCTTCTACAGAAACAAATCAATGTATGTTATTTAGTCCCTTATTCGTTCCTATTCCATTCGTCCGATTGCAATGAAACTTTGGTGGGTTGTGCAAGCCCGCCAAAGGTTCATGACAAAAAAATTGCTCTGCAACGCATGCCAAGCACTATGTAAAGTAATCCATGACCAACCAAACATAGGTACAAAACAATCAATACAACATCCAGCTCTGCCATTCAAACTTTCCCAATACTGTTTTATTATCTTGCGCATAGCTCAAATCAAACAATCAAACCCGTCAAAACTTCAATATGGGAAAGTGGGCACGGAGTTTACGGTCGGCCATTAGTCAAACAATATCCGATCGCCATCGGGACCGAGTGAATGGCAGATAGAACCCTAGTGGACGTTCGATACCTGACTGAAAATATCTGTGTACTGCTTTGACTATTTATATGTGGACTGGTTACACGTGTAATTCTACTAACAAACATTTCTGCCACTTTTTGCGGGGGGCGAGGTAACATGAAATCCGCAACTTTGGATTTTATTCCCCATAACTTTAGATTCTAATTTTGAATGTTAAAAATCATGAAAAGTAGTCTCGTGTGAACCCCAAACGTTCTAAGTTCGAAGTTATTATTTTGCAATTATAGGCTGTCTCGTTTAGTGATAAGGTGTAAAATTGAATGTAAATGCACAAGATCAATTGTGCTTATACCGTGGCAGAGGGGAAATGCTACCGCAAGGCTAGTCCTTATAATAATTAGTCAAAGGTGTACTGTGTTGAACTGTTCTATACTAAGGATATAATTCTATGCGTTATTATTTAGCGTACCTTGGGTGAGCAACGTCAAACTTCAGAGCCTAAGGGGCTCTGAAGTTTGACGTTGCTCACCATCATTCATCATCATCATCATTATCAGCCCGTACTAATCCATTAACACGCCGCCACAGCAAGACAAACTCAATGATAAGCCATCGTCTCAACAGAAGAGCTGGACATAGGCCTCTACCAATAATTAATTCTCATAAAAACATACTTTTTCTTTCAACTACTTTATGTAGTTAACATTTCACATTTCAAATGATATTAGGTAGATATCGCAAACGGGGACAAAGAAGATTTTTGGTGGGTTATTGGTTTGTCCCCGCCTGCAATACCTACCTAATAACATTCAAATTATATTTGCTCAAATAAAGCTGTAGATTAGTGATTACAGAGCTTGTTTTTATCTTTTTAGTTGATAGGTTTTTTATGCAGTCGGGTTTTTTGTTTATCTTAATAATTTAGTTTATTTCATACTTTTAAGTCTTGTGTCAAAACGGTAACATAAAAGTTCTATAATATTTATATATTTGGAATCGTCTGATTACTAGCTTTCATTTGATATCCATATTGTAATTTTCAGCACAAAAAAATTGTTTCCCTCTCTTTTTTTTGATTCGTAGACGCCATCTTAAAATAATATACCCTATGTCACTCTCACGATTTTTACGAATCCAATGACACCTCATACGTTAAATCCATCAAGCCGTTTGGGCTGTAGGCCGTGCCAAAGAAATAGACATACAAACATACATACATACATACATACATACATACATACATACATACATACATACATACATACATACTTACATACATACATACGCTCAAAAAACATAACCCTCCTTCTGGCGCCGTCGGGTAAAAATAGGTTAACTACGTATGTGGAGACTGGTGCTCGCACTACGTTACAGGGGTGGGTATCTCTGCTCCTGTGTTACACGTCACCAAGCCTCCGCAAATCGGACATCGATGGAACAGGTGAAACTTATGCATTTAAGTAATACCGTGTGATTTATTATAGGTACATGTTGTTTAGAGAAGTAAGTATATCCAAACAAAGGAGAACAAGAAGAGATAGAATATGCATGCCACTTCGCTCGGTGTACCAGGGGGGGACAGCGATTACGAGGAAATCTTCTTAAGAATAATAAAATAAAATGAAAATACAGCTGTATCGTAATGTGTATTCACTACAGTAATTGATTAAACTAGGGCCCAGAGGGTCCATGTAAATCAGAGTAACGGGCCACAACATTTAAATGCCGGGCTTGCGCTCGGTTTTCTTCTTTTTGCATCCAGTCCCTTCCACCATCTAGCAGGGGATCGGGAAACAATCTCTAAATAGTTCTGAACTAATCTCATCACTACTTTGTGGACGAAAGTCCGATAAGTCCGATAAGTCCGAAAAGATCGAAAATTTAAGAAAGAGGTATGCCACTTTGTACATCATGTTTGAAATTCATATTTACAATAAATTGCTACCAAGAAAATATGAAGCAGAAATACTGTCTGTTAACAAAGCAAAACGGTCGATCGCATTCCATGTTTTTGCTCTCAGCTTCCACTAAGCGAATTACTCATGGAACATAACATAACATTAGATAATACCATTAATCGAAGGCGGAATCAAGTAGCCAGTGATCCAAAACGTGTTCTCGCTTGGACTTGTCAAGCTCTTGATTGACAGATGTCTACCGATTAGATATGCCACGCTATCTCCCGGTCGTGCTCATGGCCAGGTTTTGTATGTAAATGCATACGTCACTGTAGGACACGCGGACGTATTTCGCATGTAACTGACGCCTCTCAAATCTGAATCGCGACACGATTAATGCAAGATAGACGTAACGTCTTTTTGTTTGTCTGGTTCGATGATCTTTTCCAAGGTATAAAGCTTCATTGTTAAGCTGATTTAACTTTTAAAACTGTTACCCATCTACATACTGTTTCACAATCTGACATTTACACAAGGTGCCGAGGAAAAATAAGACATCTAGATTTCTGGTTTCTTAAGATCATTCTGAAGATTCTTACATATTACACAGTCCCTTTTAGGTAGACAGAAACATTACTACAACTAACAACAATAAACTACAACGCTACAAGTGGGTATTAAAATAGAGTAAGCCAGCACGTCTAGCATGATTTCTCTTCTTGCGCGCGACTCGGCTTTATTTCATACTACTTGTCGCGGCAAGCACGGCTTTCGCTCTTCGAAGAGCGCGGGAACAGGTTATTTTCTATGGAGCAAAGGCGCGTCGCGCGCGCGTTTAGAAATCATACTAAACGTGCAGGTCTTCTATTCCATTACAGTTTCAGAATCAAATAGCTATACCTATAAATATATTCTACTTTTATGTATTAGTGTCAGATGCCGTCAGATGGTGGTGTAACTAGTCCATAAACCAAGTCAGGGGCTTATTACTGTGGCTTGAAAATGTTCTGACAGCAAGTTGACTACTAACTTGTCTACACCAATCCACACTTATACCGCATGGTGTATGGTTCACTCCATGTCACCCTCAATCGTGAGAGGAAGCCTTTGCTCTGTGGTGGTGCCATCTGACTTACTTAATGAATAAGCCAAAACAAATCTGAAAACGAATGCTATTGCCTTTACCATTATTATAATGTAGTCCATCTCATAAAACCCTCACACATAATTCCGTAAAGAACTAGCACAAAGTTGTAGCGATCCGACAGTTAGGCAGTAACTTAGAGAATAATTACAATTACTTTTCTCCCCTTCCAGCGTTTAAGTCCTGAGTTACAACAGCTGAAGTCAGAGTTATTGGAGAAAGGCTTATAAAAGACAATGAGACCTGAGGCATAATGGATCGATTCAAAATCATCTGGCGAGGCGTGAAAAGCGAGGAAGTTACTTATTTCAAATAACTTAATCGTATCGCGGTTTTGAATAAGTTTGAATTATTAATTACATTACTGAAATTAATGATCATGGCTTGCTTCCTTCGACAAGCATCAAACCAATTAGGAAATTTGTTATAAATTGGGAATATTTTAGTAATTACAAGCAGTGTTGTTTCGGATTAGAATAGATTACTCCGTTTCTTTCCATGGGTGTTACGAGGTGACTGAGGTTGAGGTGAGTTTTCTTATGCATTGTTTTGTTGACGTCATTCCTCATATCTCTACGTGATTCCATTTCCATCTTTAACGACTCATCCACTTTTCACAAATAAACAATATCTACAATCTATGTGTCTATTTTACAATTTGTGCAATGTTTAATACATTTGCTCAGTGATATTTATATCATCTAAACACTACAGCCACAACAACTTTTCTCCTAACAATGAATCATCGAAGTACCTACCCTGCACCGACATTTTTTTTTATACTCTCATAGTACATCTAAAGGAATTTTGATTTAAAAGTGTCGTCGATGAAGAAAGTTCTTTCGATGAAATAACATCAAATTTTTTATGTTTCGGTAAAATAAGCAATTGATGTAACGGTATTGGTTCAAATGCATCATTTGTAAAAGTTCTTTGGATGAATCGAAATCGAAGCATATGGTAAAATAAGTGATCGATGAGTCGTAAATGAAGTCGAAACGTGTTTTAGAATGAAGTGGTGAACCTCATCTAGTATCAAGTAATTTATGCAAAGATATTGTGTACAAAGGACTGCCACTTCGTCAAACAGATAGTTTCGGCATTCTTGTCAGTAAAACAGGCTATTAATTGGCAGTTGGAGGTACTTGGTGCTCCCGGGATGGGCAATAGCTATGTGAAGCACTAAACCAGTCCGCTCTATAAGGTAACGCAATTACATCTACCTCCAAGTTGGTGACATGCATCTAGGAATGATGACTTGCTTTTGTTTTGTTTCAACTTTTTAGTTGACGCGTTTGGGTAGTCCATTTAGGAGCATATGCTCACGACTGTATTTCCCGAGGGGGTAGTCAGAGATATTCTGATACCTCAGAACATCCACGTTTCACTAGTAGTACCGAATCTCTGTCCAGTGTGACGGGGGGTGAGTCCGTCGCCACTTTTAATGGCCAGTGGGTACAATACATACCTCGAAATTGAAGCATGCAGGTTTCCTCACGATGTTTTCCTTCACCGAAAAACCAGTGGTGTATTTAGGAACTATTTAAAATAATAAGTTTAATAGTTTCACAAAACTAAAAAACACGTCTTTGTCACTACACTACGAAAAAATGCTACGTATACGTAGCCCGTCGCAGCTTATACGTAGCCCGTCGCAGCTAACGTACCACGTAGCTTACAACACGATACTGATGACGAGTCATCATTATGACGTACGAGACAACTTAAATGCTGTTGCAACATACGTAATCAGTATCGCGTCGTAAGCTACGTGGTACGTATATTTTTACTGAGAGGATTAAATAAAATATATTTTATGTAGTTAAATCCAACGGATGCGCGCGCCTGGCTGCATTCCCTTGCTCGGTTCCCCTCAAGTTTACCCTTAAGTGTGAGGTGAGATGGGGTATCTGAAGTCAGAGGGGGGCGGGGAGCGGCCGTTCTGTATGTAGAAATATATACTATCACCTATTCTATGGTACAGTGCTGAGTACTTTTTTTTTTATGCTGTCCCTGCTGAGTACTTATGGCGTTAAACAACATGTGTCCTAATATTCTCAGTAATTTATCTCAAATTGTCATTGGCTTGTTTATGAATTAGGTCCATCACCATCACAAATTCACACCAGACCATCGCCACATCCACAAATTCCTAGCTTCCCGTAGAATTAAGACCAAAGGCCCTAGGCGTTACGTCGCCGTCTCTCGGACGATCGCAGATTGATATCTACCGGGACACAAAAGAAGAAACGCTCACTGAATAATAAGGTTTCGCGGCAAGTGAAATTACCTGCCGTAAGTGTATCGCTTATACAGAATCGAAGAGGGGCTTCTGCTTTTAACCGACTTCAAAAAAGGAGGTTATTATTTTTTGTAAATGTATGTTAAGCGATAACTTCAGCATTTCTTGCAAAGTTGTTCAGTTTCATGGTATGTTCATCCACATTTGACCCTGTATGTTCCACTGCAGGACACAGGCCTACCCTCAGGAGGGTAGTTGGGCGTGAGTCCGCCACATCGTGCCCAATGCGGACTGGTGGATCATTCACTTCTTCAGCGCATGCAGGTTTCCTTAGGATGTTTTTCTTCATCGTTTGGAAGCAGTCGGTATTACGTACATAATTTGAAAATCTCATTGGTACATGGCACGTCGGCCACGCCGGCGGCCGTGCGGATTCGAACCCGGAACATATGAATAGATAATAAAAGTGGACTATAGAAACTAAACTCCCGCGTTTAATGTCAAAACACGCATACAAATGTCAAGAAATGCCTACCAATCTCGTGTTAGTTTAACCATAGTTTCGCTTCTATAGTGTACTATTATTATACAAGGTGTTACAAAAGTACCAATAAATATTTAAAACTTTTAAGTGACTTGTTTAAACCATCAAATTGAACAACTTTCACTATGGGACAAACATCGAATAGCGAAAAAAAAATCAGCTGTTCCACACATTTAGCTCGAGTAGATTTGTAATTTAGTATGGAAGATCCAATTTTTTTCGCGATTTAGATGTTGGTTCCATAGTGAAAGTTGTTCAGTTTGATGGTCTAAACTAACCCCTTTAATTATGTGTATTTTTGTAACACCTTGTATAACGCAACGCACCAACAACGCCCTTGTACCATTAATTGATATTAAATCGTTCTACAGTCTGGAAGCGTAATGTCAAACATTTTCATTCCTTCAAGGTGAAATATAAGTGAAAATCCACCTATCATCAAAGGAATATCCGCCTTAGGGAGTTCTCTTAAAATTGCTATCCTGTAGATATTCGCTTCGGATCTATCACTTGAATAACAGCTTAGAATACGCATCGGAATTTCTAGGGTATTGTTAGATTCCATTTGCAAAAAAACCGATAGGTTTCGCTCTTCGCCAATGCGAGGCGAAGGTTTCTTTGTCTATAGAAAAAGGGGTGAAAGGATAAACGTACTGAATTCTTAATTTCGTGAACGATATGAAGTTATAATAACGATATAAGTAGAATATCAATTTTATCAACTGAGAAATAATTAAAATATATTAATGCCGCTAGTGTCATGGGGACCACAGAGCCGGGGTTGCGTGGGGCTGTTGTGTTGGCTAAGCGTGATACAGATTTAGTATGTATAGGATTACGATTTTGACGAAGCGTGTTGCAAATTTAGAATGTATAGGATTAAGATTATGACGAAGCGTGTTGCAAATTTAGAATGTATAGGATTACGATTTTGACGAAGCGTGTTGCAAATTTAGAATGTATAGGATTAAGATTTTGACGAAGCGTGTTGCTGATTGGAATACTGTTTATATATTTTTCTTTGACGAAGCATGTTGCAGATACAGAAATTTTGCCATTTTGACGAAGCGTGTTGCAGATTTGAAGTTTGTTCTTTACTATGTATTAAATTAATAAATATATCTATACAGAGTCCTTCTTAATATGCTGACACTTTTTTAAGGAGATGGCCAGACCATCGAACTGAACAACTTTCTCTATGGGACCAACATCCAAATCGCGAAATAAAAATCAGCTGTCCCATACATTTGGGTCAAGTAGGTTTGCAGTTTTGTATGGAAGAGGTGATTATTTTTCTCGATTTCGATGTTGGTCCCATAGAAAAATTTGTTCAGTTTGACGGTCTGATCATCCCCTTAAAAAAGTGTCAGCATATTAAGAAGGACCCTATATATCTTCTCCAGCAGTCTTTAAGTATACAAATAAAATTGTAAACTTTACATCGTACATATTTTTCATCTAATGACATTTTCGAGTAGAATGTATGGGTTTTCGCACTGACAAATCATGCTGTATGATGGACGATGCTAACGAACTTGTAATATCCTGTGTGTTGGTACCTACACTTACGTATGGCAGCGAGTGCTGGGTATGGCAGAAAAAGCATGAAAGTAAAATTAATGCTGTTAAAATGCGTTCCTTGAGAAATATGTGTGGTGTTATGCTGAGAGATAGAGTGAGAAATTGTGTGATTAGAGATCGATGTCAATTGAAAGAAGATGTTGTGACAAGAATAGAGAAGGGTATGCTTCGTTGGTTTGGGCATGTGGAGAGGATGAGTGATAGCAGATGTACGAAAGAGATATATGTAGCTAAAGTGAGTGGAAGTGTCGGCAGAGGGCGCCCTCGTAGGACGTATTCTGATCAAATCGGTTGCGTCCTAAAAAAAGGGGAGGTGCGGAGTACTCGAAACCGACGGGCATGTATGAAGAGATGTATGAATGTGAATGAGGCAAAAGAGGTATGTAAGGATCGTAGTATATGGCGCGCTCTGGTCTCTGCCTACACCACTGGGAAAGAGGCGTGACGTTATAGATAATATCCTGTAATTGTCAGTCCTTTTCAATAATTTTCAGTCAACGATACACTAAACGTCGGATATAATACCGACGTATTGAGATACATGTAATAGGCTTTCGCGGCTATTCACCATCATTACTCGGTGTAAGGTGATTTCCTCTCCGAGTCCACAATACCTAGGCAGCTTTACAATAAATCAGCCTTTTAATCGTCTATATTTTACAATTTGCTTGTGTCGTTGGTTAGGGATGTTATGGTAATCGGCAATCTTAACCGTAGTTTATCATACTGTATCTGTATCCAAAAATATAAAAAAACTGTTATAGAAGAATGTGTTTCTAAAAAAGCAGTGGCGAGTAACCTTGCCTGCCGTGCAGGAGGCGATGGTTCGATCCCCGTCCAAGCAGACTCGTACCAATGAGTTTTTAGGAATTTATGTACGATTTGTAACACCACTGGCTTTTCGGTGAAGGAAAACATCGTGAGGAAACCTGCATGCTTCAATTTCGAGGCATGTATTGTACCCATTGTCCATTATAAATGATCAAAATGTTTGGGTCTGAGGTCACTAGCTTATAGTTTATTTACTTTACTGTATAGTATCAATTATTTTATTAAATAGACTATGTATTATTGTATACATAACTTTAGCTTAAGAATTTATATTGTAACAGTTATTAAGTCGTGTTATGTTGTAGAGTTTCTGGCCGCATCTTCTCTACAGCGACAACACGTTCCGACGCGGTGGTAGCTTTAAAAAAGATTTGACGTTTGATAAGTGTGCTGCAAGCTCCTATACTGAATAAATTATATTGACTTTGACTTTGACTTCGATGAGCTCACCCCCCGTCACACTGGACAGAGTTTCGGTACTACTGGTGAACAGTGGATGTTCTGAGGTTTCAGAATATCTCTAAATACCCCTCGGGGAATATAGTAGTGAGCATATGCATGCATGCATGTGTTTCTACAAAAGAATAAAATCGAATGTATTTTTGAGAGTGGAAACATCAGTTTTTTTCACTAGAATATTCAAAAAACCTTATAACAAAAATTTTTATAAAAGATGTTATATTACAGTAATATACAGGCTCCAACCTAATAACTAACGGTTTTTTAATAGGATGGTCAGACTATTAAACTGAAAAACTTTCTTTATGAGACCAACGTCGAAATCGCGAAAAATTCCATACAAAACTGCAGCCCTACTCGACTTAAAGGTGCACTTCCGATGCCAGCGGCCGATGCGTCAGACGCGCGTCTCAGTCGCATCGGCCGCTGGCATCGGAAGTCGAACTTAAATGTACCTGTAGCTAGTAGGACAGCACATTTTTTTTTAGCCAGGAAGTACTCCTGAGAGGATTTTCTTGGAGAAAATAACTGTAATAACATAGTAAATTAAAATTAAATTAAACAATTTTTTTTTAAATTTTATTTTAAACTTTAACTTTAAGTATCGTTAAACTTTAAACTACAACTCTACCCATCAAACTGAGCAATTTACTATGGGAGCAAATTTGTAAGAACAAAAAAAAGTCTACTGTTCCATACTAAACTGCAATACCGAATTAAATATATGCAACAGCAGATTTATTTTTTGCTCCGATCGGTTTGCTTCCATAGTAAAAGTTGTTCAGTTTGATGGGTAGAGTATGTGGTTTAAAGTATAATTAGACTTTTCCATACACCCTGTATTACCATTTTACCACAAATGTCGGGAGATGAATATTTATACAAATGACGAAGAATCGTAAACATAGTAATGGAAGCAGTTTATGTCTGAAAAGATCGCAATATCCGGCAATGATCAGCCGCGTTGTTGAAGTTTAATGTCGTCTCAATAAAATATAAAATGAAATCTTTGTTTATTGGCTAAGACATAAATATTTTGCATCATCTTTCATTGCGATAATTTATTATTTTGTTTTGAGTCATAGCGAGAAAAAACAAAAGTTTTAATACAGGGTGTAAGAAGACCTCTCCCGAAAACTCAAAGGGGTGAAAGTACCCATCATTATAAACAAAGATTACTATGGGACAAACTATGAGAACTGAAAAGAAAAAATAATCTGCTATTTCATATTAAATTAAATACCTCCTTACCACGCAAAATATATGCAACAGCAGATTTTTTTGAGTTCTCATAGTTGGTTCCATAGTAAAAGTTGTTCATATTGAAACTTCTTGAATTCAATTTATTTTATTTAGAAACACATTTAGGTACATACATTAACACACGTTTTGACCGACGGTAAACTTTACTATAGAGCCCTTAATCGACTAACTTGATATGCACGGAAAGAAAATATGGAAATTAATATACGCAATATTTTTCACTCATTATCGTTAGTACGAAAAAATGGTTGTAAGACATCATGCATATGCTCACGACTTTATTCCCTGAGGGGGTAGTAAGAGATATTCTGAGACCTCAGAACATCCACGTTTCACTAGTAGTACCGTGTGAGCCCGTCGATGGTAGATTCAAAAACATGACGTCAAAAAGTTATCTATGTGATATTATTTTGAATAAACAATTTTGACTTTTGATAGTGGGTACAATACATGCCTCGAAATTGCAGCACGCAGGTTTCCTTACGATGTTTTCCTTCACCGAAAAGCCAGTGATGTCACAAATCTTACATAAATTCCGAAAAACTCATTGGTACGTGTCGGCGTGGTTAGGGATCGAACTATCATCACCTCCTGCACGACAGGCAAGGTTTCTCGCCACTGGACCAGCACGGCTTTTTTCGATGTTTTAAAACATGTTAGTTTTAAATCTAAGTTTGAAATAAAAAGAAAAATCTCTTAAGTGTTATACCTACTTCTTGATGTTATATAACATAAAATAGAAAAGAAAACAGCAATAACGTTGCCGGTTCATCCTTCATTGTATCACCCGTACCTTATTGTCAGTACACGTCGACGTGGCAACAAGGGGCGTGAGTGGAAAAATCGAGCAATTTTCCGGATGCCGTTATAGCTAATACGGCCGTTCGGAGGCAGTCGATTAATCTATGTCGACCGCGATGGGCTCCGACTGCTCGATATAAAGCACCAATCAAGCTTGAGCCCTCTCCCTTCCCACATAATCCTCATTATCTTTACAAAGATACTGCAAAACAGGAGGCAGACGGGCCATGTTATACCGGACCGGGTACATGATGAGTCCCTTTGCCCGTCGAACATGAGGGGTGATCGAACCGTTATATCCTAGCAGGAATTATGAGTGCACTCAAACGTGTAGAGATAAAACTGGTGTCAATAATATCTGGAGCTATAAAACTACATTCCATACGGCTACCACAGTTCGTACGCGCGGTCAAGCACAGAATCTTGTAACGGAAAACCAGCGAGCGCACGACGAAACGCCAATCAAAACGTTTAACACTCTAATAAGCAATTTAGGAGACAAAGCACCGTTTGACTGAAAGTCAAAATTAGACACTAAAAGCGAGTTGACCGTTTAATTTGTCTCTCTTGTTCAAATCCGAAATCCTGCTCTCGGATCTAAAACACAAGCAATCTGGTTAAGTGGCTGCATTCCGAGGCGATCCAATACGGGACGGAATAACATACTCGAGCACGTTTCGATGCAAATAAGAGCATTTATGCGAGGCGCCTACAATGGTCATTACCACGTTTCAATTCGAACAGAATTGCCTCGCTCTAAACAGCTAAATGGCGTAAAACGAAACCTACTCCACAGCCTGTGCAGCACATACGCTACACGGTACACACGCGGAATATTCATGGCTCGCTCGTAAATGGAGTAGCGGAGCAAATTCAATAACATGCAGCTAACGCTTCGCGTCAGAGAATGCCCATAAAGAAATCAGTTCGATTGCAAAATATGCCAGGCAAGTCGAACTGCGAAATAGAATGATGTTTTTCAATATGCGAAACATTGGTCCCAGCGAATTGTACGCAGATGCCCATTCCCAGAGGCATTAAGTTATTAGCTAAGCGCTCGGCACCGATACACGCTCGGACACTGTCCGTAGCATTTTACTCTTCAATTTGAATTCAATGGACGGAATTAGAGAACGTGCGGGCGACACGTTTCCCCAACCAGCGCGATAAAGTACCTACATTATGTGACATGATATTTTCTCAACAGTGAACCGTTTAGATAGTTTAACCGGAGTATTGAACACCCGTTTCAGCCAATAGAGTCGAGCAAGTTACGACTTCTGGTTACAAGATTTGCTTATAAATAAGTATGTAAATGTATTGACGAGTAAAACAGCGGAATAATATACTTGGAAACGATAGCACATGCAAAACGTTTTCAATATATGCGTGTGTGTAGTCCATAAAATACTGGGCATAAAAGAGAGCATTAGGGGACGGGATGGCCTCACGGGCATACCTTGTGTCGCGAATGAACGTAAATCTGCGAAGAGTTGATTACGTTAATTGAGGTCATTAATTGGAGCGATCGCGACGACGGGCGTATCGTGTTTAATTAACTAATGAACGGACGGACATTTGATTATCTTAATGTGAATGCGTGGACAGGCGCGCCAGTCGCTCACTCGGAGACACTTTCTATTATTAAGACTGCTATCATTCGGAAACACAAACAAGAAACGTGAAAGCTTTTTGCTTACCTAGAATAAACGTCAATGTTATAAATGTAAATCATGAGAGCAGTGGGTCATGCCGGCAGACAGATGGGTTGATGACATCAAAAGAAACGTCCGTCGGTACGACCTGGATGCAAAAGGCGCAGGAAAAGGATGTCGAAATGGTGAGGAGGCTTATGTCCTGAAGTAAGTAGATACGGGCTGATGATGATAAACTGAAAATGTATTTGAAACAAACTTGTAACCTATTTTGTACCTTCTGTATTTCTTTACTCTCTGTATACTATGTTTTTTGGTGTAAATTAAAGTATAATGGATTGACTGATTGTTAATAAGCACATTAAAGAGGCAGAATTCTTAGGTCCATCCACAACAACGCACATCGAATACTTGATTTTTAAAACATTTTATATTGAGATGTTTTACTTTCCAAGTTAGCCATCCCTTAAATCCAATAGGTGTCATCCCTTAAACCCGTTTTCAAACAAAATATATATTTTCTGTTTTTACGCCACCCAGAAAACGCCGATCGAAACTCGATAAATCAGGTAATTATTTATATCAAGTCAAGCTTAACATTTCGACGGATAACGCCAAACAGAACCCAACCAATCGTAAGCCGTCACTTAGTTTTCCAAGATATCAATAAGAAACTATCTGCAGATGTTGCAGTCCAACGTCCCCTTATCAATAGCATACCACAGACTAATTAAATGCTAAAACGACTAGTTTTGCGCGCAAACTTAAATCACGTAAGCTTCTGAAAGCAATTTTCTCACCTCATATGAAGAGCGAACTGGCAAAACATTTAATCCTCCGCGAAACTTCGCATCCCCACAATCCAGGGTCGTCAGCACGTTATCACGCGTGCACAATTAAACAAACAACAGTTTGCGGCGACACAAGCTTTTGTTTATCGTTTAACTCGACGTACAGCTGAATCTCTTAATCCTAAACAAATATCGCGATCGGCCGGTTTCCCCTATAAATTTTCTATCGTGCAGGGCCGTGGAAAAGCTACTACTATTCACTCGGGATACAATGAGAAACGGTAAAGGAACGATTAAATCGCGCAGTCGTAGGCAATAATATAAACAACTGATTAAACCGGCCTGCGGTCACAAAAGGAGACATTAGTTAAGGGCCGGTCTTCGGCGTAGCTAACCGATAATGGTAGGAAGTGATAGCGTACGAGAAAACTGGTACACTATGTACGAACGGCGTATCGAACACTTGATTATTGCTCAGTAGCGTGCTTGCATGCTCCATTATTTCGCTTTATCACTCTGCTCAATTCATCTGGAGTACATTTTATTATTTGAATAGTGTCGATTGCATATTGCGGAGAAGCGTGGTCTGTTGAAGAAGACGTATGTAAGTTATAGCCAGTGGGATCTCACTGTAGGACTAAAGCGTTCTCCTATTCTACCAATGATTTTTTCTAACGTACTGTGTCGGTTGCAAGCTCTCATTAGATATCCATACATGCCTGTTTACTCGAAGCTGCAGCTGATGGTACGTATCTCCGTAATATTAAAAGCTTTCAAATGGTAAAGAAAATAGTGAGGAAACCTGTTTACATTGAAGATTGAAGAAGAAATTCTGATGCGTATGTGAAGTCCATCGATTCTCATTGGGCACATGTGGTGTACTAACACTTCCACCACAGAATAGATTCTCTACCAGAAAAACAGCTTCATACAAGGTATCGGCGGCCAGTCCACCCCTACATGCGCAACAATATATCTAAACTGCCGCCAATTCTCGTACGTGGTCGTTCACGTTTACGTATTGCCCGCACGCTGCGCATGTAGGGTATACTGGCCGCCGCAAGGTTGTATGAAGCTGTTTTTCTGGCAGGATATCTATTCAGTGGTCATACAGCCTCATCAGGCTTGTAGTAGGTACGATAGAGGCTGATGATGACGAAATTTTATTTAACCAATTTGTATTCAAACATGTGTAAGAAGATCCTATAATAAATAGGAACAAATTTGAAGATGTTATCCTGAATATAAATGAGCGAAGAAGGGGTGAAAGGGCAATTAAAGCGAACCTAGGTAGTAACAAAATTGTAGCAATTAATTTGGCTCGGGCTGAAAGGGACGCTGTAATGAGTTTTCTAGTTTCGTCTCGCTCGTTGAACGTAAACTGATTAGCCTATAAGAGTTCATGGTAGATCCTCGAGCTTTGTGGGGCGGGTGCTCATAATTAGAACGAGAGATGCGCAGCCACGCGACTCGGAACTGTAATCGATGGTGCAAGTCATGAGATAGATATACTAACTTTTTGTATTCACCTGTAAACATTTACTGGAATGCAAGTTTGCCGAAACAATTGCCTATTAACTAGGCAGTTTTTGCAAGAATGTCGCTCGAGAAAATAGTGTAAGTTGTTCGTTACGATGCACCACATTATTTCTATGTTTCAGACATAATGCAATAGACGTTCGCACCTATTTCCAGTTTTTTTACGGGTATTACCATTGTAACTCCTGTAACCCAGGATCAACAGCAGCGACTGCTTAAAACACTAGAGAATTAAATCCAGCGAGCCCGGGGTATGACTCTTATCTATCTTGGAACCAACAATGAATTCTTTCCAGTTAACTATAAGTGCATGTCCCTTAGGTACCTATTGACGACTTTGGAATTTGGTTGCTCGAATCGAGCCGTGTGAGTGGCCGAACATGGAGTGCGAAACATGGCCGGAAACTCAAATGTTTTATAAAACCTATTTTAAAGCAACATATTGAAGCATATAGCTACAAAAATTATACAATATATATACATATTTTGTGTTTGAAAATGGAAATTACTCGCATACATTAGTTTATGAAGTTTACTCCTACAGTAAAATTCACGTGTACAGCGTATTTTACCTCATTATTTCCACCGCAACATTCGTATTAATAAAATCATCCTTTTTAAAAGCCACTCCATCTTAAACCCTCTCACCTCTCGACACTTAACCCAACCATGTTTGTACAAACAGCGCTATCGCGGCGCGCACTCGCTAATTTGCCTCGACTACCCGACGTCCAGCCGACTACTTGAGGAATCTCGACACGATTACAAGTCCCTACACTAATGATTTATTTAGTCCCGTGATCCTTGATAATAGAGGCGATTATCATTGACTCGGCATCTAGTCTGACAAGATAATCTAAGAGAGTGAACACGAAGGTCGTTTGAGCAGAGCTTTGAGAATTCAAGCGTCATCATCATCAGTCTATACAGGGTGTAAACTTAAATGCGTTACATACTTAAGGTGGTACTTCAGATTCAGACCATCAAACTGATCAATTTTCACTATGGGACCTACTGAAATCGCGAAAAAAACCTTTTCATAAATTTGGGTCGAGTCACCATTGACGTTTATATGGAACAGTAAGTCCCCTTAAGAATGTAACGCATATAAAATTACACCCTGAATACGTCCCACTGTAGGGCACAGGCCTACCCTCAGGGAGGGTGTATGAGCGTCAGTCACCCACGCGTGCCCAATGAGAGTTGGTAGACTTCACATACGCATCAGAATTTTTTCTTCGTATTCGATGTCTTTTTCAGCGTATGCATATTTCCTAACAATATTTTCCTTCACCGTTTGAGAGTAATCGGTATAACGTACATCTCAAACTCACTGTTACTTTGGTACATGGCATGACGTCCGTGCGCATTCGAACCCGGACCCTCATGATTGAGTGTGTATACCTCCGCAATGCGCCACCGACGCTCTCTTTAAGAAATCACGCGTAAATTCAGAAAATGTCTCTTGGGAAAAGTATGATCCTTGTCACACAGCGATTTCATCTTTATCCCAAGTAGCAGTAGTGGAAATTGAGTAAAATTATCTGGAGACCCAGTGACGCGATAAATTTGATAAGATTTAACATTGATCCTAAAGGTTAAGTTCGTAAATAGTTGGTGCTCCCCAAAGAGCAGCCGTGTAAGAAAATGTCAGGTACAATATGGTAGCCACACAGATGTCCTGTTTTTCTAAGTAAAGAAAACAACTAGAACAAGGGACTACTCCATCCATATCGAACCGCTAAGTGACAAAGGGACCGCTCTAAAGGCACGTACAAAACCGTAGGTATCAACGTGCTTCGGTACTTAACAATACAAACAGAGTACAGTGGAAATCATATGTGAACCGAAAACCGGGTCCTTTTATTTTTGCTGGCGCAAGACTACGGCTTTGGACATGTTAAATCAATTAGGAACAACAGCTTGACATGTGTCAGGCTTTAGGCTTACATAATGGACTATGGCGATTAAGATTGGCCTGTGATTTTAATTTATACCTGAAGTGGGAAAACGTTTTATTGTTATTTCAAGGTCATATGTAATTTGTCGAAATTCCTTACGAAATTATGAAGCATTTCGACAAATAGGCCTTCAAAGTCAACAAATGTATACAATAGGTATTGAAACTTTTCTTGAAGGTACCACCGCATCGGAACGTATTGTCGCTGTAAGTAGAGAAGATGTGAACAGAAACTCTACAACATAATGCTTCTCAATAACTATTACTAAGCTAAGCCTTAATTCATATAAATATAAAATCTAGCCAACTTATTAAAATGTTTTCCTTAGTTTGAGTAAATTTTCTCGTTAGATGCTGCAATCAAATTTCATAAATATCTTCGAATACGCTTCACTATTTACAAAATCCCATGTAAGTATGTGTAAAACAAAAGCTACATTTTCTAAGAGACATAATAGCAGACGAGGAAAAACACCGATAGTGGGGATGCGTGTTGATAATCCTGGCAGACGTTTCAGGACATCCGGAGGATGGCGGCGCGACGGGAGCCGATCCGGCAGTACCCGGGATAAGATCCCGATCCGGGTAGATTGTCGGCGCTGATTTCCCGGGACAATGGACGGTGGGATCTTTGCGTTTATCCCGAGCGACAAAGCTGACAGCTTTTGTACTTCTCGAATTGTTTGCACAAACATATTGCACGTAATTACTGACAAAATAAATTCAATTGACAGAGGTAGCTAGCTTGAGTTTCAACTTCAGATAAGAACGGAAAACCAGTAAATGGTGCACATTAGTTATCTTGTTACTGGGGATAAGAACTGGCGGACTTAATGCTGTATAGCAACATTGTTGGAAAATATCAATCTATTTCTTTTAGCATCCGTGCAATTTATAGAGCAAGTACTTTCATCTTATTATTGTAAAAGTTTTAAGTAGAATGTGTTTTCTTTATAGTGTTTTTCTGTAAAAACGCTATGCGATGAAAGAATAAGAACAATGAGAAGATAAAAACAATAATAACGTTTGATCACTAGAAAAATTGCTATTCATTTTCTTAATCCTGTCAAAGAAAGCAAAAAGGTACAAAGCTCAAAAGCTTATTTAACGATCCAACTTAGATCCATAGAGTTGATTTCAGACAAAAGTATCATTTCGTCAGAAATTTACGAGTGCCCTAAATATATTCGTTTAGTGACAGGATCCGGCGGCATGTATCGTTTCACACAAACGAGCACAAAACATTGACGCACGTCGCGCTCGCAGCCTTTCTAGCAAAAACTATAGCATCTCACGCGTCCCGGCCTCGAGCGAAGCCCTCTTTATATTCCGCTAAAGTCCACTTTTTCCATGGTCGCAATAAATGTCGCCCGGTCGAGAGAAAAACTGAAATAAACACCGGACTCTGCTTAATACCAAGGGGGGTGTATATTATTAAATTGGGCTATAAAATTTGCCATCTATCCGAGCGGTGCGTACCTCAAATAAGTGGTTCCTGCGGTAGTACAACGTTGCATTTCCTGTCCTTTTCCCGGAGGTTCGTTTTGGTGTTTGCGTCTCTGTCGGTGGTTTCGGACGGGATAAGTGCACGCTCGTTGTAGCGATTTGCAAACAATAGCTTGTTGGCCGCCGTGTCGCTGTCCTGCACATCTAAGGTGCCGAAGATATGGCGTCAAATTAAACACAAGATTACTTACCGCAAGCGGCAAAAAGTTGATAATAAATAACATTTTTCAATAAACTTGTCTCCTGCGTGCCCCTTTTGAAAGTAAAACTAAAATAAACATATTAATTTAACTTGCAGATAACATCGTGTCAATGTATTTTATATATTTGATGGCGCTCATAAAAATTAATGTCTCAAACATCACCTTTGCGAGACACCTGCTGCGAACATGCTAAAATCGCCCTTTTACCTAACTTAAAGTAGCTATAAAACCATAAACAACGGTTCAATAAATATTTCACTTAGCACAAACAGCCAGTTAACAAATTCCTATCATTTCGCACGAGAAACGCGTGTAAGATGGCAATAGATATTGATTCTCGCAAAGAAACAAAGATCTACGTTTGGTAGCGGTGCCGCATGCCAATGTTCTTACCGGCTCCCCCATTAATAATGGCACTTCGTCTTTTAAGGCCCGAGACTTCGGTACGCATTGTTGTATTCTGTACGAACGTCTCCTATTGTGGCGTGAACAATAATTTGCAACTGAACCTCGCCTTAACCCGCTATGCTCGCTTGATAAAAAGATACGATTAATGCTGATATGGGTCCTAATGACCCACGCTTTGAATTACTTAAAACTACTTTGCAGCTTTGTTCAGAACATTTTCTCTAGATCAAAGCTGTGGTGGTCCAGTGGCGAGTAACCTTGCCTACCGTGCAGGAGGCGATGGTTCGATCCCCGTCCAGGCCGACTCGTACAAATGAGTTTTTCGGAATTTATGTACGATTTTTAACACCACTGGCTTTTCGATGAAGGAAAACATGGTGAGGAAACCTGCATGTTTCAATTTCGAGGCATGTATTGTACCCACTATCTATTATAAGTGGCGACGGGCTCACTCCCTGTCACACTGGACAGAGTTTCGGTACTTCTTGTGAAACGTTGATGTTCTGAAGTTTCAAAATATCTCTGACTACACCTTCGCTTCGCTTATGCTTATTTTCTCTAGATTATTCATTTTCAAACAGAAATACACACACACGGACATATTGATGAACGCAACAGAGTACAGGAGAGTACAAAAGGAGCTTTTCTACAAAGAGATTTTGTTCAACCATACTGTGTCGAGTCTTAACATCATCAGATAACACAATATGTCCTGCAGGGAACAGGCTTCCACCCACAAACAAGCGTGGCAAAGAACAGGGCCAGACTCCACCACGTGGGCGCAGCAGGGATTGGTGAAGGCCGTCTAACTAACTGCGGGGGGGAAAACGGTAACTGATCGACAGCATATAGGGTCCTTCTTAATATGCTGACACTTTTTTAAGGGGATGATCAGACCATCATACTGAACAACTTTCTCTATGGGACCAATGTCTAAATCGCGAAAAAAATCTGCTGTTTCATAGTAAACTGAAATATTCTCGACCCAATTGTATGGGACAAATGATTTTTTTTGCGCGATTTCGACATTGGTCCCATAGAGAAAGTTGTTCAGTTTTATGGTCTGATCATCCTCTTAAAAAACTGTCAGCGAATTAAGTTGGACCCTGTATATACAGGGTGTACAATTAAATGCGATACGTATTAAACAGGGTGATTCAGATTAACAAACTGAAACACTTTCACTATGGAGCCAAAATCTAAATCACGAAAATAAAATCTGCTTTCCCATACATTTGGCTCGAGTAGCCATTGACGTTTTCTATGGAACAGCTGATTTTATTAGCGATTTTTATGGGTTGGCTCCATAGTGAAAGTTGTTCAGTTTGATGGTCTAAAGCACCCTCTTTGATTTGTAACGCATTTAATTTTACATTCTGTATACTTAGGGTCCTTACTTGGTCCATCTTAATACGCCGACGATTCTTTAAGAGGATGACCAGAGTGACCAGACCATCAAACTGAATAACTTTCTCTATAGGACCAAAATCGATATATCGAAATAAATATCTGCTGTCCCATACATCTGGGACGAGTAGGTTTGCAGTTTTGTATAGGATTACAGGATACAGCCGATTTTTGTGCGATTTGACATTGGCCCTATAAAGTTTTTTAGTTTGATGTTCTGATCATCCTCTTAAAACAGTTTCAGCTAATTTCGCTGAACCTTATAGATTTTTTTTTAATTATAAGGTACTAAATTTTTTGTTAAGGTCTCATTGTGATCATCCCTCTTTTAGCCATCAATAACCATTAACCTTTAAAATTACAACTCAGACACACCAAAACCTTGTAACCTACAAACTTACAATTAAAGGACAAGTTTCAAGCTGGCTAGAACAGATGTAAACATCCAGGGTCAAATCGACCCACAGCCACACTAAGGGTTAAGACGCCAGGATCAAATAGCGGTGGTGTTACGTACGAAGCATTAGGCTTCCACGTGTAATCCTGTACTGAGACTGGATTACTGGCCTACCTATTCGACTATATTAAGCTTCAGTGAATGTGACAGTGTATTTGTACCGATGTTCACTTGTTAGTTAAGATTTATAGACGAAAAGACTTTATTGTTTAAGAGAGAGTGATAGTGTTTAAGGCTGAGATTCAGAGACAATTTTTAGGATTCCGTAGTCAACAAGGAACCCTTATAGTTTCGCCATGTATGTCCGCGGCTTAGCTCAGAGACGCTTAGTACTAGAAAGCTGTAATTTGACATCGGTATATATATTAATCACGCCGACAAAGTGGTAGGTATAATAAATTTTTGGAAATGGATAAATTTTTTTTTCTTGTCTATCCCATGGTTTGGGGTATCGTTGGATACTTAGGTCTTTTAAAAATATTGTGGGTGTGTTGCATTTTTCGATTTAGGGATCCGTTAGCGAAATATTAAGCTTTAAAGTGAAAATTTGTGTTAGAGTCAAGTGTCCCCCCCCCCCTCTCCTCTGCCAGCTAAACGGTCGCTTCTGAAAACGTGAAAAAATTCACGGCAGTAGTGTATATGACAAATTTAAAAGGAAAACTATCACCGCTAAGTAGGCTTTACAAGTTACCGAGTAATAGTCGACCAACTTGTAAAATGTACTTTTTAGACTTTATTAGCCATTAAACCGTAGTATAAAACAAAAAGCCCCCTTCTAAGTCCATATATTGTGACGGGCAACTTCGGAACCCAACCCTGCGCGTGGCCCGACACGCACTTGGCCGGTTTTTTTTAGTCTTAGTTCGAATTAAGTAGTGCGAATATGTATGGATTTTGACATACGGGTGTTTAAACTAAGACTTAAAAAAGTCTCTGAATCTCAGCCTAAGAAGTACCTAATTTGTTTATGTTTGTAATTATTATTTTAAACCTATATAGTTAGACAATTAGCCCCACTTGCTTACTACTGGGCTAGCAATCTACAGGTTAAGTTGGCTGGTTAAATAATTTGTTTGTAAAATTTAAAATTTCTAGAACTCGATCTCAACCCACCACACGGGCACACTCACCATACTAACTACCAAAACAAGATTCTTAAAATGAATCCACGAACACGCTAGCGCTTTCATTCATTGCTGAAATGATAACAAATCATTTTTGCCTGAAAACTTAAAATGGGAGTAATTTTAAATTTGAACTATCAAATAATGAAATTATTGTTTCAATCTAAATATTTTGTTATCAATCAGTTGGGGTGTATGTTGTTTCGCTTATTCATTAACACGTTGTATATTCCACATCAAGACAGAAAGCACGATTCGCTAGGTGTGGTATAATTTTATCTTGGCTCCATTTAAGGTTTTTAGTAAGAGTTCTTGCCCCTTAAAGGGGATTTGGTGAGATTATGTATGCGCTTAGATGCAATTATTTAGCATTTTACGATATTAATATTTTAAATTAAATTAGAAACTACACAGACAGTTTTCGTGAGAACAATGCACTGTACAAACTTCTGCTTAAAATCCGCAATATTAAATAGGAATTTCATACAATTCCGCTTAAAGCGACACGTGTGCTAAAACATTTTTAGCTCGTTATTTCACAAAACGATAAATTTTTAACAAACCCCACAGCGTAGTCGAACGCTGCAAATTGATTCAATTAGACTCGTTGAAAAGGTTTCGCGCACAATTCAAGCTTATTAGTGACTTGATCAAGTACTTGTTAACGGCCTTTCTGTGCGGAGAACTGTAGGGAGAAACAGTTACACAATATGTCATCAAGTGAACGGAAAATTGTGAAAACTGGGGGCCTAGACAAAGTACCTTTCGATTAGCGTTAACGACAGTAGAAAACATAAAAATGTATGGACTTGACGTATGGTGACGAAAGCAAACGTCAAAATGTTTCGATCGCTAATGTCAAATCCATACATTCTGCCAGGAGTCGCGCTGCAGTTCTGGCGGAGTACGGACGCGTGCGTATCGGCGCGTTGGGATTGCACGTGGCTCCACCATTTTGTGAACTCTTTTGTGTTCTAACCTTAAAACAATCACTTGAGATTATAACCTACTTACATTGGCAAAACTGCCACTCTAGACTTAATAAATACTACTGATCATTTTCCTTCATATACTATCCACATAACGAGACATTGGCTGAACACATCGGATGCCACTAAACAAAAATTGAATTGAATTACATTCTGCCATTTTCTACTAGCGTCAACGCCAATAGAATGTCACTTTGTCTAGGGGGGCTGATGCTTCGAATTGGTTCTATTTCAACTAATCTCTAAGAAGATTGGCTATGTTAGCCACATGACAGCTCATCAACGCATCCATCAACCAACCGATTCGAATAGCGTTTTCATAAAAGTATAGGGCTTAGTTTAGATTAAGATTTAGTCTTTATTTCATCGCAATCTGTTCATTCAATCAACGGTTATGAGTATTAAAAGTCAGTGGCCTGTGTGTACGAAGTCGCGGGCGCCGCTAGTTATTACCTGAATCATCATAATCATTTACATACGTCCCAATGTAATAGGCGTTCGATTTGAAATGAGCTTTTGATTGATTATTACCTACATTATTATAAGGTCTAAGAAAATTAGCTGAAACTATTTTAAGGGGATGATCAGACCATAAACCACTTTCTCTATGACACCAACATCGAAATCGCGAAAAAAAACATCAGCTGTTCCATAAACTAAAGAAAAGAAGTTTAAAAAAGAAAAGAAGAAAGAAAAGAGGGGTGGTGGAGGGAGAAGGGGATGGTGTAAGAGTTACTTTTAGAATATTTATATTATGTTATGATAAAACTGCAAACCTACTTGAGCCAAAAGTATGTGGCAGCAGTTTTTTTGGTTCTATAGAGAAAGTTGTTCATTTTGATCGTCTTGTCATCCCCTTAATAAATGTCAGCATATTAAGATGGACCCAGTATATCTATATGGTAATAATCAGAAAAATCTATATTTCACACTATAAAACGTTACCCTCCTTCTGGAGCAGTCAGGTAAAAACAGTGTCACAATAACCAGCCAGTCAGCTATTAAATAAGATCAAACAGTAAGCTTTAACTTGCCAACATAAAACAAGATCAGCTCTTAATAACAGTGCGGCAACTTATCGTTACATCAAAGTCTTATGACACGTTTTCCAACCAACTTTCCTCCAGTTTCCAAGCTTTTCAGCCAACACTATCATATTGGAAGTCCACCGATCTAATCCTGCGCACGATCTGCGTCGCTCATTAACGAGATTTATGGGCGTAAAGAAGACTTCGTCCCGATGTCGTCGTGCGGCCCGATGCGTTATTTACGATGACCAGATTCACAAGATAGACTGGTGCCTTATGGAGAAAAAGTTCTATAATTAAAATCTTTCGTTAGGCTAGATAAATCTTTGGTTAGTTGAATGGGTATAAGACCCTATTGTAAAAATTTTCTAGAATGGCTTAACGCGAGGACTAAAGTAAAACATTGTAGCAAGAAAAATATCATGCTACAATGAACACGAATGAATAACATGAATATTTCTATATTCGTATTATTTTTCAAGAATAGCTTTTCATATTTTACTTGAAATAAAACAACTGAAACTCTTTTACATAATCGAATGTTAGAATAGTTTTGAGTTAGTACGTTATTTTCACTTTCAATAGGTATAATAAAAAAAAATGTGATGGAATAGTAGGTATCAAATGGTATCTATTATTTATTGAAGTCTCTATTAAGGTAAGCGCATTATTACGACACAGGCCGCATCGAAGCGGAAAATGCGTTCTTCGCACACTAGAGCGGGCCGGGTCACAACGCATTGACGGGTTTATAGTTTGACGTAGCAGAGCTGACGATGTAAAAAGTTCTGCTTGGTATGGCACGGTATGGCACACTGCGACGAGCCGTATCGGAATAGCGTGATCATAATAATAGTAGTTGCGCTCAGCGGTCGCGGCGGGTCTATGCTCGCGCGGTGTGCGGGGGACGGGACAACAGCAAAGTCGGTACCGCGCGCGCAGGTAAGTCGGTACTGGTACGTACACACTCCTCTCGGCCCCCGCTCACTGCGCACGATTGAACTGTCGCGACCGCTGAGCGCAACCACTAGTTTATTGGGACGGAGCGGGCCGTATCGCATAGACGGAAATCCCCTGCAGAAAAATGCTACCTATTCCGTAGTATAATACGTTAGTTCATGTAAATAGGTTTAGGAGCTATTTGGGCGGATTTTTAATCTGCGGGCCGACCCAATGCCGCCCTTCTCAATATGCGCTTACCTTTAAAGCCCAGCGCAGATATCAGGCAGCATGCATTGGACTTATAATTCCGTATTAAGTAATATCATCCCAGAATACGACGCAAAAAAAATGTGTGCTTTATGAGTTACCTCATAGAGTTTCATGCATTATATTTTCCTCGGACAAACAAAAAGGCCGTGGGCTACTGTCTGTGTTTTGTCTAAAACAACCATTAATAAGTAATGTATACCAGATCTCAAGCCTGCAACCCCCGCACCCTACATCTATAGCTTAAGATACGCCAGGATCACGTTCTAAGTAATCTGTATACATGAGATTTCGAATCCAATCCAACCGACCCGGTAGGCACTCGCATATCAGCTGCGGGTTCGTGCAAAACGACCAGCGGACGTCGGCCGTATCTGCTCTCCTGTAATCCGATAATAATGGATAGAAAATAGTACACAGGCATGCTCCACTTGGTAGTTTCAAGTTCCGAACTATGGAAGCACGAGGGTTTTATCGCAGGACATAATTCGGCGGCGTCACGCGTTTTGAGGCTGATTTTATCGTACCACACTTCCCCTGGGTGCCATGAACACTGGAATAAACTACACGATATACCAGACAGAAAGGAAATTTAGGATTTTGGAAAATGCTTTTACGTTACGTAAGGAAAAAATATACTGTAGCATTTATCATCTAGAAAACTCGATCAAGATTGAAATGAATAATTTGCTGATTCTCACTAATAATGTGAAAGTTTGGATGTTTAGATGTTTGACACTCAATCACGCATAAACGGCGAAACGGATTTGGATTATATTTGACACGCAGATATAATTATGTTCTGGATTAACACATGGATACTATTTTTTTAGGTCCACGCAGATAGAGTCACGGGCAACAAACAGCTAGTAGGTACATAAAACGTACAATTCTTGATAATGAGAGCAAAATTGAAATAAAATAAACACTGATGATGATTACATAAGACCAATAATTATGCCTTCGTTAGCGAGTTGCAGTAAAAAACAATGGTACCAAATATAAACTTTTAGTTATTAAAAGTAAAACGAGTAGCTTATTATTTTCTCGGAAATTACTGTACAGTTGTAGAGTGCTGAATCTTTTACGGCGCAATTAATAAACAATTCGCTTTAGTATAACTTGAATTTAAAGCTTTTATTACGAAACAATAATCCGAGTCGATGTAAAATTATAGACATTGAACCCGAGGAATATAAATTTTCGAGTTACGACCGACTAAAATGATATGCTGTAAAATATTCGCAGTTTTAAATTTATGCTCTAGTGCATGCCTTTATTTGTTTAGTGGTAATATCTGTTCAATATATTCTGTTGTTCGTTGCATAAAGTTAGAGCAAGTTCATGCATGTGCATAATAAGTCTTTATAATATTAAAATGGACTCTCCGTTTCCCGTACAATTTCGTATCAAATGAAGTGTCTAGTCGATACAAACTTTGCTTTCCGATCACGTTTATAAGTTTTGAAATTCTAACGTAAATTGTGAATAAAAATCGTGAGATGAACGAGTATGGGGACCTGGCGTTGAGTTCTAGCCGAGTTGTAGCCACACACGTCGCCGCGCTGTCATCTACCCACCGATTTGCTGGAAATTGACATCCCTAACCGAAAGAGATCTCTGCATCGACTCTTTTAGAAAACTTTTATCCGACTTTATTTATCGACACCTAGTTCTTTGACTTGTGACTGGGTTTTCATTTAGCTTTAAAGAAATAGTTTTCTATTTACAGAAAAACTCAATGATATTTCAGAAACCTAAGTCTATAAATCTATATTCAAAGGTTTATTAAGTCCCGAGGCAAAAATTGAAACCTTTCAGACATTGGACCGAATATTCCTTATACAAACGACTTTCGTTAAATCTTCGGTGACGTTTCTCAAAGATGGGAGTAATAAATTCGTACCTACTAACATAATACCTAGACACTACGTGCTCTATTATACGATATAGTGAAATCAAATAGAAATGTTGACTTTGACATCAGCAAATAGCTGATGGATTGTTTGAAAATAAACTTTCATAAAAAAATAAAACTCTTTAAAATAATAGACTAACGCCCAATACATCCCTTAGGACCTGCAGTAGGACGTATACAACGTGTTAATGAATTAACGCAAAACTAGAAAGTAGTTTGTTTAGAATCGAGAGCAGAATCGAATTATCATGTTTTCAACATAGGTATTTTTTTCTTCAAAATATTAAATTATTGGTTTGTAAAATTTTAAATTTACTGAACTCGATCTCAACCCTTCGCACAAGCACACTCACCCTACTTACTACCAAAACAAGATTCTTAAATGTATACACGAGTACGTTAGCGCTTTCATCCATTGCTGAAATGACAACAAATTATTTTTGCCTGAAAAGTTAAAATGCGAATAACTTTAAATTTTAACTATCAGAATAATGAAATTATTGTTTCAATCGAATTATTTTGTTATAAATCAGTTGGGGTGTATGAGGTTTGGCGTTTATTCATTAACACGTTGTATAGTCTGATGATGATGATAACAATAATGACATTTGGTTCTGCCTAAAACAAAGATGGAAACCGAAATTTCACTTTGATTTTGTTAGGCCTAGAGTGCGATTTTTGAAACTCGTACTTTGAACTCAGCAGTTGAAAATATCAATATTACCTACCATATTTCTACTTCTGAGTTGACTTTCAAAAATCAAAATTTAAAGAGTGCGATTTTTTAAAGTCAAATCAGTAGTAGAAAGATGCATATCTCCTTAGTAATTTTGACATTTTCAACTGCTGAGTTCAACGGATGAATTTCAAACATCGCACTCCAGATCCTAGAATGGTATGAGGAAAAAACATTATTGCTTGTATTTTTAAACGTTTACATTTTTACCCTAAAACTGAGCCTCAGATCCAATTCTCCACAAATTAAACCATAACACTTTTTTTTAATCGACTGAAGGAAACAAGAGCGCTTCACTGACTAAACTAAGACCAATCGATTCCCTATATTAGGCTTCCGTCAGAAAACAAACCCGAGCCAACTGCTTTTGTTCCATTGTGACCCGTTCTTTGTTCTACCGTCTCGGATAAATTATTTTCTACGATCCTTCTTAGCTCCTATCTCGTTCCATTTCTCCCGTATTAGTTCCAGCCGATGCGTAACAATTACGACCTTTATGTCTGGGTGACGCGAAAATCATCCCGCTCCAGACAATTTTACGCCTCAGTATTCAATCTTAGAATGTAATTATAAATCTAAAATGAGAGCAGAAAGGATGTCGTCACAATTTCCGATTGTAAAAAAAAATTTTACAGAAAAAAAACTGTGGAGATAAAACGGTAACAATTTGCGGATATTAAATTCGCATATTCAATGTTCACGAAAAAACTGGACTCATATTTAAGAAACTTTATTACGTTTTTAAAATTCCCAGCGCAATTGTTTATGTGTCGTTTATTCGGAGGTCAAATAAAAAGTTTTAAAGGGAGAGTTTCATTAACGCATATCATAAAAAATACATAAATATGAGTGATTAAGGTAGACACCGTGGCAGGGGGTACGGCGGGGTCTGTCAGAATATATAACATTTTACGAGGAGATGCAAACAAAGTAGCACGACATCATTGAACGTACTCGATTAATGCAGCGTTAATTTGGTTTAATTGCATTTTTAAACATACGGGTTTGTTTATGCTTCCTTTTTCATTAGCTTCGCATTTATTGCGAGCACAGTTAAAAGTAACGGTTTGAGTCATAAGTTTTTAAATTCCTTCTTTCAAATGGGCCTAATATCTGTCGACGATACTCGGGCAAGTACTTAAACGCAGGCGTGACGTTTTAATTTCCGTCAGATCTTTTTGTCAGCTGGCTACATGGACAACTTAATTTAAAAGACTACCTATCCTTACTCCTCTTCATGTATCCTTGCATATGCTCATATCATGACTAAACATATTAATATGCTAACGACTATGTTTTCCGAGAGGATGGTCGGTCGGAGATATTCTGAAAACTCAGAATATCCACATTTTACTAGTAATAACGAAACTCTCTTTAGTGTTACGGGTAGTGCGCCTGTCCGTCGCCGTCGCCATTTATAATGAACAATGGTTACAGTATATGCCTTCAAAATTAAGCATGCAGGTTTCCTCACAATGTTTTACCTTCACCAATAGCCAGTGATAAATCGTGCATGGATTCCGAAAAACTCATTGGTACGAGTCGGTCTGGACGGAGATTAAACCACCTGGCTCGCCGCCTGCACGGCAGGCATAGTTACTCGCTACTAGATCACCATGACTAGGTCATAAGAATACTTAAGTGTTTCTAAAAATGTTCCTCCAACGTTAGGAGTCATCATCATCATCAGCCTATCAGGCCTCTCCCAAGGCGCGCCACAAAACTATAACCTCAGTCTGGATCCAGCGGGCCGCACGTTAGGTGTCTATTAAGTTCAATTTGTCTATGACTAGTATCAAAATGGAACTTCGTAAAGTAGGTAATTAGTCCGATAAGAGTTGTCGGGCGCGTCACGATCAATCGGTGCCACTTTGTAGAGATAACGCCCCTTGTCCTCTACCGCCATCTGTTGATTGATTGAATCAACCTGCGAACCACTTAGATCTCAACTATTAGTAAATTAAGACACTCAGTTGATTAACGAACTTAGATTGAGGTGTGACATTATTATGCTCTATTAAGAGGCTAATAGCAGAGAAACTGACGCCACTTCAAATAACTATTGAATAAATAATTCATACTACATCAACTGATTCATACTAAATGTGTGAACCAGCAGATTTTCTTTAGCGATTTTGATTATCTGAATAAATACCAAAAATTAAAGATAAAAAAATCGATATAGTATACAATTCGTAAAGTCTATTTAGAAGTTCAAATCGTCGAGATTTCTATTTTGGTCCCATAGCGAAAATAGTTCAATTTGTCAGCATATTAAAATAAGGTTTCCTGAGGGTGGCTCCATAGTGAAAGTTGTTCAGTTTGATCGTTCGAATTGACCGTTTCAATATTTGCTAGGCTGTCACTTACTAGATAGAGTCCATCTTAATATGCTGACAAACTGAACAACTTTCAAAATAGAAATCTTGATGATTTGAATGATTTTGAACTTCTGAATACTTAGACTTTACGAATTGTATACAAGATCGAATTTTAGTTTGATTCATTTTTAGTGCAATTTTTGTGAGTTGTTCAGATAATCAAAATAAACAACGTTTACTTTCTAGTCTACCCATCAAACTGACCAACTTTTCCTATAGGAGCTAATCGATCGGAGCAAAAAAAAATCAGATATTCCATACTAAACGACTCAAATGTGTGCAACAGCAGTTTTTTTTTGCTACGATCGGTTTGCTCCCATAGTAAAAGTTGTCCATTTTGATGGGTAGACTGTCAGTTTTAAAGGATGTTAATGGTATCAATTTCACCTTGTAGATCTCTGTCACACTCTATGACCATTACAGCCCTTGTAGTCAGAATATAATCTCCGCAACACCATAGTTCTATACAAATAGACCTGAACAACGGTAAACTTAGTAAATTTCTTAAAGACTGAAGCCTAAAGGTATATCCGCACCTTAACAATTACCAGAAAAATAGCGTCAGCTGACAATGAGCGCTAAAACAGCAACTTTGTAGGGTAAACGTTACAGTTGCCGTCACTTGAGATAATTAAACGGCACCCCGACGACGGAGCCAGCACCTCGGGGCCGCGACAATGATCGTTGAGCTGGAGTACCCTACAGCGGGACCGGGTCTGGAGTAAGGACCCGATTTGTGGTACAAGTTATAGACGACAGATTTAATTTTTAGGCGGAAATGAGTTACGGGAGTAAATATACAGGGTGTAACAAACCCTAGTAATATTTATAGTTCGTGGTTTAGACCATCAAACTGAACAACTAAGAAGCCAACATGGAGGAAAAATAAAAAAAATCTGCTGTTTCATACAAAACTGCTGTCCCATAAATTTGACTCGAGTAGGGTACCTACTCTACAAACTTATGGTACAACAGATTCTTTTTAATTTTTCACGATGTTGGCTCCATAGTGAAAGTTGTTCAGTTTGATGACCTAAACTGCCCCTTAAAATATTACTAGGGTGACTTGGTACACCTTGTAGACATAAAATTGAAACTGCCCTAATAGCCTCTGTCTTAGTTTTTAAAAAAATAGGTAGGTACAGCTATCTAACGTCACTCTTTGGGTCTAACTGCTAAACGTGCGTTCTTAAGATTGGATGCACTTGAGATGAAAAACCACTAAAAGACGCATCCAGTTTGGCATTGCTCAATTTCCCTTTTAGTTATGCTCATCGAAGCACCACTACACCACGAGCAGGGATGGGAGGGACGTCCATATAGTTATATAATTTATACATGTGCTCTCGATTCTCGACATGACTGTACTTACATTTGTGTCCTATAAGGCAGATACACAAATTCAATAAATGGAATTCACGAAACTCGTAATTTTAGGGAACCAACAAAAATTAAAATCGTTACCTCTTTATTTAATTAACTCGATAATTTCCTCTCGTCTCCATAACGTATAGTAATTCATACCTGAAAAAAAGAAAATTAATAAATTAAAGCAAAGTTTGGGGGACAAACTGATTTCTTCTTTAAAGCATAATACCTTACTAAGAATATACCGTACCTAGATGTGCTTAATTATAATTCAAATAAGTATTATCAAAATTGTATGCTGATGATCGGTAGATATCTAATTCAATATCAATTCTCAGTAGCACAATAACCCTACAATTACCAGATACTCATATGCATCTAAGTCACTTCAAATTTCACGCTTCCGCTCGTAACTTGAACCAACCCCCAACTGTTGCTCCAGCCAGGTGAGAACGACTCCCATTTGTAAGGAAAAACAAATTGCCACGCTCATTACGACATTCGGAAAAGTTCACCGCGATTTCACACCCCATTACATTTTTATGGTATTTTAGGAACCCCCCGTGGCGAAACGAAGGCTCTGAATTTGCGATTGACAACTTAGTATCTTTTCTATAGACTTTGAAAAATTAATAAAAAAATTGTACTCATAATTCTTAAAAAACTTCCGGGGAAAAGGTCTTCTTCAAAGGTCGGACCTTTGAATAGCTGTATCTCCTAAACCGTCTGACAGACCATGTCAGGTTTTCTACTGTTCGCATAGCTACAGTGCATATTACAATAATACCTGAATATTCATGCATATTCATTTTTGGCAACCATAACTGACCTATGAGCGGCTATAACTCCTAAACCGACTGGAGTTATGCAGGCAGACCAGGTCCATCCCCATCACAGATATACTCTTCACCTTATGAATACTGACTTGCAGCTGATGATAACCAAAAATACGTCTATCTCTTATACTATCGGCTATGAAACCATTATAATCCCATTAAAAACATTTCATGAAAAAAAGTTGCCAAAACTGACGACCCTTTTACTCTTAAAAAGTTATGAGATCTAATTTTAAGCCAAGTCTTGATTAAGTGTTCATATCGTTCAAATGAAGTTATAAGGCCGACGTTTTTATCCTTAGATTCTCATCCGTAGATTGGTAATGCGGAAGAGAGAAAAAGCAAGGTACTTTTTACGGTTCCGCACCCAAAGGGTGAAAACAGGACCCTATTACTAAGCCTACGTTGTCCGTCCGTCCATCCGTCCAACCGTCCATCCATCCGTCCTACCTATTTAGGGCTGTAACTTTTGAACCGTAATAGCTAGACAGTTGAATTTTTCACAGAATATGTGTTATTATGGCGGATTTGTTTTTAAATAATAAAATGACAAAAAGTTAAAAATTAAGGGTTAAAAGTTAATACCTCATACAAGAAACTAGTTATTATTAACGTTTTTTCTTCTCGCTCTATCGTAAAATCGGTGATACATACAAGCGTCAAACTTGATGTGATTATAGAGCAAACTCTACAGTATAACAACAAGTAATATAAAACGGCCAAGTGTAAGTCGGTCTTGCGCTAAAGGTCCTGGAGAAAACAAAACATGTTTCTAAGGTGGTGCGGTACAGAACCCTCGGTGCGCGAGTAACCCGACTCGCACTTGACCGGTTTTTATTCTTACTCTTCCGCATTACCAATCTAAACGCTAGCACATTTTAAATCTATGGACACGACCTACTTTTAAATGGCCCAGCGACATAAATCTTAAACAACCGTCGACAAATTCCGTTCGACCGTCGATTAAAGCTCGAAAGACAATCAGGGCCGCATTCAGACCGTTAAAATTCAGAGAGGCGGAGTATTAGATATGTTGGAGCAGTGACAGGAAGCCGGCCGAGTCATTTCACACTCGGTCGGGTTTCAATTTGCCGCGGCCAGAGTTCTGTTTATCGACGGACCGCGGTCTCACTGTTCTGCCCGAAAAATTATAATTTACCGTCCGTTTAAGGAAGACAGGATGTCGATTATTTACGAGTCAAAAGTCGAATTGTTTCTTTATTTATGTATCTTTACAATATTTGGTTTCGAACACTTGTTTTTTTATTTATGAATTAATTGGCTCTTGCTCGTGCGTTAAGCAATTTATTTCCACCAGTATCAAGAATTTTGTGGGATAATCTATCCCAATCTTAAAGATTGTTTTAATCAAAAACACAGAAGAAGCAGAAGAGATTACGCAGCCATGTGGCAAGCAAACAAGCGTACCGCGCAATCACTACGAGAAAGAACTGCACGCGGGAATACTTGCCACTTTACTCCCCAAACACTTGTAACTAAGTAAGAAGTGTGTGGCGGCCGGAACTATTTAATTTTCATTTTTAAAATATAGGGTCCAACTTAATATGCTGACAGTATTTTAGGAGCATGATCGAGAAAAAAAATAGACTGTGCCATACATTTAGCTCGAGTAAGTTTGCAGTTTTGTATGGAACAGCAGTATTTTTTATGCGATTTCGATGTTGGTGCAATAGAGAAAGTTGTTCAGTGTGATGGTCTGATCATCCTGTCAAAAAAGTGTCAGCATATTAAGAAGGACCCTATATAAAAGAAAAGAAAAATCTGATATACGACAACTGCTCCGATAACTTGAAAACAACCAATTTATTTCCAAGCGCTCAAAAGCACTCGTTATTCTATAATTATAACGAGGCTTTGGCAAATTGCAGTCGTAAAAAATAAATTTCGACAGCGGGCATGTAAACAAAAATAATAAGTGAGAATCGCCCGAAGAGGGGCGTAACGGACTGAATAATATTTGACAAGCAGTAAATATTAAATTGGACGAAAGGATCAGGATGCATTAAAAAACGAAATGCGATGACGATTCATAAATTCATAATAAAACCGGTCAACTGCGAGTCGGTCTACTCGCGCACCGAGGGTTCCGTACCACACCGCACAACATATTAACATTCAAACAAATTTTTTTTCTCCGCACATTTTAGCGCGAGCCCGACTCACACTTGGCCGGTTTTTATTATTTGTTGTTGTGCTATAGAGTTTGCTCTATAATCACACAAAGTTTGACGCTTGTATGTATTACTGTTTTTACGATAGAGCGAGAAGAAAAAACTTTGATAAAAACTATTCTCTTGTTGAGAACCCGCCTTAATTTTTAACTTTTTACCATTTTTATTACTTGTTTTAAATCCGCCATAATAACGCATATTCAGCGAAAATTTCAACCGTCTAGCTATTAGGGTTCAAAAGTGGCATCCCTAAATAGGTAGGACGGACGGACGGGCAACGTACGCTTAGTAATAGGGTCCCGTTCTCACCCTTTGGGTACGGAACCCAAAAAATAAATAACTGAATAAGGCCGAGAATAGCCACTCATCATAACGCTGTTAAATTTACAAGGTAACGCATAAATGATTCACTATCGTAAAGACTTGTTATCTCACCGCGTTAACAATAGAACTTATTTCATAGCATTGTATATGCCACAAAAACTAGGCACTGCATAAGATAGCGCTCGTTACAGGTCTATGAACCTGACAATTTAAATTAAATTCGCCCCCGGCGCTGTTATTTCAATTCGATTTAAAACAAAACACACACAAAACAAATCAAACGTCCACACGAAAACGTCGGCCATACAAATATTGTTTCTCGAGCAAACGCCGAGAGACTTATCATGATGATAAACAAGAAACACGGCCGCCGGGACAAGGGAGCCAATCACCATACATCACCGGGAAACATCCAAATAAAAACTGGTAAAACAAAAAGGTATATCAGCCTCGTGTCATGCACAGTACTAAAGGAAAACAAATTGTAGCAAGGGAGAGATCGTATCATGCTAGGCGCCTTCAAAGACGTGAAAACTAATTAAGATCGGACGCTTTTCTAAGGCGATAACTTGCCACAGACAGGCCGGACGTGTTTGTGTATTGGCAATCAAAACAATTAACTTTTTGCTGTGTTCACCTCTATCTAAACAAAACTGATATAAGTCGTGGTATTTGCGGTCGACGAACTTCATGGGATTTTGGGTCGCGCAACTTTGATTGTTTCCACTGCGCTTGCGTTGTTGCCAATCAGCAAAACAAGGTAAGAACCAGGAAAAACACATCATCGGCGTTTTATACATTTTTGGTCCAAATGTGAAAGTGTCGGCCAACAAAAACTAATGCAATGCAACGAATTTCTATTAGAAATTGTCCTTCTAAGCATTTATTGCTATAGCATGAAAGCTGTAGCTGTAAGTTTCATCTTCTGTGTATTTCCTCAAAAATGTATGAAAAGGCAGAACCCAAATAAAACCAAGGACTATAGCTTTTGTGTCATAATAATGAGTGTTTAGACGGACAAGTCCTAACATAATATAGCATTATTTCTTTTTAGCCGGTGTTTCACATTTTGGACCAAATCCGATGATGTCTTTTGAATGCTCGTTGATCTTCGTTTGCGCTGATCAGACCAGAGGGGTCTACTCTACTCTACCACGAAATTCGATTTTCGCAATTTGGTATGTCAAGTTTTTTTAGGGTTGAATCGAAAACCATTTCGAGATAATTGTCTCAATAACAATATTTTCTATGTCAGAGATTTTAACATAACAGATATTTTTATTAAAATAACGTCGTTTTTCGGTCCGACGAGTGACGTCACTCGTCCAATAGCGGCAAAGGATTTTAGGCGCCCGAACGTGGCGCATCCTGATTGGTCAACAATATTTCGCGCGCTATTAAAATTTGGCATCTGCGCAGGTACATCGGTATGACTTATAAACATGGTACCTATTACTATACCTCCGATGGTACAATGTGACGTAGCATCGTTTGCAAACAAATTTGTTTTGATATTCCATTCAACAAAGTTTCATCGGCTCTTAAGTACTAAAAGTATCTACTAGAAACAAAAATAAACATTGTTCATGGAGTCTTATTGGAAAGGTCTTTCCGTTACTCTTATAAATGATCACAAAGGGGACTTAAAGAGAAAAGGCAGCCGGTGGACGACAGGAATGTCAAAGTAGTGTAGTAGTGTAGTGTCAAGTAAGTTGTAGCTATGCTTCTGATCATCCAAAGGGAGTACGGTCGTGAGTTTATGCATCTGTAAATAGGTTTATACCCAACAATTAGAAAAAAACAACAAATGAGTTTAGGGCAACTTACATTTACATTATAAACCTGAAAGTTACCTATTAACTTAACAGTGACGGATGGAGTAAACAATTTGGGACATTGAAAATAAAAAATTCCACATAATTCCCCAACGTTACTAAAACAAAAATCTGTATAAAATAAACAATATGAAGCGCTAACTAAACTCGGCAGCGGCTCGATTGAAGCGTGAAATAAATAAAATGGAAGCGCCTCGCAACGTAAACGAGAAAAAAAGGATAAATAAAAATTGCCGCGTTAATTTTCCACCGAGATTTTCCCGGGTGCGAGGGAAGGCGCGTGCACTGGACACGTGAATTAAAAACGTTAACAATGCCATCGCGACTCGGTCCTTAATGAACCCGCCCCGGGCAACGCCGAAGGCGAGCTTTCCTTGGAAATTATGGCGAATTGCACACGTTTCCCTATCGTTCTCTTAAAAGTTATCCAGAATTTTAGTAACGTTTCAAGCACGCACCAAATGACAGTATCGATGTAATTGGAACAATTTTTGGAGTTGATTTAGGATCCGATAACCCTTTCATTTTAATCAAAAAAGAAAAACTGAGTTTCAAAAGAGAGAACTCAACCAGATGCTCTACACAAGATCACTTTGAAAACAAAGCGGCCATAATAAACTTTAACAATATAAACCTGCTTTAAATTTAACAACATAATAACACTCAGGTTAACTAAAAATCCACACCAGTTAAACCGACAATGGAGCTCGCAAAAAACCTACATGAATGTGGCGATGACGAAGCGTTTATAGACACAACAAAGTTCGTCTTAGCACATCGTGAATCGGTGGGAAACTGTCACTTGCTAGACAATTTGTCCTTTGAATATTCAGTATTATGGCCGGATAATTACCTTAGTAAATAACGAGCATAGTCCTCATACCATAAAAGAGCAAAATTTCCGCTGCGAGAGGGAAAAAGCGTTATTGAAAAAGAGCCGAGGCGATATATAAATAAAATACGGGTTCAGCTATCGGCGGCTTGTTATCGCATGCCTGGATCGGAGCTATTACTGCAAAGTGTCGGTTATTCGACCGGCCGTGGGCACAGTTTGCTTTGCACCGAGCCGACGCGCCGCTAGCTCGTTATAATAATGTGAACTTCGGGAATAGAGACGTCTTTGGAGACGACTTCAACTAATATTTAGATATTTCTATTTTCTTGGTCCACCACAATTGAATTTAGGACCTATTTTGGAAACATTGCAGGGGCAAATCATATACAATATCCTAATTTAACGTTTTACATAAGTCTACAATTTAATTTTAGACCACGTAAATTTCCATTGAACGAAAAACAAATATGTACACGTAAATTATATTAGTAACTAAGTATTTATATTTGCACAAACAAAACTTTATAATTTTCTTAGACAAGGCTACTGCATAGATTTCTGTAGTCAGTGTCAGAAAGAATTTCTTTTACATACATAATAATTGCGAGTTGTCTCGAGGCGTCACGATCCTGATGCATAATGACAAAGTGCACGGTGACGTGAAAATTGCTCTCCGGGCTGTACCACTGTACACCTTATACCTTCGTAGACAGGACCTACTTCTGTATTTAGAAACCTGACCGTAATTATCATCCAATGTCCAGCCGTTATCCTTGACAGCTTTTTGACGACCGTTTACTCTGGTTTCTTTACTTAGTTACCAAACCATTTCACTGCTAAATATAATTTATGATAAACATAAAAACCGGCCAAGAGCGTGTCGGACTCGCCCATGATAGGATTTCGTGTATAAGAAGAATGAGAAGAAAAGTAACACAATTTTGAACAACAATTTCGTGCAACGCTGTTATAGTTTCTTATTATGTTATTACACTTGTGTTCAGGTTTTTTTCCGACACTGGCTTTGTATTTACTAAAAGCTAGTTGTATAAAATTTTCACATTTTTTTACTGCAGTATTTGAGATGATAGAGGGGGCGGGGGGCACTCCCTATTTTTGACTTTTACCCCAAATATCTCGAGACAAAAGCACTATAATGATTTAGTTTCTACGGGTGTTTTGTTCCTTTGGACAGACCTACGCTACGGTGTAAAAATGAGCGAGTAATTGAGGCGGGGCATACTGATAGACAGAATGGTCGAAAGTATAAGGGTTTCTCGTTTGAATACGGAACACTAAAAAGGGGTTAATAAAATGCAAATAAGCTAAGCGTAAATTGTGAATTCAAGAGGAATAAGTGGAGATAACGATGTCTTATAACACGAAAAGGACGCGCCTCAATTGATTGACAATAACAGAATAAGAGCCTTCAAATTTTGACGTGACGTGAAAAATGAATGAGATAATTTTCTCGTGCTCATATTACGCATGCTTATGATAATTGCCCCCAAAAAGATATACATGATTCAGAAGTACTTGGTGTTCAAATTAAAATGAAAGGCCTGATAACTTAGTTTGTAGCGAACACTAGGGCAAAATTTAGTGATGAAGACATTGACCTTAAATACTATACAGGGTGTAACAATCAAACTGAACAACTTTCACTATTGAACCAAGTTTGAAATCGCGAAAAAAAAACAGTTGTCCCATACATTTAGCTGCAGTTTGTATGAAAGTTCTTTCCATGTGAAAGTTGTTCACATTGATGATCCGAAGCACACCCTTAAGTATTACTAGGGTGTTTTGTTACACCCTGTAGCCTGTAGATTCTAAGTCTAATTTCAAATATTAGCAAATTTTTTACCGAATTGATACAATACCCACACAAATCAAGGATGCATTACATGCTGTTTGGTGCTTATAACTTTATTCATAAAGTTAACTTATTATTAACCTCTATTTGGCAGGTTTCCCAACCCACAATTAGGTCGTATAGGTGCCATAGTAAGGAAATTACAGTAATATAACTTTAATAACTAAAAATAGTCGTGTCAATGGGGATCTAATTCGACCAAATTGTTTGCTGGGTTACTAATAGCTAGTTGAGTAGAAGAGCTCTTCAGGGGCACTTTTGGCGCTGCCATTTTTGGAGTATTTGTTTATCTAATTCAGTTATAGATAAGATATCAATGGAAGATACTATTTTTCCAAAGCCATGGTGGTTTCCATTACGGAGGATTCTGTATTCTAATCTGTATCCGGCCATCATAATAAAAGTCGAGAATATGCTCTGCAACTTCGATTACTAATAATGTAAATGTGACAATTTAATTTACAAATACTTATTTTAACTATTATAGAACTGTTACAAAAGTATGTCTGTACATGAAGATATTTAGAAAAAAAAAAATTACGATATGGTTTTTAGGTGTCCCTGATTCCAAATCAACCTTTTTTAGAATTTTTGTCGGTCATTTTTTTCGTATGTCTGTGTATTTGTTAGTGCGAGCATCACGCGAAAACTACTATACCGATTTTGATGAAACTTATGATCTGACTTAAAATCTGGTATATAATTTGTGCGGACGAAGTCGCGGGTTAACTCTAGTCTAATATATTATTGAAGTAAATTCTGTTCTAACAAAGATAATTTTATAAGAAATTACTAGTAGATGTGTAAGTTACTTAGCGTTAAGAACATGAAGTCTTTGCATACCAAACGTCAACTCTAACTTGTCAAAATGGAACTCTACTGACTATAATTAAGACTCATTATCAACCAGTCCGTTCGTTACTATTTCCACGCAAGATATTATACCAGGATCTAATAAAATTAATGTAATGGCACGTCTTCAGCTATCTTATCTTGTGCATTGAAACAGGTTGAGGTGAGACAAGTGACGTCCACGGTGTAATGGCACAGAATAGGTATCCAACCAGAAAGACTGCTTCATAAAAGCTCGCGGCGGCCACACTGAGAAAATTTGTCTTGTAAAAATTATAAATAATTGAATCAGGCGTTACTTTGCGGAAATCCATAACTAATAGGTATATGACACGATTGTGTCGAGACCTCCACTTCTAAATACCTAGTAGACAAAGATGTATTACGTTATGCAATACAACCTGCCCACCAAATAATTTCTACTCTACACGTGTTTCGCTCCACCACGGATCATGCTCAGGAGTTAAAACGTTCGAAACAGAATTGTTCCAATTTTATGATAAATCTAACAATATGCTAATACAAGTAGACGTGTATCATAATTATTACAAACTTTTATGAATTTCTTAGTGCTACAAAATTAATCTCAAAAGTTTGGAAGAAACATCGCTGCGTACGTACTGGCTGCCGCGAGTTTATATGAAGCTGTTTTTCTGGTAGGATATCTATTCGGTGGTAAAATAGTATGCGAGATGCTTGAGAAGATAACGCGACTAATTTGCGATGTGCTAATCATACGACCATTATGGGAATAGTAACTAGTCCATGTCAGTTTTATGATTTTATCTGGAGGATTTTATCAAATCCCATTTAAATTCCTACGAGAAGATGACTATAAAACACCTCAGATCACCAGGCAAGTGTAAAGTAATAGATGAAAGAGATCTGTTATGTATTGTACGCTGGTTACAGCGAGCAGGGATTTATATTTTTATTAGAGTTAACCCGCGACTTCGTCTGCACAAATTAGAAACTAGATTTTAAGTCAGATCATAAGCTAACAAATAAAAAGAGTTTCATAAAAATGGGTTCAGTCATTTTTGCACAAAAAAGCACACAAACAGACAAACAGACGGACAACAATTCTTAAAAGGGTTGATTTGTAGTAAGGGACACCTAAAAACCATACCGTTATCTTTTTTTTGTGAATATCTTCAATGTAGAGAGACTTCTGTTACAGTTTTATAATAGTTAAGATTAGTAACATAAACCTTATTAGTAAAATAGTACGTAGCATAGCGTCTTTTTGTCGTAAAGGAGTATCGCGCCCGCACCTCCAGGTGACGTCGCCTGGAGACGCGGGCGTAATTCTCCAAACGACGCTATGCTACGTACTATAAGGTTTATAATTGTGTTACTTTGACTATCCGCTACCGCCACACGTATCTTCTGTATAAAACGCGCCATAGAGGTAGAAATTAAATTTGATACTAAGATCGACTAAATTGGACGCCAAAATTTTGATAGATATATCTTGAATAAACGATACATCTGCTTCAACGGGACATCTTGACAAAATTCTGTAAGAAATTGAACCTTAACTTCATTGAGATAGAATCTTCTATCAAGTAGCAGACGGTAAGTATGAAATTCTGGTAACGAGCTGTACAGAACCAGATCGTAAATAATCCATTCTCATTTCCAGAACATTAAATCTCCGAGACGTAATTTGATTCCGTTCACAATAAAACCCCCACCGACTAATCGTGAAAGTAAAAATTTGCACACAAAAGCTGTAACGCAAAACGACAAATAAAATTTGTAAGGTGCCAAAGACAGTTAAATCAGGGGTTCGAAAAGAGATTTTTCGCAAAATCACTCAGGGGCCCTTTAAAAGCATTTGTGGGTTTAAGTTTGCTTGTCTTGGCTGTTTTTTTCGAACTCGAAAGTGTAAATGCACGCTGCATACAAACGCAGTCTGGTGATATTTTCAATACTAACCAATTAAACTCAGTGAAATTTTGCAAAAACAATCTAGGAACAAATACCTGTGCTTGTATCGCGTCAGATTTTCGTTAAAATATACAGTTTTAATGCTAGAATTAATTTAAGATTTGAATGGAAATCTTTGAGGCACTGTAACTTTAAAACTGTACATTTTAAGGAAAATCTGACACGATTCAAGCATAAAGATTTGTTTCTAGATTGTTTCTGCAAAATTTCATTAAGTTTAATCGGTTATTATTGAAAATATTACCAGACTTCGTTTGTATGGAGCGCGCCAACAGTAAACCCTTAAGAGAATAGTACGCGCTCCATGCAAACAACGTTTGATTATATTTTCAATACTAAACAATTGAAGTCAGTGAAATTTTTAAAACACAATCCAGAAACTAATCTCTATGTCTATGGTTTGTCAGATTTTCGTAAAATGTAAAGTTTTAAAGTTACATTCGCTCAAAGATAGCCATACAAATCTTAAATTAATCCTAGCAATGAAACTGTATTTTTAACGGAAATCTGTAAAAACTCAAGCACAGAAATTTGTTTCTTGCTCGTGTTTAAAAAAATTCGTTAGTCTTGAAAATACAGGTTGAAATGGATATCATTAGCATCCTTAAAAACTAAGAGTCTACCCATCAAACTGAACAACTTTTATTATGGGAGCAAACCGATCAGAGCAAAAAAAACGCGCAGCAAAGACCATCCTCTTAAAGCTTGAAAAACGAAGCAAGTCAGATTTAAGGAGAAAATCCCGTATCAATTTATCTCTTCTCGTACATTTCTACGATTAACTGAATCAGTAGACTCCCTATATTTAATTGTTTATAGGCAATTCACCCTTAGGTAACTTAACCGGCCGGCTTTATTGCCACTAATAGTAAACACCAGTGGTAAAGATGGTACAGTCAACAGCAAAAGTGAAGTATTGCGAAATTCAATAAAATCAATCATGAACAATTATATATTTTTCAAAGTTAATGTAACGTTAAATGAACTTCATATAATACCATCACGAATGCTGGTAATAACAGAGAACAATTTTGAAAATTACTTTTTTCATTATTTTCCTTAAAAATGACTACACATTAATTCGATAAGACAATGCCACAATAGTATCTGACACCAGGACTTGCTGCCCACGCGATATGAAGAAGAATAGTATTTCGTAAGAAACATAAGATGTGACGCATTATAATGGTGTCCAAAGTAATTCGTAAGGACGTACTTCATAACATAATGTACATTTCAACAATTTGCCTTGACGCGGCCATGAATGTTAAAGCCACAAACACTAACAGAACAATCGATATTTATTTGGAAAGCAATTTTTGCATCAACCAAATTGAGCAAACTATTGAATTGAGAACTCCCCGACTTAAACGAGCGTTTACCAAAAGAGGTACATAACTGTTTAAGAGGTCAGAGGTCAGTTCCCAGTTACCGCCGTGTATGTACATTTCAAGACGGAATAGAGGTGCAATTTTACTGTCAAGTTGTAAACAAACAAGTATGGTGAATCGTGAGTGATCCTTCCTGACTGTCATTTCGATTGCCACCAACCAGCACATGATTGCTAGCTTTCACAATTCGCTATTCAACACTACGCTGAAACTGTAATTTATTAACAAAAGCTTTAAAATAAGTTATTTAAATTACTACTTATATTTTTGTACAAAGATGACATTGGAATAATGTTGCAAACGTGCAAAGGGGTGTCGTTTCTTGGTAAACTTAAAGGTACCAATAATTACATTCAAAGTTTTAGAAATATAAAATATGTTCTTTTTTAGTTTTGTTTTATAATAAAAACGTTATTTTGTGGCGTAATTGTACATGTATATTACTCGCACTTACGTATTGAATTGAGTTTATAAAAAATATATTTCTTACATTGATTACTTTTATATTTCATGGAGCACAATGAATGATACCTTAACCAATACAATCGCATGAACTATATTAACACAAGATGTTATTGAAACTGGCAATGTTAACTATAATTACGTTTAACAAGTTATTCAAAGAAAAAAGTTATAGAAAAACCTCGTTATTCAACCTACGCGAGAATAATGTAAATAATTACGTAGATTGCGGTTCAATAAATTGCATACAACTAGACACTGAATGGCATTACAACGCATCACCATCCGGCAATACGGTTGCAGCAAAATCATTAAAGGTTACCAACTCCTGTATAATCTTCAGTAACGTTCATCCATATAGAGAGGTTCGATGTTGGCACACCAATCGGAATGAAACGAGGCTTGGAAGTAAAGCGCGATGCAGAACGCCTCAGGGCAGCATGCTCAGAATGCGCTCGATGCGCAGCAACTGCATCCGTGATCCAACGCCGATAATTTAATTGGGTACCTGACATTTAATCAATACGGTTGATTAAATTAATTGAACGTTCGATGCACTTTTATGGTATAACGTAGTTACTCGCTTTGGCGGCGCGAAACTGCTTGGCCTTTTTCAGAATATCAATCGAACTATCCATCGGTGTTGAACGTCTTGTTGATTTCTGATCTAGATGCTTTGGAAGCGATCTTTCGACTTATTTGTAACAACAAATGATGCGTCTCCTTTTTTCTTCGATTATAGATATTGGAAATAATGAGAAAATGTGTCGTTAGAGTTCTATATGGTCGTTTATAGTGAGCTAACGAACGTTAGTTTTTCAACCGAAGTTCGACTATCGCCGCTAACATCGGTCGACACTGAATGGGCAACGTAACTTTATTTAATACCTTCCTATTTCACGAAGCTTGAATATATAGCACTGTATGTAAGTATAAATTTGAGTTGGTTGTAGGAACCCCTAGTTCCTAAAAAACAACCCATGTAAGATTACTCGCATGTGACAACCTCTTTTCTCCATAAACACAGAAACGAGCAACCTGAAATTTTGCATAGTAGAGTACCTAATAAACATACCTGAAAATTTTCTAGGTCAAAAAAAAAATTCTATGTAGTATACCTAACAATATATTTACTATTTTAGGACTCCAAAACATAACAGTTTTGTGACTAAGAATCTTGTAAGAGACCACTAGATCGCCCTTTTGAATCTGCTGGTCTCTTAAGGACTTTGAGGGCAAAAATTTTAAGAATTAGGTAACATTAAATACACCCCTATTTTTAATTACCAGAAAAAATTTAAGGTTGTCTTCAGATAATGAAACTAAACCATTTTTTCTAAAGAAAATAGGTCGAAAAACGAAAAGAACTTTTGCATGGAAGGTCCAAATCGTTTTTCGACCTGTTCCTTAGGGAAAGTTGTTTAGTTTCATTATCGGAACCCTTTACATTTTTCTAGTAATAAAAAATTGTGGTGTACCTATAAAGTATTATGTGGAATAGTTAAATAATTGTATTACTATACGTAGGTCGTAGTTGCACTAGAACATGACTTCTGATCCTTGCAGGCGTCCACTAGTGCTATTTATAGCAACAATCTTCACTTCAAACTCAACGCAGTAATGCTTTAACCTGTTTTCCAACCTATCATTTTCAAACAGTATTCCTTTAGTGCTCATTTTCTCATTTGAATCCGCACGTTTAGTGTCATGCACTATTTCCTTAATGTAACAAAACACGCAACAAAAACATGAAACATCAACTTGTAATTGCGTAGAGTGCGCATTCTTAAAATAATCATACAAGAAGCTTTAAAATTACATGTAACGGTGTTCTAATGTCATTGTGGGAACAAAAAAAATCAATGAACAACATATTCAACAGATTGGGACGATCAGTGTCACTGCAATTACACTTAATGATGTTGATATGAATACAGTGTCACTATAATACGATCAGTATGATGTGAGTGAACTTAGCAGATCATTGTCCAGCAGATCAAAATTTTATGTGAGTTCTTTTCGCATGCAGATGAGTTCTATAGTTCCTGATACTTTTTAGAAATAGTTCTAGCGGATTTACCTAAAAAAAGTTAGGTGACAAAATGATCTGCTAACTTCCCGTAGCAGATCATTTTGCAGATAATCAAAAATAAATGCGAGTTCTTTTAGCATGCAGCTGAGTTCTATAGTTCCTGATACTTTTTAGAAATAGTTCTAGCGGATTTACCTAAAAAAAGTTAGGTGACAAAATGATCTGCTAACTTCCCGTAGCAGATCATTTTGCAGCAGATCAGAAATAAATGTGAAATCTTTCCTCATGCAACTGAGTTCTACAGTTCCTGATACTTTTCAAGAATAGTTCTGAACTAATATTCAAGTGACAGCAGATCATAGCAGAACTTTAAAAAAAATCGAAAAACAGTATTCCATCGATTCAAATTATTTTGAAGACTAGAACTCGCAGAACTCTATTGTTTTGAACTGATGCAAGTCTACACTGTAACCTAGAACTCAACTTGAATCCAGAACTCACGTCAAAGTGCCAGCAGATCATACCAGAACTTAAAAAAATCGAAAAACTCTATTCCATCGATTCAAATTATTTTGAAGACTAGACCTCGCAGAACTCTATTGTTTTGAACAAGTGCGAGTATGCACTATAATCTGAAACTCGATTTGAGTCCAGAACTCACGTCAAAGTGCCAGCAGATCATACCAGAACATAAAAAAAAATCGAAAAATTCGTTTCCATCGAAAACAATTATTTTGAAGACTAGAACTCACAGAACTCTATTGTTTTGAACAAGTGCGAGTATGCACTATAATCTGAAACTCGATTTGAGTCCAGAACTCACGTCAAAGTGCCAGCAGATCATACCAGAACTTAAAAAAATCGAAAAACTCTATTCCATCGATTCAAATTATTTTGAAGACTAGAACTCTCAGAACTCTATTGTTTTGAACAAGTGCGAGTATACACTATAATCTGAAACTCGATTTGAGTCCAGAACTCACGTCAAACTGCCAGCAGATCATAGTAGTAGTTTAAAAAAATCGAAAAACTCAATTCCATCGATAACAATTATTTTCAATACTAGAACTCTCAGAACTCTATTGTTTTGAACAAGTGCGAGTATGCACTATAATTTGAAACTGGATTTGAGTCCAGAAGTCACATCAAAGTGCCAGCAGATCATACCAGAACTTTAAAAAAATCGAAAAATTCGATTCCATCGAAAACAATTATTTTGAAGACTAGAACTCACAGAACTCTATTGTTTTGAACAAGTGCGAGTATGCACTATAATCTGAAACTCGATTTGAGTCCAGAACTCACGTCAAAGTGCCAGCAGATCATACCAGAACTTTAAAAAAATCGAAAAATTCGATTCCATCGATATCAATTATTTTGAAGACTGGAACTCTCAGAACTCTATTGTTTTGAACAAGTACAAGTATGCACTATAATCTGAAACTCGATTTGAGTCCAGAACTCACGTCAAAGTGCCAGCAGATCATAGCAGAAGTTTAAAAAAATCGAAAAACTCTATTCCATCGATTCAAATTATTTTGAAGACTAGACCTCGCAGAACTCTATTGTTTTGAACAAGTGCGAGTATACACTATAATCTGAAACTCGATTTGAGTCCAGAACTCACGTCAAAGTGCCAGCAGATCATACCAGAACATTAAAAAAATCGAAAAATTCGATTCCATCGATAACAATTATTTTGAAGACTAGACCTCGCAGAACTCTATTGTTTTGAACAAGTGCGAGTATGCACTATAATCTGAAACTCGATTTGAGTCCAGAACTAACGTCAAAGTGCCAGCAGATCATACCAGAACATTAAAAAAATCGAAAAAATCGATTCTATCGATATCAATTATTTTGAAGCCTAGAACTCTCAGAACTCTATTGTTTTGAACAAGTGCGAGTATGCACTATAATCTGAAACTTGATTTGAGTCCAGAACTCACGTCAAAGTGCCAGCAGATCATACCAGAACATTAAAAAAATCGAAAAAATCGATTCCATCGATATCAATTATTTTGAAGACTAGAACTCTCAGAACTCTATTGTTTTGAACAAGTGCGAGTATGCACTATAATCTGAAACTGGATTTGAGTCCAGAACTCACATCAAAGTGCCAGCAGATCATACCAGAACATTAAAAAAATCGAAAAATTCGATTCCATCGAAAACAATTATTTTGAAGACTAGAACTCACAGAACTCTATTGTTTTGAACAAGTGCGAGTATGCACTATAATCTGAAACTCGATTTGAGTCCAGAACTCACGTCAAAGTGCCAGCAGATCATACCAGAACTTTAAAAAATTGAAAAATTCGATTCCATCGAAAACAATTATTTTGAAGACTAGACCTCGCAGAACTCTATTGTTTTGAACAAGTACAAGTATACACTATAATCTGATACTCGATTTGAGTCCAGAACTCACGTCAAAGTGCCAGCAGATCATACCAGAACTTAAAAAAATCGAAAAACTCTATTCCATCGATTCAAATTATTTTGAAGACTAGACCTCGCAGAACTCTATTGTTTTGAACAAGTGCGAGTATACACTATAATCTGAAACTCGATTTGAGTCCAGAACTCACGTCAAACTGCCAGCAGATCATAGTAGTAGTTTAAAAAAATCGAAAAACACAATTCCATCGATAACAATTATTTTCAATACTAGAACTCTCAGAACTCTATTGTTTTGAACAAGTGCGAGTATGCACTATAATCTGAAACTGGATTTGAGTCCAGAACTCACATCAAAGTGCCAGCAGATCATACCAGAACTTTAAAAAAATTTAAAAATTCGATTCCATCGAAAACAATTATTTTGAAGACTAGAACTCACAGAACTCTATTGTTTTGAACAAGTGCTAGTATGCACTATAATCTGAAACTCGATTTGAGTCCAGAACTCACGTCAAACTGCCAGCAGATCATACCAGAACTTTAAAAAAATCAAAAATTCGATTCCATCGAAAACAATTATTTTGAAGACTAGAACTCACAGAACTCTATTGTTTTGAACAAGTGCGAGTATGCACTATAATCTGAAACTCGATTTGAGTCCAGAACTCACGTCAAAGTGCCAGCAGATCATACCAGAACTTTAAAAAAATCAAAAATTCGATTCCATCGAAAACAATTATTTTGAAGACTAGAACTCACAGAACTCTATTGTTTTGAACAAGTGCGAGTATGCACTATAATCTGAAACTCGATTTGAATCCAGAACTCACGTCAAAGTGCCAGCAGATCATACCAGAACTTAAAAAAATCGAAAAACACAATTCCATCGATTCAAATTATTTTGAAGACTAGACCTCGCAGAACTCTATTGTTTTGAACAAGTGCGAGTATGCACTATAATCTGAAACTCGATTTGAGTCCAGAACTAACGTCAAAGTGCCAGCAGATCATACCAGAACATTAAAAAAATCGAAAAATTCGATTCCATCGATAACAATTATTTTGAAGACTAGACCTCGCAGAACTCTATTGTTTTGAACAAGTACAAGTATGCACTATAATCTGAAACTCGATTTGAGTCCAGAACTCACGTCAAAGTGCCAGCAGATCATAGCAGAAGTTTAAAAAAATCGAAAAACACAATTCCATCGAAAACAATTATTTTGAAGACTAGACCTCGCAGAACTCTATTGTTTTGAACAAGTGCGAGTATGCACTATAATCTGAAACTCGATTTGAGTCCAGAACTCACGTCAAAGTGCCAGCAGATCATAGCAGAAGTTTAAAAAAATCGAAAAACACAATTCCATCGAAAACAATTATTTTGAAGACTAGAACTCTCAGAACTCTATTGTTTTGAACAAGTGCGAGTATACACTATAATCTGAAACTCGATTTGAGTCCAGAACTCACGTCAAACTGCCAGCAGATCATAGTAGTAGTTTAAAAAAATCGAAAAACACAATTCCATCGATAACAATTATTTTGAAGACTAGAACTCACAGAACTCTATTGTTTTGAACAAGTGCGAGTATGCACTATAATCTGAAACTGGATTTGAGTCCAGAACTCACGTCAAAGTGCCAGCAGATCATACCAGAACATTAAAAAAATCGAAAAATTCGATTCCATCGAAAACAATTATTTTGAAGACTAGAACTCACAGAACTCTATTGTTTTGAACAAGTGCGAGTATGCACTATAATCTGAAACTCGATTTGAGTCCAGAACTCACGTCAAAGTGCCAGCAGATCATACCAGAACTTTAAAAAAATTGAAAAATTCGATTCCATCGAAAACAATTATTTTGAAGACTAGAACTCTCAGAACTCTATTGTTTTGAACAAGTGCGAGTATGCACTATAATCTGAAACTTGATTTGAGTCCAGAACTCACGTCAAAGTGCCAGCAGATCATACCAGAACATTAAAAAAATCGAAAAAATCGATTCCATCGATATCAATTATTTTGAAGACTAGAACTCTCAGAACTCTATTGTTTTGAACAAGTGCGAGTATGCACTATAATCTGAAACTGGATTTGAGTCCAGAACTCACATCAAAGTGCCAGCAGATCATACCAGAACATTAAAAAAATCGAAAAATTCGATTCCATCGAAAACAATTATTTTGAAGACTAGAACTCACAGAACTCTATTGTTTTGAACAAGTGCGAGTATGCACTATAATCTGAAACTCGATTTGAGTCCAGAACTCACGTCAAAGTGCCAGCAGATCATACCAGAACTTTAAAAAAATTGAAAAATTCGATTCCATCGAAAACAATTATTTTGAAGACTAGACCTCGCAGAACTCTATTGTTTTGAACAAGTGCGAGTATGCACTATAATCTGAAACTGGATTTGAGTCCAGAACTCACGTCAAAGTGCCAGCAGATCATACCAGAACTTTAAAAAAATCGAAAAATTCGATTCCATCGATATCAATTATTTTGAAGACTGGAACTCTCAGAACTCTATTGTTTTGAACAAGTACAAGTATGCACTATAATCTGAAACTCGATTTGAGTCCAGAACTCACGTCAAAGTGCCAGCAGATCATACCAGAACTTTAAAAAAGACTAGAACTCACAGAACTCTATTGTTTTGAACAGACGTAAGTCTTTACTGTAATCCAGAACTCGATTTGAGTCCAGAAGTTACATTAAAATGCTAGCAGATCATAGCATCGAAAAACGCTATTCCATCGATTCAAGATTTTGAAGACTAGGACTTGCAGAACTCTATCGTTTTGAACAGATGCAAGTCTACACTGTTATCTGGAACTCGAATTGAGTCCAGAACTCACGTCAAAGTGCCAGCAGATCATAGCAGAACTTTAAAAAATCGAAAGACACGAATCCATCGATTAAAATTATTTTGAAGACTAGAACTCTCAGAACTCTATTGTTATGAATAGACGCAAGTCTACACTGTAATCTGGAACGGTTTTAGACGGCTAAGGTCATAGAAAAGATTTCAACGAGACACCTCTTGCAACTTTCTTTAAAAGCATACGTCGTAAACGGCAGATGTAGATACGTATGAGGTAGTGGCCATCCCTTGTGTCAGAGTTTTTAGGCCGCCCAAGTTTTACCAAGTGCCTCTGACATGGCTTAACATTTGTTATTCGTAGTCGTAGACGGCTATGGTCATAGAAAATACTTCAACGAGACACCTCTTGAAAAAGCCTATGTCGTAGACGACTATCTCTAAGAACGTTTCAAAAGATGTCTCGTTGAAGTCTTTTCTATAGACATAGTCGTCTACGACGTAGACTTTTTCAAGAGGTGTCTCGTTCAAGTCTTTTCTATAGACATAGTTTTCAGGAGGTGTCTCGTTGAAGTCTTTTCTTTGACCATACCTGTCTACGACGTAGGCTTTATCAAAAGGTGTCTCGTTGAAGTCTTTTGTATGGCCATACCGTCTACGACGTAGACTTTTTCAAGAGGAGTCTCGTTTACTAACACTAAGATAACTTAGGTCCGTATTACAGACCAAATACTTGAGTGTTGCAATAAGAACGTTTCAAAAGATGTCTCGTTGAAGTCTTTTCTGAAGCCATAGTCGTCTACGACGTAGGCTTTTTCAAGAGGTGTCTCGTTGAAGTCTTTTCTTTGACCATACTTGTCTACGACGCAGGCTTTTTCAAGAGGAGTCTCGTTAAAGTCTTTTCTATGACCATAGCCGTCTACGACTACGAATAACAAACGTTAAGCCATGTCAGAGGCACTTGGTAAAACTTGGGCAGCCTAAAAACTCTGACACAAGGGATGGCCACTATCTCATACGAATACTACTGCTGCCGTCTAGGACGTAGGCTTTTTAAGAAAGTTGCAAGAGTTGTCTCGTTGAAGTCTTTTCTATGACCATAGCCGTCTAAAACGTAGGCTTTTTCCATATTTAGCATTCAAAGTATTTAAGTACTATGAGATTAGACTACATAATTTTTGAAAATGATCTTACTCCTCTAGAAAAAGCCTACGTCCTTAGCACTCTTAGAACGTTTCAAAAGCTGTCTCGTTGAAGTCTTTTCTATAGCCATAGTCGTCTACGACGTAGGATTTTACAAGAGGTGTCTCGTTGAAGTCTTTTCTATAGACATAGTCGTCTACGACGTAGACTTTTTAAGAGGTGTCTCGTTGAAGTCTTTTCTATGACCATAGCTGTCTACGACGTAGACTTTTTAAGAGGTGTCTCGTTGAAGTCTTTTCTATGACCATAGCTGTCTACGACGTAGACTTTTTAAGAGGTGTCTCGTTGAAGTCTTTTCTATTGCCATAGTCGTCTACGACGTAGGATTTTACAAGAGGTGTCTCGTTGAAGTCTTTTCTATAGACATAGTCGTCTACGACGTAGACTTTTTAAGAGGTGTCTCGTTGAAGTCTTTTCTATGACCATAGTCGTCTACGACGTAGGATTTTACAAGAGGTGTCTCGTTGAAGTCTTTTCTATAGCCATAGTCGTCTACGACGTAGGATTTTACAAGAGGTGTCTCGTTGAAGTCTTTTCTATAGACATAGTCGTCTACGACGTAGACTTTTTAAGAGGTGTCTCGTTGAAGTCTTTTCTATTGCCATAGTCGTCTACGACGTAGGATTTTACAAGAGGTGTCTCGTTGAAGTCTTTTCTATAGCCATAGTCGTCTACGACGTAGGATTTTACAAGAGGTGTCTCGTTGAAGTCTTTTCTATAGACATAGTCGTCTACGACGTAGACTTTTTAAGAGGTGTCTCGTTGAAGTCTTTTCTATGACCATAGCTGTCTACGACGTAGACTTTTTAAGAGGTGTCTCGTTGAAGTCTTTTCTATAGCCATAGTCGTCTACGAAGTAGGATTTTACAAGAGGTGTCTCGTTGAAGTCTTTTCTATAGCCATAGTTGTCTACGACGTAGACTTTTTCAAGAGGTGTCTCGTTCAAGTCTTTTCTATAGACATAGTTTTCAGGAGGTGTCTCGTTGAAGTCTTTTCTTTGACCATACCTGTCTACGACGTAGGCTTTATCAAAAGGTGTCTCGTTGAAGTCTTTTGTATGGCCATACCGTCTACGACGTAGACTTTTTCAAGAGGAGTCTCGTTTACTAACACTAAGATAACTTAGGTCCGTATTACAGACCAAATACTTGAGTGTTGCAATAAGAACGTTTCAAAAGATGTCTCGTTGAAGTCTTTTCTGAAGCCATAGTCGTCTACGACGTAGGCTTTTTCAAGAGGTGTCTCGTTGAAGTCTTTTCTTTGACCATACTTGTCTACGACGTAGGCTTTTTCAAGAGGAGTCTCGTTAAAGTCTTTTCTATGACCATAGCCGTCTACGACTACGAATAACAAACGTTAAGCCATGTCAGAGGCACTTGGTAAAACTTGGGTGGCCTAAAAACTCTGACACAAGGGATGGCCACTACCTCATACGAATACTATTGCTGCCGTCTACGCCGTAGTCTTTTTAAGGTTGCAAGAGGTGTCTCGTTGAAGTCTTTTCTATGACCGTAGTAGTCTAAAACCACACGCAGGCGCGCGAGGATCAATCTCCGCACCTTGTTATTACGGCGACTCTAATCACGGCGTTTGACGCCAAAACTCATAATACGTAAAATTTTACTATGTTGGAAAATCTGCGGGCCATCATATTACATCGAATCGACAACGACCTGCGTTCTCTCTCTATGTCCACATTATCTTTAAGATCCTCAGTAACCCAGTGGTCCAGATACTTGAATTGCTCATCCTTATGCAGGGTTGTGTCGCAGAGTGAAACAGGTGGGGAATTTGTATAGATTTAAGACTAGATCTAAATGTCATAACTTCACTTTATTTATGATTTACCTTTTACCATACTTTCAATAACGCATGACACGTCCTCGGCAGAGAAGGTAACACTGTGCTCCGGGCATGGGTCCTCAGTCTCCACCACCCAATGAGCAGGTTTCAAATGAGACACGACTTTGAAGGTGTTCACGAAAAATCTTCACTATTTCGTGTGGCTCTCCTACCCCTGCGATACTCACAAAAACGCTAGCCTTTTGATTTAATTTATTCGTAGATTTCCAGAACGTATAACGTTGGTTCAGTTGTTTTTGCGTGACGCTCGAGCACAAACAACAGACAATTCTCAACAACAAATTCTGCTATGATCTGCTGGCACTTGAAAATCAGTTCTGGACTCAAGTTGAAGTCTAGGATTCTGTGTAGACTTGGATTTGTTCAAAACATTAGAGTTCTGCAACTTCTAGTCTTCAAAATAATTTGAACAGGTGGAATAGTGTTTTTCGATTTTTTCAAGTTCTGCTCTGCTCTGCTGGCATTTTAACGTGAGTTCTGGACTCAATTCGAGTTCCAGATTACAGTGTAGACTTGCATCTGTTCAAAACGATAGAGTTCTGCAAGTTCCAGTCTTCAAAATAATTTGAATCGATGGAATAGTGTTTTTCGATTTTTTTAAACTTCTACTATGATCTGCTGGCATTTTAACGTGAGTTCTGGACTCAATTCGAGTTCCAGATTACAGTGTAGACTTGCATCTGTTCAAAACGATAGAGTTCTACAAGTTCTAGTCTTCAAAATAATTTGAATCGATGGAATAGTGTTTTTCGATTTTTTTAAACTTCTACTATGATCTGCTGGCATTTTAACGTGAGTTCTGGACTCAATTCGAGTTCCAGATTATAGTGCATACTCGCACTTGTTCAAAACAATAGAGTTCTGAGAGTTCTAGTCTTCAAAATAATTGTTATCGATGGAATTGTGTTTTTCGATTTTTTTAAGTTCTGGTATGATCTGCTGGCACTTTGACGTGAGTTCTGGACTCAAATCGAGTTTCAGATTATAGTGCATACTTGCACTTGTTCAAAACAATAGAGTTCTGAGAGTTCTAGTCTTCAAAATAATTTGAACAGGTGGAATAGTGTTTTTCGATTTTTTCAAGTTCTGCTCTGCTCTGCTGGCATTTTAACGTGAGTTCTGGACTCAATTCGAGTTCCAGATTACAGTGTAGACTTGCATCTGTTCAAAACGATAGAGTTCTGCAAGTTCTAGTCTTCAAAATAATTTGAATCGATGGAATAGTGTTTTTAGATTTTTTTAAACTTCTACTATGATCTGCTGGCATTTTAACGTGAGTTCTGGACTCAATTCGAGTTCCAGATTACAGTGTAGACTTGCGTCTGTTCAAAACGATAGAGTTCTGCAAGTACTAGTCTTCAAAATAATTTGAATCGATGGATTCGTGTTTTTCGACTTTTTTCAAAATCTGCTATGATCTGCTGGCACTTTGACGTGAGTTTTGAACTCAATTCGAGTTCCAGGTTACAGTGTAGACTTGCATCTGTTCAAAACAATAGAGTTTTGAGAGTTCTAGTCTTCAAAATAATTTGAATCGATGGAATCGTCATTTCGATTTTTTTATAGTTCTGCTATGATCTGCTGGCATTTTGACGTGAGTTCTGTACTCAATTCGATTTCCAGATTACAGTATAGAATTGAATCTGTTCAAAACAATAAAGTTCTGCTAGTTCTAGTCTTCAAAATAATTGTTATCGGTGGAATAGTGTTTTTCGATTTTTTTAAAGTTCTGCTATGATCTGCTGGCACTTTGACGTGAGTTCTGGACTCAATTCGAGTTCCAGATTACAGTGTAGACTTGCATCTGTTCAAAATGTTAGAGTTCTGCAGGTTCTAGTCTTCAAAATAATTTGAATCGATGGAATAGTGTTTTTAGATTTTTTTAAACTTCTACTATGATCTGCTGGCATTTTAACGTAACTTCTGGACGCAAATCGAGTTCTGGATTACAGTGTCAACTTGCGACTGTTCAAAACAATAGAGTTCTGAGAGTTCTAGTCTTCAAAATAATTGTTGTCTGTGGAATAGTGTTTTTCTATTTTTATAGTTCTGCTATGATCTGCTGGCACTTTGACGTGAGTTCTGGACTCAAATCAAGTTTCAGATTATAGTGCATACTCGCACTTGTTCAAAACAATAGAGTTCTGAGAGTTCTAGTCTTCAAAATAATTGTTTTCGATGGAATCGAATTTTTCAATTTTTTTAAAGTTCTGGTATGATCTGCTGGCACTTTGACGTGAGTTCTGGACTCAAATCGAGTTTCAGATTATAGTGCATACTCGCACTTGTTCAAAACAATAGAGTTCTGTGAGGTCTAGTCTTCAAAATAATTGTCATCGATGGAATTGAGTTTTTAGATTTTTTTAAACTTCTGCTATGATCTGCTGGCACTTTGACGTGAGTTCTGGACTCAAATCGAGTTTCAGATTATAGTGCATACTCGCACTTGTTCAAAACAATAGAGTTCTGCGAGTTCTAGTTTTCAAAATAATTGTTTTCGATGTAATCGAATTTTTCGATTTTTTTAAAGTTCTGGTATGATCTGCTGGTACTTTGACGTGAGTTCTGGACTCAAATCGAGTTTCAGATTATAGTGCATACTTGCACTTGTTCAAAACAATAGAGTTTTGAGAGTTCTAGTCTTCAAAATAATTGTTATCGATGGAATTGTGTTTTTAGATTTTTTTAAACTACTACTATGATCTGCTGGCACTTTGACGTGAGTTCTGGACTCAAATCGAGTTTCAGATTATAGTGCATACTCGCACTTGTTCAAAACAATAGAGTTCTGCGAGTTCTAGTCTTCAAAATAATTGTTATCGATGGAATAGTGTTTTTCGATTTTTTTAAACTACTACTATGATCTGCTGGCACTTTGACGTGAGTTCTGGACTCAAATCGAGTTTCAGATTATAGTGCATACTTGCACTTGTTCAAAACAATAGAGTTGTGTGAGTTCTAGTCTTCAAAATAATTGTTTTCGATGGAATCGAATTTTTCGATTTTTTTAAAGTTCTGGTATGATCTGCTGGCACTTTGACGTGAGTTCTGGACTCAAATCCAGTTTCAGATTATAGTGCATACTCGCACTTGTTCAAAACAATAGAGGTCTGCGAGTTCTAGTCTTCAAAATAATTGTTATCGATGGAATAGTGTTTTTCGATTTTTTTAAACTACTACTATGATCTGCTGGCACTTTGACGTGAGTTCTGGACTCAAATCGAGTTTCAGATTATAGTGCATACTTGCACTTGTTCAAAACAATAGAGTTCTGTGAGTTCTAGTCTTCAAAATAATTGTTTTCGATGGAATCGAATTTTTGATTTTTTTAAAGTTCTGGTATGATCTGCTGGCACTTTGACGTGAGTTCTGGACTCAAATCCAGTTTCAGATTATAGTGCATACTCGCACTTGTTCAAAACAATAGAGTTCTGTGAGTTCTAGTCTTCAAAATAATTGTTATCGATGGAATTGTGTTTTTCGATTTTTTTAAACTACTGCTATGATCTGCTGGCACTTTGACGTGAGTTCTGGACTCAAATCGAGTTTCAGATTATAGTGCATACTTGCACTTGTTCAAAACAATAGAGTTCTGTGAGTTCTAGTCTTCAAAATAATTGTTTTCGATGGAAACGAATTTTTCGATTTTTTTTTATGTTCTGGTATGATCTGCTGGCACTTTGACGTGAGTTCTGGACTCAAATCGAGTTTCAGATTATAGTGCATACTCGCACTTGTTCAAAACAATAGAGTTCTGCGAGGTCTAGTCTTCAAAATAATTTGAATCGATGGAATAGAGTTTTTCGATTTTTTTAAGTTCTGGTATGATCTGCTGGCACTTTGACGTGAGTTCTGGATTCAAGTTGAGTTCTAGGTTACAGTGTAGACTTGCATCAGTTCAAAACAATAGAGTTCTGCGAGTTCTAGTCTTCAAAATAATTTGAATCGATGGAATACTGTTTTTCGATTTTTTTTAAAGTTCTGCTATGATCTGCTGTCACTTGAATATTAGTTCAGAACTATTCTTGAAAAGTATCTGGAACTGTAGAACTCAGTTGCATGAGGAAAGATTTCACATTTATTTCTGATCTGCTGCAAAATGATCTGCTACGGGAAGTTAGCAGATCATTTTGTCACCTAACTTTTTTTAGGTAAATCCGCTAGAACTATTTCTAAAAAGTATCAGGAACTATAGAACTCAGCTGCATGCTAAAAGAACTCGCATTTATTTTTGATTATCTGCAAAATGATCTGCTACGGGAAGTTAGCAGATCATTTTGTCACCTAACTTTTTTTAGGTAAATCCGCTAGAACTATTTCTAAAAAGTATCAGGAACTATAGAACTCATCTGCATGCGAAAAGAACTCACATAAATTTTTGATCTGCTGGACAATGATCTGCTAAGTTCACTCACATATCAGTATGTAGGTAATAACCTGGTGTAATGATATCACAATTCTAAATTGGCTAACAACAAAAAACACCGTGAGAGTTCTCCGTATTACACAAACATTGCTTTCACTTCCAAAAACAAATGTAGCTATTAAGTTCTGTTTGTTATTGTTTAGAAATTTTCGCCACAAATTATTTAACTCGGTTTTCCCTCAAAGCGAATTGATAACTTTCTAACCTCTATATTTTGGTCTTATTTCAACGGTCGGATGTAATTTTATGGTCGGATAGCTGCGAAAAGTTAGGAAATTATCATCTAAAATAGTTTACTCGAAAGTAATTGGTGACAGATGAAATTGATCGGTTGAAAAGCGAATTTATTAATAAATTTAAAGGGTACCACGTATACCTTCCTTCCTTTTTAATCTGCTGACAGTTTTTAAGGGGATGACCAGACTATCAAACTGAACAACTTACTCCATGGGACCAACATCAAAATCGCGATAAATAAATCAGCTGTCCCGTACATTTGGCTCGATTAGGTTTGCAGTTTTGTATAAAACAACTGATTATTGTTTTCGTGATTTCGATGTTGGTGCCATGGAGAAGGTTGTTCAGTTTGACGGTCTGATTATCCCCTTAAAAAGTGTCCATCATATTAAGATAGACCCTTTATACAAGGTGTTACAAAAATACAAATAAACATTTAAGGGGGTGATTTAGACCATCAAACTGAAAAACTTTCAGTATGGGACCAATATCGAAATCAGCAAAAAAAAATCTGATGTTCCATACTAAACTACAAATCTACTCGAGCTAAATGTATGAGACAGCAGATTTTTTTTTCGTGATTTCGATGTTGGTCGAATAGAGAAAGTTGTTCAGTTTGATGGTCTAAACAACCCCCTTAAAAGTTTTTAATATTTATTTTTACTTTTGTAACACCTGGTATATTAGAACTGGCTTTTATGTAGCATTTCAACAGTTGTCACGAACGTGGGTTGTTCTTGTCATAGAATTAATTCAGCTTTATTTATTAAATGGTCACAGTTCGACCAAAACCAGTTCAAAGCTTTAATGTAAGTATCCTAACGCTTTGTGGGTGCTAAATACATTTATTATATCCATACTTCCTTGATAAACAGAGACCCGTCGGGCGGAGACTAACACCGGAGGCACAAACAGATTTATGTCTGTTACCACTATTATTTTGAAATCAGCGGATCTTAATACGCCAATAAGCGGTAGATGATAAAACAGCAAACCGCTATTTACGATCTCATAGTTAATTTGCAACACGCTCTAAACTTTGATGTTTATTTCAGTAGCACAAACAATTTTATCAATACGGACAAAGAATGTATACTTAAGTAAGATAGAATCATTTGAAACTGTAAAAAGATAATGACGGCTTTATAATTTTGTATAACGTGCGACGACTCTCCAAACAAAACTACTGAAAACGAGATGAGAATTTTGAACACTTTTAATATTAACATTTATGTAGCTTATTTTGACTCAAACATCATAAATAATGTCCGAATCACAACAACGTATTGATAACACAAAAAGTGATACAAAGGCGAAGCATGCGATACCTTTTCTTAGAATACAAGGAAAGAATTCAATTTTAAAAATGACTTTGGGCCGCGAAATATTCGACCAAATAAAATAGAACAAAGGATAAAAGATGACCGACGACGATCCAGATTCAACCGCGTAAATGTAATGTGAAATTTTTGACCCGTAAAAAGGATTACAGTAAGAAATAGAATAATTCCAAACGCAGCTTTGACTTAATATAGGACTAACAACATTAACAGATAAAACGAAAATTGGTAATTCAGTTTAAGCATTCAATGCGAGAACAAAAGCGGCAGACATAAAGGCCCAGTCTTTGAACATGCAGATAAATTGGCAAATAAGATTTGATAGCCGTTAACTGGAGCGTGAAATTTAAATCAACGACAACAAACAATTCCGTGGTCATAATAGAAACGAATGGTAAACTTCAGAACTCCATTAAAGCGGCATCCAAACTTCCCATTTGAAGGCGAGCTGGCGCGCCAAACGCAGAAATGTACCTATATTTTATTCATCTCTACTACATGCCGCGCCTCCGCGATTGGTATCAGATAAAACTTAAACAAAAATAAGCATCGCGAATGAGTGTACCTGTCACTGGAGACTTGTTCTTGTTTCTAAAATTTGTATAAAATATTCCGAAGTCGCGTCGCGCCGACAACGGTTTTGTAGTGAATAATAAGACTAACACAAAACAGAGAAAATAAAAAGTGACGGAGATTCATCTTTGTATTTCAATTCAGGTTTGTTCACAAAAGAGATAACTTTCTAAAATGACAACCTTGAGAATAATTTACTAGTTTTTGGCCAAATAGAAATATCATATTGCGTTTTATTACATGAAGAACAACTGCTAGGTAGTAACTACCACAGATTGTATTTTCACTGGATCTCTGCAAAGCTCATGGACGTGAAGTCGCGGCAAATGAGGGTTTAAAGTCAAGAATCCCATTTAGTTCCTTTCTTTTGTCCTTGTCCATTGCACTCTCACTCTTTCTTATTCCAACAAAAGTAAGATTTGTTTTTACAATTTTATTTTTATCGAGAAATGAAAAATTTACACTCTTAAAAGTGGCCAGATAATTAGGGCAATCTTACCGAGAAATCCGTCTTAGCTCGAATTCCTTACATTTCGGGACACAGGATTCTTCGAACGTGGATCGACAATACGTGTCAGTCATTCCATTAATGTCCCGATTTCCCAAAACGCGACTTTTGTACTCTTAAGAAATATTTGACGCTTCGAAGACTGAGATATTTTCTCACGTGTTTTAGAATCATTCGTCCTTTTTTAATTTGATCCGTGGGAATTATATTTCAAATTCAGGATCTCAAGAAAATTTAAGACTGCTTCAATAAAACAGTTTCAAATAATGACAGCAGCTCAATAACTAAATACCATAAGTAACAGCCAGTAAAATTTAACGACACTGCTGAAATTGAGGTTGATAAGTGGACGTGAGATAAAAAGTGGTTTGTCTATGGGGTCGGTGTCGCGGCGGGCGGCGGGCGGTGTCTGCCGTCACAATAGCACAATTAAAATGCCAACAAGTCCGGTTGCCAGCAAATCCAATTACAGTGGACACCGATTCCGTCGAGTAATTGGGAGCCGGGGCAGTACGGGAGCCAGTGAGATACATGCGAGGGATTCGCAGCTGGCCTGCTGATTACATGTGCCTGACAGATACAATTAGGCGACGCCTATCCTGGGTGACGGTAAAAAAGTACTGGATTCTAAGAACTGGCTAAAGTAAGAAAAGAAATCTAGCAAAAAATATCTCAATGACAATGAAAAGATTGGATGAAAATATAAGCAGAAATCAGAAAGTTTATTAATAGAAATGGGTAATTAACATACAAAGCACAGGAGGGAATATAATTATTTAGTATATAAATTAAGTATTAAGATGATAGCTTAGTAATAGAAAATTACGATTTAAATTTGAAATAACAAAAGATTATTTATTCGGTGAGAATTTTCAATTCAAGTCTCCCAGTGAGATTGAAAGGATTAACTTTATTGATGACTATTAATATCTGGGGATTCAAGAATATTTACCAGGCTTCTAATCTAGGTCTTGTTCGCGATTTAATGCTTTTACTTCAGAAGTCAATTTAAAGCTTTTCTGAATTATTCAGCAAGATATTATATTAATTATTATTCAATCAGATTGAAAACGATTAGGGTTTCCAATTTAGTAAACACATTAGGTCCATAAATAAATACGAAACTCTAAATTTCTGTTTGCCAATGTTTTCTTCAAAGAGCAATATTAAAATACCCATCCTTCTTAGCCAGTCTTATTGGAAAACGTATTCGTTTTTCCTAGAAAATTTCACAAAGGAAGCAGCAACTTGAACGGCTTGAGAGGTGAAGTGGCCTAAACCAGATGTTCGTCTAAACCTGATCGAAAAGGAAACAATGTTAAACTGCGAAACAAACTGCCGCCGGCTCTTTGAACGAAAGAATCTAATTCTTTAAAAACCTGGACGAGGTCCAGACTTGCGTATTTGAAGACACGACTTTGTGTAAAGACGAAAGCAATCATATAAATGGTTCTTACATCTATTTTACTAAAAGCTTTTTTGATACAAAGATTGTTATTATTTAGGTACTCGAAATGTTCCTCAAACATTCGTTTCACAAAGTGATTTATTTTTAAATTGAAAGAACTTAAAAGCCATTCTAGTTTTTGAATAACAGTAGCAATCGTATTCGCTATTGATTTGCTTGCACTGAAATGCGATTGCCTGTTTCGTTCGAACGCACGCTGTCTGTTTGCTATTCTGTTAAATAAAGGCATTGGAAGTATTAACGTTCATTTCACGAACAAATAGTTAACAGTAGAGAGCCTACAACAATGGGCCGGTTCCGTCCTCTCTGACTGGAAACAGCGTTGCGCCAGCAAGAAAATTCGATTATCACAGAGAAAAAACTTCCTACTCCAGATCCACAGCGAGACTACAAAGTGAACTAATCTCGGAATCTGAACACTCCTAAAGGCTAAAACTTTGCTTTGTGAAAACAAAGACTGTACTTTCTCACTGAAAACTTATAAATAAAATCGGCTGCTACACGACCGCGACAAGCCTTTTGAATTAACTTTACAAATGACTAAGAAAATTTCGAAAACGATTTATTGAACGGTATCGTTGCGAGATACAGTTCTTATCTACTCAATTACCTTAAATAACTTAAGCATGCAGTAATAACATGGCCGAAAAGAATACAAAAACCGGTTCGTTAAAACATTAAGACCGTTGAATGTTAATGTTATCTGGGTGAACATTTTCTTTTTCAATTAATTTAAATTATAACTGATTTCGTTTGATTTCTATTTATTAGTGAGGCTCTTATCCGCGGTTTATGGGTGACAAGGTAAGATAAAGGGCTAATGGCAGGGCACCCGTGGTCGACTGGAATCACCGTCGGTTCATACAGATATCTATACAGCTGCTACTGATTTTGCTTCCACTCATTCAACATTATCGCTAAAATTGTACATAGTTTCGGCTTGGAATAGACTACCCTAATTCTTCCCGTGAGAGTAGTAAGAGCCGGTAAAGGTGATAAGGTTTCTTATGCTGTGTTTGTATACCTGACTAGCACAAAATTACTGTACCTATATACCAACCTTTAGTTTCAATCCGTTTGTTAATGAAGTTACGCCATGTACCGCTACATAGACTATGGCGTCAAGGCACTTTTAATGCAGCCTACAAGTTTCATTGAAACTGTAAATTAGTGTTAAATAGGATCTATTTGGGATGATTATATAATCAATTTGGGTGTAAACCTGTAAAGATAATGTATTTGTAGTATAAATAAATAAATATGAATATAATTATGCCACTCAAGAACAATGAACGATTTGACACGTCATTCCATGCTGAAATCTGACATCATCAACGTTTCATACATTTTTGGTCTAAATATGAAAATGCCGGCCAACTAAAACCAAAGCTATATTCCGTGAGAACTTGTCCGTCTAAGCATTTATTGCTATGGCACGAAAGATGTAGCTGTCAGTTTTATTACATCAAAAAATGTATGAAAAGGCAGGTTTTTCTAACCCAAATAAAACCAAGGACAATGGCCCTATAACTTTATTGTAATAATAATAAATGCTTAGACGGACAAGTTCTAGCAGAATATCGCATTATTAATTTTTGGCCGACACTTCCGCTTTTTGGACCAAAACGGATGATGTTTTTACCTTGCTACAACAACACGCTTAAACAGAGATTTGGTAGTTGTAGCAAAACTTCTGACGACCACGAGAGATAGTACGGTCGAGAGTTAAAGTATGTTAAAGTAAAACAACGGAGAAAGGCATATTAAACGGTAAAAATAAATCTGCTGCGTTGAATACAATCAGTTGGAGTTTTGATAAAAATACGAGACATGAACGGCATCAAAGCCGTTACTTTAAATATATTTGTGCATTGTTGGCAATTCGAGAGGACAGTGCGTAACATAAATATTGGGCGCAGTGGGCACGCTCCCGAATGCAATCGGTGGTAAATAAATCGGTGAGCATCTTTTCAGTCGAACGATGTCGGTAGGCCCCCGGCGGCGCCGCCGCAGTAAATTGTACCGAAAAACGAACGAGCCAATATGGCAGCCGTATCGAACAGCTAAGTTACGATCTGCAGCAAAACGGGACACTAAGTGTCCTATCGTGTTTTAAAAAAATACAAAAACGGAGATTGTCGCTTAAAAAAATAGAGGTTCGACAGACGAAGAGTGTCATTAATCAGGATTAAAGGGGTCACGATTTCCGTATAGAGTTGATCCGGCCATGGGTTGAGGCGTTGGGACGCCGTCTGAAAGTTTGGCTGGTCTGTCCAACCTTACCCTGTCCTGTATCTTATGTAATGTGTGCGTACCACGGAGGAAAGAAAGGAGCAGAGGTGTCGAAAGGCCTGTCGAATTTAGGTCGAAAATTAGGTCTGACGCCATTATTGTCGGAATTTATGTAATTGTACTTTGTATATTTTGTTTTGTTTAAAAGAAGTGTGTTGTAGAGTTTCTGGCCGCATCTTCTCTACAACGGAACACCTTCCAACGCGGTGGTAGATTCAAAAACATGACGTCAAAAAGTTATCTATGTGATATTATTTTGAATAAACAATTTTGACTTTGACTTTGACTATATTAGGTCATGACGTCATAGTGGGCATGGCCAATCTTGCTCAGTTCGAAGCGGATCCCCATTCATTTCTGACATTTTGAATTTTTTTTTTCTTAATGACCAGTTATTTTATGCAGATTTTTAGTTTACCAAAGAGTATATAGGTGCAAAACGCCGCAATTTTATTAAAAATATCGGTAATCCTTTCATTTTAAAATCTCTGTCATATAAAATATTGCTATTGAAACAAATATCTCGAAATGGTTTTAGATTCAGCCCTTCCAAAAAAATCTGGACATAAAGAATTGCATGTAACAACATAAGTAGCACATACTTAAATTTAATACGGTGCCATAAAGTAGAAGACCACACAATGTAACTGAACCAGACCAGAAGTTAGTTAATCCAACGATGTTACATACAAAGGAAACTGCGGTGAGCCTGAAAATTAAGTTGGCTCGCTCTATTGCCTTCGAATTAAACCACTGCTTTAGTATCTAAGGCTTAGTTGAGATTAACATTCATTGGCACACCTTTGATCTTTTTAAAATTATGTTAAGGGGGTTAGTAGACACTGAGAGAAAAATCTAGACGCTTTTACTGAATATCGTAGTAAATAAGAAAACCATTTATTTTGGTAGACCTTGTTTGCGTTGTTATGACTCAAATCCTGGTAGATGTGACTAAAATTTGTTTAATTAAACTAGAATAATAATTAATAACAACAATGTTTACTTTACCATCATGACTACTGCCACAAATGTCTACTTTCCCATAATGACCACTTTCCCAAAAAGTCAACTTTCCCATCACTCAGTCGGTTAGGTTAGCGAGGAGCGAAGCGACCGGCATGCTAGGTGTCTTGCGACCCCAGAACCGAATTGCTACTGTTTACCTAGTCCACCCGAAAAATTTTGTGTGTAGTACATTTTGTGAAAAACGGTACTCATTTTGAAAATAAGTAATTTTTGGGAAAGTGGACTTTTTGGTAATGTAAACATTATGTACCTATGATCGAACACAACCACGTTATCGTTACTTAGTTTTTTCATCTTATAGTTATGACAGATTTTCTTCTTCAGCGTATGCAGGTTTCCTCACGATGTTTCCTTCACCGTATAAGAGCAGTCGGTATTACATACAAAAGTTAAAAAGCTCATTGGTACATGGCATGACGTCCGTGCGGATTCAAATCCGGACCCTCATGATTAAGTGTTCATACCTGATCGGAATATGTGTCGTTTAAAATGTCCAGCTACTTTTAAAGAAAATAAAAAAAAAAATTAAATTAAATTTAAAGGCTGTGTGGTTTTCATTGTGTGCTCCATCCGTCCGAACATTTAAAAACATCAAAACTTTGGCATGTATAATAAAGTAGAATAAATTCATTTTACCTTATTATTTTCATGCCGAAAATTTGTCAAAGCCGAAATCTTTTTCAATGATCATAAAATCTTTATTGCAGACATTTCCTTTTTATAGAAACCTCTAAATGTGAATAAACTTGGGACACTTTATCAAATAGCAGACGAGAAGTGGCTTACAGGGTTTGATCGTAAGAAACTTTCACATTGTTAAGGACTACAAACATTAAACGGATGGTCACAACTATAAACTCAGGCAATCTATCTTAAAATTTACGGTTTCAGAATCTATATTTCTTTACATTGATGTCTTATAAGTATAAGAGGTCAATGTTCTTATAAGAATAAACAAATTCACTATTATGAAATAACTTGTGTGCTTGCGCTGTAGCGTGTGACAGCCCTAATGATATTAGTATCTACATAGATACAGAGTGACGTGACGGAGCACTGGTCAGGCAAAAATCCCGGTCGGTCTTTACTTCCCAATGTCTTCTGTATTTACTAAATAATTATACCTAATGCCTATTAAAGAATAAAAGCCAGAGTACATAGTATCACTTAATTAAACATAGTTTACGGATCACAAAGTATTGTCCACTTTATTTTTAAATACATCACTTGACGGATAAACTGTCAAACAAATCAACCCACTGCTGGGCATAGGCCTCCTTTTTATTGCGCCACTCCTTACGGTCCTGTGCCAATCTGATCCATCTATGATAAATAAAGTGTTCCTAAAAGCTCCTAAAAATCTAGGTGTAAAATAAAATTAAACAAGTGAATGTGAACGAAGCCTTACTCGCGCCGTTCGTGTCTTGCAACAGTAATTTAAAGGTGATTTTTCCTCACCGCTTCCGAGCTCGTCAAAGGGCCAATGAGTCTTTGGAGCGGTGATAATAATATTCAGTACCTTCTCTCAAATTGCTCGGACGTGTGCTCCGTTTCGAGGTAATTGCTCCCTTATAAAACAGCAGGTTTAATTGTTGACCTTTGGAAGTTGAGTAACCTTCTCTTATTTCGGGGTTGGATTGGACACTTGCAAAGATCCTGGGATCGTTCTAAATTTGAATATTCTTTGTGTGGTGTAATTGGAAACATTTCTCTTCAATAGGATATTTATCTAAGGAGAAATATACATGAACTATATTTTATTTTTAACTTCTCATTAAAAAAACGTTTGAAAATGTTTAAGCTTAAATACTATTTTTAATTTCAGGATAAACTACGGAATGAGTACTATTATAATGTCATATTATTGATTTAATAGTCAATATAACTAAAAGAAGTACAGCATAAAATGCGGGAAAATAGATTACGATTTTAATATTCGATAAAGAGTATAGCTAGATTGGCAACTACTCTACTAAATTATGCTTTTATATTCTATAGCATACGTCTATATTCATCTATACAGGGTCCTTCTTAATATGCTGACACTTTTTTAAGGGGATGATCAGACCATCAAACTGAACAACTTTCTCTATGGGACCAACATCGAAATCGCGAAAAAAAAATCAGCTGACCCATACATTTGGCTCAAGTAGGTTTGCAGTTTTGTATGGAGCAGCTGATATTTTTTTCGCTATTTCGATGTTGGTCCCATAGAGAAAGTTGTTCAGTTTGGTGGTCTGATCATCCCCTTAAAAAAGTGTCAGCGTATTAAGAAGGACCCTGTATATCATTGTAAAACTGTTCAGAATATTCATATTTCACGAGCAGCTAGAAATCTTAATGGACAGTTGACGCAATACACGCCTCCAAATTTAAGCATTCATTCATGATCAATTCTTTCAAGCCAGTTCTGGCATCCAGTGGTATTAGAAATCAAATCATACATAAATATCTGTCATTTCGTTCTGATAGGTCTTTTTCAATAAGCTGATGGTTATACTCAGTAACTTTTAAGGTAACAAGGGTGACTTTGCAATGAAAAAGCTCGATATATCGTTTTTGTAATAAAGTCAAAGACCGTACAATTGCTCCAGCCAGCAAGATCGTTACTTACAGAATTGCTGCGTCAAAAACTGTCAGCTTATTAAAAAGGACCTTTATGTGATTATGGTTGTTTGAATAAACAAGCGGGGAATAAGCTAATTTCGTCAAAATCAATGTCTGCGTGATTGGACGAGGGCGTTTCTTGGGCCCCGTAAATTCACAAGTCGCGATGACGGCACGGGGCCCGGGGCACATCGTGACCCGACTTCGTCCGGCTCTCTTGGCATTATTTACGATTTTTATTATGCTGTAAAAATGCGCGAATTCTTACGGCGAGAGAGCACGCCTCGGTCGCGCGTGGATCCACGCGTCGATAGCAGCTTCGTGAGTCCGACGATACTGCATATAAATCTGCGGCGTCGTGCCGGTCACTTTCAAACGATTCCATTTTTAAATGCAAATAGGGAATTAATTTTCGGCAAGTACTTTGGCATCTTCATGAAGTCTCTGTATCAGGAGCGCGATTGTTAAAAGTCACCCGTTTAAATCAGCAGTACAAAATGTCAAAATTACTGTGGAGATTATGTATCATTCGAACACGATTTTGAACATCACTTCATCAATATTCAAAAATAGCACTTCAGTATTTGATACAGACTAATACGTTGCCCGGTGAGTTCGCGTATCACACCCAACTTAAAATACTAACGGTTTTTAAGAGGATGATCAGACCACCAAACTGATTAACTTTATACAGGGTCCTTCTTAATATACTGACACTTTTTTACGGGGATGATCAGACCATCAAAGTGAACAACTTTCTCTAAGGGACTAACATAGAAATCGCGAAAAAAATATCAGCTGTCCCATACATTTGGCTCGAGTACGTTTGCAGTTTTATATAGAAGAGCAGATTTTTTTTTCGCGATTTCGATTTTGTGCCATAGAGAAAGTTGTTCAGTGGTCATGGTCTGATCATCTCCTTAAAATAGTGTCAGCATATTAAGAAGGACCCTATACAACGTGTTAATGAATTAACGCAAAACTAGAAAGTAGTTTGTTTAGAATCGAGGGCAGAATCGAATTATCATGTTTTCAACATAGGTAACTTTATTCAAAATAGTAAATAATTTGTTTGTAAAACTTAAAATTTACTGAACTCGATCTCAACCCACCGCTTAGGCACTCTCACCCTACTTACTTCCAAAACAAGATTCTTAAAATGTATCCATGAGCACGTTAGCGCTTTCATTCATTGCTGAAATGATAACAAATAATTATTGCCTGAAACCTTAAAATGCGAATAACTTTAAATTTTAACTATCAAAATAATGAAATTATTGTTTCAATCTAATTATTTTGTTATAAATCAGTTAGGGTGTATGAGGCTTTGCGCTTATTCATTAACACGTTGTATATGGGTCGAGTAAGATTGCGGTTTGTATGGAAACGATTTTTTTTTATGACGTTGTTGGTCCCATAATAAAATTTGGCCAGTTTGATGGTCTGATCATCCACATAAATTCCGTCAGCATATTAGAAGGACCCTCTATGCAAGAGCACAGAGTTACTATAATGATTGTGAACTAACATAATTAGGTAGCGAAATCTCGACTGCTTCCAGTCATTAAAACAGTTCGGATAGCAATCCATGGATTTAAGTTGACCAAGTTGATCCAACTGCACTCTAAGATAGTTGATGTAACAACATTTCTGATCACCCAGTGAGGTTATATTTTATTATATATGGTCGTAGTGTGAGTGTACAACCACATCTATTTAGTTTCTAAAAGACCGAGGCATCTTTTAAACTAAGTATCCAAAAAATGTCTTGCAACGTTTTCAAGGAACACTTAAAAAGCCAGACGAGGCTAGGCGCCTCGTTGACTCGCATCTCGTGTCTCATTATTGTCACGGAGAGGGTTATGTCCTGTCAGACGCAGGGACGTTCCTTTCGTGACACTTCAAAATGTTACTTACTTCCCAGAAATACGTGCTGAAGACCTATTTCTTTGAAAAATTATACAGGGTCCAACTTAATATGCTGACAGTTTTTTGATCAGACCATCAAACTGAACAACTGTCTCTATGAGACCAACATCGAATACGCGAAAAAAAATCAGCTGTCCCATACAATTGGGTCGAGTAAGATTTCAGTTTAGTATGGAACAGCAGATTTTTTTTTCGCTATTTCGACATTGGTCCCATAGAGAAAGTTGTTTAGTTTGATGGTCAGATCATCCTCTTAAAAAAGTGTCAGCATATTAAGAAGGACCCTATATAAAAGTAAAGGTAAGTATATGTTGAAAGTGAATCTTACAAAAACTGCACTCTTCAAAAGATTAGTATGTAGTTTTTTACCGCTATTCTATTGTTAACCGATTCGAGGTTTCCTCTCCTGGGGTTTATAGTCGGACTTCAGATTTTCAATATATTTTGGTCAACATATCAGCCGATAGACGTCCACTGCTGGACGTAGGCCTCCCCCAAGGATCGCCACAACGACCGGTCCTGCGCTGCCCTCATCCAACGGGTTTATCAGGCCGTCGGCTCACCTTGTGGGGGACCTACCCACTCTGCGCTTTCCGGTACGCAGTCGCTACTCGAAAACTCTTCGGCCCCCGGTTCTGCGGGCAATGTGCCTCGCCTATTGCCACTTTAGTTAAGCAATTCTTTCGACTGCTGACGTACTTTGGTTTAGTGGTATTATTTAACTATAGCGGGCCGGATATAGGGCATAGCAGCTGGCTCGAAATTAGCAGTCTTCGCGACCGCACTTGGCCCGTGGGCCGTAGTTTGCAGACCCCTGTTCTAAAGTCGTAAAAACAAAAGTAGTTCCTATTGAAGAGCACAATCGCCTGTCAAAGCAATTACCCGAATTCAATTTCAAGCCCATACACATTTATGTCCTTTTAACGTTTCCTTATAGTTGCAAAGGAACTCGGAACTAAGCCTTTGCGGCACAATTTTTTGCGGCCAACGTTCAACGTTCTCGTTTAGCCGTGTTGCAGTTTCATTGTGTTTAATTTGAACTAGTACTTTATGTTTCATTAGAAGCTTTTACTAAGGTTCCGCGTTGGCTTTAGGAATAACTTTTGTGGTATTTATGTCTAGTAAGTCTGGTCTTTACAAGGAACTTTACTTTCGTCTATTCTGTCTGTCTGTACACCCCGCGTCAATTACTCGCTCATTATTGCACCTATTGAATTGAAATTTAGCATGAAGATAAATAACAATAGCCCAAAAAGAGAGTGGTAGTTAAGAACTAATTCCCGACACGCTCTTGGCCGTTTTTTTATTGTTAGTTATAATTATAACACTCACACCTATTTTGTTCGCGATTTCTTATGTCAAAATGAAAATTTTTAGTGAAAAGAGGTAATTTGTACCTTTTTGCTTTGCATTACCCATTGTTATTGGTGTGAAAAAAATAATACTTGTCTTTTTTTCGTAAATAACAATGGGTCTATCGTTTGGCTTTATACCACCTGAAAAAAAGTGATCATTAATAAGTAAATGCTTATTTATCAGATTTTAGGTAAGTCTGTTCTGGTAAAATATCATATGTTGACAATTCCACTTATATTTGAATGATTTTCTTTAACGAAAAGCACCTTAATGAGATTACATCATATGCAGCGCTGCAGCGTCTTATAATATCATCTATATTTATATCTACAGTTTTTCCTAACTCCTTTATTTTCTTTTAATTACTCAAAAGCATAATTGTTAGCAACTCTAATGTTTTATTTTAATATGTATAATTATATAGTGTCCTAATTAATATACTGACACTTTTTTAAGGGGATCATCAGACCGTCAAACTGAAAAATTTTCTCTATGGCACCAAGGTCAAAATAGCGAAAAAAAATCTGCTGTCCCATACAAAACTGCGAACCTACTTAAGCCAAATTTATAGGACAGCTGATTTATTTTTCGCGATTTCTATGTTGGTACCGTAGAGAAAGTTGTTCAGTTTGATGGTCTGATCATCCTCTTAAAAAACTGTCAGCATATTAAGTTGGACCCTGTATATAATCTTTTTCCATACGTATGCAACTGAGTCACCGCAGTCATAAAGGAGTTGTTATTGCAATCGGGCGTGTATGTTATATAATATTGTAAATGGTATGGATGGGCATATCAGAAACCCATATTGCAAGAGTACGCATCCAAGGTTTTCACTTATTATCATTTATTTACTTCCCTATCGCGGCTCATATGGCCAGCAAAAACGAGAAGCCCGATACAGTCGTAAAATCGAAACCACTCACATGAAAATCTGTGCCTACCGATAAAATTTTTCTCACCGACCGACCGGGCAAACGGTAAGACCTTTTTCCGGGTCGTCAATACGGCACGAAACGGCGAATAGAGGGCGTAACGATAGTTTGAATAGAACGTTGCTTGTTTACAATAGCTGCGGGTAGTTCGTGAGGCGCTCTCCATTTAGATGGGAAACGCGTCGATACCGCGTGCGGCTGCGGCGGTCATATGAACCACCGGATTTGAGGGACCTTCCCATCCTCCCTTGAGTCTTCGAGAACGGAAGCGGATAGAGGATTAAGGAGGTGTTTTATAGGTCTTGTTAGACTGGCCGCTTTGCCACCGACGCCTGTGTTATGGAACTTTATGGAATGAAGTGCGTTTATAAGGTCTTTGATGTTCGGTTTCGCGCTCTTACGGTGGAGTGGCTCCCGAGGGGCGAGCAATAACAACATCCAGGGAAGTGCTCGTTGCCGTAACGTATAGTTAATGGTCTACACATGTAAATGTGCTTGGGATGTAATGAAATTTTTATTTTGTCGTCTTAAATTGTGTCAAATGGAAGAGAAAATGTGTTGGTGGAACCGAAAACGATGTTATGAAGTAACAATTCAAGTTGTTTTTGAAGTTACGTGTGTATTTTGTGATGCAGTTTTTGAAATCGTTAAAATGATTAACTTCAGCTTTATTTTGTGATGATTTTAAAATGAACAATTTGTACACTAAAAACCAGGTTTACGATTCTTATCAGGTTTATGAAGGAAGCAAGAACCTCTCATCAGCTAATCATCGTCCACTGCTGAACACAGGCCTCTCCCAAATCTGTTAAGATTCATCGTTTCTAGATATCTCTCTAGGAAAAAGGCGTGAGTTTTTGGATATAGAGTATGTAATAACACATGTTGGAAACCATTAATGTATAGTCTAGTTAGTGTTAAATCATAGTAAATGCATTAAAGTGAAGTGATAACAAAATTTTGACTAATTCCCATGCTGATTGTTTCACTATAAACAATACGGAACAAAACCCCAAACAACCCAAAAATAAGTTTCATGGACTGTAAAACGAGTTCCATTTATTTTTAATGACGAAATTTCTTTTAATCTCAACGAATGAAAAATGTCTTACAAATCACAGTTAAATAAATCTCTCGAGATGACCTATAAAACGTGCTGAGCTTAATCTCGTTAAAATCCTTTGCGGGTAGTTTTAAACAAACGAGAGAGGGGGGTAGCAAGAGTAGGGGGGAGGTGAGCCGTGATGTAAACTGACGACATAGCGGTCGCATCTAATTAAATCGGACGCTCTTATTTTTGCCCACGACAATTTTATGCGAAAATTTAAGTATCATTCGTACAATAAAACTTTTGAATTTACGACTTTGAGCACCCCCCGTGAAGGATAATTATCTCAAATGCATCCATTTAACGATACCGAATCGAGAAACAGCCGGCAATGTTTTAGATATCGATATTTTATCCCGTGTCAAGAGGTATCACGAATTTAGCATAAATGTTATTGCAAGACAGTTTATTTTACGTTCCGAATATTTCTCAATCGATAGGCAATGATTACGATATTAATTACTTGTAAGTATTTCTATTTATTACATTCTCACGGTACTTGAAGTCGATTGTGCTACATAGTTTTGTGATATAACTATAGAAACAACCTTGTTTACATTCATGATGTTTAAATACAGGATGGTCAAAACCAAATGGATTAACATTTTTTTAGCTGAGATGTGGAACTACCAAGACCTAACCTTAAGACCATTTTGTTGTTGTTGATAGAGTACAGTTAATAAATAAACAAACTGCATAAAGAAATTACAAAAATTGGCATCGAAAAATGAAAAAATAAAAAGTTCCTCAAAATAGAGTGGGTCTGCTGGAAGAAATCTCTTAAGGGATAGCTCGCCCTTTGTACATGTCAATTCAATTTTCGTTTAGTGGCATCCGATGTGTTATCACAATTCAGCCAATGTCTCGTAATGTGGAGAGTATACGAAGGAAAATGATCAGTAGTATTAATGAAGTCTAGAGTGGCAGTTTTGCCAATGTAAATAGTTAATAATCTCAAGTGATAGTTTTAAGGTTAAAACACAAAATAGTTCATAAAATGGCGGAGCCACGTGCAAAGCCCAACGCGCCGATACACGCGCGTCCGTACTCCGCCAGACTTGCAGCGCGATTTTTTGTACATGTCTTTTCTATTGTTTGTATCAATGTGTCAGTGTGTGCAATAAAGTGTTATAATAATAGAGATAAACAAAAAATCTTGTCTTATAATCTCGGGTGGGAACAGATTTTTTCCTGGCGGGTCCTTATAGGTCTACAAGTCAGCAATCTAAAAAAATTTTAGTTGCTTAGGTAAACTGCTCGTTTGCCCGCCTGCTTTTGGTCCCTTTAGATACGTCCAGAAAGAACATTAGTGGGTATGGGCCCGTGCACGCTGGGCGTTTATCAGTGATTTCTTCTCGTGGGATCTCACTACGGCGAATAACCTAACATGGGGAGGATAAGCGATTCTGGTTCTCCCCTCTGATAGCAGATGGCACAGTGGGGATTAATTATGCATCGATTACAGAACAACCTCACGTAATCTGACAACCGATGCGGAGTCTAGAGCGGAGACCACAAACTGGCAGGTATGGGACGCCCTGCGGCCCGCTGGACCTACGACCTAAAAAAAGGTTACGGGGAGTGATTGGATGAGGATGGTCGAGGATAGAGTTTTGTGGCGCGCTTTGGGAGAAGCCTTTATTCAGCAGTGGGCGATGATAGGCTGAGGATGATGATGAACAATGTCAAGTACAATGTGTTATTTTTTACTATAAAATGGCGAAATCATCGATATTACGATGGAGCCGGATGGAAAAACAACCGTAGTGGTCCAGTGGCGAGTAACCTTGCCTGTCGTGCAGGAGGCGATGGTTCGATCCCCGTCCAGGCCGTCTGGTACCAATGAGTTTTTCGGAATTTATGTACGATTTGTAACACCACTGGCTTTTCGGTGAAGGAAAACATCGTGAGGAAACCTGCATGCTTCAATTTCGAGACATGTATTGTACCTACTGCCCATTTACAAGTGGCGACGCGCTCACTCCCCGTCACACTTGACAGAGTTTCGGTACTAGTGAAACGTGGACATTCTGTGGTTTCAGAATATCTCTGACTACCCCCTCGGGGAATATAGTCGTGAGCATATGCTATGACAAACAAACAATGACATTGCTATGTCTTACAAATAAATGATTTCACTTCATTTATGATGCATGCTAATGCATGCTCACATTATAAAAATAAAATAGAATATAATTAAAGTAGTTTGTTTAACAGCTTCGATTATATCCTAGATTATTATTAAAGATTTTCCACCTTATGCCAGTCCAATCAGGGATATAGATAGAGAAGAGATACAATGTTTGTTAACACTAGCTCGAATCAAATAGGCCGACAGTCCGCCGGCGTTTATCCACGATCAATGTATCCGATCACTAGCATATGCTATTATCCAATTAACAGTTGCGATATCGAGGCGATCTCGCTAAACCGCGTAAAATCCGCCGTCGGCGATCGAAGTGTGAATAAAATTACCTGTTTTGTTCGGAATCACTTAACACTTTATACTTAAGGCGAGTTACGGTATTCTCACACTCGGAATCGAATTCTTTGGCTATGAACAAAGGTGCGATGGTGCGACTGCGCACGACTAGAACGAACAAGGCTTATTGACATGACTTATATTTATTATTCTATTTATAAGTTTTTGTTTCTTAGTATAAACAAACGGAGTGTAAACCGTCACTAATAAAAACTAACTGTGGTACAAATAAAAACTTACTTTATACAACGTGTTAATGAATAAGCGCAAAACCTCATACACCCCAAGTGATTTATAACAAAATAATTAGGTTGAAACAATAATTTCATTATTTTGCTAGTTAAAATTTAAAGTTATTCACATTTTAAGTTTTCAGGCAAAAATGATTTGCTATCATTTCAGCAATGAATGAAAGCGCTAGCTTGCTCATGGATACATTTTAAGAATCTTGTTTTGGTAGTAGGTAGGTGATTGCGCCTGTGCGGTGGGTTGAGATCGAGTTCAGTAAATTTTAAATTTTACAAATTATTTAATATTTTGAAAAAGAAATATCTATGTTGAAAATATGATAATTCGATTCTGCTCTCGATTCTAAACAAAGTACTTTCTAGTTTTGCGTTAAATCATTAACACGTTGTATTAGGAATAGTTATGATTAGAATAAGACAAGAATAAGAAGATCATAATTTCTTACTTATAAACTCGTAACTACGTTGGTGGCAACGTCGCGGTTCATAGATAAACTTCAGAAAAAAACAGATATTTGTCTATGATACAGAAAAGTTACGCCGATGTTATACTAGGCTTAAGTTATTCCGGGTTTATTAGAAGACATTTTGCTTATTCCTAGTTTATTCTTGGTATAATATTTTATACAACGTTTATTTGTGCCAGTGTAATTATTCATTTATGAAATAGTTAAGTAATGTTTTGTTTGTTTTTGACGTGAAATGTCTTTCATTTCGGTCAGTAGTTTGCAAAAACCAAAATAATGATGTAACTACTTTGGAAGTATAGCACCTACCGGCATTATTTTATTACCATTATTTAGAGGATTGAAGCCATTAGTCAGTACAAGACGTTTCACGTACTCCACTGCGGCTGCGTCCCTGATACTGCCTACCCGTTTATTTGGAAGAGACGAGCCTAAATTCCAAAAGTAAATTTGGCACTGTGGGTAATTTCTGTCTATAGTCCTTACCACTAATAACAACCTGCTTTATGTTTTAGGAGAGGAATTAGTAGTTGTTTGTCCTCTAATCTCTTATAATATCTCGCAGATCTTGACGGAAACACTGAGAGCTATACGAGCCTTGACTAAAACGTTTAAACGTCGAGCCTGTGACGTCACAAGATGCCTGGCAACAAAGACCGGTCCGTTTGCTTTTTAGCGCCTTCCGAGAGTCGTTTGCGCAGGTTACATCTATGAAGATATACATTATACATACATTGATGTCAAGAAACTACGTGTTACAAGGGAGGACACGTTGAAAATAATCATATACAGGAAATATTTGGGAAAGAACGAAACTGGAGTTTACAATGCCTTCTGCTCAAAAAGCTTATCATCATCATCAGTCTATATACGTCCCACTGCAGGGCACAGGTCTAGCTTCAAGGAGGGTGAATGGGTGTTAGTCCACTATGCGTGCCCAATGCGGATTGGTAGACTTCACATACGCTTCTGATACGTATACAGCTTTCCTCACGCTGTTTTCCTGTAATATTTGAGCTTTGTGAGTAGTCTGTATTTGGTACATAGGTTAGAAAAACTAGTTGGTATATGGCATATCGTCCGTGCGGATTCGAACCCGGACCCTCATGATTCAGTGTCTGCAACGCGCCACCGACGCTCAAAAACTGATACTACTGATAAACCTATACAGAAGATGTTATCAAGAAATCCAGTCCCTCATAAACCATTGTTGAGCACAAACAATTAACAGAACAAATCCGTGTCGAAGCGAGGTTTCTCGGTTTCTCCTATTGAAACAGTGCAGAGATCCGGCACTTGCTTTGCTCCTAGTTCATAACTAACTACTCCGTTACAATGACTGACCGGGGAGAGCCGCATTCTCTGCAGGCGATATAGGAGGGCTGGAGGATGCGGAGGGGGAGGGAGGGGCCCAGCACGAGCGCACCACCTCGTAAATCTGAAGGCCTGAGGCTCGGACCTGCCTCAAAGTATACTCCGTGGTGCGAAGCTACTTAGCGACTAGAGACAGTGCCCAATAAATTTCTTAGAGCGAAACTTATTACAAGAACGAGTGTTTAATAAGGAGAGTGTTTAACAATAATTGCTTCTTGTTTGCCGTTGTTATAAGTTTTGTATTGCGGCTAAAATAACTCACGGTTACCACTATTTATTTAGGCTCTTTGTGAAACAATCGCTTAGATTGTTACCTACATATTGCCATTGCCTCTTTCTTAACAGGATCAATTTATTTCCCATTCAATACTTGGAAATTACGTAAACTGCTGTCTAAGAAAAGTTGTGAATGGCCTTACGGGATAAATTGAAGGAATTCCTTTGAATACATTGTGGACCAAATAACTTTTCAATTGTAGATATAATAGCAAATTAGAGTCGCCATTGAGATCAGGGGATAGTGTTCTGTTTACGAGTTGTGGCGTACGGCGAAGATTTATAGGGTCTGGTGTCACCTGTCGGCCGCAAACACAAGGCGCTCGGTAAGCTATCGGGAGCATCGCAGGATTCAAAACCTATTAACTGCGGAGGTAGGGTTAGTAATGGTGTGCGTTGTTTGTAGGCGGCAGGGTGCGAAGTGGACAGGGCGATACCCCGCCGCCGTGACAGCGGTATTGTTCCGAGCGAAGCTACGTCGACTAATTTATACCAACGTCTTGTAGAGAATCTTAAGTCTATGGAGATTTTGTTGCAGTGGAGAGAACTCAGTTACAATGTTAATCTAATTTTCATTGCAAACAGAGACGCTATCAGTCTTTATTCCTTTTGAATGTGTCAATACGACAAAATTACGAGAAAAGTTAAATTGTGTGCTTTAGGACCAACAAAACTGTAATGATTCCACTAAAAGTGGCGTCACAAAAGGTAAAACAAAAACACTGACAAATTCACGCGAAACACGAAAATCAAATTTGAGTTTATGCGACAAACATGTGCCGTATACAGTATGTGCCGTTTTATTAGTACTCGCCATATATACGAGGACATCAAAAGGGTGCTGTCATGTCGCACTCTTTACGTGTGGCGAATACCACAGGGCGTCCCGTTTGCGGGATATATACGGGTAAACAAATTTGCCAAGTTTTGATTAGATCAAGGGTGGGTGAACGCGACTGAAATAAAGAGCTTTTTGACGAACAGCGTGCTGATGGCAGTTTTGTTTTGACATGCAGATTTATAGTTTAGAAAAGCTTCGCAGGTTATTCTGGGTGACCGACTTGGATTTCAAAGCGAGCTCGACCCGAGCTAACTGGGGCAGTAACGTCACCAGATTGCAATGCATGCGACGTTTCCGATCCGGTCAATGTGCAGGACAACTGACAAACACAGCGCGCCGGTCAAAGGAGCAACTTTGTGCTAAATCCGAATTTGAGGACTCGCAAATTCACCCTGATTCCACCTATCAATATTTATTAGATCTCGGTCCTGCCTGACACGTCTCCGCTGTCACACGAATTAATAATGAGATCAAACTCTATTGTTATCTGTATTTGGACCATCCGGAATTAGGGACCGTGATATTCGTGGCTTCGTAAACAAAGATTTAAATAAAGGGCAGGATTCATGACAAAAGTTTAGACGAGAGAAATTTGTTTGAAACGCAAAAAATGCGGTAACATTTCTAGATTCGGTACATTAAACTTTATACGAATGTAGCTAAATTGGACTGTTGGTTAGTTTGTTCTTTGCCAAGTTTTTTCCTGTCCAGCCCGTCGAGGGTCCGGGAAAATGGTTGGACTAGGTAATTGTGTTAAAACTTTCATCAGAAGTGTGAAATTTTGCGGAAACGACGAGCCCGTTCCTACAAGTTTAATTTGTTTTAAAAATTTCCTGAATCGAGACTAGGAACAACAATTTCTTGCTCTCTAATTTAAAACTTCTACCGACTTTAATAAATATTTCCGAAACAAATCAAACGTTCACAGAGTTAATTTAAGAGGAATAACTAACATACAGCTAGTTACCTCTCTGGAAAAAGCTTTTTAATGCGTCACTATGCTGTTAAGTGTGTTAATTGTGTTATTTTTCCCGAACAAATTATTACGGCTATGAGGGTACCGTACCGAGACATTTAAAAATCTCCAGATTTATTAACGTGAAACCGACACACACTTAGCCGGTTTTTCTTACTTCTTGTTTTACTTCAGACTAATGCTCTATAATCATAATAAGTTTGATCCTTACATGTATTGCCGTTTTTACGATGGAGAAAAAACAAACAAAACTATGAATAAATTTTTTTTGTATGGGGTTAATAAGACATATTTTGTGAAAATGTCAACTCGCTACCTATTACGGTTCAAAAGATACAACCCTTTAAAGTTACAACGAACGGACAGTGTAGGCTTAGTAATAGGGTCCCGTTTGCCTCTTTGGGTATGGAACCCTAAAAAGCATTATTTTGTTATTCTATTAAAAATATACGGTCCTTCTTAATATGCTGACACTTTTTTAAGGGGTTGATCAGACCGTCAAACTGAACAACTTTCTCTAAAGCACCAACAACGAAATCGCGAAAAAAAAAACTGCTGTTCTATACAAAGCTGCAAACCTACTTGAGCCAAATGTTTGGGACAGCCGATTTTGTTTTCGCGATTTTGATGTTGGTCTCATAGAGAAAGTTGTTCAGTTTGATGGTCTGATCATCCCCTTAAAAAAGTGTCAGTATAAGTATAAGTATATAGCATAAGGAACATGTATACATATAACTAGATATCTCATTCTAAACACCGAAAAATTATAGATGTTTTAAGCAAGTTATTCATGTCAGATGTCATTTTAAAGAGCTCAATTATAAATGTAATACATAATTCATTGTACACGAGTTACAATATTTTTATTCAATGAGAAGGATACCTGAGGACGCTGAGACTGCATACAAATGTGTATAGTGACACGTGACTCTACGAACGGTGATATTGGACCGCTTGGCGCCAACTACAACATGATAAACTATATGCAAACGTAATAAAATATTGTACAGTCTACAGTCAGAACGTGGCATAACATTGGCCGTAGGTCAGGGTTCAAAAATTATTCATATGAGTTCATTTTGTTTAGGATACCTTTAAGGTTTATTTGTTTTTATTACGCGTAAAAGAATTTGCGAATAGCTACAAGTTCATTTCCAGGCACAGATTCCTAGTTACATCACATAACAGGTACATCACTACCTTAGAAAAAGATAAATTCTTACGCTTTTATTACCTATCTACTGCCAGAAGGTAAGGGCAAAAATGTACCTAGTGAAGCTTGTAATTACTTCGTACAGTGCGCGACGCACGCGATCTTGCTGTCTGGAGAGTGGCAGAAATCAAGCAAGCGCATCGCTGACGATGCACCAAAGTGTAGGTACTTTATCTCGGTATCTACGGTAGGTACTACTAGTAACGTAGGCCTATCCCAGGCTCAATCTGGCTAAAGTCACGTAAGAAAACTTTCCTCAAATTTTTCTTAAGTTACCATACCTTAACGGTTATGGTTACATTGCTGATAATAGAATGAAATGGAATCGCTATTCGATACTTCTTGATATTTTGTTGGTAAGATACAATCACTTCACCTTAAATAGCTCCTAATGCATGCAATGATCGACTATCAGCAATTTACAAAAACTCTCTTCATGGTCTCTTAATTTCGTAGGAGAATGATCAGACCATCAAACTAAACAACTATTTCTAAGGGACTAACATCAACATCGCGAAAAGAAATAGCATACAGTCATCTGGGTCAAGTGGATGTAGTTTTGTATGAAAGAGCTGATATATAGGGTCCTTCTTAATATGCTGACACTTTTTTAAGGGGACGATCAGACCGTCAACCTGAACGACTTTCTCTATGGCACCAACATCGAAACCGAGAAAAAAAATCTGCTATCCCATACAAAAGTGCAAACCTATGCCAATATGTATGGGACAGTTTTTTCGTGATTTTGATGTTAGTGCCATAGAGAAAGTTGTTCAGTTTGACGGTCTGACCGTCCCCTTCAAAAAGTGTCAGCATATTAAGTTGGACCCTGTATACACTCCTAAACAAACTTAAAGACAACAAGAAAACATTAGCTAAAATAAAAGCCTTTCTCAACAAATAAAATAAACCACCATCTACCCAATAATAATAAGGTATTAATAATTAATGGAGCGTTAAATGTGGCGGCTCATTACAACGCATTATGAAAACGATCTGGCAACATCCATTATCGGCGTATGCTGAGGATGCACTCGATGCGAGATGAGATTCTCTGGGGACGATTATTAACAGGGCCGTAGTAGGTAACGTGAGAGAAAATTGGTACTGGGTGATTATTTAAATGATCAAAATTATGCTTGGGTCTGAGTGTCACTAACTTATAGATTACTGTATAGTATAATTTATTTAAGTAAATAGACTATACAGGGTCCTTCTTAATATGCTGACACTTTTTCAATGGGATGATCAGACCGCCAAACTGAACAACTTTCTCTATGGACTAACATCGAAAACGCGAAAAAAAAATCAACTGTTCCATAAAAAACTGCAAACCTACTGGAGCCAAATGTATGGGACAGCAGATTTTTTTATCGCGATTTCGATGTTTGTCCCGTAGAGAAAGTTGTTCAGTTTGATGGTCTGATCATCCCCTTAAAAAAGTGTCAGCATATTAAGAAGAACCCAGTATATTACTGTATACATACCTAACCATAGCTTAAGAATTTATATTGTAATAGTCATTAAGTAGTGTTATGTTGTAGAGTCTCCGGCCGCATCTTCTCTACAGCGACAACACGTTCCGACGCGGTGGTAGCTTCAAAAAAGAATTGACGTTTAATAAGTGTGCTTCAAGCTCCTACTCACGACAGTGATTTCAGGGTCGTCGGAAACATGGCTACAATTTTATATACAACTTTTATTTTAAAGAGAATGGAATCGATGAAATCGGATACTTTAGAATCTCTGCTAAGATTGCGTAGCGATGACACATCATATCGAGGTTTAATAGAATTGGTAAGCGGAGCATATTATGCTTACAACTGTATTCTCCAAGGATAGTCAGCGATATTCGAATAAATGTAGCATATTCAGAACATTTGCATTACACTAGCAGTACCCAAACTCGGCCTAGTGTGATAGCTAGTGAGTCCAGTCGGCACCACTTTTGAATGGACAGTTCAAAACAGCAAAAAGACCACGATCACAAATCTTGAAATCCCAATTAACTCGCATCAGCCTTTATCATTTCAAACATCATTTAAAAATTTTGTAGTTCCCTGAGAACCAGGGTACGAAAAAAAGGATCGGATAAGATAATTCCGATATTCATCCTCTCCACTTGTCCAACAAAGCACCCCTTTTTCTATCCTAGTCACCTATCAATAAAAATAATCGTCAATTTACAAGTAAATAGCAAATTACTGATCGCGAAGGCCCCTTCCCTGATCCGTCCCTGCAGCAAGACGACAATAAGGTGAAAAATCATTATAAGAATATTATGGAGGTTTGAGGGGAGCCGGCGGCTAAATAACAAAGCTTGATCGGATGCTCGCTACCGCAGTTAGTTACATGCTCGCTCGTGACACCGCCGGCGCACCAAACGGAAGTTGTTATTACGAAAATATATGCAAATTACCTCCTCAATGGAATATCCCTTTACAGAATCCACCTTTTTTGTTCCCCATGCCGCTGGACTTATCATTTGCATGTTATTATTGGAACTTTTTAGGATAACATGTCGAATTTGAATCGCGTTTACCGCCGCCTCGAGCCTCCGTGGTCTGAATTCAAAGTGATTTCACACTACACGGAGGTGCTAGCCCATGGGATTCGATTATTATTCAAAGTGTAAGCTGTGAAGACAAAATACCTTGTTTTGTAAATTAATGCACTGTTAGGGCGCTTTGTAATACGACACGTACCGTTTGTTAACTAGGAACGATTGGATAGTTAAACATTTATAACAGTTTAATCAATGGTATATTAACTTTCCGATTTCGGTGAACGCAGCGTATCTGACAATCGTTAAGTCGACTAAAACAAATTTCGTGGGAAGCTTCCAACTTCGACGAAGAAGATTCTAATAATGGTTCCTAATCTGTCCACTGAAGGTGTATATTGGTTTGTAATACTTATAGTGTGTTCGGTAATAAAGTTATTGAAAGTGGTAATAAGATTAACGGCTTGTTCGGCGCAGTAAATCACGATGCATTACGTCGCCGACGACAGGAGGCTCGGATCGAATTACAGTGGATTAATTGCAGCTGAGCCGCTGTGGCGACAACTGGGGCGGAGTCTGCGCCCGCGCATACCATGCTAGCATTTAAAATTAAACATGAAAGTTTTAGGGTCATCGCCCACGACGACATTTTGCAGCGATACTGTCATGCGCTACTGCATCGAGTCTGTACCGCGCTTGTCGCATTTGCTACGCGCGACGGAAGCGATGCAGTCGCGCGAGTCGCGCGTCAGCATCGCATCAATACAAAACGCGTTACTGTATCGGGTAACATCGGAAGAAGGAAAGGCGGGCTGTAGCTACGCTATGCTACGCGCGACGGAAGCGATACAGTCGCGTTAATGCGGTACTGTATCGCTACAGACGCGTAACCGACCGTAGCGATGCGCGTCAGCATTGCTACTGCATCGATGACATCGGGCGAAGGGAAGACCGGATGCGGGTTGTAGCGATGCTGCATCGCGAGTGTATATAGGTTCGTGTCTGCATGGGCTATGGGTACGCGGCCAGCAACGGCATCACGACTGTATCGCGGCATTGTCGCGACAGTCACGCGACATAAAGTCGTCGTGGACGATGGTCCTAAAAGTTTAAAGAATTCACCGCACCGACTTCTCTGGTCGGATTTAATTTTTGTTAAAAAACATTCAAGCATCGATGGTTACGGAGAAATATCGATAAAGCGGTTGAATTACAGCCTGAGCTTCGCCTTTGAGTAAATGGTATGCGTCATTATCGGGAAGTGTAGCGAGCGAGCGAGGTCGGATCGCAACAAATCATCGCGGAGCGGCCGCCGCGCCCTGTCGCTCACTGCCAAAATTAATTTTCCGTAAAATCGCTTAACCGATCTATCTTTTTCCGAGAAAAATAATATTCGGTGGGCTTCCAATAATAATTCTTTTGTAAGCGAGAAGGAAACTCTTAATCTGTGGTGTGCGGACGAGAACCTGCTTATCTCGATATGAATTGAGTTCGCTCTCGAAGGAAATGGGTGATGTGCAAACAAATTATTAACTTTCCTTATAAGGGCGAACCATGTAACAAGAACTTACAAGAACTTGCCGTCGTACTGACATATACGAGCACTTTTTGTAACTTGTCCGTCATTAATAATATACTTGAAGAAACTCTCCTTATGTCGGTTAACCTAGTTTTTGTTCAAGTCTAAATTTGTACCTATTTAATTCAAGCTTCTACAGTTACATTTAGGTACGAAAATGGAACAATGAAAATATTTTATCTATCTCAATTTAATCTACTTCATTAAAGCAGAAAGTTATCCAATATTCGCTCGACCTACATACGAGAATTGGGAAAATTTATATGAAAATTGGTAATAGATTCGGTCATTTATAAAAAGAACCTCTATTTCGAAGTTTCTGGCTAATTAATAGGGTTTATTATCGTCTTTTTCAGATAATAGACAATCCCACTTAGAGTTTCAAAGTTCGCAAATATGGAAAACATTCTCCGTCAAGTTTACGGCTCGGGTTTCTCCGCTAACGAACGATCAGCGGTGGAATGGGACAAAAAGTATCCTATCGGCTATTCTTAGCTCGACACGCCGCCGCTCGCCCGATTAGTCGCTTACCGAAGCTATTTCCTCTCTGGAGTCTGTGACAGTTCGGAACAGTAGTTCAACTGCAAAAGTGGAACAAGAGATGCACTTACAGTTGATAGGCCGGGGCTAATGTTAATTAGGTCATTTTAATCGGATACAGAATTATTTGGATTTTAGTGAATTAAATAGAATTTACCAATTGAAAGTGGTCACCTGATTAGCCGTACAGCACGGCTAGCATGCCTCCCTCGACAAAGCGTTTAAACGAGAAAACCGTAATGCGCGCTCTTTTTAGCATACGTAAAATAATAAAGATGGTCAAAGTAAAGATGGGAAAGACGTCTCAATTTTTATCGTTTCCTCGGGGGTGGCATGCGAGGCCTACATGTCAGAGTAGTGAGATAACTGTATATTCACAGTTCGTCTACTGTTAGTTAATCAACTGTGTCGCTTAGCAACTCATCCAGCTAGAACTTGAATGCATTCGAATGCTGTACTTGGGAAAATAATTGCCCAAGTCCTTGCCGTTAAGTAAATGTTATTCTTATTTAGCTATTCAATAAATACTTTTGAATAAAAAGTAGGAGAGACTTCTGTGAATTTTAATCACGTTCGTTGTAGAGACGTTTAAAATTTAAATAGGTATGTAATTTGCCTTTAAGTCGAGAATACAAAAAGGTAAGATTATTCGTCTTTCCAATTCGTCACTTTAAATTTTAATGCGACTATAAGTGAGCAGTAAAGTACTCTTAGAGCTTTAATTGGCTGAATTGAAATACTTTTAACAATGCTTAAAAATTTATTCTCGTGCAAGAAAATACAGAGTGTTAGGGAAAACAGTTAAATTTACTTTAAGGGGTGGTTGTATCCATAATACTGAACAACTTTCCCTAAGAAACCTATCAGAAATTATCAAAAGAAGTTGTGGTTGTGGACTCGTCATAATAAATGCATTCAAATGATCCTTACATTCCTTTCGGAAAGTTGTTCAACAACACAATTATAATCTGCAACTGTCTATACTAACACCCTGTAGACTTGACTTAAAAAAATCTTTAAACACATCTACAAACTTAAAAAACTTATATAAATCAAAACGGACAAGAACAATCACTCGATTTCTATTCTCTTCAAATTTACAAAACAAACAAACCAAGTAAGATAATACCATCCGGGTACTATCCTAATTAAAAGTACCTAACGCTAACAACCGGTCGGCCCGATAACGTCCAGTCAACATTATCGGGTTTACAAGTCTGGCGGGACCGTAGATATCAGTCCAAAGCGGTAGATGAGCTTGATTTATGTGAGCCAACAACATTAAATTACATCTAGATCGAACATCGCTATAAATTACTGGTCGCATTGTAAATCTGCCTTGTGTATCGAGAATCAAATCATGTACCCAAACTATATCATGCGTTGACATCGCGAGCATGTGAACGCGGCACTAGGTCCTTGTAACATTATACTAATGTAGCGATGGTCATGTAGCCAATGTTCGTACTTAGACCTGCTTTAGATATCTGTGATGTCTACATCCAATAGCTATTCTAGAGAGTACTATTCCACGCTGGTTAAAGCGATTTTACATACGTTAGTAAATCGCTGTAAATTACTGTGATGTTTAATTTGAGGCATTCGGAAAGACAAGTATAAAGAGCAATCTACAATGAGTAAAACATTTTTTCACCACTTTGATTTCATAGAGAAAGTTGTTCTCTTTGATGGTCTGATCATCCCCTTAAAAACTTGCAGCATATTAAGAAAAGATCCTGTATCTTAACTATTATAAAACTTTAACAGAAATGTGTCTGTACATTAAAGATATACAACGTGTTAATGAATAAGCGCAAAACCTCATACTGATTTCCAACAAAATAATTAGATTGAAACAATAGTTTCATTATTTTGATATTTCAAATTTAAAGTTATTCGCATTTAAGTTTTGAGGCAAAAATGATTTGTTATCATTTCAGCAATGAATGAAAGTGCTAACGTGCTCATGGATACATTTTAAGAATCTTGTTTTGGTAGTAAGTAGGGTGAGAGTGTTCGAGCGGTGGGTTGAGATCGTGTTAAATAAATTTAAAATTTTACAAACAAGTTATTTAATATTTTGTAAAAATTAACTATGTTTAAAACATGATAATTCGATTCTGCTCTCGATTCTAAACAAACTACTTTCTAGTTTTGCGTTAATTCATTAACACGTTGTATACAAAAAAAAAGATTACGATAATAATATGGTTTTAGGTGTCCCTGACTCCAAATCGACCTTTTTTAGAATTTTTGGCGGTGTGTTGGTTTGTTTGTAAGTTTGAAACAGCACCACGCAAAAACTACCGATTTTGATGAAACTTTTTTTATTTCTCAAGCTCAAGCTATGAGCTTTGAAATTTTCTATGGATAAGTTCAAAGCTTTATATCTTCATAATTATATTATAAATTGCAAATGCTATTTGATACGCGGCATCTAGATTTTCTAAAATATTTTTCCAGATATAAAATATTACTTTTAATTGTACCGTCAACGCGTATTACGCGTCGAACTTTTGTATGAAATTGACAACTCTGCAACCACCTTAACTCTAGTATTATAATAAAATTGACGTTCATTGGTCATTGAAGAATCAAACAACACAAGTTTTTTCCAAAATCGAATATTCAGCCATTTCATGTACTTTTTCGAAGGTCAAATAGGTCAGGGAGCAGCTACTGCTTATTCCAGCGGGCAATACCACCACACCACACCAGCCAGTCTAGTATGATTTCTCTACTCGCTACTCGGCTTTTTTCCATACTACCTGCAAGTCTAGGCAATTATGCCTTTTGTATGGAGCGAAGACGCGTCACGCGCGAATATAGAATCCATACTAGGGGCAGGATTTCGAAGGACCCTAATTGGTCAACTTCGGGATTTTGTAATCGATCGATTGAGTCTTTCATGTTCAAGGGAATAAAACAATTAAACATTCAGATAAAAGCATAACCACCTCTTTAAACTCCATGATCGACTAAAAAATATCAGAAAAAAAAACCATAGCGATAATTGGCAAGCAACCCACTTCCACGACCTTTTGGCATCGCTATAGTTACAAACATATACGTGACTACAAATCGGTGACCGTTAAAAATAAATTATAAATAACAAGCGGGCAATAAGCTGGCTGTTCGCGGGTCGAGACGGAGATGCGGCAGATAAATCACGGACGGAGCTGCGCGGGCGCAGGCGGTCGCTGTGTAATAGTGTAAGTGTTAGCGATGAAGAATGCGATCTTGTATAGCTACATGCTTTATCGTATCTAAATTTGAGATTGATTTAGACTCTAAGAGAATGCAACTCACCAGGTACATTTCAAGAGTCGGAAGTGTCATGTTAAAAACGGTAGTGACCGATATCCAGAATGTATGAAACATGCGCTATCATTCAAAGGAATTGGTTCATGTTTCATAAACCAATTTTTTATCAAGTAATTACGTGCGTTTGTCTGACCCATACAGAAATTACCCGCTCCTCTAGGGTCTGACCTGGCTTATGACAATATTCCTTAGTATTCTGATCTAACTCGCGGTCTGATTGTAATGATCCCAAACTTTTTACCACCGCCGATCCGAGCGTGACAAATTCGTACATGAAAAATTAAGTATGCTAGTCTATTAATTGTGTATCATAATTATCATCTCATCCGATAAACGTATACTGCTGGACATAGACCTTCCCCAAGGTTCACCTCAACGACCGGTCCTGTGCTGCCTTCATCTAACTAACGTGCCCGCATAGCATATGCTCACGACTATATTCCACGAGGGGGTAGTTAGAGATATTCTGAATCCTCAGAACATCCACCTTTCACCAGTAGTACCGAAACTCTGTCCAGTGTGACGGGGGTGAGCCCGTCGCCACTTATAGTGGACAGTGGTTACAATACATGCCTCGAAATTGAAGCATGCAGGTTTCCTCACGATGTATTCCTTCACCGAAAAGCCAGTGGTGTTACAAATCGTACATAAATTCCGAAAAACTCAATAGTACGAGTCGGTCTGGACGGGGATCGAACCATCGCCTCCTGCACGGCAGGCAAGGTTACACGCCACGTGTGCCCGGTATCTTCGTAATTGTGTATACAGGGTCCTTCTTAATATGCTGAAACTTTTTTAAGGGGATGATCAGATCATCAAACTGAACAACTTTGTCTATGGCACCAACATCGAAATCGCGAAAAAAAATCAGCTGTCCCATACATTTGGCTCATGTAGGTTTGCAATTTTGTATGGAACAACAGTTTTTTTTTCGGGATTTCGATGTTACTTCCATATAGAAAGTTGTTCAGTTTGATAGTCGGATTATCTCCTTAAAGTGTCAGCATAGTAAGAAGGGCCCTGTATTACAAAGATATAGATTATCTTCTTTTTTAGGTCAATATGAGCCATATCGCATAAAGTTACTCACCCATTTCTTACCCACTCATATTTTAATATTTAGTAGTTAAATAATAAAAAAATCCAGTACTTACTAAAATACCAAAACTTAGAAGAAGAACTCTCTAACATTCGCAAACCAAGAAAACTTTTCGAAAACCGTTAAAACTTCAATTCCTCACCTCACAATTCCTCAACTCGCAAACACTATAATCAGTTAATCATGAAAACCAAACACAAAAGCATTAAGCACCTGTCTTAAGTAAAACAAACTTTTAAATATTTGCACTCGAACAAAACGTTGCAAACGAGGAAAGCAAATTCACACAACGAGAAAAGGTGTTAAGGCACTAAGATGTCGAGTTTCCGACACCTTCCAATTAACGCCTTGATATCAACGTCACACCTCTGACGGATAAACTGTTAACTCTTCACACTGTTCAATTTAAAATTCTGAGCAACTGGCGATTTCATTTTAACGAAACGTGGGACTAAAGTGGTTTGCCAATATCAATCAAATTAAATCAAACATACTCAACGGTTGCAATTAAATAAAACTGTGTAATATTAGATCAAATAACGCTCGCAGGCACATAAATTGTTCTGATCTCAAACTTAAGCTACAGAATCTACAAAGGTTTTTTTTTATGGAAACTAGAAAACGACATGAAAAACAAAACAACCATGACTGAACCGAGTTTCGAACCCAGGACCCCTGATTCGACATTTCCACGTGGTAACCATTACCCATTACACAAACCTGGTCGTCGATCAATATACATTATCTATTAAAAACATAGCTAACTTTGCAACCATTTTTTCCATTAAAAATCTTTAAAGACTTTTAACTACCACGCACGATAAACTTTAACCCGTCTGAATTATTAAAACAGCAGGTATCGTAAAATTACAAAACAATAACTTCATTTCAATAGACGTATAACTTATTGCAAAAATTGAAAAAGAATCCTCTTTTTGTAAAACAAAGCGTCTAGTTTGACTTTCAATACAGGCAGGTGCTGACATCACTCCTTAAAGGACTACGACAGTCCCAATTATCAAATTATCGTCACCGCCAACTTGTTACCCTTAATGGTAGGTTTCAAGCTTTACAATGTCTTAAAAATATCGACGCTATTTATTTAAAGGTAGTGTAAATATAACATGGCAGAACCAGTATTATCCATCTAGACTTGTAAGTAATTTATAGCCGAGAGAACATAATAGCTCGAGTATTTTTAACTTAATGTGACAAGAGTAATTTTTAAATTATTTTTTATTAAAATCTTGTTAAATTAATAGTCTCACAGTTTAAATTCTTGCATACTTTTGTGTAAAAAATACGTTATCATTAATTTTCATCTTAGTAAAGATGCCTTTACTTTGCTAAAAGAATTATAATTTTTAAATTTGTTCATTGGTTTAGTAAAAATTTTCGAAAACTTGAATATTACGAGTAAAGCATCGAAAATTAAACAAGATTTAGGTAATATCCAATTTTAAATAACTTACACAAGTTTTTTATATTTAAAATATTCCGACATTAAAGATGAAACATTATCAGGATTTAAACTCATACAACATCAAAAGATCTTTAATACTCGTAGATAAAAAAAGTACCAAAAACGATAAATATAGAAAATGCATATTTTTTCTCACTCTGACCATTACAGTACCTAATAGAAGTTTATGGAAATTAATCTTGAACTAAGTAATTGTTATTTGACTAGTTACGGCTAAAACAATAACATTACTAGCAATACAGGGTGTGACAATAGTATAAATAAACATTTAAAACTTTTAAGAGGGTTGTTTAGACCATCAAACTGAACAACTTTCACTATGGGACCAAAATAGAAATCACGACAGAAAAAATCTGCTTTAGTATGGAACATCAGATTTTTTTTCGCGATTTCGATATTGGTCCCATAGTGAAAGGTGTTCAGTTTGATGGTCTGAACAACCCCCTTAAATATTTATTTGTATTATTGTAACATCGTGCCTAATTATAATTACAGACATTAATTTTGAAAGTGATTCACTTCATCACTTACTTTTCATGTTGCAGACCACATGATAGACAGAGCCAAATGGCTGCAACCTACCTACTACATAGTTACTAATAATAAAAAGAAACAGTAAGAATATTACATCAACTCACCCAACACATTCTCAATCAAACTATAAAGAAAATCGCGCTAGTTCCCCACCATCGTACACCGACTGTTTAATGAAACGATCCGAGAGAGGAATGACTTCCGAATGTAAATAATTGACTCAACAGGTGAGGTATAAATCTCGGACAAACGAACCAGTGATTAAGAAGACCGTATATCAAGTGTTACCGACACGCCACACGCGATCGCACCTATTCGACGCGTAAAGTGTAATGTTCATATTCAATAGTAAAATATATGGAATTATTAAGATATTCATTCTTTAGGTGTAATATAGGAAAGCATATATGTCTTGATACATTTGCGTGTATTTTATATACAAAATGATTAAAATCTGTTTTTTTTTTTCATTTCTTTAAAATTTTCAGAAAAACAAAGGGTACAAATTCTTTACCTTTCGCCAAACTGCAGAACTGTTTGTTGGCGAAAAACATTACACTCAACTTAATACAATGAATCTTTAATCATACCTTTGCCTATACATAAATAAAATTTAAAGTATTATAGGTAATAAAGTTATATAGATAATATCACAATCCCAAAACAGTAAGTTTGTTATATCACATATATATGTTCATAATTTACCTCATAAAAATATAATATTTTTAACGCAAGATGATTAGTTAATTTGAAAACGACATTGATACCTAAAACTTACATAAATAAGAAAAAATACTAATTTTAGCATGCAATTTGTTGATGCAAAAACTTTTGTGAGCGATTAACAATGGTCCTATGTAATCCACTTGACCGAAGACGCCAACTAGTTCCAGTCCTAGAATAAACGCCTACAAATTATAAGCTGCTCTACATACGACAAATCGTGACGTACTGTAATTCTAAACCGCTGCAATGTATTGTGTATACGTATGTATCTCTCGCAGTAAATTGCATGCTCTCATATTTCTCGATCTCAGTCCATTGCCGATAAAATACGTCCCAATCCCACTTAACAATAAATAAAGGGTCGATTATACAATGCAAACACTTTCATAAAATACAAGGTTGATTCAAAGGGCTAAATTGAAGCTGCGGTTTCAATTGTAAGTAGGAGACTTAGACTACTTATATGAGGACGAGTTACGCGTGTAATTCTACTAACAAACATTTCTGCCACTTTTTGCGGGGGGCGAGGTAGCACGAGATCCGCAACTTTGAATTCCGCAACTTTGAATTTTATTCTATTAAAGTCCGGCCGCTGAAAGATTGCGTTTGACAGTTACCATAAAATTGTAAAAAACTGAATGAAAACTATAAATGCCGATCATTATTTAGTAGCTTTTTGAACTTAAAAGGGCAGCTAGTGCCCTTTGTACTAGAGTGAGTTTTTTACAATTTTATGGTAACTGTCAAACGCAATCTTTCAGCGGCCGGACTTTAGTTTAGATTCTAATTTTGAATGTTAAAAATCATCAAAAACAGTGTCGTGTGAACCCCAAATGTGATAAGTTCGAAATTATTGGTCCGCAATTATAGGCTGTCGCGTTAATCGATAAGCTATAAAACTTTATGTAAATGCGTAAGATCTTTTGATCTAGCACGTTGGCAGAGAGGAAATGCTAAGGCGAGGCGGGTCCGTATATAATTCGTCTAAGGTAGTAGAGCATCACGTGTTAGTCGTACGGTTCTACGAAACTGGGATGCGATATAGTTGAACGCTTGTCAGAAATTGAAATAGGCTTTCGACAAAGAATTTCTGGTATTCAGTAAAACGGCTCCAGAGAGAGAATTTTCGCAGTTTCTCAGATTTCAAACAGCACTATACACTATCGTTGTCAAAACGAAACAATACGTGGAGGCAACGGCACAAAATATCCTGCAAACAGAATGGAAACGTCGTGCAAGTCTATTTGTTGATCACAAAGCGTGCTTTATTTGACTTTTTAAGCAAAGGATTGGGTTGTGAGGGATTTATCGTGTGCTAGTTCGATTTTTTCCTCGAATCCCGAAGCTATAAATCTCCTTTAGCACTGAAGTTTGGAAAAACGTCGTGAATGAGTTTTGGCACTTTCAAAAACGCTTTCGAAGAACCTGCAAGCTAAAAGTCAATTTCGTATCTCACGTTGTGGTACAGCGCATCTTTAACTGACACGCCAATTAAATATCACTTGGTTTCCAGTTATAAATAAATTTATTTTACGCCTTCGCATTTTATCTTGTATCGGTTGGATTGTTCTTTCCGTAACAATCGCAACTCGTCGTGTTTACAATACGCTCTCGAGTGAATTATGTGCGCGAAGTTTTATTATTAAGGGCTAACCGGCGCCTGTATCTTCACATAATATGCTGACACTTTTAAGAGGATGATCAGACCGTCAAACTGAACAACTTTCTCTATGGGACCAACGTCGAAATCATGAAAAACAAAATCTGCTGTCTCATACATTTGGCTCGAGTAGGTTTGCAGTTTTGTATGGAACAGCAGATTTTTTTTTGCGATTTTGTTGACGGTGCCAAAGAGAATGTTGTTCAGCTTGACGGTCTGATCATCCCCTTAAAAAAGTGTCAGGGTGAAATTGATATCATTAGCATCCTTTTAAACTAAGAGTCTACCCATCAAACTGAACAACTTTTACTATGGGAGCAAACCGACCGGAGCACTAAAAAATCTGTTGTTGCATACGTTTGAGTCGTAGGCACTGCAGTTTAGCATGGAACAGCTGATTATTTTTTTGCTCCGATCGGTTTGCTCCCATAGTAAAAGTTGATCAGTTTGATGGGTAGACTCAGTTTAAAATGATGCTAATGATATCAATTTCACCCTGTATACACATAATATATTTCTCTAAAATATTCCCCATTTAGTAAAATTGTCAATTAAAGTTGTGAAATATGAACATAACGAACCGAGAAATACATTCATAAAAGCAATTCAAATTACTTTCGTTTTTGGTGTAACAAGCCACAAGCTAATTTGGAAGTATTTTTAATGGCACGAATGTATGCACATCTTTAAATTTATTGGCATTGGAGTTGGAAATTGTATTTTCTGGAGAGGATACAATAAATATCCGAAAGGTCGCGTTAACGAGCGGCCCGACGCGAGACGCACGGAACAATAAACCACTACGGCTTTAGCAGAAGAAGAAAGAACGTATAAAATACGTAGGAATACAAAATTCGAATCAGCAAAACGTGGAGGAAATAACTAAAAAGAATTTTTAATAAACAGAGAAATACTAAGAAAACTTTTTAGTAAAGGGGAAAAAACGGATTGGATTTCGAAATACCTGCTTGCTACACTGATCCGATTACAAACCCTCCCCGCATATTTAAACCTGCAGATATCTTCGTAGATCTTGCAAAAACGATGCACCGAGAGCAGGGCTCGCCGGGTAATGATTGGGGTCCATATCGAACCCAGGAATCCCTTATAAAATTACCGCCGCTTCATAATAGGTAGGTACGTATTTTCGGCAAGATTTCCGATTTGCCTCTTATCATCTCATTTCAATCTTTCGCTTGTTATGACTCGCTCACTTCGCGTAGTCTGAGGAGCGAGTGATTGAACTCATGTTTTTTTACTCGACAGATTCCATTCTCCGTTCGATTTTGTACTTATTTGTATTATATACGAACGCTCGTTATGTGAAAATAAAACCAGTTATACTTGCATCATGGGAAACTTTAGTTTAAATAAACACGCAGGATGTTGATGAAACATCAGTATCTGTAAATCTTCGCAGATTATACAAATAGAAGAGCTAGATGTTTCAATTATTAGTTATTATATTTCCGCATTTCAGAGGTTAACTATACGGTGGGGCAGAGCAGTAATTGCTCTAACCTAACCATTAATAAGTTATGTAGCAATGAGAACCTGGTTTAACAGAGCCACCTGTAATTGAAAACCCGTCGTTTATTTGATTCCTAGCTTATAATCGCTACTTAAGTACAGTATCGACGACAACAAAGATACTCAAGATTCTAAAGGATACGAAGAAGCTAATAAATGCAGTGTTGCCTGTAAATAAAGTCTATAGTAGCCTGTGCAATTACATGACATTGTGGCAAACTGCGTTGGCGTACTACGACCTACACAATAATGTTAAGTACAAGAGGAAAGAGTTAAACCAGTCATAATAACAGTATTCAGTATCTCACAAGGAGAATAGTGGGAATCGTTTTAATATAATCAGGCTAAATTCGAACGATATTCACTAAGTTTAGTCGAATATAATGTGGTGGTTTCAGCGAACTACCATCTTAAGTTAACGGTTAACGTGGCAATCATCGCAGCCGCAGAGTTACAGAGAGATTGAAATGTAATTTTATGTGCAAACTTGCACACCGAACTGTGGTGTTGCCAGTGCTTTCACCTTTATTACCCAGTGTTGTGATACTTGAATGATAATTAAATTCATAGCAAAGCGTAGTAACAGAAACGGGACTTTAACATTTTGATTCGTGTAAATGGTATTTACGAACATTCGGTAGGTAATAGGTATACAGGGTGTAATTGTAATTAAACTTTAAACCACATACTCTACCCATCAAACTGAAACATGGGATTGGATCAGCTGTTCCATACTAAACTACAATGCTTACTCGACTATAATGTATGAGACAGCTGATTTTTAAAATGTATGAGTCAGCATACTTTTGAGTTATAGGTACTGCAGTTTAGCATGGAATAGCAGGTTTGTTTTTTGCTCCGATCGGTTTGCTCCCATAGTAAAAGTTGTATAGTTTGATGGGTAGAGCATGTAGATTTTATAGGTATAGATCTTTGACTATTTATATGTGGACTGGTTACGCGTGTAATTCCACTAACAAACATTTCTGCCACTTTTTGCGGGGGGCGAGGTAACATGAAATCCGCAACTTTGGATTTTATTCCCCATAATTTTGAATGTAATTTCATGTGAATCATGAAAAGTAGTCTCTTGTGTACCCCAAACGTTCTAAGTTCGAAGTTATTATTTCGCAAATATAGGCTGTTTCGTTTAGTGATAAGGTGTAAAATTGAATGTAAATGCACACGATCAATTGTGCTTATACCGTGGCAGAGGGGAAATACTACCGCAAGGCTAGTCCTTATAATAATTAGTCAAAGGTATAGATGCACCAAACTTAACTAAAAGTTTTCCAAGAAAAATATACATCACAAACATTTAAAATTGATCTACTCACTGCGTGAAATCTGCAAATAAACATAGCCTCTATAATAAACATTTACGAACAGTGGTCGTACAAACTTCCAAAGACTATAAATAATACTGGATAAGACAATACGTTGACACAAATAGGCTGCGTATTGACAACAGACGTGGGAGCCTTATTGAATGAAACTACTTCTTATATAACAAACTACTTTACTGCTTATTGAACTGAAACCATGTCAATCGTAATACAATGCAATGAATCTAGGATTTGTTTTGATTGAGGCGGCATGCTGAAACTTAGACAATATGAGGTCTAAAACTGCTGTTCCATATATTTTGATCGAGTAGAATTTTGAGTGGACCAGCAGATTTTTTATTCGTGATTTTGACGTTGGTTCCATAGAAAAAGTTATTCAATTTGATGGTCTCGTGTTTCGTTTAAAAAACCATCAGCATATAAAGTAGGACCCTATACAAGGTATTACAAAAATACAAATAAACATTTAAGGGATGGTTTAGACCATCAAACTGAACAAGTTTCACTATGGGACCAATATCGAAATTTAGCGAAAAAAAATCTGATGTTCCATACTAATCTACAAATCTACTCGAGCTAAATGTATGGGACAGGAGATTTTTTTATTCGCGAATTCGTTGTTGGTGCCATAGTGAAAGTTGTTCAGTTTGATGATCTAAACAACCCCCTTAAAAGTTTTAAATGTTTATTTTTACTTTTGTAACACCTTGTATAGGCCGTTATACGTCCCAACTAATTTCCAACACACCCTATATTATAGGGTGATGATTGTGTAATACAGGAGTCGTATTATCTTAATCATAGGTACATCAGGATTTAGTATCCATGTTAAACAATATAGCCAAAAATAAACAGATGAATATTTTTAAAAGTTATTAAGAAACTCATTTCTCAGTACGAGAGTAATAGAAAGAAAAAATGGCATATAAAGTAGATAAAGATCTGATGAAGGGCACGAGGTGATAGCTATTAGAGGTGAGCTGTTACCGGTCAAGTCCAACGATAGTCAACTTCGTATGTGACTACGAATCGTGGGAAACATTTATTGTACTGCCATCCGTTGACCCTACAACGGTACTGCGCGACCGATTACGCAAACTATTTGATTGGGTGTACTGTATGCATTGACATTCCAACTGCTGGACGTCGGATCCGCGCTCAAAAGTGTCAAAAGAGTAACAGAATGCATAAAGAGTAACAATTTCGCGGCTTCATTTGATGGCCCGACTTCGCACGCAAGCATGTCTTCTGTGCTGCATGAATTTCTGAAAACAACGCAAGCAAAATGAAAAAGAATTTCAACAGTTTACATTGGTTTATATTTACTAACACGGACTTACGTTTTTGTAGGTTAGTCTGGGACATTTTTTCGAGAATTTTGTAGTAAACCCGGCGGGCGTCCATTATTTAGTATGTCAATGACTGTAAGTCTGGAAATGGAGACTTTGTATCATGGGAAAATATTCTTAAAATTTTTGGCTAAAATTAGCGAGAACATTATTAAAGAGTCAAATTAATATTGCAAATATAAGAAACAAAAAGAAAATTTAAAAAGATATTGCGCCCAACGTGGGGCTCGAACCCACGACCCTGAGATTAAGAGTCTCATGCTCTACCGACTGAGCTAGCCGGGCTTGTAACACCATTTCGAAATTATTATTCTGCTACCTCTTCCGCCACGTAATCTCATTCACTAAATAACTGAGTAAATATTTGAGTTATTTTAGTTAGCCTTGATGACGGTAATTATCGGTATATTTACATAACTATATCGGTCCACTGTCGATAAGCATGAACGAATATCATATTTTCTGATTGTTGATGATGATGATATATAAACTCAAGACCATAATCCTATTCGAGATGGATAGAGACTTTGCTACCAACTATATTTTAAGCATACCTTTATTTGTAGCAAGGCATTAGCTATTTATCATATTGGATAATTCAGATGCTGTATGAAATAGAGATAGCTTTCGCTCAAAAAAACTCTGCCTCAAAAACCTTATCCCTCAGTCGCCTCGTACGATACCCACGAGAAAAAATGGACTGGTCTATTCTCTATACCACATTTTCGAATCTATAATAATAAAATAGTGTCGTGGCTCAAAAAATGAACCACAATGCCTGGTTTAATTATAGCAAATGTTTGGGAGATCTCAAGGAATGTTTCTGAAAAAAAAAACACACACTTGACCAAATAAAATGGCGGCCACCTAAACCGCGTGCGAAATACGTCCGCCCGTGAATAAATTCTCTAGCGAAACCATTCACCACACGTTTTACTGTCGCCAAATACTACTTCTATAAAACAGTAAAGCCATCTGTCTATTTTCTTCAGATAATTTCAAATCAGGCCAAACGTTCAATGGGCGGTCCGCAAACACTTCGGAACTCTGTAATTTACTTGTTAGGTCGTATAGTAGTCCTATAGCAGTTATTTTTTTGTTTTAGACTTTGCGATCGCCCGCAGCTCTTGAGATATATCTCACTATCTCATTTTTAAAAACTTTCCTCTCATCTTATTAAAAAAGTTAAATGTCAAGAGATTACTGTTTACAGTAATTGGTTAAATACATTTTTGATACTAAAAATAAAACTTCAGTACATTATATAGGTAATAAAACAGTATGTTAAAAGTCAGCACAGAAAATATCGTTGTATTGGGTTTCCAACAACCTCAAAAAGAGTTTACGGTTGTGAATATACACCCTATTATTTTATTACCAACAAAATGTTAAGGGTGTATTCAGATAATTAAACTGTACAAAGGAACGTGGATCGAAAACAGCGAAAAAATTACCCTTTACTTAAACCACCGTAAAAAAATATTTTGGTAATAAAAAATAGGGGTGTATGTTTATTATTATATGCTGCCTTACCTACCTACGTTGAATTAAATATCAGGTAGGCACCGTGAACAGATATAACGTGAACGAAGTTCATACATTTATGGCTCGGGCCTGAAATGTCAGTTTTCCCAAAATGTCTGCTTTTCCATAATGTCTGTCTCCAAGAATGATAGTTTTCATATAATGTTCGCTTTTCAGAAAGTACTTGTTCCCAAAATGTCTGCAACCTCAAAATCCGCCTTCTAACTATTTTGGCATTCCAGAAAAGTCGTATTCCAAAAATGTCAGCAAACATGAACATGCAACATTTACCTAAAATATATTTATCATTTTAAAGCGAAAATGCAACGTCCTTCCCAGGGTCATTAAACTCATAAACCATCTCTAAACCAAATTTCATCTAAATCGTTTCAGCGGCTTAGCCGTGAAAGAGTAACAGACAGACAGACAGTGTTATTTTCAACTAAAATATGTAAGGATTTATTGTTAAAAACAAACTCATTTTACAGTCATAAATCAAAATATTAACTAGGAACATAATAAAAAACCGAATTAAGAAATAAATGCAAAGTTCCATTAGCTATATATAAAGGCTCCAGTTATAAATTCATGAATCCCGATTTCATGAACAAGGTTTCGCACTGTCCACTACATTTTATTTTATTAGTTACAAAATGAGTGTAAAAGAAAATAAATTTATTTCCATCTTTCTCAAATCTATTCATTAACTATGCAAAGAAATAACTTCTACAGTACTTGTTATTGGACCCTATTCGAAGTGGACCAGTTTTATACAAATAACGAGAATTCTGATTTGAATACCGGTAATCTTATAAGAGTTATATAAGAACGTACAAGGTCCAATATGCAGAATGCTATTTTCTTACTGGTTGTAAAATAAACTACATAATGTCAACCCAGCAGGTGATAATAACCATATTTTAGCTCATAATACGTGTAAAATAAAGTCCTAACTTTATATAAAGATCATTACTTTTCATATTTTCTTTTAGAGTAGCAGCCGTATTATGATAAAAATAATAAAAGGTTCAATTTCGCCCACAGTATAAAGTCAACAATCTCGTTCTTAAATACGTGAACATTTTAATTTGATCGAATACTATTTAGCATTCAAAAAACAAGTCAATTATTTGAATGAGAACAGACACAATAAATCAGGAAGACAATCTCTATTTTATTAATAAAATAATAGTGATGAAAGTGAAAGTGATTTCCACGAAGCAGAATGGCAAATTATGGCACGGGACAGAGAAGGCTGGAAAAGCGGGAGACATTTGCCCAACAATAGGATGAAATAGGTTACAAAAAATTTTGTGATATTAAAAAGTTACTTGTCAAATGTTGATAACATATTTTATAGCAGTCTTGTATTAACCTACACTTTCGTCATCAAATAAATCTGGATCCATAATACAGGGTGTTAGGTTAAACAGATGCATTACTTTAAGAGGTGATTGTACTCATGATACTGAACAACTTTTCCCAAGAAACCTAAAGGAAATTTCTAAAAATTATTTTTTGACTTTCCATACTAAATGCAATCAGCGATCGCACGTTTATATGATAAGTGGATTTTTTTTGTTGAGAATTTCCTGTAGTCTTCTTAGGGAAATTTGTTCAATATCGTGGGTAAAATCGTCCCTTGACGTAATGCAACTTTTTACCCTAATACCCTGTATAATTATGACTAAATTACTTTCTACATTACTTTACCAGTACTATCTCCATATTATCCATATATATGGGCGATGTGCTTTTTACCTGAAACAAAAAAATATATTGGATGAATATAACATGACTTTCAATAGGTAAAAGGTTAACCAGTAGTCAAAAAAAGCTGTGATGGTCCAGTGGCGAGTAACCTAACCTGCTGCGCAGGAGACGATGGTTCGATCCCCGTCCAAGTCGACTCGTACCAATGAGTTTCTCGGAATTTATGTCCGATTTGTAACACCACTGGCTTTTCGGTGAAGGAAAACATCGTGAGGAAACCTGCATGCTTCAATTTAGAGGCATGTATTGTACCTACTGTGCATTATAAGTGGCGATGGGCTCATTCCCCGTCAAACTGGACAGAGTTTTGGTACTAATAGTAAAACGTGGATGATCTGAGGTTTCAGAATATCTCTGACTACCCCCTCGGGGAATACAGTCGAGAGCATATGCATGCAGTAGTCAAATAAGAACTTATATCGTGTTAGATAGTAGTTAAAATTCTTATTAGACTGCTATAATTTTCTGATACTTTTCTTCTTGGTTCAGTAATGACACCAGTAGATGGCGCTGCGTCTCTGTTACACTTTTGTAATTTTATACGAACATTGATCAACACCTCTATTTTATGTACCTATGACAACATTATCGTTTTTAAGTTTTAACTGTTTAGTAATTAAGTAGAATGAAACTTTCTTTATCACTACCCTACATTACATTACATTACATAACATTACATTACATACATAACATCTTCTCATGGCAAGAACCCTAACTGCGGTACAAATAAAAACTTAATTTATATTAGGAATACATAGTTATGATTAGAATAAGCTATGAATAAGGAGATCATAATTTCATACTTATAAACTCGTAACTACGATGGTGGCAACGTCGCGGTTCATAGATTTAAAAAAAACAGAAATTTGTCTATGATACAGAACAGTTACGCCGACCGATTATTCCGGGTTTATTAGTAGACATTTTACATGTTCTTCGTTTATTTTTGGTTTCAGAGTTTCGGTGCCAGTGAAACGTGGATGTTCTGTAGTTTCAGAACATCTCTGATTACCCCTTCGGGGAATATAGTCGTGAGCATATGCTATACATGCTATTTTTGGTATAACATTTTATACAACGTTTATTTGTACCAGTGTACGCTTTTTGGAATGAAAATTTCACTTTTGATAGGTATCATAGCCGGGCTGCTTTTAGATAAGCAGTCATAGCATAGGTACGGGTTCGCAGGATATTTCTAAATACTACGAGACAACTACTACTACTACTTTGAGTACGTATACGTACGTACAACAAATAAATGAATAGCCCAGTAAAGTTACGGTGCGCTTGTATGGCGAAGTAAATAATTTATAGCAGCCGTTTTTTTTTCTTTTATTCTTTAGATTAAAATTCTAGTTATCATTTAGATTTAAAATGAAACAAAAAATTTTCGTAAGTAATTAAACAATGTCAAAAAAAAATCATGTAAATTCGAAAAAAATGTATACACAATTTGTGTAGGATGCCATTTGTTAAATATATTTCTATTCTTATTTACTAGAAGTAAATCCAAAGAGAAGTCACCACTGGACCTGGGTTTTTAAGTAAGTAGAAGTTACCAACTATTTTCAGAAAAACTCAATTTTAGTATTAATTTAACACAGTGTATAACCTCTAACCTCACAACCTAAAACAAACAACAAAAATTTGAAAAGATCGAAATCTCACACTGTAAATAAAACAATAAACATTTTAGTGCTAACAACTAAAAATACGAAATTTAGTTGGATTCGTTAATAAAGTATTTTAATTATCATTTTGTTTAAACGCAAAAAAATTTGCCTATTTTAAATAATTTCCTTTGGACCCGTATTTTTACTGGGCTACTTTCTTGGCTTCTTATGACCATACAATGATACTAGAAGAAGTATAGATTTACTATTGGATAACTGACTGTACAAAGCGGTTTTAAACGTCTGAGTGACGATGATGACGAAGGCTATAGATTGATAGATGCGTCGATAAGGGAGCGCAGTATTTTGTGTGGAAAGCTCCCGTAACCATTGCTTTAAGATTTACTAGAAGTGACTGTGAGTTATTGGCAATTTTTTGAAACAAACGGTTTAGATTAAATCTACTAGTCTAGTCTAATCTAAATTTTATGGATTTTACTTATCTCAGTGAGATTTTATATTGTGTATGAATTTTAACAGCTTTACACGTGAATTTATCTTATTAAAAATTATTAATTAAATATGGAAGTTAAGCTTCTAAAGGCAATGGGTCCCATAAATAAATGTATATTGATGGCCCCGTAAAAATCAGAAAAATTTTATTACTTATGAAAATATGCTGACGATTTTTTAAGACGATGATTTGAACAACTTTCTTTATGGGACTAACATCGAAATCGTGAAAAAAAAATCTGCTGTTCCATACACAGCTGCAAACCTGCTCGGCCCAAATGTGTGGCACAGCTGATTGGTTGATGGTCTGATTATTTCGTTAAAAACCGTCAGCATATTAAGAAAGACCCAATAGAGACTACCATCAAACAAAAGAACTTTATTACTTTATAACAGACTAGCAGCCCGTCCCGGCTTCGCACGGGGTAGACAAATAAATTTTAAGACTCATTTTTCTACACCTTCGGTTACATTGTTCAAATTTTACCAAGGATCCCTAATTTTTTTCAAAATGAAATGTAGCCTATGTCAAATTGGAAGAATGTAGCATTCTATTGGTGAAAGAATTTTTTAAATCGGCCCAGTACTTTTTGAGCCTATTCATTACAAACATACAAACATACAAAAATAGGTACAAATCTTTCCTCTTTATAATATTAGTGTAGAAAACATACTTTCGTGCAATGGTAGTACATAAATACTTTATCAGACATTCAATTCATTCATTCAAATAGCGGAAACATTACCACAATTTTGTTGTTGAGAATATACACAAAATGCGAGCACAGCACCAGTATGACACTTCTAGTAAACTTTATGGCCCTGTCATCGCTCCACTCGCACGTCGCAAGTCAAAACGAGAATGCGGTCGCACCGAGATATGAAAACATGGCATCTTATGAAAAACGCGCAATTCTTTACAGAACATGTTTGCAAGCGAAAAACATTCCTTATTTAATTGAAAATATGCACAACATCCGAACTCGGTCTTATCTCAGAGTAATTGGTATGGTCAGCGAAATAAAACAATTTCTTTGATACGTTCATCAGATTCTAAGCATAATTGGTGTTTCATTAGTTGTTTTTAATTAATTATTAATGAGTTGACATGGTAAAAGTACCTAATGATAGTCCTTTCAAAAAATGGTAGGTGCCTACAGTATCTAAATATCTAAATATCTTGGACATTGTCACACAAATTATCTAGTCACATTTAAAGTACCAGAATCGAGCCTGGACTTGTATTATGATGACTAGACAACGATATATAATACATATATAGATACAAACAACCATGACTCGGGTACAAATATTCATATTCATCATACAAATATTTGTCCCTTACGGGATTCGAACCCGCTACCCTTGGCACAGCAGGCAGGTTCACTGCCGACTGTGCTATCGGGCCGTCAAAAACAGGACAGTAAAAGTGGTCGAAGCTTTAGGCTGACTGAATCATGTACGTTTCTTAGTCGAGAAGTGTTGGGAACTTCTTCTTCTGGTTCCTCTCTGTTACTGGAGGTAGGCAGTCAGATCTGTATATCCCTGTCTATCTCTGGCCAAACGAAACAGCTCTTCAACGCTGGCGATGTCTGTTCACTCTTTTCGCTTCGCGGGCCATGACATTCGTGGCCTACCGACGCTTCTTTTCTACTCTACTTTGCCCATTATTATAGTCTGGAGCAGTTGGTATCGCTCATTTCTAAAGATATGACCAAGGTAGGCGTTGGGAACTACTGAATTTAAGATAAAGAAACTTTTCATACAATCTGGAACCGTCGTCATCATCAGCCTAATATGTCCTACACTGCAGGGCACAGGCCTGCCCTCACGGAAGGTGGATGGTCAGTGCCCAATTCGGATTGGTAGACTTCACATACGCTTCAGAATTTCCTCTTCAGCGTATGCAGGTTTCCTCACGATGTTTTCCTTCACCGTTTGAGAGCAGTAGGAGAAAAGTATATTGGGTCCGATATTGGTCCCATAGAGAAAGTTGTTCAGTTTGATGGTCTGATCATCCCCTTAAAATAGTTTCAGCTAATTTTGTTAGACCTTATACAGGTGTGGTTTTGGTCAGCGACGCGCCTTTAGCCCGTGCTTCAGACCATCAAACTGAACAACTTTCACTATAAAGCCAACATCGTGATTTCGAAAAAAAAACACCAGATTCATACAAAACTGCAGTACCAACTCGGCTCAAATGTATGGGACAGCAGATTTTTTTTTCGCGATTTCGAAGTTTGCTCCATAATGAACGTTGTTCAGTTTGATGGTCTGAAGCACCCCCTATATGCGCGTTGCTGACCAAAACCACACCTGTATAAGTTAGAAAAACTCATGGGTACATGGCATGTAATCCATGAGGATTCGAACCCAGACCCTCATGAATGAGTGTTCATACCTCGCACGCACGCTCGCTCTCTGAAACCGTATTTCAAAAACAGCATATGTGGTTTCAGTAACAAAATGATGTATCAGAAAGCTAAATTCAATAAATTTCTGTAGGTACCTACATAAGATTTTCAAATGAAGGCAAAACCTGAAAGTTATAACTGAATCTTTTTTATTAAAAGAGCAAACAATGTTATCGAGTTTTCTCTATAACGAATCAATATGGCTAAATTTGTTTGATAACTAGATGAATTCACAAATATTCTAAGAATAACGAAATAGGTATGTTATTCACTAAAAATATATTAATATATACCCTATATACAATGCCAACTTATCAGACCATCAAACTGGACAACTTTCTTTATGGGACCAATATCGAAATCGCGAAAAAAAATATGCTCTTCCATACAAATCTGCAAACCGAATAGGGCCAAATGTATGACATTGCAAATGTAGGACATTGGTCCCATAGAGAACGTTGTTCAGTTTGACGGTCTGATCATCCCCTTAAAAAAGTGTCAGCATATTAAGTTGGACCCTATATTCTGTACAAATGGCTAAGTACCCCGTTTCTTCCAATGAGCGTGGGTGTCGTACAAGGCGACTAAGGGATAAAGGTTTATTATGCATTTGTGGACCAGCCAGCCACCTATCACTACTTTAAACGTCATTTCATCTTGAAACCGTCAATATACAAGGTCCTTCTTTATATGCTGACACTTTTTAAGGGGATGATCAGACTATCAAACTGAACAACTTTCTCTATGGCACGAACATCGAAATCTCAAAAAAACAGCTCTCCCGTATATTTGGCTCAAGTAGGTTTACAGTTTTGTATGGAACATCTGAATTTTTTTCGCGATCTCGATGTTGGTGCCCTAGAGAAAGTTGTTCAGTTTGACTGTCTTGACACCCCCTTAAAAAGTGTCAGCATTTTAAGAATGACCCTATTTTAAAACAGAGCCTTTTAAAACTGTTGCAAGACGGCTAGTAGTTGTAGCATCGTTTCTGACCAACCCATAGAGGATTATGGTCGTGGGTGTATGTGTTAATTTTCATGTAGGATCCCACTGCGGGGCAAAGGCCTCCTTTCGCGAATAATGGTGATGATTCTTTTAATTACAACAAAATTAATATGATTCTAAATTGTACTTACATTAAGTAAGTAAACAAGACATTGATAAATAATGCGTATCGCACTCATCTTGATTAATAGAATAAAACCAATACAATTAATTACTTAAACGCAACTTACTTAACCATTAAACTTATCCAATTTCTCCTATTTAAAGTGAGTGCTATTAAATGTTTACGTATAATTATCTGATCGAATAATAAAGTCAAAGTCGATATAATTTATTCAATATAGGAGCTTGCAGCACACTTATCAAACGTCAAAATATTTTTTAAAGCTACCCCCGCGTCGGAACGTGTTGTCTCTGTAGAGAAGATGCGGCCAGAAACTCTACAACATAACACGACTTAATAACTATTACAATATAAATTCTTAAGCTAAAGTTATGTATACAATAATACATAGTATTTTTAATAAAATAATTGATACTATAATAAGAATTATAATGAACATATTAAAACAAGAGCTGCAGTTGCTAAAGCATATACAGGGTGAAATTGATATGATTAGCATCCTTTTAAACTAAGAGTCTACCCATCAAACTGAAAACTTTTAGAATGGGCGCAAACCGATCGGAGTATAAAGAAATTAGCTGTTGCATACATTTGAGTCAAGGAGGCATTTCATTTTAGTATGTAACAGCAGATTTTTATTGCAACAGCAGAATTTTTTTTTGCTCTTTTCGGTTTGCTGCCATAGTAAAAGTTGTTCAGTTCTTTTAAACTAAGAGTACCCATCAAACTGAACAATTTTTACTTACTTTTAGATCGGTTTGCTCCCATTGTAAAAGTTTAATCAGTTTGATGGGTAGACTCTTAGTTCAAAAGGATGCTAATGATATACATTTCACCCTGTATATAGGGTCCTTCTTAGTATGCTGACACTTTTTTAAGAGGATCTTCAGACCATCAAACTGACCAACTTTCTCTATGGCACCAACATCGAAATAGCGAAAAAAAATACTGCTGTTCCATACAAAACTACAAAACCTATTTGAGCCAAATGTATGGGACAGCAGATTTTTTTCTTTGTATTTTCGATGTTTTTTCCATAGAAAAAGGTGTTCAGTTTGATGGTCTGATCATCCTATTAAAAAACTGTCAGCATATTAAGTTAGTCCTGAATAGCTGTTTCTTTTTTTTGCAAATTCGATGTTGGTACGAAGATCGGTTTGACAGGTACCTAGAATGCAATGAATGCATGGTCAAAGTATCCGCACTGGACTATAACTTAGTTTAAAGCTTCGTCCTTAGTAGCAGGTACGATATTACGAGCTTTAGGTAAATCGGTCGGTATAGGCAGACCAAGACACCTTCTGAAAAAAATCTGCGATCACAAAGTCAAGAAAAGCATTAAGCCGAGTCATAAAACAGCACCCAAGAATATAAAATAACAAGAAGCCGAACAGTGGCGACCAGAAGGGTCCCAAGATGATGATATCATTCTCGCTTCGCGTATCGTACGATTCGATCGTCGATATCTACCGCCGTCGACGTTGATCGTCGAGATGCTCGGACACGCGATCTTAATGCGCCAAGCCTTCCATATGGAAATACTGCCGATATGTCATGTGCCAATTTTATAGATATGGAAGATGATGGGTCGATAATCTTGTGAATCTACATACGCTTTTGTGATTTGATTTATGATTCGGCTCAGTTACTTTTAGGTTCTTTTTCAGTCGAGATATAAACGTAAGAATTTACGAGTAAAGTATGCATATTAAATGGAATGCTTTTAAGTGAAAATGAGTGTAATAAAAAGTACTTAATCCAATTAACCTTTAAATTCCAGCAAAAAATAATCTAAAAAAGTAAAACCTTAATATACTTTGCATTGAGTTCTCATAAATTGAAACGTAAGACGACGAACTAAATAAAGCAATTACCATATTCATTACACATGATTATTGCGCGATTCTTCATAATCATAACTTTAATGATATGCAACTATCTTATTACAGGGCCAGGGAACAGTTTTATGGATTAACTTATCACAAACCTATGAAGAGTAAAGTTAATAGTTGTTTGGCACGAATGTGCTGGGCAAAAAATACGTGTAGGGGACACGCGAGATCAGGCGACGGTGTAAGTAATGGCTCGATACAGACGCAGCCATCGATTGCGAGCGTTATCTCAATAAAGAGCAACGGAGTGCGTTCATTAGCACTCTGACACGGCGCAATCATAAATTGTGGCGCCCCGCCGCGACCCGCACGCCTACCCTTCTTGTACCCCCGATACCTGCCCGCATTCGACTTTTTGCCATTTCCATTGTTTTTGGTAGGAACCCCATAAACCGTAACGGCCGATCTCTGATAGCAACGCAGGTGTCACCCTTCACGCATACCAACTTTAATTACGCACGTTTTTAACAACATATTCCAATTCGCGCGAACGATAAGCCCGCAGCTGCGCCGAATTAGATACAAAGTTTGTCGATTTGTTATCTCATATGAATTTTTAGGAAAGGGACCACCGTCATTTCCGCTTTTAATGGGACTATGACAGAACGAAGCGAAGCGATAAAGTCCATTACGACTGAGTTACAAAAGATAAATTAAATCATCCATCAATACAACTGCCGACATATTCGTCAACGATAGACAAAATTAAATGCGTAAAACTAACGAAAACAACTGTAGTAACTGTCAGAAGCTATCGGCGAGTACATAAAATACCGTATCCAAAACTTACAAACATGGGAAGTCATTAAAAGCAACCGGCGTGGCACTTGGAGAACTCCTATGGCCGTCTGGCCGAGCATAAAGATCAATATCTAGGTGGCTCGATGCCAGAATCTTTTTAATATCGTCCCGTACCCGAAGTGAGGAGTGGTCACAGGCGATAACAACAAAACTATTACGGGAGCGACTTCGCTCGCGAATTGGTCACAAGCGCTATCTATCGCTAGTTTAATCTTATTGTGAGGCACAATGGGGAATAATGGTCCGAACATAGTTCCCTTGGAGCACTTTTGAGTTCACTGATAAATTCCACCGGGTCGTAGTCAGAGTTTGAAGGGTCCTCGCGGTGGCGCATAACTTTTAATGAGAGCAGCTCTGGTTGGGTTTCAAAGAACGTCCACTGATAGTCGGTGTACATTTAGCGGGCTTTCGAGAGGTGCTCGGTGCTTCAAAGAGCTGTTAAATATCACAGCTTCGACATGCTGTTTAAAACTGGCACGAAATAACGTGATTGGAAGCAAATAATAACATCTTTTAACGATAAATATTAAAGATACGTTCACAATGCAGTCTGCAATTGGTCGCTCGTCTTTCATGATTTCCAAGATTAAGGAATTCAGTATCTTTATACTTTTTATTGAACTCGGATGCCTGAGGATAGTTTTGTAGCGCGGCTTGGGAGAGGTCTATGTTCACCAGTGGACGATGAAAGGCTGAAATAATGATGATGATGCTGATACTCTTTCAAATATGGGAATTGGGAATACATTTGTTCTGATGTGTTAGTCAAAAATATCTCAGCCGTCTAAAATCTGACAAAAGTCCGCCGCACTACTGCAATCGCTGGACCGCCATGAATCCACGATACATTACAGCATTTATAAAAAGCATTTGTTAATTCCGTTGTAAAAGTGAATTTTGAGGGAGTCTATTAAAAACAACATTGGCCCGCTAAATCAAGTGCCTCTATAAATAAAAGGAGCGTGAATGAAGGCGTCAAGTTTCACACCGCATCGCTCCCGCGGTCGACACCACGAAACGAACACCTATTATCATAAAGCAAACAAAGACGTACAAAAAAATCAACAAACATAAGCTTTAATGATTTGGTAGTTCTCGGGATGAATGCCAACGAAGTTGGAGAGGAAACGGCTATAAAATAGGTTTTATTGTGCGTTCATTCAATGAGGTAACTAGGGAGGGCTTCGACGACGATAAGCGCATACCAATTAGTTGCAGTTATTTCGTTGATTCTCATTGATAGTCATTTGAGGATATAATTCTGAGCGCGCTCAATGCAAACGAAGTCTGGTTATATTTTCAATACTAACCAAATAAAGTTCTTAGACACGATCTTGAAACCAATATATGTGCGTTACAGTTGTCAGATTTCAGTTTAAATATACAGGGTGAAATTTATATCATTAGCATCCTTTTAAACTAAGAGTCTACCCATCAAACTTTTACTAGAGGAGCAAACTAATCGTAGTAAAAAAAATCTGCTGTTCCATACTAAACTGAAATTTGTAGTTTTTCACTCGACTGTATTTTGCAGCAGCACAGCAGATTTTTTTTTTGCTAGGATTAGTTTGCTCTCATGATAAAAGTTGTTCAGTTTGATGGGTAGACTATTAGTTTAAAATTATGCCAATGATATCAATTTCACGCTCTAGTTATTATACTAAATTTTTTAAACTTTAAATTGATTTTCAAGTTTGTACCTACATAGTTTACCAGCCTATAATCAACTACGACTACAACGACGGGCTCAACCCCCGTCACACTGGACAGAGTTTCGGTACTACTGGTGAAACGTGGATGTTCTGAGGTTTCAGAATATCTCTGAATACCCCCTCGGGGAATATAGTCGTGAGCTTATGCTTATGCTTATAATCAAGTAGACCTACTATAAAACTGTAGACACGAGTCTGTTTTTGCCAATTTCGTATGTAAACACCGATCCATTAGTACCAAAGGCACGCTTCAATTAGGGAGAAAATAAAAAAGCGAAAAGCAAACAGTGTGATATTCAACACCGAGGCAAATATTTGTGCGTCCCTCCCAAACCAAACCGTTGTTTCCGTTAAAAGTTAAAAATGTACGACGGAAAATATTGTACACGTCTGTTAAGTATGAGTTAAAGGTCACAATCTTGACCTTAAAACAATGTAAGCACTCACATAGAGAAAGATTTCGTAAGACACATACCAGCTAAAAGTTTTGCTTGGTTATTTTACTGTTAAGTATTACAAACACACATACTTAGGTAAACAAGATGTAATAAAACGCCCTAGTAATATACAAGCAGTTACAAATGTAAAAATAAATATCAAAAACTTTTAAAACTTTTACCATCAAACTGAACAACTTTTACTATGGGACCAATATCGAAATCGCGAAAATATTTCGCGATTTCAATATTGGTCCCATAGTGAAACTTGTTCAGTTTGATGGTCTATACCACCCCTTAAATGTTTATTTGTATTTTTGTAACACCTTGTATAGGGTTCTTCTTAATATGCTGACACTTTTTTAAGGGGATGATAAGACTGTTAAACTGAACAACTATCTCTATGGCACCAACATCGAAATCGCGAAATAAAAATCAGCTGTCCTATACAATTGGCTAGAATAGATTTGCAGTTTTGTATTGAAGAGCTGATAAGAAGGACCCTGTATTTATACCCGAGATTGATGTTTCTGTACCCAAGTAATGGCAGCATTTACAACTTAGATTGAATATTAAAATAATCTAAGGTTTTGGATTAAAAATGGAAAAAATTTATGACTGAAGTGAAATAGACTATAACAGTAAACTCGTTTTATACTAGCCCAGTATATCACTCTTATGCATGCAACATTTATTTTATACTCTGTCATACCATCACAGTAAACCCCAGTAAAAACTCCAGCGAGCAATAACAGTAAACTAAATCATATAAAATCTCATTTACTCGTAGCATCCATTAAGGAGTTATTTAAATAAAATTTAAAAACAATTTCACAGTAGTCGTCGTATTCAAAGCACATTTAGCGTTGTATCAATGGAATAGAAATGGGATGATCACGATATAAACAGCTCCCGTGCTATCTAAGAACCAATTTCGTAAAAGTATCACGATTGACATTAGAGGGAAGTAACAAGTATCATTCGATACTCGGAATCGGTTAGGGAGCTTCGGAGGAAATTAATTTAAAATGCATTGAATATGCAACTGGAATGCAGGCTTCAAACTTCCCTCTTAAGAGGATGCCTTGCAGCACGCTCGATACAAACGTTGTTTGATTATATTTTAAATACTGACCGATTAAACTCAATTACATTTTTAATGTGATCTAGACACTAATCTCTATGTACATAATTTACAGTTTCAATGCTAGAATTAATTAAAGATTTGTTTAGAAATCGTTGATTCACTGTAACTTTGAAATTAAATGTACCTATAGATTTTATCGAAAATCTGACAAACCACAGGCTAAGAGATTAGCGTTTAGATAGTTTATAAAGATTTCATTGACTATAATATGATAATATCATTGGCATAAATACTATAGTCTCATACAAAATCTTGGCAAATTTTTGTCCGAATCTGACACATAACCCACACAAATCAAGTATACATGCTGTGGAGTGGACAAATAAATATGTTGTTTTTGATTAATACATTTAGTCGTTTTTTGGATGTTTACTGTCAGCTAGTACAAAAAAGAGTTATTATGAGCTCTTTTGGTTCTGCCATTTTTCGAACGTTGATTGTGAATCTAGTTCGGTTATATAAGAGTTCAATGGATAATATCCAAAATTTAATCAAACTTCGTTTGTATAAAGCACGCTAGAGGGCACATGCTCTTAAGGAGTCTAAGGTAGATCCGATTAATACTGTATGTGAGTATCGATAAAAGGGCTTAAGGAATTAAAAGGTGGACGAGACAGCACTAAACAAAAAAATAAAACCTAAAGGTTTCATTACTTCGAAAATAAATAGCAGAGTTCAAAATAAACAGAAACCGAAGACTGCTACTAGATAGTAATTATACAAAGAAATATGACTCCCATTATTTATCCTATACGTGAATCGCATGATATATGTATTATTTATAAGCCAAATTTATCGCTCTCGTTCAATGGTACCGATAAAACTCTTAAAAACTTCCAAACTGGTGGAGACAGGAAGCGTTCCCAACAAAAACTTCAACCGTATCCGAATAGAGACGTTACGTAGATACTATAATGATGATAAAACGTCCATCGCTTCATTTACGCACAAAGCCCTACCGGACAAAGGCGACAAATATTTCACTCTGACTTTTATAGTAGCAGAGATGTTATTAAACAAACAATTCGCCCATTCGGCAACATGTCTTTCGTCCGGGGGTTTGTATAATTGATTCTTTCCGGGGCGTAGCGGCCGAGTGAGCCTATTGTCGCATCGTAACACTGTTCCGCTTAATAATATTCTTATTCCATCAGAGGTCTCTTTGGGAAATTCCTCCTCATTTCCGCTTCTAAACGAAACCTCAGGCCGACAATGCGAGTCTTCAAAGTGAAATGGAATTGGATGTTATGACAATATGTCGGCGGCATAATGTGCGGACGCGGCCATAATGCTTTGTGAAAATGTGCTTCTGGCATATAAATTTAAATTATTCTACGAATAAAAGAAAGTCGTTAACTTTTCTTTTCATCATAAGAAATACTTTTAGCTGTGTGGGAAAAAAAAATCACGTCACAGTACCTATGTTATCGACTCCGTACGCGCAAACCACTGACTTTAAATCCTCATAACTTTTGATTGAGTGGACCGGTTGCGATAAAACAAAGCTTAAATGTTAACCCAAACTAAGCCCTATGCTTTTATGAAAACTAAGCTCTATGTTTTAGTTTAAATGATGCGTGCACAAACAAACAGACAAAAAATATCGATGTACATCCATTTACAATTTTTAATAATTTTATAGAAATAGACAAGCGTAAGGGTAAGCTTGGCAAAATTACAGGTTAGCATTGGCACACGAGTAATGGTCTGCTAACCTGATAATAACCGGGCGTGACATCTCCACCGTCTGTTATGACAAAACGAATAAAACCGATCCCTTCGTAATAACGAGACAAACAATTACGTACTATATCATTAAAAGGTTTGGGCCAGCAACGAAGCCTCCACTAGCATCAATATAAACGCTGCCAACCCAACTAATTCCAACTCGGTCATTATAAAATATTTAGCGATATACCTAATTTTGTAAATGATACAGGGTTATTTTATTAGAATGCCCGTAATAACTAGGCACCCGGACGCAATACGCCCCTAAGTTTTGGGTAATGACCGGTTCTGACGGACCCACGCGAGATTAATACATCCGAGGGATTCGAATTATAACAAAAGTGAGGACAAAAAACTAAAACGGCTGATAAATGTTTGGGTCTACCTGGCTAGTGGTACCCACAGTCCACATCGCATCGGCTCGGTCCGGTGCGCAGAGCAATCGAACCAGCGATAACATCCTCCTCAAATATAATAAATTTAAACGATAAAAATTCTTTGCTTTTTCAAAGAGCCCCGACTAATTGTTTGTAGAGAACAGTTATTAGAGCAAACTGTACCCTCGGGCTAATGAATATAGTAAAAAGTAAATAAAGGTTTTTTGTTTGTAGAACTAGATTTACGTTTAGTAATTGAAACTTAGCGCAAAAAAACAAACTCAGAGGTCTTATTGAGTAGATAGAGGGTCACTGTGATTGAATATAATAGGTATAGCCGACTCCCCCTCACCTTAACCGTATTCCACCCTCAGTCTTATGAGAAGACGAAAGTAAGACCATACCAAAACGCAAAAGCAATATAATATAATGATAGGTCAAAGAAACGACTGAGAAACCACAAAAAAAAACCATAAAAGCAAAAATGTAAAAATTCACTGTTTTCTTTCTTAACTTTTGGAACAATGTTACAATCTTACATAAATACATAAATTCACGACTATAATCCCTTTTGGGGTAGTCAGAAACCGTTTAGCGCGTTCGCGTTCGTTTTTATTCTACATTTTTGATTTTGAATAAATTTATGAACAATTTCTAAGTATGATACACAATGACTTTATACATAATATTAATATTAATGAATACTTAAAAACTTTTCATAAATTTTATCTACGAGCTATCGTCGAGACAAAATCATCGCATCTCCTCTGCAAAAATAATATTGTATGCAGTTTTAACCAATGTATATTAATTAGCCTTTTCAATTAACCATAGAGAAACATAACAGCCATGAAAATTAAATGTTATTGGTCCATTATTGGTCACATACTGTTACATTACGTTATGCAAACATCGTTGTAGGTAAATATCATGCAATAAAGTAACAATAAACGAGCGGACACCCAAAGCGAAAAGGGTTGCTGCTAAAAAATATTTAAAAAGGCAAATAGACAATGGCCGACAACCCATTCTGTAGTAAAATAAATGAAAACCCCGAATGCTACCCCGACCCAGATTACTGTGGCCGGCGCCGCAGAAATAGGTGAAATAAAGGGCGGCTTCACTTTCTTCTTTTTTGACGTAATTTTATACTACCGGACAACATAATCCTTTCACTAGTACACAAAGAATACCGCCAGCTTTAAGGGCAAAACTAGCTGCCTACAATTTGTACCTACTGACAATACAGTGTGTAAGGCGATCGGTCGGTGGTCCCAAGTTTTCGGGAGCGGTCGCCATACACCCTGTACAGGCTTATATAGAATTGTCTTTTTAATGTGACTTTACAATACTGCCTCCGCGGTCTAATGGTTAAGATTAAGAGCATTGGGTTCTTGACACGGAGGTCGTGGGTTCGATTCCCACGGGGGACACCTAGTGATATGCCACTTTGTGCGTTTTCCCCCAGTTGGTTAGGACATTGCAGGCAGAATCACATGATTGTATGAAAAGAAAGATGATTCCGTGCTACGGATGGCACGTTAAGCCGTTGGTCCCGGCTACTATCTCTCGTGGTAGTAGTCGTTATATAAAAACCACGTCAGAGGCCGTAAGGCGGTCTGAAAAAACTCTTGCTTGCTGCTCACACGATAAGAAGAAGAATACAAGCAGCAGCTCTTGAAAACCCAAAGGGGTGAAAGTGTCCATCAATATGAACAACTTTTACTATAGTACCAACTATGAGAACTCAAAAAAAGAATCTGCTATATTGGGTCCTTCTTAATATGATGACACTTTTTAAGGGGATGATCAGACCGTCAAACTGAACAACTTTCTCTATAGCACCAACATAGAAATCGCGAAATAAAAAATCTGCCGTTCCATACAAAACTGCAAACCTACTCTAGCCAAATAAATGTACGGGACAGCTGAATTTGTTTTCTAGATTTCGATGTTAGTCCTATAAAGAAAGTTGTTAAGTTTGATAGTCTGATCATCCGCTTAAAAAACTGTCAGCATATTAAATTGGACCCTATATGCCTAAATATGTATTTACTTTTAGTATGAAATAGCAGATTGTTTCCTGAGTTCTCATAGTTGGTCCCGTAATAAAAGTGGTTCATATTTATGAGTATTTTCACCCCTTTGAGTTTTCGGGGTCAGTCGCCTTACATCCTATATTTTAAAGCCATATTAAAGAGACAATTCTAAATAAGCCATTTTTAAAAATAAACTTTTACCGTAGCAAATATTTTCAAGTAAACCTACAAAAGCTTGCACGTGCAAGGACGCTTTTACAACCATAACTAAATCAAAACAAATTGTAACATTTTTCTACTTAAACTTTTGAAACAAAGAGATAAGGCCATATTCTTCGGGCGTTTATGACAAAAACAATAAGAAAGCTGTTAAACAATTAAGACAGATGACACGGCCGGCCCATTTGTGACAAAAAATGGCCACACGTGACAGTTGGGAATATGACACTAATGTCTGGACCATGTTTCGGGATAACATCGTTCCTTGGAATGTCTCAATGATAGATTAGTTCCAAGCTATTTACAAATTGATTTGAAAATTGGGAATTTTTGGGTCTTTGGAGTTTTGTAACCATTATTAAGTTTACATTAACATTACAATTGTCCTAAAAATAAAGTTAATGTTTCAAATACAGAGTGTAATACAGGTTGCGTTACGTGTCGAACAGGATGCATCAAACCATCAAACTAAACAACTTTTACTATAGAACCAATATCGAAATCGCGAATTAAAAAGGCTGTTCCACAGAAAATGTCAATAGATATACTCCATCTGTACCAAAATGTATGAAACAACTGAATTTTTATCGCGATTTCATCCCATTGGTCCCGCAGTGAAAATTGCTCAGTTTGGTGGTCTGAAACACCGTTTTTGATATGTAACTCATTTAATTTTACATTCTGTATAACAATTCAGGATAAGTAATATTAAAACAGATTCCAAAAATACAGTAAGTAAGGGCCTGTTTTAGCACTTCTGAATAAGTTCTTGTAAGCTTATCCGACAGACATTTTGACCTATTTTGTATGAAAGATATGTCAAAATATCTGGCGGATAAGCTAACAAGAACTTACTAAGAAGTGGTAAAACAGGCCCTAAATGTTTCAATTATAACAATTAAGGATATCAATACTATTCTCACGTAGAATTATAGGAGAGATACAAAAACCAACATCATGAGCGGCGAAGAGTGAAAGGACAATAGTTTTTACAAATAGTAAAATGATATGTACTTAACAATCATCCTAGTCAAATAACCTACACTTTCCTAAAAGATTTATACCTGTAATTTGCTATTGGAATGTTACTTTTAGTGAGTCATTATAAAAATCGAAATAATGTTGCTAGTTCTAGAAAAAGATGATACGATGATTGAAAATAATGTAATGCTATTTCTCAAGATCACTAGATCAATATATTTGTTATAGTAGGTTATAGTCTAGTAAATCTACGAATTTTCGTATGAATTAGGTTGCATTAATTGCATTAAGGGTGATAATTTGGAATATAATAGATAAATATCTAAATAACATCAATTCACAATAATCCCCGATTATCAATTGTGTATTATTGAATAATTAAGACAAATTGTATTGTTTGTTGTGTTGTAAATTGTATTGTATTGTTGTTGTTTTTTTGTGTATTTTGGTGTGCACATAAATAATATTTATCTCATCTTCTACAAACCATTTCATTTAATTCACTAATAAATTCAGTAAATAAAACGCACTAAACACGACGGCTTCGTTTAGTGCGTTTTATTTATTACAATAATAATCTCCTGGTCAATATCGTTATTTTGAGTAGATATTTCATATTTGGTTCACAAAAATTATAACCTCAAAACAATAACTATAAATCTACATTATTTACTGTTTGTTTGTACACATTCAATTTGCCTTGTAATGATTGTCTATTTTGCGGGGCAGCTGGATTAAATAACTTTATAAATACCTATCAGTTTGCCCTCTGTTATATCTATTTTTAGATATTTATCAGGGTCCTCAGCCTTTGTAACCACGAAATCTTGACAAGTGTAATAAAATAACGGCATTATTATTGCTTAAGTTTGTTTTATGCAATATCAAACCTTATTTTTACTGGAGTATTATAGCAACAACCAAAATGTGTGTGACTGTATCGACTTCACCGCAAACAATTTTAATGGCTCCATTAAAAAGTGATAGTAACAAATTGTTTTATACAGGTCACAGATAGTATTTGAAACTAACAGTTTGTTATTCTTATACAGGAAATGTCTTCATACCGTGTCTTATCTACAGAATCAATCTGCGTTCGATTTATGACTCTCCAGTAATTACTTCTTTAAATGTGTTTGTGGTTGAAGAGTTAAGTCGACTTTAATCAAGAAATCTACAATATTATAAAACTGTATCAGAAGTGTCTGTGAAGATATTTATAAATAAAACCGGTCAAGCGCGAGTCGGGCTACTCGCGCACCTAGGGTTTCATACCACTACACATGTACACAGCATACAAAAAGTATTGTTTTCTCCGGGACCTTTAGCGCGAGACCGTCTCACACTTGGCCGGTTTTTATGTAGAGTTTGCTCTATAATCGCACCAAGTTTTACACTTGTATGTATGACCGTTTTTACGATAGAGCGAGAAGAAAAAATGTTGATAAAAACTAGTTACTTATATGAGGACCCCCCTTAATTTTTTACAATTTATTTTTGTAATTGTCATCAGATCCTATACAATGACACATATTCTGTGAAAATTTCAACTATCTATTACGGTTCCGAAGATACATCCCTCGGAAGCTATGACGGACGGACAGCGTAAGCTTATGAATAGTGTCCCGTTTTCACCCTTTGTGTGCGGAACACTAAAAAAAGCTTACAGTTTTTTGTATTTTCGGTCTGTTTGTTTCTTCGCGCATCACGCAAAAACAACGAAAAGCTTATGATTAGACTTAAAAACGCGTATATAATTGTATCTCGCTATCATGAAGCCAGTGCAAGCAAACACGGGCAAAAGATAATTTTAAACTAAAATGGGATGGTAGTGACATCACTGATGTTATTGACGTTCTATCTCTCAATAATCGCTTATAATTATGATGTGACAGAATTAAGCCTAATTGAATTTCAATATTGTGTGGTTCAAGTTGACTTCAGCCTATAAAAATATTGAACAATTTATACAGGGTCCTTCTTAATATGCTGACACTTTTATAATGGGATGATCAGACCATAAAACTGAACAACTTTCTCTATGGGACCAACATCGAAATCGTGAAAAACAAAATCACCTGTTCCATACAAAACTGAAAATCTACTCGAGCGTAATGTATAGGACAGCTGATTTTTTTATCGCGATTTCGATGTTGGTCCCATAGAGAAAGTTGTTTAGTTTGATGGTCTGGTCATCCCCTTAAAAAACTGTCAGCATATTAAGAAGGACCCTATATAACAAACAAAAATGAAACATGCCACGTTGATGACGTAATATCGCTTGACAAAGTGTGGGGTCCTCTCACAGGGCGATTCATTACAATTTGTAGCGTGTTTGTAGCCAAAACAGTGTGACATTTTACAGTCGCCCACGTCAATCTGCCATTAATTATAACCAGTGGGCCACTTCAGTTCGCCCCCCACATGCAAGGGGATAAAAAAAGCGGGCGCCTACGCCTATTAGGGCTCTTACAGACGAGCGACACTTTGTTTGCGACAGCAGAAGAGCGCAAGTCTTGGTCTAAAGAGATTTCAGTTTGAAAGGTAAGGAGGCTAAAAATAATATGGCTGATACTTCTGGTAGTTTTTGGTAGGTTTTATTACTTTTTGGTTTCTTTGGTTTTTTTGGTCGTTTTCGGAGGATTTTGATAGTTTTTGGTAAATTTTTAATGTTTTTGCTAGATTTTGGTTGTTATGTCATTCAAAGATATTCAAAGGTTACTAAAAATGCACTCTTATTCCGTAATTACAATACATTTGACGAGGATGATGATGATGAGGATGGTGATGATAATGATATCAGAAAAGTCTTTAGTTTGCTGGTACCAATAACAATAAACCTGTAGCCGCCGCTATACAAGACCTATTAAAACTCTCAAGAACAACATGCTTTAGAGGTCTGTCCCTCTGATTATACGATGATGATGTATCGGTCGCCGAGGGTCGCGTAGGGTCGCAACCTTCGGCGACCGCTGTCGCAAACAAAGTGTCTGTCGCTCGTCTGTAACAGCACTTAGAGGTTCGGGCGTTCGGTGGCGGCGCGAGTTTTGCATCGTCCAACGTTCCGTCCTAACAAAACAATGTCGGAACTGGCATTGTCGGCTGCGACTATTAGAACGAATTGCCGTACGTGCCGGGGGATGATTCTCTCCCGACTCTCTTTATTACCTTTAGTTTCGCACTACTTTTGTTTGCGTTACACGTCTCGCCCGCACTCACTACCGTTGGAATGCTAAACTGCCGCTCTATCGATCGAACGCGGACAAAAACTTTTATATTACTTTCATTAAACGCTTTAAAGCCAATTAGATGGTAGTTAATTATAAAAACGATGAAGTTAATAGCGTTGCCTTCATGAGGCATGCACGGCTGAAATTGCCTCATTGATGTTCTCACAATATGGGCAATCGTTCACCAATTATACATTGCTTGAAAATAAAATAAAACAATGCTACACATTATACGGAATTTTATTCATGAATGTCTTGTTGCTAGTAGAATCGACATTCGAATAGATAGGGATAGTCTAGTTGCTAGTAGCATCGACCTCCGTTGCAGACCCTGGTGGTTTGTTCCCAGCCTGGACATGGACTTACCTATGAGCTTTTAGGAACCTATGTTTGATTTGTAACATTACTGGCTCTTCAATAAAGAAAAACATCATGTAAAAATTATAAATGGCACCAACCCGTGTACTTAATGCTTTTTCCTCTATCCTAAGGTTGTTTGGAAGTAATAACTCTTTAGCGATAAGACCGTCATATTATTTTTTTGTCCTTTCCACTACTGTATTTCTGTGTTTAGTGCAAATAAAGTATATTTCATTTTAAATGGGCGCGGTCGGTGGATAAACTCAGAGGTAGTTACAAACAATCTCACCATGAAGGTAGGCCTTTGGCCCAGTAGCGAGAAAGATAAAAGGTGATGATGATTCATAAATAAACATCCTAGACAAGACAACAATTTACGCAACAGCTGCAAAACCAAATGACTCAACTACCCATCATAAATCATTAAAAAAACTGCAACGTTTACAAAACAATACGACCAAACTAAGTCTTAGTAACCTATTGTTTGAAGGAATTCCGAAAACATCTTATCTAAGCACACGTCTATAGAAATTCCATTTGCTCTTGTTTTTGTCATATTTACTATCGACGAGACGATCGGTAGCGTCATCGTTGCCGCAGATAACTCGTAAATACATCTCTATTGATGATAATGGGCCTTCGGAGATGTTTTGTAGAATATTTACTATTTGCTTGTAACGGAGTCTATACTTGTGCCGGGGGACGTTAAGGCGCAATAGTAGAACGAAATTCCTTGGAGGCATCTTTTATTTATTTATTATTAATTTATTTAACACTTTATTGTACACACGGAAACACAGATGAATGCAGCATAATAGACAAATACAAAGGGCGAGCTTATCTCTGAAGAGATTTCTTCCAGTAGACCCATGATAAAGAGAAAGTTTACAAAGTGAGGCAGGCTAGGTTTAGGCGAGGATTTTTTACGTCACTCAATAGAAAATCGTCACAAAGATGACGTTGTGTTACTTAGTGATATGTCACTTTGTGCGTTTTTCCCCATTTGGTTAGAACATTGCAGGCCGCATCACCTTATTGTCTGAAAAGATGATTCCGTGCTTTGGTGCATGGTCCCGGCAACTATCTACGAATACTCTGGTAGTAGTAGTCGTTAAAAACCACTTCGGAGGCCGTAAGGCGCTCCGAAAAAACTCTGACAACAGGGCTTGCTGCCCACACGATAAGAAGAAGATTATATCAAAGTTATTTAATTAGGTATGCGCCATCTGTTTAAAATATTCCCTAACCAATTCAACAAATCGCCAACAAAAGCTGCGCCGAAATCCGAATAACCGCCCCTTACAACGCAAATTAGATTCGCATTAATGAAACGTGGGCGGAAGACTAATATAACGTCCCGGACAATGGTACAGAAAAGGCCAAAAAACACGGAAAAATAGTTCCTAACTTCAACGGCAATTAGATAAAATGAACGCTATCAAAGTCGAGAGTAGGGTTGCCACCTTTTTTTTCTGATAAATATAGTATTATTCGATAACTTGCTAACAAAAGTAATTTAGGGAAATTATGGAGAAAAAAATAATACTTATAATTTTTTATTTTAATCGTATTTCACATTGTTGAGCTTGACTGAGATTTTATTATTTTAAATAATGTATGTGCCTAAGTTTAGGACCGCATTATTTTCTTATTATTTTAGTTCAATTGGGTAACATATAGTACGATAATACACTGACCTGCTATACTAAGTAGGTACTACATTTTAAATATTTCAATTTTTTTAAACTATAGAAATTAGAGATTTAAAAAAATAAAAAACGTTTTATTGCAAATGTTATCAGCTTTCTTTGTAACTATAGTACAAAATTAAACTCTTTTTCGAGTCCTTTTATTTCGAAAGTATATCTTGTGTAATTAAAGAGTTATATCAATTTTAAAAGTGTGATACTTAGTATTGCAGGCCTGTGTATATTATATAGTACGATACTAAATAATATAGTACGGGTGGCAACCCTAAGAATAGCATAAAATAAAACCGGTCACGTAGCATCCCGCGGGGACTTCTCTAAACTTTGGAAGCGATGCACCTGTGTTATTAACGCATCGCAAGCCTTTGTTCCAATACAATAGACGCCAAATTGCAACTCGAATTTCTCACATCGAAGAATGGACGCCATGCAGGTAAAACTTTTTTACAGCACATGATGACCATAGAGACGAGTTATGATGCGCTATTTCATGTCGTATTAATATATTTTTTAGGGTTTCGTACCCAAAGGTCACAACGGGTCCCTATAACTAAGCCTACGATGCCCGTCCGTTCGTCTGTCCTAAATCTAAAGGGCTGTATCTTTCGAACCGTAATAGAGAGACTTGACATTTTCACAGAACGTGTTATCTTTTTGAACTTAGTAAAAAAAGGTGAAATTTAGGGAGGGGAAAGGAAAACTATTCAAGCCATTCAAGAAACTATTTTATTTCAAAGTTTTTTTTGTTTTTGGTCTGTAGTAAAATCTATAATACATACATACAAGCGACAAACGTGTTATTATATAGTACGTATAAAGTAACACAACAAATAATAAACACCGGCCAAGTGTGTGACGGGCTCGTGCTAAGAATCCCGAACAACTTTTTTTCAATGGTTAATATGGTAGTACGGTACGGAACCCTCAGTACGCGAATCCAACTCGCACTTAACCGGTTTTTATATCACTGAACATGAACGTCACATTAACGCATAATGAATTAGAAAACTGAAATTAAAACAACATCGGAATGGCAGGCATGTAATTTCCATCCGTTCCTAATGTTAAAACTTGGTACTTATATCGTTAGAGATAAACCTTTCAATTTTACTGCCCAGTCGAACAACTACCACAATTAATAGTCTTTGGACATAAAAATCGTATTAGAACGGTGTGAATAGTAATGGCCGGTTTATGGTCACTATAAAACCACAACAAGCAATGTCACACCGTCACACGAGGTCTAACAGGCCTGCCTCACTCCGCAATTTAGGCACAGTATAAGAACATACAGTACGGAAACTCCACCCAACAGTTTTTACCACGCGTAAGACAAGTGGAAGATGACGTAGCATAGTGTAATAAAAACCACTAGTGGGGAAGCACAGCGGTCGCGAGTCGCGACAGGTCAATCGAGCGCGATGTGCGGGTGTCAGGGGGAGCTGGTTCCGGTACCGACTTGCCTGCGCGCGGTACCGACTATGCAAATTCAATGCCGGCTGCCCCGTCCCCCGCACATCGCTACCACTGAGCTTTACCACCAGTAGTTTTTAACGCCACGTACACACGGCAACACATCAACCTGCACAAAACCAACATAAGTTCGACATTATACGTTATTAAACCAACGCGAGGCCAATTTATTTTAGTTTTAGCCCGCCAAGGTACTTCGGGTCGCAACATTACTGAAGTACCATAGCTGTCTGTGTACGTGAGCGCTCCTCTGTGTGTGTCGTCGATTCGAGCGCTTTCATGAAGTTGCTTTAATGCTTATCTCTTTTCTGTGACATAAGTGTATTTACAAAGTGATTCTTCTGTACTGTGGGTAGTACTATTATACATTCTGTGATTTTACCATAGTTACACTAACTAATCTATCCACACACCTTGCTGACGAAATTTACGGCCTGCTATAAAAATATATTACGTTACCATTTGCAGTCATTCACTAGACACTGCTAAAAATTTCATATTAAAGCTCTGCAAATATTGAAGTTATTTAATTGGTCATTATTATTTTTAAGAACCGTGTCTGATGTAATCAGTTTTATGGCTACTAATTTGAATAAATAATTAGTACAATATCCAAATACATATTCTATTTAATATTCTATTGAGTTTGTAGAGTCCGCCGATCTGAATTGGACATGCGAGATGGACTAACGCCGTACATCTTCCTTGAGGATAGGACTGTACCACAGTAGAAGTAAAGAGTGTGATGATAATGATGTAACAAAAATACCTTTAGGGTCCTTCTTAATATGCTGACCATAACGAGATGATCAGACCATCAAACTAAACAACTTTCTCTACGGGATTAACATCGAATTAGTGCAAAAAAATCAGCTGTCCCTTACATTTGGGTCGAGTTAGGTTAGGAACAGTTTTAAATGGAACAGCTGAACTGTTTTTTCGCGATTTCGATGTTAGTCCCATATATAAAGATATTTAGTTTGATAGTCTGATTACACACTTAAAAAATCGTCAGCATATATTAACAACAATATGTCTATTCTGATTCCCAATTTAAAGTCCAAAAACCCGCCTGAACACGCGCTTTGGACTTTACACCATCCTTGAGGGTAGTATGTAATCATGTCCCAGAAGCAGTGACGATAAAAGGCAACTATGATGATGAAAAATACCTGTATGTACCTATACTCTTTGACGGATATGAAGTATCTCACTCAGAGCATTTATCACTTGTTACATTGACGACTAACAAAAACCAACGTGTAACATGCTATCACTTTGCTGCGGGAAAAAACCAAACAAGCTGTAAGATTATTCTGAGATCTGCTTTCATAAATTATACATTTTATGGTCACAACAATCGCTGATCTGTAATTATAATAAGGCGAGTCGATGGACATTGCTACAAGATGTAACATAGTCACGTCGATACAGTTCCCGTTTAGAAGGCGTTCCGGAGGTGCCAACCCTGACTGATGGTGCATTATAACGGTTAAATGGATAACACTATGTCAGATGTTCTTTAAAATTCTTATGGATTACACCAAGTACTAAAATGCTAGGTAATAACGTCCTAAGTAAAGATACATACCAATGTATAAAACTGAATACAATATTTGGATTTTAAGTGTTCCGTAGTCAACAAGGAACCCTTATAGTTTCGCCATGTCCGTCCGTCTGTCCGCATGTCCGTTTGTCCGCGGCTTAGCTCAGAGACGCTTAGTACTAGAAATTTTTTTTTCGATTTAGGGTCCCATTAGCGAAATATTAGCTTAAAAGTGAAAATTTTCAAGTGTCAAAATTGACCACGCAAACATTAGCCCCTAGCGGCCAAGCATTTGAACCCAAAAACATCTACTTCGCAGACATGTGATGTAGACCAACATGATCGGGATAGTCTGTATATTTTACAGATTGAGCAAAGCCTTGATCGGGTGGTGGCCGACATTAGGCAACAAAGGGTTGTCCTGCCTGCCCTTCTAGTATTATTTCTCTACTTGTGCACGACTCGGCTTTTTCCATACTACTTGTCGCGGCACGGGAAGAGGTGCAGCGATGGCATGCCTCGCGCTTGCTGAGAAAATATACGAGTAATACTAGATGCGGCCAGCACGTCTAGCATAATTTCTCTACTTGCGCGCGACTCTGCTTTTTTCCATACTACAAGTCGCAGTAAGCGCGGCTTTCGCTCTCCGAAAAGAGCGGGAACAGGTTATTTTCTATGCAGCGATGGCGCGTCGCGCGAGTGTAGAGAAATCATGCTAGACGTGCAGGTCGGCTGATGACATTGCGAAGATCGCCGGAAAGACATAATGTTAATCGTATTTAATACGATTAATATAGGACCGGAAACTATGGCATAATAGGGGGAGGCTTTTACCCCTGCAGTGGATGGAAATCACCCGTCTATTTTACCACTCCGTACCTGAATGGCGTTCAAAACAAAAACTTTGCCAGAGGGATTTTTGTTCAGCATAACTGAAAACTCTCATCAACAGCACAGAATAGATAATAGTATATAGTTCTATATACAGAACGGCCACTCCCCGCCCCCCTCTGACTTCAGAGAATTCTGAGATCGAGCAAGAGAATGCAGTCAGTATTTGACTTCATAAAATTGAGTCTTTTCAGTGCATAAAAAACGTTAAAAAATAACACTAAATTCACATTTTCAGTAATTCTTTAGCTCAAATACTATTTTTAATAACAGAAAGAATAATTAAAAGTAACGAAATTTATATGATGTGCATACGATGCGTGGTAATTCAACCCTACACAAATGTCAAAGACAATTCGCACCAAGTGCGCTTGTGCGAACGCCATCATGTCAAATCCAAAACGTTGTTTGAAGTGCCGGACCTGTGTCAACAGCATGTTGAAAAATTTGGCGTTCACAAAAATTCTCCACTGATACTCTCAATTTAAAACTCTCATCGATGACGTATCAAACCGATTTATGTTTGCACACATGACCTAACCTAACCCATGGAGGGAGCACCGTCATAATGACGATGCTCGGAAGATGCGCAAGAGCACAAAAACCGTATCGAATCGACCACAATGCGGGCTCTCAGCGGTACTTTTGTGCACACGCCTACCGCTATGGACTTGAGTGTTATACAAAACAGTATGGTGATCTGGAGTTGTAAGTAAAATGCCGATGATGGAACGTTATTGATATGATGATGATAGTTTTTTTTATAGTTTAGAAGAACTATCTTTATTAATATTAAACGATGGAAATGATGAGTATGAATAAACAATCTATTAGATTCTATGAGATAAATATGGTTCTAGGAGCTAGAGCCATATTGATTAGATATCAACGAATGATCGAATTTTTGATATACAAACCACTGTACCAGCACGGCTAGCATGCCACCCACGACAAAGCGTTTAAACGAGAAAAACGTCATGCGCGCTCTTTTTGCCATACGTAAAATAGCAAAGATGGAGGCACATTTCGCTTTTTATCGTTTTCTCGGGAGTGGCATGCGAGGCTACTGATATTAGTGTCAAGACTAAAAAAAAACCTACAATACTTTCATAATTTTATTTAGTAATTCAAATTAGTTTGTTAGAGGTTCGCAGTTGTAGCAAACCTTCTGACCACCCCGAAAGAGAATGTGGTGGTTGTGAGTTTACGTATATTGTTCAAGATCTGGCAGCCGTATACAGGGTGACATTGATATCATTAGCATCCTTTTATACTACGAGTCTACCCATCAACTGAACAACTTTTACTATGGGAGCAAAAAAAATCGGGAGACATTTGAGTCGAGTAGACATTGCAGTTCAGTATGGAACAGCAGATTTTTTTTTTCGCTCTGATCTGTTTGCTCCCATGGTGAAAGTTGTTTAGTTTGATGGGTAGATTCTTAGTTTAAAAGGATACTAATTTTATCAATTTCACCCTGTATTATGTTATATTGCTATTGTTTTCTCTGTTTAAACATAGGCATATGCTCACGACTATATTCCCCGATGGGGTAATCTGAGATATTCTGAAACCTCAGAACATCCACGTTTCACCAGTAGTACCGAAACTCTGTTCAGTGTGACGGGGGTTGAGCCCGTCGCCACATAATGGACAGTGGGTACAATACATGGCTCGAAATTGAAGCATGAGGAAACCCTCACGATGTTTTCCTTCACCGAAAAGCCAGTGGTGTTACAAATCGTACATAAATTCCAAAAAACTCATTGGTACGAGTCGGCCTGGACAGGCATCGAACCATCGCCTCCGACACGGCAGGCAAGGTTACTCGCCACTGGACCACCACGGCTTCTTAATGTAGTGAACCATTATTTTATTTTGTACCTATTTTGTAGCGTTGTGTGGCAATAAAGTGTATTTTATGTATTTATGTATTTATCCGGACGAATAAACAAACAAATTCTTTGGCTTAAAACTAAAGCTGTACAGTAAAATTGTGTGAAGCCGAAAAAACTCACGACACTTCACATTAAGATCGAACATGTAAAATAAACTTTTATTACTTGTTTTATTGGCGTATAAAATATTCAAAGGGTCTTCTAAATAAAGAATTGTTCCAACTTTTGTTCAATGAATTGGTGAACCTATGTGTATTTTGATTCAAAACCTGTTTTTAGGGTTCCGTACCCAAAGGGTGAAAACGGCATAAGCCTACGCTATCTGTTCGTTCCAGCTTTAAAGAGCTGTATCTCTTGAACCGTAATAGGTAGAGGGTTGCAATGTTCACGAAATTGTGTTTTCGGATTTGCTGACAAATAATAAAAAATATTAAAGGTAAAAAATAAGTGGTACCATCCAAGAAACGTGTTAATTTTTAGGTATTTTGTTTTTGCTTGATCGTAAAAACAAAGTGTGAAAGTGAAACTTGGTGTGATTATAGTGTATATTCTAATGTAAAATAACAAATAATAAAAACCGGCCAAGTGTGAGTCGGCTCGCGTCCTGGAGAAAACAAATTTTTATTAACATACAGGTCCCTTCTTAACACTGTCAAATTGAACAACTTTCTCTACAGCACCAACATCTAAATCGCGATAAAAAATCAGCTGTTCCATACAAAACTGCAAACCTACTCGAGCCAGATGTATTGGACAGCTGTTTTTTTTTCGCGATTTGGATGTTGGTCCTATACAGAAAATTGTTCAGTTTGACGGTCTGATGATCCCCTTAAACAAGTGTCAACATATTAAGAAGGAACTTGTATATTGTGGTACGTAGCTTTCCGTGCGCGAGTCCAACTCGCACTTAGCCGGTTTTTATTTGTATTCATAATCACAATTTCACGCGTACTTACGACAGAGCGATCATGTTAAACTGTTAGTCACGCTGTCTGTTTTTGTGTACATTTACCATTGATATAAGTATGTTCTTTATATCTCATATCACTCGGTAAGTCTGAATTAGACGTACAAAGAACACCATAAGGTTTAATTTGAATTTTTCATACAATTTTTTAACCTAATTACAGCCTAGTACCTAGAGTCTCAAAAAATAAATATGAATGTTTGTGTTGAAGGTCAGGAAAGGGTCGCCCTTTTATTTTTATTTATTTACCCTAAGGTTGTCTGGAAGAAATCGCTTTTTAGCGATAAGACCGCCTTATTTGTACCATAATCAGTTTTGTTTCCTATTGTGCATTGTATTTTGTTTGGTATAAATAAAGTATATTTCATTCATTCATTTTATTTATTTAACACTTTATTGTACACGTAACATTACAGAAAATACAATTAAAGTATACACGTACAAAGGGCGAGCTTATCTCTAAAGAGATTTCTTCCAGCAGACCCGCAACAGAGATAGTTCTAAGTGTGAGGCAGACATAATGTATACAGCACAAATGATAAAAACTAGATGGACATTTGGACCCTTTCTTGTACTTCAACACAAGAAGACACCAAAGTACTCTATAATAGTGTTCCCAAACCATCACTAGATTGTATCTAAAAACAGCCATACTATCGATATCAATAGTTTCGAAGTCCAGAAAAACAATACCATTGATAGTGTTACCACTATCGATTGTTTTGGACTATTGATAGTGCCGATATTATTGATAGTACTATTTTTCAGTACTTCGATAGTCTCTACAGGGTGTAAGCGACAGCCCTCCGCAAACTGAAACGGTGAACTCAGACCATCAAACTGAAGAACTTTCACCACAAACCTATAATAAACTAGCGAAAAAAAATCAGCTGTTTCATACAAAACTGCTGTACCTATCCGACTCAAATGAATGGGATAGCTGATTTTTTTTTCGCGATTCCTGAGGTAGGCTCCATAGTGAAAGTAGTTCGATTTGATGGTCTGAGATTACCGTTTCAGTTTGCGGAGGACTGTCCCTATATGTTGAAGTCCCGGTATGTTGACCTCTTGATAATTCGATTCTGCTCTCGATTCTAAACAAACTATTTTCTAGTTTTGCGTTTATTCATTAACACGTTGTATACAACATGTTAATTGTATACGTCCCACTGCAGGGGACAGGCCTACCCCTCATGATATATGGATGGGCGTTAGTCCACCTCACGTGCACAATGCGGATTGGTAGACTTCACATAACGAAATCAGAATTTCTTCTTCGTTTTTACTCTACAGAAAAAGACTAGAATATCAAGGAACGTTAAACTTCCCGCAAAGCTTTTCATTATATAGAATTTCAACCCTTCTCGGATACCCGTAAGTAAGTAAGGTAATGTTCAATGCAAATGACGGAAATCGTCCTCAGAGCGTGGCGCTATCTGGAATGCGTGTGATACGACCACGCGGAGCAGAATAAACTCCCCGTGAAGTCATAAAACCAGGCCACGGTAATTCCAAAGGATGCCTATAAATTCTTTATTTTATGATAGCGAGAATATATTTAATTCTAAGAACGTCGCTGTTTCCTTTTTTGTCACATAAATAAAGAATTTATAGTGAATTTTATTTGTCATGTTATCGCTGTTTAAACACTTTTCACTGAGGTTAATGGCTAAAATACAGTTGATAGTCGATTGTTAAATTTCAAGGCATTATTCGCTAGAAGAGATTCCTATTTTTCCAAAGTTATTTAATAATATTTATGCCGCTTCCTTTTCATCGAATACATACCAATATCACGGCATTTTACAAACTCTTGTATCCATAAGTACAAAGAGAATGCCCACACTTCCTACAGATATTAAAAGCGTCATAATAGATAGCCGACAACCGACAATACAAAGGCTATTTGTACGAAAAATGCAGTTACAAGCCATGCTGCGATGCACGCCTCAATTTCATAGAAAACCACCCAATTGTTGATGACGGACAAAAAGAACGAATTTCTTGCATGTTTACATTTGAACAATGTGCGTAGGAAGTGTATTATAAAATTTAGTATGAATTGGTGATCTTGATCCTTGAATATTTTATTAGTAATTATGTGTAGTAGGTATCATGTGAAATAATGAACAAAATTAAAACTGAAAATAAAAATTATTTATTTAAATAAAGGTTTTAAAAATTATGAGTTTTGTTTTATAAATTTAGTACTAATTTTTTATAAAAATTTACACGTCCAACGAACATAATATTCTTGAAAATGACTTTAATAAATGAAAATAAAAATAAAATCGTCAGTGTTTTAGATAAGTTCACAAAAAGCAGTAGATAATCATAGTAGTAATCATTAAATTGAGCAGTGTGACCCATAGTAAAACCATGACTTCGCGGAAAGCTTATGCTATTACATACCATACTCCAATCCAAACTACAAAAGTGTATTATGGGCTAACGCTGTAGATGTTAAATGTATAAATTAGCTCTTCGGACATTCAGTGTTCAGCGACAATTACTTAATGTGAGTAATTGAGAATACCTCTAACTTTAATCCTTAACAAATCAGTCGAACCAAAATACATTTTGATAAATTTTGCAGCCTGAACTCTGACCTGCTTGTCCTTAATTAAACAAGCCTGCTCCATCTTAGACCCAATTTCAAAAATGCCAATTAATCCTATTACATTTTTACAATATTTTCCAAAGTATCAAGACTGCTTCCAATCTCCTACACGACCAGACAAAGCCAGGCAAAGTAGGCATCAAAGCAAACAGTCTTTGCGGACCGAACGATTTCTGGCACAATGGCCACCGGCCCTACACGTCACTGCCCGTCATATTGAGCAGAAACATAAACATTTAAAAAATCATCAGCTTCGATGTTCTAGGAAAAAAAGTTCATCGACAATTAGAGTCGTCGGGAGCTCAATGGTGAGCTTTACAAAGGTAAACATTGACCGGTTCGAAGAGATGCTCTATGAAAACACTTTTATGGTACGATTGCTGTTTGTGTATGAAGAGGAGATGGGTATTACGTACGTTATCTAGCTTAGAGCTATATCAAATAAGCTATCTTTGAGCGTAGGCATTGACGGAATTATATCATCGCGATATAGCTGCGATTCCGCCGCGATATTTCTGAGGTAAATATTAGTGTCGCGGCGGAATCGCGGCGATAACGTTCAGTAAAAATCGCTGCCACCTCATTGCGGTGCAGTTGCGAAATCGCCTACGCTCAAAAATATATTGTGAGATTACACTAGAAACGTTGTTTGGGGACGAAATATAGAAAGAATAAAAAAAAAGAACGGAAATACGTTACGCTTGCGAGGAAGAAGACTGATGACTCTACAGAAATAAGTCATTCTCTTGCTTTTATTCCACTACTTGGAGTCAGCGCAATAATTATGTCATCATCTTTCATAATTCACACAATACATCTATGTTTTCTTCGGTTCCTCTTCTACCACAGCCATCACCAATTACCACATTCATATGTAACACTCATCTCGTAATATGACACTCGTCTCTCAACTGAACTGAGTGTTGGACTTATACAGGGTGTCTGGTAAGTAATAGATAACCCTCTAATTACTTGCTAATAGAGGTCCTCAAACCCGTTCAGAAAATGGACTTTCATGTCCAGTAATAGTGCTACGGTTTTCAATGTATTTGGACTTTTGGTACCTTTGTCACTCTTTTTACCTTCATGGCCACAAACAACAATATTTTTACAGTCCACTTTTTGCATAACATTCTCTAAGCCACGGTTTATACAGAAGAGACGTGTGGCCCGCGCCTCCAGGCGACGTCACCTGGAGGCGCGGGCGTAATTCTCCAAACGACGGTATGCTACGTACTATAAGGTTTATATTTGTGTTACTTTGACTATCCGCCACCGCCACACGTCTCTTCTGTATAAACCGTGCCTAAGAGTTGTGCTATCAGACATGCATTACACACGAAAGTTATTGTAGAAGATCATATTATTGAGTTAGTTATGACCTTAAACATCTAACACCGAAAATTTTCAGAACAGTTTGTCAGAATCACATAATTATAACGAATTGCACCCAAGCCATTTCGTAACCTACGCCAAAGTAAATAAAAGTATGTGTAGCTTACTTTGTTTTTCGAGATTTCAGAGTTAGTCTCACAGTAAAAGTTCTTCAGAATTATGAACTAATGATTGATGAATCATGCCTTAATATATTCGAGACTAATAAAGTTGGACCTAATACAGGGTGTAACAAAACACCCTAGTAATACTTAAGGGGGTGGTTTAGACCATCAAACTCAACAACTTTTAAATTGAGAAAAACTTTAAAAATCTGCTGTCCCATACATTTCAGTCGAGTCGGTACTGCAGTTTTGTATTGGGACTGCTGATCCTTTTTATTTTTCTCGATGTTGGCTCCATAGTGAATGTTGTTCAGTTTGATGGTCTAAAACACCAGCACCCCCTTAAGTATTACTATGGTGTTTTGTTACACCCATGTATAATGAGAGTAATGAAAACATTTTATTTTAATTTAAATAGGTACCAGCTAAATTACTAGCAAAGCCTATCTATGAGCAAATCCAGTATTCATAAGAAAAAGCGTGTAATATTCGTATATTCCTATTTTCGCAGCATCAATAAAAGATTGATATGCCTCTAACAGAAGAATAGATGCGATGTTAGCTCAGGTGTCGGAGGTTTGAAGGCTATCATCGTAAAGTCAACATTTACTAAAGTTATTGTACGTCTCAGATCATATTTCTTTAACGTTGCGAATAATGCGTTATGCAACTAGGAGTTTATTTAGGATTGGATAAATAAATTTCTGAAATGTGCTTAGTATAGAGATTACGGCATATTCTGTTAGAAAAAAAATTTGGTATATGATGAATTGCAACATTAACTTCTTAAAATAATCTCGCGTCATGTTTTATACATCGCTAATACATCGCTTTTAGGTTTTTGTACCAAAAAGGTATCAAAAATGACTCCTAAGATTTGGTCTATACATCGAGTAGACATTTTTAAGTTATGTATCTACATGTCTCATTTACTATCTGAATGATATTTAACACACGCCTAGCATGTAATTTCCCAATAAGATACGAGTCATTTTCAAACTCAGTATACAGGGTCTTTCTTAATATGCTGACACTTTTTAAGGGGATGATCAGACTGACAAACTGAACCACTTTCTATATGACACCAACATCAACCCTTTAAAAAAAGTGTCAGGATATTAAGAAGTATCGTATATGTATTATGATTTGGTGTGTAATAAAATAAATGATACAAAACTGACATTTTGAAATCCAAATACGCAATTTATAATCTCCAGGCTCACGCAGTCATGAATTACCAGAACATAACACAATAACTGGAGCAACAACAAGGACCATGAAACATCGAATCAGTTTAACATTAAATATTCGAGATTCGACCAACCCACCACGTGTTGCGGCCGCCCACGGACCACGAGCCACGGTCCCACTGAACAGTGACACCGCAGTAACCAAGTGGAATAGTTTCCAATCAAATTGATTTATTCAACACGTTTTGTGTTGGATTGAGGATTCATAGGAATGCGTTTAGAAAAATATTTCTTTAGGGCACGTTGAGCATTGTTAGCATCGTAGTTAACAACCAACTGAAATCATAAAAGCAAGTTACAGTCAGTATGGTGACACTGCAATAACTGAGAACCTCCTTTTAACAAAGAGGGTATAAGGAAGTGGATCAAGCACTGAGCTAATCGTAGGCTAATCTCAAAAACTACTATAGAGATATTGATACGGTTTTCGCTAATACAGGTTCCTTCTTAATATGCTGACACTTTTTAAGGGGATAATCAGACCGTCAAACTGAACAACTTTCTCTATGGGACCAAAATCGAAATCGCGAAAAAAGTGGTTTGCAGTTTTGTATGGAACAGCTGTTTTTTTTTCGCGATTTCGATGTTGGTGCCATAGAGAAAGTTGTTCAGTTTGACGGTCCGATCATCGCCTTAAAAAGTGTCAGCACATAAGGAAGGACCCTATATAATTATTAGTGAAAACCGTATCAAAATCTTCTCTCTTTTTTCTGGTGGTATATCTATTCGGTGCCGTTGGCTCATTGAGGCATATCGGCACGGCTGGACGGCAGGTGGAACAGTCACGTGCGCCGGCGACTGAATCACGTCATTTAAAACGAAACTATTAACGGGAAAACAAAGTAGTGTTTAAATTGAAGATACCTGTTTTGAGATACGCAAATATGCTCGAGAAAAATAATTAAGCCATAAGCTCGTTCTTTGTTTACCCTGCTGTATTCTTATACAGGGTGTAAAATTAAATGCGTTTCATATCGAACAGGGGGTGCTTTAGACCGTCAAACTGAAAAAGTTTTTCGCCATTTCAAAGTTGGTCTTATAGTAAAATTCAGATCTCCCTTGCACATTCTCTGCGATTGTGGTCCACTAATGCACAAACGAAGAATTCATCTTGGCAGACAAGTACTGACTCCAGATGAGATACAAAACCTCCTGGTTAAAAACCTACTGCGATTTCTAACTGCTGTAGGGATTAATAGGGAACTGTAGAAAAGGCGTTCACAAAAGATCAGCGATGGTCGAAGTGGCACAAGCGCAAGTCTGTTAAGGCCCCATTCTCTCAATAATAATAATAGTAAAATTTCGTCAGTTTGATGGTCTGAAGCAGTCCATAAATAATGAAACGTATTTAAGTTACATCCCATAAGTAATTTTTAACGTGTTATACATAAATCTGTTGTTACTTATGCGTTTCTAAATTAGAATGCAATTAGCTGAATCGTAATCAATTAAAAAGTCTAAAAATTTAAATCTTCAAACTCGACATTCGCAACAGTATTGTCGAATTACAAATACTAAATTTCTAACGGACCAAAGATTAAAGTCAAAAGTAAACCTTTACCTAAATCTTCTAAGAACCTCCAATTTTTAAAAGACTAAATAACATCGCTTTTTAACCGTTGTATAGATATTAAACTTAAAAAACCGTCTTTGCCCAAACTTCTCCGAGACGTCTAATCTTTGTTAATCCTTTTCTTCGTGAATAAAGGAGTCTGCTACCAATATCTTTTGAGTGCTTAAATACTTTCCTCTCTGTAATGGCTGGTAGATAATAACAAACAAAAGGGAACAATGAGCAATAATTGTTTTGGTTGTCCTTTTACAGAGTCCGCAGGGCGTTTTGTAGAAATACGCAAAGACACTAATTACAGATACCGACGTAATCTACGAGTAATTTTGAGAAGCAACAAAGACGAGAGAAAGCCTTATTGGACTACAAAACACAACACAATAGAGAATTACAAACGTAAACTAAAGCAAAACGAAATCCCTTTTAAGAAATGTCTATTACGCCAACAAGATGAGCGAAGTATTTAATAAGCTGATATGCGAATATGATTTCTATACCAATAATGTTAAGGAAAAGACCTATTCGAGCAAGCAAATGCCAATAATCAGATACAAAGTGTTAAAGTTGAACGACCAGACCGATGCGATGATCAGAGACCAACATCGCGCACGTTATAAACGAGAAATAAACTCTATAACCAAATGGCTATCGAAACAATTTATAATCTGACATTATTATTTAAATATTAACACTTGGATTGATATATGGCGTATCGGCAGTACGTAATCGATATAAATAATATGGACGTGTGAATTTCTCTGAGGCACTTACAGAATAGGCGTGGAATGTATCTAGTGGGGCAAAAGAAGCCTCTTCACGATCCGGTAGTCGCGGACACTGGCTCTATTAATTTATATCCTAACCAAGAAACCCCCTAATAGAACTCTTATGCCTATATCACAAGTACGAAAATGACTTGTCCCATGAGACTTGATATTTGGAATGAACATTAATCATACAGTTGACGCCTACGGGGCGTGGCTAGGCCTTATTAATTCGTATGAAATTATAAAATCGACGCCGAAGGACAATGGCTATCTATTTCTCAACTATGGCTTTGTGTATAGAGCGACTTGATGGCTATTAATTATTTTTACTGATAGAAGAGATAGTAGGCAAATTTCTGGTTTGTTAACATTGTTGTCCGTCGTTAACCCTTTCTTGTTTGTTTTAGTGTCCTTTTGAATATTAAATACTAATCTCTTGTCCAAAATGTAACAAGTGATAATCTAATGCATGCACAGATCTTACTTTAGTTGGGGATAGATTTGTAAAATTGACCAATATGTTGAACTTGAGAAAAATTGGATTGGGTGAACATTGAGGGAGAGTGTTGAAAGCCAATGTTTTACCATCCAAAGAGTTTGTTTTGTATCTATGAGTGTGAAAAAAGTAACTCGGTTCTGAACATGTATTAATGAGAAACACAAATCGTTATGTCAGCGTATTATCGTGTTCCTTTTAAAAGATATTAAACTTGAATCATCTCATTGATGATTTATAGGGTGGCGGGAGAGCTAAACGGCCTATAGGTTGGTTAGCGCTTGCTAGCTACCGTAACGGGCAGAGCCAGTTAATTATATCGAGTCATAAAGCTGCTTACCAAGTGCGCTATTTATTGACGGCTAACGAAGGTTAATTGTCTGAACCGATGCCGTTAACGACACGCCCGTGAACAGATGCACATATTTCATTTTACAACTTAAAATTATATTGAATAATCTCAACAATTCATTACAGAGGCGTACTCGGAACAAAGACAATCAACCGTTAGCGGTAAACAAGTCGATAAATAACACAAAACACACTAAAACAAGGGTCATAACATCGACTATTCATCATAACAACACGCTTGTAAACCGCGAACGCTACATCAACTTCATCCAAGTATTTTTCGACTCAACCATAGCGTTCGGCGTCGGTAAAAACTCGCGCTGTCCGAAGAAACATTCGATCGAATCGATCACAGTCACATGCCTAAAATAATGCTCCATCAAGCGGCCCACGAGCCCGTCAGGCAGCCACTTCTTATGGAGATGAGCGGACCGCCAAGCCAACACCCTTGCGGCACCCCACTGAGAACCAAAGCATTTGACGGTACACAAACAAATATGTAATTCGCTTACAAGCATGTTCTTCTTAGCTCGTGCGACAAGAAAAACGTCCCTGCTGATGATGGTGGTAAAATTCGATCGATCGATAAAAGCTAAACAATAGAAAAGGCAGCGTAAGCTCGTATCGAACGATCGGAAGCAATATTGCTCACGGTAATAAGGAGAGAAGCAACGTTCCCGGAGGATTAGAGAGCGCCGAGCTACGATAGCCTCTTGGGTATAAATTATTTATGTAAATTTTTTCGACCGCTCAAAATTGTATTTCAGCATCAACGTGATTAATGTGGATGGATATTTCACTTGGCCTCTCCGTAACGGAACGATCGAACAAATGAAGCAGCGACAGGCATACACTCGAACGAATATCTGTTGGGAATTCATTAGGATCTTCTCCGGCAAGAAAGAGAAACCGGCCAAGAGCGTGTCGGAGTCGCCTATGATAGGGTTCCGTTTCCGTAGTCATTAAATTGTACTCGAATTAGAAGGAAAACTTTTAATCATAGTGTTTCTTATTTATCGGAATGTGAGCGCGCTAACGATAGCGCTTTTTAAATTGAGCCCTCTAGTTACAACATGATACATCTACATACATGAAAATGGGGATTTTTGTCTTTGAGCGCATATATCTAGAGATGTTATCTGTCTTCTACTAATAGATAGAATAGATGAAAGAATAAGGGTTCCTTGTTTGACTAAGGAACCCTAAAAAGGATGATACTCGTGATTTTACAATATTGTTGGCCTGACAAATAGGACGTTGAGATCGAGTGAATAATACCTTTTTTCAGATTATTAAAAAAACTCGAGGCGAGAGTAGACAATCACAAATCCTATCCAAATTATTGTTCAGTCACGTAATAAAGCAAAATGAATTGCTGCTTTTCTAAACATCACAATACGTTTGAAATTGAAAAGGTAGAGAATCTTGCTTTAAATTACTTAGTTATAGGATCAAACATACCTTATTATGAATTTATAGTTAAGTCGAGCCTCGCACTCGAGTGATATTTCCGACAGGGGCCGAGGGGCGCATGCGTTTAATGAAATCAAAAGGATTAAGAGCATCTGCCTGCTTGTTATTCAAATCGATTGGGAGCTCGTTTATCATTTCAAATAAGCTACTGCTTAGATAAATGCGGGGTGTGGTTCATGTATAACAAAGGAAGCGGTCCTCGGTAGCCCAATTAACTAACCTGTTATTAATGAATTGAGAAATAGGAACGCATTTAGAGGGTCGCTTGAGTAAATTAGATGACAAATTGGATAAAACTAAGGAGCCCCATTGAAATACAAAATTAAAGCAAGACAAGCTTTTGTATTGTGAAAACAGACAATGGCCCTCAAATTCACATTCAACGAGTAAGGACGTAAATTCCCGAATCTGAACAAATATTTTCTTGTTAGAAATACATTTGAGATCTACGTAAACATTAATGGCAACATGATTTAAATTCCCCCTTCGCGTTGAAATCTCAAATGATTACAAGGCATTCAAGTAAATGAATATCGAATGGGACCAGGCCCTGCTGCGTGATGACGCCCCGTGTTTTCCCAGAGTACACAATCAAACAGACAGGATGGAACAAATTACTTGAGCATTGTCGAGGTGTTTAGAAAATTGGTGAACAATTGTCTTGCCGAGTTAAATCTCTGATAATGCCTTTGGAGGAGTTGCATGACGGAGAAGGGATGAATAAATCTCTCTTAATTGGAACGCGCCGCGCCTTGTGACAACATAATGTGAACTCTTTGTTGCTGTTCACGCATTCTTCTCCCGCAGTCCGACTCGCAGCTGAATGCTACGAATCAACCAGCCTAATGACGATGGGAACATTTGACAGGCGTATGTCTGAATCAGTGTGCTTCAACCTTTTATACACAGGTCCTTCGGAATTTCAATAAGCTAACAAATAACAAGTCCCAAGCGAGTTATTGTCGTACATCATTCTGGAATAACTTAGTCGTTTAATATAATAAAACATCCGAAACTATCTTCTTACTGGATTTTTCATAGTCATAAAATGAGAATATCAGGCATACGCTAACCCGTGCATTCGTTTTGGGGGTACTCACTTGTGAAACTGCTTACTTTATTGCTCCGACATTCTCGGAAATACGAACTACGACCAGTTGGTCGTACTGAACATGTGGTTAACTTTACTACGAGTGAACACGTATTTTTACGTCCAAAATATTCGTTAACGGTGACGCATACATTAAAGGGTTGAGGAACCGATCAAACGATAAGATCTGAACGCTAGAGAAATACAAACTAGTTTAATTCTGAATGCCCAACCCAAAAAGAGGACACCGTTGTAAAACAGGATGAGCTATTGTTAAATATTTTATTGGTGGGAGAGAAAGTTAGTATCGTTTGATTAATCTGTTCCCTATTTAAATTAGACATCAAATTGGTTACTGCTTTAATTGTTACAAGCTTGTTTTAATGTAAACAATGGGAGAATTTTTTTAGTGCCTATTCTGTAGTACATCTAAAGTAGATGTTGTTAACGGAACGATTATTTTAACAAGATACTTTAAACTACATTTTAATGTAACGCTCTTAACACCGTTCTTGTTATCTAGAACTTTTCTTTCCCATAGAACATTATCATCATCCACAGCCAGAATTCAACCTCTGCTGGGTCCATTTGTTTATGCCACGCGTCTCTGTGCTTATGAGATGTGGTGCTAGAAGAGAATGAAGGGTAAATGAAAATTTGGACAAATCGAATAGTCAAAGAAAGAAGAAATATTTTAGAAACAATTAGACAACTGGAGAGGAACAATTATCGGACACTTGATACGACACAACTTCTTTAAGACTCTATTGGAAAGGAAAATAGTTTAGTAGAGATGCAGAGAAAGACCTAAAGAGAGTTACCTGGCATAGGTGAAAGAAAAGGTTGATGTCGTGTCGTATTAGGAACTCAAGGCAATAGCGGAAAATAGGCTGGATTGGCGATTACTCCAACATTTGAAGCTCTTAAATAAGATGATTACGATGATCCACTGTCCTAAAGGAGGCAATTTCGGAACGTCAGTCCTAATCGTTCTAGGCGTTTCAGAGGCAGGAAAAATATCTTTTTTGCAAAGAAACCTAGAGAACGTCCGAAGCGATGCCGACGGCAAATCGCTCGGCAAACATTAGCTAAGCGCGCGTGAAATTGTCTATGCTAGGATAGGACCGGCAGCGTCCATACCGCATACGTTTATAGTGACTCTGAAGCATGAAGAAACTCTTTAAGCGGTTGTTACTTTAAAAGATGCTTTAGAGCGAACAGCCAGCCACTTTGAATCTCTTTGCAAGTTTACTTGATATCGTAATCTTAGGTAACAAAGATCTTGATTGCTATACTCCTTATTTACGACGAATATCTCATGTTTTGTACGATAATATGCTACAATACCATCATAGATATATTAGACTTCGTACGGGCAGACCACATACTTTAAATACTCATAACTTTTGATAAAATGAACCTGGGATGTCGGATTGAACTTGGGATGAAATAAAGCCTAAATTTAAATCCAAACTCAGTCCTATAGTTGTATGACTCTAGAAATAACATCCAAATCGGTTCAGTAATAAAGTGATGCAGTACACAAACAAACAGACAAAAATTCTAAAAATGGTCTTGTATTCCATTACATATCCTCAACGCCCTTTTTTGCAAATATCTTGAACGTACCTACTACGCCAAGATTAGATAACTTTGACAAATTTTGACTTTTCCTTTTTCTTGTATTGCCATCTCCTATCGGAGGTTGGCTATCAATAGGACTAATCGGACCCTGGAGAAAGCAGCCCTAAATATGAGGTAGAGTTCATATCGAATCATTCACACATGTTTTTAAGCCAGAAAGTCCCTTTTCTACCAGGCATTCGTCTTTCCAAAATTTTCTCCCTCTGAATAATCTGGAGTATTTGGGAAAAGAGACTAAATTTGCGAATACTTCACTGACCAGAGCGTAGCTCTTAAATAAGATGATTACGATGAGTAGTTGGTATTTTTCGCTTCTCAAAATAAAACAAATTTTAAAAAAGGTTGTTTTATTTTACAAGACAATAATTGTAGTACAGATACCAAACAGCAAGAAATACAATGTAGAAGAGTTATCATTAAGTTAAGGGTAAGGATATGGTCCTGACTTCCAGGAATAGGTTACTACCTAGGTACTAGGTAGTAATATGACCGAACTTCTGAAGTTTCCGACTTTTATAGTTTTCAGGATTTCTACTCTCTTGTTCATCTTCTGCAGGGCCGCCTCGTTGCTAATACTAATAGTCCATGATATCTTCAACATCATCCTGATTGATTTTATTTTGATTTGATTTTGACTTTAGTATTGTTTATCACTAGTAGAACCAATGAAGCATAAAGCAACACAAAAACTATACTTAAATTCGGTCTTTCCAATGCTTACCTGCATTTCACGGGCCATAAAAACTCTCATAAGCAGCAGGGGTGAGCACAACCTATCGACATTCTGTTTTTATTCAATAACCGTACCGTTTTAAAGAGCGGTTCGTATTTCTTTAACCTCTTTGTTATTTTTAAATTGACTGAAACTGCATGAGATTAAGCGTACACAAAGGAAATAACATTCTTTTGTAATGTAAATAAAATAAATTGCATTTTATATATCAAAATAAGCACCTACTTAATACGTGTAAAGATTGATGTTTGAAAAAACAAGGTCCTTCTTAATACGGTATGTTTTTAAGAGGATGATTGGACCATCAAACTGAACAACACAATTGAAATCACGACAACAAAAATCAACTGTCCCGTTTACATAGGAGTAGGTTTACACTTTTGTTAGGCCGCAAACTTCTTGAGCAATGCCTTGAATGCGCAGAATCAAAATATGTATAGGCGAAAGCGCTACTGTGCCTGCCCCTGCATTTTTAAAGATATAAGCCGGGAACACACGATTTTTTTTCCCGTCATTGCGTTGTTGGCTGCATACTGAAAATAATTGTTCAGTTGGATCATCCTTTTTAAAAACCATCAGCACCCTATACAGAGTGTAACAATACACCCTAGAAAAATACCGAATTCATACAAAACTGCACAAGTCGACTCAAATGTATGGGACAGCCGATATTACACAGTGAAAGATTTTTGGTTGTAGTGTGATGGCCTAAACCGCCCAATATTACTAGGGTGTTTTGTTACACCCTGTATAATCCAGAAAATAAAACAAGTCATTCGATTCAAATTATAAATTTTTTAAAGAAATAAAACGTTACTTAAACGCTGCAATTTAATGAAACAAAACTGTATCAATTCTTCGGTACTCGCTATTATGTAATCAAAAACGACTTTGAGATTAATCATTTAGACGTCAAGATTCAAATACAAACAACGTTTTAAGCATCATAATTTGCCCGAAGGGTAAACACGAAGAGAGTGATTAAAATCAAAGAAAACGGAACAATTACTGGCCGTTTGAGAAGACGAGCGGAGTAGTCTAAATTCAATTAAATGTCATTATGTACCTGTGTTTGTTTGAGTAAACAACCTACAAGTTCTGGAGAGCTTCTTACCTTCAGCTTTATAATAGAACATTCGTAAACATTGATTGTTAGTGTAAAATAAAACTAAAATATAGGTACACAAATGCGTTACTCAAAAATGGTTGAGAAAAATGCATTCAAACGTATATTTTTTGAATTCGATCTTAGTATATACAGTGTGTAACAAAACACCCTTGTTTTACTTGATGCTACTGGGTGCTTCAAACCATCAAATTTTCTCAATGTTGGCTCCATAGTGAAACTTGTTCAGTTTGACGGTCTTAATATGCTGACAATTTTTTAAGAGGATGTTCAGACCATCAAACTGAACAACTTTCTCTATGGGACCAATGTCGAAATCGCGAAAAAGAAATCAGCTGTCCCATACAATTGGGTCGAGTAAGATTTCAGTTTAGTATGGAACCATCCTCTTAAAAAACTGTCAGCATATTAAGAAGGACCCTATATAGAACGTCGGTGGCACGTTCAGAGCTTCCGTGGCGTGTTGCGGAGAAGTATGGACACTCAATCTTGGAGGTCCGGATTCGAATCCGCACGGACGAAACGCTCTGGATACGTTTTTTAAACTTATGTGCGTTATACCAGCTGCTCTCAAACGATGAAGGGAAACATCTTGAGGAAACCTGCGTACGCTGAAGAAGAAATGTTGATGTGTGAAGTCTAATAATCCGCATTGGACACGCGTGGTGGACTAAACCCCATATATACACCTTGAGGGTAGACTTGTGCCCTGCAGTGGGACCTATATGGGCTGATGATGATGTACCTGTGTTTGTTTGAGCAAAAATTCTACAAGTTATGAAGAGCTTCTTATCTTAAGCTTCATAGTAAATGTAAGAGAGAGATTTCGGTTAAATATGTATACAAATACTTGAAACTCTTAAGTAACATAACTTTTTAACAGCTCGTGGGAACGTTCTGTAGAGTATTAAGCACCCACTTGAAATTTAAGTACGTTAAACACAATGTACGTAAAAAATCAGTCTATTTCGCGAAGACACCAGCAAAAAATGTCGGCAATCCCGAAAAGGAATTTCGCAGCCAATACCGATCGCTTGTACGAAATCGAGGAGCGTTCTATTCAATCCTTTGTCGCAGCCATTTGATTAAAGTAAAGGAGCCGCAATCACATGCGAGAAGCTTTAAGCAGAAGGAAGTATCGCGTTTACAAACGGGGCACCGACTGCATTGTGACCGACTTGCGAGGCAAGAATCTCCTACTTGGAGGCAATCGGGGCCGGATACTGAGATCCGATGCTCACTTGTTCACGACATTCGATATCACGAGGTAAATTGAAAACGACGACACCGATACCAGAAGGTGAATAAAAGAGGCGGTCGTGCACCACCCTTACTGCCAAAGTAGAAGGCGTGTAAGGATGTGTCATTACTGTATTGTAGCAAAGTGTATTAACTAGCAAAGTGTCAGAAAGGAGCAAGGTGTGGTTGGTCACACCCATAAGATTAAGTGTTTAACAGAGAAACCACTGTCGGCGTTCTTGAAATTCGATGATAGATAGCTTTTAATTAGGAAAGTGAGATCAGCCGGAAACAGCTAAGAATAAAGAACGATAAACTTCATCACGAAATGTAAAGCGCTGTTCCTTGTCGGAAACCAAACTTTGATAGCGGCTTCAAACGTTGAGTTTTATATGATGTGCACGATGATAAAACGCGATATAAAACACAATCTTGCACGCTTATTGAAACATAAATCGCGATGAACTCGAAAAACCACTTAAAGAGTTACAGTCCATTATGCGGAGTGAAGCCCACGCTCACTAAAAATCAGAAAAAATATTTCGCGTAAAAAGTCAACAAGACTAAGCGGTAATTCATCGCAAAACCTCCGGATCATTAACGAACTGAGGATTTACGATCACGTGAGGGAAGAAGGCGACAGACCGGCGGGAGGGTTAGCCCATCAGCGATGCACGTAATTAAATCCTTAAACGAGTGTATAACAAGAATGTGTTTTTAAGCGTTGCCGCATCGGTTCTCGAAGTCAACCGCGACATTTATTTACGATGAGTTTTCGCGGCGGGGGATTCCGCGCCTAATTTCTCGGCGCGACGCGGTCTCGCGCGATTTATTTAAAATGAAATTCTTTTGTCGTACGCCCCGCTGGGCGACAATCGATAATACACCCAGGGGCCTAGATTGAACCAGCGTTGCACTGATTAAGACACAAAACACCTTGCGATTCGGCCAGTTAAGATAATTGTCATTGTTAATGAGATGCCATGAATAAAGACACGGTTGGTGATTAAGTTAATGTTTATGCGTCGGTGAATACAATACGAAATGATAAGATGCATATTGTAATTAATATAACTTTATTATTACAAGTTTCTTTTTACTTAATTACACATCATGCAAAGCAAATCTCAGAGGCCAGAATTGTCTAACAAAGAGTTTTTTAATTCATGGCAAGTACTTACCTAACTTGAAAAGACGACATGTGAAAGCAGTTATAGGATTTCACGATCGGTAGATATAAATGATACCGACCTAGAAAAGTTAATCCAACTATCCTACTAGTGTTATAAATGTGAATGTTTGTGACGATGATTGGATATTTGCGACTCAATCACACATAAACGGCTGAATGGATTTGTATGACATTTGGCACATAGATAAAATATGTTCTGGATTAACACATTAAAAACTTTTTAAGCTCAACGCAGACAAAGTCGCGGGCAACAGTATAGTAAAAGAAATATATCTAAAAATAACAAACCAGACGGATAACAACTGCTCAAAATAATCATACTCATAAAAATTGTATCTTTTTCATTAATGTAACAAGAAAGTGTGTAAATAACAACAAATAAACATAATTTTCATTATTACGAATACGATATCAAGATTGCTTTTAAGTCGACTATGAAATGAACAGTTTATTAAGGCAGTACTTGCCGTATCGACTGTCAACTGATTTTAGTTAATTCAATTATCACGAACCAATACCATTATCGAATTAATTCGAATATTCTTGTTAAAATTTTTAATCATAGCAGTAAAATCTGTAGCATATAGGTATCTAATTATCAGAAACAAGGTAATATTCAATAAACTTTGAAAATTATCGGTTCATTTCGCAGTCTCGATCTCTGACGTCGGACATGTAAATGTACTTAAACGATTTTGGCACCACCTCATTTAGGTTTCATATTGGATGTCGTTTCGATTAAATTTGTTCTCGAATTTCAATCGGTCAACAATACATATTAGTCAGTTATTTATAATATTGGTGCATGTTTTTAAAGGAAAGGTGATACTTAATTGTAATGTACTTCTTTTGGCGAGGCGACGCGAGTCGGTTTGATCCCCGTCCAGGCCGACTCGTACCAATGAGTTTTTCGGAATTTATGTTCGATTTTTAACACCACTGGCTTTTCGGTAAAGGAAAACATCGTGAGGTAACCTGCAAGCTTCAATTTCGAGGCATGTATTGTACCCACTGTCCATTACAAGTGGCGACGGGCTCACTCCCCGTCAATGGACAGAAGTTTTGATACTACTAGTGAAACGTGGATGTTCTGAGTTTTCTGAATATTTCTGACTACCCCCTCGGGGAATAAAGTCGTGAGCATATGCGAAGCTACTTCTTTTGGCGCGTTAGGAAGTGTCTTTTTTCAGAATGTGACAGAAGTAGCGCGCGCCGATAAAGTTACGTCAACGATTTATCACTTGTGTTTGATAATTGAGATAAGTACCTACATCGCCGCGTATCGCACACGATACAGGCTGTCAAGCATTGACATAAGGCGCGTTCTAGTTCGTCGTTCGTCGCAGTTGGCTCAAAAGCGCACAAAATCGGGAGAGTGCAAGCGCACGAAATCGGGAGAGTGCAGTATCCGTTACGTTAGTAATCTGTAGTTAGGTTTTAATGAGATTTTTTTTATTCATGCCAACAAGTATAAGTTCTTACGTGGGTACGTAAGTAACATACACTTTTTAGCAGAAAACATTAAGCTGACGATTATTTACCCGATCAAAGGTACACTAAATATGCACATTCAGAATTCCGAAACCCATCACTAGCAGTGCCTTAACTATCCAGTATTTTAATAAGGCAGTGAACCAGTCGCCACTTTTAGAGGACAGTGGACACAATAAGCACTTCGAAAAAGTAACTTTAGTCAGTAGATATCATGTTCATGTTAATAAATTTTTAGTAATGATCCAATTTCAAGAAACATATACTCAGAAACGACTAATCAAAATATTGCGTAAACATTTTTGTCAATACAAATGAATCTTAAGATGCTTGTCGCATGCGAAGTTATTTTTATATGTACATTCTTATCGATATTCTGAAATCTCTTACAGAGGAGCAGAAATTTGTCGTAAATGACGTTAGCAACAAGACCCCTTTTTAAAGGGTTCAACTGATTTTTTTTTAAGGGGATGATCAGATCATCAAACTGAACCACTTTCTGTATAGAACCAACGCCAAAATCGCAAAAACAATCAACTATCCTATAAATTTAGGCCAAGTAGGTAGGTTTAGGATTTCAATTTTGAATGGAACAACAGTTTTTTCTAAATTAATTTCGGGATTTCGATGACTGTCCCATAGAGAAATTTGTTCAGTTTGATGGTTTAAAGCACCATGTTTAATATGTAACACATTTATTACACCTTGTATACAAATTATAACATTAACAGGAGCAGTAATTAAAAACCCACACATTCTTCAATATTAGTGAACGCGTCATCTTCGACAGATTTCATTATTGGTCACGTCACAAGGTATCTCTACACGATATATCCCCAGTAATTAACCGCAGACCTCCACTCCACAATCGGAGTGAATACTGTCAAACATAATCGATTCCCCCGTCAAGAACCGCGCCCGAGGAGTTTTAACAGACCTGAGGAAATCCATCACCGTTAACGACTTGAAACTTCCTAGTCGAGCGAAATTTTCTCTCACGTGACAACAGACGGGGTTATTCGAATGTGGGCGTGTGATTCTAGACCATAGATTTGATATATTTTAGCGTTTAGATTGGTTTGATGGTCACGTGTCGTAGAGGCCAAAATGATTCAGAAGCTTGATTGTCAACTAACAGTACCACAGAATAATACCGCACTAGAAGAGAGATAGAGCATACAGACAGGCGCGCGTTTCCAATCGGTGAGACGAATGTGCATAAGATTATGTATAATAATAAAAGGAAAATATCATGAGACTATTCACCGTTTTGTGCTGTGGCCAGGGTATGACAATACTACACCTTGGACATTAAAACAGCTTGGATACTAAAAACAGCACAAAATATGAAAGCTTCGTCTAACACAAATGGGAATAAAAACGGGCAAGTGCGAGTCGGGCTACTCGCGCACCGAGGGTTCCGTACCAGACAACATATTAACTTACAAAAAAGTTTGGTTTTCTCCGGGACCTTTAGCGCGAGACCGACTCACACTTGGCCGATTTTTATTATTTGTTGTTATACTACAGAGTTTGCTCTATAATCACACCAAGTTTGACGCCTGTGTGTATTACCGTTTTTACGATAGAGCGAAAAGAAAAACGATGATAAAAACTAGTTTCTTGTATGGGAACCCCCCTTAATTTATAACTTTTTGAAATTTTTATTGTTTGTTAGCAAATCCGCCGTAATAACGCACATTCTTTAAAAATGTTAACTGTCTAGCTATTACGGTCAAAAAGTTACAATAGGTAGGACGGACGGACGGACAACGGAGGCTTAGCAATAGGGTCTCGTTTTTACCGCGAGACTGGAATACTTGCCTACATTTTCCACCACGCTTCCTACCAAGCGAGAGAAATGAGTTTAAAATTGGTGGGAGGTAGGAAGTGTCCGTACTGTATGTTGTACTAGATATTCTTACTTATATTGTGACAATACTAAACGTCAGGCCGATACAGCCCGATAAGCGTTTCAATAAGCTCAACTATCTGTCTCACCCTAACTTACGCATATGCTATGCTCTGTCTTATGGAGCGATGATAGTCCATACGGAAAAGAGCTAGCGATTCAATCATGAGGCGGCGCCGGCGGTTCGATTCCTGGCCTGTACCACTAAGTTATACAAAATTTATGTACGGTTGTATTTGTCATTATCACTAGCTCGGCGGTGAAGGAAAACATTATGAGGAAACCTGCATACCCGAGAATGGAAAAAAATAGTTCGGATGTAGGTATGTGCAAAAAATGGGTGAGATTTGGGCCAACACAACCGACCAGCGATGGTCGCAGTGTCAAATAACGACCCTTGCTTGCAAAAGCCTAGCCAAAAATAATAAAAATGCTCTGTCTTTCGCAGTGCCAATCTATTAAATCTATGTTCTAAAATCTAAACAATGTGTAGGCAGAACAATTTGTAGGTAGGAGTGAAATATCCGAGTGCTACACAGAAATACTCTATTAATTTCGAAGCCACTCTCGCGCGGCAGGTAAGGGCAGATGGGTAGATAGTGGTATTGGATTACAATTATACTATCGGCAGTTAGATCTGTTTATTGTTGCGATAAAGGGCAGCTGAGGACGTTCGAAGTATAACGACACCTTTTAATGAGACGGGTTGGATCAGAATGCGAGAATCGGGTGCTTCATTCGTATCTGAGACTAAAATCAAAGGGTTATTTTTATGCTTTTGTACGATATCGTATTATCTAATTATGCTACTGAATATAAAAATATATAAATACAGGGTGTAAACTTAACTGCGTTACATAGGTACTTTAAAGGGTGCGTAAGATCATCAGTCGGAACAACTTTCACTATGTAACCAATATAGAAATCGCAAAAAAAAGGTTTCTAGATCCAAATGTATGGAACTGTTGATATTTTTTTCGCGGTTTCAGTGTTGGTGGTGTTGTTAATGTTGTTCAGTTTGATGGTCTGAATCACCCCTTAAAGTATTTAACCCATTTATGTTTACTACAGGTAACCTAGAGATACATTTCGACTAAATATCCTAAAAATAACTATTAAAACGAATTTTTACACCTTACATTCTTCACTATCTATAAATTTTGAAACAAGGAGTTTTTAAAATTTCTCATTTATTCTTTAATTACATTCGCGATTAAGCGGATATGTTGGAAAATTTACAAAGCATGAATGAGTAAGTTTGATTGATTGATTGAATAACGAGAATTTTTAATTTGGACATCGTTTTACAGTTTCATTAAAATGGTGCATTTCTGCCAGTCAAACATACAGGGTCCAACTTAATAAGCTGACAGTTTTTTAACACACTGAACAACTTTCATAAAAACGTAACGTCGAAATCGCGGGAAAAAAATTCTGCTGTTCCATACAAAACTGCAATCCTACTACATCTGATTTTGTTTTCGCAATTTCGATGTTGGTACGATAGAGAAAGTTGTTCAATTTGATGGTCAGCATATTAAGTTGGACCCTGTATAGGGTCCTTCTTTTAGGACAGTTTTTCAGGTTAGAAAGAAATCGCGAAAAAAAATCAGCTGTCCTATACAATTCGGTCGAGTAAGATTTCAGTTTACTAAAATTCTGCTGTTCCATACAAAACTGCAATCCTACTACATCTGATTTTGTTTTCGCAATTTCGATGTTGGTACGATAGAGAAAGTTGTTCAATTTGATGGTCAGCATATTAAGTTGGACCCTGTATAGGGTCGTTCTTTTAGGACAGTTTTTCAGGTTAGACAGAAATCGCGAAAAAAAATCAGCTGTCCTATACAATTGGGTCGAGTAAGATTTCAGTTTACTATGGAACAGCAGGTTTTTTCCGCGATTTCGACATTGGTCCCATAGAGAAAGTTGTTCAGATTGATGGTCTGAACATCCCCTTAAAAATTGTCAGCAAATTAAGAAGGACCCTATATACAATTATAGTTACAGTTAAAGATAAATAAACATAGCGTAAAAACGTTTAAGGCAAAAGTAATCATCCTGAGGAGAGTACCATAACATGTTATGGCGTTGGTATTGGACAAACATCGGAACAAGTCAACGCAAAACGTTATATTGACGGAGTTGACCCCAGACGAGTCTCGGTCGAGACCCATGCGTCGAAGTGTCAAAACCAGCGCCATCCCATTGACACGCGGTCTCATCCACGCGTGAGAATATTTGAACAAATAGTAAATAACACACAGTTTATTCTAGTACCGGTAATGAATCATTTTGTTAACGGTCAACTTAACACTTGGGAAAATTCGAATACCGTTAAAGATGCTATTGACCCCGCGGATCGATTTGCATTTTTAACTAAATCGACAAACGAAATTAAAGACAAATCGTTTAAAATTCTGCTAGCGGAACTTAATATTTCTGACAATATTATGTTTCATTTAAAAACTGCAAACAAAAACACGTATATCATAAAACGTCAAATCAATAACGAGAAATGCATTAACAGTTAAATTTTATCCACAAACATGTCATTTTAATTCGATATAAATGTCATAATCGTCAATCTGCACGTCTCAAGTTCTTTATTGAAGAGATAAAGATACAGTTTACGATGATGGGTGAACTTTTAAAATAAAATGACTAATACCGACGTGTTAATATAACACCATGGTTGCCGCCCCGGCAACGAATGTCACGGTATAATGTGTCATAAAAGCGGTCAGAACGATCTTGTGGATAGATCTTGATCAAGCTGCTTGATGGTTGGTTGATGAAGGCTCAAACTTACTATTTATTGACAGCATGAAGCCGAAAACATAAAAGATCTAATCCCATATTCTCCAAATTAATTACTAACATTAATGTTATTGATATTACGCTTCAGTCAGGATTTAAAAGTTGTTCCTTTTGTCCGGTATGTTTCGATGGATAAGATCTTGAACTGCAGCTGTCACTATTTAACGTTTTGCGAAGATTAATCCACTTCTATCTACATTATCGTATAGGCAATGAGACAGCACTCAAACAGACAGACGTCTAAAACCAATGTCAAACAGTCTTGACTCAATCCACAATCAATCTCGAATTTCTTGACTCGTTTGTTCTTGTCAACCTTCAACTCTAGGCTAGTGTATGCCCCACATAACTCGTCGCCCGCCCGGGTGCATAAACTCATAAATTTTATCATAATTTCTCTCCGTTTACACCTATTTCGTAATGTTTAATTTAGACGACGCGGTTGTCGGCCACCGTAAAGTAACATAATAATTATACGTAATCTCGGGTCGTACGACAAACAGTCTCGGATTTACGACTGGTCGTTAATGAATGCAGCTGAATGGTAAGCGAGTTATAAACGCTGTTGCTCTTGTGGTCATGGCTTAGAATAGACCACCACATTTCATGCCATAGGTATCTTATGAGGCTTTGTCTTACTATTTCCAAAAATGACAATTCCTAAAATGGCGCCTTTTTTTTCTCGCCTATTTTTTTTGATCGGCCATCAACCAAACTTGAATATTTTAGTTCAGAATAAAGTAACAAACAACTTGTTATGACAAATACATACAGGGTCCTTCTTAATATGCTGACGCTTTTTAAGGGGATGATTAGACCGTCAAACTGAACAACTTTCTCCATGGGACCAACATCGAATTCGCGAAAAAAAAATCAGCAATCCCATACAATTTGGCTCGAATAGGTTTGCTAATTTGTATGGAAGAGCTGATTTTTGTAGCAGGTGATGTTGCCGTAGAGAAAGTTGTTCAGTTTGACGGTGTGATCATCCCCTTAAAAGAGTGTCAGCATATTAAAAAGGACCCTATATATCTATATTCTCAGTCCGAAATCGTAGCGCGATTGTATGAAGCTTTTTCTCTGTAGGTTATTTACTTAATTTACCTATTAATAGCAAGGTTCCCGACCACACAAGAATACAATCAGGAGTTTACGTGTGTATGTTTGTTTATAAGTTATCATTTCATTTGTGGATGTTTTGAGGTTTCAGAATATCTCTGACTACCCCCTCGGGGAATATAGTCGTGAGCATATGCTATGCTATGCTAAGTTATCATTTTCTATGAATATCGAACCCATTGTGAATACTATCAAAATTGAATATTGAACAATTAAATATCAGACAAGACTCTAACTCGGCCAATTAAGCTTCCGACACTGTCGATACCTTCCGGATTTTTATATCGCTTTCTTCTAAGTATAAGGCTTTTATTAACTATCAAATAATAAGTAGTAGAGTGCCTTCATTTTGAGATTTTGGAGTATCAAACTTATCGGTATGTAACTAGTCATCATCTTAGCCGACGTCCACTGCTTGCTGGACATAGGCCTCCCCCATGAATCGCCATAACGACCTGTCCTGTGCTGCCATCATCCAACGGGTTCCCGCCCGCCTTCACCAACTCGTCGGCCTACCTTGTAGGGGGGCCTAACCAGGCTGCGCTTTACGGTACGCGGTTGCCACTCGAGAACTTTTCGTCCCCAATTTAGTAGTGTGTAACACTAATCTAACATTGAAGTCTTATTAGTGAACAACAAGAGCCATGTAATTGGTCAAGATGCATGTAATGTCCAATTTAGCTTTTACAAACCAACGTCGTGTACAAAGTACCTACACATCTCTCTATAACGTGGTACCGATTTTATGAGAAAACACGATGACAACTTTCGACAACCTCGTTTGCCAATTACCCATGACGAATAGCGGATATTAAACAACCTGACTTAATTTATTAAACACGAAATAGTTAACCGAACGACGTTAACAAATGTTAAGACATCAATTACGAAGATGAAAAAGCCAATGTTTAGGAAACGGCAGCGAAAACTCACTAACAACAATATTTAATACCGATAACCTAAAAGCTTATTTTAGGGTACCGCACGTCAGTTCAAAATGATAATAGCTTAATTGCAAATATAATAATTTTTATTGGGCAAACAGCGCAGCATATACATGGTGAAATTAATATCAATAAGCACCCTTTTAACCTAACAGGCTACCCATCAAACTGAACAACTTTTACGATGGGAACAAAACGATCGGAGCCAAAAAAAAATCTGCTGGTCCATTCCATACTAATCTCCAGTGCCAATGCAAATGTATGCAGTAGCAGATTCCTTTTTTTCCTCCGATCGATCTGTTTGCTCCCACAGTAAAAGTTGTTCAGTTCGATGGGTAGACTCTCAGTTCAAAAGGCTGCTAATGATACCAATTTCACCCTGTAGAGAACACATTCTTTAAAGACATAACACTGGTTTATCTAATGCAAATTGTAATTAAAGCAACATAAACAATTATGCTCGAATGAAACCAACTAAAAATAATTTTCCACTGCACAGATAAAACTATTGCAACAAAAACTACTTCTACCATATTTCTACGGCTATTTTAAAACATTAACGTTTTACCGCAGTGGGATTTAATCGCCTAGGATTTTCGTAAAATAGCTGAATTTGTAAAACACTATGCATTTAACTTATCAAAACATTACCCTCGTTCAGGCGCAGTCTGGTAAAAAGCGAATACCTATCGCGAATATCCTAGCTCGATGTTGCCGTTTGATTTTATGTAAACAATACAGAGAGTTTGAAAGAGGATTAAAACAATTATATTTGGATTAAGCTGTACAACGCTTTTATAAATAACTGGTGCGGAAATTTAGCTAATTCACGGTACACAATTTGCGAAAATAACTTAACTATTCCATATTAGGACTGAATTTAGGTTAATCGGGCATCGTTTTGAGCTAGCTTCACTGCTTCAGCATTGTAAATTTTACTAAAGAAATAACCTAAATAAACAAACGTATCTTCCTAGCTCAAACCGCATCCGATTAACCTAAATTGTACAGAACACTGTCGCCAATACCAACTCGACCGGCACCAGGTACATCTATTGATTAGTCAATCGGATTCAACTAAATATTTTCGTATACCTACTTAAAGTGATTTGTTACATTAGCAATTAAGATGTCATCGACGTGTCGAGATTTATAAGTGGCAATTAGAGGCATAATCTGAACATGAATATTGATCAGAAAGGAGACATTTATAAACAGCTGACAATTAGACTTCGATCCGGTAATAACGGTGAATGACTACTAAAAATATACACTTCGTGCCAACTGGGTGACTTGTTTTAGATAATAAAGCGAAGGAAATTCAACAGAGCCATAGCGTAATTCTAATTATAATACAGGGTGTAAGGAAAAGTATTAACCTTTAAACCGTATTTCATACTCAAGCCATCAAGCTGAAAAACATAGATTGCCCTCTGGCCGAGCCAGATGGCCACGGGCGGCGTGTAGGTAAACTAGTCGGTGAAAGGTCACACACACACCGACGCGCCTTGTAGTTTTTTACCTAATGCGATTGAATGAAGCGAGTTCTCTGTGGTATATTAACTCATGTGCTAATTTGCAGAAACGAGTTTAATTATCTTGTATAAATAGGACAAAAGATTTGGGTATGTTTGTGTAGTATTTTTCTTTGTTTAGTCGTGAAACGTGGAAGGTACAAATGTGGAACATAAAAGTTAAGTATGCAAGAAGTAGCCAATAAAGGGGTTAGACGCCACAGTTATTTCTGCTCCTAAATCCTTTAAGACATTTTATTTGTTTCTGTACTATAATTAGAGTTCATTTTACTTCTGGAATTTGTAAATATTTTGTTTAATCCTGTGACAACAACGTTTTCTGAAATCCGATCTATTTCCAACTGTGAACTGGCATCTCTTTTACCTTATTATGACAGCCCTTTGAAAACAAAATTCGGAATTTCTATATGACGGGATTCCAAGTCAAAGAAATTGTTTCAGAAGTAGTGTTGAGTTGGTGAAATTGTTTTAAAACCCGTTATAAAACGTCTCTAGTAGGTACGTACAGTTACTAATAGAGTGACTAACAATAGAGAGAGCGCGATGTACCTAGCGTACCACTGTATAATAAAAAGAGATACGCGAGGCAATAGAACTGTTTTTGGGGATCTTATCGACAAAATATATCATTGAAATATAAAGTTTTAGTAATATGTTTATGCAAACTATAATTACCCTATATTTATCTATTTAACACTGTATGACGCCGCGCCGTACATAACATTCAGTTGCACAAAAATGACCCGTTTTGGAGGTTGTCTTTTACAATTAATACTTATAATAATATGTCGTATAGGTTTACAACATGTATAAAACAATGACGCATCACTAAGTGCTCTCTTATGCTTTCGTCACAAATGTTTGTACAAATACAAAATACAAGACTCACAAGGCTTTGTTTACAAATAATCAGTGTGACATACGAGCGATGCTGGGAAATCATACAGTTTAGTCATTTAATAGCCGTGTAGAACCCTGCGTTGAATATACCATCTCTTTTTTTCACCTGGGTGTCGTACGAAGCGAATAAGGGAAGGTTTTAGTAGGCGAATGACTAGCCATCTTTAGTGATAGAATGGGCCTTAGATGACAAGAAACTCAAAACAAGTTTCAAAAGAAAATGTTAACCATATGCACAACTTCTGCACTCCATACAACGATGCTTCAATAGTACTGCTACAGAAACAAGATGGCGTTGGCACACGCGTTGTCCCACTCACACAAACACGCACGCTGTCAGTACATGCTTATTTTTACACTCGAAGTGCAGGGTAAGGTGGTATCTGCATGAAGTTAAAGAAGGCCAGGTAGTGGCCATTCTACCTACATATATATATAGTAGGTAGGTAGTAGTAGTAGTAGGAACTTCTATTCTCTTTTCTGTTTTACAAACCAGCTATAAAATATCACCAGAAAGGATCAAAGAATAAGACAAAATAGCAGAACTAAAACGACCGCCACAACATATCAGAGACAAATAAAAGTCAAACTGTAGACGTAAGTAACGTGAATGATTTCCGTTTACATTGCAACATTTTCCTGTAACAATAAAACTGCGATGCATCGAGCTAGAGCCAGTCTGTACTCCGATGCAACGGGGGAGCGTACGCAATAACGCTCAATTTTAGAGAAAACAACAATAACTCAGTGCTCTGCACTCTGTCGTCTGTGTTCCTTTCTTCCGGGCAATTTCTATTACCATATAGACGCGCTACTTTTCAATTCTTTTCCATTAAACTTGGTGCATCGCCGTGCCGTGCGTTCCGCCCGCACCGTCTCCCGTCTAGCTAGCTAGTCTGAAAACACATTTATAAAATGCTCTTTACTCGGCCGTGGGGCGGTCCCCTGCGACTGACATTCTATTGCGAATTTCAAAGTATATTTCCGAATAAGAAAAGCGCCCTAGGTCAATGAAACTTTCATACTTATCGACTATGAAAGTTGGAACTGCTTTCATAAATAAAAAACTTTAAGAGTAACATTTTTGTATTATTTAAATTCGTGAGACATTCCAAATTTAACATTAAAAGTTTAGACTACAAGTTTTATGTTGTCTGTACCGATTTCATTGTTTCGAATAAAGAGCTTTCAAATATTATCACAACACAAAAACCTACAGGTTTCATAAAGGTGTATGGGTACAATGAGTGAACTGATGTGCTTTTATTCACTTGTGTGGAGACCATTATCTACTACACGTGACATTTCATCAAAATATTATCCGTCAGTAATTCTTAGAAGCTGACTGACTGTTCTCTAAGCCAAAGGCAGATGCCAACAAACGAAAGGCTTAAGTCCGACCTCACAATTTGTCACAATAATAAATTTCATAACCAAAACACGACAACAATAACGTGTATTATGTTCTACAAAAGCAAACAAGCTTTCTTCAAACAATATCTCTATCGGTAGCCGTCGTGAATTATCTGTCGTGTCTCATATATAAATAAGGGCCATTTTATATCACAATAGGAACACCGTCTACCGTGTACCGATTCACAATGTTAAGAAAAAATCTATTTATCAAACGAGAGATGGGTTCCACGAGATAAATCTGTGGAGTCTATTATTACCCCTTTTCAATCTATTTCTGACTATTGTACTTACATCTATATTTGTTTACAACTTATGAAAAAAATATTCCGGGAGCGTTCGAATATTTTCAATGGATTGACTCGAACGTCTTCAGGTGATCAACTTATCAGTCACGCAATAAGTAGCTTTCTTTCAAAGTAATAAGTCACATTACCGTCTGATCGATTTCATATTACACTTTTGATTGCAATTTAGGCAGCAAAGAGGGCAGTAGCAAGTCATGTGAACGAGGTTCGCGAGTTCGAAGCACGAATTTTAACTCACGATCGAACATCATGATCAAAATACGTGTATACATCTCGTATTACCATAAAGTAGTTACCTTATGAAGACTCCCAACTTCACGTGGAATATTGAATACGTTTGTGCATTACACGATATCGAATATATTGTCATAAGTAAGAACAATTGTTCGAACATGTGTTCCAAATAATGATGTTGTTTCGCCAATTCTTTGTTGGCTTATTTTTCAACGATGGAAATATGAAAGTTTCATTATTGTTACATTATTTCTTCTCCGTTGAATTTTGTGAGGGTCATGCGGAAGTTAAGGTTTTTCGTAATTTGGGTTTTGAGGTAAAAAGGTATATATATTAGTGGACATTGCTTAAAAGAACTTTCGGTACCTTCAAAAAAACGTTAATCACGTTTCTTTGAACTCTTGACTTTCTTAAAGGAATGGCTTAATAATTGTAACTAATCAGTCAGTGTGTAGAGTGGGTACTAACAGTGTGCGACATACTCAATTATTGTCTTTGACTAATTATTATAAGGACTAGCCTTGCGGTAGCATTTCCCCTCTGCCACGGTATAAGCACAATTGATCTTGTGCATTTACAGTCAATTTTACACCTTATCACTAAACGAGACAGCCTATAATTGCGAAATAATAACTTCGAACTTAAAACGTTTGGGGTTCACACGAGACTGCTGTTCATGATTTTTAACATTCAAAATTAGAATCTAAAGTTATGGGGAATAAAATCCAAAGTTGCGGATTTCATGTTACCTCGCCCCCCGCAAAAAGTGGCAGAAATGTTTGTTAGTAGAACTACACGCGTAACCAGTCCACATATAAATAGTCAAAGATTATTGTAGGCAAACGCAATGATCGGTATAAGAATCTTAACTATTATAAAACTGTTTCTGTTACAGTGTGTCTGTACATTTAAAATATTTAAAAAAAAGTTACGATATGGTATTTAGGTGTCCCTGATTCCAAATCACAAATTTTTTGATTCTTTGTCCGTCTGTTTGTTGGATTGTTTGTTCGAGCGTTACGCATAAACTACTTAACCGATTTTGATGAAACTTTTTTGTTTGATAGCTTATGATCAGACTTCTGGTAATATAATTTGAGCGGACGAAGTAGCGGGTAAACTCTATAATTTATATTTCTATTGATTTGACATATAAGCTTTCTAAGTATGACTTAAAAATTGTAACTAATCAGTCAGTTCAGTGTGTAGAGCAAGTACAAATAGAATGCAACATAAGTATGCTCGACGTAGGAGCACGCATCGTTTTTTTACACATAAATTTAAACAAAACACGTAAATAATAATTTACATTTCTATTGATTTGACCTTACAGACTTTCTAAGTATGACTTAAAATGGTAACTAATCAGTCAGTGTGTAGAGCTAGTACAAATAGCGTGCGATATAAGTATGCCTGATGTAGAAGCACGCATCATTTTACATACAGGGTCCTTCTTAATATGCTGACACTTTTTAAGGGGACGATCAGACCATCAAACTGAACCACTTTCTCTATCGGACTAACATCGATCTCGCGAAAAAAAACCAACTGCTCCATCCATACAAAACTGCAAACCTACTTTAGCCAAATGTATGGGACAGTTGATTTTTTTTCTTTCGTAATTTCGATGTTGATCCTTAGTGAAAGTTGTTCAGTTTAATGATCTGATTATCCCCTTAAAAAAGTGTCAGCATATTAAGTTGGACTCTTTATAAGTTTTAAAAAAACACGTAAATAATAATCTACATTTCTATTAATTTGTCCTTACAAACTTTCTAAGTATGACTTCTTTTTTCTCGTGTGAAGTTGATCACACTTTGTCTTTCCAATACTTGGCTAAAAATAAGTATGACTAAGTATAACTTAAAAAAATGGTAACTAATCAGTCAGTGTGTAGAGCTAGTACAAATAGCGTCTGACATAAGTATGCTCGATGTAGAAGCACGCATCATTTAACGGGTGTCCGGCGCGATTAACTTCCGCGCGGTGACATGGGTGTCAGGCGGTTGTAATTACCGATTGGGCTCCACTGAACATGAACCTCCATTCTACTGCCCTAGTACCTACTTGACATTTAAATGTTTTGTTTTAATTCGTTATTTTAATTTAAGATTTTACTTAAATTACTTAACGGATCTTCAACGACTTTTTTTTCTGTGAAACTTAATAAACATGGTGTTAATTTAAATACATACATTACATACTTAAGGGCGCATTCAGAGCATTAAACTGAAACACCTTTCACTATGGAGCGAACGTTGAAATCGCGGAAAAAAATCAGATGTTCCACAGAAAACGTCAAAGGCTACTCCCATATTATGGTATGTTGTTTAGTTTGTTTGACATCAAAATACATATTGAATTAACAGGGTATTACTTAAGTTTAGACTCTAAGCTAAAGCACCCTGTTCAATATTTAACGCATTTAATTTTACACCGTGCATTGTAGCCATGTGGTTCGGCTTAGAATGGACCACCCCATATCTTCCCTTGGATGTCGTATGTGACGACTAAGGGATGCGTTTTCTTAAGCATTGATTTTGTAGACGAGATGCTAGCCCACTGAGACTTTCCGCAAGCTTAGAAGTTATAGAAAAGTTTCTAAGCACCAACAAAAGATCGTGTAATCTTATAAAATACCGAACAAAAGACCAGAATAAAGAATCTCTAAACCAATAAACACTTACTTCAATAGAACGCAGTGACTCAGTGGACTCCCGCAGAGTTCAAATAACTTGGAAAGAGGTCGAACATTTAATTCTGGTTTTATAATAAAGGACATGGTTGAATTAGATAAAGGATGGGTTGTAATAGTGTCGCGTCATCCACATTAGTAATGCGCCCCCTGGCGGGGCGTCACGGAGGAGCGTGAAACTCCCGCTCTTAACGTTCAAAAGCCTCACAGAAAAAATTACAAAATAAATAAATTTAAAGGCTCCGGACTCGCTCGCGCTTGGAAATATTTATTCAAATAAGTCGCCATCAAGCCGACCGTAAAAGCACGCGGAGGGTTGAGGGGCTAGCAGTTTTATTAATATTAAACGAACGCTTCAGTTGACACAAATTGGCGATAACCAAAGCGAGTGCGTCGTAAAATTTTTGTTTTTCTCTTCATATTTATTTGCATCTCCAGAAATAAGACTGTTATACGGAATGGGACGTAACTATACCGATCAGGGAGAGATAAGAAGGCAGTAAAATCCGTGGAGATAATAATTTATGGGAAGCAGCGATTGAAGGTTAGACTCCAGTCAAACTCTCGACATTCGATGGGTAACTGTAAATCGATCTGTGTGAGAAAACAATTGGACGCGCGCTGGACCGGACTCGGGTCGGGACTTCGCCGCGCCAATATTATTATCGCGCTATAAAACAATGGAGTCAAGTACCCTCGCGCCAGAGTGCAACGGCTTAGAACCTATTACTTTTCAGACGACTCTTTAAAAACGTTCTGTTCCATTACAGTTTTCTAAGGAAGACATTGATTAGGCCACGACCATTAAACTCTAAGAACATAATATTTTATTGTTAGTATCAAGACATTACACTACCACCGACTGCGATGTTTCAACGAATTCACGCGCTCGACCCACAATAAACTAGTTAATTAAGAGTAATTTATATAAATGGGCTACGTCGCAATTCGGACAACAAATTATCTGCGATAGGCGATCTCGTAGAGGGTTGACGCGAGTTACAAATAGATATTTAAAGCCTTAAGACGGGATGATAAGGACCCTCCGAATAGCGATAAGGAGTTGACGAGAGACTAAATTATTTACCTAGTTCGAATATATGGAGCAGAGGTTGAGGGGACATTCTTGACGTAGCCATAAGACGAGCTTCTGTAGATTTATTGACGAGATATGCAAAGCGAGCGTCAAATGGAGCATTTCTCACCCAATTTAGACGAGGTCGGGAGGCTCGCGGTTCGTTCGGGAACTATCCAATAAAAAGTTTGTCGACACCGCACTCCGCTTCGGCGAATGGCTAATGTCGGTAATTTGTTTGACACAGTAGTGACACTTTTACAGCGCAACTATTCGATGGGTTATGAGTCAGCGAGTGAAGAATGTCGAAGGGAATGGTGACAATCGCTTCGCTTCATAAAAGGAGAGACTAGAACAATGCGCGTGGCCAATTAAAGGAGCAGACAGGACACGAAGTCCTCGTCGACAATACGGGGGTGGACAGTTTATTTCACGGGCGCTATAATTTTCAATTTCAAACATATAAATGTGTCCATTTCGTATTCTCATTTATTGGTAAGTGTCTTCATCCCACGCCGTATACGAGCGGAATTACGATTACGTCGAGTTAATATTGTTTAATTTTGGAATATAAAAATATGAGTGTTATTGTCAAGCACGTTAGGTGCTTCACCTCTGGGACAGGAGTGATGAAGGTGCGGGAAGCGCGGGCGTCGCTGAAGCCCCGCTGTGCGCGGACGCAGCCCGGGACTCCGCAGTTTAATTTATCGCAAACAATCACATTACCATATCACTAATGTAATGCGGTCGCATCCGCATATGTACCTTAAACGGTTTTCCGAGTCCTTTGTTATCGAAAATTTATGAATACAGTAAACGTTTTAACATCACGCCTGGAGTCGTGGATTTTGGAGATACTTTATGGGCATTGTTTTACAAGAGTTTTACATGGCGGCAACGATGTGGTGATATATTGGCGAATGCCACGTTCGCGCAGCCGCAGTCACATTGTTGTCGCAACATAAAAGGGTTTTAATGTTCATTTCCTATGAAAGAGGTATGAGCACTTAGTCGTTATGATTATTATTATTATAGCTGGAACCCATCGTATTAAAGCAATATTCAAATCGAGTCACAACAAAAAAATCCCATCCCTCGGCTCAAATTTCAAAGAATGCGCGTATCGTAGGTACTCGTAACACAATATGCACCCTACGCTTGGTCTGGGAGTCGAACAACCACTCGATGATGTGAAAAAAGTATACTTGCTCTGCACCTAGCTTCACTTAAAATAAAAATCGACTGGCCTTTTATTAGCACTTTGACGAATGAAAAATGAAAAGCAAAGACTTGAGTTTGTATACAGGGTATTAAATTAAATACGTTTCATACCTTTGGGAGGGTTTCAGGCCATCAAACTGAACAACTTTCAGTATAGGGCCAACATCGAAATCGCGAATAAAATATCAGCTTTTCCATACATTCTTTATCTGTTTCAAATGTATGTTCTGTTTTGGTGTGCATTAAAGTATAATTGAATTGAATTGAATTTGAATCGAGTAACCGTTGACGTTTTCTATGAAACAGTAAAAAATATGTCGCTATTTCAATGTGAAAGTTGTTCAGTTTTATGGTCTGAAGCACCCTGTTTAAGGAACGTATTTAATTTTGCACCCAACTCCGTACTAAATCGCTTTTGCTGTGCTATACTACGCAAATAGCAAATAATATACGTATCTAAAAAAATCACCAACTGACAAACCTACAAACTTACGCTCTATTATTAGTAAAGCTCAACAATATGGCACCCGCCATTGTGGATCCCCAAAACCGGAGACCAGCGATACGGCCAATGAATAACATAACGCTAAATAGAATAACACCATTCATTGCTGGCACACCAAGGCCTGATTGACACGTGATCTGAACTCACGGCGAATTTTACATCGCTCTTTCAATTGTACATTTTTTATGAAGGAATTTTTATTACCCCATTGTGGGTCGGGATTAGCCCGCAGCTATGCGGAAAATATTTAATAGAGAGTTAATATCACAATGCATGGGGTTTAGGTGTATGAGTCGTACACTCTTTTGGGGAGCGAAGTTAATAATTTTGATTAGCCCATTGTTGTTTTTTTAATAATATCAGAAACCAGACCGTGTTGGTTAGATTTGAAATTTATGAGGCAATTTTAAGCTTAAAGGATTTTGCAACGTGCAAAAGTAATGAGTAATGGCACAGACAATGCAGTTAATGTAAAATTCAGAGTGAAATATAATGTACAAGATAAGCAAGCCCAAAAAAGTCGATGAATCGAATTATTTCCGTGAGCTCCACTGACTGAGCAATGAGCAGAGATAAGAAAGCACGCGAGTCGCGCCTCTTCTACTTTTCGATTGTAAAAAACGGTAGCCCAACCTAACCCGTAAAGGGACCACCATGTAAATTATTTCGCTGGCGGACCGACTTGAATTATCGGGCCCCCGTCGCAATAAAACTCAGACGGTGGAAACTTTATCAGCGAAGAAGGAGCATGTTGCCATATTTCATTAGTCCAACAGTCTGCTTGTGTTCGGGCGTAAAAATATTATATTTAATCTCCGAACTTGCGGTTTGCATTGTTGTCCCTTGTACAGTTGATATTTATTGTGCTGGATGGAGTAGGCGCGGTCCTGACTCATGTATTGCATGAATTTGTCGCGATACAATAACGCTGTGACAGCAAAACAAGTCTTGTATTAGTATTGTACTGCAATAAAGTGATATTTCTCGTGCAATAAGAGTAAAGTGAGTGGGACAAATAACTCTGTTGATCTCGGTCTGGGCTCTCGTACATCACTGGGAAGAATTTAATCAGAAGAGTCAACATAGCGGCCGGCGCGGGCGGCATGCCGATGATATCTAGGGACGCTCATCGGCACACTCGCAACAAATTGGCAAGGTGGAGTGCGCAAGCTACAAAGGGTACAATTGAAATTTCCGAAATACCTGTTACATTTTTCTTAGCGGAGGCACGTATATCACGACAGGGATGCCGCGGCCATATTCTTTCAATTCTTTGTATGGGTGCGACACAAAAACGGTTTTTCGTAGAGTTTCGCTTATAATTGTATCACGAATGTTGCGATATTTGGTTCGTACGTGACTCACAATTCCCGGAAACCAGCTTTGTGCTCTGTTTCGGTGCATTATAATAGGGATATATACGATGGCAGGAACTGGATAGGGAAGCACACGTTCCTAGACGTTTTAATCGAACTTTCAAAAATACTGCACTGAAAAAATGTTTTGTAAAACCAAACTTTTGTGACTTGCAAACTTTTTTGTACCACAAAATTAAACTTTATGATTATGTGCTACCAAACAGGTTGGAAGTCACACAACTTTAGTTATATTTAACAAAACATTTATTTAGTGAGTTTATTTCGTTGAAAACCATCTTCACTGGATTAGACTTCAATAATTAAAACGAAATGTTCAAAAAATCTTTGTTTTGAATCATGAATCGATGACATGAAATATCATAATTTAAATCGAATAGTTCGACGATTCGCTTTGATTATTCTGGATTGTGTTTTCAATAGGCACTGTCAACAATCTCAAAAAAAACGTTCATCATCATCATCCACCTACACAGGCCTTCCCTCCTGACGAGCGTGTAATAAGTATTTTACCTTCCATAACAAAACAATAATTTTTTTCAACTTTGATTATAACAATAGAAGGCAGACAGAAGTAGAACTCCGTATCACATTCCGATAAGTACAGAATGTCGCTTTATCAATGACTCACTCAATCATTCAGTAATCATTAGTCAGCGTCTGGTAGAACCATTCAACGTAGACAATAGCGAATACGGCCAACTTGTTAAAGAAATAACGTACTATCGTGGCCATAAGTGCATCATAAAGATAAGAAGAAAGATGCTGCAGTTATTTGAGCTTTCTTTCAAGAGTGACATACACACGGCGACACATATAGCTACGCAAAACCAAAATAAGCTGGCCGCGCGTAAGTAGAGTAATGTATAACGTTTCGCGGCCAGCTTATGTTTGATTTGCGTAGCTTGATGTGTCGCCGTGTGTACGTACAGACTAATGGACATTTTAATTAAGGAAAGGTACCATACATTAGAAAACTGTTTGAAGACTATGTCATAAATAAAAAACGTGTATAAAACTAACAGATTTTTACCCGACTGCGACAGAAGGAGGGTTATGTTTTTCGAGCGTATGTATGTATGTATGTATCTATGTATGTATGTATGTATGTATGTATGTTTGTGTGTCTATTTCTTTGGCACGGCCTACAGCCTAAACGGCTTGATGGATTTTAACGTATGGGGTGTCATTGGATTCGTAAAAATCGTGAGAGTGACATAGGGTATATTATTTCAAGATGGCGTCTACAAATTAAAAAAGAGAGGGGGAATAAACAATTTTTTTTTGTTAAAAATTACAATATGGGTATCAAATGAAAGCTAGTGATCAGACGATTCCGAGTATATAAATATTATAGTACTTTTATGTTACCGTTTCGACACAAGACTAAAAAGTATGAAATAAACTAAATTATTAAGATAAACAAAAAACCCGACTGCATAAAAAACCTATTAACTGAAAAGAGAAAAACAAGCTCTAAAATCACTAATCAGCTATAACACCTGTATTTAAGCTAATATAATTTGAATGTTATTAGGAAGGTATTGCAGGCGGGGTCAAAAATAACTAACCAAAAATCTCCTTTGTCCCCGTTTGCGATACCTACCTAATAACATTCAAATTATATTAGCTTAAATACAGGTGTTATAGCTGATTTTAGAGCTTGTTTTTCTCTTTTCAGTTAATAGGTTTTTTATGCAGTCGGGTTTTTTGTTTATCTTAATACTTTAGTTTTTCTATCCATTATTTCACGAGATATTTTAAAAACATTGAAAAATAACGTTCACGGGATTAGACGATTTCTTTTGCCCGAATCTGAATCTAATTATCATTTGACATTTCTTTATATTTCTGTATTCTTAATCATCTTTTCGGCTAAAGTAACAATATGGTCATGATGAAAAAAAAATCTCAAAAATACGTAATTTTAATCATAAATTTGATAAAAACAGTTGATTTAAAAAACAATGTTCTCCATTTAAAATGTAGGCCACCTCAAAACCTTATCTCAATCACTTTTATTAACATCAATAACTTAAATCTGTTTGTTGTGACAAAGTTCTATCGCCTCCATCTAACTCTCCCCCATATCGTGCCATGTCTACAGATTGATTCTTAAATAGAGGCTACAAATTAAGATCACCCATGATGCCCCGTCTATTTGCTACTCGTCGGTCAAAGGTTTTACAAAAAAGAATGTAGGCCAACAACAGGCACTTTTGCCTGCAACTGTACCTATATTTGTTACAATACTTACAAGTCTTACAATGTAAATTGGTCATGTAAAATTTATTGTACCTTACATGTCCCTTAACATAGCCCTTCTAGTATCATCATCATAAGTGTGAAAATAGCTTGAAAGACAGGACATTTAGAACTGATTGTAGCTGTCACTTATTGAAATGTGGCACTGCAGCGGAACGGATAATTTTAATATCATTAAGTATTAGTACGCTAGTTAAACTAACATTACACTAATTGTTAGTTTGTCTGATGACGTAGCATTTCCCACAACATAATTTGCATATCGTAACTATTTATTGACTTTTAGTTAACAAGAAATTGAATAAAATAACGGTTTGAGCTTGTATGCACATTTTTAGGGCAATTAGATTTCTTTAGAATGATTTTTTCTGAATTTCTGTACGATTTGTAACACCACTGGCTTTTCGGTGCATCGTGAGGAAACCTGCATGCTTCAATTTCGAGGCATGTATTTTACCCACTGTCCATTATAAGTGGCGACGGGCCATATTGCGAAATTTTTATACGTTTCTTGGGAAAAGTTATTCAGCTATCATGGGTATAAACATCCCTTAAAGTAGTGCAACTGTTTACCCAAACACCTTGTATAAATAGAAGGAGATTACATATTACGCCAATCTCAATAACATGGGCTGGTGTTTGGTGTGTAAAAATCCTGAAGAAAAGATTAGATAGCCCAGTTGTTGAACCTGCATGAGTGCGTGGGAACGGAAGAACGCGCTGGGCTGGTTCGAATCCCGCAAGGAGCAAGTAATTATACACATTTGTGTAACTCAATACTTGCATCATAGTCATGGGTGTTTGTTATGATCTATAAATATGGTTTTTAATTTTTATGTCATTGCCTCATCTCATCATAATTGGACTAATAATTCTGGTATTTAAAGCGTAATGGACAATTTGTGTGATAGTATACAGGGTCCTTCTTAATATGCTGACACTTTTTTAAGGGGATGATCAGACCGTCAAACTGAACAACTTTCGCTATAGAACGAACATCGAAATCGCAAAAAAAAATCAGCTCTTCCATACAAAACTACAAGCCAAATGTTTTGACAGCTGATTTTTTATTCGTGATTTCAATGTTGGTCCCATAGAGAAAGTTGTTCAGTTTGATGGTCTGATCATCCTCTTAAAAAAGTGTCAGTATAATTATTAAGAATGATTCTGTATAAGGGTGCGAATCTCATCGAATCTGGCGAATGCACCGCGAATGCGCTGCTCGCGAGCGGCGCACGATCTGCGCAGTAGCGACGCACGAGCATAAAATGCACCCGCGCAGATCGCGAGCGGCTCGCGAGCTGCGCGCGAGCTGCACATTCGCCGCGCGTTCGCCAGATGTGGACGCACCCTAAGGTACGTACAGACCATAATCATGATCACTTTCGAAGTGATCAACAACTTTGTCACAGATAAAAATAATCTTTGAAGCATACAGTTGTATCAATGATCCGGGAACCTCAGCACGAAGGTTTCATAGCAAGAGCGAAGTAGTCTTATCCCTTAGTAGAGGTCCAGTCCAAGCCGGAACGACACGGCTAAGTTCTAAGATATCAACTTACGTATAACTTCCAACAATTCAAATCATCATTAAGTTATAAACATCCGAGAAGTCAGCTAAAAAGACAGTAGTTATTCAAGTTATTGCCACTTAATACTTATATCTATTCCAGTGCCGAGAATAAATATCGCAGTTAATTAAAACCGTCGTAACTACAAGTTAACATTAAAATACCTTACTTGATATCGAATGAAGTGAATGAGTCGCAATTAGCAGATGGTTGGTTATACGCATGGGGGTTGTGAAGCTGGTCGGTTGTTGAGGATTAAGCTTTTGGTATCATGGTTTGTTGTGACAATTTTGTCTCATCTTTAGCGTTTATTTAAAAGCTAGTTATTGGGGTGTTAAGTTAAATATTTTTTTAAATCAAATGGTTAAATGTGAATATAATATTTACCTACATTAGAATTCAATTCAATTTTTGTTTAGTGGCATCCGATGCGTTATCACAATTCAGCCAATTTCTCGTTATGTGGATAGTATATGAAGGAAAATGATCAGTGGTATTTATTAAGTCTAGAGTGGCAGTTTTGCCAATGTAAGTAGGTTATAATCTCAAGTGATTGTTTTAAGGTTAAAACACAAAAGAGTTCACAAAATGGTGGAGCCACGTGCAATCCCGACGCGTCGATACGCAAGCGTCCGTACTCCGCCAGAATTGCAGCGCGACTCCACCTACATTAGAACAGGCGATTTTTTCTCGATATCTGTGTTGATGTCATAGTGAAAGTTGTTCAGTTTGATGGTTTGAAACACCCCCTTAAGTACGTAACGCATTTAAGTTTTCACCCTGTATGGAGTGGTGACATCCCTGATTCCATCCAGAAAAACAAGAAACCTTAAATTGATATGTTCAAAAATTCAAAATTCAAAGAGTGAACATTCCACAAAGCAAACTAATCAAAAAGATATTATCTAAGTATTTTTAATTATCAAATTTACTGACAGCTATGAAGGGCATAATTGTCGTAAGTCTATGTATTTTTTTTTTTAATTTATATTAAACTCAAACTATTTTTAGAATATACATAGTTCGGAGTGGAGCAAGTGAAAATCAACACAGCAAAAATTGTTTAAGTTGTTAAATGGTTCAGTGTTATAAAGTTGGTCTGATTTCAGTTACACATTCGTCATTATGAAAAAACTGTTCAATAATAGATGTTGCTGAGTAATATTACAGCTATAGTACAGCGTTTTAACTGAAATTTGCAGTTGAATATTATTTACAATAATAAACGTAGCATTTTATTGACTGAATTAAATCCTTTTTATATAGAAAAGATATTCCTTTGATTAAGCTAAAGTTAATCATTTTAACGGGTTCTTACCGCGTTTTTATTGTTTTTGGTTTGATTAACTTTAGCCTAATGAATAACCGTGTAACTCTCAAAAATTTTAATATTCCTTTGACGTTTAAACAGGTCATCAAAGCAACGCCAACGCTGCCGTTCGCCCTTGAATAGTTGATCATTTTGGTGGTCATCTAGAAGTGGCTGCACGCTAAGCAGCTGCCCATTCATCTTCAGACGACTTAATAGAATGTACTGAGTTTTGCAATCTTGGCATCGTGGTAAAGAGATTTGCCAATCAGCCTAACAGGCTTGATTGCTCAGGGTGCATCGGCCGTTTTAAGGGCATCAAGGGACCACTATTCTGATTGACGTTAAATGGCAGAATCCTTTTAAGTTAAAAGAGTGTCTAAAATTTCCAAGTTACTTAGGTTAGCAAAATTACTAACGCGTTCATGTCTAAACTATTAGAAAAGTTGCTACAGTTCGTAGACTACGAACGCTACGAATTATAGTTATTTTTCAAATGACTAGGAAATATGATGACTAGAATACCATTTTTTGGGTGGCAGAAATTTGCTATATGTACTATCTATTTTATTAAGTAGTATATCTTTTTTTGGGTACGAGGTGACTAAGTACTTCAATAAAATATAAAATAATAAAACACATGGATTATATAGGGTATTTTTTAAATGCTGACGGTTTTAGGGGAATAATCAGACCATCAAACAGAACAAATTTCTCAATGGGACTAACGTCGAATCCCGGAAAACGAAATTTGTTGTCCCAGTGCCATACATTGTGTCAAGTAGGTTTGCAGTTTTGTATGGAACAGCAATATTTATTTTTGCAATTTCGATGTTAGTCTAATAAGGAAAGTTGTTCAGTTTGATGGTCTCACTGATTACCTTTAAAACTGTCAGCATATTACGAAAAACCCTTAAATATAAACCTTGCCAGTTATAGCAAAATTCACTTTTAGCAAGCTGTTTTTTCGATACAAATTCTGTGAAGTATTATAACAATAAATAACGAAGTGACTCCTATACTGACAATTCATCGTCCACATAGTTGGCATAGAAGAGAATAGAGGGTACGCAGATGTCAGCGGCTGGCGGAGGCGATTGTTTGTAAATAACAAAGTGAGCGCAGGGCTCCGCGACAGTTTCTAATTGTGCCGCGACAATGCGTAATCTAACCGGTCCCATTCGCCGGCACGTAGCGCGCCCCTGGCACAGGACAGCGGTGGAGTGGAGTCTCCTAATTTATACAAACACACATAATTGACCATAATCCCTTTTATACATAAATAACACATTTTCTCACGCCTGTCGTCCATTGTGGAAGGCAGAGACAACAGAATGCCACCGGCTATGATCCCAACATATCTGTGACGTTTGTTTTGGGTAGGTCTTACCTTTTTAAGCACATCACCAATATGATCAGTGTGCGTACGTCTAGATCGTAAATCGCACTGGTCAATCCACTCTCATCTATTCTTTCCACATGACAAAACCAACTCAACTAATACTATCTCTATCTTGGTCACACACAACATCCTCCCCGACCTTCATTTCAATCCCTTTCGGGTACGTCTATAGGTCAAAAGCTTTGCTAATAAAAAGCATGTATGTAGTTGTAGCAAGATTTTTAGCATAATGAAAGTTTCAGAATGAAATCAATAAGTGGCATTTCAATCAAAAACACGCTGCAAAAAAAACCTTATCCAATTAGTCGCCTAAAACACAGGTGGGATTGGGGTGATCTATTATTATAAGATGTCTTAATAGTGGAACTAGTCAGTTAAAGTAACTGCTCTTGCATTTTTCTTGTGACATTTGTAGTCAACACTCAAAACATTACTTCCACGTTTTTCTTCTTACAGTTTTATTAACAAAAAATACTAACAATCAACTCTATGCCTTTCCTATTCTGCACCCATTGGTCCTTAGTCCGCACAGCCAGGTGGCGCTGCCAACAAATAAACTCGCGTTGCCTCTCGCGCCAAATTGCCCGTGTCGCGATCTGGCGCACTACTAAGGGCTCTGTTCACGTGTAAAATCTCTTCAATTTACACCTACCGAATAAGAAGTCTCACAAACCAAGCCATTTTCATACGTAACTTGTTTAAATAAGAGTTTTGTTAGTACACTACGGAATGAAGCGTGCTACTCTAACCCGTTCGAGGGTTAACTTTGTAACACAACACTTATGTTTAAAGCGAACATTAAACTTTATTATCTGTGTTATTTGTAAAAAGGATTAAACTAACGCATCGTTGCACAAATCGCCTTTAACCTCGTTACCTGGCTCTTATATTAAACTCGAGAAACACAAATATACCAAAGTGATTACGTGAAATAAACAGTTTTTGCTTACATTGCTACATCATTGCATATTCCGCGAAATCCTAAATCGATGATTACCTGTAACAAAAACAAACATCATTATCAGTAAATTAAAAACAAATGCAAATACATCTTCGTATATAACAGACATGTTACAATATAACTAACCCTAATTCCACGTCATTTCCGTTTTCGTGTATCAAGAAAGACCCCGCCCGTTAGCTGGACAGGACGTTAATTAGAAAATTATGTGGGAAATTATTAATAGGTCCGCCGTGTACCCGATTAGATAACAAACTAGCCCATTAGTCGGTCAGGATAAAGGCACTATGAAGACCAGTTCGAAGGGTTATTCACATTAAGGCTATTGTTTTAAGGTTGATTTTAAGTTTGGTGTAACTAAATGAAAAGGACCTTGGAGATAAAGCAGTAGCGAACAATACGACGTGCGGTCGTCCGGGGGCGGGTTTGACGCGTGGTTGAGGAATGATCAGCCGTGTGTAAATGACGACTTAATGGATTATATGTGTCCGCCGACACCGAGATAAGTGTCGCGTCGCTATCGGCCCTGTCGCCGGAGATTACGTACCCAAATTACTAAAATTAATAATATAATGGAAATCAACTACGGTTTCACACACCGATGAACTCGGATGATAATAAAAACGAAATAAAATCGATCGTGTAAGAGTTCTTTACACGATGTTCGATATAACTCTTTGGACTTTATTTTATGAGTCAACTGCATTGGTTTTACGATAATATGTTTTGTGAATTTATAGCGTTTTAGTAGTTAGTCGTTCCCGCTATTGCATTAATAATGGCAAGCATTTACCGATTGATTCGATGATTCAAACTATCAGTTATACAGGGTCCTTTCTAACAAACCGTTAGAAAGCTTTTTAAGGAAATGGCCATCAAACTGAACAACATTCTCTGTGGGACCAACATTGTAAACCCGAAAAAAATCTGTTGTCCCATTGGAGTCGACAAGGTTTGCAGTTTTGTATGGAACAGATTTATTTTTTTCTTTATTTCAATGATGCTCCCATAGAGAAAGTAGTTTAGTTTGGTGGTGTAATCATCCCCTCAAAATACCGTGAGCATATTAAAAAGGACCCTGTATGATGACAGAAAGCGATTTTTTTGACACTGTATCTGTAACGGTTCGATATGTATCAAATTAGAACGTCATTCACGCGACTTTGCGAAACAATACGTTTTTTTACAATCTAGTTTGAAGTGTTCATGAATCATAAAGGCAACTGACCCACATCACACAGATGTGCCCACGCAACAATCAGACACTCCAGACAGTTGCGTGTCGACATGAAGCAAGGAAAATTGAATACTGACATTCTGTTATAACGACCGGTGTATAAACCCTCGAATATACATTAAATAGCGCCACAATGACCTACGATTTACCGGCAATCTATTCTTTTATAAGGACAAGAAACGCCTCGCCACTTACGACAAAAAGTCGGAGAGATATCCCGCTGATCTTTTGTGCGGGATGTTTCTAGGCGCGATCTGGACAAACGGCCCGTGGGACCCGGTGTGAAATATCGTCTCGATGCCATAGTGGGACGGACGCGGTTCCCATTACAAAGCCATTTGCTGTGTTTACACAAAGGTCGATGCAAATAGTATAGAATAGGGCGATTGCAAATTTTCCGCTTCTCGCGTGTCAAAGGAGATAATTTATTGCAATTGAGATATAGAAGGCGCCTCGGGATCGCAGCAACACCTCGCATAAATACTGGCGAGCGACGGACGCGCCGCCCGACCTGTCATCCGTGAACCAAATAAAATTATGATCACGACCATTTATTACTCTAGATTAAGCAGAATATTCATCACGAACTACTTCATCGATAATATTTTAATACATTTAACAAGTTTTATTTACGGCAAATAAATTTTCTTGATCTCTGACGTAGAAATAAATGGATTTCTTGCTAAATGCGAGTAGTAAACCGCAAAAATTTATTACATGAACGTTACTCAGGTAAAGTGAATTAGTTTTAACGTGAATGTCGGTTAAGGCACGTTCTGTTACACTTTTTGCACAATAGCAGGTGTGAAACAGAAACTATTAGCTTCAAAAGAAGGATACAATAGAAGCAGATGCAAACTGGAGATTTGAAGGTTTGACTCATATCGGGAATTTAAAAAAAACAAAAGAGGTTAATAACAAGAATGTGGATGGCGTTTAAGTTGTTGGTATAAATCATGAGAAATGTAATCTAACATTTAGAGCCAGACCACAATTTGTTAAATCAAACGGCGTCGAACAAATTGTGGGCCACGCAAAATGCATAATGTGCAGATGTTTAATTTGATGAGAGGTTTGGGGTAGAACGGTTGGAAATTATATCAAAACCGTTTAACTAAAATAAAGGGCAATTATGTTGAGAATTCAGGGAACAGTGCAATTTAGTGTGTGGAAGTATAGTAACCCAAATGCGCATTCATGAGAAGCTCGCGTGCAAGTTGCAGGAAATTGAACACATTTTTAAAAGCGCTAGAATTATTAGGTAGCGGTCTGCATATTATTAAAACGAAATTTAACTGGAAGTTTGATAAAAGTTATGCCTTACCTTCACTTCTCATAGTTCTATTGTTCTTTGGTTCGGAGAAAATTGTATAGTGTATAAAGTTTCTAGTTATTTATTTATAACTTTTAATAATTAATTTGATTCATCCATAAAGTTGCCGAGATAAATATATAATACTTTTAAACGAAATTAATATCGTAACTTAAGGTTCCAATTTCTTTTTTTAATTAGGAGAGGAGTGTAAATACTTTACTTTTATATTTTATTTTATTTAACGCTCATGTCAATTATTTTTTATACCATTTTTAATTTAAAATAGTTCTTCATAATAAATTTAGGTTTACAACTTAATGTGTGTTATTTATTTGATTCGATCAGCTTTATTTATAATGATCATAAAGACAAGAAGCTTGTTAAAGTGCTATAAAATCCAACTCCATTTCGTTTCATTAACGATAGCGAGCAAACGAAATGTCAACAATCATCAAACGTCCGCAATACAATTCTATCAGCGGGAGTGTTAACAAGCAGCGACTGCGGCAATGCGCCCGCGCACTACCTGGCCAGCTGCACCGAGCCCCCACCTAGCTCCAGCGCTTTACTTACCCCGCAACCATCCATCTGTCCCCCTCGCACATACTGCTCGAAAGCTCGTTCGAGCGCCACAAAAAGTGGTTTTGCTCCGTAGTGTTGTGTGCCAGAAGCGCATGTGTGCGTCGACTGTATTTTTCTGACAAGCTCTACCGTGAAACGGATAGAGCGGAACGTAGAGAAACGTTCAAGGCGCTTAGTACCTTTTAGCCTGGGGCGTGAATTTACCTGTTGGAACGCGTGAACCGGCGCGGCCTTGTGCGCGAGCGCAGGTTCGACTCCGACTCAGTTCCACCCCAGACCTCAAAGCGGGCGCACGCGTCATGTGAACGACGACCGAAAGTGTAGACGTACGATCCTGTCCAATTAGTGATCCCGCGAGAAACGAGTTAAGTGGCCGGTTCCACTAGTGAAGTACTCGGGCTCCGAGGCAAACTAAAGCGAACTAATGTGCGCTGCTGACGCGATGTTTACGTGCTATTTTAGTGCCAAAGGATGATAAATAAAACTATGTAATAAGTTTAAGTGAAGTTGAGTGAAGACTAAAATAATGTGTCCGAGGTGGTTCGGAGGCGCCCTGCTGGTGCTAAGCGCTGTTTTGTCAGCGTGGAGTGCGTCGCTATCGGCGACCACGGGAGCGAGGTACCAAGCTCCCGATGAGTGCCGGTGGACGACCGACGACGACGGCTCCGGAGTGGCACTGCAGTGCAGATTGAGGACTATTAACAGCGAACTAGAGAACACAAACTTCAGTGCGATACAACCACATTTAACAGTGCGACTGCGCCTGGAGTGCAGCGATGCGCTGTTCTTCCAGAGCTCACTCGCCCCCGGCAGTTTCCGACAGTTGATTGAACTACGGGAACTCACCATCGAGTATTGCAAGATTGGAAATCTTTCCGACGGCGCTTTCACGGGTCTGCGTGAACTGAGAAACTTGACAATTCGAACGCATAACACAGACTGGTCTACTATGTCACTTGAAATAACACCCACCGCTTTCTCTAGAGACGTACAAAATTTAGAAAGATTGGATCTGAGCGAAAACAATATGTTAGTGTTCCCTGAAGGAGCGCTCTGTACGTTGAGAAATTTGGACTATTTGAATATGACTGGCAATAGAATGAGAGACATTAGTCATTTTCAATTTTCTTCGGCGCATCGGCATCCTACGGAGAAATGTGGAGATAATATATCAGTTTTAGATCTCTCCAGAAACGTTATTGATACTCTTCCACCGAGTTTACTTTCGGGATTGAAAAGACTTCAAAAATTATATCTACAAGGCAATGGACTGAACTCTGTAGCAGACAGAGCTTTGGAAGGACTTATTTCTCTTACAACAATAAGATTTTCTGACAATCAGCTGACTAGTTTACCCCCAGAACTATTCAGTGACACCAAGGAGCTGAAAGAGATATACTTGAACAACAATACTATCACAGTGCTCGCTCCGGGCTTATTCAGTGACCTTTTTCAACTATTAGTTTTGGATTTATCACACAATGAGTTGACGTCTGACTGGATCAACACCTCAACATTTTCCGGATTGAAACGACTCGTGTTCTTGGACTTTTCACACAACAGAGTATCCAAGATGGAAATAGCTTTGTTCAGAGACTTGCATAATTTGCAAATACTAAAAATGCAGGACAACTATATTGAGCACATACCAGAAAATGTATTCAGCTCACTAAGCAATTTGCACACATTAATACTATCGAACAATAGACTGACAAACATTGAAAGTTATGCATTTACTGGTCTGCAAGTATTGTCTGTGTTGTCCATAGACAGCAACCGCATTACAAAAATACATCCTCACGCGCTACGCAATTGTTCTTCTTTGCAAGATTTGCATATTAATGGAAATAGACTCGATGAGGTTCCCATTGCATTGAAGGAAATACCTCAACTGAAAACCCTAGATTTAGGAGAGAATTTAATAGTTAGCATAGAAAATGCTTCATTCATGACTATGCAACAAATGTACGGATTGCGATTAACCGAGAATAACATCGGAAATATTAGCAAAGGCGTTTTCGATAAAATGACCTCATTAAAAATATTGAACTTATCGAGAAATAAAATCCATAAAATTGAAGCAGGCTCCTTTGATGCGAACGTTAATTTGCAAGCGATAAGATTGGATGGTAATTACTTGACCGACATCGGAGGACTTTTCGCAAAGTTGCCTAATTTGGTGTGGTTGAACATATCAGATAATCGATTGGAATGGTTCGACTACGCCATGATTCCAACTGGATTGCAGTGGCTGGATATTCACGCAAACAGGATCGCTGAACTTGGAAATTACTTCGAGATTGAATCGCAACTATCGCTCAGTACATTCGACGCCAGTTCTAATAGGCTAACAGAAATAACTGGAAGTGCAATACCAAACTCCGTAGAAATGCTGTATTTGAACGATAATTTGATTTCGAAAGTGCAATCGTACACTTTCTTCAAAAAGCCCAATCTGACTCGAGTGGACTTGTATGGGAATAAAATAACAAGTTTAGATCCCAATTCTCTGAGAATATCGGCAGTGCCACAAGATAAATCTGTACCGGAATTTTTCATAGGCGGAAACCCATTGGAATGTGATTGCACTATGGAGTGGTTGCAAAAAATAAACACTGGAAACAGAGCCAGGACCCAGCCAAAGTTAATGGATTTGGACAGCATATACTGCAAATTACTTTATAATCGCGGAAATGCATACGTGCCTTTAGTGGAAGCCGCGCCTCACCAGTTTTTGTGTAAATACGAGTTTCATTGTTTCGCACTTTGTCACTGCTGTGATTTCGACGCATGTGATTGCGAAATGACTTGCCCAAACAATTGCACATGTTATCACGATCAGTCGTGGTCAGCAAACGTCGTGGAGTGCTCTAGCGCCGGGTATGTGAACGCATTGCCCGAGAGAATACCAATGGAGGCCACGCAACTGTATCTCGACGGTAATGACATAAAGATGCTTCCCAGTCACGCCTTTATCGGCAGAAAAAGACTAAAGATACTATACTTGAACTCATCTAACATAGAAACTATTCACAACAGAACTTTCAATGGATTGAAAGAGCTTGAAGTATTACACTTGGATTACAATGCTCTCACGGCTATTGAAGGGCAAGAGTTTGATGGGCTAGACAACTTACGCGAGCTTTACATAAATAACAATAAGATCCGGCACATCGGGAAAGAGATGTTCAATCATATGTCACGTTTGAAAATATTGCACATTCACCACAACAGATTGACTACGCTATCAGTGTGGCAAATAAATCCCGCAATAACCGCAATAACACTTTCATACAATCCGTGGTCGTGCGACTGCGAATACGTCGAGATGTTTCGCGAGTGGACGAAAAGAGTCACTTCTATTACGGACATATCAGATATCAAGTGTATTTACTCGAAAGGAAACAGTACTGATATGACAGTGTACAACGAAAGCTTGTATACTGACCCAGATTCCGGATTCAATATCAGCAATGAAAATGGAACTTTGTTATTATGTACTGGATTGCCAAGCATAAACAACAGTATAAACGGAAATCTAACAGCCACACAGACTATAATAACAAACGAAGAAGTGCAAGACTACATTCCGCTGCTTATTGCAACTCTCGGTGCGTTCCTGCTAGTGTCATTTGTGAGCATGATAGTATTCATATTCAGACAGGAAATGCGAGTGTGGTTCCATTCAAAATTCGGTGTGAGACTGTTCTATAGAGCCAGTGACATTGACCGTGATGATAGAGAGAAAATGTTCGATGCGTTCGTTAGCTACAGTTCTAAGGATGAGGCCTGGGTCGCAGAGGAACTGGCGCCTATGTTGGAACGCGGCGACCCTTCCTACAAACTGTGCCTCCATTACCGTGATTTCCCCGTGGGCGGATACGTGGCCGACAACATAATACAAGCCGTGGAATCCTCGCGTCGCACTATAATGGTGCTCAGTGAAAATTTTATAAAATCCGAGTGGTGTCGGTTTGAGTTTAAATCGGCTCACCATCAAGTGTTGAGAGACAGACGGAGAAGGTTAATAGTAGTGTTGTTAGGTGAAGTGCCTCAGAAAGATCTCGATCCCGATATAAGACTTTATTTGAAGACGAACACGTATCTTCATTGGGGTGATAAGTTGTTTTGGGAGAAGTTGAGGTTCGCGTTGCCCGATGTGCCTAATAACCAGAGGTGTCGCGGTGTGCCGAGTCCCGGGGCGGGTGGTGTTGTGCCGATGCACAGGCATCACCACACGAGGAACCACCTGGGGGCGTTGCCTCAGCCGCCAGTGCATGGCGCCCACCCCGTCCTCCCCCCGCACCCCGCACACACCCAACACCAGGCACCACCGCGGGCTTCACCCCGGACCATGTCCGTCCATGTGTAGTTAAGTGAATAATTCAAACTTGGACTCTAAAGTGAAGTGATAAGACTGCATTATGGAATGAAGTGACTGTTTTCTAAAATTGTGATGGCTAGTCTCTAAAGTATGTGTTGTAAATAGTAAGTAGGTAGTCATAGTTTTGTAAATAATTTGCCTAACTAATTAAGTCTGTTCAACACTAGATTTGTGACATAAACTTAACTGTATTTGTATATTAATTACCATGTTGTCATTGCCATTATACAATAGTATCTCTAGATATTGCTTGTGATCAGTAATTGGTATCGTGCATGTATAGTATGTTATGTTAGGCCTATTCAGGCTGTGTTTGTTTGGCAGTTATTGCCTACTACTATTAATGTGACTTAACACGGCATCACTGCCACAATCTGTGATAAAATTAGTTGTAGGTCGTTTAGTATCCCATCTATGTATATTTTGTAATTTAGTCATACTACCTAAAGAAAATATATTTATTGTAAAAATTTTCGATAATCGACTGTGTCAAAAAGTGATAAACGAAAAATAAAATATCAATTGAAATAAAACACATTTTCTTTTACGAACATTTTCCTTACACTTTACATAAAATTAAACATCATAGAAAAAACTGAAAAGTCACAAACATTATTAATGATTATTAATTCAACAATTCGTGATGTAAAAACACATAACAGTTTTAAGCATTTATATCGAAAGTCATTCAGTTAAATACAATTCAATTTAATTATACTACAACATATTTAAATAAATATCTTGGACATTGTCTCACAAATTATCTAGTCACATTTAAAGTACCAGAATCTAGCCTAGACTTGTATTATGATGACTAGACAACGATATAGTATACACATTAGATACAAACATCCATGACCCGGATACAAATATTCATATTCATCATACAAATATTAGTCCCTGACGGGATTCGAACACGCGACCCTCGGCACAGCAGGCAGGTTCACTACCGACTGAGCAACCGGGCCGTCCATATTTATTAACGAATATAGTTTAGTAGGTCCTACAAATCATCACATTGTTGTTATCAAAATACGCTAACGCTTAAAATCCACAAGCTTCCAATATTAGCTAAACAAAGCATGTACAGTTGCCATCAGATATATCATAGCAAACAAGGTGGTCAAATATTTCTATAATTTCTCTACACATAACCAATCAAAAACATCTTAACGCCTAGAACATCAAATGTATCTATCTACGCAATAAGGGTAATCATAAACACCTGAACAGTTTAGGAAACGAGACTTTACTCCGTTGTCTTACATTAAAATTTTTAAATAACATTGTATAGAAATATTTGAAAATTAGCTGTTCAATTCAATTCAATTCAATTCATTTATACCAGACCCTGTTCTGGTATCTACGACAAAATCCACGTTGAGATATATTTGGTAACATTTACTGTAAATAATTTATTGAAAATTAGCACTGTTCAGAAATATTTGAACACCTTGTATACTTAGATCAAAGTAAAATTAAGAGATCGGCCTTACGCGAATATTTCAAACCAGAAAAATAAGTCAAAACAAATGACAGGTATACTTAAAATATATACCAAGATGACAGAAGTATGCTAGTTTGTATGGACCAAGTGTACTAGTTGTATGCTTCAACTAAAGGCGCTTTGGGCATTTCCATTAATTTTACTTTGATCTAAGCTTGTATGCGATGGCGACTGTATATTTGTTTCGTAATCGTACTGATTAAAACTCATAGCCAAGCTTGTTTCATATTAATTGATCACACGTAGTATTTATTTAGAAATCAACGAATACAATAGTACTAAGGTACTAACCGCAATATTATTTATTTTCATAAATGTTCAACAATCTCAAAAAAGTAGAAAAATCGTATATAACCTCGGTTCAAAGTTCTGAGAATTATTTATATATATCTTACTTGCAATTTTATTATGAAACTAATTGGAATTGACACTTTGTTGAACACAGAATTGCTAATTAGGATGTTTTAAATTTATTTAAAATTTATTGAAGAAAGGCAATATTTTTCTTAAAACTATTTTTTAAGATTTCATTTTAAATAACATGAATGGGACTAATTAAGAATAGATTTTTGCTCCGGTATATCATTTAAAAGCTTATTTGAGCCTAGAATATACCAAAATGTAAAAAAATCACGTCAGCAACAGCCTCAAATTTAAAGTTTTAGCATTAATCTCGTTCTAAAACCTGATGGTAATTTTTTTTAACATAGTGTAACATTGTCAAGACCAGACATTTTGGTCATTCATATAATCATCGAGTTGGAGGACTTGCTTAACATGGGACGTAAACTGTTGTCTGGCAAGTTTAGAATATCCTCTGGTATCTTATTATAATAGCGTATACAGTACCCCATGAAAGATGTGTTGACTTTACTGAGTCGAAAATGTGGGAATACTAATTTATTTTTGTTTCTTGACACTACCTTCAACTATCTACTTGGGGAACATAAAGTAATGCTACATCCAATAGAAAATGTAATAGCAATAGACAATTCCCGTATTTGACATGCAGCCAATGTCTGATGAACCAACAAAATTTAATTCTAAATTGATAATACCAAAGAATCTATAACAATACTATAAGCAGAATTCTAAATAAATAAACCACACAGAAACGCCAACCATTAAAGACCATAACACTAATTTCAATATTACAATCCAATCAGACAACTGCGTTTCGATCTCGGTTCACATAGTCGACTGAAGCCAGTTTTTTTTTTTAATACGCAGGCTAGGGCCGTCGACCGCGAACCTTCAATCCGAGGTAACGAGCTCTCCCTAAGTAGGTGTGAAACAGGACGCTAACAAAAGGATAGTGCGGTTTATTATATGTATTGAGATTCTTGAAAACCCTTATAGGAATTTGCGTAGTTCGTTTTTGTAGTTTGCATTATAAATGTTACTTTTGTGAGTTGGAATTTAGGACCATAAGAATTGAGGGAATTCTAGTAAAGTCCGGCCGCTGAAAGATTGCGTTTGACAGTTACCATAAAATTGTAAAAAACTGAATGAAAATATTGTTTACCTGTGCTCACTCTAGTACACAGGGCTCTAGCTGCCCTTTTAAGTTCAAAAAGCGACTAAATAATGATCGGCATTTATAGTTTTCGTTCAGTTTTTTACAATTTTATGGTAACTGTCAAACGCAATCTTTCAGCGTTAAATCTTTCAGCCTTTAATTACGTTATTATACGTTTTGTTCACTATCCAATAGGACATAAATGATTCCAGTAAGATCGTGGTCTTAGTAGAAATGTTGATGTTGATGAAGAGTTTTGATAATATTTTAGACCTTAAGATTTTGCAAAACCTTAAATAATATGAACAGAAATTAATTAAAAATCAGTAACAAATGGCAAAGAGATAATGACCGCGTAAGAGCTATCTGTGTCATATTATTTTGAATAAACATTGTTAAATGTTTAATCGCATTATTTAATTAGCTGTCAAAACTAAATGTCATGGGGAGTGCCTTATTAACTAAAGGAACAGATATTATCATGATTCATTATATACCTTAATCGCCTTAATTAATAGTTAATATTACTATACAGTCAACTAAAGACAATAACCAGTACCGAGTCCCTACATGACGTAGAGTAGTATAAATAACATCTATACGAGTATATCTTATCTAAACTATTATAAAACTGTAACAGAAGAGTATGTACAAACTACATTGAAGATATTTACAAAAAAAAGATTACGATATGGTTTTTTAGTGTCCTTGACTTCAAATCCACCTTTTTTTTAAATGTGTTAGTCTGTTTGTTTGTGTATTTGTTTGTGCGGGGATCACGCGAAAACTACTGAACCAATGTTGAGGAAACTTTTTTGTTAGATAGCTTATGATCTGACTTAAAATCTGGTATATAATTTGTGCGGTCGAAGTCGCGGGTTAACTCTAGTAAGTTATAAGTACATACAGGGTCCTTCTTAATATGCTGACACTTTTTAAGGGGATAATCAGGCCATCAAACTGAACAACTTTCTCTATGGGACCAACATCGAAATCTCGAAAAAAAAATCAGCTGTCCCATACAAAATTGCGAACCAACTTGAGCCAAATGTATGGTACAGCCGATTTTTTTTTCGCGATTACTATGTCGGTCCCATAGAGAAAGTTGTTCAGTTTGATGGTCTGATCATCCCCTTAAAAAAGTGTCAGCATATTAAGAAGGACCCTGTGTAACAAAGAAACTAACCTCACGTACGAAAAATAAATTAGAAAAGAAAATTTATATTTAACTATAAAATCGTACCATGAATTAATAAAGCTAACATAAAGTTTGTGGCTAGTAAAATTCAGTTTATCCCGGAGAGTATCATGTTAGGTGCAGGGGAACAGGGGAAGGATAAAAAGTTTTATCTACCCATATAAAGTACATTGTTGAAGTAGTGGTTGGTGAGAGTTTGCATAACATAGTACTTGTACGGGCCCCGGAGAATATTATCGTGTGGCTTTCTCATAAATATCATGTTTTAAATTTCGAGCAACTTTTATTAAAGTCACATACACTTGGAAGAGCTTCGTTTATTCAAACTGTTACTTATTTTAATATTCATACGCTGCTTTTATACAGTCTGTGAGATACCGTGTGTTATCTATGTATTTGTTATATTTATATAAGTTGTTAACAAATTAAACACGAAACTAAAAACCATTTTTGAAATGGACATTTGGTAATTAGCAAATTTCCCAATGTCACGTATTTTTTAGGCTTTTCATATAAACTATGCTAAATAAGTTTAAAATCGTCGTTTGAAGGTGAAAACCACATTAGAGGAAAATATTAAATATAATTTGCCTCCATTTTTCACTGGAGTAATGTAAAATATTTATTAATAACAGAAATAATATTCATTGTTCACTTGGAATTATGGAGGTTTTCACGTTTTAGGATTTTTATTGACACCGTGTAACTATATCTCAGATTCCTGGACTCTGGTGATTATTTCTAGGAGCACCTAATATATAGGGTCCTTCTTAATATGCTGACAGTTTTTGAAGAGGATGATTAGACCATCAGAATGAACAACTTTATGTATGGGACCAACATAGAACTCTGTTCAGTTTGACGGTCTGATCATCCCCTTAAAAAAGTGTCAGCATATTAAGTTGCGATTATCTCTTGCGAAGACCCTTAAAGACTTTCTGCCAAAATAATAAGATCCGAATATAAATTACCTCTTGCAAAAGGCACTGAAGGACGAATAATCTGATCCTTTCTCAAAATAAGATTCGATTTCACAATGTATCTTTAAACCTATTTCCAATAGCAATCTAGACTTAAACCACATTCATTCAACAAGGAGCTACCATTTTCGAACATTAAAACAACATAGAATCTAAGCAATCACATTAGAAATCTCAGAGTGCAAACTACAACCGCATTCGTAGCTCCAGTGCAACGTGCATCCATCTCGGGGGTAACGATCCCGCGGTTGAGTGCATGCTGCGGTCAGGGTAGCAAACTGGCTTCTAACCGAACTAATACCTTCTAAGATAATGTTTCTACTGCTGCTTGTCAATTCTTTTTTAAGAACTATATTATTTTATAGTAATATATTTTAGTTAATAAAAAAGAAATTAATATGAAGAGGGACGCGGGAACTTGGATGAAAGATGCTCAGGACAGAGGAGGATAGCATAAAAGTACACATTGATTTGATTTACCATTCCCAACTCGAGGTTTTTTATGACGAGCATGGTACTCGTACAACCAGGTGGACCCCGGGTCTGCTTAAGTATCCGTTGTTCATCCAATTGGACCCCGGGTCAGTATAAGTGCCCATAGTCCACCCAGGTGGAACCCGGGTCAGTATAAGTGCCCATAGTTCACCCAGGTGAACCGCCGGTAAGGAATGAAACCAATGGAGCCTTATATCCAGCAGTGGGTGGATTCAGGCTGATGATGATAAATACTAAACTGGGTGAAAAATTAAATGCGTTACAATATTCTAAGGGGTGCCACTGACTATGAAACTGAATAACTTTTAGAGAAAAAAAATATTATTCCGTTCCTTTTTGGGTCGAGGAGCTATTGACGTGTTCTATGGAATTTCCCTATGGGTAGGCAAGTCTGAGATAATTTTATAGACGCGTATATTTAAGTTATTATACTAAAAACGCGGTAAACTTTTAGTTGGCAATGTTTTTTTATAAAAAAACTGGATATCCGAAACTTTTCCTAAAATGAATAAAACAAAGGAAAAATAAAGAATACCTATCAGACCGCTCGAGAGAGAGCTCGTCACCTTTAAACGTCACAATACAGGTCTGCCTAGAATTTTATGCATTTAGGGTTTTCTTGCTATGTTTTTCTTCACCACCGAGCTAACTATAGTCTTACATCGTCATCTTATTTAAAGCTACGTTTTTGTTGGAGGAATTTTTGCCAATCCTTTCTACGACAAGACATGAAATTTGTTTCACTGGTGCTAGCTAAAGAGGAAAATTTTTCTTCATAGTTTTTTAAGAGTTCCGGTTTTACATACAATAATCTGATAACACCTTGTTAGTAATCAAAATTTATATAATATTGCATAAACGTTGAAACTTATACCATTAATCATTAATCCTGTCTGGCCATAATAGAGTTGTGATCGACAGTGACAAATTATTTTAAATAAAAAATACTTTGGCCAAATAACTAGCAATTAGAACATAATACGTAATACAATTTTAAATGTTTATTATTTATAGGCAGTACAGTGACATTTAGGGACTGATTCAGCACTTTTTCATCTGTCATGTGGTTTGACATATTTTGGATGAAAGCTATCAAGAGCTTATTTAGAAGTGGTGAAACAGGCCCTCAATATTGTAATACTATCCTATCCTACTATCGTATCCTATCCTTCCTACTTATACAAGGTGTTACAAAAATACAAATAAACATTTAAGGGGTGGATTGGACCATCAAACTGAACTACTTTCACTATGTGGGACCAATATCGAAATCGCGAAAAAAAATCGTATATTCCATACTAAACTACAAATCTACATGTATGTAGCTGTTTTTTTTATCGCGATTCCGATGTTGGTCCCATCGTAAAATTTGTTCAGTTTGATGGTCTAAACAACCCCCTTTAAAGATTAAAATTTATATTTGTACTTTTGTAAAACCTTGTATTATAAATGTGAAAGTTTGTGACATTGTTTGTAGCATCACGCATAAACGGCTGAACGGATTTGTTTGAAATTTGGCACACATAGATTATATTCTGGATATAGGTCAGTTTTTTTAAAGTCAAAGCAGACGAAGTCGCGGGCAACAGCTAGTTAAAGCTAAAACTATAGTTAAAAGACTCATCTATAAGATTTAATAATCATGTAACTAAAATCCAAAATTAATTTAGTAATATATATATTTTTTTTTATATCTTGCACATTATCACACAAATTATCTAGTCACATTTAAAATACCAGAATCTAGCCTGGACTTGTATTATGATGACTAGACAATGATATAGAATACATATATAGATACAAACATCCATGACTCGGGTACAAATATTCATATTCATCATACAAATATATATTTGTCCCCTACGGGATTCGAACCCGCAACCCTCGGCATAGCAGGCAGGTTCACTACCGACTGAGCTACCGGGCCGTCAACTTAAGTAAATTCTTTTCCTATGAACCTACTATAACCTGCGTAATTTTCAAAATTACCCTATTATGATCCAAAGAACAAATAAATAAATGTTTTTTTCATATTATTTTTCGTTATGCTTGAAATGAAAAAGCAAGTGCAAAGTAATGTATACTGTAGATACCCTTAGACAATATAACTAAGGACCAACCTTGTGGTATCATTTCCCCTCTGCCACGTTACAAGATCAATTAATCATGTACATTTAGAAACAATTATATACCTTATCACTAAACGAGACAGCATATTATTACGGAACAATAACTTTAAAGTAGTCGTGTTCGGGGTTCTCTCGAGACCATTTTTAACAATCAAAATTAGAATCTAAAGTATTGGAATAAAATCCAAAGTTGCGGATTTCATGCTACTCGCAAAAAGTGACAGAAAAGTTAGTAGAATTACACGCGTAACTCTTCCATAGTAATATTGTCTAAGTACTATTGAACTTTTTTACCGTACAGTCAGCAACAAAAGTTAATTTTCATACACTATTAGTTTTTCAGTATATTTGAATGATGAGTATGAATGTTTGTTCTTTGTTTTTTTTTTATTATAGTTTTACATAATTCTTATCGTATAAAGAACTCAAAGCACTAGTGTAAAAGAGACAGGATTAGTGAATACTCCACTGACAAGACCGTAGCTCTTAAATAAGACGGTTGATGTCTAATAAGGTACGTAAACTTACGACAATAATCTCATCAGGGGTGGCAAGAAGCTTTGCTACAAGATTGGTTTCAGGATGGAATTAAGTGTTAAGTAGTGAAAGTGAACATTCATCCACAAAGTCACAGCATTAAAATCCTTATTCCTCAGTCGCCTCTTACAACACGCACGGGAGAAAATGGGACGGACGATGGGTCATTTACAGAATCAGTCATAAGTAGAATATTTAATTTTTGGAATCGGCCATCTATAGAATAGGACATTCGCAGAGACGATTCATCATTTGTAGAATAGATATTTTTTTTTAGAATCAGTTGTTTTTAAAATCTGTCATTTATAGAATCAGTCATTTGTAGAATCAGCCATTTTTTTAAATACACATTTCACTAATAGGTACTTTATAGAGTACGTAGTAATTTCTAGAAATGGTCCTTTTCTTTGTAGACTAAACCGTATGGGTGATGATAATGTTCCATATGTTTATTAATCCATTCAACGTTGAAGTGTGAATGAATCAACTTCCGCTACCGACCGTACATGAAACAGTCTTTTCAAACTCATTTCCAGTGAAATTTGTAATATAAATGTATGGTAAGTCATTAAGTTAATTAAATAATTAAGGATGAAGTCTATGTCAGAATTTCATAATTATGTCAATTTAAGTTAATAGCTGGCTCTAGGTTAGCAATTTGGAATACCTCTAGCGTAAAAATAATTTATAAACAATACACACAACTCAGGCCTATCTCCAAGGGGCTTTTATTTATACACAATTAACTTTTCGCAGTTATTAGGTCAAGCCTAGAATTAAACGTTTCTTCTTGGTTTTCTATTTACCTTTTCACCCTAGGAGAATTAGCTCAAGGTCCGGAATCCGCTAAAGCAAAGCGAAGGTGACCCGAATAGAGCCGTGTAAAATAACTAATCAAGTTACTTAATCGCTAGTCAGAATCAAGCTATTTTATAGGTTGATTTTACACATCTCTGCTCCTATCCACTTTTGTGAATTCCGGGCCTAACTCACGAATATAATCTCTCTCGGAGTGGTCAGAAAGCTTACTATACCCTTACCGCTTTTTGCCTCGATAGATTCATTAAGCATTATTAATACCAAGGACAGAAAACCACGCTGCCCATGCTGTTGTAGGCCCCCAAGGTGGACTGACGACCTGGTGAACTCGTTTGATGAGGACCGCGCAGGACCGATCGTTGTGGTAAACCTTTGGAGCAGGCCTATGCCCAGCAGTGGACGTCTCTCGGTTGATGAATGACACAAACATGATTTCCTGATTAATATGGTCACTTCTAACTGAGCCGTCACAGTACCTATTCAATTAAACAAATAAGACAAGACTAATTGAACATTCTTACCAACTAGATATATCTCACGTACGAGTTAACCCATTGTCTGACGAGTTCTCAGAACTACTGCACAAACAATGAGGAATCACGGGCGTGTACACAACGCTTCTCGGTTGCATTAATAATTAAACTAGGTAAAGAAACAATTTGATAAAGTGCGTATGTTTGTCTTACAAATACAAGGTCCTTCTTAATATGCTGACACTTTTTCAAGGGGATGATCAGACCAATGAGTTTTTCGGAATTTATGTACGATTTGTAACACCACTGTCTTTTCGGTGAAGGAAAACATCGTGAGGAAACCTGCATGCTTCAATATCGAGGCATGTATTGTACCCACTGTCCATTATGTGGCGACGGGCTCACCCCCCGTCACACTGGATAGAGTTTCGGTACTACTGGTGAAATGTGGATGTTCTGAGGTTTCAGAATATCTCTGGCTACCCCCTCGGGGAATATAGTCGTGAGCATATGTTCAGACCGTCAAAATGATCAACTTTCGCTATAGGACCAACATCGTAATCGCGTATAAAAACAGATGTCCAATACATTTGGCTCGAGTAGGTTTGCAGTTTTGTTACTGTTGTTTACAGCTGTTTTTTTTTTAGAGTTTTCGATGTTGGTCCCATAGAGAAAGTTGTTCAGTTTCATGGTCTGATCATCCCTTTAAAAAGTGTCAGCATATTAAGTTGGACCCTGCATAACAAATAAAACTACAACAGAGTTAAAGCCTTTCTACAGAGAACCTCAAAACGGACGCGGCTGTGTACAACATTAATCAGAACTGTGAGAAGGCGTAGAGAATTTATTTTACGATTGTAACAGCGTTGAAACGTTAAAAATGCTGTCGGGGCTATATTGAAACATTGGATGCATTGTTCGAGCCGATTGGACCGATAACGCACCGAGGTTCCGATGGATCATTCCTCTTACCTCCTAATCATATTACTAATAAAACTTAACTTTTAGTTTCTTAGTAACGGCCTGGTAGTTGATAGTATTTTCTACTTATCTATACTTAGTCATAACTTTCATCCTTAGACTACTTATATAGGGACTAGCCTGGCGGTAGCATTTCCTTTCTGCCACGTTACAAGATCAATTAATCATGTGCATTTACATACAATTTTATACCTTATCACTAAACGAGACAGCCTATAATTGCGGAACAATTACTTCGAACTTATCACGTTTGTGGTTCACACGAGAATCATCAATTTCATCAGACTTTTCATGATTTTTAACAATCAAAATTAGAATCTAAAGTTATAAGGAATAAAATCCAAAGTTGCGGATTTCATGTTACCTCGCCCCCCGCTAAAAGTGGCAAAAATGTGTGTTAGTAGAATTACACGTGTAACTCGTCCATAATATAAATAGTCGAAGCTTTCATATATCTTCGTTCTATCTCTTTTCTTTCACCTTTCGTTTATTTATTTATCTCACAACGACGCGAGCGATATTACGTACCTTTTTTGTCAAATCTCGTTTACTAGTAAAAAAAATTTGCCCGTAACTTCATTCGCACCGACTCCCATCATCGTAGCGATATAAAATATAGGTATTATATACCATTATATTTCAGTTTTAAAAGTCTAATCATAAGCTTTGAAACACAAAGTTCAATTCAATTCAATTTTTGTTTAGTGGCATCCGATGTGTTATCACAATTCAGCCAATGTCTCGTTATGTGGATAGTATATGAAGGAAAATGATCAGTAGTATTTATTAAGTCTAGAGTGGCAGTTTTGCCAATGTAAGTAGGTTGTAATCTCAAGTGATTGTTTTAAGGTTAAAACACAAAAGAGTTCACAAAATGGTGGAGCCACGTGCAATCCCAACGCGCCGATACGCACGCGTCCGTACTCCGCCAGAATTGCAGCGCGACTTGAAACACAAAGTTTCATTAAAATCGGTAGTTTTTGTGTGACGTTCGAACAAACAAGTTAGAAAAATCGAATTACTCAATAAAATTTTCCTCGCTTGTCAGATTCAAGCGATTTTATTGCTTGATTTTGCACATCTTTTCCGCTCCGCTTTGATAAGATTGTGCATACAATTTGTTTTTAAAGATCAAATCTCAGAAAACTTTTCGCAACACAGTAAAGGTGCAAACAGGAATATACCCAATCTAACTCGAAACCCCTTACCGACACCTTGTTGATTTTCCAACGTAAACTGTCTGATACGACCCGCCCGTAACTAGTTTCTTTTTTATTAGTACTGGTTTAGTATAGAACGTATCGATCCTACGATTAAACTCAGAGATATCATAATCACCGGTCTGCGCGTTTATCGAACGTATAATCGGAGAGGAGCTATAAATTTGTCTCATTTTAATATCCTAGAGCGTGTAATGTTCTGCTTGGACGGTCGAGTGTTGGGACTTTAAATCTCATTAGAGAAGCTGTGCCCGCGACTTCGTACGCAAAGACTACCAATGCCTTTTTGACAGCGATAAAAACACATATCTTCAATTATATTACAGAAAAAAGAAGTATGTTACTAGCGTGCGCAAAGTAAAGACTCGAAAGGGACCACATTTTTCAATAGCAAGGCTGTGACGCGGCACAATTTTATTTTTATCTTATTTAGTTTTAATTATCTCTGACTTCCCCTCTCGGGGAATATAGTCGTGAGCATATGCTACGCTATTAACTAGCAAATATACTAAGATAGATAACATAATACAGACAGACACACCAAGTATAGGTATAGTTTTATTATAATGTATCGGCGCGAGACTCGCTACGGATCTAGTGTCCCATACAAAAGAGTTCAACGAGACGCACACATGCTAAAGTAGACGAATTTGTGTAATAAAATATTATATTCCAAAGGATACACGATGGTTTGATTCCTGGCCTGTACCACTAAGTTCTATCTATGGAATTTTTGTACGGTTTTTATGTGTCATTTTTTACCACTAGCTTGGTGGTGAAGGAAAACATCGTAAGAAAACCTGCATAGAAGAGATGAAAAGACATCGGAGGTATTAAAAATGCAGTGTAGATTTTGAACCATTCATTTCCGGACCTATGGGTAAGTGATCAAAATTGTTGGAAATGATCTCCATTATCCCCTAGTCAATTTTGGGACCACCACTTCTGCGACACCCTGTATAGCTTGTGCCTTACCAGTGGGTTTAGTCAAAGATACTTAAACTACCCTCGACATTGTCCGTGTAGATATCGAAACAGTTCAACACCCCGCTGTACCCTTAAGAGGATATAATTCGGAGCGCGCTCCATACAAACGTACTATGGTGATATTTTCAATACTAACCAATTAAACGCAAAGACATTTTTCAGAATCAATCTAAAAACAAATTTCTATGCTTGTATAGAGTCAGATTTTCGTTAAAATGTATAGTTTTAATGTTACAGTGCCTCAAAGATTTCCATACAAATCTTAAATTAATCCTAGCGTTGAAATTTTATATTTTAACGAAAATCTGACTCCATACAAGCATAGATATTTGTTTCAAGATTGTTTCAGCAAAATTTCATTGACTTTAATTGGTTAGTATTAAAAATATCACCATAGTACGTTTGTATGGAGCGCGCTCCGAATTATATCCCCTTAAAGTGGTAGATTTTCGAAAAATCTTTTCCAAGATCACTCCTACATCCTATGTAGAAAATGTTTTCCAAATTGAATGTTTCTATCTTCACTACTTTAGACTGTGCTTCTTCCATCAGCCACGGAACTGTTTTATATCCTTTTCAAAAAAGTCTTTATTGCGTGCTTATTAAGGTACAAAACCGTCAGCGTGCTATTCAAACTCGCACTTGTCCAGTTTTTTAAATCAAGTGAGATACAACTAATCCGTAAGGTGAACGAGCTATACATACTTCAAATTAATGTCTAGTTAACTACACCAGACCTGTTATTTGGAGCTGCCATTACGAAACCAAACAATATCACGTGCTGAATAATGTATTCCATTATGACTCATCTAACGTTACGACCAAAATTATAATGTTGATGGCTAAAAATGGAACTAATCAAAAGATATAAATCTTTATTTTAACTATGCATTTATGGCGTCAGTTTTACGTCAATTTTAATGATATAAGAGTTAGTAAAACAATTTTAAAATGCTTTATTTTTGCCAGAATGTTTTTGATTGTTAAATATCTTCAATCTTTTTTCAAGTCAAGCAAAGATTTTGTTTTTAAAAAAAGGAACAGGGTCAATAATAAGTGTATTAGAAGTTTGTACAAAGAGGTAACCGGCGCTTATTGTGGAATGGACATACATTATTCTGGAAGACAAATGTCATACTAATAATTAGTAATATTTTCCTCGGCTCTACGACAATGCCTCAAAACAAAGGTGTTTAATCAGTGCGTCCTGCCAGTAACTATGGTGCGGAAACTTGAACCCTGAGGATAGGACTAGTTTATCAGTTCAAGGTCGCTCAGCGAGCTATGGAGAGAGCTATGCTCGGTGTTCCTCTGAGAGATCACATCAGAACTGAAGTGATACGTCAGAGAACTAAAGTGGTTGACATAGCTCAGAAAATTAGCAAGCTGAAGTGGCAATGGGCTAGTCATATCTGCCGAAGAACTGACAACCGGTGGGGTGTCAGAGTTCTAGAGTGAAGACCGCGAACTGGTAGGCGTAGTGTTCCCACACTTGCCATGCTGCCCGCTGGACAGACGACCTACATAAAGTAGCGGGGAGCGATTGGATGAGGAAAGCCGAGGACAGAGTTTTGTGGCGCGCCTTGGGAGAGGCCTACGTGCAGCAGTGGACGATGATGAGCTGATGATGATGATGAAATGTCATATTATAAGAAGAGTGTTAAGTATGAATGTGTGAAAGAATCCCGGAGCACTTACTATCGGCTCATGAAAATTAAGGGAAGAAGATGCCCTAATACCTTTCTAGCATAATACCTATTACTAGAGGACGATGAATGTAGATTTGTTTTTTTGAGGATTTAATTTTCATACCGATCTATTTTCTAGCACAGGTGAAAGAAAAGGTTAATGTCGTTTCGTACCAGGAACTCAAAACACTTGAAGATTATAAACTGGATTGGCAAATAATGATTATATTCATCTATACAACATTCAAAATAACAACGAAATTTTAAGGCTATTTTGCATTACAGAAACAGAAATTTTAAACACTTCCTCTCACTTATTCTTAGAACAGCTTTAAAAAAAATTTGGGAGCGACAACGAAATCGCTAAAAACACTACTGTTGACCTACAACCCTGCTACAAAACTTCTAACCAACTCGAACCAAATGTATGGAACAGCTGATTGTTTTTTCGTGATTTAGATGTTGGTCACATAGAGAAATTTGTTCAGTTTAATGATCTGCTTCACCACATTTTGTATATACTACCTAAACTCGACTACCTTATAAATACATAGATAAAAAGAAAAAATGGTTATAATTACTACTGGGGTCAATTTCTTGACAAAACACTAACCGTTTGTAACCGTTTAATATACACTAACGCTTTTTTAAACCGCAAAATAACGTTGTCGGCCACAACAAATACTAACAATCTACATTGACCTACGCACATAGAATGCAAAACCATTTTGACGCAAATTACACGCTGTTGGAAGTACAACGTTAATTAAGTTGCCCCGATGAGATTAATTCGATTATCTGATTCTTATTTCAATTATTTTAACAAGCCGTTATTATTTTAACGGACGATATTTGTTATGGTATCGTAAAAAATTAAATTATACAGTCAATGTGCGTTGTTCTAGTTAAAAATTAACATCAAATGAGAGCAGCGTGATTTGATTATCGAAGCTACACAATTAGTTGCAATAATGTAATTACCGTTTACCATCTATGGTAGGTACTAGACGAAATGTCGATATTCTGAATAAATACTGTATTTAGAATATATCTGCCAATCCTATGAAATGTTTAGGGTTCCGTACCGAACTCCAATGAGATTCTATTAATAAACCTACGCGCCGTCCGTCTATCCATCTGAGTATCTTTCTTACCTTTAAAAGTGTGTATCTTTTGAACCGAATATGTAACATCTCGTTTAAAAAATTCTGTGTAAACATTTTAACCGGCTAAATTAAGTTATAAGTTTTAAAAACTGTAGCATATTCTTACGACTATATTCCCCGAGGGGGTAGTCGGACATATTCTGAAACCTCAGAACATCCACGTTTCACTAGTTGTACCGAAACTCACACAACAAAGTGTAAACTGTTAAAACTGTAAACATTAATTAATGCTAAAATTCTGCCCAACTACAACTGCACGTTTAAAAAGATAGTAGTTGTAGCAAAGATTCTGACCACCCCCGAAAAGGATTAAAGTTATGAGCAGTTATTTACGTATGTAGGTAAGTAAGAAAGAACAGCTTTGTGTTTCCTCACTCATGAACAAATCCTCCAAACAGTGAAAACGCTATACTAACCAACAGTATCATATTGTTTGATCGTAAATGGTCCGAGTGGGTCGTTTAATTACTTATCTATAAGTACTCTGACCAATAAGTGGGGTATGAACAGCACCGATCATCGAACTGGGTAACTTTAAAAATATGAGGTCGTTACCGCTTCGTGCAGAGTTCATTTAGTCCTCCGAATCTTACTGCATGGATAAGGTTTTATAAGCGCGGTGTTTTTCTGGACGAAAATCACCAAATAACTCACACTTGTCTTTATAGTATCAGTATAATTTTAGATTCCTCTTTTGTTTTTGTTTTATTCTATTTTTTGGTGTTTTTGCGGAAGGATCTTTAACTATGCGTTACTATAATCTCTGGATTTGGCTCTCTAATCGCCTTGCTTTTTCTTATTGCTGTCTCCCTTTTGCAATGAAGGGAAATTTGATATTTGTTTTCCCTACTCCTTCTATCTTCTTTGATTAAATGCCTTGCGGGTTCCAAGACTGTCTAGAGTCATCCCCCGGGCTCGCTGGACTACATGTCTAGTGTTGTGAATGGTCGCCGCTGTTGATCCAGGTTTACAGGAGTTACAGCGGTGGAAAAGTGTGGTGGGCCATGACCGAATAAAATAAATTACCACTATACAGAAGGCTGTATGAAAAAACCTGTATGTTAGAAGAGAGTCTTGCTGCAACTGCACGCTCAAAAATTTTATACAAATAATTTTTCCACATGAAAAAAATCAAGCAGTTGTAGTTGCTGCCGATTACTCTGCAAGATTTCTGCGAAAATAAATATTTAGCTATCTCTTCGTCCTCTCTAAAACTCTAAATTTGTTTTAACTTTAGTAATATCATCCATCCTTCAGATGGCGGCGAAGGCTATGAAGGCGGCTTGAATAGACTCTGACAGCAAGTTGACCACTTACTTGCCTCCACCAATACGCGCGGGGCCCGCGTGGTGGAGTATGGCCCACTTACTCTCACCCTTTTTTGTGAGGCTATTTCCCTGCAGTCGCTGCGGATTCTACAGGCTATAACTTACTAATATCATACATCCATGATGGGCAAATCAAAATAACCGAACTAGTAACAGCCCAAAATAATCGCCTCAGGTATGAAAGAGATGCTCGATACTCCATAATGGTTAGAAGTATTTAACGGCGAGATAAAATCTTAACAAAGGCGATTTGGTTAGCCGTCTTGTTTTGGTACTTACACTATCCACGTATGCGACTATATACCAATCTAGCGACCACGTGTCCAATGAAACCTGATCTCTAATAACTCTAGTAAATTCTCTTCAGTAACCTGCTGTTATAAGTTCCAAGGTGGGAGGGTGAGGTCTACAAAGAGTGGTCTTGCGGTAAATGTATTGACCCCGGCTGCGTGCCATCGAGTCGGTGCCTGTCTATGATATGTAAATGATAATTGGTTTCCGAATAGAAAACGTTCTGTTTATATTGCCGGGAACATTTTGGGGCGAGTGCTGATAATTTCGATACGGATCATCAAATCCACGCGTTCTGTTGGCTTAGTCTAATTATGAGATAGGCTTTTGTTTACTCTATCCTTGTTTATTGTTACGAACAATAACATTCTATACAAAAGGACTTCGCTTCAGTACGCTATTAACGGGACCACTATGTTATGCCTAATTGTTTTACATTACTGTTTTGTGACCGAATAAATTTGAAAGATTTTAAAGGATTCGAATGTCAGCGGCAATGTATGACAGCCGAGCATAACTCAGGTGGCATTAGAGACATGTGCGATTTTTTTGTTCTGTTATTGTTTGACGTGGTGAGTCTTATGTATAGAATGTCATTGGTTAGAAAGGATTCTAAACACCATTATTGATATAAAAGAGCTACGTAACAATTTTATCGATAAATTGGTTGTACTTTTAGAAACAAACATAATTATATCTCCTATTTCCGAATAGTTAAACAGAAACTAGGTTTCTATTACTTTTGAACGGTCCTGAAATTCATTTCGTATGTCCACTTATGTTTTAAATAAGTACTTTGTAAGTAGGTTTTGTCTATCCTATAAAAGAATAAAATTGATTACCGGTTTAGGCAGTTGACATGCTCTAACCCCTTATTCATGAGAAAAGGCCTTTGCCCTGCAGTGGGATAATGCAGGCTAAAACTAAATAATTTTACGCAGACATTTAAAATTGTGCCATACACTTATTTGAATATGTGGTTGATAATCAAAATTTGAAATGCACGTGAGTCTAAAATCATTTGAAATGCAATCAAATAATCCGTCTTAAATCAGATGCACTACTCCCCAAACGCTTATAGATTGGATTGCGAGTATCGCTTTGGATTCTGAATGTAACATAAATTGTAGAATGTTTTGTTTGTCTATTCTAAAGCTTAAAGTAAGCTTGAAAGCAATCAATTTCGAAAAAGCCAAGATGTTTTCACAGATATACGTATTTCAGTTTCACCCGAATAAAAAAACATCTTTTGTCGCGACTGTCACGCAACTCGATTGTCCAGGCTTTTACTCATTAATGGTCTGTTTTATTTGCTCTTATTTAATTTAGCATTTATTCAATCTGCCAGGGGCCGTGGCGGGCCGGCGGGCGGCGCGATACGTGTCGTGCTCACTGTTCTTATTTCGTTTGCACCTTTTGTGACAGGGCTCATTGAGCTCGAGGTGTCGGGATGTGTTCTCGCCACTCGCAGCTCAGTTTACACGCTCAACTCCGGCGCCTTTCATCGAGCACAAAGCGTAATTGAATCCCACAGAATCCTACGCAGGCCGTAAGATTTAATAGGGCATTTAAACACTCGCATTGGCCATTGTGCCTCGGTTTTGTATGCGATTATTCATCGCGAAACCACAACGCAGCTAGCTTTCCACGAAAGCACCGTGCATGTGTTTAGACAAAGTGCACATGGAACGAACCGCCATGTGTGGTTCACATAGTATTAACATAAAGCACTAAATACTAGTGCACAAATGTAAATTCCTACTGCTAAAACCTCAAACACGAGCGTTTGTTTTAGTAAATACATATGATTGTGCGCTAAATTATTCAGTGTTATTGTTACTATTCATAAAATTTAACATTCTGCAATTTTTGTAAATCAGAAATAGGAATTAATTTAAGGCTAGACTAGTGCGTAAGTTGTGTCTGCGTACACTCGGGACCCTCGGGCTTCAAGGCCCGTTTGTAATTTAATAAATTTAAACCAAACGTCAGAGCAGCTTAGTGGTGGTGTAACAACGAGTAGGAACTAAACGTATGTACTGAGAAGCACCGGTCTAACGTGACCCGACCGTTCCCGCGTCATTAACGCGTTTTAGTTCTAAACGTGAAGTTACACTTAAAGATCAGAGTTCTAGTAGAAATGGTCGCGTCAGTCAGCTCGTAAAATTGGAAATGGATCCTCGTAAATCGACGATATTGAGCCGAGTCGCAAATTGCTGCGCGTACGCGGCCGCGCATTCGCGCTCTTGATCACTGCGGTTCTTAGGCCAGTCAATTTACGAGGTTTTAGGAGGGGTGGGAATTAATTATGAATGGTACTTTAAACACGTTTTTTTTATTTGTGAAAAAAGGACTTTCTGAAATGAATAAAAAACAAATTCAATACGCATCATAGAAATCGAAATCCCGGAAGGCTTGTAACTAAATATAAGAATAATACCAATGCACTCATTTTAATTAGATTTAACAATATAATTGACTTTTTGAGTAGTAACATAGACATTGAAATTTAAAAGTTAGTTATTCATTAGAAAAAACTAATGTATTTTTTAAAGTTCACTAAGGAAACAAAAATATTTACTCCACACGGAGTAAATATATCTGAAGTGTGTGTAAAAGCCTTAAAAATGAGTCAATACATTATTAACATCAGATTATTTAGAACGAGATAAATAATTTGGGACTTTTACTGATGTGATTTAAAAAAAAAATCTTAATTATTCCCGGATAAAACCGTAAAATGACTGGGCTATCTCAGCATTTATACCTCTTGAGACTTCATAAACATTAACACTGTTCAACAATAAAAGGCAAACACTAGAACACAACTCTAAAGACATGACTACACGGTCAACATAATAAAACATACTTATGAATTCTGTTAGAAAAATCTATTAAACACATTTTATAGTGTTTCGGACGTAATTTACGATGAGCCAAATAACACACATCATAAACATTCCAAAACTGTTTGTAAAGTATTGAATATTATAATTTCTAGAGTTTTTATTGTTTTAAAATAAAGTCGTTACCTAAAACAAGAATTATGAATAGGCGGAATGCTATATATTATATTACAGATTCGTGTAACGTTATACTTTTAGTAGGAAGAAGCTCTTAGTGGGCGGCGTATAAATTAACTTGTCGTAAAAGGTTAATGTGTGGCAGCTATAGAAAACACATATCCTACTGTTTCTGCGCCGGACATCTCGTAAATCTATAGTGGGGAGACGAGGGCCCCGTGTGTCAACTATAAAAACGCAATATCATACATCGATCAGGAGGTGCGCAGGCCAACAATGGGCCGGCCATTGTGGACTGCTATCTAATCGTAATGAATATAAATTTTCAGATGACATTTACGATCGTTGCGCGCCGTGATACAGCATCTATACAAACGTGTTAGATACTAGTTTTAATGCACACACACATAGCAGTGATCAACATTCAACAATAAAATAGTACGGTGTACTGTGCTATCAATTTGTAACATCGCCGGCGTAAAATATCCAACTTATCTTTCCATTTATCAACAAATATTGTTAAGAGTCTGTTTGGAGCGAGTCAATTGCGATTTAACTAGCGTAACACCATTCAGTTAAACTTGAACCAAATTAAATAACAGTTCTTTGGTTGAAAATTATTTTCACCTGCATTATAATTTGCTCAAAATTTCTTCTAGTCTACTAGAATGATTAATTTTGTACAAATGTATAATAAATAAGGCCACAATTAAATAAGATTTCCTTTGCATTGTTTTCTTGGACAATAGGCAACCCCAGCCATATGCTCACAATCTTATAAAACAGTACCATGACTGACAGACAGAAAACACACAGCCTAAGCCACTGAATACTGAAACTGAACATGACATTTGTAAGATATATTCTACAAACGATGTAGGACAATAAGAGAGGATTTTTAAAAATCCAATAAAAATGGTGTGTAAACGTTTGTACCGCACGCGGATAAAGTCGCGAGCAACAGCTCGTTCTAAATATGTGTAACATGTTCTGAAACCACATATAACTAGCAGTGCCCAAACTATGTCTAGTGTGACAGGTAGTGAGCGCATCGTCATATTGGGCACAATACAGGCCTTCCTAAACTGCCTATTATACGTTCCGCAAAATGTCAGTGTACCTAGTCCCCGAGGGAGTTACGGGATTTTAAAAGAGCAGTAAAAGGTAGCCATAACATTCCTTTAACGACCTTAAACCTTAAAGTTTAATACCGAACGTTACATTAAATCAGCCTTTAAGTGGAAACAAGTAGCTATTGAGGGCAATGATAACGGATATTAACTTATTACACGTTTCAGCAAAAGGTTAATTTTTCGCTTTCAAGTATGATTTATATTGTTCAGAGAATTTGATTTCCAGCAATAATTATCACGTTAATGGATTGCTAATGTGTTGAATTTGATTCATTAATGGGATATATTGTTACTTATTAATTAAATCAAATTATCGATACCGTTACGTAAATACAATTTTAACTCAATTCCATTAGAAATTGAATATAAATTACTATAATGATGGATGTAATTAGTTTCTATTTTCGCATAAAAGGACAATTCTTAAAAACACTATTAGTTAACGAGAGCTCAAAGTCATTCTTTATTTGCCGCATAAAGAAAAGATCGATCGTATTCGTATACCACTATGATCTTTGTCGATTCATTTGATATAATGAGGACTTTAGCTTCCGAATGCTACCAGCCATTCTTCCTCTGACGTTGAAACTGTATACAAAATAATTTAAACAATCCTTTATTTCGAATCAAAAATGTAAATACAAGTTAAACTGAACGACTGTTCATTGAAACAGTAAATGAAAAAAAAATTTGCAATTCGAAGTCTTTTATTTCGAATCGAATAGTAAAAATCGGGTAGGCTGCCGCAGTGGAGTACTTGAAACTTATAGTACCGAGTAATGACATATTATCCTGTAAATAATTATAATAAAATAACGCCAGTAGGTGCTATACTTCCAAAGTAATAAGCGATCTAGTCATAATATATTTCATTACATATGGTTTTTGCAAGTGACTCCCTCGAAATAAAAGACGTTTTACATCAAAACTTACAATGCCATTTAAATTAAATATAAAGAATAGTTATCACATTGATCATGCCAATTAAAATCTCAGGTATCCGATACTCAGTGTTAAGGCATAAAACATAACACTAATTTTAAATCAGATACAAGTCGGCGCAAACAAGACTTACGATACGACTGTAATCGACTCTAGCACGCGATCTCTCATAATAGATTTAACGAAGGATCACATTACAATAAAAATAACATTAATAAACTAATTCCTTGTGATAAATCCTACAAATTCTTACTAACTTATAAGGCTTAATGACATTAAAATCGAACCAAAAATTCGTGGCGTGAAATAGCTAATTTTAAATGAAGTTGACACGAGTTAACACGACTTAGACTCAAATTAAAATACGTGATAAAAAGTTCGTATTCACGTGTTCAATTATTGTCAATAATTGCGCACACTAACACCGTACATTTTTATCAAAAATCGAGAAAAGAAATATGATAATAATAAAAACGTCTTCAAAAGAAGTTATGTTCATTTAGAACCTAACGGCATAAAACATACTAAAATTATTAGTAACTAACAAAAAATTATCCAGCGTTGAAGACATGATAAATTGTTGTTTAAAATAGTGAACTATGACACGCGTTTGGACTCGACCACTTTAGACCTGCAAACTTGTATTTGCCAGCGCTCTATTTCGGTACTTAATTTAACCAGTCTTAAGACGAAGGTATAAGGTTAAACATTCGAAGACTGTTGTGTATACCAATATGTATAGCAACGACAAACATAAGTTAGTAGAGCTGTAATGTACGCACAACATGCCAAACCACGCTCTTTCGTATGTTTCAAGTCGACTAAACAAAAAGTGACGTCTCATTGACGTATTGGTTAAAACCGGCCAAGTGCGAGTCGGACTACTCGTGCTCCGAGTTCCGTACTACCACACAATATGTTAACTTACCAAAAATTTTGTTTTTCCCCGGACTCTTAGCGCGAGACCGAAGCTTAATTTTTTTTTATGATTTGTCAAAAAATCAAAAATAATTAGACATCATTCTGAGAAAATTTCAACAGGCTACCTGTTACGGTTCAGAAGATACAGCACTCTGAAGCTAGGATGGACAGACGGACCAACGTTAGGCTTAGTAATAGCAAAGTAATATGTACGCTATGGTAACAGAAATTTTACTCTTTGGGTACATCATCATCTTATCTTATTTAAGAACTACGCTCTTGTCGTTGGAGTATTCGCCAATCCAGTTTCATTTCCGCTTGTGTCTTGAATTCTTGATACGACACGAAAAAGCTCACCTTTTGGGTAAGGAACCCTAAAAAGTGACGTCACATTGACGTATTGGTAGAAACGAAGCCTTTTAGGTCGTTAGCTAGTTAACTAAAAGATATACGACTATTAATCACGATCCGAAAGCTGTCTTTATCTTAACATGGCAACGCCAATCTATTTTGTGTGTGATTGACTTTTGCAACTGGTTTGGAAAGTTCGATTTGTTTTAGGTATAATTGTCTAAGTGCTGTATGCAAAAATGATTAACTTTTACAATAACGTAAGGTACATTTTTATAAAAAATACTCACATTGGTATGACGTACAGGAAAAAAGTACTGAGACATAGCATAGCATATGCTCACGACTATATTCCCCGAAGGGGTAGTCAGAGATATTCTGAAACCTCAGAACACCCACGTTTCACCAGTAGTACCGAAACTCTGTCCAGTGTGACGGGGGGGGTGAGCCCGTCGCCACTTATAATGGACAGTGGGTACAATACATGCCTCGAAATTGAAGCATGCAGGTTTCCTCACGATGTTTTCCTTCACCGAAAAGCCAGTGGGGTTACAAATCGTACAGAAATTCCGAAAAACTCATTGGTACGAGTCGGTCTGGACGGGGATCGAACCATCGCCTCCTGCACGGCAGGCAAGGTTACTCGCCACTGGACCACCACGGCTACTGAGACATAGGTTTATTAAATTCCAATAAAATTTGTATATTAACTGTTTGTTGCGTTAATATTTTTGGAATATAATGTTCTAGACCAATCAAGAAATGTACGACATAACGGTTTTTTTTTCAAGATATCGATATTTTGAATATAATAATAATAATAATATTTATTCATATAAAAACTTAAAACCCAAGAAAATACAGATTGAGAACTTATTATTATAGATTTATGCTACTTAGGTGAAATTTATCCTAAGGATACCGATGACCAAGCTCAGACAATATACCAATCGATAGAGCATACAATTTGGAATATTGTCATATAAAAACTCATTTTCGATCAAATAACCCTTACGTTAATTGTTAGTTCTGGTATCGATATGCCGATAAGGGAGAACATTTTGATCACGTACCAAAACTTTACTATCGGAGGAACATTGAAATCGTTAAACACATCAGATGTCCCAATAAAATCATGACCGTTATCCTTTTCGGAGTGGTCAGAAAGATTGCTACACCTACCCACTCTCTGTTTAAGGGTTGAGCCTCATCTGGCACTGAATCGAATTTTTTCACGCTCTATCCTTTTCTTCGCTATGGAACGTCATTCGCAGCACTGCCGGTGCTGCCGCGTGCATTCCCACTATCTTTCTCGCTCTAGCAAATGGCGTTCCTGAGCGACAGAAGATGTTGAAGCGTCAATAAATGCGATTCCGTGCTACCAGATGAGGTTCAACCTTTAGAGTGTAAAAAGCATTACTACAAAGCAATGCTCACGTTTAAAAGCGATTTAAGTTTCAGGATGGAATGACGTGTCAAGTGGTGGAGGTGGCTAGCCTTTCGCCCACTTAAACACTGCTTGAGAAACCTTTAATCCCTTGGTCGCCTTTTGGGGTGGTCCATTCTAAATCCGGAATCACACGGCTACGAATATCCGGTTGAAAGCTTGATGAAATTGCAACTTTCTCTACGGGACCAACATAGGATTCGCGAAAAAAAAAATCTGCTTCAATTTCAAAAATGCAAACCTACTCGAGGCAAATGTATGGGACAGCTGATATTTTTTTGTGATTTCGGTTTTGGTGCCATAGAAAAAGTTGTTCAGTTTGATGGTCTGATCATCCCCTTAAAAAGTGTCAGCATATTAAGAAGGACCCTGTATGTAAACGTCACATAAAGGTATTTGAACAAAAACATTCAAAATCTTGCACCGGTTTAGAGATAACCGAATGCACTTGACCTTTTAGATCTAGATTAAATAAAGAAGCCGAAAATGCTATTACTATTCACAAACATTATTTGTATGCAAATGGCCTCATATTAAAATGATAAGGAACACATTAGTTTGATATATGGGACAACAGTGTCACAGTTATTTCGTTTTATCTACGTTTAGAATTGTGATGACGCTTTTTTTGTATCTTTAACATCAGTTCTTTGCCGTTTGAAATTTATAATAAACAGCTTGAATCTATAAAATGGATATGGTAACGGGGACATGACTAAATAAGGAAGATGATTTAGAAAATGTGTTTAGATAGAAGTATACAAAGGTGTTAACGAATGAATGCAAAACCTGAACACCATTTGTACATAATTGGATATGTTACTATTTGAACTATTATCTTATTTTCAATCAAAATGAAAAATAAATGAGGCCGATGTTTATTAAATGACCGATTTCAGGTTATGTGGTTTACAATAGTATCTGAAAAGTGAACTCTTCAAAAAATCGTACTGAAATCGGAAACAGATATATTCGTATACAGCAACGAAAAGATATTATATAAAGTGTTAAAAATAAATACAACGATGTGTAAAAAAATTGTTTAAATTTTTTTGTTGCTGACTGTGCTAAATCTATACTGAATCAATTAACTACTCCGTTATCAAAGCAGTTGTAACAACCCCGAAATATAGAGAACTCTAATAATTACATTCGCTGTATTGCCTACAATATTAGACTTTATATATTGCCAACATCGTGAGGAAACCTGCATGCTTCAATTTCGAGGCATGTACCCACTGTCCATTATAAGTGGCGACGGGCTCACTCCCCGTCACACTGGACAGAGTTTCGGTACTACTGGTGAAACGTGGATGCTCTGAGGTTTCGGAACATCTCTGACTACCCCCTGGGGGAATATAGTCGTGAGCATATACATACATACATACATATATGGCCATGAAGTAAACAAAAAAACACACATTTTATAAAAATGTAGCAGAATGAGTGACAAAATTTACTATGTGCCAAGCCTGACACCATTAAGCCAATTCGCTGGCCAATAAGGTAGACACTTGACGTATGTCTTTCCATTAGGGTAGCTCGCAAGAAATACATCACTGTGGGTCTTAATCAAAGACCGAAGAAAACGGGTAAGATTAATACGTGGACAGAGGGTACCACGATCCGAATTAGACGTTGGTTACTAGCTGATCGTACAAATGGACGCGATGACTGGTTGCTTTCCACCCTCTTTTGGTACCAATATAGATAAATTGAATCCGCTGATAGATATCGCAAACTGGCAAGAATATTTCGTGCAGCCAGTAAATTTTCTAGGCAATTTATCCGTAAGCATTTGGTCAGCAAAATGAAAATTTGCTAGTCATTAAGTAATCTAAAGTAACAAGTAAAGTCTCTGCTTTTGGAACAACTTCGCAATTTCGGTAAAGTAGGAGAGTTAGCAAGTGCCGCCGTAACTCCAAACTCATAATTGATTTATCGCGGTCGCCACGGTTTCACAAAAAAAGTGTAAACTTTTGTAATAGCGAAGCAGATGAGACCTACGGAAGGGTTAATTATAACGAATGGACGGTCAACCCCGGACAGAATGTCGAAGTTTACCGGATCACCAATTTCAATGCTTTAATATTGTTATAAAGTCGAGCCCCCGCGTTTCTTTAATTAAAATTAACGACGCAAAACTCTGACAGTCAAACGAATTATTAGTACAGAAGCTAACTTTTAATTAGTTTGCCTCCTTCCAGCGATACTTATGTGCATTTACTTGTCTGAAGTAATTTAAATTAATTTGAATTCTTTCGAAGGTATAAAGGTCATAACTTTTTCCTACACGCTGTTGTTTCTTCACATCTTCTCCTGAAGTTAGAACAATTTTAATTCCGTTCCAGATGAACAATGTTTCCATCTCGAATGGAATAAAAGATTGTAAAAGGAAATAAAATGTTGATACACAAGTTGAATAATCTTATTAATTCTCCGACATATATACAATCAAGGATTATTCACACTACAACAACATCAAAGTTTTGAATACAATTTGCCTGCTCATCGAATAATCTAACGAAAGGCTATAAGTTTCTAAATTATAAATTTCACGCCGGAAGCCCCTTTTGTACAAAACCATGACAATATTTGCTGCCATGAAAAATTGTCGAATCATGCGTGAATGAATGAATTCAAAAGTATCTACAAATAAAATAATTGCTGCAATACACACACATATACAAACACAGGGTCTCAATATACGTCATAGATCTTAGAAATGCTTCAGATCACACTATCAAACTAACCAATTTTCAGTATGGAGTCAACATCGAAATCGCGAATAAAAAATCTGGTGTTCCACACATTTGGTTCGAGTTCGATTTCGATGGAACAACAAAAACACCCACGTTTCACTAGTAGTAGTATTTTCGCGCGGAAACGCTAGCCGCCATGCTGTTTCTGCTCGTGACGTCACCCCGTTAGTAAACAAACCGACTGCGAAAGACCAAGTAACACAGAGCACGACAATAATCTAGATTGTGTACTATGGAGTTACATCACGTCGGAATCCAATATGGCTTTTTAGGCATTTGAAAAACAGATTAAAAAAGACGATTATAAAAATGAATTATAAAATGTACACTGCATTTTTATTGGCGTTTCTCGTTTACTTTTTTCAAAATGTATCATTATTCATATAAACAGGCATTTATATATTTTTTCTTACATTGTGTAAAATACCCTATTATAAAACAGGCAACAGAAAATAATAAAAGAAGAACGACGTATTCGTACATTACGCTATTTCACTGTGATATTGACAAGAATTTCGCATTAGCTCTACAATGTCTAGAGCCATTAAAACCTGTAGGTATGTAATTGTCACAGTATGTAGATCGTAACAAGTGCATTCGTCCGCATATTCACACCTCGTGAAGCCCCGGGGAGTGTTAAAACCGGTCACCGAGCGAAGGTGCCTTTTAATTTGACCACTCTGCCTGCCTACGCGCATCGACGTAAACAAATCGTGAGACGAGATCAATGAATATTAAGTAACCTCCGAAACAATTTCCAGCGCCATCGTCGAGATAAAATAAATAATTCTCTTCAAATAAACCGTGGAAAAGAAACACTGATTGCTTCATAAATTGTCAAAATGTTGCGCACCAATGGAGTTTCGCCAGACGTTTCGGACTATAATGAATAACGTCGGGCAAATTGGTAAATAAATAAAAAAGCATACGTAAATAATTTTTATTTTTGGTTATCGATTCTCTGAAACTAATTGAGATAAACGAGTCGAAGGGTAAACAAAGGATATAATACCTTACCAAATATTTATGATTAAATAAGTATAGATACTAGATATCAATAATAGAAGTAGTAGTCGTAAGGAAACCTGCATAATGCTAAAAAGAAATTGATGAAAATGTGTATTATCATCATCATCAGCCTATACATACAGGGTCCTTCTTAATATGCTGACACTTTTTTAAGGGAATGATCAGATCGTCAAACTGAACAACTTTCTCTATGGCACCAACATCGAACACGCGAAAAAACAATTAGCTCTTCCATACAAACCTGTGAACCTACTCGAGCCAAATGTATGGGACAGCAAATTTATTTTTCGCGATTTCGATATTGGTCCCATAGACAAAGTAATGCAGTTTGATGGTCTGATCATTCCCTTAGAAAAGTATCAGCATATTAAGAAGGACCCTGTATATATAGGTCGTACTGCAGGGCACATGCCTATGCTGAGGGAGGATGTATACCTAGGCGGTATAACACGAAACGTGCCCAATGTTGATTGGTAGATTTCACATACATAACGGAATTTTTTCTCCAGCGTATGCCGGTTTCCTCAAGAAAATTACAGACCGGTAGCCGACAACAACCAACCCTACCTTACACGTTTATTGAACAAATCTATTTTGTAGCTAAAGTAGACTAAAAATAACTTAGAAAAAACTTGGTCGGCCGCGGTGCAGCTTGGCACGTTTTTCGGTATGAGGGAAGAAGTGGACCCTAGAAATACGACATTTTACCTCATCGATTTAAAGAACGGAACTAGCTTAAGGTCTAGAGACCGATTAGTAAAGCCTAAAAAAACTGGTCGGCCTCACCATATCCTGGCACGTTGATGGGTCCGACCGAATTTAGGGTGCTACTCGGAAGGTAGATTTTACCTCATCGAGTTAATGAATGAAAACCATGCCAATGTATAGTCCTCTCAACCCTGTTTACATACGAGTATGCCTTGGTCGGCCTGGCAGATTTCCGGTTCCGACTGATTTTACATTCAAAAAATTTTTACCTTATATGTAATTAGAAATCGATACAACTTGATAGATTTTGCAAAAAAATTGGCAAGTACGAGCTTGTAAAACTTCCATGAAGTGGAAAAAAGCTGGAATTTTCACGAAAAAGGAATTTTAACGGCCCGCGATAGTAATGTGGTCTCAAAGCAAGTTTTTCTAAGTTATTTTTAGTCTACTTTAGCTACAAAATAGATTTGTTCAATAAACGTGTACGTTGTTGTCTGCTACCGGTCTATTATACTGTTTATTAAAACTTGTACGGTACCAATAAGACAAATCGAGAACATCAATCAAAAATAAAAACTATCTTGTACAACTAAACCGAGATGAAAGCATGTGATAAATTTACAAAGATAAAGTAGGCCAATAACGCAAATAACATAAAAACCATTTCAACTTTGCAATCGTTTAATTTTCCTAACTAATTGATGCTACAACGATAATATCTTTAACTAAAGATTAACCTATAACGTTTATGTTATGTGCTTTAGAATTAATGCCAACTCAATGTTGATGTTGTAAAATAGACCGATTTTGAAATTAATTTAGTGCAAAGTTTGATTTGAGTTCGCCGTTTGATTTTGGTTTTCGTGGTTTCGATCTTAGTCCCATAGAGAAAGATGTTCAGTATGGTAGACTGATCATCCTTTAAAAAACATATTAAGATCGACTCTGTATACAGGGTGTAAGGAAAAGTATCATTAACCTTGAAACCACACACTCTACCCATCAAACCGACCAACTTTTACTATGGGAGCAAAACTGTCAGCGCAAAAAAAAATCTGCTGTTCCATACTAAACTGCAATGCCTACTCATTTCAAATGTATGAGACAGCAGATATTTTTTTTGCGCTGACAGGTGTACTCCCAAAGTAAAAGTTGTTCAGTTTGATGGGTAGAGTATGTGGTTTAAAGGTTAATGATACTTTCCCTTACACCCTGAATAGTCCGATTCACAACTCAGAAATCTGACTAACATCAAACGTAGCATACGACATTACCAATAGAATAGTTCAGACAAAAAAGATACATTGTAACACTTAAACGCTCATTACAAGTCCAACTAGATCAAAAGTATCATAACAAGTCAACCGTTTCCTTAACCACTTTAGCGGACACAAGCTTACAGAAGTGGAAACATCGGATAAAGTCCCGTTAAAAAACGATCATCGAACTTGACAAATTGCTTACGCTCCTAATGTTCAGACACCTCGGCATTTGAGAGATAGAGGCCGATATCGGATCTTACATCTCCGCTGTGTTTAGATTCAGAGATAACTTGATCAAGTTGATGTGAGAAACGTGGAGCGCTCGCCCTACTGGCGTGGCGTGGCGTGGCGTGGCGTGGCGTGGCGCAGTATAGTGCTGTTAACTAGCGGTAAACTATACTATAATTATTTGGATATTATTTGGCATTATGATTAATGATAAGATGGAAGAATATAAGGATCTATACAGGGCCCTTCTTAATATGCTGACACTTTTTTATGGGGATGATCAGACCATCAAACTGGACAGCAAATTTTATTTTATTTTTCCCTGACGATGGCTTTACAGAGAAAGTTGTTTAGTTTGATGGTCTGATCTAAACCAACGCTTAAATTTTTTTTCTCACTAATTTAATCTGCCAACGATGGCCATAATTAGATTGTTTCTCTGTTGCTAGTGAGTTTCTTCTATGGATCATTATATATATTCGTCATCAAGCCTCAAGCCAATTTTTCACTAACTCAATTCGAGATCCAGTATATGCCACCTCTTAAGCCGTGGCCTCTGATTATGATTGCACAGATTTCTGGCCAATCTATTAGGGACACATTTGAGCCTTTTCTTGTATCTTAGCTTGGCTTGGCAGAAAAAAAAAGTTGTCTTAAGGGTATATTACATTTGGCGCGCTCCATACAAACGAAGTCTGGTGATATTTTCAATACTAACCTATTATACTCAATAAAATTTTGCAGAAGCAATCTAGAAGCAAATCTCTATGCTTGTATCGTGTCAGATTTTCATTAATATGTACAGTTTTAAAGTTACAGTGCCTCAAAGATTTCCATACAAATCTTAAATTAATCCTTGCATTGAAACTGTATATTTTAACGAAAATCGGACACGATACCAGCATAGAAATTTGTTCCTAGATTGTTTCTGTAAAATTTCATTGAGTTTAATTGGTTAGTATTGAAAATATCACCAGATTTCGTTTGTATGGAGCGCGCATTTACGCATTCGGAATAAACTTCTCTTAATTATTCGGGTCAAGTACGTTTGTAGTTTTGTTTGGACCCTGAAGTAAGAGAGACCCTGTATATAACATTCGTGTAGGCAGTCTGTCGCACATCAATACGGGAAGCACAATCAATATGTTAATATCAGAGATAAGACAGTCAGATTCCTAAACATAAAACATAGACTCAGCGACATGGTACAAGAGTAACCCAAATTCTTTAGAGATACGATCATAAATAAGACGACGGTGCGATCAAGTCGAGACAATCTGATGAGTTTTTGTCAATGTTAAGTTTGTAATATGCAAATAGGCTGGATATTTCCAGTTTAATCTTCTTTATAAATTCATCCATCTGTGTTATTATTTAAATTCGTACATACTACTGATAAAAAGATAAAAAATATTCAATAAAAGATTTTCTCGAAACAAACGTAAAAAGAAAGCAGTCTTTCTTCATATCAAAATTTGAGATGGTTTTGGTCTCATTATATTCAGTGTATATAACACTATGAGTATGAGGTTTATTGGTTCCGTTTTTCGAAAAAAAAAAATACGTCGTTCCACTGCTGGGCAAAGGACTCCCCTAAACATATGTTATGACAACCCGATAGCTCAGTTCGCAGTGACCCTGCCTGTTGTGCCGGGGGTTGCGGTTTCGAATCCCGAAAGAGAAAATTATTTCTATGATGAATATGAATATTTGTACCCGAGTCATGGATGTTTGTATTTATATATCGTTGCCAAGTCATCATAATATAAGTCCAGGCTCGATTCTGGTACTTTAAATGTGACTAGGTAATTTGTGTGACAATGTCCAAGATAAAAAAAAAACTCTTCAACATAATCATCTCTATCCAATGCGGTATCGGTAATAGGCATCCAACTCATCGCGCCTTAGGTAATATTTTACATACATACATACATAAACTCACGCCTTTTTCCCAGAGGGGTAGGCAGAAACTATAGATCTCCACTTTGGGCGGTTCTGACACACCTCTCTTGCTTCCTCTAAGTCCATACATCTTTTCATACATTTTATTAGGAAAAACAATTACACATGAAAAGAAATTCCTTCGGACCTCAAAAAAGGCGGATTTCTCCTTATCCGCGAGTTCAACATTAGCCATGTCTACGAAAAATGTACAGTATGCGGTTTTAAAAAGATCAACATAAATTATGAATTTGCAATAGAACACAGTCTACAGTGAAACAAGTAACAACGGCATAAGAGTGCTAAACTATAACACTTATTATGTGAAACTAATGACTTTAACATCACTGTCATCATCATCTCTAAAGAAGAAATCAATTTCATCCTCGTTTTTATTATTGACCTTTTCCTGTCACATTAATTTTAGTAACAAAAAATACAGTGTGTATTTTTAACTTTGCTAAATCAATAACAAAATTAACAAATATTTAATAAAGTTATTTCAATACTAAAGGGACACTAAAAATAAATATCCATTAATAATTAAATACAGAAATATGTACGCCGTAAAATGGTGATTGGATCCAAGTGAAAACTCGTTACGTGGATCGTAAAAGTCGACAATAATTAGGCGGTCGCAACCACAGCTCCGATATGAGGCTGATTACGAAAGAAATACAGTCTTGGTACGTTGATTTATTGTACACTGCCTTGGGTTTCATCGCCTTACCTCGCGGCGGTGTTGCCACCATGCTTTTTGAATTATACCAACTAGGTGATTTTTAAGCACTCAAAATTATCAGGGATAGTTCAGACCATCAAACTGAATAACTTTTAATATTGAAGCAAAGCTGAAATCGCAAAAAAATTTTTGTTTTTCTTACATTTTAGATTCAGTAATAAAAATATATCAGTTTAATGGTTTGAACCAACCTCGAAAATTTTAAATGTCATCCAGTATACTTTTCAAAGGTCAAAGGCCTATTAAGGCGAAATGGAAATTCTCAACAGCAAGTTTACCACTAACTTTTTTCCACGAATCCGCACTGGGCCCGCGTGGTGGAGTATGGCCCACTCCCCCTCACCCTTGTTTGTCAGAGGAGGCCTTTATCCTGCAGTGGGATCCCACAGGCTATACATACTTATCAAGTTGATAAAGGCTTAGAAAGTGCTTAAGTAGCCTGTAATAAAAAGGGCTAGAAAATTTTGTTTTCATAATTTGTTGTGAAAAATCTACGTTTAATGCGATTGTAGAATCCCCTAATACTGGAGAGGCGGAAATAAAAATAACCTAAAACCTACACTTATCAGATTAGATAAATCTATTTCGGTCGGAAATAATGAAGTTGTGTTAAATTTGTTGGTCGATGGTACTAAAATTTTTGATGTAATTACCTAAATCTACCTGTTATCAAAAGGGATAGATTGCCCTTTTCTGGCTCAGCAGTGAAAAGAAAGTACAGTTACTGTAAAAAGTGGTAAACCTAGCTCCAAACGGAATAAGGTGGCACTGGCAACACTGTCTCGCGGACGAAACACATGTTGTTAATGTAGTATTAATGAAAAGAAATTCTTAACATTCGTCTTCTTGTCTACGCGAGAGTGAAAACCGTCAGGTGAAACGTTGTTTATAATTAACAAATAAATATTTAAATAAATAACTGTGTGGTTCCGGGTTTAGAATGTATCTCTGCCGTACATGAAGGCGACTAAGGGATAATAATTTTTGCGATGTTTTTGTAAGCGGTTGGCTCTAATGTCTGTATCCTGAAAAGTAAAGAAGGCTTGTAGCGTATCTTGCTACAACTGTAATCTTAAAGGTTGTAGTGGTAGCACATAGTTATAAACATTAGATCGTCCCGAAAGATACTGTAGTGAGTTTTAGTATACATGGTGTAAGGAAAAGTATCATTAACCTTTAAACCACATACTCTGTCCATCAAACTGAACAACTTTTACTATGAGAGCAAACCTGTCAGAACAATAAAAATATCAGCATGCATACGCATATGCTCACGACTATATTCCGCGAGGGGGTAGTCAGAGATGTTCTGAAACATCAGAACATCCACGTTTCACCAATAGTACCGAAACTCTGTCCAGTGTGACGGGGGGTGAGCCCGTCGTCAAAATATCAGCTTTGGTGCAAATAAAAGTATATTTCATCATCATCATCAGCCCATCATCGTCCACTGCTGAACATCCTCTCCCAAGGTGCGAACAAAACTCTGTCCTCGGTCTTCCTCATCCAGCCGCTCGCAATTTTTTTTAGGTCGTGTGTCCAGCGGGCAGCAGGGCGTCCCACACTACGCCTACCAGTTCGCGGTCTCCACTCTAGAACTTTGACACCACATCGTATGCCAGTCCTTCGGCAGATATAACCAGCCCATTGCCACTTCAGCTTGCTTGCGGCCCTTATTTAAATAAGTTAAAATAAACACAAATCACTGCAAATTTAAATAACCCGAATTCCATTGGTTGCCTTTGTCACAACGATAATAAATCCAGTTCGCTGTTAATTTGACACAATCATCGGCTATTTGTAATTAAACTCCGACCGCAGCGAAACACCGGCACCGCGCCCATCGCCCACTCCCGACAAGGCCGGACCACAAATCATCGTTAACAACATCGATATAAAATGTGAACGCACAAAAAACTCATTTGGAAATTATCCTTCGCTAAAAATATAACATTTAAAATTACATGCTTAAAGGAATGAAGTTACCCATATATACAGGGTGTTAGGGTAAACAGTTGCATTACTTTAAAGGGTGATTGGACCCATGATATTGAACATCTTTCCCTAAGAAACCTGTAGGAAATTCCCAAAAAAAAATTTAGACTTAACCACACTAAATGCAATCACCTGATCGAACGTTTGTATGAAAAGTAGAAAAAAAAAATTGAGAATTTCCTATAGGTTTCTTAGGGAAAGTTGTTCAGTATCATGAGTACAATCTCCCCTTTAAGTAATGCAACTGTTTACCCTAACACCCCGTAGAGTGTTAATAGAGTTGCATTCAGTGTTTCGGTAAATATCGATAACAGAAATTAAAACTTTGTTTTAACAATTAAAGAATAAAACCGGTCAAGTGCGAGTCGGGCTACTTGCGCACCGAGGGTTCCGTACCACATCACCACACAACATATTAACTTAGAAATAGTTTTGTTTTCTCCGGAACCTTTAGCGCGAGACCGACTCACACTTGGCCGGTTTTTATTATTTGTTGTCATACCGTAGAGTTTGCTCTATAATCACACCAAGTTTGACGTTAGCATGTATTACCGTTTTTACAATAGAGCGAGAAGAAAAAAGGTTGATAAAAATTAGTTTCTTGTATGAGGACCGCCCTTAATTTTAACTTTTTGTCATTTTTATGAATCAAAATCCGCCGTAATAACGCATATTCTGTGAAAATATCAATTTTCTAGCTATTACGGTTTAGAGTTACAGCCCTAAATAGGTAGGACGGACGGGCGGACGAACAACGTAGGTTTAGTTATAGGGTCCCGTTTTCACACTTTGTGTGTTATTGTAGTTAAGTGTTATTTTATGTACTAAAACACATATTTAGGGCTAACAAAATGTCGGAGCCACAAAGCCAGTGCCATTGCGCACGAATACACACGTCTGTCCGTGACCCACTGCTGATTTTTTTCCGCGTTTTCTGAGGTAGGCTCCATAGTGAAAGTTGTTCAGTTTGATGGTCTGAGTTCGCCGTTTCAGTATTTGTTAGGCAGTTACTTACACCCTGTATATTTTCTAAAGATTAATTAGTTAAAATCACCAATCAAATTGGCCCACGCGTTTGGCCTCTAGAGTGCCACAAAGGAACAAACTTACATACATACATAGGCTGATAAACACATTACCCTTCCTTTTGCGTCGCGCAGTCGTGTAAAAATAAGTACACGTTAAATCCGCGTAACTTACTTTATGTAACAAAGCTCAAATTAGTATGCAATAAATGCTAGCCCGGAGCTATTTCAATCTTCTAATATGATAAACGATTCGTTCGAGAGAGCAATTACGACTGGAAGTATTAAGAGTAAGGCAATAGAACAACTTCTACGTATTTACCGTGAAATCCGTGAACCATTAACAGTCTACACAACAGCTCTTAAATTAGGTAAACCTGTTATTGATACTAATTTGTGCTATATCGATAGAAAAATTACTTCAATACTCACCGTGGTCACGCTATAGAAGGATCACGCAATAATTGTCTATTACTACTACGTTGGCGTCCAATGGCCAAGAATTTTCACTTACGCTTCTAGATAGAGCTAGCGTCGAGATAGCGTCGAATCGAAACGGCGATAAAAAAAACAGCTGTCCTACAGGATTGCAGTTTAGTATAAATCAGCAGATTTTTGTTTCTCGCGATTTCGACTTTGGTCCCATAGTAAAAGTTGTTAATGTTGATGGTCTGATCATCCCCTTACTAACCCTTCAGCATATAGAGAAGGACCGTATAGTTGTAGCTAAGTTTCGGACCGCCCCGAAAGGAGTAACGCCTGCCACACACATACGGAATTCCGATACGGAATTGTGATCTTGTATACGAATCGATGCCTCCGTAATTACGAACGGAATTCTGGAGGGGGAAAATTAATATGAAATCGTAATTCTGATTCGGAGTTACGTATGTGTATGGCAGGCGTAATGGTCGTGAGGTTTACGTTTGTATGTACGATAGGAAGTATGTAAAGCTCTAGTTAACGTCTTTCGGTGACCTGGATAGTATTTGTCACCCAGATTTGTCCGTCACGGCTACGTCACGCGCTTGATCCCGAGGTCATGCGTGCTCGCCTCGTTCCTGCCCAGTTAATACTTAATACACTCATTGTAATAGCATTGTACTGTCAGATTCAAATGGAATATCTAACTCGCATGTTCACGCCACCTGCTTTACATTACATAGCGGTGTTATCAATGCGTAAACAGGCCCGAAATTCGGGTTAACACCGCAAAAACTCTCGCAAAGTTTGACGCCGTTTTATTATTGCATGGGCGGTACACAGTTAAACGCCTTGTCAGCTCTGATGTGTTATTAATTACAGCATTAAATATTAAAAGTATCAAGTACAAAATGCGAGTGACTTAATCGAAACGCCGCGTCACCGCCAATTGAGATATCCGTTAACAATTCCGAGACTGTAACATCGCAACGTCAGTATAATGTACAAAAAATATGGCTCCTTTATTTGGCCAATATAACATGCAAATAACGATATAAAAACCCAAAAATAAATTAACCGCGAGAGATAGTAAATCTAGCAACCATAAAATAAAAAAGTTTAAATTATTATCGGCATAAATGTGTCTTACGTATCTAATTTGATAGCTCTGTATTTCTTTATTCGGCTACTGAAGGAGGAAGAGACGACACTATTTTTAATGCTGGTATTACATCAAACGGTATATCACGCGGCCCACGTGGAATTCTTTAAATAGTTTAAGTGTTTTAATCAATCTACACCGATAACTCTATTATATTGTGAAGAATGAACGGGACATCAGAAAGAGAGCAAGTGTAGGTCACGTTTGATATCTGAGTGGTGAAGCAATAAAACGATAGAAGGTAACAGCCGCCCGCGTCGTGTGAAGTCACGCGCGTTTTAAATCGGATGAGCTTCAAGAAGCTTGCGCTCGCGCCGATGCCGACGTATTCGTATCTCAACGTGACCAATATCAAATTAACTTTGTCGCATCTCATTACAATTTGACAAACGAATGTAGCTGTAGCATGTTGCGTGTGATAAGGCTATATCACGCCTTTTATTTCGTTCGAAGATAGAGAAGGCGATTGCTGTTTCATGCTGTTGCATTTAGTTATTAAAAATCATTCCTGCACAAAGGGTGCAAAATCAAGTGCTACTAAATCTATCTCTATCTCGTTCCAAGTCGAATAGCAAACTAATGGACGCTTCGGCGGCGAAAACAGCGTGAAAACAATCAGCCAATAGCTGCAAGGATATCAGGCGCGCGAAGGGGGCACATTCTGATTAGTCAGTATAATTTCGCGCGCTATTAAAATTTGTCATCTGCGCAGGTCGACACATCAAGCTATACAAAACCGTTATAAGCGGGCCGCGCGACGCTATACCTTACTCAACCTACCCGCGGTCAGCTTATGATGGTTTTGTATATCGGTAAGTCGCCGTGTGTACCTACATCGGTAATAATTATAAACATGGTACTACAGTAAAAAAAACCGTGGTGGTCCAGTGGCGAGTAAACTTGCCTGCCGTGCAGGAGGCGATGGTTCGATCCCCGTCCAGACCGACTCGTACCGGAGTTTTTCGGAATTTATGTACGATTTGTAACACCACTGGCTTTTTGGTGAAGGAAAACATCGTGAGGAAACCTGCATGCTTCAATTTCGAGGCATGTATTGTACCCACTGTTCATTATGTGGCGACGGGCTCACCCCCCGTCACACTGGACAGAGTTTCGGTACTGCTGGTGAAACGTGAATGTTCTGAGGTTTCAGAATATCTCTGACTACCATTACGGGGAATATAATCGTGAGCATATGCTTATGCTATTACAGTAACGAACGAAAGTCAATAGAACAAAATGACAAAACCATTGGAGTCGCTATGGGCAACGAATAATTGCATCAATTATGCAACATTTTATAAATGGCATCCGGTGTTACATATAGAAGGCGAGCATGTAATCAGAGCAAATGATCAATAACGAGGCAACGCGGTAAATCGATGAAACGTCAGTTGAGCCGGGCACCGCCGCCGCTTGCGATCCAGCAGATAATAACTAATACGGCACTAGGCTTGTACAGGGTAACAGGACACGTGAAGATAGGGTGTTTAGTGGACCAGTAGCTAGGTTAATCGAGTCAGCGGTATCTGGATTATGTCATTAAAACTGCATCACACGGCTCATCCGCTTGCATAACTGGACTTTGCTAGCACGAAACTTGACTTCGAAGTTAATTAGTTTTGTAGCGGAAAGTATGGTAATTGCTTTTAATCCAGATTATTGTACATCGGTTTTTGGGGACAGCGTGCGACTTCTTGGCCGCATGCCTTCCCATTACCGCTCGCGTTCCGACTGAGCCCAAAAATTGAGGGACAAATTGTGAATTAAAATTCCGGTAGTGGAATGTCACGTATACGTGGAACTATGTAAACAATGGAGTACATTTCTTGTTTCTGTTCATTATTGTAAGTGCTACCGTTTAATAACTATTGAGAAATAAATATTAATCAATATACTTTACGATACTGAACAACTTTCTTTAAGAAATCTACAGGAAATTCGCAAAAAAAATTTAAGATTTATCATATGCATTAAACTGATCGAACGTTTATATGAATAATCGTTAAAATAAAATAAATCAGTTGGGGTGTAGGAGGTTTTGCGCTTATTCATTAACACGTTGTATAATTATTGAACAAAATAATAAGTTAACATTAATATGTAATTTTGCCAATTACCAAAATTGTTTTTGCCAAATATCGACGTACCACTCATGTAAATACTTCTCGTTAACAATTATTATGTGTTGTCGATTTTCTTTTTTAAATTATTACCTAAAGACATGTTCGCGGCATATATCAATAGTCCGGATTTTGAAATTTTCCTCACTCAGAAAACATCTCAATTATTGATCGCGTGAGCAAATTTATTAGTGAAGATAATTTCACAAAGTAAAATAAATACGACAGGGCAACCAAGGCCATAATTAAGAATTAAAGTTCTTCCCGAAATTGTCGCGGGAAGCCTTCTGACGCCTGATTTATTACTTCGGAATGATATTTTCGAGTTAAATTGAAAATGTTAGTAAGAATTTACTGGAGATTAATCGATAAGCGATGCAGTAAGTTTGGTTGGAGTCGTAAATTATTGCAATTCATTTTACTGTCATGTTCTTATCAGTTGAAATCGATTTTATGTGGCAAAAATTTTACGCGAACCTTTATTAAATATCTTAAAGATACAAGATACAATATGGCGCAGCGTTCTCCGTATGACGGATTTATTTATAACTCTAAGTATCTTAGTGCTCAACTTGAAATATTAAAAGTTATCTAATTTATATGCTCCTTAAAATGCCTCGTCTTTATAACCCTTTAATCAAAATACCAAAATACTGTCAATATAAGAATCCATCAAAAATTATTCGTTTAAAAACTTTTACCTTCAAGAAATTCCATGTCGAAGCAACACAACGAACATTTTTTTAACCCTAAATGCACTGCACGGAGGTCGAAAAATACAAAGTGAAGCGCGACAAGTTTGCGGCTGCAAAAAGTATTAGTGCAATCGCAGGCGAGACGAGCCACGGTTTTTGTCGAGGCCGTCAAAGCTCGGTGTCGCGCCGCGCGTCCACCACTCAAGCGGCTCCTCTAATTGGACGCCTACCTGTTGCTTCGCCTTACTGTACTGTTTTTTTCAGGGAATACACTTCGCGATGAGCATCCTACGTGAACTGTTTCGTAATACACTGCTAGGTAATCTTTCTTGACGTTATTTGCTCCTTTTTCAGGCGACTTTTTGGCGACGAGAATTTTGTAGAGTTGTTATATTATTTTTTCCATGTTCGTGTTTGTTTCTACAGTGAATGCTCAAGTTTGGATGCATGTTCGCATATTTATAATGTAAATAGAGTGAGACCAAAATACTAAAATGGTACAGCAGTGTGATGCAGACGTGCCAGTTTTATGAAGATGAAAATGTAAATGTTCATATGGAGTCAAAAGGGAACGTACATACGGGGTGTAAACTTAAATGCGATACATATTTCAGACTATCAAACTGAACAAATTTTACCATGGACCCGACATTGATAAAACGAAAACAAAAATCTGCCATACAGGGGTTTGTGTAACTTTATATGGACCAATGGCGTAAATTTTTTTTTGTTGTGGCCACCGTTAATTTGACAAATAACATGTATGACCGATGAAAATTCGCTCTAAGTTATATCGGAGCCGAGATATACAGGTGGATGTTTTTCGATGGGGCAGTGGGGTAGATACCTTAACCTTTGTAACTACAGGAAAACGTTCTTAGAAGACTATCCTTATGTTTTTGCAATATTAGATCCGAATTCACAGATTTAAAAAAATGTACTTTCAACAAGAAAATTGACAATTTACACAAAAACTTTTTTATGCCTATCGATCCTGTTTCTTATAAGGATCCAAAAACTTTATCAGACCAACCGAAGTTACAGTACGAAAATGCAGATTCCTTATGTACTTCTGTAAGGCTCGCATTCGAATTTCAGTACTTCCATCAGTGGCCGTGAAAGTATAAAACGACGCCAACTTTACACATTCCCCTTTGAGTCGAATAGCTACTGACGATTTCAATGGAATTTTTTTGACGCCATTTCGATGTTGGTCTCGTAGTGAAAATTGTTCAGTTTGATGGTCTGAAGCTTTCCCTTTATAAGTATGTATGTACCTAACGCATTTAAGTTTACACCCTGTATATAAACTCACAACCATATTCCTCTTCGAATTTGTGGGACAAAAATCAACCATCTTTTTAAGGGCGCAGTTGTAGCAATGTTCACTTTTATCACTTATCCTAATAATAATTAACCTTAAACGTCTTCCGTAGTTGATATAGCTTGAGATACACACCACTAACCACGTAAACGGGAAACCGTAACGGCAATCGCAATCCTACCCAATGACATCAAATCAAATCGCGCCAATACATCATCCTAGAACAGGATTCTACCGTACACCGTTCACGACATCGACAGTACGGTCCCATGATGATAGGTTAGTTTTCTTCGTTTTTGATCGGTAATGGTCAGTCGAGCGTGTCCCAACGGCAGCGTCAAGTGCAGGCCCACGGCATAGCGTAGTAACAATATAGTGGAACAGCTCAGCGGTCGCGGCAGGTCAATCGAGCGCGGTGTACGAATGACGGGCTTACCCTAACTGAATTCGCTGTTAGGGTACGCGCGCAGGCTGAGGGGGCCGGGACGCGCGCCGCCCGGCACGACACCGCGCTCGGTTGACCGATCAGCCGATCGCGGTTAATAAATCTCCACTGAAACGTCATTCGACTGCATGCGAATCCATACCATTTTACACATCCGGTATCGCGCTAATCATTTAATAGCTCTTTCAGACGTTTCAGGCAATCAATGACATTAAATAAGTCAAAGTTTAGCGCGATACGGAATTTGATTGTAATGTGATTAGAACTGAAAATGAATAAGTTTTGAACTTCGGTGTTTTAAATAAGCGCGATCGGGGCATAGGAGAGCAATCGCGCTAAATAAATCTCAACTGAACCATGATTGAACCGCGTGCGAACCACAACTCATTCGGTATTGCGCTATTCATATGACAGCCATTAGAGGCGTTTGGACAGATTGCTCAGACGTTAAAGGCTGTCAGTCTCATAGTAAATAAGTCAAGTTTAGCGGAGATCAGCACAGTGGAATAGTAATTGGATTGCAATGTGATTAGAGCTGAAATTGGATTAGGATGAAACTTGGATGTTTTAAAGCGCAAGCGCAAACGCCCTCCAGTACTGTTGTGCCCCGAAGTGCCTTTACGGGCCGTGGTCGTGGCGCTCGTCTCTGTGCGTGTGTCGAATCGAGTTGCTCTACTGTATATAACTTTTCTGTGCCCACGGTTCGACGCGTACGGCGATTCTCCACGCGCCCGCGCCGTGCGACCGGCCGAAGTCGAAGACGCCGGAAACGCATTGACAGGTTAACAAAAACCTCACTTACATTCATTCATGCTTTTTTCCTCTGCACGAACAGGTTTTCTATATCTAAATTGGTTCTTATAGTCAGCGGTTTATAAATAACATATAATAAAATGTTACTTCTACAGGGTGGAATTGAAATCAGTCGATCGCTGCAGCTGTTCATCTATTTGAGTCGGGTAGGCATTGCGTTTAGTATGGAACCACTAAATTGAGTTTATGCAATATCAGGTTTGCTCCCATAGTAAACGATGGTGAGTTTGATGGTCTGAACCACTGCTTAAAATTTGTCGACTGATTTCAATTCGGTAGGTCAAGTTTTTTTTGAAGGGCTGAATCGAAAACCATTTCGAGATAATTGAATCATTAACAATATTTTCTATGTTAGAGATTTTAAAATGAAAGGATTACAAATATTTTTGATCAAATAACGTCTTTTTCGGTTCAGCAAGTGTCGTCACTCGCAACGGAACGGAAAATCATCTTAAAATAACTGACCTTTAAGAAAAACAATGCATTCACAATGTCATAATTTGACATTTGATGTTGCCGTTTCTGTTTCCAGCATACAGTTTGAAAGAGTAAGCAGGTGATTTTTGTTTTTTTAAATAATGCAGTAGTTTTTCTCCATGGAGTTCGAATTATTTTCTCTCCTCCATTTTTGCACTTAGAGATTACAGATAAAAATAATTAAAAAATTTAATTTATATTGATAAACTCTACGAATCGCAATAAAAATGAAGACAAAAAAAACATGACATACCGAATTCCACCCTGTGGTAAAGGGTGAATTTTTTATTAGTTCAGCTTAAAATTGATCGTCAAAATTACCCCTGAAAATTTAGTAGATAATTGATTATTTTTCAATGATCCAAAAATTAGAACTGTATGATATTTCTATAATTTCCATCCTAATAATGAAGAAACGAAAATGCATAAGCTGAGAACATCATCAGCCAAAAAAACGCCAACAACTGGACATAGGTTTTCTTTAGGAGATTTGCTATAATCACTACGCTTGTGTTACATCTGACAATGGAATGAAATGGACAACATTCTCGATAGAAAAATGTTCGCATGGCCGACGTCCTAAAGGAAAAACTAAAAGATGAGGACCAGGAAATATACACCACTAGTTTATTATTACTAAAAAAATTATAAGGTTGTATTCAGACAATGAATTCAGTACAGTTGATTAATAACTGACTTGCAATTTGATTACAACTGAAACTGAATAAGGATTGCACTTAGCGTGATCGTCCTTTAGATCTAAAAACTAGGGATGAAAAAACTGATAATTTATTTCCCCCAAACTAACCGTCAAAATTTAAACCCAGAGTCTCAAAACCTCATTATGGTTTCATGGAAAATCTCCTGTGACAAACAGACAACGAAGATATGCCATAAGCGTTTCGTTTATTCAATTCCAAAGCCTAGAGCTGCATAAGACTCCCGCCTTAATGTTAATACATTCCCTGAGGAATTTAATAGTATATTAAGATGAAATCAAGGACCATTAGAGGTATGATTTCCACGGACAGTGTATGTAGGTCCAGCAGTATAAATAAGTTGGTTTGGGCGATAAGCGGCGGGTGGCTGCACGATCGCCCCCGCAGCTGTGCCCGCCATTGTTTTGACGTGCCGTTTGATTTGTGCGCGAGCGCCGCGATCGATCTCCAGCGCCAATTTATTGCCTTTCCTAGACTCTCGCGCCGGTATTACCCGCAAATTAGATAGAACGGTCGCCCTACTTGCTGGCACGTTGATACAATTAGCTCGCTGTGTGAGACAACGCTTCGCTATATTTCCTCGTTATAAACACCTTGTTAGGAACTCGAAACATGAAACGATAATACAGGATGTAAACTTAAACGTGTTACATATCGTAACGCTGTGTGTTGTAGAGTTTCTGGCCTCATCTTTTCTAGAACGGCATACCTTCCGACGCGGTGGTCGTCAAAAAAATGCGGTCAGAAAGTTATCTATGTGATTTTAATATAATTTTCGAGTTTTATTTGAGTTTATCGAACAGGGTGCTTCAGACCATCACACTGTTTTACTTTTACCTCACGCCTGTCTCCCACTGGGGTAGGCAGAGACAACAGAACGCCATCTGCTACGATCCTGACAAACCTCTCTAGCTTCCTCCACATTCATTAGTCCTTTCATGCATGCTCGTCGGTTTCGGGTAGAGATGACCTGGCTCTTTTTAAGCCTTATAACAAGTATCCCCGACCGAACGACCTTGACTCTTTAAGAGTCACCTCACCTCTAATAAACTACATCATTTTAGTAAGTACCTATACCTATTTTGACTGGCTTGTCCTTCATTATGTCACTGTCTAATCCAAGGAAATCAACTTCGAAACTCATAAGAATTCGCACCAAATTTTACAATTATCAAATTAACTCAATCAATATTGGTCTTAAAAAAAATTTACATCATAGCATTTTTCGTTCATAACATTGTCTACGCAATGGTGTGTGTCGCAAGTAAAAGTGACTTCAACTTATACCGTACAAGAACATAATACAGACTTTTTCAAATGTTTAGGCTTTCCATTGAACACAGGTTTCATTTTCAAATATTATTGATTATAAACATGTTTCAGCCATGTTCTGCTATTTCGAATCAAATTAAAGATTGAAAAGTCTCGGGCTGGACTTGAACCCGCACTCTTCCAAACCGGCGAATTGCGTTATCCAATTTCGCCACCGAGCCAACTAGCCAGAGAACAAAGGTTCACACACACGCACAGGTTTTATGTTCACATGTTCAATATATCCATATTGAGTCATAAGTTAAAAGAGTAAAGAAAAATAATAAGGTTGAACACGTAATCTCACATGAGCCGATAAAGGGGTAGCTATAAAACTGGCACTAAAACAGTAATTAATGTGGCCAACATTCATTATACGCAAAGCGTTGGTGTCGACGCGAACGAATCGGTCTTGGTAAACAATCATTCGATTAGTTAATCTTCTTAGCGACGCAGTAACGTTTCAATAACAGCGGTAATAACTTGCGATCGCTGATTAAAAACGAAGCCGAAGGTAAGTTAGCTTGATGTATTCACGTTGAATTTATGACCTACTAGAGTTAGCCCCCGACTTCGTCCGTACAAATTATACACCAGATTTTACGTCAGATCATAAGCTATCAAACAAAAAAGTTTCATCATAAAGTAGTTTTCGCGTGATGTTCGCACAAACAAACACGAAACAGACAAACACACTGAAAAGGTTGATTTAACGATATCGTCATCTTTTATTTTTGTAAATATCTTTAATGTCACACTTCTGACACAATTTTATAATAGTTAAGATAAGATACAGGGTCCTACTTATTTTGCAGACGGTTTATACGGGGATGACCATTCCCTGAAACTGAACAACTTTATCTATCTTATATAATAATATCTCTATAATAACGAAATCGTGGGAAAAAAATCTGCTCTCCCTTACATTTGGGTGGAATAACAGGATTGCAGTTTTGTATGGAACAGTAGATTTTTTTTCGTAATTTAAGGTTGTTCCCATAGACTAATTTGTTTAGTTTCATGGTCTGGTCTCTTAAAAACCGTCAGCATATTAAGAATGACCCTAAATGTAAAAAACAGAATCAGAGAACACAGAAATCGAATAGTTCAACCGATGTGAGTTATGAAAAATATCGATACAATATTTTGAATCGAGACAGATTAATAGTGTTTGGAGTTGCAGATTTACGGAACACTAATAAACTCATGTGCGACAGATGCGATTGAAAATCGTAAATATCGAGGGTAGTGGCGCACGTGACACAGTGCGCTCGTATATAAACTACGACGACGGGATCCAATTTCGGTGAAATTTAATGTAAATGCATGAATTTTCCCCGTGCCACTCGTACAATCAGTGTCGAGAGCTGACATTTGCATATGCGTTGCTGAAATTTCAGAATAGCTATTCCGTCGAGCTTAACCGAGTTCAAAACTTGGCGAGCACCGACTCGGGAAATGTTGCGGGAGTGCGGTGGGATGTATTCTCATGTCTGACGTAACGGGGTCGAGCGATTCAGCGGAACCCGCGATATTAACATGCGTACTGCATTCTCAGAGCGCTCGTAAGTTTTACGCTTCAAAAATGGCAGATCGCTGCACCCTAAGTCTCAACTCTCAAGTGGTCATAAGTGTAAGTTATCTTTATCGCATATGCTATTACTGGAGAGTGGTTGTGAGGGCTCGCGCCATGCTGAGTGCGTGCTACGGGAGCAGATTTGTGATAAAAAAGAGGGCAGGTGTAGGGAGCGGTGTGTGGCAGCAAATTGGATGGAAAATCTTGGCGGCACCCGGCGCCGCTGTGTAGCGGTCGTATGACATCGCATATGTCGATACCTGCTGATGTAGATTGCAAACCTCTCTCGATGCAGTCGTTTTATTCAGGAAAAATATAACAGTTGTTTTCAGGTTTATACGTAAATAGATAAGTGCGATTTGAAAAATAGCAGGTCCAGTAAACTCCAATATTTAAATAGTTTTACGCTAAGGATTTTGTCGTAACAGTCATGGACTAGTTTACCCAACATAATAACACAATGACTAATGGAATTCGTTAGCTGGAATGCAAAACTGTAGGCCCTGCAATACTAATTCGGTCAATTCCATGTGATGTGCCGTTGCCAGATCTCTAAGATAAGAGATTCATAACCTTAATTTGCCTTTTACATATTATTTTATTGATTATATACATTGCTATCATAAGTGTCGTAACTTCATCATAACTTTGGTACTTTGAACCTCCAGCCTAAATCTAATAACATCAAACCTTAGCAATATTCCATCAATCCCCAAATTTATTTGCGCTAAGTCTCAGAAGATTAATAAAAAAATTCAATTAGTTTTCAAGATTTCATAGCAACTTTGTGAGAGCAGTGAGAAGAGTTTAACGACATTCCTAGCCTAAGTGCGTCAGGACAACTCGGGACGTTCTCCACTGATTGGATGGAACGCCTCAGACAACGGGTTTGGAGAAAGCAATCACATTTTATGCCCCCTGAGCAAGGACGAATAGCTTATCTTCGTAGTAGAAGCAAGGAGACGTCACTTTTACTTTAAGAAGTCAGCTTTTTGCTGAAGGTTATGCGAAGTCGAATCGGATGAGATTGTAAACTGGGTTTTATAATCATATTGCGAGGTATTTTTAGAGCCAGATCAGTTACATATTACGTCTAAGCCAATTTTAAAAGCATCAACAGATAACACTTATGATCAGTTTACAAATCCCTTGTGCTACTTGAATTTTGATTTGGTGTTTAGATTAATTGTACTAGCTCAGAATGCCAACTTCGAAAATGCCAACTTCTCAAAATGCCATTCTCGAAAGGACACTTCATATTCTTCTTAGAAGCCAACTTTATGTTCAAGTCGGTACTAATACTAATGCATTTTTAATGCAATAAAACCCCCGCAAGGAATATATCGCATCTGTCTAATCAATTTACGAAGTAGTAAAGATTTACTTTAGAACAGTGCTTTTCAAACTTATTTTGTCTTCACAGGGAAGCTACCAACCCCGTCTTAATGAATAACAAAATATTATCACGATTTGAAATATTCGTAAAAAGCAAGCCTATCAAGTTTCATGTACTCGATAAGCAATGCCTCTTTGGCTTCAAGTGTATCAACTTTATTTATAGTATAAGTAAATAGACCTTTCCTCCAACTTCTGCAGGTCACCAATTAACTTTTCTGTTAGTTAGATTTTATTTACACGTAATGTGAAGGGCCTTTTTCACCACTTCTACATAAGTTCTTGTTAGCTTATATGACAAATAAATTGACATTCTTCATACGAAATATGTAAAATGATCTGACAAACATGCTAACAATGACTTATCCAGAAGTGGTGAAACAGTTCCTAAGTGTCGTGTATGTACGACTCTAAGACTGGGGTTGAAATAACAAACCTTTCCGCTATTCTTCTTGAGATCCCTACCTAGTAGAACAATGACGCCCTCATTTACTCACACGCTCTTTTAGTATTGAGTGACCCATCGAGAGGACCGCGACACTTTGAAAACCGCTGGTTAGAACTGTACTCTTTCTATGGCACAAATTAACTCCCATGTAAGCTGGGTCGTTTTCTTTTAATTGAACCAGGACGTCAAATGCTTTACTGAGAACGATGGGAAAACGAGAATGAATTGATTTTGTGGCTGTAGAAAATACGGGAACATGTCAGCGCTAAATGAATTAGTTCTGTGAAAGACAAATCAATGAATCTGTTCATTTTAATTAATTTTATGAACTAAAGCTTCAAAGTTCAAACAATACAGGATGTAAAATTAAATGCGTTACATACTTTATTGACATTTTATATGTTACAGCTGTTTTTTTTTCGCAATTTCGGTGGGCGTTCCATACTGAAAATTGTTCAGTTTGTCTATATCATGCGATTTCTACCGGTTCTCTTTTGTGTGATTGCACCCACCAATTCATTATCGCGTAAGTTAAGACCACAAGGACCCAACATACAGCTCGTTACCAACCACATAAAATATACAAATCTAGATACCTCAGCAAAAAGAACACAATCGTTATTTAACAGCGGCCCATAAAACGTAGCAAGTTAGCAACGCACAAGCTACCCTCGTAAACGCTTCTGCCTATGTCAAGCGAGATTAAACCAGACGAATACGTCCACCACGATGCCAACAATGCTGTATCCCACGCAGCAATAAAATGGCGCAAAACACGATCGTCACTTTACAACAAAACGTTCACAAAACTCTATTAAAACCTCGGAATTGGGTTTTAAATTAATACAGGCAATAAATCAAAGAAATATTTATTTATTTAAGCAATTAAACGCCCTCAATCGCAGTAGGCCGTAAAGACACTACGTCGAAAAGTAATTGAAATTTCATTTGTACTTGAATATCCGGCTCTGAATCGATCCGTATTTATTATTACACGATATCAATTTGCAATAAAATATTATTTAGAGTTCGATAGTGAACATAATTGTCTCTGCTGTGATATACTCCAGTAATCATTTACTCGTAAAATTTTAAAGCTATTTTACTTCTCATTTAGCGGATTTCCAAGCCTGATAAAGAACATTCATGCCAATGCCAACGTAGGAAATACTCATATCATAAAACTATCACGGATAGAGGCGACATAGTCCAAGAGGCAAATTAAGCCCACGCCTGGCTCGCATTACAAGCCGAACATTGTCCGCGCGATGTGCGCCATTCATAGTGAACTTTATTCCAACTGTCCACCGGGACAACGTGCGAGTCCACCGCAAAGTACGTTTAAATTTTAAGCTCGATCGGCATTAATGCGATCAATATAAATGGAAGAAACTATAATGGGTGCATTTATACTACTATTACCGGTTATCAAAGAGCAATTAAAGAGGCAGCGCGAACCGAGAGCCGCCGCGCACGCTCGATTTACTTTTGACTTCGATTAATCGTTCTTTTTGTTCGGCTCCAATCTCATACATTTGCATAAGAATGTTAGTGTTGTGTACGTATTGGTGAGACAGGTTGGTGATCGCACACAAATGAATCTTCAAGTTTTTTTTGACGTCTGGAAAGAGGTCTATATTGCTTTGCAAGTATTTAGTTGACGCCAGTAATTAGTTAACGGCGCTCGTTTCGAGCGAAGTTTTTAATTAAAAGTCTCGGTAAACTTTACCTATTAAAATAGTCTGATACTTTTCCCCTCTATAAGAATTGTACGCGAAACTCTCTTAAGTACACATTTATTTAACATGCTAAATGTATGTCTATGAATAATAAATATCAATTCAGCCAAGTTTGCATAAATCATCGAGATACTCTTGAAAGCTCTTCTCAAGTAGAAAACTAGAGGAGCAAATGAATAAGCACTTAATCAATGATCTTGAATTTTCATTGAAACTCTCACCTACTTAACAAGTCTATGAATAAACATTGAAGAGAATGTTGCTTATTTATATAAACGAGGCATTGACGTGCTGACACTGCTGATGAGTCATGACGCCGGTCATGCGTCGGCGAAGGAGAACCACTCTTGCGCAACGCAACTATGCGTTGCTCTGCGTCTGCGCAGATTTCAAACTTGAACTCGCTAGTTGCGGTCAAGCGCAATGTTACCATCGGCGAACAAGTTCACGATCGAGATGCGGCGAGGGTGAGCTTGTATGTGGGATGAGATTGAGTGAAAACTAAGCACGTGCTGTGGGCAAATCTAGTTTTCCAGTTAATCCTGATTTTGAATAAACCAAATGCGTATAATGAGCTTTCCTACGTTATGTATACATAACAGTACTAAGTTATGTATACATAACTTTAGCTTAAGAATTTATATTGTAATTGTGATTAAGTCGTGTTTTGTTGTAGAGTTTCTGGCCGCATCTTCTCTACAGCGAAAACACGGTGGTAGTTTTAAAAAAGATTTGACGTTTGATAAGTGTGCTAGCTCCTATATTGAATAAATTATATTTACTTTGACTTGACTTTGACCTAACTTATGTAAGTAATACTAACTGTTCTCAAACGGTGAAAAAAACATTGTGTGGAAACCTACATACTCTAATGAAAAAAATCTGATGCGTACGTGTAGCCCACCGATCTGCATTGGGCACGCGTATTGGACCGATGCCCAAACACCCTCCCTGAGGATAGGCCTATACACTGCAGTGGGACGACGTATACAGGCTGATGATGATGATGAAATGCTTATAAGATTTGATTAACTTTTTTTGCACTAACAATTAAGAACTCATTAGCTCATTTACACAATCACCATTATTGATCCAAAACACCTTCAAACTCTTTAACTTCCCCCAATTAAGGCTCCAAAAATTGTGCCGGTCCAATTTCTTTTAGGAAATTCTCACAGACCGGCCATTATACTCAATGACAAGAAAAACTGAAGCTAAAGCCATCAGAAGCTAGCTATCGACGAGCCGACCGCGGCGTTTGGAATGTCAGCGGATTGTTGCGGGCGGTCGAGACAAAAAGTTAATTAAAAGTTGGCTGTGACAGTGTGAAGGGCTGGGCATTGGGCATTGGGCATTGGACAGTGCCGCAGGTGGCTGTATTCTATGGGAAGCGCGGCCGTGCGCATCCGACCGGTACCGCGTCCAATCGCCGCTAATTATGAAGATCACAGCGAGCGTTGACACGTCTATTGGCTGCTTTAGAAAAATTGGTTTTATCGGAAGTTTTATTAAGTATCGAAATACACCGTATACGACGAGCTACTACAGAAGTTTAATAATATAATGGAGCTTTTTGCTTGTAATTAGCAAGTTATTCTACATTATAATAAACAATGGCTCTTCAGTGAAGTAATAGATCTTGAACTAAACAGCTTACGATGAAGAACCAATTCTGAAGGGTATGCTAAAGTGCCTACATTTCCATTCGAATTTGTTTATACCGAATAAAGCATCGAACACGCGTAATAAACTCTCACCTGTGACCTAAGTGTACACATTGCACAAACATGACACGACAGTCTCTATTGGAAAATTTAAAATAACTTCGAACGTTAAATCAAATACGCTAAACTGGACACCATGTAATAATTTCCCTCCACTGCTGTGGTCAACCTCATAATGAACCCGGTGCACCGACATTAGTTATCTATCAAAACGAAATGGTTTCCAATTGTTCCTGACCAGACGTCGAGTATTGGAATAAATCAGTAGCGTTACTTCCACACAATAGCGTAGGTGATTTAGCCCAGTCATTTAACGGTTTAACCCGGGACTAATTAAGAATTGATTTTCGGTATATCATTTAAGAGCCAATTTGAATCTAGAAATATGTTTACCAAAATAAGGAAATATTCACGTTAGCAACAGCCCCAAATTTAAAATTTAGCATTTACCATCAGGTTTTTTGAATACGGATAAAAAGAAATCATATTTTAAGTTTTTTACCAGTACACACACTTCATACACGGAGAAAATATTTTTGTCTACTTAGAAATCTTTGAATTATACATTAGTATATTCTAATCATAATCACAGCCTACATAAGTCCCACTGCAGAGCACAGACCTACCCTCATGGAGGTTGTATAGGCGTTAGTCCACCACGTGTGCCCAATGCGGATTGGTGCACTTCACGTACGCATCGGAATTTCTGCTTCAGCGTATGCAGGTTTCCTCACAATATTTTCCTTCACCGTTTGAGAGCAGTAGGTATTACGTACATAAGTTAGAAAAAACTCCTTGGTACATGGCATGTCGTCGGTGCGGATTCAAACCTGGACCTCAAGATTGAGTTTCCATATATCTACGGGACGTCCCACCTGATTACTTAGCACCCCTCCCAGTAAAATAACTGGGCTAATGATAAAATAAACAATAACACTTGTTTATCTATTGTCTTTGGACACAGAATATCTATTCAAAACAGAGAGGAAATTTGGACGAGCGTCGATTTACGTCGGTCTTCAGCCGCTGCACAGCATGCCTAATTTACTCCTGGGAATAAACAGTCTTGGAGATGGAAGATAGATCACCATTTATTGTTGTCGACTTGCTCTATTTGTTCTGCATTGTATATCTACGTAGATAGTTGTAAAGACTTTAATGATGCGTGGTAAATAACGGTTGACCGAGCGGAAGGCTGATCAACGTTTAAGAGCATAGATTAGTACCGTTTTGTCCATACAAACGTACTCCCCTGTTTCCTCCTTGGATAATTACACTAGAGCAACCATACAATCTATGTTACCTCTGCGATGTCCCTACGTTTTGCTTTTTGCATAAATTAATTATTGCAAATTGCCTTATTTTATTGACCTCCGTTTTCAGACATCCAGCAAACAAAGAAGAATATAAACAAAAAAAGTGAAAAATACAGACATAGCCAAAGACTTTCTCATATTATTCTAGATTTAGAAGAATTATTAAAATTGGTTTAGTTTTGGAGGAGGAAACAGGGGAATACGAAATGCTGATTTCGTCCATTTTATGTAGATAAAATCGGTCCAAGCTGCAGTTGTCCCTTTCGCTCTCTAGTCGACGGGATGTGTGGGAGGGGCGGATCGGACAAATACTTAAACAGTCGAAAAAGTGACCTATTCTCAAAATTTCTTCGAGTGCCCGCCTATCCTCTTAAATTTTTAAGGATGTCAGCTGCGCTTTACGGTCAGATAGAGTCATAATTCATTTGAAAGTCAGTTGTTAGTTGTTACGCAAAAACAAAAAATAAAAAATCACATGCGCATAAAAATTAATAAATCATCGAAACTTGAGGCCTCTTTGCGCAGCAGTGCGCTCACCTTTGCGCTTTCGGCGCTTAATCTAACGCTTTTTTGGTGTGATTAGCGCCGTATCTGAGGATTTAGCGGCGGAGAATCTACCACTTTTTTCACTTTTAACTAAAGCAAAAGTATTCGTATATGAATATGCTGTATTTTGTGTTATATGATTGATATATGATATATACAAGACGAGTTTTAAATATGAATGTGGATGGCTGCATGAAGAGAGGACGACCAAAGAAAAGATGAATGGATTGTGTGAAAGATGACATGTATTGAAAAAGAGTTGACGCTGAAATGACGGCTAAAAGAGACGAATGGAGGAAGACTACATATTGCGCCGACCCCAAGTAATGGGATAAGGGTAGGAAGACGAAGAGTTTTTGAGAGATACGCGGTTATGGTGGTGGTGGTGGTGGTGGTTATATTTTATTCTAGAGGAAGAAGAAGGGTGATAGTTTGTGGTCAAAACATAGATCCATAGATGTGTTCAGGAGATTCAAATACGAACACCAATCTGAAGTACTATCATAAATTTTACTAGGGACCTACTAATTTATTGACTTAAATTGACTCATTTAGTTTCGAAAAGACTAATAAGACCATTTTGAGAACTTAAAAGGACTATTCATGGGAGAAGAATTTAGCGCCAAACTTTCGACCCGTGAAAATCTTAGAATCTAGCGCTTTTTACAGTTTTAGCGCCCAATTGATTTTTTGAGGTGGTAGCCCTGCCACAGAGTCAACAGGCGCGATAAGGCCCATCCGAAGATATAAATCGTAATTATGAGAACCCAAAAAAAAAACTAACACGAATATTATACGTTATCGGGCACGAATCGAAGAGCGAAACCCGAGTGTCGCGTATCTCGTTCCGTCTTGATCAATGTCTTTATAACAAGTATTTGAATATTCAGAGTCTCGGAACGTGAAATTTATGCGCGTTACCTATTTATCCCGACTAATTTACTGTTACTAAGGTGCCGTTTATCTCACCGGTTGATTATAAATTTCAGCGGAGAACGGAGATATACCCTCGTAACTAGGGTTACCAAATCTCAGGATTTTTCCTGAGATTTCAGAATTTTTTGTGTCCTGACAGGTTTGCGACCGGATTTTGGAAACCTCAGGATTTTTCGATTATTCACATTTTTTATTACAATATCACGACCAACATAATCTTTGGATAGTATCACAAATCAATGTTATTAACATCAAAATATTGAAAAACATAATCTAATTTACTCTCTTTGGTTTTTGGAGTCAACTTTTACCAAATTACACAAAACCATTAAATTGATTTTAATTTCTCCACAGTATTGTTGACGTTTGAGCGTTCGGTAATAGCGCGTTGCAGAAAGCTATGGAAACTCAATCTCCTCAAGATTTTGAGGTTCGAATCCGCAATTCCGCAAGGATGACATACCATGTACCAAGAGTTTTTCTATGTACGTAATACCGACTGCTCTCAAACGGTGAAGGAAAACATCTTGAGGAAACCTGCATACGCTTTAGAACTACCAATCCGCATTGGACACGCGTGGTGGACTACCGCCCAATACCTGAGTACAGAGGTAGGCCTGTGCAGTAGGACGCATAGAGGCTGTGATTATTGTTGACGTTTGCGACAAAATCTCAGGACTTTTCTATGGACATCTGACTTTTTGTCAGGACTTTTTAATTTTGCACCTGGTAGCCCTACTCGTAACTGAGACTGCGCCTCTACAGATTATGATTATGTTTCATACGCGAGGCGAGCTCGAGATGTATTATTTTACAGCTTGGAGACTTTAGTTCCGTTACGAGGTGCAGGTGGAGGGTTCTGTTAATTTATTTTAAAGGAAAGGAGAGGTTTTCTTGCAAGATTCCTTTTTCAAATTGAATTTATGGTCGCAGGGGCATTTGGGGGGACAGTAGTGTTGTCTGATAGAATGAACAATAAATATGGGGTCTTTCTTAATATGCTGACGGTTTTTATGAGGATCGTTAGACCATCAAACTGCACAACTTTATCTATGGGACCAACATAGATATGGCGAAAAAAAACATCTGCTGTTCCATACAAATCTGCAATCATACTCTACCTAAATGCTGACAGCTGACTTTTTTCGCGATTTCAACTTTGGTCCCATAAAGAAGGTTGTTCAGTTTGATGGTCTGATCATCCCCTTCCTTCCTGTTCCACTTTTACGCTTAAATTGATCAATCGATTGCCATAAGATTAGATTACTGTGGCGTGTAGACAAACATCAAATTACATTTATCTCGAAAACGAAGCGAACGCGAACAAAAGTTAGCTGTCTAAAAGCCTTTTGTATGTGAAATACAAATTATGCTGACTAACCAGACTAACCTATTATAAACCGTATAAAATAGAAAATTTAAGACTTCTCACAGACGAAAAGGTTCAATTCGATGCATAGAAAGGACTACTTAAGGCAACGAATTCTAATCAACTATTCCGATACGATCGCCAATACTTGTTTTAAATACTGATCAAATACTGATTAGGATGGGCAGTAAAACCTTTAAAAATATCCGTATTTAAATTTATAATGGTGGATGATGGGGACTCTCATTACGTGTATGGGTGTGCTGCTCTTGCACACACATCTTTCGACGCGGTCGTTAACGCGCCAAAGATCAATGGGCTTTCGACCCGTGGGCGGACCGTTTCATTAACTATTATAATATAAAAGCAGTCCAAACTGATTAGTTCCTCGAATGTCTAACGCTTTTTCAACCAATATATTTATACAAGAATTCTTTAGTCGTGTAATTTTCTAGATTAACCATTCTATTTAATGTTAGATGTAGTCTAAGAAATTGTTTAATGTATCATTATTAACAGTCTCGTAAACAAAACAAACAACGAACACCTACATCGTTCGTGACGTGTGTATAGAACAGAAGAATTCTAAGAAACACAAACCGACACCAGCATCTATAAAATAAAAGCGTACTACCATAAATTTATATCACGAGACAGAAGATGAGTAATGCATAGGCGATGCACCGAGAGTTGTATAATGGCCGGAGACATACGAATTACCCAGTAGCGGTCGCTTATCTGATAATAAATATTATGGTCCATTCTTTTAGGCGAGGCGGTCATTAATCCAGCGGTCGATCGCGGCCGTATCGCGTTACCGGGCGCATTGTTGGCCAACAGTTGTTCCTATTTATCAAGCGCCGGTAATATTGTTCCAACGCGCACAAAGCACTCTCGATCGGACACCATGCTCCGACAATGCCGCCGTCTTTGTCTCCTGACAAGCGACATCGGCATTAGTGAAATATTAATTTAAGATAATCACGAGCCCACAAAAACCCGTGTTCACTCCGCTTTGGACGTGTCAGAGCGTCTTACCTAACACAATAAGATAAAGACGATGAAAGAATTTCAATTTTGATAGCATCTACAACATTAACTTTATAAACTGAGTTACAATGCGAAGGATAGTAAAACAGTTACGAGATTATAATTGCATACTAATTGACATCCATTTATCAAGCCTGATAGACGTTAACCGTTAATATATCAATCCAGGCTTTGTAGCTTTAGACTATGTCAAGAGTATTAGAGTCACTAAATCGTCAAGTCGAAATGATTTGCATATAAATTACTTTCGTCGATGCGTAAATCCACGTGTTGCTCGGTGAGAATAGAGATTAATGTGGTGGGCGTCTGGTGGCCGGGTGACAGACAAGTTAAGCTGACATCCGTCAACGCCGGCCGCCGCGCCGTCCGTAATCGCCGGATCGAAGATCGATGCTAAGCCCGGCTTATTGAACTCTTCATGAGATTCGGACCGCCAAGATCACCAAGACTCGTTCCGAATTCATCAGGCGAATCGGTCGCCTTTTCCAAACCCCTATTGAGCCGGTTATCTTTTCCAAATCTGACAACATTCGGGTCATTAGACTTCCACCTATGTACCAACATATCGAGGTTAATAAGATACGTCTAGCAATAATGCCACATCAACACAACCATTTCGGCACGTGAAACCCAGGGCCCTATCACGTCTTATCTCGCACGCCCGCTCTTCTCGTTTAAAGATCAAACGTTGAGATAGCGACACTGTACATTTCCATTAAAGAGTCCGCATCAAATCAGCATCAGAACGAAGTTTGTTCAATTGCACGTTCTTCTAAGGCCCTCGAGATTCCCTTCGGCGTAGTCTGGGCACAAGTGGTCGTGAAATTTTACGATGGCTACTGACCCGCGCGTAACACTAGCTTTAGGAGCTGTCCGCAATTATTGTAAAATCGACGCGCGTAATCGAGAGTCCTCTCTGAGCGCAGCCGCCGCCGGCAATCCACTTTGTCAAGCCTTTTCAGGAGCCCTTTTTAACTGCGAATTACCTTACCAACGACGAGAGTATTATACTTTATGATGAGACGAGAAAGAATAAAGTTTTTCTTCTCGCTTTATCCGTGTTAATCCTTTTTAAAAGTTTACAGAGTTAAGAAATTCCTAAATAAGAATGGCCTTTAACAAACCGTCGTGTTGTTATAATTTTGTAAAATGCGAAGTTGAGCGTTTGAGTCGTAATTTTGTTAGAAAAGGATGTCTTACTTAGAACTTAGATCCAAAACGTTTACTGAAATCAATGGATACGCAGTTATCAAAATGTACGAATGTTTATCCGGTTAAACCAATTAATAGACAAAAATATGAATACAGTGACGAGTGATCAATGAAGTGGAGATCTTAGACAGTACCGGTTTCAACAAGCGAGGAAAGATAGTATGTGGATATGTAAGAGGATAAACATAGGTCCGCAAACCTCAGTTCAAGTAATTCGACGACATCGCCGGAGCTCGGAAATGGTAGCACATAAATAGGGGCAAATTGTGTTTGTAGAAGGGGCGTAGGGGGTAGACGGGCCGACGAGCGAGGGGCTACGTATTTATTCTATTTGCAGAACGTGCCTCGCCGCCGCGGCCGCTGTTTGACGATGCAAATTTATCGCGGCGCTTAATAAAACGCGCACCAACCTCATTGATTCGCAGATGCTGCTCATTACGAGGCGAGGCGAGACGGGCCAATGCGGCCGCGGCGCCTCCGCCGCGTGGCCCGACTACCAAACCTGTTAACTATACAAATTATTATGAATTGTCGCCATTCCAGCAACGCGTTTATCGGCGTTCTCGTTCCAATGAAATTCCTCGCGAGATAAAATAGCGAGCTTTACTTACGCGGCACGCGTGTAAATTGTTATGATAGCAGGAGTAATGTACGGGCGGTCGCTGCTCGAGCGAGCGAGGAAGTGAACACGGAGGGAACATTAGAAGAAGTCAGAATGCCCATAGCCGGCGACCATAAACTGCTAGTAACAGTCGTTTGATCCGATAAAGCCTCACATCGGGAGCTCGCGGTAACTGCCGATATCGACATATATTCGAGCCCTTCCTCCTTCGTGAAACAATGAAGCTCGTTTGAATTGATTACCACGTTGAGGCGCCTCAGTACACATTTTTTGCTCCGTAAAAGCTTGTTTGTAAAAATAGCAATTTTCTTGCTACACCTCCTTATTCGAAGCCCGCTCGCTCGCTTCTCATGCAAAAACGCGGCCGAGGTGGAAAAAATGAACTGACTCGCAGTTACCGCCCGCTGAGAGAATCGCGCCTCTATACTATACTGACCACACCGAATAAATGAAACAGTGCGCCTCAGCTTCACCCACCTGTCGAGAATAACAAGAATTCGCCATACCTTTGACATCTCATAAATAAACGTTGCACACAAAAAATCTTTGATCTCGTAAAAATCCGATTACGACCACAGCGGTTTCTTCAACCAAAGTTTAACGAGGATATTTGTTTGGGTCTTTAAGTAACATTACAACAATAGCAGCATTAAGTAAGATGCAAGGAATGCAAATAATGTAATGTAAGTACTTACTGCCCGTGGCCCCGGAGCTTGTTCATCGAATGTAACACGATTTTACATCGGGCCCGTAGCCGCAGAACAAACCAGCAGAAAGTGTAGTGCAAGCTTTCCAAGTGTGCTTCACTTCACCTCGCCTCCTTTAAGCGAGATCGACGCGTTTAGGTTCGTGTACTTTTGCCGCGGCTCGGCGCAAATTGATGGTTTCACCTCGTTCCATGCAAAACGATCATCGCATCCCGCTCGCACGCCAAGCACCGACAACGCGGTAATCATTGTTTTTGAAATGAGAATAAAACGACACCCAGTTCAAAGTATATACAGACGAGAAAAACGAAGACGCGCCGGTATTTCGATAAGTTTAAGATAAATAGCTCGCTGAGTTTTACTTGCCCTTTACTCGGACCTGTTTCTTTTTTGCGTTCCATTTCTTCCTTCGCAATCTACACTCGGGATCGATTTAGTGGAAATCATAACCAGCTAGTTGCATCGGAGTTACGCATTGAGTAATCATTTCCATTCATCTCTTAGAACTGTAAACGTTCTGTACGGAATAATAAAAGCCAAATATGTAATTGTATTGGTATAGTAAAGGTTTAGTAATTCAACAATTTGGCGTGAACAATGCAATTTAACGGTCAGATAAATTGCTATCAAGATCGGTATTTTCTAAAATGTGGCATGAAGTTTGAATTTAATAGAGCCTACCGTTGTTTGACTACGTGAATGTTACAACTATAATCATTCCTATTTAGTTTGTTGGAATAAATAGTTTAAGATTTTGTAAATGCATACATAAGTTCACAACCGTATAAGGAATATGGTCTTAATCTTTGCTACAACCATAGCTACAGCTAGGTACTATAATTCTAAGCATGTACTGACGACTATTTCCCCGATGGGGTAGTCAGAGATATTGTTAATACGCCATATTCAAAATATCCTCACTTCACTTACAATGTCCAAATAACAACTCTATATTATTAACCGACTTCAAAAAAGGAGGAGTCAAACGATCTGTCAGAAAAACTATTAAGAACATATTCAGAAGTGAAGGCACTAAGTGGTACAGTTTCTGGCCGCATCTTCTCTATACCAGGGCTGCAATCGCGGCAAATATTCGGCGATTGAACGGTGAACTGGACTACGTACGAACCATGACTTTTGACACATTTGGTATTGCGCTAATCGCGGTAAACCTCATGACAGCCGTTAGAGCCGTTTTGACAAATCTCTCAGACGTTAAAGGCTGTCAATTACATACAGTTTAGCGCGATGCGGAATCCAGCACAGTTGAATAGTAATTGGATTGCAATGTGATTAGAACTGAAATTGGATTATAATAAACTTAGATTTTTTTAAATTAGCGCAATCGGTCTACAGAACAACTTCCGACGCGGTGGTAGAGTCAAAAAATGTCATCAAAAAGTTATCAATCTGATATTATTTTGAATGAAACATTTTCAATTTTGAATGTTAATCTTAGAACAATCAAAACATAGAAATCTTTGACCCGTATCATCCACACGCACGTTCATAAAGCAACAGACTAATAAAGGCCGTGTCAGACAACGAGAGGAGAACACAAAGCGCGCCTCATTTTCGGCAGCAAAGACAAAAGCTGTAATTACATAGTTAACGGTTATAACTACGAGAGCTAGTCAGCTATACGGCATTTATATTACTACCAATTATGGTTAGATGTTATAAAATGATAACAGTTAGAAGTACGATTCCCACACTTTACCATATTTGCATGCTAGAATGTATTTTCTATTGTCTTTCTTTGTAATTGAATTACGTTAAGCGCGAGTTGTTGATGGTAAGATAAAGTAAGATCTCGAAAAAACGAGGATCTTCGAGACCATTTGAATGATGTACGCAAAATGATGACAAAGCAGCACCAAACGAAGGCGGCACTTTTGAAGTTTTAAAGAAGATTATTCCGAATACGTAAATGCGCGCTGCGTACAAACGAAATCTGGTTATATTTTCAATACTAACCAAATAAAGTCAATGATTTTTTTCAGAAACAATCTAGAAACTAATATCTATGTTTGTATGAAGTCAGATTTTCGTTAAAATATACAATTTTAATGCTAGGATTAATTAAAGATTTGTATGGAAATATTGAAGGCTCTGTAACTATAAAACTATACATTTTAACGAAAATCTGACTTCATTCAAACATAGAGATTAGTTCCAAGATTGTTTTTGAAAATTGTCATTGACTATTATTGGTTAGAATAGATATTATATGAAGCGCTCTCCGAATTATATTCCCTTAAGGTGGACGCATATTTATCCACGGCGAACGAGCCGAAGGAGACGAAAGAATCTAATTTTAGAATTCTTTGTATGAAATTCTATGACACCTCGCACACTTATCCGCGGCGAATCGTCATTCGATTCGTTCGCCTCCTTCGACTCCTTTGTCGCGGATAGATATGCGTCCACCCTAAAACTGGCGTTAAATGTTACTAGGTCTACTAACATTTAGACCAGACTTATAGGTAGACTTTAGACTTTAAAACATAGAATAGGATTACACGCAAAATGACACATACGCATAATAATCCCTACGCATAATGTCCAGGAGTGGACGTCTATCGTTTGTGTGTTTAGTTTAATTCCTTATTTAATTATTTGTGTTTGTCATCGATCATTATAAAGACACACAATCTCATGTAAAATCTATCAAATTATTGACCAAATCAGCAAGCTTACTATCAATAAGATGGAGCAATACTGAAACAAAAAAAGGCTCCTAGATATTCGTTTAATTTTAAAGGGTCCTAGATTTCATCTGCCATCGGAGCGTTGATTGGTTATGTAGTTTTTTTTTCTCGATCGTACTTTCTGCCACAATATTTATACAACACACAGAAAATTACATAGTTCGGTTACCTTCCTCCATAGCAACACTAAATAACTGCCTACTCCGCACTTATACAACCAACAATCAACCACCACGAGCAACAAACAAGAATAACAAACAAAGCAACAAAAACAAACAAACTAGCTGAGAATAACCTCAGCTAAGCTCGCTCAACACAGGAATTACTCAGAGTTGCTAGATTGGGATATTTTCCGCGATTTTGAGGAAAATTTTGGTCTTTGGGGAAATGAAATCCTCGTCGAAAATGATGTGGAACAAATTATCAATGTGGGTAATTTTGAGGTTTTTGTCATCTATTTTATTCAACATAAATAACATTACAAGGTATTCGTTAGAGGTTGGGGCTGGCTATCATGACTCGATTAAATACCTATGCCTTAATCAATACGCAATGTACCTATTGTCTATTATAAAAGTGCTGTGTAGTTTTGAGGGGAAAGTCAAGTAAATTTGGTTTCTACTTATTCTGTGTTTTGGGTATTTGTGATATAATTTCATTATTACAACTTTTGACGAAGCGTGTTGCAGATACGGACATGTTGCAATTTTGTCGAAGCGTGTTGCAGATTTGAAGCTTCTTCTTACTTTTTTATAAATAAACGTTGTGTGTTCTTTTATTAAGTACTTATACATTTCAATATTATTTTATATTAATAAAGTGTATAAATTATGGGATTTAAAGTATAAGCCTGACGCAAAACAAATAATTTATGGAGTTGTCTATGAGTTGATCAACCGTTCGTTTTCTATGTATTTGTGTTTTATTTCTACTAAAAAGTGTTTCTACTATAAATTATGTTTCTTCAAAACATAATTTTGAGGGGAAAATATTATCAATCTAAGGGTTATTTTCGAAACTGCATCAGGCAACCCTGGAATTACTGCTGATTTAAAGTTTCAAACGTATAGCCTCCGAGTAGTTTCAAGATGAGTCCTGGACTGTAGTATGTGTGTAGAGTCGTTTCTAATGCAGAGATCATGTTCTTGCGCAGGCCTATGTTAGGGTTTAAGTACACTGGTCACACAACTGGAAGTGTTACGTAGATATCGAAGATGTGTGTTTTAGAGTTTTTGACCGCATCTTCTCTACAACGGAACGCCTTCGATATCTACGTAATACTTCAAGTTGTGTGACCAGTGTAGATCCTAATACATTTTAAGTTTGAGCTTAATCTACAAAATGTCCAATCGCAATGACAGATACCAATGCATTCAATTTACGTGCGTCTCGCACCAAGTTTTCGAAAATTAAGAACTGGTAAACTTGATGCGACACTGCCAGATTCTGCAGACAAAACAAATAAAACCACCATTTGCTTTGAGATGCAACTTCCATCTGTCACATTTTTCAGTATTAAACCATCGATCTATCAGTCTCGGCAGAAACTATTTTATATATAAAATAAGGTACTAATATTTCAATCAGTATTAAAATTAAAAACTATTTGCCCAATCATTTGGTCGTCTAGATTTCTAGACGATTATGACACCTGCAGATATTCGAGATCTCCCCTCCGAAGGCGAAAGTAATACGGCTAATTAAATCGGAGATGGTCAAGGGTGGCAACTGCAATAGATCTGTCCAGCTCCAGGTCGCAGCTCTTAGTTAAACAATCAAAAGAACTAGAATAAATATTATATATAATAATAACCCTAGAATTAAACATTTTATATATCTCGTGATCATGGCAGTTGTAACACTGCCGAAATAACGGGAACTCAAATTTACCTAAACACGGTAAGAAAACGTTAAAATGTTTTATTCTAGATTAAATAATAACCGCGTAACTCTCAAAATCTGTATAACCAAAAGCCTACCAACCAAACGGTTTATTCGACAAATGTTAGATTCTGAATGTCTAATGAAAGAAACGGCAGATTCTATGAACGGCAGATTCTATGAACGGCAGATTTTACAAACGGTGAAATAGAACATGAATGGACACACACAATGTGACCAGTGTACTCGAACTTTAACCAGACAGTTTCTTTTGTGGCTTACTGCGAGTGAAGTCCAGTGCAGCGATGCGGCACGTGACCGCGACGCCAACGGTGATGGATGACTGAGCTGCGAGTGTGTCAAAATGTCCAACGACTGATTTACACGTTTGAAACTTATACCGAAACAATGGTAGCAAAGTAGTACCATCGGAGCTAGTTTTGTGTTGGACTTTAGTGGAAACTAATATATATTTTTTTCACAATTTCAATATTAGTCCCGTAGTAAAAGTTGTTCAGTTTGATAGTCCCCCAGTTAAGCACCTCCTTCAATATATTTCTATGTATTTTCCACACAGTATACAGTGTGTAAGTGACAGCCTAGCAAACACTGAAGCGGTGAACTCAGACCATCAAACTGAACAACTTTCACTATGGAGCCTACCTCAGGAAACGCGAGTGAAAGTTTTTCAGTTTGATGGTTCACCGCTTTAGTGTTTGCTAGGCTGTCACTTACACCCTGTATACAGTGTGGAAAATACAAAGAAATCTATTGAAGTGCTTGAGACTACCAAACTGATCAACTTTTAATACGGGACCAATAATGAAATTATGAAAAAAAAAATCTTGTTCCTGTAGAAAATTTCAAAAGCTACTGTATTGTATGGAACAGCATATTTTTTTCAAGGTTTCGATGATGCTGTCATACTGAAACGCAAGAAGAAATGAAATGGTCCATTCTAAACCGAAAATACAGTTACAACAATAATATAGAAGAGACGTAGAAAGGGCGCGCTTATCTCAATTGGTATTTCTTCCAGCAGATCCGCAGTGTGTGTTTTATACGAATGCAACAGTTACCACGTTCAACTGCAAAACCAGTGGCCCTGGGTTCGAATTCCGATTCAGTCATGGATTCTCTCGATGTTGTCAGAAGGGATGTATATACTGTATGAGCATTTGGGATCGAAATGATTCTACATTAGGTACCATAGTATCGTATTGTTAAACAAATTGCCCCAAACAAATTTCCATTTAAAAAGAGCTTTATTTAAAAATCCATCTCATTTCTGTGGAGACCAGGAAATAGTCAGCTGTAACCAGCGGTGCATAAAGCGAGGGTGCATTCTAGCAATTCGTTTTACATCGCAACCCTCTCTGCGAGGTGTAGCCAATAAAATCGTGGCAATGTTGACGAGAGTGGCACCTACCTATATATACCCAACGTAACTCTGGGGACATTGTAGGTAGCTAGTCAGTCGAAGTCATTCGTATTTTATTATTCTCCTTTTACGTTCATTTATGAGCGAAACCAATGGTTTGACTTGGAAGTTTCAAATGTCCAAGGAGTTAAGGAGTCGTTGTATTCCCTTTTGCTCGCGACTGTATCAATACAACCGATGATGTCATAACCATATGAATCTTAACTATTATAAAACTATAACAAAAGTGAGTCTGTACATTGAAGATATTTACAAAAAAAAAGATGACGATATGGTTTTTCGATGTCCCTGACTCCAAACAAACCTTTTTTAAATTATTTTCCGTCTGTTTGTTTTTGTTTGAGCAAGCATCACGCGAAAACTACTGAACTGATTTTGATGATTTTTGGTTTGTTTGATAGCTTAAGATGTGACTTAAAATGTGGTATATAATTTGTGCGACACTTAACTCTAACAAAAATGTTCACTTTGACTGCAATTATTTCGCTAACAAATACCTAAATTGAAAAATGGTTTTCCCTCACCCTCAATGTTTCAAAAGACCTATCCAACAATACCCCACACCATGGGATCGACTAGAAAAAAAATTGCATCCCCACTTTTCGTATAGGGGCCTCGTGTAGCCTTAAAAAATATATTTTTCATGATTTTATTTTATCACTTTGTCAGCGTGATAAATATGTATACCCATGTCAAATTACAGCTTTCTAGTACAAAGCGTCTCTGACCTAAGCCACGGACAGACGGACATATGGACGGACATAGCGAAACTATAAGGGTTCCTTGTTGACTACGGAGCCCTAAAAACGTTATCAACATTTCTAAACTAGTTTCTGAGATGATCTAGAATAGACAGAAAGGACGACAGAAAAACGCGACGACTTTTATGAACACCTCACTGTTCAGAGGTGCAGTCTCCAGGGTCCGAATAGCCCTAATGATAGCTAACCTCCGATAAGAGATGGCACCACAAGAAGTGATTTTACAATTCATTTACATACATTCTAAAATTACAGAAGTATTTTATGCTACGGCTCAACTTTTTAACTAAAGATTTTTATCTCAATAAACAATCAAATTTGAGAAATTAACTGTCAATAAGAGATATTTTAAAACTGTCTGCTATCTATATGACTTGATTTTGATTGTTTTATTTTGATTTCGCTTGACGACTAACTATTGTTTGTTGTATTGATCGTCGAGTGTACCCGTTTACATTTAGCTTATTCTATTTGTTGACTCTGTATTTGCGACACTGTAGCCTATTACAGATCTGGATGTACAACAGACTCTAATTACAGCACTTTATGTGATAAAATGAATCATTCTTTTAAAAGACAGGAGGCCTCTACCATGATTCAAACTATCTAGTCAGACCCCAGCGGAACGTATGTGCCCAAGAACAATAAAATTGGTTGTATCTTGTATCCTAGGGTCCTTCTTAATACGCTGACACTTTTTTAAGGGGAAGATCAGACCAACAAACTGAACAACTTTTCTAAGGGAACAACATCCTAATAGCGAAAAAAAAATCTGCTGTTCCACACATTTGGCTTGAATAGATTTGCAGTTTTGTATGGAGCAGTAGATTTTTTTTCGCGATTTCGATGTGAGTGCCATGGAGAAAGTTGTTCAGTATGACGGCCTGATCATCCCCTTAAAAAAGTATCAACATATTAAGAAGGACCCTGTATAAGGGGTTTGACTGGTAAAATTACAGCACGCATTTTGTATGTCAAAATTAGTTCTAAAAGAAGCCACTAGGAGTGCTATACGAAATGCAATATAGAGTAAAACGACTGTAGTATACTACAATGTCAACTCATGGTAGGCCTGGGTCATGTTTATCACTGTCACTTTTTGACGAATACCAAATGAGGTTATTATTTCACGTGTATTTTTATTATTTTCTCAGTAATTAACATGTCCAAACATTACACAAAGCCAACTGATACTCTTATAAAACGTACCGAACATGGAAAGAATCAGGAATCCGAATAACTCACGATCGTGCTGCAGAGACGTGTAACAAAAGGTGGTGTCGATGTCAGGTGGTTCGCGTGACCACGGCCGAGCGGGTTCCTCACTCATTCAGTGGATCGACTTACCCCGACATTCCTCACAGACCGTCCCGAGTTTTATTACACCGCTGAGTCTACGAAGCACACGACACGCCTTTGTTTATCCTCTACGTAGTAACTACTAGTTAATCTGTGCCTATACTCTTCTTTCGAGAGATTCCTGTCTGCACATTCCCTGATCGAATTCTTAACGTGTTCCTATATAAGGTCTAACAAAATTAGCTGAAACTATTTAAGGGGGTGATCAGACTATCAAAGAAAATAACTTTCTGTGTGGGAACAATATCGAAATCACAAAAAAAAGATCTGCTGTCCCATACAAAACTGCAAATATAACTGGACACAAATGTATGGAACAACTGATTTTTTCGCCATTTCGATTTTGGTTCCATAGACAAAGTTGTTCAGTTTGATGGTCTGATCATCCCCTTAAAAACCAGTCAGCATATAAAGTTGGACACTTTATTTACTCAATGACCTTTCTGCAATCAGTAAATTAAGTGTCCCAACGCTGTTATTTAAGCAAGAAATTTAAATCAACCACGCACGAATTATCAGCGACGATAAAAGCTCGATCTAAACCCAACGAGATGATAATTTGCCGCCGCGCCGATTATGCTGCTTGGCTTCACTGAGTTACGCAAGACAATAAGCAAACAGCTGTGCCGATGTGCAATAGGTAACCGACTAACCCCCGTAATTGTGGCCGTAGATCATAATCCAGATAGTCCACCAGCAATGGCAAGCATTTGTGTTAGGCCGAGAGGCGCACGACTTATCGAAAGTGAATTGTCGTGCCGGCTACCAATACGTCGTCCAATAGTACTATTCACTCGCACAACCGTGACTAAACTTCGCAATCGGACGTTATGAAGGCAATCATAAATGACCTTACGATTCCTGATCGACGACTTCGACATTAAACGTTGCCATTTGGAGCTAGAATTCCATTAATGGATACTGTACGGTTGCGGTAACATAAACTTTTGAATCGTTCGAATGTAGTTTTACGCAGGGAATATCGTATCGAATAGCGCATAAATATCGAATCATGATCGTATTTGCGACCTAGAATGAGAGAAAAGTGTTCGCGGGCACAGGTTAAGCGCAATATTTACATTATCAATTGTATGTCATCGGCGTCGTTGGAACGATGTTTTCACTCGCCGAGCCCGCCGTGTTACCTTTCGAAAGCGTCGACTCATAAACAAAGCGACCTCTGAACTTAATAACAATGTGAGGCGGGCGTGCGAAACGGGAGATGCACCCAGAGACTTGCAATAATTCTTTCGTAGCCCATCGAGCGTCGCTAGAGACATGACGCGCCATAATTTAGACTTGTAGCAACAAAAACTGTTCGTGGTCGTTCGCTTCGCCGCGATCGCGCGTTCCGATAATGGCTTTATATAGACACTTTATTGTCATAATTCTGACCTACATCTGATTGTTTTACTTATGGTAGTGAAATATTGTGAGAATTCTTATAGTCATATCTTTCGAGTGAAAGCTTTGTGCATAGAATTCGCCTCCATACTTATGATACAAGGTTAACAAGTATATAACCGTTATTGACAATAGAAAATTATCGTTGCAATTATCTGATATGGTGGATATCGTGACCCACCTGAGGCCACCATACCTATAGTTTGAAAGTGGCATTTAGAGAACCTTGTCCGAATATTGCTTAAAGCCATTATTCAAAAGTTAAATTCTTACTTCTTTTAATTAACGCGAAATTCATAAATTACAGCACAAGCTGGAGCGTCAACGAGTTTGAGAAAGCGAGTAAAAAATGTGTAACGGAACGCAAGGGAAATAGCAAATTCATGGTTGATATGCTTTTTTAAAATGTTGCTTTTAGGATACCGTACACCAAAGGTTCTAATGAAGCATAGCATATCCGTTTCTGTTACGCCGACATTAATTATGTGCGTCACAAGCTCAAACCCCGTAAACGAATTAAATTTAAACTTAAGTTCCTTCAGTTAGCTTTCTATTTTCGTTGACAACATGTACCACCTGTCCACTACAGCAAAGTGACTGTCATGCGATAATCTCATGCTGACACGAAAGAAGATGACATCATGTAGAAACACTCAAGAATACCTACAGGAACGCTGTCATAACATATGCAAATAAATAATAGAAATTAGACCATATTGTAGACCTTCAAGTCGGGAATATTCATCATCTTCTTGCTCTTAAGTAAATATTCAAAAATTTGGTGAAAAATACGACGTCACCTTCCATACAAAATCCTGCTTTGTCTTTCATTCTATTCATCTCTATCAGTTTCTCAGTACTAATTCTGATTACATAATGTCATCTTTCACACAAACCATTATTTTCCATTTTCTTACAGCCATCCATATTCATACTACATACTCACTAATAAAATGATACCATCATTGCTTCGCTCGTACTACATGTCCATGTATTTCGTATTGTCCCGGACTATATAACTAAGCCTTAGATCGTCTGAGACCACACAAATGCCTTGTATTCGAAGGCAATCTCAACACTTGTCCTAGATGTCGTACGAAGTCACTTGTTGGGTACACCACCTCCATCTAACTGATATCGACAATACACCAACGAAGCAGCGATTATAATAAATCCCATAGAGTCATGAAGATTCAATAAAGAGGCCTATATCCAGCCTTGTGATTGTTGATAACATGTCTGAATTGGAATCACTAACCCTATTGCCTACGCCTGCCTCCGTGGTCTATTGGTTAAGAGCATTTTTTTTTTTTTTTTTTTTTTCCCCGGGAGGTGGGGGTGAATCCTCATGGATACCGTGAGCTTGGTACTCGACAGGGCTCTTGACACGGAGGTCGTGAGTTCGATTCCCACGGAGACACCTAGTGATGTGTCCGTTTGTGCGTTATTTCCCATTTGGTTAGGACATTGCAGGCCGAATCACCTGATTGTCTGAAAAGAAAGATAATTCCATGTTTCGGATGGCACGTTAAGCCGTTCGTCCCATCTACTATCTGTCGTGGTAGTAGTCGTTACATAAAAAAAATACGTCAGAGGCCGTAAGGCGGTTTGAAAAACGTTGAAACCAGGGCTTGCTGCCCACACGATACGAAGAAGACCAACCCTATTGCTAGAATTGAGACAAAATTATAAGGTCTACCGAACCGTTAACTTAAAGTGACTGTCATTTTTTTTGTCGTCTGTTACGTTAGACTAGAGAGAGTTGTGCAATATGACAGGCGTTACGCTCGGGATGAATAAGAAGCGATTATTAACGTTCCATCGCTGTATTAGATCAAAATCGACAGCTTATCTCTGAAGAATGCAGCTGACCCCGATGTCGCGTGATCCGCATGTTTTGTTACGCAAGCTGTCTCTCTAAACTTTATTCTACATTGTAGGACCCTTGATAACGCTCTTATACCTCCATCATAAGCACTAAATTAGACTAATTCTCGAGACTTTGTATGTACAAACTATAAGACCAACGTCTAAGCAAAAACACTGTTTGGAATGTAATATCGAGCAGTCTGGGTATGTTAGCTATTTGTCATATTTTCGGAACATATTGTTGATAAGACTTTCTATTTTGAACTTCATCCAGAGAAAACTAAAAGAATCGATTGGTAAAAATATTAGCAAGCGCAATGGCGGCTACCATTATAATGACATTTGTAATCATTCAAGCAGGCTCGCTTGGTGAAACGTAGTCCATTTTCACCCCTATTCATGAGGTATAACCCGCAGTGGGACGTATAAATAGTCTTTCATAATACGCTGATGGTTTTTTAAGGGGATGATCAGACCATCAAACTGAACAACTTTCTCTATGGGACTAACATCGAAAACGCGAAAAGAAAATCAGGTGTTCCATTCATTCTGAGTCGAATATTTTCTGCCATTTTGGCTGGTGGAGATGATGATGATAATGATAAGCGAGATAGCACCACAGGATCGTTAACACTCGTTAAACGAAGTCATGCGGAAACCTATATACGCAAAAGAAGAGTTTCGTAGGATGTATGTTAAGACTGATTATTTTTATGTCGTCTGTCCAACACATATACAACGCCCATACAATCAGAGTTAGAACTATGTGTCAGTAGTAGGGATGCCGTTTAACGGCTAATGTTGAAAGCTAAAAACATTATTATCACCTGCGTTAGCGACTTCTTGTAGACGGTAGCCTCCAGTCATTGGTAATCCTTTAAATCAGGCACAGATATACTTAGACATAGTTTGTTGATTCTCTCCGCGCGAACAAGAGTACGCGCGAATCATAGTCGCTATCCATTACGTGGAAAACAAAGCATCAGAAGATGTCATCATCTATAATCATGTCTGGTATTTCTAACAGCCCCACCTCTAAAAGAGCACGGATAAACATGAATTAAGTGTGATCCAGTTTACATAATTCTGCTCTGAACCAGCAATCTGATGCACTTTGGTCTGAGGGGATCGGTATAAACCGTGCCGCTATTGAGCAACCCTGCGCGAGCGCCGCACTCCATGCCAAAGGGAGAATGTTTACTATACTTTGTTACTAAATCTCCTGTCGAAACTCTTATGACTACACCATAAAGATACAAATGGCTTGATGTGGGAGACTTTCTTTTTAGGACAGGCAATATAAACCACGACTTACCAGGTTGGAATTATTGAGACACACCATTATTTATAATTAACGTCGATGGCTGCAACGAGAAAAGTTCACAGTCATTTGTTAAATCACGTTCTTAGTTAAATAAAAGGTTGGGAGTCTTTTAAAAGTTAGGTCTTAGTTGAAACGACTAGTCTTTAAGGGGAGGTAGACTCGTATTTATCGTTTGTATGAAGATGCAAAAGTATACAGTTCTGGTTCTGCTGGACATAGGATGCATCTTTAAACTTTACTGTGGTATAGACCTTCCCTAACGGTTTCCATAGTGATCGATTTTATGCAACTTCCACTAACTCTTTACGAATAATAAAAAGTAAGTAGTTGATAAATAATAATTTGCTTTTTTCGGAGAACTCAAACGCCAAGATGATCTACGAGCTCATTGATTTTTGACGCATATTTGTAGAGAATTTGGTCAAAAAGGTTTGCGTGAGCTTCGTTGACAACTTAATATGCTGACACTTTATTAAAAGGATGGTCAGACCGTCAAACTGAACAACTTTCTGTATTGGACCAACATAGAAATCGCGAGACAAAAATCAGCTCTTCTATACAAAACTGCAAACATACTCGAGCCAAATGCATGGGACAACTGTTTTTTTTTTTCGCGATTTCGATATTGGTCCCATAGAGAAAGCTGTTCAGTTTGATGGTCTGATCATCCCCTTAAAAAAGTGTCAGCATATTAAGAAGGACCCTGTATTTTGAGAATTTGGACAAAAAGGTAACTGTAATTGGTACCAAAAGGTGTAGCAACCTTTTGTTACCAATTATAGTTAACACACATACGCCAACAATAAAATGAAAGCAACGTAAATCCGAGTAATTGGGTACATTAACAATTCAACACTTACAAATTAAATTCGATGCCACAAACAATTTCAAATTCATGAATTAACAGCTACCATGATTGTCCGTGTTTACACTACACTCTTCCCACAATCCACTAGACGTAATAAAACGCAGCGGTAATAGGAACAAAACGCTTCCAAAATTAAATAAACACGCATAGGTGCCCCTGTCGAGTTTGGTATAATTCGATAATTTACAAGACGGGGTCCGGCGCGGGCGCCTTCGGCTTGTAAATAAGATTCTCATGAAATTCGGCGGCAGCGATCGTATCGCCAGCAGGCCACGCTATCCATCACGCGGCTCTAGTCACGCTACAAACGATGTCTACTAATTATCTCTCCCTAACAGACACAATTTGTCATTAATTGTAAAACATCCACGATAAAACGGACACCAAACCGATACGCGATCTCGCTAATCCATTTATCTGACAAATTACATAATACCTTTTTTGTTGGTCGAGACTGAGAATAATGAGTTGGCTTTTATAACAATATCGAGCCAACAGGTGCACAAATTACACGGTCTTGTTATTGAATCTGACAAGTGGTCACAGCAACATTAGCGATCAGTCCGCTCGAAATGAATAAATTAAGATAAAAGGAAAAGAACGATTCTCCACTTCAATTACGGCAACCCACACAATGATTAGACGTTTCACTCGGTGTGCTGAGGCTCGATCACGGACCTACTTGAGTTATTAAGATCTAGCTTTGTTATAAATACATTCAACATGACATGGATTAATGGAATAAAATTCCGAAGGCCTTTTTATATTTGATCACCTTCATTCCTTGTCAACATTCTAACTCCCGGATTAAGTGCAGTCGTTTATCTAAGCATTTACGTCTTACGAAGTTGCTCTTTTATGGGCTATTTTGTGGCGGCATGGCGTTTTATTTAGGCTACTCGGGTCAGTTTATACGACGCTACGAAGGCTGCCGGAGATGGATTCCGGGACTTAACTGACGCTCCCGGTGGATTGATGGCGAGCAATACGTCATCGGACCGATGAGATCAACTTTCTATGGATTAGAAAAGATGTTTATATTACGCTCATTATAATGCCTCCAGCATAATGCAGTGAGAAAACAGAAACGTGCCTGAGAAATAGATACGTAGGTATCTCCAACGGGTTCTGGCGTAATAGATAAACGAATAAAAGGAACTAGTTGTTCGTTATCTCGACCAGAAAGGCGACCTTCAACTTCACACGGTCGGAATACAGAGCAGCATAATAACAAAAGACACTGGGAGGTAAACGTTGGACGTTTTCGTATGCAAAAAGCGTTAAGTGTTAGCCGACGCGGTCGTACGGACTGAACATTAAACAAGCGGTTGCGGGCTAAAATAGAAATGGGTTGTTTGAGTAGGGTTCTTTCGCGAACGCAATTGTACTCGAACGTGTCTTGTTAGTGAATGCGTTATGCAAATGTTGGTCGGCGGTATTAGTACACAACCAGTGATAGTTGCAGGTTAATACAAGTTATGTAGTTTGTAAGATTTGTTGTTTAGAAGATTTGCTGTTTTCAAATTTGGTTTCTTGGCGTTCGATATTACGAGTCAATTGGCGTATGTTATACAAAAATTCATTCAGTCGTTTCCAACCTGGAGGAGCACAAACATGGTGTGTTTTGAAAACGTTTTTTTGTCATTTAGAAAACAGGAAACTGAAATGTAATGATGTAGTACATTTTTGGACTTCGTTTAGGAAGCCCTTTCACTTGATACCCCGCACAAGAAATCAAGAAATGGCATACAAAAACATGAAGGAGTCATAAAGTTTTTAGGACCACAAATCATTCCGGCATCATCTATCTATACATACATCCTTATAACCTTGAGAATACATTAAATAGTCAAAATGCGGTCCTCATATTTTTCAAACGAAAACCTTGGTGCGGTGCTCTGTACGTCATTCTAAACTATAGCTAATAACAGAAAATATAAAAGCAAAAATCAACTGGTCTCTAAAATTGTTATAAACACTTATACAAACTGTTTTCAAACAGTGACAGTGCTCAAAAACAATATGAAAGGCACTTTTCAACAAAACGGTAACAAACAATACTAAAAGCAGAAATAGCAAACATTTCTAAGAAGTAGTAAGTGAAGCGCGTCACAAGTTCACAACTCCGGGAAAAACAATAAGCTAGTGGAACGCCAGCAATCTTCGGCCGTCCGTCCACCACCTTTCTCAAACGAAAGAGGTCAGTGCCAACTTGAATACAAATGTTTTGGGGATTCAACGAAAACTTTAATTGAAATTGTTACCCTTCCGTCATGTAGGGTTAAATCTTATACAGAGTCCTTCTTAATATCTGCTGTCACATACATTTGGCTCGAGTAGGTTTGCAGTTTTGTATGGAAGAGCTGATTTTTTTTTCGTGATTTCGTAGTTGGTCCCATAGGGAAAGTTGTTCAGTTTGATGGTCTGATCATCCTCCTATAAAACTGTCAGCATATTAAGTTGGACCCTGTATAGTAGGCCTGCTCTGCTATGAGTTGACACGTTTTACTACTTGGCGAGTTGGCGCGCATTTAGTACGTTAAAATTAGTTCTCAAAGTAACCACTACGAAATACTATACGAAAATGGGAGTAAAACAACTGTAGTAGACCACAGTATCAACTCATGGTAGGCATAATGGTCACACGATGCTAATCTAAGCGTAATTTTGACGTTAAATTTTCTATTCATGAAATTTATTTGTTTAGAAACAGATGTTGAAAGTTTACAAGGTTATTAAGACACTTTTAGTTAGGTGTATCTTATACCATAGTGTATAAAAACTCATGGTTATAAAGCTCAGCCGTCGCGACGAGTAAAACGAAAGCGTTGTGAGCGTTTGAGTTGAGCTCGTTGAGCGCATCCCAGTACCGACTTGCCTTCGCGCGGTACCGAATTAGCGAATACAATACCGGTGACCCGTCCCCCGCACACCGCGCGAATATAGACCCGCCGGCCGCCGCGACCTAGTGGTCGCTTCACCACTAGTAGTTTTCATTACACTATGCTTATTTATAATTTGTGTTCATTTCTACATTGTGTTAATTCCTATTTTGTAGATTTTTCTTATTTAGATTTACCAAAAACTTACTTAAAAAAGTCTTCAAAAGTTGAACCAAGAAAACATTGAAAAATTACCTGAAACAAAAGAAACACACTCGTTAATAAAAATTATAACTTCACTATAGCGAAATAAGCGAAGTAAATCAATGTTCCCGACGATTAAAAATTTTCAACGTTATGATTGCAGACAGCTACCAGAATCAGAAATCTCAATTAAATATTTACTTTATGTTTCAACCAAATAATACATCAAGTGGTTAATAGTACCTCCTACTCCCACTTAATAGCTTTTAATTGCATCAATTTGAGTGTGATTAAACCCGATCGGGTATATTGAACGGGCAATCAGTCAATTCTCGACAACTAGTCATGTTAATTTGATGATTGCTTTATATACCCACTTCTGACGGGGTCTAAATTGTCTTTATTGCAACTGATGGATTGTTTTAAATGATATTATAGAAAAGGTATGCCATCATCATCAGCCTACAGAATTATGTCCCAATGCAGAGTGGAATACGAATAAGCTTGAGAAGGAGTGGGTAATACTCCACCACACGCATGCAATGCGTTTTGATGGAGGTAATTTTATGGTCAACTTGTTGTCAGTCTTTTCAAGAGACTATATTATACTATTACTTGCTTCAATTTCGAGGCATATATTGTACCCACTATCCATTATGTGGCAACGGGCTCACCCCCCGTCGCACGGGACAGAGTTTCGGTACTACTGGTGAAACGTGGATGTTCTGAGGTTTCAGAATATCTCTGACTACCGCCTCGAGGAATATAGTCGTGATCATATGCATGTTATATTATAGGGCCCTTCTTTATGTGCTGAGTATTTTTAAGGGGATGATCAGATCATCATACTAAATAACTCTCTCTATGGGACCAAGGTAGAAATCTGCGATCCTACTCGACCCAAAATGTGTAGGTCAACTGTTTTTTTTCCCGAATTCCATTAGAGGAAATTTTTCAATTTCATGGTCTGATCATCCTCTTAAAAAAACTGTCTACATATTCTGTTGGACCCTGTACATACGGTCCCTCTTAATATGCTGACACTATTTAAGGGGATGGTCAGACCGTCAAACTGAACAACTTTCTCTATGGCACTAATATCGAAATCGCGAAATAAAAACAGCTGCTCCATACCATACAAAAGTGCAAACCTATTCGAGCCAAATGTTTGGAACAGCAGATTTTTTTCTCGCGATTTCGATGTTGTTCCCAAGAGAAAGTTGTTCAGTTTCGTGGTCTGATCATCCTCTTAAAAAACTGTTAACATATTAAGTTGGATCCTGTATATGATACTAATAGTTTCATTTCCAAATTAATTAAAGATAGAGATATAAAGATAGAGACCTTCTTGTCAAGTATTCGAAAGTTATCTAAAGATAGTGAGTCGAAGCAAAATGTCGTCAAGGCCAGAGCATTACAGATTCAAGACGAGGATTCAAACCGGCGGTATTGGCAAGGGCGACATCGACGGACATGGGTCAATACAAACATGCGTTCATTATGCGTCCGACGTACGCAAACCCGTCCACAAACGCAAACATGGCCCTTACCCTCCTCTGCCATTCCGTAGGTCCCAATATCTCCCCGCCACTAACATAACTAAATCTACTTAGTACTACATAAAAGAAGACTTATACATCTGTAACGATTGCGACAAAAGGCTCAAACTTGCGAGCTTTAAAATTAAAATATCTCCGATTGTAATTTGAAGTGACCATCAGCTTTTATAGGCGGATAAGTCGCACGAAACGATTCTCGCTCGCTAAATGGCATTCGTAAATCGTCGATTAAGACGGTACATATTCCAACGACAAAAGGTTTCGCGTCAGATACGGCCGCCGCAGAAGCGACCGTCGCAATAAATTTCATAATTAATTTTATTATCGAAGGCATTGCTCGCACGTCGACTTACGGAGAGATTTGCGAGCAAAAGGCAACACCGCCGTCTGCCTTATCATTAAACGTTCACGATCCTGCGGACGCACTCTGATTTCATAAAGTCTTTTAATGCGGTGTAATTGTTTGTGAATAAAAAGAAGTCGGCTGAAAGGGTTCGACTCGGTACACGGCGGCGCGCCCCTGTCAAAAACCATCATTGTAATAGAGTTTTCTTTCTCGACCGCGCTCGGTTATAAAAGCTAACTTTCAAAGAAAAGTAATGAGAATCTAACTTAGCGGAAAACGGACGGCGGGGCTCGCTTCGTAACCAGCGATGGAGAGGGAAATATTTTTTACGTTATTCGCAACACCGAGCGCCGCGATAGTCCTTGCGAGCACTCCACAAAGGGCCCGTGCCACGTTGCCTTCGTCTGTTTATTACGGGCTTAATGCGGAATAGCAGCGACTTTAATGCAACGTTATACCAAGGAGGGGTCGGTTCAAAGAAAAATCATGGTTTACATCCGTAATTAACGTGAAATTTAAATGTGCATGGAAGAGGAAACATCTTTTACGACCAGAGCCATATTTCTGTACAGACTTATCCTTTTTATATGCTATTACTTTTTCGCCGTGTTTCCTGGCTAAGTACAAATACCCCATCTCAAGAGAGAACAAGAAGAGTACGAGGCGACAAAGGGATAAGATTTCTTCTGCAGTGTTCAAGTAGGCAAAAACAAGATATCCAGAAACACATGACGCATCTCTCCATCCTGAAACCTTAAAGACTCATGCCTATCAACAGCCTGAAAATCTTTGTCTTGCGATTTTTTTTTGGTCTTGTGCCAATCGCATCTAGGTCTTACGGATGTTTCTTGTGACGTCATTAACCTAACCGGCAACCGGAAGACCCAATCTTCTTTGTCCTAATCTCGACCACCACTCAAATTAGTTTCGGCTTTATCACCGACCAGCGATGTTTCTATTCTACCAAACTGCTGCTCTCGTACGTGAACGTTCACGTATCGCCGTACGTGGCTAATGTAGAGATGTAGCAGCCGTCGCAAACTTGTATGAAGCTATTTTCTGGTAGGATATCTTATTCTGTGGCTTTTCTTCACTGTTCCATCATTTCCTTTCGCTAGGTGTCCAGCTGGGGGATATTATTTGGTTGTAAGGGCTTGGTCAATGGTCAATGACCAATAGCTACCGCGACCTGAACGGATCTAATGTAGCTGCTGCAGGGGGATATAGTCATAAGCGTATTATACCACGCTACTTCCTTCTTATTTCTTTAAGTAAATACCAATCTTATACAACGTGTTAATAATGAATTAACGCAAAACTAGAAAGTCGTTTGTTTAGAATCGAGAGCAGGAGCGAATTATTATGTTCTCAACATAAGTAATTTTTTTCAAAATATTAAATATTTTTATGTAAAATTTAAAATTTACTGAACTCGATCTCAACCCACCGCACGGGTTTACTCACCCTACGTACTACCAAAACAAGATTCCTAAAATGTATCCACGAGCACGCTAGCCTGAAAACTTAAAATGTGAATAACTTTTAATTTTAACTATCAAAATAAAGAAATTATTGTTTCAATCGAATTATTTTGTTGTAAATCTGTTGGGGTGTATGAGGTTTTGCGCTTATTCATTAACACGTTGTATAAGTCACGATCAATCTTAATTTAGACATAATGAGCGTTTCATTACGAGATCGCCACTATGCCTCAGACCTTAGACTTCGTTAACACCATAAACGATAGTCGTATTGTATTCGCAAATGGTATTTCAGTGAAACGTGACTTTCTTCCTCCCATTATCTTCACTCACTGCTTACATATTAGCCATGAACAACTCCTGGGAGCTGTTATCTTATAGATCTTCAAATAAAAGTAAATGGTTTTCATGTTTTACATGTTTTATGTAATGTATGTATTTTTGACGGCTGATAGGCTAGTTGATAGAGTCTTCTTCGAAAACCGAGGGTCGTAGATTCAAATCCCGTATGGCAAATATTTGTCAACATCCGACTCAAATACTTCAGGGTCCTTCTTAATATGCTGACACTTTTTAAGGGGATGATCAGACCGTCAAACTGAACAACTTCCACTATGGAACCAACATCGAAATCGCAAAAAAAATCAGCTCTTCCATACAGAACTGCAAACCTACTCGAGCCAAATGTACGGGACAGCTGATTTTTTTTTGGTCCTATAGAGAAAGATGTTCAGTTTGATGGTCTGAACATCCCCTTAAAAAAGTGTCAGCATATTAAGGAGGACCCTATATATCTATTACTGTCCGATTCATGATGAATCTAAATCGTTATTAAGTTATAATAATACAGGTCTAGACTAGATCTAGATATTTTGATTTAATTTATGTACGCTCTGGTACCTGTTTTGCTCAATCCAAAATGCCAAATGGACAAAAAATAACGATATTATTTTAAAAATTGGGTATTTCTTTGATACAAATCAATACATTCATGAATTTAATCATTTTACATCTTTGCTTTAAAGAAGATATGCGATAGTATAAGTAGTCCAATATTTACTAAAATCATCAGTATTTTCAGATAGAATAAATACCACACAAAAACACACAAAGCTAAGAACAGTCAACTAGATTGCAACAAGGCCGGAAACCAACTAGAATTAAAACTTTCGCAAACGATCCATGAATTGCAAATAGGAAACTGACTCGGTGAGTTCGAGAACGAAAAGACGTGCATACATTGAGTGCATCTGCACAAAAAGGCACAATCTCGCCGAGATAGGGTAACAAGATAACAAGCGTGGAGCGGCAGACTAAGACGGATAAAAACAAGACACGGCGAGCCTACGCGCGGACGTGTACCTTGTTTACTTAAACGAGGCCCACGTTAAGTGCCCCCGGAGTTGATACTGCGCATCTCCGGCTCCGGTGCGCTTTGATGCATTTGAATCACAAACGTATAAAATATTCTAGCGAAATCTGTAGGCCTACCATGAGTTTCCACTGTTCGTTACGACTTTAGTTGCGACGCCAATTGAATTTCGTACAGCGCCCCTAGTGGTTACGTCGAGAACTATTATCTGTCATACAAATTGGTGACGTAACTACGGTAGTAACGTACAGTGAAAACTCATGGTAGGCCCACTGAATTAAAAGACCATATATCAAAGGAAAACATTAAAACCATTAGGGACAATTTATACCTAGTAGCGAAAAGATGTTCGTTTGGATCTATTTATAAACTTACATTAACCGATGGAGTATAGTCAGAGATTTAGCACAATAGCAACATTTTATCAGCAGTAGTCAAGAGCCTCCCCGAGTGACGAAACATGAGTTTGTCTGGTGCACCCTGGGCAGTCAGCCTCGATACGACCATTGCTCCAGCATGAGTAAATTGTCATGTGTTATGGCTCATGCTAATACGAAAGGAGAGAAGTAGCAATCCCTGTCTTTCTTCTTTGTCAGACCTTATTCCATTATTTAAGATTGTCTCTTCCAACCACATGTCGCCAGAGCGTTCTGTTCTGGGCCGTCGTTTGGTATGCATTAACTGTTTGCAGGACTTTGAAAGACATCCATGGTATTTGGGGTCAGCTGCGTCTCGATTCCAATGCCTGTTTGCCCTTGTTTCGTCATGTGTTTGTCGGTTCTTCTCATTCCGTGATCATACCAGCGCAAGTGGATTATACATTTTTCTGGATAATGTACAAATTAACAAACTGTGTCCAGCAAGTGTGACATTATAGTCACTTTGACTGCCATATGACCGAATAAAATTGGAAAATCTATCGTTTTTGTGACCGACTGCGTTCAAAGGCGTTGTCGTCGATACTTTCAATGGACAGCGGATACCACTTTATATGTAGGTTTTTGACGACATATTCCTTCGCCTAAAAGCAATCTGAATTGTAAAAGACAACAAATCAAACGAAACCAAAATAGCCATTTAGGTCAATTAAAATAAATGTAGCGTAAAGCTGTTAGTTACGGTTGCAAAACAAGTTTTAAGCAGAAGTCTAAATAATTTTCAATAATAAGTATTTAACAGTCAAGTGACAACTTAGCATGGTAATGTAAGTTATAATTAAGCCATCTGTATGTACATATTTAGCGTTAACTTAAAGACTTCAACGCGATCTGCACTTTTCTACGAAACATTTTAATTTTTAAACCGCGTTTAGCCCACAATATATGAGCATGAGAGCCACTTAAAGAATTCATTACAGTATTAATATGCTAATTTCTAACGGATCTGTTTCATTCGAGAATTGCGAAAAACAAGCTTGTTAATTTAGTCTACAAGGCTGCATAAAAACTCGTCTGGTAGGTTTCGTTCACGCCTAAGCAACTAATCTTTTATTCACGTCAAGCCTTACGAGTTTATCTATTGTTATCATAATCAAGCGATCGTGTCATTACACACGTAGTCTGCCCACGGGTGTGTGTTTGATGCTGGAGATCACTGTCTTATACCTTTCAAGTGCTAGGTACTGATATAAGTTAGAGACCAGGAGCGAGTGAGGCTTTGGTTACCTCATGTAGCAACAGTACATTATTAACACGACATTTTTGCCTTCAAGGATATCTACTAATTCAAAGATAAACTCAATGCAATTGTGGATTTGGTTTTAGTGTTTCCATAAACCTGTATTTTTTGAGATAATTTTTTATGAAACATAAATGGTCATGGCTATTTATTTAGCGTTTATCTTTACAAAATCACAAGAGTGTTCCAAATTTCCCATCACTAATTGTAGCCGTTTCTTATTCCATCTGATTAAGAGGATAGATTTCATCCACATAAAACATGCAGCGTATCTGTTATATAATATCAAATTAGCATTCGCTATAGTCAAAGTCATCTATGAGAATTTATTCAGCAATAAACCTTAAATGGTTAACAGTATTGGTCACTTGACACGGAGGTCGTAGGGTTCGATTCCCATAAGGGGACACCTAGTGATATGTCCCTCAATGTGTTTTTCCCCAATTGGTTAGAAAATTGCAGGCCGAATCACCAGATTGTCCTAAAAGAAAGATGTTTCCGTGCTTCGGATAGCACGGTAAGCCGTTAGTCCCGGCTACTATCACTCGTGGTAGTAATCGTTACATAAACACCAAGTCAGAGACCGTAAGTCGATCTGGAAAAACTCTGACACCAGGAGTGCAATTCTCTAAGCGCAAACATCGTTACAACCTTAAATTCGTCGTTGAAACATCAGCGAGCTATCAATTCGGTATTCGCTAAGGTTATGTCATGTGTCAAACTGATATTAAAACTTCGACGATCTGAAGGCTGCAAGAAGGATGTTACATTTGTGAGCTCATCTATGTTTTTGACAGCGATGTTACGCTTAGAGAATTGCATTCCAGGGCTTGCTGCCCACGCGATAAGAAGAAGAAGAATGGAGTCACGTTGCAGGTTCTGACCCGAGCACTTGCATCGCGTGGTGTTCGCGCGTCGCGTTCTTGCCTGCCACGAGGCTCCGCAATCCTCAATCTCTTCTTGTACTTCCCTGACATAGGGATAGATACTCCCACAAACTACTTGACATTTTGACATTGGCGGAAATGCAGTGCTGACGCACAAGCAAGAGTCCATTAATTATAAAACTTAAATAAAATGAATAACAAACAAAAGATAACAGTTCACTGCAAAAGTATTCTCATTTTGGAATCGTATCGCTTTTAACTTAGACCATGTCGGTTCTAAGGCTTCGTCTGTGTACTCTCGCGACAATCAGATGTGCGCGTGAGAACTTGTATGATATGACTCAACGTGGTGTGAACTTATGAGTTTGAGGTATTCCTCACAAACTAACTATTTTGATCTTATCGCTTGCAGCAGAATTGGGAAGTTTTTATCGAGTTGCTAACGTAGTGAAGTAACTACTTTTATGTCTACTAGAATTTTCAAAATACATCAAAAAGAAAAACGGTAAATGAATCTGGATGTTATTACAGTCATCTTATTTAATAGCCATATGATATTTTACCTTATATGTAAGCATAATAAATATGACAAGGTGTAACAAAACACTGTAAATATAGTACTGTTTAGTATCAATTATGTTATTAAATAGACTACGTGTTATTGTATACAGAATTCATATTGTAATAGTTATTAAGTCGTGTTATGTTGTAGAGTTTCTGGCCTCATCTTTTCTACAGCGACAACACGTTCCGACGCGGTGGTAGCTTTAAAAAAAGACTTGACGTTTAATAAGAGTGCTTCAAGCTCCTAAATTGAATAAATTATGTTGACTTTGACTTTGACACTCTAGTAAAATCTAAATGGATGGTTTATACTATCAACCTAAAAAACTTTGGCAATGAAGACGACGTGATTTTTTTTTAAATAATCACATTTTAGTCCAGTATTTTTATAGTTTTTCACTATATAAATATTACTAGGGTTTGTTACATCCTGTATAATTTGACTTGGTTCGATCGTGATTTACGTATTTCATACATAGATAAATGTATAAAATACTCATAAATTGACTCTCTGGTAGGTTTAATAAGGCAGTAATTACCACAAAGTATACTCTATAGTCGATTTAATAAGGCAGAGAGTCATTACCTTCCTCAATTTACACACAACAAGAAAATCCGGCCATGTGCGAGTTAGACTCGCGCGCGGGGGGTTCCGTACCACCATACAATATCTATACATACAATATATAGCAAAAAACGGTGTTTTCTCCGGTATCCTTAGCGTAAGCCTGACACACATGACCGGCGTTCATTTGATTCACCTTACACTATGTACTATAAGTATAATAGTAATAGTTTGACTCTTGTATTTAATACCATTCTTACGATAGACCTAAAACAATAAACTTTGAAAAATTTACTTTCTTGTATGGAAACCCCCTTTAATTTGTTACTTTTTATTAATTTTATTATTTGTTATCAAATCCTCTATAATAAAGCACATTATGTAAAAAATTCAACCGTTTAGCTATTACAGTTCAAAAGATGCTGTATCTTTTAAACTGTAATCCTTAATACTTAAGACAGACAGACAGACATAAGGACGGATGGGCAACAAAGGCTTAGTAATAGGGTATCAATTCAATTCACCACGTCAGAGGTTGTAAGGCGGGTTGAAAAACTCTGACACCAGGGCTTGCTGTCCACACGATAAGAAGAAGAATTCAATTCAATTATACTTTATTGCACACCAAAACAGAACTCGGGCTTCGGGTCTCGCTACTCTTCAGATACGAAACCCTAAAATTATACAAACACCTCTACATTAACCGTGAAATACGGTGAATTATCAACGAATATTAAATCAACACCTTAGCCGTCAAACATAACCATGATATAATAGGACCAGCGAAGTGCACTAATCAAGTGCCCCCTAATACCAGGGCTTAGAGTACATATTACTTTAATGGAATATCAGCAATTAGGGAGGGAGATAGAATCGGTAGCGGTGACAAGGTGCAAACGAGAGTGGTTGGACCGGATACAGAGGTACAGTCATCGAAATAATACGTAGGAATATGTTCTATTTATAATAGGTGTGTACCTATATTCACTAACAGGACAGTAATATGAAAATTTATGTGATTTATAAATATGAAAATAAATAAATATCTTAGACATTGTCACACATATTATGTAATCACGTTTAAAGAACCAGAATTTAGGCTGAACTTGTATAATAATGACTAGACAACGATATAGAATATATACAGGGTCCTTCTTAATATTCTGACAGTTTTTTTAAGAGGATGACCAGACCAACAAACTGAACAACTTTCTATATGGGACAAACATAAAAAATCTGCCCCCTACGGGATTCGTAGGCCCCATACGCGACCCGTGGCACAGTAGGCGAGTTCTCGTGCACTATGCGTGCCCAATACGGACTAGCAGACTTCACTTCAAAATATTTAAATGCGTGTATCATAGACATAGGCATCATCTACTTACGAATTATGAGTACAATTAATATTATAATATACTATATATTTTCTACAGTGCCCGAGTGATTAAACCAGAGTTCGTCTGGTGCACCCTGGGCAATCAGCCTCAATACTTCCATTGCTGACTGGCTAATCTTTTGACAACATGAGTGATTGTTATGCTGACACGAAAGAAGTACCTATTCAAAGTAATCATTTTCTCCAGCTATGGGAAATAGGCCACTAAAAAATCTTAGCGTATAGTTGGCGTATAGTTAATAGTAACTTATTTCGATTTGTTTCTCATAATCTCTATATTATAGTGGTAATATCAGTTGTACCTCATATAAACGGAGTGTCGCGAAATCGAAGTTGGCGCACATCTTTTGTCGTGGTAAAATATGTTGATTTTTTATTTTTATTTTCGTATTTCGTACCTACACGCATTGTTGTTCATGTGCCGTTTTAACAAGAAAAAGAATCTTAGCAAAACAGTCAAAACGGTGAATTTTTAATGTTGATTTCATAATTCCGGTTGCATTTTTACCTAATTTTTCCTCCGATAACTATAATTAATTAATTAATTAAATTATGTTTTTAGAGTGTAAAACCATTAATAAAATTTACCGTTTGTGGGCCTTAAAGAAATTGACTCCTTTCAAATACATTACTAAGAAGTAAGCGAAGACATCTACAAATCATATCACTTATGTCATCGAGCGTACGATTAAAGAGAGCCAAAATAAAACAATGCCGCCGATGAATTACCATAGAAAATGAGCGGAACGGAGGGATTAAGTGAAATACAATCAAACAAGGAGGCGTGCGTGCGGGGAATCAAAAGTAGATGGATTCCCCGCTGGGAAGTAACGCGTATCAAGCCATTTTCATATTTATCACGTACGCTTAAGAGTCCTGTCAAGGGACTTATGTGGACTGGACTACAGATGAGGACCATGGGGCGACGAAGCGTGGAAATTTGTTTGTCTCAATTTTTGTAAGGTACCCTGGGATTTGCATGTTAAATTAATTCGGTTCATTTTATTAGTAAACCCGTACGTGTCGACATTCCTAAATTACTCTTTTTGTTGATAGCGAAAATTACATTTACTTGGGAGCCGTATTAAAACATAATTATAAACACACATAAATCATGAAGTTTACGAAATTTATTTATTTTTTAAGGTTCCGTTGTCAACAAGGAACCTTTATAGTTTCGCCATGTCCGTCGTCTACCCGTCTGTCCGCGGCTTAGCTCAGAGACTTTTAGTACTAGAAAGCTGTAATTTGACATGGGTATACATATTAATCACGCCGACAAAGTGGTAAAATATTATAATCGTGAAAAATATTTAGCGAAATATTAAGCTTTAAAGTCCAAGAAGTTAACGAGTACCTAATAGTCGAGCAACTTGCAAAATGTACTTTTTAGACTTTATTAGCAGTTAAACCGTAGTTTAAAACATAAAGTCCCCTTCCAAGTCAGTATATTGAGACGGGCAACTAAGGAAACTTACGCACATGGCCGGGTTTTTTTTTAACTGTACTACCGCGTTGAATATCGAGAGCGTTTTACGTTGCAGAGAAGATGCTGCCAGAAAGTCTAATCGGTTTAATGAACGAAGGTTTTATTTAAAAGCAATTTACGCTTCGTGCAGAAACAGCGTTAACGTCCGCCTTTATTAAGCATCCGCGTTCCATAGTCACACCTCCAACGTCCAACATTTCACATTGACACACTAGTTATACTTGTCTGGTGTGAAAACGTTGCTAAGAAGGAAGCATCAAAGCAACTACCTGAAGGCGCCAACTCCGACACTCAACTCCGCTGACTCAGCAACACTCCTGCGCACCGACGGCCATTACGCTCGCAACTTATCATTATCCGCCGCGCGCGCACTTCGCAGAACCAAAATCACAAGTCATTCGGTCCTATTCTGACCAATTAACGCGCCAACTGCAATTTGAGGGACAAAAAATGATGCGTGACGGCTCTTGGATAATACGAGTCCTTGTTAAGTATGGAGAAGAAACAATTTTGTATTATGTATAAATAAATATTGGTTTTGTTGGTGCATCACGTTTGATTGGAACTGTCGATGCGAGATAAGTCTTCCACGTGTCAAAAATGCATGAAATTCTTGAATAATTTTCGATTACCTTTGTAATCAGGTTAAAAAATCTGAAAAAAATAACTCTGTCCAAATGTTAATCTTAAATAACAGTTAAATCTAGTGTTCTGTTTAGTAGGTTAAACACCAAACAAGAAGAAAATTCTAGTCATCAACTTAGCCTCCGATACTAGGCCAGTCATAGACCCCTTTTTATGGTTCCGTAGACAAATGAAATAAAACGAAACTTAGTCATGCTAGTCTATCAGGCCATAGATAAAAGTACAAAAAAAATTGTATACACATGGAAAAGAAAACATAAAATGGATATTGAACAATTTATTTCATTGACACAGTGTTGGAGGCCTTCAATGTGTAAGGAAAACAGCGAAAAAAAAAATCTGCTGTTTAATACAAAACTTCTATGCCTACCCGACCCGACTCAAATGTATGGGACAGCAGATTTTTTTTCGCATTTCCTAAGGTAGCCTCCATAGTGAAAGTGGTTCAGTTTGATGGTCTGAGTTCACCGTTTCAGTTTGTGGAGAGATGTCCTATTACACCCTTTATTTTAGATGATTTACAAAGAAGGTATACTATATTTCAACTCGAGCGTCTCCGTACTTCGGAAGGCTCGTTATAAGCCATCAAACATGGCTACGAAACCCTATCAATTCATGACCAACGCTCTCTCGTCCCGTTTTTTTTGTCAACTCTGTTAACCCACAACAGTCGATCAAAAATAGCCGACTGACGCACACATTAGATACGGCGTTTTATAAAATTCAATTAAACAGAAATCGCTGAATGACTCGGCATCGGCAAACGGCAGCTCAATAGATGTACCATTAGTTACAGTTACTAAACTTGTTAATTGCCTCGTTTTATATAAATAAAGAAGGAAGACAGTGGTAATCACGACACGATTGTCATGTTTCCAAGAATATTGGTTGAAACATGAAATTATTTGGACCGGAGATGAATAAATCACCAAGAATTTGATTCTACAGGGTGACATTGAAATGAGTGGATAAATTAGGGGTGGTTCAGACCATCAAACTGGACAACTTTTACTATGGGAGCAAACCAGAAATTGCAAAAAAAAATCAGCTGTTCATCATTATTTGAGTTTTTTTATGATATTGAGTTTGCTCCCGTAGCAAAAGTTTGATGGTCTGAACCAACCCTAAAAAAATTTTGACTCATATCTCATACTCGTTCAATGTCATCCTGTATTTGCTTGGTTTGGCTAAGTACGTTATAGCACGTATGATCCCACTGCAGGACCAGCAGTGCCAAATCCTCCTCTTACAAATAATGGTGAGGAGTGGGCCGTGTTTCACCATGCAAGTCCTGTGCAGATTGATAGAGGCAAGTTAGTGGTCAACTTGCTGCCAGAGTGATTTGAAGTCGAATAATAGGCCATCTTAAAATAGGCCTCTGACCTGGCTTAACGAATTAAAACGGCGAACGGCTTAAAAAGTTACACCGCTATCTAATGAATTTGCCTTGTAAGACTATAAATGGTGTAGTATATTTAAAAGATTCAGATTTCACCCAAACCCTGTGTCATTGTGACTGGTAGTGAGCCCGTCACAACGTTTTAATAGACAGAAAACTCAAGAGTTTTGTATTGGTTATGAACTAAGCTGATTAAATACTCAACAAAAGCATATATTTTTAGATCATGTAGTTCATAATTGACAATATTGAAGATTATTAATAAAATTAAAATAGGAATGGAAAGAAGGAATAGAAAATCATTTTGAAGGCACTAAGAAAGGACAGGGCGTAGTGAATCCGCATGGAAAGTGAAAAACTCGTAAAGCATAGAATGAAATAATATTAAGGATATAAAATTTCATGAAACAATAATCATAAGAATAGAAATTGAAGATTAAAAATACGAACTAATCTTCTGTTATGCAATGGAGTACAGAAGGATGCACAGAAAAATGCCAGAAGTAAATTCCCAGGATTGGAAAAACACACAAGACAGTAAAGGAAGCAATAAGAAAAACGAAACATACAAACACCTCAACGTTTTGTTAATCGCTTTCGAATGAAATTTAATAACGGCAGCTTTCATAATCTCAGAGAGCGGCCAACTGCGAAGATGTCAGCCGACAACCAACCGAATATACCTCATTGTGCTGTCATCGTATTAACTGACAGTACCAAAATAATCCGCTATTCATTAAATATTCATACACAGAATTACGCGAGAAACGCTGCCGGCTCCACAATGCCGTTCGTCTCTCATATATGACACTGCGCACAATTAATTTAATTCACACTCCATCCACAAACAGCGTATACTCCATTAGATCAAGTTTATAATAGCTCATTTTCTACTGGCTCCATTATGATGACTTTCTCATAATCAAGCGAAGTGTAATTGGCAAAAACGCCTTCAGTTCAACGAGGGGAAGCTTAAAATTGGCAAAGAATACTATTAGTTGTTTTTCAGTCTCAGCTAACACATATATACTATTGCTAGATTGTATAAGTAGCAAAAAGAACAAAATATCAAACAATACAACAATCTTTACTGTGAAATTAATCACACTTTACCACAGATTAAACAATAGTATGTTATACAGGGGATGTCAAATTAACTGTATTATGGGATGTTTCAGACCATCAAACTGAACAACTTTAACAATGAAGCCAACATCAAAACGCAAACAAAATATATTATTCCATAGAAAACGTCAATGGTCTACTCACTACTCGACCGAAATGTTCCATATGGAACAGCTGTTTTTTTTTTTCGCAATTTCTGTGTTGGCTCCATAAAGAAAATTTTTCAGTTTGATGATCTGAAATGGGATGCCTTTTAATATGTAACGCATTTAAACTTACACGCTAAACACAGCGTGTTAGCGTAAACAGTTACTATAGTTTACATCATTACTTTAATGGGTGATCCTACACATGATACTAAACATTCCCTAAGAAACCTATAAGAAATTCTCAAAAAAGAAATTTGACTTTCCATACTAAATGCAATCAACTGATCAAATGTTTGTATGAAATCGTTTTTTTTTGCAAATTTCTAACCTAACCTAACACCCTGTATTACGACTAAGGCGGTTCTCTCATAGTAACGCATGATGCAACAACACGCGTCACTCCATTTTTAGCATTCGCATTGATTCATGTGGAATCGCATATTATCATACACTGCTGCTGCAAGACGCATCAAAAGTCCCATTGACAGAACCGCAAGTGACTCCGTTGTTTCAACGTTTTAAGACTGTATGAGGACTTGTTGCGAGTCCTTAAAATCTTTAGCCACACGGTCAGGAGATCAGATAGTTTGGAAAAATGCATGACCACTGGCGGTATTGAGGGAAGAAGAGGTAGAGTATACATGCCTACGAGATGGTCCGAAGCGGTCGAAGAAATTACCGAGGCCATACAGGCCAGCCTAGAATAAGTTATATGTCGAAGCTAAGACAGCGTCGAAAAAAATTTCAACCAGTACAAACCTCTAAACCCTATCCATATACACGCAAACAGACATAATTTTTATGACGCCTCACGCACACTAACCTAAGAAAGTTGGCCCCTTTTGTTTTGTACGCTTCACGCGTTAGTTACATTCTAGACATATACTGTTTCTAAGAGCATACACCGGGCGCAAGATCAAGCGGCCTGGATAGCTGCGGTGACGAGCGGCCCACGATACCCACATCCCTCAGGTTACGACTAAGACGATCACCCACCCACACCAGATTTACTGCAAAATGGTTGCCGTAAAGTGGCAGAGTATCTCGCAAACAGTCTAAACAGCATAGCTAATTGATAACTAAAAGAATGAGATGTAGAAGCGTGATCAAACCGAGCCGCTCGCAGCGTTCAATTTGCTCTAAATCAGCGTGCAGTGCGCACGTCCGCGCCGCAATTAAAGCCCGCTCCGCGATGTAATCTACGTCAACACTCCGCCAATAATCATCCAATTTCCAACGTCTACCGCTTTTAAACAGCCGTCGAAAATGTAATGAGCCTCATGCCAAGAATAATTACAATAAAGGATTTGTGTACCAATTGGCGTCAATTTTAAATGTACATGGGAAAATTTTCAAATGAGCGTGTTTACTTCCTAAGAAACTCATCAGATGGCATATTCATCGCTCCATAGAGTGCGCCAGATCATTTCAAAATAAAACAAATGACAAGACTGTGAATGCCTTTTTATAAAGGCTAAGGGATTGAGGTCATACAACCATGTCACGTAAGTTTAGAATTGTCGGTTTCGGTTTCGAAAAGGATGAAATATTCCATAAAAGCCGCTTCAATATCTTTTTGATCATCTTTTCCTTCATTATTATTTTAAAGAAACACATCTTGTAATATTCACTTTGTAACTGTTAACAAAAATAATAGAAAGAGCGATTGAGGTAAGTTTCGAGATATGTGCATTGAAAGTATCCGAACCTATTGTAAATATCGAGCAACTCCAGCAGCTATCTCTTCTCATTTACAACAAACATTATTAACAAAGAGGAATATTCAAGAAACCCAATCAACCTCAAGACAATGCAAGAACGCCAGAGCTCCGTATTAATGACGTTGCAGCATTGGTAACTCAGACAATACGGAGTCGAAGTCTGCGACAATTGGAAGCGTTGCACCGTCAAATGAGATGTTCCGATGCTCCGATGTTCCCGCGAGCCAATCTCCCAGTTCAATTTGCTTTAAATCAGAGCCAACGGGGACAAGTGCATTCCCTGAGACGCTATGCAATTAAATAGTACATAATTTTGCAAATATAATTACGATTCGTAGTAAAGGATATGTCAATGCTTTGTTTTCCCCGGGCTTGTTTATCTAAGGTGGTTTTACTACTAGCTATTTGTTGAAAAACATACATCCAAAATCGTATCCGAATAATGCATAAACTACACATTTTTATCGTCATTTCCGTACACGAACTGGAATGTGTGGAATTCGGAAATAGGATTTCTGGTCTGGATACGTGCTACGAAACAGTGGAAAATTTAATTTCTATGCAATCTTTACGACCATTTTCAAATCAAAATATTATCCTTAGCGAGTAGCAAAACCCAAAAAAAACAGCTATAACACATTTCATGTTTTATTCTTTAGAAGATTCTGAAGAATTCCTGATGAGTCAGTCATTCAGCAAGTTTGTCTTTTGTGATAGGTATGTAAAAGACTAAAAGATTTTTGTCAAATACCTAATTATTTGATCTGTTGCCTTCCAAAATATTACTTTTATTTATTTTTATTTATTTGCAACAACTACAGCTACTACAATGTAACACGTACAAATGAAAAAAGATAAGATACAGAGCCAATGATGTTGTTGACAGTTTGACTAACATTATATAAAATATGCGACAATTTAAGATAACAAGCAGATAAGTATAAGAACTAGCTATGTCTAAGTAACGTAACAAACTAAAAGTAACAAACTGAATAATATAATTATTACGTTTAAAATAGTGCTAATCTTTTGTCACTATACGTATTTAAGCTCACCATTTCAGTGGACCAATCGTTTCATTTTTCTTTGCTTTGCAACTGTTCATTCTGATTTTATACGACCCTGATTTTTATATAACCTGAACTCTACCAAACAGAAGTAATTATTGAAAAACTATGTCGTTTATTTAACATTCGCTAGAGTGGTGTTAACCGGTAGCCTAGCAACTACTTATACCAATGAAAATAAGAATATATTGCAGCACTGGATACCATAGTTCTCTATCAAAGGGCGTTATTAGAGAACAGGCTGAATAACGATCGTAGTAAGTACCTATTTAGTATAATCCTCAATGAAATAAACCGTTAAGTGAAATTCAAGAGTTGCTAAACGCGTTGAAATGTGCAACAATTGGAAAGCGAGGCGAGCCGAATAAATGGACAGCATAATGCCTTCCTCGGACAATACGCCATAAAGCCGTTACTACACATTCATGCTAGGAAGCTTACAAATTAACTTTCGTCGCATGTTGCATTAACGACGGGAACATTTGGACAACTTTCCTCTTTAACTTTAATTGTAAATGTTCCTGAAATCCGATAAAAATTCAGTTGTAACTTTTCATAGTAGAGAATGTGTGTTACATTGTGAGATTTATTTGCTTTGAGGATAATTTTATTAGAGTAGCAATGTTCCTGACCACCCCAAAGGAGATTATGATGATGAGTTTATGTTTATAGTGTTCTTAAAATGATGACGGTTTTTAAGAGGAAGATCAGACCATCAAACTGAACAACTTTCTCTATGGGACCAAAGTCGAACCAGGTAGCGTAAAAAAATCTACTGTTCCATACAAAACTGCAAACCTACTCCGCCCAAATTAATGGGAAAGCAGATTTTTTTGCGATATTGTTGTTCCCATAGTAAAATTTGTTCAGGTCGATGGTTTGATCATCCCAATAAAAACTGTCAGCATATTAAAAGAATCCTGTACAAGGTCCTAGTACCTGGAACGTAAAAAAAACAAAAAACAAACTAAAGCGTTACATCAAATAGATTTACCAGGAGTGTACTTTAAGACATCAAACATTGAGATGCGCAAAAAACGAACACCCCGTGCAATCCTGGAGGGGGAATACTTGTAGTGGGGTAATATTTAATTATCCCTTAGCGGAAACGCAAGGCGGGGTCGGGTTGACCCCACCCGCGAACAAAATGGCCGCCGACGTTACAATTACATTCCTTTATCAACCCGCGGAAGTCTCCACTTAGAATTTAACTCGAAATGACCGAAATGGGAGCAGTTACCCTATTGTGCAGCCATGTAAAGCCGTAAAGTAATTGACAAATAACAAAAGGAGATTCACAATGTGTTCCTTAATACAATAGGCAATAAGGTCTTTAATTCTTTAGACCTTGTAATGTTTTGGTGTTCACGAAGCAATTTAGAGCTGTAAGTACTGTAACGTGAAATGTTGATTTCTTCATTGCGTTTGTGGTTACTTCTTTCTATCTATATATTTAGCTGTGGAGTTTTGGTACAAAATAAAGTACAATCGAATGATTGTTTCAAAATTATCATTTTAAATTAAGACTTGATATAAAGATTAGGTACATTAAATATGAAAATTTCCTTGCACTATCGTTACTCAGAAAATTACACCCATCCAGAAATAGCCTTCACAATAAACTCAAAAAAAAGAAATATATGGATGTCCTTCCATTATTTTAATGATTAGCATTTCCATATATTTAGGTCTCCAGTCTCCATTGACGTTTTCTATTTAAACTTTTTTTTCGCGAATTTAATTTTGTACTTATTGTAAAAGTTAACCAGTTGGATGGTCTAAAAAAACCACTAACGTATGTTCGCATAAAATTTTACACCTTGTACAGCTAAAGAATACCTCCTTCGTTCTCTATACCAGCTTTTATCCTCAGTGTTAATACCCAAGACGGTTATCACCTAAGTAACTTAGCGTGAATAATCGCAAACCGCCACTGACACCGTCTACTGTATAAATGGTTTACTTGTCAAAAAAAAAGTATTAAAACCGATCTACAATAATTAACCAGTTACTCGGGATAACAGGCACATCTTAAAATTAACCTTCACGTTCTTGAAATAAAGATTAAAACTGAATATACACCAAATGTTTGTGATAACTGGTAAAGGCGAGCACTTTAAGAATGATAATTTTTATTATTGGATGAAGTGTCGTTTTATTGCGCCAACTCCTAGATTAGACCTAACAATTTATATGATAATTTAGTAATCGGCTGTTAAATATTTAATTTTGAGTCCGTCATAGAGAAGATAGCGGATAAAAGTGTTCAGATCAAATGTTCAACCGCGCGCGTTGATGTCTTTTGTATGGCCGTTTAATATTGAAACGAATTTTATAAGACTACGAATTAGTCTTTTAGGAAATTATGACTACACTATTACGGCTATACATCTTGGAATCGGGGTCATTTTGAAGCCGGAACAGGGTGCTTCAGACCGTCAAACTGAAGAACTTTTACTAGGGGACCAAATTTTAAATCGCGAAAAAACAAAATCTGCTAATTTATTTTTGTCGAGAAACTATTGACATTTTTTTTGCAACACAAATTTTTTTTTCCCGATTTCAGTATTGCCTCCATAGTGGAAGTTGTTGCCGTTGCATTTAGCCAAATAACGCTGTCTTTACGGAGGAATACTGATACCTGGAGCAGAGATAGGTAGGTTCACCTGTCTAGTATTCAGGAGTCAGGAGTGATACCTGGGCTGGGGTATAGACAAGTAGATTCACCTGTCTAGTATTCAGGAGTTTCTATTTACTTTAAGGCTACATGTATGTATTACCAGTTTATGATAGAATCCATGTGTATATTGTGTAGGTATACATTTTTTACTGCTGTTATCATAGTGAACAGTGTTGTACTTAAGATGAAATTTAAAAAAAAATTGTTTGTACGATGTATGACACTGGCTTTTTGGTGACGGAAAACATGATTTATTTTATTTTATTCATTTTAGGAAATCTTACGGACTAATTATAGGATAAGATACATTCTTTAAAACAACATTGCCAGCTAAAAGCTATCGACTGTTCCACACATTTGTCGCTTGTTCTGTATATTTAGAACTTCAATTAGAATATCCCTAACTCTACCCCGGAGAATCCCCCGGCGGCATAGTTGTGAGAATATCAGTCACTCAATAATTTCACTTCGGAAAAACAAATCAAAATTTTATGGTCCATAGCATCTATGCTATTTATAAGAATTTATTCCAACAGTTCGCTAACCCGATGAAAACAAGTGAGAAATAATTAATGTATTTTAAATAAACAAGTTGGCAGTTAAAGATGGAGAATTTCGTATCAATCTTAATTAATTCAAGTGCAAAAGAGGAAAAGCGAATAAATTGGGGGGTATTAAAGGGTGCATGAGATATTTAATTATGGCCGATTTCGATCGATGTGCTGCGGTTGCGTGACAAGGACAAAAGGGCCAATCTTAAAAGAAGCTGACCATCAAGTACAATCGCACAGAAAAGTCAAAGATGAAAAATATTTGCCACATAAATTTTTCTGTGTTTTAGGTAATGTCAAGTTTCTAAGGTCCTTACCAATATTTGCTTAGGTTTGGCTGAAAATGCTTAGAATTTAGATATACATCTTGGCCTAAACAGTCCTATTATCTAGACAAGCATATTAAATTGTATAAGTCGATATATTAAGCTTTAACGAATACCTAACTTAATATTTAAGTATTGAAGTTTTCCAAAATTCACGCGGAAGAAGTCGCAGGCAAACGCTGGTATAATTAAAAATCACGTTTAATAAAACAGAGCCTATTCGAATCACGTACTGAACCCAAAGATACGTGTGGCGTACTACTCTGGAAAAATCCGCCAATCTCTAATGCTGAGTGGCAAATTTCGTCACCGCTACAAGATAAACTCAATGACATGTGTTTGAGGATCCTTGCAATAAAAGCTGACTGTAATTACTGGATAAAGTACAACTGAAATGAAGTTTACATTGGTTAGCAGTATCAAAAGATGGCGAGCGAGAAAATAAAAAGAATGAGAGAAGCGCGGGCGGCGCGGTCCGGGCGATATCCGGCCCAGCGTCGGGCCAGTGTTGACTTTTTATTCCCGGAAGCATCACATGGCATGAACCTGACATCATAAGAGATTATAATAAATCAAAAACCGATTTTGCGTGTAACAGTACGATCGCTAACAACACATGCGCGAGCGCAACTCCCGACGATCGCCTCCCGCGGCCCGATTAAATGCTCGAGCTGGTCGCGTAATGAAGCGAGATATATCAACGGACACACGCACCCGCCGCCGATCCCGTGACTCATCACCTTACTCCGTTTGTCAGCTTTATAAGTCATCATTATCACCATCATCAAGTCAGGACCGTCGATAGCGCGTCGAGGAGAGGTATAGACACAGAATAAATACTAGTACAACCAGTACAGAAGAATCACTTCGAAAACAGATTTAAATAAATAGCGACTCTCTCTGCACGGCAATAAGGTGCAAAGTTATTCGCACCCGTCCTATCGTATAGTTCGCGAATAACACGGTATACCTAACCAATTGCCATTCACCCCTCGTTGGGGATCAGCGGTCAAGCGAACCTGAGCTACGAGACAGGCCTGGTATAGACACTCAAGCATCTCAGAGTTGTTTCGGGTTCGAATCCGCACAGATGTCATGCCATGTTCAGTGGGTTTTTCTAACTTGTGGACCTACGTAACACCCACTCTCTCAAACGATGAAGGAAAACAAACGTTATAAAACCTGCATGCGCTGAAGAAGAAATTCTGATGCATACGTGGAGTCTGGGAGCGTCAACTGTAGACAGTCAATCATGAGTTATTCCGGGTTCGAATCTGCACGGACGACATGCGCACCAATGAGTTTTTCTAACTTATGGACCTACGTAATACCGACTGCTCTCAAACGATGAAGGAGTATTCCATCATGAGAAAACCTACTTACGCTGAAGAAATGCTGATGTATCATCCAATCCACATCGACTATTAGCCCTCCTTGAGGGTTTGGACGCCTGTGTCCTGCAATAGAACGTATTACTGATGATTATTAGCATCAGTCACTGGAACTTTCTTTTATGGGCTCAGTTCACAGGTTCCCACCGCTGTAACTCATGTAAACCAGGATCAACAGCAGCGGTCACTCACTACACTAGACAATGAAGACCAGTGAGCCCGGGGGATGACTCTAATCTGTCTTGGAACCCGCAATGAATTTAATCAAAGATAGGAGGAGTAGGAAAATGTAAGAGAAATACCTATAAGAAGTAACTGTCAGATTCTTCAGACGCTTGGCTTTGAATGATGATCATAAATATGTTATATACTTATTTACAGCCGCAATTCCAACTAGCCAGCCAATCTGTTCCCCTTAAGAAAACTTCAAAAGAAACCCTTTACCTCTGTCGCCTTACACGACACGCCCAAGAGAAGCAATAGGGTGATTAATTCTAATCCGTTAAACACATGGAACTGAAGAGTTATTTATGAATATCACCCATCCCGATTCGTATACGAATAATTCAGAACGTCTCTTTTCACATTATTACTTAGTTTCCACATATCGCGTTATAAATCGCACTATAAATACTAATATCATACCTATAGCATCCAAACTATACTCTAATACGAGTATATCAGAGGTTAGGTAGATAAAATCTCTAAATAAATATATCTGCCAGTAGTTAAAAAGCACCAACAACTACCTATTAGTACTCCAGATAAAGAGATTAAAAATTGCTGTACCAATAAGGATTTTCTTCCAATTAACCTTTGTAAACCTAAAGACATTAAACGACGTGACGTGGTTATATTAATGGCATTTCGACCTAATATGGAACGAATGTTACAATGTATCGAGTGAAGTATTGTGTACCTATTGTAGTTACGCTACCCATCTGTGTGAACAAAGACGTTTAAATGTCTATTATCTTTAGTTTTTTTTAGAACGAAGAACAGATTTTTATTCTGATGGTAGCTCCTCTCTAATAGTCTCTTTAGGTGAAAAAGTTAGTAAATTGTTTAAAGTATATAGAAATGATTACTGTGTCAGCATTGGTGGCGAAATACTGGACAATAGAAAATACTTTGCTGGAAAAATCTAGATTAACATGGTATCGACTCTACAGAAGATGATTTGGTGGCGAGTGGCCGCGCAAAATCAGTACACGCAAATCAGTAAAACTGTTGAAAAACATACTACCAGGCATTTTTTCGTTTACAAAAATGCTTGTTCGTAATCTCCTACAGGAGTAAGTTGAAGTGCAAATCCATTTTTCAGAAATTTAATTACCAGCGTAAACTATGAATTTCTTGGATGACCTATTAAGCTACTGTAAATTTCATAAACTTCTCAATAACCCTTTCTTCATATAAAGTCAGTCAACTCCCTTATGTGTAAGTCATACTCTTAGGTCGTGCCCTAATTCAATTCAGTATTGACTCAGAACCAGCGTCCTATTATTCCCTGGATCCCAGTTCGACGTAGGACGCCCAACGCTCATAAACTATTGTCTCTCAACACATTCGAGTAACTCGAGTGGAGCAGATTTGCATGCATCACAAACTAAGGCTGTTGAGACATTCCTTAAGCCTCCGCCCTATAAAACGGCTGAGAACTTTGTAGTTTCCACTTCTGGAATGAATAAAGTTATAAGTACTGTTTTGTTTACTATTTTATCGACCAGAATACAATTTGTAGCATTATACCGAGTAAATTGAACAAGTTTTAGGGTTGGACCATTGGACTTGTAGGGTTTACCGTGAGTAATTAAATACATTTTACAGCTTTCCTGTAGAAATCATCTTCGTATTAAGTAGATCGACCTCTCTCTACAAAGTTTGTGGACCTGAGCCTTTTGTAACGTGGGAAGAAACATATAAGCGCACACAACATGAAATGACAGGATATAAAATACAAACAAAATTTCCTGTACCCGAACATTAATCTCCATCGAGAGATACTGTTAATTGACATTCCGTGTAATTGCAATCATCTAATTGTTGATTTAAATCCGAGGGTAACAAATTTAAAAATACAATTTAAGATTAAGTACGTGGCCCTCCTACGTTTTAAGTAGAAACAATAAATTCATCGACACTAATTGGTGGTTTTCTCCCATTTATCAGCTCATTACATCACAGTAGCGCGAATAAAATAAAATATGTGTGCGGAGCGGTCCGTACGCCGTGGGCAGATCATTCGCATGCGATAAGCGTCGGTCAGGCACATCGTAAATTCAAAGAGCAGACTCTGCCGAACTCCAGACCTGATTGTGAGCCTTAATCAGTTGTGTGCCTACACGCGCACCGCCCGCGCCCGCGCCGCTCGCGCCGCAATCGCACTCTCGTGCTCGCTCCTGTCTCGTAATGTACGTCTCGGAGATTTGATTATATTAATATATCTACTCCTTACTCCGATAAAATACTTTTATTATCTTTTAGGAATGAAACACCAAAACAGAAACTATATAATAGTAATAAGCATCGCAAGCTATCTCTAATCCGCATCTAACTGTAGAGACATAGTGTGCCCCACATCCGAGTGTTTCGCAACGCATTCAGGAGTGGGACTACAAATCCGAATTTATCCGAGCGGCTGCACTTTGAAGACGGCTGCAGCGAACGTTGCATGCAGATGAGAGAGCAACATTTAATCGTTTAATGGAGACCACATTAATGTATCAGATTGAATGTTTATTTTTTCGCATCGTCGAATAAAATTACATTTGCAAAAGAAACAACTTCGTTCCCAAGTAAAACAACATGAAGTTGAATTTATGTACACCACGAGATTTTATTCATTCATATATTCAGCTACGATATCATAGAATCAATATCGAATGTATCAACATAAATCTACAGGGGAATACATGTAGAAACACAAGGAAACAGTTATCGCAATCGAAATCATAGCACATCTAGTGGTGAGCTCGTGACTCGTGCACAAATGAACTTTAAAATCGAAAACAACATTTCGAAAATTAATCGATATTAAAGGCACGGTATCGGTAGCATTTACGAAGCATGCACGCGTGCCGGCAGAAGCATTCGCAACACAAACATCGGCCCACAATTCCATTATAACGTTCTACTCCATGACAAAATAAAAGGTCTCAAATTTACATAGCACGAGTGGACCCGATCCGCGAGTCTCGATAAGAAATTCACAAAATTCATGTCGTCTCTTTTCAGCACACTATTGTTGTTGGGAGCTCACTATTAGAGGAAAGAGGAACGATAATAATCGATGTGACGGGTTAATAGTATCAGTAAATGTCATGCAGAACCAAATTCAATTTCATTTTCAAACATCGGTTCATGCGCGTGAGTTACAATGCTCTCCGTGGCATGTTGCAGATCGTTACTTTAGCGCATTCTCTTTGCTCTTGCTTTATATTGTTACTTGAAATAAAATTAAAGCCTACAAATTGCCAATCAGGAATATAATACATTAAATTGATACAATTTTCACGTAATTTGAGCCAACATTCTCGATAAATTCTTGTCACAATTCTATAAGCGTAAATCTCATGGTAAATACGGCGTAATATGGCGTGAAACTAGTCGGTTATTGCAAATAACTGCGCCTCGTAGCTAGATCAACGTTAAATCTGAATGGAGACGTAAATCGCAAACGAAACCTATAAGCTAGTGTCGCAACTTCAATACTGAATCTGGAGCAAATGCAATGTATATGTAAATTTTATAGTGCTCAAGGCTCAGGCCAAGCATTGGCACTAGTCATAGATCAAATCGTTCGATATCTCCACCGTGTAATATGGACAGTTCGATCACGTTCCTAGAACTAAATGTTGAGGTCTCTAGAGATCTTTAGAATCTGGTATTTCTCTGCCCTGCCCTTCTTGTTCAACAGTGGCTGCTTAACTCATTAATCCAAAGTGACGCAGTTTTCTATTAAATTCGCCGAGTGGTTACCGGCATAGTATAGATAGACCACCCTATTTCTTCGCATGGGTTATACCCGGAGACTAAGGGAAAGGGTTTCTAGTGCAGTGTTTTCTTAGGCGAAATGCTAGCTACCAATAAACAATTTATTCATAATTATTTCCTGAAACCTTCCTGAAACTCGAATACTGCACATCTAAAAATATAATTGGTAGTTGTAGCACGATTCTAGCAGCCCCCAAAGGTTATGAAATTACGTAGTAGGTATATAAATCATCATTTCATTGTAGATCATATTTATTTCACTTTTTGCACTGCGAAATTATTAGGAAAAGGGTTCACTTATGTAGAATTATAAATGTTCCTATCCTATTTGGAAAGGAGCTAGGACTATTTTATATAATTTAGATTCATCATCAGCCTAAATACGCCCTACTGCCGGGCACAGGCCTACCCTCAATTTAGAAATGGTTCACTTCAATCACTTTCCATTACACCGCAACATTACATAATCAGGCCAAAGTAAGTCAAGAACAGTGATCCACATAGAGCTAATCGCCATGTAACAACCATTAAAGGGTATGGTATGGTACGACAACCCGGACAATGTTATCTCGCTGTCAATCTATAGATCACATAATAATAGCTGTTGCGCAAATACATGCTATATTTTAGCGGCCATTAACCGTTCCACATAACACATAACCACGGCAATTAGTACATAATACGGTGAACGACAGCGTGCCTAACCCGATTATCTCGAGGTTTATCGCGATATCGCCGGGCTGCCGTCGCGCAAACAATACTATGGAACAGATTCCTGTACCATGACAGACACCCAGAACAAACCCGTCTACCACGACCGACACCTTTTCAATGACTTTCGAACTTCGTAATTGCGAAAGCTTGCAAATGCAACTGGTCTTAAACACGACTAAAATAATAACTCGTGTAAACATGACAGATTAACAGCGCAACATAAACAAATTGCGACAAAGATTGATGGGGGCAGCGGTTATCTGACTAAATTGTATCAAAGTAAACAAACTTCCGAAACCTGCACATAAGCGGAAAGGTTAGCGGATTGCCGGCAATATTTTACCGCGACTCCCTCGTGCTGACGAAAATTGCATTAACATTTTTTGACAGTCACTAGTCGAAGCGATGACGAGGACGTTTAGTCTCTGTGCTGACAGTGAAAAATTACGACTCCCAGGTCGCGGGCGTTGGCGGTGCGATCGCTCGATAGTTCCTAATGTATTGCTGTCAATCGCATGTTTTGACGTGCGGAATCACTTCTCACTATCTGAGAGCGGCCGCAGAATCGCAACGCTTAGTCACCACCAGTAATAGAAGCGTCACCCTGACATCACTTTTGCAATCTTAATTGGTTTCTTGTGCATGAAACTACTCCTACCTAAAATAGTTTTAACAATCGTGGAAAGGCCTGTATCAGATGTCATAATCATCAGGCCTACCTTCAGGGTAGAGGCATCAGTCCACTACGCATGCCCGAAACGGATTGGTAGACTTTGCATACGCATTCGAATTTATATTTCTTCTTCAGCGTATGCAGGTTAACTCACGTTGTTTTCCTTCACCTTTTAAGAGCAGTCGGTTATACATACATAAGTTGGAAAAACTCATTGGCTCATGGCATATGCTCCGTGCAGATTTGAACCCGTATCAAATGTAAATACTGTATAATTTTGAGAAAAATTTCAGTAATCACAAAATGTTTCAATGAAATGAAACTAAGATCATCGATCAACAACATTCTTGACGTTCAACGACTGGAAAATCTGGTTAGTCCGCCAGAAGAGTTTACGTAAAAGCAGTGAATAGATACATAAAACACTCTGTTTGTGAGCCTAGCCGAACAAGCCGCCCTACATGCAAATCAAGTCACGGTTCGACCTAAATTACTATCCGGCTACTTCTAGCAGTGACTGACTCAGTACCACCGGGTAATGGTCCAAATTACGTCCATCAGACAAAGACACCGCTGCAATCATGTCGCAATCCGTGCTAAAACAAAAACTTTGGGAAAACAACACTATTAAAAACAGATTTAGGAGTGACGCATGCGTATAATATCAACTTAAGAGCTGTTTAAGTTAGCAAAACAGCGGACGTAATTATCCGAAATTGTCCCCGCAACTGATACCGCCGTATAATCAAATCTCTGCGGTTTCCATAACTCATTCACATCTCATCATTACGAACCTGAACGGGACATAAACATTTAACTACCTCATCCAATGCAACGAAAATATATCCCTATCGTGTTGTAAAGTTTGACATTTGTAGTCTGAAATCAACATTAATTAAGATCATGTCTTGAGGCCCTCGCTAACGAATATACAAGTAACATCGTCTAGTTACATCCAACAGTCAAACATTCCGTGTAGAGAACAGAGCCTGCGGCTGTAGGTACCACGACAACGCGACGACTACGGACCTCTCACGCAAATGCCAGCATTATGAAACCGCCACAGGCTTTGCTCCAAAGACTTCCTACCCTAGACTTCGAATGTGAACATTTCCACATGTTTAATTAATACTGTTGAAGAACGGAGAGGTGAATCTATCGGTTGAAAACAAATCAGAAAGGCTTATCGATATTTTTTCACTGATGAGTTGTAGAAAATTCCTGTCGTGCGTGAGGAGTCTATAAAGTGGTTAGTCTTAGCTCCAGTTTCAAACCATTTCAAGGAGAACTGTTGTACAAAAGTTACGAGAACTTTAAGCCTGTTGCTCCACTTCTGGCACTTCGTTAAGTATAACTACTTAAACAAAAGGACAATCCTCTTGAAGACTCAGTTCCTAGTACTAGTCTTTGAGGATTTAGGAACACTTCTCGAGATTATATTGAACAAATTAATTTTGATTGAGAAGGTGGGGAAGTTAATTTGTTTGTAGTATTCTTGAAGTTTGTTTCTCGATTGAGAGCATTCTTCCAAATCCCTTACAATTTTAAGGCCATTGTTGTCTAGTAACTGACTAGTTCCCAACTTCAACGCAGAGGGCGGTTTGGCGGTTCGATCCCAGATCACACTCGTACCAATGAGTTTTCATAAACTTATGTACGATCTATTACACTGCTGACTATATTCGGTGAGGAAATCATCGTGAAAAAACTTGAATGCGCTGAAGAACGCGTTGAATATGTATAATGGACAATACATCCGTCCAGGAAGATATTGGTCATTGAATAAGCCCTAACAACCAAATGTATGATGGACTAATTAATGCCCATACACAAGCCATCACCATTAAAGTAGGTCTGTGTTCTGGCAGTAAAAATGCGTAAAAGCCGCCGGTGTCAATGTTTTTTCAGACCGCCTTACGACCTCTGACGTGGTTTTTATGTAACGACCACCACCACCAGAGATAGTAGCCGGGACCAACAGCTTAACCTGCCATGCGAAGCACGGAATCATCTTTCTTTTCAGACAATCAGGTGATTCAGCCTGCAATGTCCTAACCAGCTGGGGAAAAACGCACAAAGTGACATATCACTAGGTGTCCCCCGTGGGAATCGAACCCACGACCTCCGTGTCAAGAACCCAAGCTCTTAACCATTAGGCTATGAAGGCAGTTAAAGGCTGATGATGATAGAGGACACAAAACACCTTTCGAAGTCTAAGTAAGTAGGTCCTGACGACGGTAAGAGCTCGGGATTGAAAGCGCGGGAGTGATAAAAACTCGAAGAAGCACCAGCAATCGACATAAGAAACTGTTTAGTTGTCGATTCCCACCGCAATGCAAAGTATTCGTGGATCAGCCTTACTTAGCGCCTTATTACAAAAGCGAGAGGCGAGGAGAGTCTGCGTGCAGCGGTGCTGTGTACGTGCATTGTTAAATTGCCAGCGTTACGGTGTGTGTTACTCCAGCGAGACCACCATTATTATTTTGAATTGCACACGCAAAATGTCGGCCACAAACGCCAAAAAATAAAATAACTATATTTTTACTAAAGGTTTATCACGCCCCGCGGCCTATTGGGGGTCACTGAAAAGAGTACCGAAGTAAAGAGAAAAAGTGTCCAAAGATAATTTGACATTATTCGTTCGACCGTTGATTATTTTACATCAATAAGACTAAATAATTCGAGGGATGAAATTCAAATATCTGAGTAGTACTACTATTAAATTTATTCTGTGTTTTGAGGTCAAATTTGAGCAACAATATTACCATCAGTTTTAAATTTATGTCCTGATTTTACTATACTTTTGTGCATAGGACATACAAACATATGCCATCGTCAATGTCCCACTAGAGCAGGCATTCTATTAGACAAGCGACCCGCCCCAGCTTCGCCCGGGTGGGATTTATAATATACGTAAATACGAGTATATAATACGCATAATCCTTCCGGAAGAAATTGTCTAAATGTCAGCGAAAACCGTATCAAAATGTCTTTCGTCAGGAGTGCAATTCTCTAAGCTTCACATCGTTGTCAAAAACATCGATGAGCTCACAAATGTATCATCCTGCTTGCATCCTTCAGATCGTCAAGATTTTACCTCAACACCTTAAGCGAATGCCGAATTAACAGCTCACCGATCGATGTTTCAACGACGAATTTAAGATTCTGACGATGCTTGCGCTTAGAGAATTGCATTGCTTTAGTCGACCGGCTCATACGGTTTCAGGTAATTTATTTAGGCCTTATTTTCTTCTCCGGAAAGATCCATCTGTCCTCTGAGTTTGACGCACACGACATTACGGCCCCGTAAGCACTCTATGTGTCACTGCGCGCTCCAGTTTCGGGTCCACGGCACGGCAGCCGTGGGAAGTACTTACGCCGTAATTGCTGGCTATGACATCGAAATGTTTCCAATTTAATTCGTGTCCAAACAATGACGTGACGCAATCTTGTGCCATGGATATCTCTATCGAATTTTAAGCACAGGCTGTTTACGAAATGAAAATAATCCGAAAGATTTTTCAATTGCATGGTCAGAACCTGTCTCGCTGTCCAGAGTTTAGATGTTGCTAGTGCAAAGTGGATATTCAAAATAATTTGGAAATATTTAGTATAGGGGTGCAACCGATTCCAATATAATAGGGACGTATCGGCGTATCGAAGCCTTTTTCTGATATTGGTATCGCCGATCTGCCCCAGATAAACACAATATTTTTCCAAATGCGTGACTCAGTGCCTATCACACTACACAGAGTTTGGATATTGTTAGTGCATCCAGGATATTTTATACAACTAGACTATATTTAGTTTAATCAGACTCCAAAGAATACTTTATATTGATCAACTTTTGATGTATTCTTTTGGAAAGATATAAAAATCAATCAATTAATTATACTTTATTGCACACCAATACAAAACATACATTCGAAAATACGGAATGACTTTAATACGATACTTAACTTGTTTTACACCAACATGTTTTTTTTTTTTCATTTTATCTATATTACTTAACATCCTGTATTTCCATCTGACAGATCCAATCAGACTGATTGATGTATTTAAATATCAGCTGCAATCTAGGTGAACGTTAAATCAGTTAGTCTAAACGGCTTAACAATTCAAAGTATTTAGCATTTAAACAGGGCAGGTCTATTCAATCAGCGTTGCAGTCTTGAAGTTGTCAGCCGATAGGTAGACCAGCGCGTGCGCAAATCAATTTGCCCGAGATCTCGATAGCGTGCGATAGTCAATCTTTAACGAGCTACTGACTAGCGAAGTTCTCGTTTAAATATGCTAGAAATATATATTATCGGTTATTGAACAAAGCTATGTAGTCCTTTACAAGTAGGTACATGTACGAGGTGTAGATAATACGTACTATCTTTTCGAGGAAGGAAAACGTAGTTAAGAAACCAACTTATTTCGCTTTCCATGAAAATTAGGTGAGCTGACTAGACACTACCAGCAACGCCGAACCAAGTTTCAGTTTGTATAATGCTATTCAATTCAATTTCAATTCAATACGTTTATTTCGGAAAACAAGTTCCATAAAATTTTTATTAGTAGTACATAGTGTCATCTTACAACCTATGTTAGTAAATTACATTGAATGTCAAGATTTCAAATAAACAAATCAAAAGAAAAACAAAAATTACAATAATTTAGAATTTAAGATGAAAAATAAATAAATAAATCAATTTGCCTATCTACATATTATATCTAGTCATAAGCGCAGACCAATGACTGGCGATGGGACACTCGAACTTGCCCCCTACCACCTTCAGGATGCTGTTGGAGCCGCCGTGGACTCTACTCATCAGTGATGCAACTTTCTTACGCATTATAGCGTGAAAGCCGTCTGTACGCGCCTCGGCAAACATGACTGATGCACTGCAAAAGCTATAGTAAGATTGATTTTTACTGAATATGCTATATTCAGACTATCCCCTCTAGGAAAACCGTCCATAAGTCACCATAACCATAATCCCCGATGTAGCTATATACACCATTGAACCTTTTTTTTTAAATTTAATGAATACGTGTTTCGCATACTATCAACATCGTATTAATTAATTCCAAGCCAAGATCGTGTCGGACTAGCCCATGATGAGGTTCCGTAGTCGTTGGATAAGTAGAATAAGAAAAAGATCGTAAAATTTAATACCTTACTAAAAAATTTAAAACTAAGCATTATAACGATTTAGTTTCTATTATAGTTTTGTTCCATTGGACAAGACGTAACGAACGATACCTCTCTCGAAATAAAAAAACACTATTTTTTTCAAATCCCTCTTTCGTTGTAAGGGATCGAAAATGTTTTCTTCATAACTACAACATTTCTGTTTTTGGGTTATTGTTATCCGTCTTCATGCCAAATTTAGATTCAATAGGTGCAAAAATGAGCGAGTTATTGAGGCGGGCATACCGACAGACAAACGGAATGGACGAAAGTATAAGGATTCCTTGTTTGACTACGGAACCCTAAAAATGACTTCCTAAAATTTTAGAATTGTGAAAAAATCTAAAACTTTAGATCTGACAATGAAATTTTCGAGATTGTAACGACATCTAGCATGTGACATAAAAAGGAACCGAAAAAAGGAACCGCCGTAATGAAAAGCTGAGACATAAATTGTCCAATAAACAACAAATCTTTTAGCAATTCGAATAAATTCGAAATTCGTTCGTACCAAGAATGATAAATCAAAGTTATTAAATGAACAGTTTCAAGTCACTTTCGTTTCTCGCGTGAATTGATCCCGATCCGTAAGGTTTCGTGCTTTAATAGTTATGGATTGCAATGAATTGGAACGGCGCCTGATAATACCATGGTGCAAATAAATCTTAGGGACATTGATAGATTCGTTTAAGTGAAGAAATGCTTTAAAACACGATCGTGTCTGTGGGAGTATTTTACGAGAGGAAAGATGTGGCACAAGGACGTTTTTCAAATTATATGCAGAATATCCCAAAATCACGTCTTGGTTAGATTGAATGTTATTTGAAAATTGATGCTCATAAATTGATGATTGATTGCTCACAGCATAATTCTCTGAGCCACCCCCCCCCCCCCCTCTCCCCTAGAGATATTATAAAATATGGCCATATTCAGTATACAAGGTGAAAACTTAAATAGGTTACTAACTTAAGGGGCTGTTTCAGACCATGAAACTGAATAACTTTCACTACGGAACCAAAACTGAAATCTCGAAAAAAAAACTGTTCCATAGAAAGCGTCAATGACTAATCAACCCAAATGTATGGAACAACGATTTTTTTTGCGATATAAAATTAGGTCTCATAGTGAAAGTTGTTTAGTTTGATGGCCTAAAGAACCCTATTTAATATGTAACGCATTTAAATTTAAACCCTGTATATATCTACAACATGTATATTATTTTAACTTTGTAAGATCAATGACAATTAATTCGATTCATACAATTTTAATATTTAGTTCATTACAGAAAAATCAGAATTTCGAGGTATAATTACCTCATGAAATTCTGATGCGTATGTAGTAAAGTCTATCAATCTGCATTGGGCATGCATGGTGGGCTTACGCCCATACACGCTCCCTGAGAATAAGCCTGTACCCTGCAGTGAGACGTAAAATAGGCTGATGATGACACTACATTCCCCCTGGCTGGCGGCTATTAACTGTACACAGTTTGTGTTCTTGGATACAAGAAGAAGTTTGAAATTAAATACCACACATACATACATATTCGCACGCCTGTCTCCCACTGGGATAGGCAGAGACAACGGAACGCCACCTGCTAGGATTCTGACAAACCTCTCTAGCTTTCTCCACATTCATTGGTCCTTTCATGCATGCTCGTCGGTTTGTGGTAGATCTCACATGGTCCTTTTTAAACACGTCGCCAATTTGGACCGTATACGTACGTCTAGACCGTCCCTTCCAACATTTCCATTTACGCTTGCCTTATAGATTGCACTCGTCAATCTGCTCTCATCCATTCTTTCCATATGACCAAACCATCTCAACATACCTTTCTCTATCTTTATCACTACATCCTCTTCCAGACCACAACGTTCTCTAATTAAACTATTTTTCAATTTGTCCATCATAGTTACACCACACATACCTCTGAATGACCGCACTTCAACAGCGTTAATCCTACTTTCGTGCGTCTTCTGCCATACCCAAGATTCACTTCCATACATCAATGTCGGGACCAACACTGGATTATGAACCGCCATCCGTGCCTTCTTAGACATGTTGACTTTTCACAAAAGAATGGAGAGCTCCGTTTACCCTATTTCCTGCTTTCACTCTTCTCTCAATATCACCCTAAGCCACAGTTTATACAGAAGAGACGTGTGGCGGTGGCGGATAATTTAAGTAACACAGTATGAACCTTATAGTAACGTAGCATAGCGACGTTTTTGTCGTAAAGGAGAATCGCGCTCGCACCTCCAGGTGACGTCGCCTGGTGGCGCGGGCGTAATTCTCCAAACGACGTTATGCTACGTACTATAAGGTTTATAATTGTGTTACTTTGACTACCACCGCCAGACGTCTCTTCTTTATAAACCGCGCCTACACCCGCCGTCTCCGGCAAAAAGCACATTAAAATCCAACAAGCTATTTTAGTAAACACATCAACATACGTATGAACAATTTCTAATCTCAGTCGCAAAACCCGTATCCTTCGAATTTTTACCGAAGGCTGATTTTGGGTAAAATTGCTAAGTCACTTGGAACGTTAAAGAAGAAATTGTATCAAAGAAACTTGAGGAAGAGATGATTCTTTTCACACGTAATCTGTTTACGGCTGAAATACAAAATTATCTCCCAAACATATGAAGTTTGCCAGGCAATCAATCATGCCGAATGAGGGGTGGGGAAGCCACAACAGCGTAACCGTCAGCTCTTATGAAAGCTACGAATAATACAGCACGAATCAATCATAGATTTTGCGGCGATCCATCATCAAATTTTCAATAAAAGAATCGTGTTATAATAATTCGTAAACATACTTTGGGATGATTCAGGGACTTTTATGCAATGCTGATGTTTTACATGGTCCGCTATATATAAGTATTTCACTGGGTGATTCAGAAATTTAACTACAACTACCGTCAAGTTCAGAAACATATCATTGCGTTGCGTTCGCAAGCCGGCGGTTAGGGAGAAAAGTTCAAAATTAAAATGGGGCTTAGTCGGTCATGCCTGTTGGCTGTACCCGGGTTAAGGCCAGAAATCACCCTGGATCCTAGAAAGCGGTCATCGACATCCGGGTCGGGACCTAGATGATGACCTGGATGCTTTGACGACCAGTGGCCCGTGGCCCGAGGTGGCATGAAAGAATAATGGAAATGATAGAAGTGCGGGAAATAATAAAAAAAGTCAATTATATGGCTTAATTAAAATATTATTGATTATAAACATGTTACAGGCATATTGTGCTATTTCAAATCATTTTCGTTCTCTGGGTTGAGGGCTCGGTGGCGAAATTGTAAAACGCTATTCCCCGGTTTGGAAGAGTGCGGGTTCAAGACTTACGTGGCTTACGTTTGGTTTCATATACATCTACAACACACACATTAATACAAATAGTAAAAATGACACACAGGGCGAGGGAGAGGGAGGGGAGGGGACAAATACTGAAATGAAAAATTCAGACCATCAAATCGAATAACTTTATTGGAGCCAACATCAGGAAATGCGAAAAAAAATCAGCTGTCCCATACAAAACTGACCCAATTCAAATGTATGAAACCGTTGATTTTTTTTCGCATTTCCTAAGGTTGGTTCCATAGTGAAAGTTGTTCGTTTTGATTTCAACGTTTCATTATTGGCCTGGCTGTCCGTTTCACCCTGTATACAAGGGTAAGCTTATCTCAGAAAAAGTAAAAGAACTCAACAGTTAGCAAAATCCTCTCAAGATGTGTTAAATATTACCACCACTAAATCGTATAAGGAAATAACAAAACAAAGATAGAATTTAAAGTAATCGACCCCTAATAGTGGCAATAAGCGATCTCACACGAGATTGAACCTGCAGCCGGCGTGTTTTCAGCAATCGTCCAGCTTGATCGCTTCCGCGATGAGCACTATTCCGAAGCAGTCAAACGCACGACAAGTGCACAAAGGGCGTTGGAACGTGCTTTTGTTAAGTAGCAGACATTCCTGACGCTGGCTTTGGAACGTTTGAACTGGGAAACACTAATCCGTACACTCGGTAATGTGTTCCAAATACGTTTGACGAACCGTTTGGCGTGATTGTTAACGATGAAGGAATGCTAAACTAAAGGTGGTTAATTCTAATACTGACTCGGTTTTGAATATCATGTGTTTTTCAGAATTATAAACCAGATAAATTAAAAAATTCTCAAGCCTGTCTCCTACTGGGGTAGGCAGATACAACGGAACGCCACCTGCTACGATCCTGACAGACCTCATTCGTTTCCTCCACATTCATTAGTCTCTTCATACATGCCCATCAGTTTCGGGTACATCTGACCTGGCCCTTTTTAAGCACGTCACCTATTTGGTCAGTGTATGTACGTCTAGGCCGTCCCCTTCAAATATTTCTTACGCTTGCCTTATAAATTAAAAAACCTTCGTCGTAAATCAATCATTAAGAAAATTAGCTTAGCGTATGCTCACGACTATATTCCCCGAGGGGGTAGTCCAAGATATTTTTAAACCTCAGAACATCCACATTTCACTAGTAGTACCGAAATTATGTCCAGACGGGAAGTGAGCCGTGTGATTAAAAAAAATTGAAATATTAAATCTTTGACGAGGCAGATTCTTACTTCCTTGTGACCTTAATATTTAACATGGAACGTGGCAATTTAACGCTGTCGTGTCTCTAGATAACGAGATGACGAAACTCAAAAGGCTACATCTCATTAACTCTACATGTTTGTACACAAACATCGTCTTCATTGAAGTGTAACCCTGAAGTAGGCACTTCCACGAGTCGATAGGACGAGAGATCGGGAGTCGAGACCCGCTGAATACACGATTCACTTATGCAGGAAAACTTGAGCGGTGTGAGAGTTACCAGACGGAAAATTGAAAAATTCTGATTAAAGTCCAGAGAACTAACAACTCTGTAAAAAAATCACAAATCTATTACTTGTTTTGTGCACTTGGGAACTGGGGGGTCACGTCACGCTTATTTGTGCAATTCATTCGATAAAAAAACTGATTCTTAAAACAAAACAGGGTAAATCACATAACTTACGTTATTGTAACTTTCTAATCAAAAAATCTTCTATTTAAGCATAGCATATGCTCACGACTATATTCCCCGAAGGGGGTAGTCAGAGATATTCTGAAACCTCAGAACATCCACGTTTCGTTTCGGTTAAAATCTACTATTTACGGGAAAATCGAAAAATCTTATGATTTTCAAAATCCGGCCGCATCCTGTCAAGAGCCTAAAAGTACAGAAATCTCAGGACAACTCCTGAGATATGGTAACCCTAAGTGTGAGAGAACTTGCGAAATGTAGGACACGGGAAGTTTTTGTTCAAGTTAACCCCGATAGCGTAGTGCTTTTGAAGCGTTTATTTAAAGGGGTTTTATTCTTGAGCACCTCATGCCATATTCCTTCTTGATCTGTCGAATTATAATGAACTAGAGATTTACTTGTAACCGTGGTGAACAGATTTTTGAACTGGAATTAGAGACTATGTTTTAACACCTTGGATCCCGGAGAATGGACATCGACGTCAAGGTCAACCCTAGAGAAGTGAAGAGACAACCTGGATAAATTCGACGAAGGGTAGATGGGGCTGGCTAAAGACAGGAATGCATGGATGATAAAAGGGGAGGCCTTTGCCCGGCAGTGGGATGAGATAGGAAAAAATTAGACCCATTGATTGCCCAGGGTTTGCCGGACGTATCAGGTGGTTCAGAACGTCACTCAAGATGGCTCTCATTGTGAAACCAACCTCTGCCTTGTTCGTAACAGCCAAGCTCACAAATGCCGTATTCGCGAAAAGACTGAAATTGACCTAATTTTTCACAATGAAAAGAAAAATATTGGCGACTTGACCACTTACACATGTAAAAATAAACATCTCAGCTGCAAAAGTACGGTCGGCAATGTCCTTTCTTGATACAGATCTGGCGCGCGCCTCCGTCGCTTCGCGGACTCGGGACACAGCCTCGTCCCGAGCACTATTGTACGCGGGACATTTGTACGAATGTCCGCCGGACATGACAAAAGCATTCAATAACAGCTGTGAGACCACTTGCCCCCCAATCTTCTTCAAGCACCACAATCTTTTCACAGAAATTTTATGAATTGAACTTATTGTTAGAAAATCTTGCCACACGAAAATTTCATTATCTTGGTAAGGTAAGTGAATTAAACTTCGTTAGATAATTTATCCGGCATTTAGTCGGTGGCAAACGTGAGATCCATATCGCGTGCACTGCAGTTAAAGTTGGAGAGAACTGCACATCGGAGTCGTAGCAAACTTCGAATTATTACGTAAGAGACCTGGCTATAATAACAATAAACCTTTATTATCTGGAGAAGTTAAAATACCTCAAGAATTATTGTTAACTCTAAATAAGGACTGAAAATAGAAGTCTTTGCCAAAACGATAAAATAGTCTTCGTCATGAAGACGACGCAATATCCATTCCTTTGGAAGCGTCGTGGGAGCTCTAAAGGTCAGGTAAACCGGGAGATTCGTCTCTGAATTATACAATACGTTCCTCAACGTTAGTGCTTATATTACTCACCTTTACCGTCTCCTTTGAGTATAAGTACCTTTTCCTCCGAAAAGTGACTGTTTTCGCGACATTTATTCTTATTCCATATTATATTCTCTTTATGGCAAGTGGAAATGAGAACAGATTGAAGACCGATTCTTATAAGGCAAGTGTGAGCGGAAATTTTGAAAGGGGATGACCTATACTTCATTCCAAATAAGGACGACGAGATTTTCCGATTCCTATTTAGCTTTTTGGCCAATTCTGATTACCAAATGTAATTTATTTATTGGATAAATATACTATCCGACATATCTTGGACGGTACAAAAGCTGTTCTAAGAATAAGTGAGTGCAAATGTTTCAAATCTCTGTTTCTGTAATGCAAAATAGCCTAAAAATTTCGTTGCTATTTTGGAGTATAGATGTAACGTACACTGATCAAATTGGTGAAGTGCTTAAAACGAGTCTGGTGAGGTGTACCATAACCAACTAGCATGCATGAAAAGACTGATGAATGTTGAGGAAGCAAGAGAGGTTTGTCAGAGTCGTAGCATGAGGCGCTCTTTTTTCTCTGCCTACCCCAATACGAGGCAGACGTTGGAATATGTATGTTTGTATAATATTTCGAATGACTGTAGGTCTAATCTAATCAGGGTTATTTTCATTCCCATTTCAAAATATGAATAATGTAAATTACGCAAACGATATTACCGAAAGTTAACTTGGAAGCAGCATCGGCCATAATTCTATTCAAAAAGCTCAGATGCAAGCTAGCCATAAGAGGAAGTCACGGGTATAATCGTGGCCATCTCCCGGGGCCACGGCGCTGCTGAGAACATTTAAATTATCGTGAAGCTAGATCCGAGCGCCCATAATCACACCGTTCATTTGTAACTTGGCTAACAGTACTGCGCGCCCAGAGAAAGTATCGCCATCAGATAACTGCTGAAGTTCAAGCTCAATATTATTCAGAACTGAGAAAAACAATCGTGGCTCGTTAAATTGCGATAGCGAGTGCGCGATTGCCCGCATCGACTCTCTTACTTATACATCTATAGTTACACTTAGAACCTGTACGTTAATATAATAGCCGGTAAACAACATGGCAAAAACATTTGACTGCTAAGAACAAAATTTGTAGGCGAAAACGATACTGCGCACACCCCTCACCCCCGCCCAGTTGGTCATGTTGTTTGCATGTAGAGTATATTCGTTCAAAACGTAATCAGACAAGTGCGCGATTACCAGCATCTCTTTCTTATAAATCTACAGGGTGTTAGGGTAAACAGTTGCATTACTTTAAGGGATGATTGTACCCATGATGCTGATAAACTTCCCCTAAGAAACCCATAGAAAATTCTGAAAAAAAATTGCATTGCTTTGCTTGCATGCTTTCCATCTAAATCTAATCTAAATGCAATCAGCTGATTGAACGTTTGTATGAAAAGCCGATTTTTTTCACATTTCTTGTTTCTTAGGGAAAGTTAATCAGTATGATGGGTACAATCACGCCTTGAAGTAATGCAACTGTTTACGCTAACACCCTGTAAATACAGGGTCCTTCTTAATATGCTGACACTTTTTTAAAGATAAGACCAGACCGTCAAACTGAACAACTTTCTCTATGGCACCAACATCGAGATCGCGAAAAAAAATCTGCTCTTCCATACAAAACTGCAAACCTACTTGAGCCAAATTTATGGGAAAGCAGATTTTTTTTTCGCGATTTCGATGTTGGTGCCATAGAGAAAGTTGTTCAATTTGACGGTCTGACAGTTCCCTTCAAAGAGTGTCAGCATATTAAGTTGGACCCTGTATATTCGTATCCATAGAAAATATTCGAAACTTAGATACTCAAAGTGCGCGATCGCCCGCGTCCAATCTTACTTAAACATCTATAGTTATACTACGAACCTGTACGTAAATATATTCGTTCCCATAGAAAATGTTCGAAACGTAATTACACAATCGATCAAACGTAAACGGTCATGTCGAGCGAGTAGTCCTAATTACGTCTGTGCTTCGAACCACTAAAAAGACCTTTACCGTCAATGTATCAATCGGAGAAGGTAGATAGGACCGCGATCGAGCCATGCTAATGAGCCCGACCGGTTAGAGGGACAATTGGTTGCCAGTGGAACTATCTTTCAGACATTTAAAGGCCGTATTTCTCAGTCTAGACGGGAATAAGAATGTTCGACGGTGATTAATTGCTTCAACTTTGAAAATTGTACTACTGTGTTGCATAGTTGTTAATTTAAAGCAAAATCGACAATCTATTAAATTGGACTGTAACTAAATCAAGTAGAAATTAACTCAACAAAATATCGTTGATATAACATCATATTTGCAACATTGATTAAATCCGATCGACAAAAATTTGACTCTTATTTCATAGATTTTTTATTTATTTTCAGTAAAAAATTTAATATAGGTATCACTGAAATATTACAAAGGGATTAATTTTGCGGTTTCAGAATATGTATTATATTTTAAAAGTTATTGAATGAAAATGCATTAGGCGCTTAAAATTTACACTGCTATTTTCCATACTATCATTTTGCTTACTTTATGCTTTTAATATCCTAAAGGTGTATTTTACTTCAATAAAGATAGTTATTTATTGTTCCTCATGTTAGGTTAGCCCTAAAGGTATGACGTGAATATATTAAGACGCTAATATACTAAACAAATTTACTGTCTAACATTACATTGTTGTTGGCTTTGACATGTAGGCGTCTTTCTAAAATAAAATATAAGTCTTGAAAATAATTACGTTTTTTTTTTCTAATTTGGATGTTGGCATTTCCTAAAATTGAAGATATAGTTTGATATACATTATGCAAACTTCCTGAATTAAAAAAATATGCAACGGGGAAAGTACATAGGTACAAGGATAATTTATGTTTTAATAGATGCATTTTCAAAGGCAATGATAGATTGTTTAACCAAGCGAGGAGGGTATAAATGGGTGAAGTTATTTACATCATTGATTTGTTGCTAATAAAACATTAAGGCGACAGTATAGGCAAAACTTGTGTTTTAGACACGTTTTATGGTAAAAATGTGATCCGGGTGACATTTTTACAAGGCCCTATTATTTTTTATGGAATATTATTTTTGGACGCGAATCAGATCCAGTTAGATTTATAGCATTTGTCGTATAAAGAATTATAATTATAACAGCAAATAAAATACCTACCTACATAATTTCACGACACTCACAAAGGCTTCATTTCTTGATGAAGTATTTATTGGTAAATACTAATTCCAAAGTTACCATCAATTTATTTTCCGCAAGGTTTGGATTAAAAATAAAATTTATAGCCTGTAGAATCACACTGCAGGGCAGAAGCCTTCTCTTACGAATAATGGTGTAAGGTGGATACATTCCATATTTTTAAACACCTCCAAAAATGTCAACAGTCCTAAAAATACACTGAATCTTCATAAAATTCTCTTGAAGTTACTACGCTTATATAAAGGACTTTTTCTCATCTATCTTTGCCAGTGAGGATAATTTCCAAATTTTTGGACCTTCCGGTCGCCTTAACCAAACACGAGCTTGTCGTGAGCGTCGGTTTCAAAGCAATTAGTTCGACATTTGGCGCCGGGTGACGGGGACGAGGATCGAACTGAACAGGTCTTGCAACCCGCTAGTGATTTGGTCTAGTCGATAAATCTTATCCAAGGCAGTTTACCTAAGTGCTGGTCTTGTAAACGATTTCTATTTTCCAAAGCCCTTTCACTTACTAGGTATTTGAACAGGAGAAACACAAACAAAAGTTTCAATGAACTTTCGAATTTTCGAATTAGTCAATAAAATCAGCCCACATCAACACACTGCTGGGTATATGCCTCCCTTTTATTGCGCCATTCCTGACGGCCCTGCGCTGATCTGATTCAATGCGAACCCGTCACCCTCACAATGTCATCGGACCAACGTGCTGGTGGTCCCCCACTGACCTCCGTTCCTCACTTGGCCACCACTCTAATACTGTCTTGGTCCACCGCCCGTCTTCCCGTCTAGCCAAGTATCCCGCCCATTTCCACTTCAACTTTGTGATCCGCTTACCCACGTCTTCTACTTTGGTTCTTCGTCTAATTTCGACGAGTGATCTGCTTAGCAAGGTACTCCACGGCTCACTGTGCTACTTTTATTTATGCATATTTTGCTTTGCAGTATTTTCGAAACTCTACAAAAATTATTGCTTATCCTAAACAAAGCATTACTAAGCATACAGTACCGGGTTTTCTAGTAGCATACAAAATGTTTATAAGTAAGACATAAAGCACAATAAACATAATTTACTAGGTTGAAAAATAATACAATCGATTCGATAGATCTATTGCTACCCACTATCGAGGCATACAAATACGAAATTGATTGCATCGTGTGGCGAGTGACATTTCAGTATCCGAGTTGCAGGCGAGAGAGGGTGCGCTGGAGGTGAGCGGGGGGATTTCACACTGACATTTGAATAGGGCTGTCTCGGCATGTACCGGCACCCGACGACGGCCAACGAGAGGCGACAATGTTCCCTGAACACCGAACAGCGTTCCCATTGAAAAGAAAATTTACTTTTGTTCAACCGTTGACAATACCACCTTATTTTTCAATCCTTGGGGCTTGAGATTGCGAAATTTGTAAAAGAAAATGAAAAATAAATGCGTTCCACGCACAATACGCAGGAATAACACGGCAAGTAAATTGAATACCATTAACAAAATGCTGATGTGAATTTACCACACACAGGGTCTTTCTTAATATGCTGAAGGTTTTCTAAGAGGATGATCATACCATCAAACTTAACAACATTCTCTGTAGAACTAGCATCGATATTGTGAAATAAAAATCCGTTGTTCCGTACAATACTGCAAACATACTCGACCCAAACGTATGGGACACCAGTTTCATTTCCTTTATGGTCCAATAGAGAAATTTGTTCAGTTTGATCATCCTCTTAAGGGGGTCCAAAGTCGCCTCAAAGCAAGCCAGTAGAAGTCAAGCTGGTCTAATTTGACAGTCAATCAGATGTTCCCTCTAGTGGGGTAAAACGCTCGACACCGCGCTTTCAACTCCTCTCCAATCCTCTTAAAAAAACATAACCCTCCCTTTGGCGCAGTTGGGTAAAAACCATCAGCATAGGCATTAAGTTGGACCCTATATGTGAGCAAACATTTATATGTGTATTAACTCAAGTACATTCATGTACTCTCCCAGATAACTTCTAACGAGAAGCTTTAAACATAAATCCGAGAGGAACGACAATAATAATAACAGTTTTCAGAAAATTTGATACGTCTGAGACTACAGGAATACCATTATGATTTAAAATCTAAAGGAAAGAACATTACGCGACAAGAATATAATATTTTACCAGGAGTAGAATTACATGTTTTCCGTTTAATGGAAGTCGTGAACATTAAGAAAATAGTACGTAGGGTACTCCTACAGTGTTGTGCGAGGAAAACAGGCATTAAAAGTGTCATCCTTGTATACTAACGTTTACTGGAAGTACCTCGTTCAACTTTTGTTTACTAAACATAGCCACTGGATTCTCTCTTGACGAGATTCTTCTTCTTCGGGTTCCTCTCCACTACTGGAGGTTGGCAGTCAGCAACAGCTCTTTGACGCTGGCGATGCCTGTCCACTCTTTCGGGTCCGCGAGGCATGACATTTGCGGCCTACCGACGTTTCTTTTGGCCATTATAATAGTCTCAAGAAGCTGGTATCGCTCATTCCATAAGATATTACCAAGGTAGGCGACTTTTCTCCTTTTAATGGTTTGGAAAAGCTCCCAGGACTTCCATATTCCAATATCGTTGAGTGTGTTATGATTATGCTTATAATATTCAAAAGTATTTTAGACGTTTAGACCATTACAAGTTTTCTACCCACATAATATTTCTGTGAAATGATAAGGTCACAATTTAACCGTGCATGGATCCAAGCAGGAAGACAGGAAAATTGCACACGATAATGATGACTTCCATTCCTAAGCTGGGATGGGCCCAAAGCGTATTTATTCGAATCACAGACAGTAGGCGCGGGCGCGCACTGGGTCTGTCATTTCGATACATATTTTTGACGTTTTGTTGAAGTAAAAGCAATTTTTGACTTATTTTTCTCGTTTGAAATGTTCGCGTACGGCCTTCCATTCATTTTACTTTGATCTTAGTTTCTAAGAACCTCTTGAAATAGGTACGTCAAGCACGACTTTTGCTACAATAACTTTTATTACAGCACCCTTAACGACTATTACATACGTGACCTTACATAGTAAAATGCAATTCAAACAATAAATGCGTTATAACGCTTCTGCATTAGATTATCTGCGTGCAATACGTGTTCTGAAATAATGTTATGGCTACACGTCGGGGCGATTCGTTTCGATATAACTACTGAAATAATGTTACATTGCCACTAGTTTGAAACCTTACACGGGAACATAAGAAAAGCACTTGAGCGTATGCTTCTGTTCAACTTATTTGTATTACATAAAAGCATTGTTTCTGATGTGTGTGAACAGAGTTTGGTAGTAAAATGTGAATATTCTGAAAATGCTACATTTATAATAACTCTAACTATCCTCGGGGAATATAAATTGTGAGCATATTGTTTTATATTTGTTTCTGGTGAATTTACTGAATCAATTAGGACTTTAATTTAACATTGCATGCATGACTATATTCCCCGAGGGGGTAGTCAGAGATATTCTGAAACCTCAGAACATCCACGTTCCACTAGTAGTACCTAAACTCTGTCCAGTGTGACGGGGACATAACATCTCAAAATAATTATAAATCCATTGAAAGGTTTTCACAATTCATCATAAGAAAAAAACAACGCCAGCTTAGCGCAGTTTAATTCACTTGTTTATAAAGATGAAATGAATTTATCTATAATAGCTTCCTTTTAACAAACTCAATCAGAACTTACTCGCACAACATTAACTTAAACTGCACTCGAAATACCTTCTTATACTCAACATGACTGCTGTTTCTTCAAACTAATAATGTATGTTTCCCCAAAGGTATTTTAATAAGAAACACAAAGCTTCAATCTTTTTGTTACTTAAAATATTTACATAAAATAACTAACTCTTCTTTCACGCTGTTGTTAATACAACAGATGGTAGACATACTGCCAGTTGCACGTACGTTCATTAAAGTTAATCCTCCATTAAATCTCTTGCTGTCACTTTTTGTCTTATTGACGTAGTAAAATCTAGCAAGAGATTTAATGGAGAATTAACTTGAATAAACGTACGTGCAACTGACAGATAATCTTTTACCTGGTATAAGCAGACATATCGATTTTCGATCAGTGACTACATATTTCATTTCACATTAGACAAACAAAAATTTTCGTCGAATCGTGAAAACGAATTCATCAAAATCACAAAGAATTTTAAAACATACTTCCTCTTTCACTTCGCATGTAAGTAAGTCCATTATCACAGCGAGGGGTGCAGCAACCTATGTAAATTCAACTAGCAAAAGCATCCATTCTACTCACTCGCAGTTTCAGGAATCCACGCCAGCTATGTGAGAACTTCTCCAAACAGACCCCTCGGATTGTTTGTATATATTTGTATAAGAAATGAGCAGAAAAGCAGGAAGTGCAAAACTTTTTAGTCTCGCAAAAGTATTTTCTCTGGTTATTTTACTCCTTCATAGAAACACTAAATTATTCTGTTGGCTGAATAAAATTTACTGCTTTCCGTTGGAAAGTTAATTTGAATCATTTTACGTTGCTTTTAGAATACTAAATCAGGTAATGAAAAACAGGTGGCCGGGTCGTTTAACAACATGATATGCGTTTAACTAAGTGACAGCTGATACGAATTAATAAGACAAGCATGTCATCCTTTAACGCTTACCACATGTCCAAAGCACGAGTCATATGCATCACAAAGTTTTTAGAGCTTTTATAAAATACCTAAAATAGTACGATGGCATGCACGCGTTCAATATGCCAGGAAAGCGATACGCAGCCATGTGTCACAGGGAAAACATACAACACTAGTGCCAATACGAATTTAAATTGAAACAATTCACATTTGTCATATGCAACCGGTCGATTTGTCCCAGTTAAGGAAGCGTGTCGGTAATAAATATGCAAATGCGAACGCACAGGTCCCTTTTCCGTAGGCTCGTCGAAGCCGGTGCCCGAAGGCCGTAGGGTCGCATTCACCACCTGCACCGCTAATTGCCGCGCCTCCTCGATACTAACATTTAACAGTTAGTCGTATTTGCGGCTCACAATGACCACATCTGATACCTGTGGCAATTTACTCAATTTTGTAATGTACTTGGTCCACTAAATTCACATTCTCGTAACAATCTTTGATTTTCTTTAGTTTAAGACATTGTTCGGTTTAGTGTAACCGAACACCTTTTTTCTAACGCGTCGCTCGATGCCGCCTCGTAATTAATTAGTGCATTTTCCGATCGCGTCGGCATCGGGCGAGCATTCAAATGTAACGCATTAACATAAACTATTTTATAACATTTTTAAAACAATAAAGTGAATCAAATTTAACACGTGGTTCTTCTTAACAAGCACACATCCCGCACATTGGTCCTTCGAGCCTTTTTGGTGTTCTGGTGAGTTCTGGTGTGTTAGCTATCGGTTCGGTTGGCCTCCCACAAGCGGGTCTCACCAATCGAATTGAGACGGGGCTTATATCACACTATAGAGCTTGCTGGGATACTAAAGGAATCAGCAACAACAGGGAAGTGTGCTACAACATTAACATTGAACATTAGAGGAGTCGGCAAACAGTGAAAACATTAACATTAACAAGAAAATTCAACAATTAACAACAATGGAAGATCTTCTGGAGAAACAAACTGAACTATCAACATTAATCGAGAAGATAATTAACAACTTTAAAAAGGAAAACATTGAACGCAGGAAGTTAATAGCTAAGAAGAGAATAGATGAATTAGAAGTTTTATTTCGAGAGTATCATGAAAACGACGCAAAGTTGAGGAGATGCGAGGACCGTTCAGACGATTACTTTACGGGCGGCTACTATGCATCAACAAAAACATATTATCTGGACGCCATGAGTTACATAAGAAGGTATACCAAAGTACAAGATGTGGAGGGAGAGGAGTTTTTAGACACCAAAATAGAAGACGAAACTATTGACGTTACAAAGATTATTAACCCACAAACAAAACCAGGTGGGTCGAAAGAAACTCCAGGAGGCAAGACTATTGACAGCAAGTTAGACGAAAAACTTCGGAAGCAAGCGGCAAATTACAAAGCTTTTCAACGAACTATTTCCAGTATTAACATCGAAACATTAACAGAAATGTGGGAGTTAGAAGATGCACGGAAAACATTGGAATCACGGTGGGGAACAATCGACTCTCTTCATTGGGAGATAGAGAGCGAGTTAAGCGGCACCGATAACATGGAATTAGAGATTTTGTATAACAGGTATGAGAAACGTTACTGCAGTTTAAAGAAGTTTATCAACTCAAAGATGTGGTCGGAGAAACATAGAGAAAAAACAACCCCTAATCTAGATGTACCAACATTTAACGGGCATTACAATCAATGGGTGTCTTTCAAAGACTTGTTCTCGGAAGCCATCCACAACAATCCTTCATTATCCAAGGCCCAAAAAATGCAGTTTCTAAAAAGTAAGATACGTGGTGAAGCTGAACGTCTCATACAACATCTGCCAATAAGCTCCGACAACTACACTGTCTGCTGGGACATCTTAAACCGCCGCTATAACCACAAAAAACTTATATTTTCATCGCATATTAACATGCTTTTGGATTTGCCCGTAATAAAGCAACAGTCACTGGCACCAATCAAGCGAATGCATGACGTCACTCAAGAAACCCTTAACGCGATAATAAACCTAGGTGTGGATATAACTACTTGGGACCCTCTGCTCGTGCATATTTTAGATCAAAAGTTAGACGCTAACACACACGCCGAGTACATAGATTCGCTGAAGGATCGCCGAGAACTACCAATACTTCAAGAATTTCTCGACTTTTTGGAGGGAAAATTTACTGCCTTGGAGTCGTCCCGCCGAATGAACGAAAACATTCAACAAAAATCTGGAAACCAACATTTTACATCAAACCCTTCAACATCATATTATGGAAAATTTCCAAACAATCAAACGAATAATAACTGGAACAAAGGAAACGTGAATAGAAAACTTATGACGAAATCAACATACAACGTGACTTTCAGAAAATGCCCACTCTGCAACAACGAGCATGGACTTTACAATTGCAAGAAATTTCTCGAATTACCAAATGAACAAAAACTAAAAACCGTCAAGGAATTGCAAGTTTGCATCAATTGCTTATTTAGTCACAACGGCAATGAATGTAAATCGACAAAAACATGTCGTAATTGCAATAAGAAACATAACACCATTATGCACGATGCGCTACCAGACAAAAGTGCATCGACAGCAGGAGCAACAAAACAGAACAAAAACAAAAATGAGGACGACACACAAAATGGAGGTAACACATCGGCTGAAGTTTTGTTGTCAACCGCCATGCTGAAAGTTAAGGGAGCAGATGGATCTTACTATAACCTGAGAGCCTTAGTCGATCAAGGTTCTCAAGTGTCATTGATAACAGAACGGGCAGCGCAACAAATAAAACTGAAACGAAAAGGATGTAAGGGAACTATTTTTGGAGTCGGAGAAAAAGAAAACAGTGGAAAAGGCATGCTCAGCATTCAGTGTCACTCGACCCAGAGTGACTTTGAGTTTCAAACTGACGTCATCATTATGACTAGTTTGATCGGTAACTTACCTAACAAAACATTTACAAGGCCGGAGTGGACGATTATCGAAAACATTTCACTGGCGGACCCTGAATTTTATATTAGCCGCCCAGTCGACATATTACTAGGAGCAGACATTTATTCGCAAATAATACTCGACGGCATAATTAAAGGGCAAGACGCTACTCAGCCTGTAGCTCAACGAACAAAACTTGGCTGGCTGCTGTGCGGCAGCGCCAAAACATATAAATGCAACATAGTGTTACATAACTTGAAAGACATACATAAGTTTTGGGAAGTAGAAGAAATTACTGAGCAATCAAATTTGTCAGTAGAGGACCAGCAATGTATAACATTTTTCAACGAAACAACAACAAGGAAGGAAGATGGGCGTTATGAGGTCAGGTTACCGCTCAAGGAAGACATTGAAAGCAAACTGGGATCATCAAAACAAACTGCTCTAGCACAATTTAGAAGTCTGGAGAATAAATTTCAAAAACAACCAAAATTAGCACATGATTATAAAACTTTTATGAACGAATATAAGACATTGCAACATATGACGCCGGCGAGCGGTAACCAGACACCTGAATTCTATTTACCGCATCATGGAGTCGAGCGCGCCGATTCATTGACAACACAATACAGGGTGGTATTTAATGCCTCACACAAAACAAATACAGGGTGCAGTCTCAACGATCTCATGCAAACTGGCCCAAATTTACAGATCGACTTGCAGATGCTACTACTTAAATGGAGACAATATCAGTATGCTTTTACAGCTGATATTGAAAAGATGTTTAGAATGATATTAATTAATGAAGATGACCAGAAATACCAGAAGATATTTTGGAGGGACAATCTGGAACAGCCCATTCAAACATTTTGCCTAACAACTGTAACATATGGAACCCGCGCCGCACCATTTTTGGCCATGATGACCTTAAGAAAACTAGCTGCTGATGAACGAGAACGATTTCCTGCTGCTTCGAAGGTGGTAGAAACAGCATTTTACATGGATGACCTTGTACACGGAACAGACACCGTCGAAGAAGGAAAACAGCTCATATCTGATTTAAATTCGTTAATGAAGTCGAGCGGATTCAATCTGAGAAAATGGTCCTCGAACGAACAGAGCATATTAGAAGACATCAAGATGAAGCAAACTAAATCTGAAATTGATGTGTTCACATTCAAAACCGAAAACATATCAAAAACATTGGGCTTGAGTTGGAACTCTGTAGAAGACAAACTAACATTTCAGTACAACATAACAAACAATAACAATAAAACAACTAAACGAAATCTCTTATCCGAGATATCAAAGCTCTTTGATCCACTGGGCTGGATGGCGCCTCTATCTACAAAACTAAAACTATTATTTCAAAGGTTATGGAAAGAGCATAATATGAAATGGGACGATCAAGTGTCGGATGACATACAGAAAGAGTGGATTAAGATCAAGGCAGAACTCCACGTAATAAATCAGTATGAGGTGCCAAGATGGATACGTTGTCAGAAAAATGACGTTATAGAACTACACGGCTTCTGTGACGCGTCAATTGTAGCCTATGCCTGTGTCGTATATGCGAGAGTCAAAGGTCAAACAGGGCCAGTGATAGTGGCAGCAAAAACAAAACTTGTACCCCACAAAAAGGCGATCACGTTACCTAGGCTGGAATTAAGTGGGGCGCATTTGTTATCAAAACTTATGAAAAAGACAAAAGAAGCGCTGTCTGAACATAACACTGAAATATACGGCTGGACTGATTCAATGGTGGCCCTCGGGTGGATACAGGGGGAACCGAGTCGATGGAGACCCTTTGTAGCCAATAGAGTACAAAAAACAACTGACGTCATGCCGAGCACGTGCTGGCGCTACGTAAAGTCAAGTGACAATCCCGCCGACGCAGCAAGTAGAGGTTTATACGCACAACAATTAAAAGACCACAATTTATGGTGGCGGGGTCCCTCCTGGCTATCAACATTCAAGAAAGAACAACAACAAACTAAAACATACACAACAAACGAAGAAATGAAATTAAAACACATACACGTAGTCATACAACAGGGAGAAAACATCATTGATATTTTATTGAAGAAATACAGCTCTTTCAATAAAGTTACACGAATCGTCGCTTGGTTATTGCGTGCACTTGCACTTAAGCGCAAGGAAATGCCGAACTATATCACGTTACATGAACTGTCCGCTGCGAAACTGCTGATTATAAAACACGTGCAACGAACAGAATTGAGAGCGGACATGGAAAATTTGTATAAAAACAAAAAATTAGATGCAAAAAGTAAATTATTGAATTTACATCCATTTATTGACGAATCCGGATTATTACGAGTCGGAGGTCGATTAGAAAATTCAACATTGAACATGGAGATGAAACATCCAAAAATTTTACCGCGTGAGAGTCGCTTGACTGAGCTGTTGGTGGATGAAGCTCATAAACTCACCTTCCACGGAGGTCCTCGCCTGACTCTCGCCAAGCTCAGGCTACAGTACTGGATCCCTGGAGGAAACAATGCCGTCAAGAAACAGCTGCGTAATTGCGTAACCTGTAGAAAGAACAATCCGAAAAAACAATATCAACTGATGGGTGACCTACCGATCGCTCGCACAGAGCCAGCTCCCCCATTCAGCCATACAGGTGTTGACTACACGGGTTTTGTGGAGATCAAAGGTAACAAGACGAGAAACGCAAGGTCATTTAAAGGTTACATAGCACTTTTCATCTGTATGGTGACTAAGGCCGTGCATCTGGAGCTTGTGACAGACTTAACAAGTTCGGCTTTTCTGGCAGCTCTACGAAGGATGTCGGCCCGACGCGGTGCCCCACAACACTTGTACAGTGACTGTGGGACCAACTTTGTAGGAGCGGACCGCTTACTACAAGAAGAATACGAACAACTACAACAAACATTCGATGACAACTTCATGGGAGTACTAGCCGAATTGAACATTGAATGGCACTTCAACGCCCCATCCTGGCCCAGCGCTGGAGGCCTCTGGGAGCGAGCCGTTCGAAGTTTGAAGTACCATTTGAGAAGAGTAATCGGTTCCCAAAAACTAACTTTCGAGGAATACTACACTCTCCTAACACAGTTAGAGGCTTGCTTAAACTCAAGGCCACTGTGCGCTCTAACCGAAGACATCGACGACTTCGACTTCCTGTCGCCGGCCCACTTCCTAACAGGGCGCGCAGGTTTAACAATTATCAAAACAGCAGAAGACGGAAGAACAAGATGGCATTTAACCAATCAATTATTTCAACAAATATGGATGAAGTGGAAAACTGAATATCTTTCACAACTTAACGCAAGAAACAAATGGTTACAAGCACAGAAAAACATTCAAGTTGGAGACTTAGTTATTGTACAGGACGAAAACCTGCCGGCCGGGAAGTGGCCAATGGCTAGAGTGATCGAGTTACATCCCGGCCGCGACGGATACGTACGTGTCGTCTCATTAAAAACCAAAAACGGGAACATCAAGCGCCCAATAGTCAAACTGTGCCTATTACCTATCCAACCAGCGAAACATGAACCTGAAACAAGTAACAAGAAATCCGAGACAGATGCTAAGGAGAAAAGAAACAAGCAGGGCTGTCCAAAATTATCATCAGTCATTATGGCCATACTATTTTTTATGACACTAGTATCAAGTTCTCACGGAATGAGCAATATAACAGAAATAAAAACTAATCAAACATTATATTTTGATCCGATGGCAAAGATGCAACTTCTGAGAGATCAATGGACTCTAGTAACATACTATGATATGTTTCCGTACTGGGACGGAACAGCAGCGCTTGAAAAATTACTTATTTACTTAGAGATAAAGTGCAGTAAACTGGAAGTACACAACAAATGTAACATGATCGGGCCACAGCTACGTCACGAGTACACGGAGCTACAATATTTTAATCAGCTGCTACTGACGCAGCACTTTATCGGCGAGCACTCCAGACAGCGACGCGGCCTTATCAATGCCGTGGGCTCCCTAGCTAATAGCCTGTTCGGAGTATTAGATCAACAATTCGCAGAACAATACTCACGAGACATAGAGTTGATTAAACAAAACCAAGCGCACTTAAAGAACCTGTGGCGCAATCAAACATCGGTGGTAGAGTCAGAATATAACGTTATAAAAAGGAATGAAGAAATAATGTCCAAACATCATAAGGTTATAAACAAGCATTTAAACAGTTTAGATAAGGCTGTGAACACACTCCAGACCGAAGTCAACGACGTGAACGAGGAGCAAGATTTTATCTTATCAGTAATTTCCGCAAGCAGTATACTACAAAACTTAAAAGACATTCAAAATATGATGTTAAACACGATATCAGATATTTATCAGGGAAAATTTAATTTACATCTATTGACGCCAAAACAATTGAAGGAACAGCTTAGCATTATTTCTGGGATCTTGTCTGCAGATGTAACATTACCAATAGAAGATATTAACACAGATTTACACAACATTTACAAGTTGCTGAAGATAAAAGCAAGAGTGTCGGAGAAATATTTCATATTTGAGATCAAAATCCCACTTATCAACCGAGGAAATTACGATTTATATCACGTTATCAGCATCCCTAAACAGTATGGAGCGAAGAGCAAGAACATTATAACCGCAGTACCAGTTTCCGATTATGTAGCAATCAATTTGCACAAGGACACCTTCATACCAATCACACAAGAAAACCTACAAAATTGTCTCATACAAGACAGTTCAACATATATGTGCAAACCACAACATCCGATATATACCATGAGATCTGATAAAGACCTTTGTATCCTAAATGAAAATAAGGAATGCAAAACAAGCATAACCACGTGCAAAAACAAGTGGACTAGTCTTGTGAGAATGAACACCTACCTTTATTTTTGTTGTGAGCGGTGTCTACTGCGAATCATATGCGGTGATCAAGTTACCGCTCACCAGATAGCACGCGCTAATATCATAACAATAGAAGAGGACTGCGTCATCAAAACAAACGATTTTATGATTTATGGACATAGACATCGTCAGAGTACATTGAATATTATGTACGACATCAAAACGGCTTCTATAGCGCCCATCAACCACATTATCAATATCACCATAGACAAGGGAGGAGAGAACTACTTGAATGAAACAGATCTGGAACGCATAGAGCTGTACAAGGAAATAGAAGCTAAGCTGAAACATATGAAGGAGAGTGATGCCTATGAAGACGATGTGCGTGTTTCATACCACGATATTCACCACTACGTGGTAATCTATGTCATAGTGGCACTACTGGCAGTGGTTGGAATAGTGTCGTTTTGCCGTCGAATTCACCAAAGTTGGAAAACATCTCAAGTGGTGGAAGCACCCGCGACGCCTGCGCCGAAGCAACGGGCCCCACGTGTTATCCCCCGCAGAGACGCATCTCAAGACGCTGATCAAGAATATGAGATGAAGGAGTTTAGAAGGACGAAACCGGTGTTTAGAAAATTAGTGTTTGAAGATGATTCTGTATAAGATTTATTCTTACTTTTAACATTTTGTATAATTTAATTTTTTAACATTTTTGTATTCTTAATAATATTTTGTAACATTTGAATGCACCCCAGCCTCCCGTAACGCATCTTTTCTGCCCGGGAATATGTTCGGTTTAGTGTAACCGAACACCTTTTTTCTAACGCGTCGCTCGATGCCGCCTCGTAATTAATTAGTGCTTTTTCCGATCGCGTCGGCATCGGGCGAGCATTCAAATGTAACGCATTAACATAAACTATTTTATAACATTTTTAAAACAATAAAGTGAATCAAATTTAACACGTGGTTCTTCTTAACAAGCACACATCCCGCACATTAATAAAAACTAGCACAATTTTAATAAAAACTAGGCAAGAAACGCGTTGCTAGGTATGCCCGGCGATATATCGCAATAATTAAATTATTGTATTCCCCATTTCTTTTCCTTCTGTATTGAGACTCGTATGAATATCTAAATCTTAAGTTTTGTTTTTAGTCTTCGTCAGATGGGGTTTAAGGAATCGCGAGCGCTTGAGTTTGGTATATTAATACTGGCCTGAATGTGTATAATAATTTGGTGCGAATTAAAGAATAATTTATTGATTAATCTAAATGGTATGGGATGAGGCAAAATGGATACTACACTATGTAGCCAAGGGGCCTAGCATGTCACACCCGAGAAAACGACAAAAATCGAGAAGTGCCTCGTCTTTGTTACTTTGATTTTCTCTTTTTGTCGCTTTGTCGACCGTCGCATGCTAGCCCTACTTTTAAAGTAGCTGCCTCAACACTACTTCGCAATATCCTCTTCTTTCGATCATAGAATACAACAAAGTAATCTTACTCTTCTGGCCACTTACTTTTTGAACTTACCTGAAGAAGCAGGAGGTGTTTTCTATACCCAGTACAACATAACTAATGAATACAATGTAATATACAGTCAAAGCAACATAAATAAATATCTATTCAACTGCTCCACTTAACTGTAGTTTCCTCGAACGTGAGCATATAAGTAACATGCAAGATATCTAATGGATTCCTTGAAGACATTGTAGAGAAACAGTGGGCAGGCGCGACCTATCGCCAAAAGGCAAATTGCTATTGTTTATAAACAAGTCGCGAACACCTTTCATGTACCAAACAATACACTAGGAAGTTATTGAGCGTTTGTACATACAAAACCGTGAGTTATTATGTATTGTTTACTGTAACTGTTTATGTGTTACGTTGGTTAATGATTTTATACGTTCAATTAGATGCTAATTGAGAAGTTTAACACGTTCTTGTTTCTATCGCAATCATAAGCTTAATCCAAGGTGTAACATAACACCCAAGTAATATTTAAAGGGGTGGTTTTGTCCATCAAACTGAACTACTTTCACTTACGAAGCCAACATAAAGAAAAATAAAGATGTTTCAAACAAAATCTCATCATTATCATCGTTTTTGTCGATGGAGCATTCGCCAATCCTGTCTTTTTTCCGCTATGGTCTTGAGTTCTTGATACGACACGACATCAACCTTTTCCTTCACTTGGGTTAGATAATTCTGTCAAGTTCTTCCTCTGTCTCTCATCCCTTCTGTCTTCCCTTTCAACTTCTACTCAAATGAATGGAACAGCAGATTGTTTATTTTGTTAAGTTTCATGGTCTAAACTGCCCCTCTAAATATTATAAGAGTGTTTTAATACACATTGAATACGTCCCAATCCCACTGCAGGGCACAATGTCTCATCTGACAGTTAAAGGGTGAGAAGAAATGGAGTGATGCCAACTCACGAGCCCAGTTTGTATAGGTGTAGGTAAGTAGTGGTCTACTTATTGTTAGAATGATGTTCCTATTAAACTCTTCCATTACCGCCAATAACTATCTGATCATCATCATCACCATTATTCCCCACTGATGGTTAGACATTTTTTCATAAATCCCCCCTCTGGTGAAATAAACACAGCCTAGCGGGGACTTCTGGATACAGCATCAGAATGCCCGCAATTCTAATAAACAAAGTGTAAAATGACAAAATTAATGTTCACTCTACGTTACCATATTGGTCAAGAACCCACACAAAGCATATTAATTTGATGACTAAATGACGAATCATCAATCAAGTAAACCTCACGAAAACATTATGTAAATTTAATTACTCGACGTCGTGACATAAGTAAAACATTAAATGCATGAAAAACAATAGGTACTTGAACGATATAATAGATGCGACTTCCGTCAAAACGCGTGGAGTGTAGGCTCGTGCGTACCGGTCACGGAACTGAGGCACGGTAACAGGTCTGAGTTTGATGTACTATCCTGTACTTCTGATACTTGGCAATAGAGTCCGAGCGAAACAACGGTTTAACGCCGAAACCGAATCTTAAGAATGCATATTATTTGCCTGTAGTTACATCTATAGCTCTGAGGATCGCCATTGCTCATTCGCTGATCAAAACAAATGATGGGTCAAAGAAAATATACCTGGAACCGATGGGCATGCATGGAGCGACTTATGGATATTGAAGAGGCGAAATTTGTGTCAGAATCGTAAAAAAACAAACATAGAAATGACCGTACGCACAACTTTATTCGTAATATTTTTAAAAAACATAAACTATTCCTCAAACGAAGACTCATTGACATGTGTATCCTGCCTATCTTAACCTACGGTGCCCAAACCTGGTCTCTCACAGAGTCCCAAAAGTCCAAACTCAAGGTTTGTCAGAGAGCGATGGAGCGCAGTATATTAGGTGTTAAAAGAACAGATCGTGTCAGGAACACTATACTGCGCTCCAAAACACAAAGCGCCGACGTCGGAAAGAAAACAGCTAGGCTAAAATGGGAATGGATATGTCTGTCGACAGGACAGATGGGCAAAAATGTTTACGCCCTGGATCCCAGAAAATAGTCGTCGGCGTCCAGGTCATCCTAAGAAGAGGTGGCGGGATGATCTGGATGCTTTTGACGACCATTGGCCAGAGCTTGCCCAGGACAGTAACGGTTGGAAGATTAAAAGGGAGGCCTTTGCCCAGCAGTGGAATGTCACAGGCTAATAAAAAAAAAGTTATACGAATTTTGAAGGAACAAGATACGAAAAAGTGGCACAAGTCAAAAGTGTGGTTTACCTACTAATTTAGCTACATTATCTGGAATTGTAAATTTACCGCAACAAGAGTCTGAATACGTAAAAAGCTGTTTTGGTTGTAGCTTAACAGATTTTTGACCGAAACCGAAACATTAACCGAATCTAACCGAATCCAAGACTTTGGCCGGACTCTACTTTGCAATGCTTTATATTTTCCACTCGGAGCTATAATATAATGGATGAGACCACGTGCTGAAGTTGATATCGGTCAGGACGAAGGGATTTATCAGTTTATTATATTGCATACCAATTCTATCTTCATTTCAAAGTATTCTCTTCCTTGTTAGCTTTGTTTTCGATAATGTCAAAATGTTATTTAATTACCAGTAAGAAAAAGGCAATAAATATATTATTTTACTCGTATTATTAAATCTATAAAGTTAAAGTCATCGTTATCTATTTATTTTTAAGGTTTTATTTATAAAGTATATAGGAGAATATACAGGGTGTAAACTTAGATGCGTTACATACGTAAGGGGTTTAAACTGTTCCAATGGCGACTCAACCCAAATATATGAAACAGCAGATTTAAGGTGTCGAAATTTCAATGTTGGTCCTGTGGTAAAAGAGGTTCAGTCTGATGGTCTGAAACACTCCCTTAAGTGTGTAACGCATATCAATAATAATAATATCATTAGCATCCATTTAGACTAAGAGTCTACCCATCAAACTGAACAACTTTTACTATGGGAACAAACCGATCGGATCAAAAATAAAATCATCTGTTCCATACTCAACTGTAGTGCCTGTTTACTCGACTCAAAGGTATGCAACAGCAGATTTTTTGTTGTTGCTCCGATCTGTTTGCTCCCAAAGTTGTTGACTCTTAGTTTAAAAGGATGCTGATGATATTAATTTCACCCTGTAGCTAACTACTATGCCGTGTCAACATTAAAAGCAGTAAACCATTGCCCACCATCCATCCACGTTTAAATTTCAATTGACTATCAATTTATTACAGCCAAGAGACTTCCATCTTAAAGCTGTCAACGCAAACCTATTGCCACACGTGTATTATTATTTAAATGCGACGATTAGAGTGGCCGACCAATTACCATCCATAAGGTACAAACAGCACATGGAAAGTTTAGCACAGTGCGGCGCAACCAACAATTTCTATGTCGACGGTATTGAGTTACGATGCGGCGGGCTGATGCTTTATTATCCGGTCCATCTCTTCCGCCCTTGTTGGTCCGCGATCACTCGTGTCGCCGGCATAACGGTCGTAGACTTGCATCTTTGAAACCAAGAAGATGTGCTATCTTGGTATTGACTCGATATGGTCAACGAGAAAATCTTGTAGACAGACGGTCTACCACGAAATTCGATTTTCGCAATTGCGTGGACTTTTTCGTTCTAATGTTAACTCTATTCCGGGTCTCTAATGTCCACCCTATTTTGTTAATATATTATATCTCTATTGGTGAAATTCCGACAGAAATGTTGACGATGTATCGAATATCAAAGACCGAGTACACAGCCAGGGGGCGTCCATATATTACGTGACGCATATATGTTGAATTTTGACCCCCTTACACCTCCTTATGACATTCCCATTGACTATTAAATATCACCTCCTACCCCAATGACAAGTAACTTTTATAATGAGAAAAAAAGGCAAATAAATTAAATTACCTAACCAATTATTAATTTTAATAATACAGAAAGGTAAAATGTATAAGTCAAAACATAGGAGAAATATACGCAATTTTTCAATTCTTCCACCCATGGATAGCTAAAACTCTGTTGCAACGTAAGAAAGTAAGGAATTTCAGAGTAAATTTTTAGTTTAACAGAATTGGGTTAATGTAAAATTATAAAATAGCAACATGTCACGTGACTTTTGTTCAGACCCACCCACCTCCCCCTCTACGTCCCCTAATTAACGTAACATTATTTATGGACGCCCCCAAAGAGAAGTACTATTTGTCTACTGTGTTTTGTGATTTCTGTATATTCTGTGCATTTTTAACATGAATCGTAACGTAATAAAAATAAGACATCAAATCCTTTTTCAGAGATCTTTGGTTCGAAATGTACATCAGATACGTCCGCATTATTAATCTTAGCATTGTAAAGGCACAACCATGTCATAACATGTGCTCACATTGATAACAGTAATGGTAATACTCATTCGTAACGCAATCAATAACTTTGATTACGACACGGTCGTTGGACACTTCTTATCTTTTGTGTTCAGTGCAAATTGATGTTTACATTTAAGCAAATGAAAAGTAAGAAAATTTTTATATTTATAATTTTTATATTCGATGGTTTTGAGATATTTGCTGCCAAACATATTTTAATATCCTTCGTCCGTCCCTGTTTTTAAACCGCCACGCAAAAAGAGAGTGTTATAAGTTTGACGCCAATGTATGTGTGTCTGTCTGTTTGTCTGTGGCATCGTAGTTTTCGAACGGGTGGACCGATTTCAATGCTTTTTTTTTTAGAAAGCTAACTTTTGTGAGATTGTTCTTAGCTTTATTTCATGAAAATCGATTCAGTAGTTTTCATGTATCTTTAAAAATTAAGAAATAACATTAAATTACAAATTTCAAAACCCCCAACGCTAAATACAAACATTTAAAAAGCTTAAAGTTTACATTAAAAATAATATATACCTATAATATAGATAATAATATAGTCCTAATATATCTTAAACAGAGTTAAGAAGTAAAACATACATTTGCTTACATCAAAAATAATAGGTGACCGAATTATTTTTCATTTTTAAATGTTTGTTTTTGGCATTGGGGCGACCGAATTATTTTTTTACTTTTTAAATGTTTGCTTTTGCGTTGGGGGTTTTTTGGCTACTTTCATCTTCGTCTTCGTCACCTTCGGAAGGCACGTTAAGCAATTGGTCCCGAATAGTTCAGTCAGATGACGGTGGAACTATACGTAAAGCCAGGTCAGAGGCAGTCACCTAATAAGGCAGCTTGAAAATTCTCTGACAGCAAGCTGACCACTAGCTTGCCCACACCAATCCGCTCTGGGTCTTCGTGGTGGAGTACGACCTACTTCCTTTCACCCTCATTCATGAGAGGCCTATACCCTGCTGTGGGATCCTACAAGCTAAAAATATTTTTTTATCTTCGTTGTCTTGTCTTTGTTGAGTTTGCTTTTCTGAGTGGATGCAGTGAATGTAGATGGTTAATTAGTGGAGAATGCGGGACTAACGCCTACTTCCGGAGATTGGTGTCTTCTGTCTGAAATTATTTTCTTGAATTATTTTATGAACGAATCTATTCTTGAAAAGACTAGGTTCTAAAGATGCAAGTTTAAGTATTAACTACGTTTAAAGTAGTGAATGCGGGACAAAGCCCTACTAGATCCAGGGTCTGGAGATTAGTCTGTCTAAATTATTTCCTCAAATTCTTTCATGAAAGCTTTTTAGGTGTGTGATGTAATCCATATAATATTATAACATTTTGTTGTAGTATTACCGATACATCTCTCATCGTCCTACTTTAAGTAACAAAACATTAAATTAGAATTGTTGACCTATTTTCAAAAAGACTGCTAAAGATGTAAGTTTAGGTGAGAATTCGTCGCGTGCGCACGCCCACCGCCATATTCCAGGCGGCGCGGACTGTACACCTACCCTCTCTCCAATTATGATAACCATCACTCAAGGCGAGCGGAACGAAAGGGGGCAGGCACCGGTTAAAACGTAAAATTACACTTCAATTTTTAGTCGACGGCGGGCGCACAATAAAAAACAAATATTCTCATGGCGAGTATCGACGAAACGTGACCGGCCTTCGTCAAAATAGTCGGCCGTTGTCTTATTGGGCGGCGCTTCACATCGGACGGGCCAAGTGCTAAAGTGTAAAACGCTGCAGTGAAATTTGTTAGGCCCACGTCACGTTTATTGAATAATGACTCCACAAGTTATTAGCGTCAACGCGCATTGAATTATTATCTTTCACGCAGTTATATTACGAAATAATAGCACTGACATTCTATTTTGTAGAGCTTTTACGCACAATGCTTAGTAAAACACCTACAGCTTTTAGGCTGTAATAACAATTTACGACTGCATTCGATTACTTTATGCGGTGCGCAATCATTTTCTATTTCAGCCAATTTGTTTTACAAATGGTCGTACACGCATAACTAGCGTGGCCTAAGCGTCAAAATTATGAAATATTAGTATCTCCTTATTTATAGGTTAGCTCGTTAACTTAGATCGCCGAGGGGTGTGTCCATTTGTATCTTGTTGTCGATCCGAGTGTTTTTACATGGGCCGCGATGTTACAACAAATTCAACAAACGACCGGGCGTCATCTATCAAAAACACTAACGAGCTCAGATGCCGACGATTTACAATCACCACGGGCCCAATAATATGCGATGCTGCCTTAACGATCGATATATCCAAGCCTCTAATTTACAAGTGAGATGGCGTCAAAACATTGTCACTTTGTTGCGTAATTTGAATAAATATGGTAATAGTTTATTAGAGAAATAACACGTTTAAATCGGTTCATCCGAATACATATTTTATATTAACGACCGTTCGTTGTAATTAATAATAATTGAGGAAGTCATTTCGTAAATAAATGAATCGGAGTCATCCTCGAAATATTTGCTTTTTCAGACGGCCAACTTAAAACTTTGACAACCATAAAGGGTGTACGTTTACAAAGTAATCGATACAATGTACGAGTAAATGCAAAGAACTTCTTAAGAAATCTTCAAAGAAATTTTAACAAAAAATGAGGTTTATATTACAAAAGAGTAACAATTATACTCAGGACACGATTACACATTCCCCTGAGGCAATTTACAAGCAATCGCACGCATTATTGGTTGCCGGGTCAAAAATTAAAAAAATAAATTCAACGCTAAATTTAAACACATGACATTGCGTGTATCGACGAATATCGAAAATAATTATCATCAGCGGGTCTATTGAAAGACACCATATGCCTCGGTCTTTAACAATGAATTGGAACTTTTGAAAGTTTCTAAAGGAAATTAAATTACACACAATTTGGGTGTTTCTATGCGAGACCGTTAACTTTTTCCATCATCCCTTTTTTATTAAAATAACTTTATCCTTTAAAAAGTTCGTAGTTTTTTACATTTGCAGTTTATTTAACGGGGTCACACCGCCCTCTCGTTTTTACGACTGTAGTTTTTGAATGCAGAAAAAATATTATCATAACTTTTTATGACGTTAAGCCGGTACCGTAACTGTCCTAATAATAATAATATCCTTAACACTTGATGGCCCAGTGCCTGCCTTTCCTGCTGACTTGCTGAGCTGAGGGTCGCGGATTCAGATCCCGCGAAAACAAATATTTGAACAGTGAAACATATGTTTGTACCCAGTCATGGATGTATGTCATGATACAAGTCTGAAATACATTCTCTTTCAGTACCTACTGTTGATTGCAGTCTTGAATTGTCAGGTATCGCAAAAAGAGACTTTGATAAAAATTTATTTTTTTCGGAATTAGTTTTGATAAATAGCTCGTCGGCATTCTCCTTTTTTTATGAATACAACCTGAACTTTTCGAAACTTGAACTTTACTGAGCCGATATTACACAATAAGTGTGAGCATGAGCAACCGCCAATGTCAAATATGTAAGAATTATCTATCTTTATTTGTATCAAAAAGAACTATTTTGGAATCAAAAAACCAAATCGTAAACCATTGATAAACTAATCACTCCGAAGGCTCGACATTTCTGCACCTGGACGGTCAATAAACGAATAGCCGATGCCTATTTAGCCACACAAAGTAGCCTATCCGAGGAATCTGCTAGTTAATTACGTCGCGACAAGCCAATGGTAGGATATTCTTTCTCATTACACCGGCAGACTCTCATTAGGCACGAATCTGTCAGCGGCGGCGTGCGTACCGTCGTTCGAGGCTCGTTTGTCCTGTCGCCGCGTGCGCCGGACATTTTTCACTGTGACGTAATAAATACGCGCCAACGCACCAGCTATTGCGCGCACGATGACAAATGGTTGACGATCGAGATCAGCTGATTGCGACTTTTTGTTATAACATCGGTCTACGTTGGTAGGGGATTTGAATGATGAAGCTAGGTCCGTCAGGTGCAGGAAAAGTGGGAAATCAACGTGAATTGTAGGTTTTAACTATATAGCGAAAAAAATATGCCTCCTTCTTTGTTATTTACATATGCCAAAAGAAGCGCGCATGACGGTTTTCTCGTATTGTCGCTTTGTCGTTGGAGGCATGCAAGCCGTGCAGGACACAAAGTGGAAGATGTGTGGGACTAAAAAGAAGAAACAGTATCAAAATCGGTTTATTAGTATGAAACATTAGTTCGAGTTGGCATTCCGGGACTAAGCCACAGATTCCAATAAGACAACGGGAGAGCTCGTTGGAACAAACCAATGAAGGAAGCTCTCATAGAAGACAATTGTAACTTATTGTAGTGGCTTGTTGTTTAAAAATAACAGATTACCACGGTGCAGTCAAAACAAACAAAAATTGGAACAAATGTTTGGGTTCTGTGTCATCCCAATAACTTATCCCGGTAGATTTTTTTTCTACAAACTTTTAGCACTTTTACAGAATACATGAGAACATGGAATGGATGCGTGGAACATTCTTTATTAGAAGGGAAGAGAGGCAGAGGAAGACCCAGACAGAGTAATCCAGCCTAAATGTAGGAAAAGGTTGGTTGTTGTCGTTTCAAGAACTCGAAACACTAGCGGAAAAGAGACAGGATTGGCGTAATCTCCGACAAGAGCGCATGAAAAGTCGTCATTTTTTTTTTTTTGCGAAAGTTGTATAAGTTTCTTGGAGAAAGTTGTTCAGTATCATAGGTACAATCAACCCTTAAAGTAATGCAACTGATTACCCTCACACACTGTAAACGCATAATTTTCGAACGAAACCAAATAACAGCGTTCCATCAACTTCGCATCACACTCGCGACATCGCCATATCAACTTGTAAGTTGTTACAAACTCAGAGAGCGTATCAAATTCCAATTTGCATAATAGCGTAAAAGCTCATATGCCGATACAAACCGAAGCACGCCCCACATTAACGAGATTAAGTCAACATTACGTGACGTGACGTATCTACGTGTACTTCACGTGTTTACTGTCTGATGTAGGGACATGGGTACTACGTTAGCTCATATTCTAATTACATTTAGAGGATTTTGCTCATTTCATATTAAATGTTCAAGTACATTTACAATTCTGGTTGATATACCTTAATGTCCTTAATAGTACTGTTGCCCCGGGACTTATTAATTACCAAAAAGATTACCGATTGCCGTTGAGGAATTGTTGTAAGGTACGAAATTACTAATATAAAAACCTAGGTCTCACAGATCACAACCCGCCGTAACAAAAAAAACAAAAAAATGTCAGAAATTTTTAAATTTCGTGGTTACCGTTTTTTTTCAATCCTGTCAAGTTTTTCACCTTAGTTCAATACCCATACGTAATAGTAAGACTATCTAAAGTTGCCATACAAAGCAATAACACCAGATGAAAACGTCAATTTTGATTGGTCTTATAGCATTGTATGGCAACTTTAGACGAAAGTAAGTGTCAAGTAGTTTGTGGGAGTATCTATCCCAATCTCAGAGATTTTTTTTTTGAGGTATGAAAAATGCAAGGTACATACCAACATTACATACGTAACATATTGCGGAGCCTCGTGGCAAGCTCAAACGCGAAATTAATCCAATACCTATAAACGATATTAGCTCTCCATAAAGTTAGTCTACCAACAAACGTGTGCTTTGCTATTATTCGACATCATAAAAAGCGTTCAATTCAACCTATATCATTTGAAAGGAACCAAAGTACTGTAACTCATCTCTAAACACTAAAGACATATATTTAATGTGAACAACAGGTCATTTTTGACACGTAACGCGATCGCTGGCACCCGCATGTTCAGGCCACTGTCCAGTCCATGCGCCTCGGCTCACGGGTGGTCTCTAGAACCCAGCGGGTGCTTCATAATGTCTATAACTCAGTGATTCGCGCCAACGTTAACTATCTACGCTTATCCGACGCGACATCCAATACTATACCGCAGGGTTTCTCAAAGTGGGGTACGCGTACCACTAGGTATGCCAGTTGGTCGTAGGTACGCGGAAAGATTTACATTATAAATTGTCCCAGGCCCAGATGCAATACGTATGCAAGCGTCAAACATGGTGTGATTATAGTGCAAACTAAAAAGTAAAATATCAAGTGTCGGGCTCACTCGCGCTATGTTTCTTGAACCGCATGAATGAATGAATGAAATATAGTTTAGCATAAAATATTTACACCAAAAGCAAAATACAATACACAATAGGAAACAAAACTGATTATGGTACAAATAAGGCGGTCTTATCGCTAATAAGCGATTTCTTCCAGACAACCTTAGGGTAGAGGAAATATAACAAAGAACGGGTCGGTGTTACAATAAAACAATAAAAGTAATAATGTGAGGGAAGTGAACCGAGTGAAAGAAAAAGCATTTTATTGGGAAATACAAAACAAAATATAGGTACTGACGGTTTTTAAGAGGATGTTCAGACCATCGAACTTAACAACTTTGTTCGTTTGTGGGAATCGCGATAAAAAAATCCGCTCTTCCATACAAAACTGCAGTACCGACTCGACTAAAATTTACGGGACAGCTGATTTTCTTTTCGCAATTTCAATATTGGTCTCTTAGGCACAGTTTTTCAGTTTGATGGTCTGATCATCCGCCGAAAAAACCGTCAGTATACTAAGTAGGATCCTTTATTGTGTGGTGGAAAGAAAACCTCGGTGCGCTAATCCGACGCGTACTTGGCCGGGTTTTCTTATTTTAGTAAGGGGTGCGCAGTCTTTCGGATAATTTTATGCTTATAATTTTATGGATATGGAGGTAGCACTAAAACAATCTTAGACAATTTTATCTCGAAATACTACAGAGATGGAATGGGCAAATTTTATTGCTAATAGGTGTTTGGGTTGATGAATTAGTACTTTATATCAGTACGCTCTTTCTAGTTGGATTATGAAGGTATAAAACACTCTCATTGCGGCTGTGTTCCAGTGTACATACAAACTCAGCTTTTTCAATGGAAGATTAGAATAGGCATGTTCTGGATAAGGTGTTCCGACACCTGGCCTCATCATCATTTTGTATCAGGTTAGAGTAAGACTGAGGTCAAATGAGGTTAAGATTGAAAAACGAAACAAATTATACTTAATTATTAGTGGTTTAACATAACATTAAAATGAAAATCAAATCTACGTTTTCATACGGTTAAAGCAACCATCAAACCATCGTCTCAAGTATCAAAATTGGTCTAGCCGACAGTTTGTCGACCAGCTTCCTATACACCATCAAATGAATATTCAAACATCCCCAAAGATAAAAACTATTCAAAACATAAGTTTGTATTGATAAAATAAATTTGCCTGTCACTAGCACAGCATTGCTGCCAATTTCAGTTTGTGGGTTTATCTAACCCAATCGTAAAGATTGTTTTTGAGAAGAGATGGCAGACCCTCGTGGCAAGCTCAAACGTGAACCGCGCGAACACATCGCGCATAACACAACCGCTTGTGGCCAAACTTGCAATGTGACTCCCCAAAACATAATTACTAAGTAAAAATCGGGTAGGCCGTATCAGGGACGAAGCCGCAGTGGAGTACGTGAATCGTCTGGTACCGAGTAATGGCTTTTATCCTCTAAATCTAAATAATGGTACTAAAATCATGCCTGTAGGTGCTATACTTCCAAAGTTATAAGCGATCTTGACATAACATATAGAATAGAATTTATTGAAAGACCCTGGTTACATCATTAGTTTAGCCCTAGCTCCTATACCTCGCCGTAGTATACTCGCCAACTCATTTAATGGGCCCCCCAAAAAGGCCGCTCGCAAGGAGCGACAAGGCAACATCTACTGAGCGGCTAAGGTTGTAGAGCGGTGAGTCTGCGGGCGATGGTTCCCAGTACTAAGCGCACCAGTCAGCAGGTCCCGGCGTTATGACATTTTACTCGTCCAACCTGGAGCATAGGTTCCACTCTTGCAACTCTACTCCTGGCCGGCCGGTTAAGGCAAGACAGGAGGTGTGGGGCAAATCATAAGGACCCTTTGGAGAATCGGGTCCGTGGTGTCGCCACTCACCAACAGCTCGCCACAAGCTGCCCTACGGCCTATTGTATTATTAGTATTGTGCATGCAAATAAAGAAATTTATAATTTCTATTATATACATAATTTTCCGTAGGTACCTAACGGTTAATATGTTCCGGTACATGTGGTCATTGCAAGTGACCCCCTTCTGACCTAAATGAAAGATTTCAAGCACATAACGTTTCACGTCAAAATCGCGAATACTAATTCCTTTATTTCTTACTGTCAACATTGTAAGTATAATCATAATTTTAATAACACCAGGCAGCGGTTACGTAACCAATGTTGATCACAGGTCTAGTCTAGGTGGTAAAGGTTAATTTAGTAAAAATGAGCCAGCTACAGAGATTGCGTGACGCGAATTGAAAGGCTGTGGTTAGTTTCAATTTGCGGCCACATTGCTTGTTAGTAACAATCATGGAACTGTTTATGACCGGGCGGCTGTGAAATGACAGAAAATATATGCACTCGCCTAACAATAAAATGTTCATGATTATAAAGCGGCGAAATGCTGTTTAGGCTTCAAGCACACGACGTTGTTTTTGAGCGCGGACTTTTTGCATATGGACAATATTGGACTAAATTGTATGAAGCACGGCGTGCAAAAAGAATCGCTAAAAAGAAATCTTCTGCTTAGGACCTGATGAAAGACATGCAGATAGAATATATGTTAAGCGTCCTATTGTTTATTTACAATGACAATTCAGGTTACATTGCTGGTTACTTATAGCGTTAAATAACAAGTGTCCTCACATTCTCAGTAATGTATCTAAAATTGTTATTACAAATTACAATTGTCCTGTTTATGAAATAGGCTCTGGATTAACGCACAGGCAGTGAAGCCGCGAACAAAAGCTAGTAATTTATAAAAAGTTATTCTATAGACTTGCATGTATTCATAGAAATATTATACACAGAAAATTATGCGTATTAACCATTCTACGTTTTGAACAAGCCGCGTATGGAACATTCTGCGTATTAAACATTCTACGTACTGAACATTCTACGTATTGAACATTCTGATTTCGTAAATTAAAGAAAAACACACATTTTGCGTTTTGAACGTTTTAAGTATTGAATATTCTGCGTGTAGACGATATTATCACACTCAGAAGGACAGTTGATCCACTCTGTAAGCTGTGAGAAGCAGAAGACTTGTTGCTAGTTTACAATAAATAAAATAAAAATACCTTTATTTACATTCCATATCATATGGTTTCTACATTTCAGATGTTGTACTGTTAGTATTATTCTTTGTTTGAGATATGGACACCACTTCTGGGTGAAGGCCTCCTCCATCCTCTTCTACAACACTCAAGCTTACAATAACGGAAATTAATCTCAATAGAAATATTCCAAGAAAACTCTTGATAAACTTTCCGTCTAAGAAACAAATCATACAATACCGAGAAATCCAATAACTTATCAATAGCTAGATTCTTCTCAGAACGGTCTACAATAGAAAAACAAACTTCAAGTTCACATTGTAATTCTCACAGCCATACATGGAGGACGTAATTGCTCTAATTTACTGTTTGTTCAAAAAATGAGAAGTCCCACAATTCTACATATTTTCTTACTTAAGACGTAGACATAAGGTATTTGTTGATGGACTTCTTAAGTAAACTGAACCAATAGATATTAGAGTATGTGACCACCAGCGGCGCGCGCCTTAGTTGACATTAGTTGTTAACAAGGAGTCGGTTCCAAGCACGGATGACAGAAATGTCGACAAAACAAACAGTCAGCACATGCTTCCTCAATCAAATATACATAATTCCATTAATAAATAGCCAGTAATCAGCACCATGGTTCGTTAAGACCTTAAATAAACGGTTACGAGATCTGCAACTCACTTCAAATCAATCAAACCAATCAAATATACTTTATTTTACACCATAACATAAACACGGGCAAAAGTGGCGACGGGCTCACCCCCCGTCACACTGGAGTTAGAGTTAGAGTTTCAGTACTACTGGTGAAACGTGGATGTTCTGAAGTTTCAGAATATCTCTGACTACCCCCTCGGGGAATATAGTCGTGAGCATATGCTTATGCTAATACATAAACAGTAAACTACAGAGAAAAAAATGTATAAGACACAAAGCGGTCTTATCGCTAGGAAGAGATTTCTTCCATACAACATTAGGGTAGAGGAAACGGTGAACGAAGAAAGGCAAGCGGTGTTTCCAGAAAAATAATCAAAAAGGAGTAGCTTCGATAACAGTTTAAATTAAACTAATATCCGCCACATGCTTAGTCAGTAATAAAAATAAAAACTATCTTAAAAGCTCTCCACATCAAGGAAAACACCCGGCTCAAAGGAACCCTTAACATTAGCATAGCAGTGTTACCACGTTGAATGGCTAGGGATATCCTTTGGACAGGATAAGATCCCGACCGAGGATCGTTTCCACTCTCATCCAGGCTCCTTCCCAGGTTCCTCACAAAAGCCTTAACCACCCTAAGCACCAGACCTCTTCACCGCTAGCGGAGCGAAGATATATTGAGACTCTAAATCTGAATAGGTACGTGGCATTATCCACCGTCCAGTATCTATAATCATTATGAGAAATAATTAAAAAACAGGTTTATAGTGTCAAGACCCTATAAACACAAATAACTGTCAATTTACTGTGATCAACTACATCTCTTTGCTCAAGACTGCTCGACCTTCCACTATGTTTGACTAAGTACGTTTTAAGTCAAGTACACATCACCCTATAATTAATTAAAAGCGAAGCATCGTATAAAGTAATAAAGGGCTACGGAGTTAGTCGTCAATTTAAGCTCATACTATTACCCACTTAATGAAGGATACAAGACAAACTAGCTCAGAAGGAAGCCATCAGAGAGCCATCTCCGCGGCACGAAACCACTTTAGTGGAAGCCGAGCGCCTACTTGCTAAGTAGTTCAACTCATTCCGATGTGTACCGCTCGGTAGGTAATACACTTAGTAACCGTGTTTGTTTAAAGGCAAATGCAGTTGTTACGGCTTTTAGTGCTACGGCTGCAACTATAACGCCGGATTAAGAGCTTTATAAACTTAGATCGTGGCGCGTATGCGAGCTAAACTGCGCGTGAATAAAGTAAGAAAGTCAATTTAGTTCGCTAACGAGATTGGATGGGAGGCGGGATGTTGATTAAGCTCTATTAGTAGCGGTTGCGGGGACGCAAGGACCGCAAACGTGGACTACTCGCGTCGCAGCGGACCGCAGCGTCACGCTGCTGATGTTGTGTACAGAACAGAGCACCGTTAACGTCAGAGCGGAGCCATGGCAACCGCTCCCAGATGACTGACACAACTTTAGACAGCCTTTGAAGTCTGGGCCAGCGAAGCGCTAAAATGTCTTGTAAATAACCGTTTGAGGAATACAGAGAATTCGCAGTAAATTTATTCTAACAAGCAGTAGATTCAGGAACGTCTTGGCAGCTCAAATATTGTACCCGTTCCTCTCGCAAGGATATCCGTTTTTCCAAAGAATAAGTGAAGTTTACACCTGTTTAAAATCACATACCTAAGCGCACGCCTTTGTCCAACGGGGGTAGGCAGAGACTACGACCCACCACAAGCTACAAGAACTAGAAAATAAATTCTGACAACACTCGAAACATCCACAACAGAACGGTGACTAATCGGTAATAACGTGTAAGATCACAACGTAAAAATATAAGAAATTTACAAAGAAATAACAACGTTTCACATCACATTCGCACATGCCTTAACAATGTTCAGCCATCAAATATGAAATTAAATACCGCTGTAAAGTTTTAGAGCGTCTTAACTACATGTGCGAATAAGGAGCATCTACTGACAGTCGAGCAAGAAATTGATTCTGACTTCAGATAAAACCGTTTACAGACAGTTCTGAGAAGTTATTTCGCTTTGTAAACGCGAGTTCGTACTCCACCGTACCTTCTTCAAAGTTCACGAAAGGAAATTGAAAATTGGATACAATAACTTTTCTCTAACAAAACGAACATCCTTTTAAGAGTTATTGCGAGAAACATAATCGTTTTAGATTGATTGCTACGAAACATCACTTCCATGGCACTGAAATTTATTGCCAGAGCATTCTCATATTCCCCGTACCTTTAACAGGCAATCAAACTTTCATTTAAAAACTGCCTTTATAAATTATAATCCTATCATTAAAAATAGTGCGAGCCATTCGCGAAGTAGACAATTTTCTCACAGCAGCGGGAGAGTCACGCAATCGGCATTGCAGATGTATCGACAAGGGATACGAGATCGGCATGTATATAATTGTTAAATTTGCATTCATAATGGTGGCTAACAAGCACCGATTGCGATCGGCTAGTTCGCGCCACAACGACAAGTTGATTCTAACCGATCTCAACCGCCCTTTAGATCGAGGGATGTGCTGATCTTATCGATAACATTCATTGTCCTATTGAAGACTATATAACATTTAAGACGCATACAGCAGCCAACTAATTAGTAGCAATTTAAAATTGTCAGAATATGATTCAGAACATGTTTATACTCGTAGAGAACACCGATCAGATAATTTTCCCATGCGTAAAATGAGGTAGTCACATTTGGTGTTTCTTCCATTGTTTCTCTGAATTTTACTAAATAAGTAAAACGTTAAAATTACGTTGCCGTAATGGCAACAGTTGGGTGCCATAATATCAGTTGTACCAGTATGTACCAGTACCAGTTGTATTGTATCAGTGTAATATCTCTACTGTAGCTATTCTTCGCTGAGGTAATTTTTATTTAAATAAATTTAATTCGACTTAAGCACTTCACTAGCCGATTCACTATCATGTTATTATCTTTCAAGAGTACGAAGTCAAGTTAAATTATTTCAGTATACAATTAATCGGATTCTAGACATGGTGTATAGGTAAAATCGTGTTTCATCAAATCTCTTACCATATAACTTCGACCTCAGACTAACTCGGAATCAAAAGATGTTACAAAGAAATAACAATAAAAAAAACTGGAAAGCAACAGTAATGTTCTCACACGTACCTAATTTCTAACTGATCATCATCAGCCTATAAACGTCCCACTGCTGGGCACAGGCCTACCCTCAGGGAGGGTGTATGGGCGTTAGACCAACACGCGTGCCCAATGCGTATTGATAGACTTCACAATCGCATCGGAATTTCTTCTTCAGCGTATGCAGGTTTCCTCACGATGATTTCCTTCACCGTTTGAGATCAGTCGGTATTACGTACATAAGCTAGAAAAACACATTGGTACATGGCATGTTGTCAGTGCGGATTCGAACCCGGATCTCCATAATTGGGTGTCCATACCTCTCCACAACTCGCCACCGATGCTCTTCTAACAATGATTATAAATTTCTATCGACAAACACGGACTAGACGCATCCCTATCAGTACCAAACGGGATGGTTCGTAGTTAATTACAGTTATTAGAGAAGTTGCTAGCCGCGGGACCATGGTCACCGATCCGGGGACCACCGCGCAAAACGTATGTGTTATTTATTCGCAGTCAACTTAAGCGGGACAAGAAACGTCTGAATACACATGAATAATGACGCTTGGGAGCAATTAAATGTTGTATTCATTATTCGTACGTCAAGCGATTTATGTCTCGGTACGGAGTTATTTGTGGATGTTTAAATTTTTATAGTAATTAAAGATCGAGTGCTAATATTGCGCGGTGAATGACATGCTGTGAAGGTGATCAGGTTGATGGCATCGCAGACTTTAAAGGTTCGATGTTATATTATTATGAATAGATCATAAAAGCATAGCGACATAGGGTGTCCTTTTAAATGCACAATATTTGAAAGGGATGATCAATCAAACCATAACTGCCATATGAAATATAAATCATAAGAAGAAGATATGAAATATATAGCGTCCTTCTTAATGTGCTGACATTTGGTAAAGAGGATGACGAGACCATCATACTGGACAACTTTCTCTATGGGACCAATGTCGAAAAAGCGAAAAAAAAAATAACTTTTCCATACTAAACTACAAACCTAGTCGATCCTAATGTATAGTCCAGCTGACTTTTTTTTCGCGATTTCGATGTTGGTCCCTTAGAGAAAGTTGTTCAGTTTGATGGTCTGGAATACAGGTTCCCTATTTTTAACAAGCGACTATAACTAAAAGCGATAAATGACTGACTAACTTACTAACACGCAGCTTGGTCACGACGTCGACGTATTGACGGCAAGAACTAGTTGGAAGGAAGTCATATATCGATCGATACATGAAAACTTTCCAGACTTAGCTTATTACCTTGAGCTGATTACAAACCACACTGTGTAATAGTTAAGAGGGTACCGAGCCTCTAGTGCTGTCCTCAATCGTATTTTATAATTTCTTAACAATTATACATGATGTATGGTGGTGAGTTTTTCGGAATTTATGTACGATTTGTAACACCATTGGCTTTTCGGTGAAGGAAAACATCGTGAGGAAACCGGCATGCTTCGATTTTGAGGCATGTATTGTACCCACTGTCCATTATGTGGCTACGGGCTCACCCCCCGTCACACTGGACAGAATTTCGGTACTACTAGTGAAACGTGGATGTTCTGAGGTTTCGGAATGTCTCTGACTACCCTCTCGGGGAATATAGTTGTGAGCATTTGCTATGCTATGCTTGTATGATGAAAAAAATGGGAATGATGGCAGCACTGGAGGCACGGTGCCCCCTTAAGGGTATATTACTGTTGGCGCGCTCCATACAAACGAAGTCTGGTGATATTTTCAATACTAACCGATTAAACTCAATGAAATTTTGCAGAAACAATCTAGAAACAAATCTCTATGCTTGTATCGTGCCAGATTTTCCTTAAAATGTACATTTTTAAAGTTACAGTGCCTCAAAGATTTCCATACAAATCTTAAATTAATCCTAGCATTGAAACTGTATATTTTAACGAAAATCGGACACGATAAAAGCATAGAGATTTGTTTCTAGATTGTTTCTGCAAAATTTCATTGAGTTTAATCGGGTAGTATTGAAAATATCACCAGACTTTGTTTGTACGCAGCGCGCATTTACGCATTCGGAATAAACTTCTCTTAATAATATTGAGAAGGCTCAATTTAATATTTAACTAAATGTCAGAATACCATCTTGCATAGCTGATAATGAGTCAGTGCTCCTACGCTAATTCTCTAACAAAGCAAATTCACAAACATTAATTTTGCGAAACTGTCACAATTTAAAACAGCTTCAGAAAACGGGAATCGAGACCATTGTTCAACAGTTCACAATGTGTGCGGAATAAGTACAATAACTCCTACGCCGTTAGCGGTCCGCGATCCAGAGCTCGCATTCAAACACCTCTCCTTGTACGATTCGATATCCTTGTTTGTATTAAAAAACCGGTCAAGCGCGAGTCGCACTTCTCGAACACCGTTCCGTACCACCACACAACATTACTTCAAAAAGTGCTGTTTTCTCAGCGACGCTTAGCGCGAGACCGACACACACTTGGCCGGTTTTTATTATTTGTTGTTACACTGTAGAGTTTGAAATATAATCACACCAAGTTTCACGCTTGTAAGCCGAGACTTTGCCGCCGAGAAGAAAAATCTTTGGCAAAAACTTTCTTCTCGTATAGACCCCCCTTAATTTTTAGGGTTCCGTACCAAAAGGGTGAAAACGAAACCCTATTCACAAGCCTACGTTGTCCGTCCATCCTACCTATTTAGGGCTGTAACTTTTGAACCTTAATAGCTAGACCGTTGAAAGTTTCACAGAATTTGCGTTATTACTTTAAAAAAGTAAAAAATTAAGGGGGGTCCTCATACAGAATCTAGTTTTTATCAACGTTTTTTTCTTCTCGCTTTATCGTAAAAACGGTAATACATACAAGCGTCAAACTTTGTGTGATTATAGAGCAAGCTCTACACACTCTACATTATAACAACAAATAATAAAAACTGGCCAAGTTTGAGTCGGTCTCGCACCAAAGGTCCCGGAGAAAACCAAAACTTATTTGTTAGTTTATAATTTTGTTGCGTATATGTGTCGTGGTACGGAACCCCCCAGTAGACCGACTCGCACTTGACCGGTTTTTTAAATTATTATTTGTCGTCAAATCTAATATAATAAAACATATTCTGTGACAACTTCAACCGGCTACCTATAACGGTTCAGATTCAGAAGATACAGCCTTCTGAAGCAAGAACGGACGAGTTTTCCCCCTTTGGGTACGAAACCTTAAAAATATAACGAATGAATTCACGTAACTGGAAACCTGTAACTTTTGCTCAACGTTAACTCAAACGTTTATAGAAATACGTTACATAAACGCGTGGTTTGCATAGGCGAGATAACGATGCTAAACAGGAAAGCATAAACCCTTACCACAAGAAATAAATTATCTCGGTTCATTGCTTCACAAATTGTATAGTACGTAGACATAGCTATTAGAAGAATCCCTTTGCCTTTAAATAAAAGGACGATTTAAATAAAAACCGGCCAAGTACGAGTCGGACTCGCGCACGGAGGGTTCCGTACCACCATACAATATTAGCGACTCACCGATCCCCGCTTCCCAACCCATCGCGTAATCCCAGCAACGCCCATTGCCGAGGTCCGTACTCCCCTGGGGTGCCCCTTGGGCAGGTTGCTTAAATCACTGGTTCGGTGACCTACCAGGGCGCTTCGCCGTCACTGGTATGGCCACCCCCAAAAGCCCGCAGTAAAAAGCAGTAAATGCTCCCTAAGAAAACTGTATAAGTCAGTAAAAAAAAAAAAAATTTGCGAAAAATGTTGTTTCTTCCGGGATTCTCAGCGCGTGCCCGACACACACTTGACCGGTTTTTATTATTTGCTGTATTACATTAGAGTATGCACTATAATCACACCACGGTTGACGCTTATATGTATTACTATTTTTGCGATAGAGCCAAAACAAAAAACTTAAAAACACGTTTTTTCGTGTGGGTGTGTTCAACACTCCCCTGAATTTGTATTTATTTATTACCAAATCCGCCATAATAATGCAAATTCTGTGAAAATTTCAGCCATCTAGCTATTATTATTCAAAAGGTACAGCCCTTTCGAGGTAGTATAGACAGACAGGCACACAGACGGACGGAAACCGTGAGCTTATGAATCGGGTCCCATTGACACTCTTTACGTACGGAACCCAAAAATTCCATGTGTGCCTTGAAAATACAGTCAACAGTTTAAATATTACATAAAATATGAAAACATGTACGGAGAGACAGAATCGCACGTGTAGCAGATGTGTTTAATTACGGACCCGACAAAATCTGGGCAAGAGTTGAGCTTCATTACGAACAATGGGCCATAGCCTCAGCCTGCGATAAAATAAATAAAATATCAACACGTTGCTAACGGTCCTGCATTAAGAGGATACTCCTTGCAAAGCATCCGAGCGCGCTACGTTAAAACGAAGATAGATCCAATTTTCAATACTGATAAAATGCTACGTATACGTAGCCCGTCACAGCTTATATGTAGCACGTCACAACTTACGTACCATGTAGCTTACAACGCGATACTGATAACGAGTGTTGCATCACATTACATTAGTATCGCGGCGTAACAACGTGGTACGTTAGTTGTGACGGGCTACGTATAAGCTGCGACGGGCTACGTATACGTAGTATTTTTTCCTCAGAACTAATTAAATTAAAAGACAGTGGTTTGTTAGATTTCTGTTAAAATATACAGTTTCAATGCTAGAATTAATTTATGATTTGTATGGAAATCTTTAAGCAACTATAACTTCGAAACTATACATTTTAACGAAAATCGGACAAAATACAGACACAGAGATTCGTTAAGCTAAAGTTAATCATTTTAACGGGTTCTTACCGCGTTTTGATTGTTAAAATGATTAACTTTAGCTTAATTAATAACCGCGTAATTCTCAAAAATAGTGTTACAGAGATTCGTTACTAGATCTAATCGTGTTTAAAATGTCATAGACTTTAATTGGTCGATATCCAAAATATTATTAAACTGTGAGCTTATTTTTGTATCTCAACAAATAAGTATTTATTGTTCATAAAGAAAATGCACATATACATTGGTGTAATATGACAGTGAAAATAAATGGTAAAAACTAACAATTTGTACGCACTCTTCTTCTTATATCAAGCCCTGGTGTCAGAGTTTACGGCCTCTGACGTGGATTTTATGTAACGACTACTACCACGAGAGATAGTAGCCGGGACCAACGACTTAACTTTCCATCCGAAGCACGGAATCATCTTTCTTTTCAGACAATCAGGTGATTCGGCCTGCAATGTCCTAACCAACTGGGGAAAAACGCACAAAGTGACATAACACTAGGTGTCCCCCGTGGGAATCGAACCAACGACCTCCGTGTCAAGAGCCAACTCTTAACCATTAGAGCATGGAGGCAGGCATTGTACGCACTAATAAGGATAGTTCTTTACAGTTGCTGTCTATAACTAAGATTTATTAAAAACTCTGAGTCACAAAATACATAGTGACATCAAATAAAAATTACAAATAAAGGAACTTAAAACTTAACTAATTCAACTTTGTATGTAGCGCTTTAACGATCATACCCTCTTAAATAATGGGCCGCGCACGTTCATATTAGCTTTAATAAAGTTCAGAAATGTTGTAAAAATACGAGCACGGGGCAGAAATTAACGGCGGGCAGGCCTTTTTTAAGCGGACGATACCACTTCTGTTATATTAGCTAAACAAGATCCCCGGAGCGGGAGGGTTAAAAATACCGTAACACATGGCGACGTTAATATAAAATAAAGAAAAAATATTACTCGGACCCCAGGACATAATTAACCTAAATAAATTAACCGGCGGACTCTACGGCACGTAGAATTAATCCTGGAGTTTTTAATTTAGCTCTGTACATTACTAAACCGGTGAAACTTAATACGTACGTGTTCATTGGAGATAAGGTATGTAAGGCAAGGATTACATGAAAGGTAGTGAGTGAAAATTTTGAGAATCGTACACCTCGGCGCCGTCCCACGGACGCGTGGGCGCATACGAATATTGATGCGCATCTTCTACGAGGCCTCATTACGTCAAATACAACAATAATTGAATTAGCATATTATAATGCTATAATGAATCGCAAGATCTTGATATTAAAATGTTAAATTCCCAAGTGTTAGTCTGACTCATTGAATGACAAAGCAATAAACATTGATTGGATAATTAGACACGTTTCTTTTGTTGTGACTTGTGTTATATAAGGTTTTATCGGTAGTCGGTATGTGTAAGTAAGCATTTAATTAGAAACTAATTCATCGGAGTTATACAGGATCCAACATAATTTGCAGGCTGTTTTTTAAGGTGATGATCAGACCATCATACTGAACAACTTTCTGCATAGGACTATAGTCGAAATCGCGAAAAAAAAACCAGCTGTTCCATACGGGAAAGTATGGGACAGTAGTATCTCTTTCAGCTATTTCGATGTTGGTCCCATAGAGAAAATTGTTCTGTTTGATGGTCTGATCATCCCCATAAAAAACCGTCAACATATTAAGGACTCTATACAATGAGTCAATGAGTTAAGTTACTTTCGTAACTTAGTCAATGACTTAAGTTACCCTTACTTAAATCACGTGTTATAATTCAAAAATTATTTTGCCAAAAGCATATTCGTCTTAATAAACCCGCAACTGAGCCCATAGTGACATCAACGCGTGCACTCCTGAAGTCGCAGACGCTCTCGTTCGCAAAGATTTACGATGCGCTCGCGCACCTAACACGCACCGCAGTGCTCTCATGCGTGTCGCCTTATCTGCCACCCAAATTAACTCACCTTATGAAGACATACGACAATCCCACATATACAAGACACGATTTATGAACGTGGCATTCGATTGTATTTTATTTCCTTACAAATCTTGAAAGGAGACTTCGAAATTATTCGGCGCGTCGCCGGTCGTCTCATTGTTGACTCAGAAAGTCAAAAACCTTGTAGCACGTCTCATTGTAATTATGACAGAATTCCCTCCATCACTAGATTTCGTTTCACATCGAGACATTCAGACTCGGAGCGTGTGATCCATTTAAACGCGCAATGAATACGAAATAAGAAATCAACGCGACCGCACTTTCCCTAAGCAATTTTCTTTCATAGCCAATATTTTTAGCCCGCGAAAGAGGCTCTTCCACTGAAATATGGACCGGCACGTTGTAGAATTTTTGTTTAGTGTGCAATTTTGAACCCTACCAGACGTATATCAAGTTTCTCGCAACTGGAACGCAACCAAAATGGTGTAATAAATCTAAAAGTCCATTTTCATATAAAAGAAAACCGATTAAGGAGCTTTCCCGATAGCGATCGTTCGAATGAAGCTATATATTTTCATGATCGGGAGATTCAAAGATCACGGACTGCTGACGGCCGGTGCGTGGGGAAATTGAAAAGGAAAACCTTTCTTTTAATGGTATTGTCCTTCGAGGGATCATTTATTTGCATTCCCTGTTCCAAACCACACTTTAACGCCTTTGAACTACTGCGCTTTCCACGTAATGCAGTGCTTATGTTTAAGGCTATACTACTAATTTGGGTTTAATATCTGACCATCATCAGCCTATAAGTATATAGGGTCCTTCTAAATATGCTGACACTTTTTAAGAGGATGATCAGACCATCAAACTGAACAACTTTCTCTATAGCACCAATGTCGAAATCGCGAAAAAAATATCTGCTGTTCCATACTAAACTGAAATCTTACTCGACCCAATTGTATGGGCCAGCTGATTTTTTTTCCCCGATTTCATCTTTGGTCCCATAGAGAAAGTTGTTCAGTTTCATGGTCTGCTTATCCTCTTAAAAACTGTCAGCGTTTTAAGTTGGACCCTTAGTCTAGGAAAAATAAGGTTTGAGATTGCATTAAAGACACTTTAGAAAATTGTGTTTGAAATAATATTACTGTTAGTTTATAACATTTTTGTCGAGATTTCGTGGTTATATTGGCTCAGGAACCGGAGAAATACCTTAAAATCGATATAAATGTATAAAGGGTAAGCTTATTTCAAAAGATATTTCTTCCAGCATACTAGCAAAAGAGACAGTTAATTATCACATGGCAAATTTAATGTGTACAAACAAACAGTAAATAATTTAGTTTTGAGGTTATAATTTTTGAAGACTTACAAAATATTAAATATGTACTCAAATTTACGATATTAACCGGGGATTATTATTGTTATAAGTAAAACGTATTGAATGAAGCCATTCTGTACAAAATCACCAGTTTTCCATTTTGTGTTCATACCTAAATTTAATGTTTTGTAAATGTCTTAATTATTCAATAATACACAATAAAAATCGGTGATTATTGAGAATTTATGTTTTTCAGGTATTTATCTACTATATTCCAAATTATCACCAAAAGTGCAATTAATGCAACCTTCTCCATACAAAAATCCGTAGATTTCCCCGACTACCTGTATAGGTACTACATCCAACCGACGTTAGGTGGTAGAGTTCACATACGCATCAGAATTTCTTCTTCAGCGTATGCAGGTTTCCTCACAATGTTTTCCTTCACCGTTTGAGAGCAGTCTCTATTACGTACAAGAGTTAGAAAAGCTCATTGGTACATGGTATGTTGTCCGTGCGGATTCGAATCCGGACCCTCATGATTGAGTGTCCATACTTCTCCGCAACGCGCCACCGAAGCTTGAATGTATGGTACAGGTTTTTCTAGGCGACTTTAAAGTTGGCTCCGTAGTAAAAGTTGATCAGTTTAATGGTCTGAAGTAACTGGTAAGATCTTGGTTGTGTCTTTAATTTTACACCCTGTGTACAATATACAGGGTGAAATTGATATCATTAGCATCCTTTTAAACTAAGAGTCTACCAATCAAACTGAACAACTTTTACTATAGGAGCAAACCGCACGGAGCAAAAAAAAAAATCTGCTTTTGCATACATTAAATATATGCAACAGCTGCCTCAAATTTTGAGTCGAGTAGGCATTGCAGTGTAATATTGAACATCTGATTTTTTTTTGCTCCGATCGGTTTGCTCCTATAGTAAAAGTTGTTCAGTTTTATGGGTAGACTCTTAGTTTAAAAGGATGCTAATGATATCAATTTCACCCTGTAGATTGAAACAGATGTCTACGTTGTCTGTTTCGTACTCAGTTTCAATGAAGCGTCATACCATCTTATTACACATCGTCACAGAGTAACAAGCGATTAAATATGTCTGTTTGTAGTTGGCTAAACATTTTAATAGCTAATCTTCAGTGTAGATTAAATTGAAAATTAATTTACCACAAAGACGTCTGTGGAGTACAAAAGCAATGTTATTATACAGGGCGGAAATTTAAATGCGTTACATATTAAACAGGGTACTTTTAGGCCATCAAACCCAACAACTTTAACTATGGGACCAACATTAAAATCGTGAAAAAAATTTGCTGTTCCATGTAAAACTGCAAACTTACGCAACCCATACCCATATGGGAAGTAAATACTCATATTTAAAAATACAGGATGAAATTGATTTCATTAGCATCCTTTTAAACTAAGAGTCAACCCATCAAAATGAACAACTTTTACTATAGGAGCAAACCGATCGGAGCAAAAAAAATCAGCTGTTGCATACATTTGAGTCGGGTAGGCATTGCAGTTTAGTATGGATTTTGTTGTTGTTGCTCCGACCGGTTTGCTCCCATAGTAAAGGTTGTTCAGTTTGATGGATAGATTCTTAATTTAAAAGGATGCTAATAATATCAATTTCACCCTGTATAGGGTCCATCTTAATATGCGTACGGGTTTTTCGACAGTAGATAAAACAATTTGCTGTTCCATACGAAACAGCAACTCGACCAAACTTTTTTCCCGATTTCGATATTAGTCCCAAAGTGAAAGTGGTTCAGTTTGATGATCTGGTCATCCTCTTAAAAAACTATTAGCACTTAAGTTAGACCAGTACACACAGGAAATTGTTCTCCGTGTATGATCGAGTACAGCTCACCAAACATAACCTTTACAAAACGAAGAGCAAATGAAATTACAACCACAACACTAACTGACAAATTAAAACCCAAACCGATGAGTGATAAAACCAACAAACAGTGCTGCCAAGTTAGGCTATTTATCGCCATTTAAGCTACATCAGGGGGTCTATCGGCGACCGAAAAATTCGATTGGCGACCAGTCACCATTTAGGCTATCTCCACAATAAAGTTGGCGATTTTATGCTATATTAAGAAAATTAAGCTATTTTGGATTATTTTAAGCTATTTTAAGAAAAATATGACATATTATACTTATTGTAAGTAAAATAATGTTTTTTTTCCGCAGATTGTATAAACTGTACACTATAACCGTACGTGTATGGAATCTGGTAAAGCTATTTTAAGTTGCTGTTGTAAAAAATATAATTTTTCTGTCACGAGCGGCCAATATAGCATTTATTTTGCACAATTTGAGGTATTTTAGGTTACTTTATTTTTTTTATTTACTAAATTTACTATTTTATTTCAGGCAACAGTACAAACTTAATTATAACAGGTCCATATTATAAATACCTTAACCTAGAATAAAAAAAAACAATCAGTATAAAAACAAAACAAACTTAAATTTAAGCTATATTACACAGAAAAAAAATAGGCAACTTTAAGGAACTTGGCCTGAGATTTTTGGCGATTCAGACTGGCTGGGACTTGGTAACACTGCCAACAAGATATTTTACTTCAACTAATAGGTACCTTCAGTTTAACTCTGTATGAAGCAAGTCTTGCGCAAATTGTTGTAATAAGACTCAAAAGAAGAGCCTCGGGCCGTGGAGTGACAGGCTGACAGTCAATTTGTTTGTCACTCAAGTTGGCATACCAACGTATGCGTGGCTGTGCCCAACAAGCGTGCCATAGTTACTCGACCACCGTGCGACAGCATAACATCCTCTTTTTATTCATACAATGCTGTAAGTCAGTGATGAAGTCAGGTGATATGAAGCTAAGGAGACTATGCACTTATAATAGCATTAACTCACGACCGCATGCTTTCGAGATGGTCAGAAAATTTGCTTAAAGTTTCAGGATGTTTAAGGGTATATTGTCGCAGGCGAGCTCCATACAAACTAAGTCTGATTATATTTTCAATACTAACCAATTAAAGTCAATGAAATTTAGAAACAAATCTCTATGCTTGTATGTTGTCCGATTTTCGTTAAAATACAAGGTTATAGTATAAGGTTACAGTGCCTCAAATATTTAAATTAATCCTAGTATTGAAACTGTATAAATTAACGAAAATCTGACAATATACAAGCATAGAGATTTGTTTCTGCAAAATTTCATTGAAAATATAACCAGACTTCGTTTGTATGGAGCGCGCCAACGGTAATATACCCTGTACCGGGCAAAAATGGCAAAACGGAACCATAATGTAAATAAACTAATAGTTCAACTCGGCGATTGCGACAGGTCAATCGAGCGCGGTGTACGGGGGCCGGGGGGAGCGTGTCCCAGAACCGACTTACATGTGCACGGTACTGACTTTGCCGGTGCATCGTCTACTAAATTATAATTACGCTATGACGGAACACTTATGGAATCACCTCGGTGTCCGTCCGTCCGTCCGTGGCGCATGACGTTTCTTCGTCGTTTCACCTCTAGCTCCATAAAGGTTACATAACAGCTCAAAGTCAAATTATAATAAAATCGATTCTGATTATTTCTCTAGCGAAAGTTGTCCTGGTTGAGGCCCTGAAGAACGTGGTCACGAAATAATAATGACATTGTCTTTTCCAGGAAAATAAAGAAATTACTGGTCGCTACGCCGCCGCCGAGTTGGCAACGTGACAATGGTGAGTGACACGCACAACCCTCGTGCGGTAATCCGTCAAGTTTCGAAACAAAAACACTGCTCCTATTGTAGTAGCTTTTTCTGCCTGTAATTGTGTCAATCTGCACGAAAAGGTCACTTACAGCTACATAGATGAGCCAAACACCTCTTGTTCGTTGGCATTGCTAGACCTTTTCTCAGCGTATTTTTGAATGCTCATAACTTCGGTCTGGATAATACTAGAGAGCATAGCATAGTCGGCAAACTAATCAAATGAAATGTCTTCATTAGATGAGGATATCGGCGTAGCCTTACAGTTTTCTTTGACCAAGATGTAGACTTTCTTAAAGCTTTACTCTACATAAGATATCATAACTTTTTAGTATTAATAGATTTTGAGTCTCAATTAATTAACTCGGGCATAGGCCCACCATTGTAATAGTCGCCACTTACAACACTAGACAATAAAGTACAGCGAGCCCGGGTGATAACTAATCTATCTTGAAACTATTTTGAGCCTAGACAACGTTTTACAAGAAATGTGTTTTAATTGATATAGTTATCTCATACAGAGGAGCAGAAAAACGTAAGCGACGAAGCAATAAGGTACCTGTTCATATGAATTGACACAATTGATAAAGCGAACGCTTTAATTAAAGTGGATTAATTAATCGGCGGATAGGCACGCCCGCGCCGTTAAGCTCAAAAGCAACGCCGCGTAAAAAATATTAAACGACGCGACTCGTTACACTTTGATTATATATAGATTAAACAACGACGAAATTGACAAGCGAACGGACGAGGAGCCAATAAACGAGATTCCCCAAATATTTCACTTCCATAAATACTCAATAAAGGCCCTTTTCCCACGCCCGTTTCGCAATCGACGTCGGGAGCGTCGATCCGCGTTGCGCCACATTAAATTCTTCACGTTTAATCAATTCCGGGGCGGTTGTAAAAAATATCGAAGTGAAGTGTTTCCTTCCGTATCGACGGCGCCGAGGGCAGAGTAGACAGCAAATAAATTGTTGGCATCGTCTCAAAAAGCACCAAAATTGTCGGGGTAGCTTCGCGGACACGCCTTTTATCTGTTACGTCTATCAGACGCTCCTCGTTCACCCGCACGTAAATAAGGGCAAAAAGTAGTCCGGAATAAATAATAAGGGAAGAGGCGAAGGAACGGAGATGCGTGCAACCGTGCGGGATTAAAAACTGCTCTTTGGATGCGGTTCGCTTGTCTGACCTACATCGTGAGTGCGACCGCGGCTACTCATTACATTTAGATGGCTAAACCTCTCATTATATTACTTACTCTTCTTCATTTTCAACATTAATTATGGTTGTTTCTTATTTGATGGAGTTAGGGCACAGTATTACTATTAGACTTACAGTATGGCAACGCTATTGATGGCGGGCGACGCCGCCGTCCGTGTACGTCATGCGCAGTCAATCCCGACTTCTCCATACAAAGCTCGGGATGATCCGCGCCGCCCGCTTCTCTGCAAGGACATAGGGCGCAGAGCAACGGAGGGGCCGTTGCTCTGCACACGTACATCCGTTGCCGTATTGTAAGGAAGGAGTTATGCTGTGGTTAGGGCATTGCTAGTGAAATGGGTTTTACATATAGCTTTCCATACTAAACTGCAAACATACTCGTCCCAAATGTACCGCATGGGACCGCAGATTTTTTTCGATTTCGATTGAGAAAGTTGTTCAATTAGGTGACCTGATCATCTCCTTAAAAAACCTTCTTTGTTAAGAAAGACCCCGCATAAGTATGCAGTATCGCTGATGTAACTTTTAAACTTCACAATACATTTCTTATTAATAATTCCATACTTCATCTTCTTTTAATGCAAATAAAGATGCTACGTGGTTTGCAAAGAAAATACTAAAGTTACAATTACACTAAAATTTTACGAGACCATAATGCGATACTCGCTCGTTTCTGAAGTGCAATAAATGTTCTAAAAAGATTAAAGAGCAGGGCTCCGAACAAGTGTTTAAAATTAAGGATGCTGCCGCACCGTAAAGAGTAACTTGAGCGCTAGAAAAAAATTACAGAGTAAATATAGCCAGTCACGATGTTCGAAGTGGACTGCGCGCTCGTTACGCTTCTTTATGCAGGGTTGCAGCTATCGGCTCACAACAATGTGCCCGGCGAACTCATAAATCCGAAACAATTAGACGATAAATCCCCACTTGAATTAGTATTTTTATTTGCACATCACGTGCGCAAGCTGGCTCTTTCTAACAATTTATGTAGGGAGGCGTCAATTTTAACAGCTCAAAGAAACTGATGGCGCCCTCCTAAGCATCGGCATCGGCCCGCACTCGTCCAAGCGCACCCATAATTATGTTTTAACAATTTATTTGCTGTTGAACAATGAATAAGTTATTTGTAGTGCCGATTCGTGCGGGCTTCGTGTTATGTATCGCACTACTGACTGTAATTTGATACTAGACTATTCTACCTGGCATTTAAAATGCATTTAGTAACAGCATTTGAAACAGGATTAAAGTGAGTAAGATAAAATTCCTGCGGGGAGCATCGAGCCGATTTGCAAGCACTACCGGCCACTCTGCTGATCAGCGGTGTGATTAAGAAAAACGAATAAGAGCGAAAGCGTGACACAAAAGCAGCGCGATAACAGAGGAAAAACGAGAAGCCTCCGAGCAGACGGTATCTTCGCCCGCCCGGGAGTTATTAAATATTAAAATAAACTCGCATTCCGACACGAGTCCTACGCGATACGCCAGATTATGGCCAACACAATGAGAGCACACTCCGATCGCTCCCCGCGTTATCATATCAAAGCACGAGCTTACATAATTCAAGTACCGACGATATTCCCCAAAGTGATCCTTTGTTGCTGATGAAAATTAAGCGCCTGCATAAATACGAGATCGACGAATCTCAGCCACCAAAACGTGAGGAAATTTCATTTTTAACATTTAATCGAGTATTACTAACCTTTAGTGGTATATTTAAAGGGCAAATAAACACACCACTCTCCCACGTTAGCTGCAGTGTCGATTATTAACACAGTGATTCTCAATGTTTTTATTTCAGTATTAATAAAAACACTACAACGGCTCAGGACCAGTCGTTGTGGCCGTCCTTGCGGGAGGCCTATGGACCTATGGCCAGTTATGGACGTGTATCGGCTAAGATAGTGATTAAAATAAACCGAAATAATCTAAAAACAAGGGCATTTGTTATAAAGACAGGCTGACCAAAGAGAAGACGATTTTTGTTGATTCAGACTCAAATAATTATGTATATATGTAAAATAGTGTGAAGCTAAACATTAAGATAGAGACCTATCACAAAAGATATTTTTGAGCATAGACGATGTCGCAATCGCACCGCAACGACATCGCACCTGCACCGCCACCAACTGAATCGCTGTGATTTTTACTGAACTTTATCACAGCGATTCTGCCGCGAAACTGAATGATCTCAGAAGTATCGCAGCGATAACGTGGCGATGTGGCGGCGATATGCCAACGATATTGTTCCGTTTACGCCTACGCTCGAAAATCGCTTATGTGACATAGTCTGGCTCACAGATAACTTAAACTAAAACGTAAAAAACAAAAGAAACACTCCCGCCGTTTAAGAACAACTGGCTTCGAATGTTAATAATCGCATAACTCACGAAGGGTATTGCTTCATCGAGCCTCGAAAGTGTATCGGTGGTCGCATCGCTCGGTTGCCCAAGCACCAAGCACCAGGCCCCGCCCACTTACCTGAAACAATACATCATTACAATATCACTAACTGAGAGGCAACGCGTTCAACGACTCGACACCTACAGGGAATGTTGATGAGACATGCCACACACAAGAAAACTGTCATAACATAGAAGTCAAGTCAAGTCATTAAAAGAAGTGTGTTGTAGAGTTTCTGGCCGCATCTTCTCTACAACGGAACACCTTCCGACGCGGTGGTAGATGTCAAAAGCATGACGTCAGAAAGTTATCTATATGATATTATTTGAACAATTTTGATTCGATTTGATAGGGTCTTTCTTCATATACTGACGGTGTTTTTAAGGGAATTATGAGATTATCAAACTGAGTAACTTTCTTTGTAGGACCAACGTAGAAATCACGAAAAAAGTGCTGTTCCATCCATACAAAACTGTAATCCTACTTGACCCTAATGGGTCAGTAGATTTAGTCCAGCTTCATGGGATACATTTTTGCGCGTACCATCTGACAGTAGTAGCCCAGTAAAGTTACGGTGCGCTCTAAATAATTTATAACAGCCGTTTTTTTCTTTTATACTTTATATTATAATTCTAGTTACCATTTAGATTGAAAAACCAACTAAAAAATTGCTTAAATAATTTTAAAAAATTAAAAACAAAACATGTTAAATTGGCAAAAAATAGTACATACAAATGTTTTATGTCATTTGTTAAATACATTTTTATTCTTTTATATTAGAAGAAAATCCAAAGAAAAATCACCAGGTGATCTTTGTTTTTAAATAAGTAGAAATTACAAAATACTCAAATTTAGTAAAGTGTATCATACTCATAACTCATAACCTAAAAAGAACAATAAAAGTAAAAAACGAAAGAAATCTGACACTATAAATAAAAATGTAAATTTTAGTACTAAAAACTAAAAATACGAAAAGTTGGATTCGTTAATAAAGTATCTTAATATCATTTGTAAAAACGATCTAGCAAAAAAATTGCTTATTATAAATAATTTTTACTAGGCTATAGGTAATTAAAGCGTAGGACTTTATCGTTTTCTAAGGAAGTGATGTATCTGTTACGAAGCAACTAGTAATCTGTGACCCTTTATAAAGCCATCAATCGATCGTATGCGCCACACAAAAACGTGAGCTTCACAGCACACGGGGACCCGCTAACGAGACGTTAAGTCGCAATAATTAAATCATTCGCCTCCCAAGTCCCTATCGGCACAGTTTATCGTGCTCCCATTAAGTTTAACTGCTGTTATTATTAACTTAGCTCGTGATTCCGCGGGTAACTTCCAGATTGCCTCGATGTCACCACGGTACAGCCCGCCTGTTGATATAGAACTAGATACGACGCTATTTTTATCAAAACCACTACATCCCATTACAATAAAATTGTATAAAAAACATTGATACACTGAGAAAAAAATGCTACGTATACGTAGCCCGTCGTAGCTTACGTACCACGTAACTTACGACGCGATACTGATTACGAGTATTGCATCAGAATTTAAGTTGTCTCGTACTTCACAATGAAGCTTAATTATGAAGTACGAGACAACTTAAATACTGGTGCAATACTCGTAATCAGTATCGCGTCGTAAGCAATGTCGTACGTAAGCTGCTACAGGCTACGTATACGTAGAATTTTTTTTCAGTGTAAAAAATTCAAGTCCTTAATCCCATGCAGGGTGGACCGAAATTTTGCTACAATCAGCAACCATCTTTAAAGGATGCAATCGTAAGCAAGATTTACAACTTTTAACCTCACTGTTTGATTTAAACCTCAAGGTCCTAAAAACACCTAGTGACATAAAGTTTGTAGTTGTAACAATGTTTCTAACCACCCTGAAATGGATTACGGTCGTGAGTTTGTGTGTGTGTAGTTCCATTTTCAGGCCTCAGCTATTCGCCTCGCCATGGAATTCGGTATGTCATAGCAGAATACTTTTATCTGGCAACCGAAACCAACATGAGTTTTTCGGAATTTATGTACGATTTGTAACACCACTGGCTTTTCGGTGAAGGAAAACATCGTGAGAAAACCTGCATGCTTCAATTTCGAGGCATGTATTGTACCCACTGTCCATTATAAGTGGCGACTTTCGAGGCATGTATTGTACCCACTGTCCATTATAAGTGGCGACGGGCTCACCCCCCGTCACACTGGACAGAGATTCGGTATTACTGGTGAAACGTGGATGTTCTGAGGTTTCAGAACATCTCTGACTACCCCCTCGGGAATATAGTCGTGAGCATATACATACATACATACGAAACCAACATTGAGCGGCCGAGACGCCCCGTTCAAAAGTATAGTGACTCATAATAATGATGCTTTATGTTTCTAAATTCCAAAAGAAATGGGTATGAGTAAGGTTGTATGGTGAAAAATAGTTTTTTTTTAAGATCGGCCAGTAATAAAACTTACATAGGTTTTGAGAGGACCTTTCAAAATACATTTAAAAACATCACATTCATTGCTATGCTGTATCGGAGCTGTGCTATTAAGGTATAGATAACTTCTAAGGTATGGGAGAAATCGCTTTATAGCGCTAAGAACGCCTTGTTTTGTATCTTCTGTATTTCTTTACGGTATATTTTGGTGAGCAGGTAATATGTTTCGATTGATTGATTGAAAATGAGTTGATTCTTAAACGCTTTGGTTACTTTTTCATGAACCTTTAGAGTCAAATATCTCAGCTCCGATGCAAGCTAGACCATAAGTGTTTTTTTACAATATGTTAGTTTTTTATAGTACTATAATTATACAATACTTTGATTGGTGGCCGCGACTGTTTAAAAAATGACAATACCTTTACTCATACCCATTTATGTAAGTCATCAACGAGGAAAGGGTAAGAAAAACATTTGCGCGTCCAACGAACCTAAGCACTCGAAACGCACTTGAAGAACATAGTTACACACGCCATATCCACAAATATCCGACGTTAAACCCCGAGGCTGCTCTAAATGCCCACAATTTCTGCTCAGCGATACAAGACGCGGCGCACTGATAGCGAGCCCGGCTATGATAAAATTTTATTTAGGGGCATTACCATTCGCAGCGGCTTATCAAGGAGCTCTGCGTTGGTCGCGAGAGCACCTGAGATTTTAGCGAATAATCCCACAGGGTTATTCGTAATTCATACGTCTAACAATGTTACGAGCATGTTATTACCAACAATAACACATTTTATGATGTTAAAGTTGTAATTCATGGGGATTATGAACAATAAGGAGAATTTCGCTCTGAAATTCTATTACTAAAGCTCACTTAAGAGCGTAAGAGAAACACAGGTACAGGAGGTACCTGCAAGCTTACATTAAGCATAACGACTATACGTGTGTAAGGACATCGCTTCCAAAAACTCAAAAGGGTGAAAGTACCCATCAATATGAACTTTTACTATTGGACCAACTTTTAAATCTCAAAAAAGAAATCAGCTATCTCATACTAACATTAAATTCCTACCGCGTAAAATGTATCGAGGAGCGGATTTTTTTTTGTTTCTGTCTACTTTCACCCCTTTTACCCTGTACTCTCCGACGAATCTGTTAGATATACAGGGTGTAAAATTAAACGTGTTGCATACAAAAGAGGATGCTTCAGAAGGTCAGACCATGAAACTCAACAACTTTCGCTATGGAGGCAACATCGAAATCACGATACAAAAAAACCCATCCAAAACGACAATGGGTACTTAACCAGTATGTATGGAACAGCAAATATCTTTTTCGCGACTTCAATGTTGGTCCCAGAGTGATAGTTGTTCTATTTGATGGTCTGAAGAACACCATAAATTATTTACAACCTGTTTATTCCAAATATAGCATTATTTACAATATTCACATTGCCAAACTCTGACAAGTATGATAGGCAGCGAGCCCGTCGTCACTTTTTAATGGACAGTGGATACATTGGATTTGAAGCATGTAGGTCTCACAATAAAAAGTAGTGTAACAAAATACAGAAGGGTAATTTAAAGCCCAGTCTTATCATCGACGATCCAGAAAATCTTAGCATCCCACATACAACGAATGGCTTACTTAATCGAGAAGGTACGAGGTTCACATAGATATCTTGAGCGGGATCTCTCGTCGCGTCGTGTGGAGGCGCCGATGTTCGAGCTAATGTTGTTTAATTAACTCGTATTCATTATCGGTAGGAACACGGAGCACTAGGCGCGTGCGCTGCGGTAACCACTGCTGTGCTGGTATGCAGGTGCCATTGCACGCGGAAACGTGGGACCACCGAGTGTACCCTACTTCATTTATGTATTTGGATATCTGTTCAATCAACATTCGGTAAATTTACTGTACTGTGATACACTCGTAAACTCACGACCGCAATCCTTTTCGAGTTGGTCAGAAATAATGCTATAACTAACATCGATATTTTGAAGAGGGTAACAATGTTATCTTGTATATTAAGGGTCCGTTTCGCCACTTCGGAATAAGTTATTGATAGCGAATCTGACAAATAGTTTGAGATATCTTTCATACGAAATCCGTCAAACAATCTGTCAGATAAGCTATTAAGAGTTTATCCGGAAATGGTGAAACAGGCCCTAAGTTTTTCAGGATAGAAGGACGTATTAAGTGGTGATAGGTGGCTAGCCCTAAACGATCAACAATCTAGAGTAAGTATAAAAATTAAATAAGAAAAATAATTTAAATTAAATGACTTAAAAATTTCAACGCTTTTTAAGGTCCCGCGCCCTAAATAGTCCGTTATACCCTAATATGATCCCATGAAATACACGTATCTGTTTTACTATTGTCTATGGACACGGGAACATAAGTAGTAATTAGTAATAGGATGCTCGTTGAAACAATAAAAAAAGACAGAGACCAGGAATGAATAGATAAATTAAACAGGAAGAAATCCTCACACAATTAGATTTCTGTTTAATTTATTAAAAGGTTCCTGTAGACAGAATCTCAATACTGGGAATGTGTAGTGTAGCGATACAATGCCTTATGCAAAGAAAAAACTTCGGACTACTTTTTTCTTAGAAGACTCCTACGCACAAAAAGCCATTTTTGAGCCATTGTCGCTATATCGGCAGGATATCTCCGCGTTATAGCTGTGATATCGTCGCAATTTCGCCGCGATATTTAGCGGCGTAAAAGCACACTAAAAATCGCAGCGATTCCGGCAGTTGCGTCGTCATTGTAGTGCTATTGCGAAATTACCCTTCAAAAATCGTTTGTGTGATAGGTCTCTAAGATAATTGATAAAACAGGAAGAGATAACAACTCCTTAATAGAAGGCAATATCCGCGTCCTGACCATAACCAACACGAATACATCTTGAACCGAACAATATATTATAAATCCAAACGTCAAGCAAGTTTCGTGTCGTCGGGCCGGTGCCGGTGCAGTCAGAGAAATATTAAGGCCATTAATAATTCGGCGGTTGCGAGCAAGAGATAGCTGTGCAGGGGGTCAGGTGACCGTAATGCATGGCTTTGTACAACTCAGTGTTGGCATTCACGGGTTAAAGGATATACTTTTAATATTATGTTAGATCACACTTAGGTAAGTTACTAATAAACCTAAAATCTAGCGCGATACATAAAATCTTAAAGAATGCGAACGTGGCAATATTTACTTTTATTTATATTGAACGCACTTCCCGAACGAGTCTTGAATGATCTTTGTCAAAAAAACAACGGCCAATAGCGTGTTGGACTCGTCCATTCTGTATGGTATTCTGTATTGTTCTCGTAACAAGAGCTATCCAACGACACCTCACTCGATAGAGCAGAAAAAACATTTTTTTCCAAACCCCTTTTCGCTCGTAAGGCATACGAAATTAAATCTAAGTTTAACTAAATTATTCTAAAAAATCTAAAGTATTGGAAAAAAAATTTGCTAATTATTGAGCAGAATGGGCGAAAGTATAATCCATCCTTGTTTGACTACGGAACCCAAAAACATTACCAAACAAATGTCAATGTATCGAGTTAAAGTGAGCTCTCGCTTACTTTATCTTTAAACGCAATAAACTTCTAAATCCAGAGATACTTTGTGGTCTAAAATTGTAGCCTACAGGAGCTTATATTTAGACATTTGTTGCTTTTATTTTTAACCTTTCTTGTGGATATCTTAGGACCAATTAGAAGCATGCACAATATTACCTCAAGGGATCGATTCTCGAATACTAGGAGCAGTGTTCCCGTCGGTCGGAGCGCACGCCTGGAGCAAAACCACTGCAAACGTCACGCATGCGTGTTCACCGTCATTATGCAAAACACACACCGGATACGCAGGTGAGTTATAACTAAGTACATAATAAGTCTCATCTCGTTACTCCAGGGAGATTCTCGCATTAACACGAATTTGTTTACTGATAATATGCAAATACTTTACAATTACATCCCTCCTACGATTATTAACGAGGGAAATAAGTGTATCGGGTTCGCAAACCCACTGCGTGCTTTATGGAAATGGGGAGCGAATAAATTCTCATTATAAGGTAGTGGAAATAAATTTTTACAATGCGCTTGGTTACATTTTACTGTTATTGCTAGCTACTCATTGTCGGTCCGTGGGTGGTATTAGCTACTCTGCGGTTTGTTTATTAATGCTAGTTTTAATTTAGATATTACTATGAGACAATAATTCAAGTTGGTAATTCATAAATAATAGAGGTATAGAATATAAAAACAGATTAATGCAAGTCGATTTTTTAAAATTAATTATGATGATAGTAAAAAATTGCATGCGTTGCAACTTGCAATGCGTTTTTTTTTGTCAGGACTTATTTGTCATAAGCCTTCCCGGGTATTACAACTCAAAAAAGTTTCATCGCAATCGGTCAAACGTTGTCAAAGTCTATTAATCTCAGATACCACCAACATCAGTTTTTATGTGTTTAGATTGGAGTGCATTTTATGGCATCTAATAAATCGCGACATCAAAATCTTCATTCTTGTCTATACTCAATTTCAAATAGCAACGAAATATGAAGGCTATTTGGAATTACTGAAACAGCGATTTGAAACACTTCCTCTCACTTATTCTTGGAACAGCTTTAGCGTCCAAGATATGTCGGATAGTATATTTTTCTGATAAATAAATAATATTTGCAAATCAGAATTTGCCAGAAAGCTAAATAGGAATCGGAATTTTTATTCGTCCTTATTTGAAACGAAGGATAATTGACTCCAACGTTTATAAATCGGGTAAAATAGACCTTTACCTAGCTTCAACGGTGTAAGAAACTAAGTCAAGATATTTAAATTATATTATTAACAAAGAAAACAAATTAGAGTGTGAGGAAAGAATCCGTCAAATATTAGTAAACTGTATCAACAATTTATGGAAACATCATAATTCGAAATTAGTCGCATAGCAAGATATTAATCTACTTATCTACAATCTTGTTACCTGTCAAGTTTCTGTGGCGAACGCGAAAACTCGATTAGCATTCGATTGACCCAAGTATAAATAAGGTAGCCGAGTCAAATCGACAAGCCTTGTTATATGCAAACAAGTAGTTTAAATCAGTCGCAAATGGCAAATAGGTGGACATAAAAATGAGTGCGGCGACAATAATAGGGCAGAATGGCGCGACGTTCCGGCGTGTCGACGCGTTATCGCTCGTAGGCAGCGAGATAAAGATCTCCAATGTAGTTTTGAAAGGAAATTTACAAGTTTGAACGCTAATAACCATATACATGCCAGAGACGTCCGTCTGTGAGGTGCGGGCGCGGGCCAGATCCACTCGGACTTTAGATTTTCGATATATCGTGATTGTTTTTTGTCGAATCTTTAATGGAATAGAGACATTTAAGGGTTACGACATATTTATCGACGGCGACCGATGGTTTTCCATACCAAAAGCACGATTAGGATGGGACGCCGTTTGCCACGTCGATCAATGCAAAAGGACGCGTACGGCGGCATTCCATACTAATCGTTCTTTTTGTATCAATGTGACATAAACACTAAACGTTCATAATTCTGTTGTATTGCCTTAAAGTGTAATTTGACTTATGATACTAAATAACTTTCCCAAGTAAAATTTCAACTTTTTAACTGAGCGCTCCGCAAACTGAAACGGTGAACTCAGACCATCAAACTGAACATTCCTCCCACCGGAAACGCGAAAAAAAATCTGCGTTCGATCAGCAGTCGCCGTCGATGAACATACGTTCGATGAGCTGATAGCACTTAGGATGGCAAGTACAATAATTTTTTGCTAATTTCCAGTTTCCTTGGGGAACATTTTTCAGTATCCTGAGTACAATACCCTTTAAAGTAATGCAACTGTCTACACTTAAAACCTGTTTATCGAAAATCGAAAGTCCACGTAGACCCAGCGCAACGGCGCGCACGGTCCCACTAGACCACCGATTTATGATCCTTCCTCCGAAGGACAAGAAAGGACAACGATACGACGTTTTACAACTTAATTTAAAGCAGGTCACTTTTAGTGTATTTTTATCTTGTGGACGGTCATTTCTCACGCCGATAAAACAACGTCTCCAACTTTTTATGAAGTTTGTTCTTTTGAGAGGATTCAAATTTAGGTCCGTATTAAACTAAATTGACCATAAAATAAAATGTCTCGCAAGGATTCGAACAAGGTTGGAGCAATAAAGAACGATCAAATGAAATAAACTGACGAAACGAAGTTCGAATACGACATTTTGGAAATATAAATGACTCCAACATCCAAAAATGTTGCGTTGTTTGTTTGAAAGCTAAAACAAATTTCGTTTGAATATCTCAAATTCTTTTAATATGCTAATTAAATGACTCTATTTTTGAACGTGTGTGAGTTACAGAGATAACTTTCTAATTTAACACAATAAGTAGTTTGGGTATTGAAATCTAACAATGTCGTGAGAGTGGTATAAGCACAGCAAATGTTGTAACATTAAATGTGACATAAGGCAGGCATCAATCGTGCGACGTTTCAATCTTGCGATCTTTTAACACGGAAAAGCTCCATGGCTCCATTGAATTGAACGATAGGGCATTATTACGAGAGCGCGTCAATCACTGCTTGCACAACAGCGAAAGTTAAGCGTGCAGGCTCTGAAATATTGCATCTGCGACACTTCATATCAAACTGTTTCATCAAAACGACTTGATATTACTATTTTAGCTGCAATATACTTTGATTTATTAAAGTCTGCTATAGCATGTAGGATCCCAATGCAGAACAAAGGAAACTTACGATTTAAGATGAGAGCGAGGGATCCATACATCATCACGATGGCTGAGTGGATTGGTGGAGGCAAGTTAGTAGTTAACCTGCTGTCGCATAATTTTAAGCCGTCGTAATTGGCATGTGACCAGGTTATCAAATTGTTATACCGCACTCTTACGGATCTATCCAAAACCAACAGCTTGACGTTGCTTCCGAAACGGGGATGGCAATCGAGATGAAATATTACTAAAACAGTCACTCATCATGCCCTGAACATGTTACTTATGCTTCGGTGATCGTTACCAATACCGAAGTTCCCACTAAGCCTAGAGCTAGGTCTCTGATGACAATAATATATGGAGTAATACCAAAAAGGTCATGTGGAGCGATAAGCATCAGATGGCTCAGTAAGCATAATAACCTCGCGGTGTAAATATTCATTGGCTGAGATTGCTTGCTGCGTAGGCAGCCAGTCAGCCCCGCACTCCAGGGCGCGGTCGGGACACGCATTAGAGACAATGAGATTTGCATAGCTGGGCGGTCCTAACTGTCAAGCAGAACATTCACATTAAGTAACTAATCCGAAGAGCGATAATGTATGCGAAATAGTTTCATTATTCATTTGACAGTCGTTTAATGAATTCATTGAATATGAATTGAGGCTATTCGATGTCAGCGCTTGTGTCGTCTGTGAAGATGTTATAGGTAATAGCGTAGGTAATAAGATAACAATGCAGGTTTTGTTTTTATGGGAGACTAGCTTAGATTCGAAGTCACAAAGTCTAGTAACAAATTTAAGCCAATGAAACTAGTGAGTTTACGATGTTCTGAAAAAGAAATCCTGCATCAAATAATGTCGAACACAAAAAAAAACATTCTTACTAGACCACTTAGAAATGTCATGATTCGTAAATTGTTATGGAAACCGTAATTATTCACAAGGCAAAAACCCATGAATAAAAAATCTTTGACCCCCCGATTTATTTGAAACGACTTTGATGGCTTAAGTGACTTGACGAAATCGCCTTAAGGAGCACTCGAGAAGCCTTCCGTCTTTACAACGCATGCCCGTCGCAGCCTCGTATGGTAATTCCTTTCGAGGTAAAGTGGGCCGCTTTTTCCGAATAAGGCTCAAAGCGGTGTTCATTTCGGCTAGCAAAGCACTTATTCTGTGAATACGTCCGCCCGGAAGCTTAGGGCGCATTGTACATTCGGTTGGCGTCGCATGCTCACCACGCTACGCTACTCGCTCTCGACGCGCTTTGCAATAATGCGCTTACCGCACTACCACTAGTTGGTACTCTTATAATTCCATTCTTTCCAGTCTTTGTGCAGTGCGACTTAAGCCCTAAGTTGAAAACCATGTTGCTCTTGACTACGTACAGTCTACAGCAGACATTTCTTTATCCACTTCCTAATGAGAACTTATTGTGGATTGTATTCGTAGTGTTTACAAAAGGATAAAAGGAAGTAACATTTCCTTCGTTTCCACAATACCTTCATTATCGGGACCGGCAGGTGTGAAAACCGAAACGTAAAATTGAACTCGTACATTTATTATGCCGTTGATTGCATGAGACGACCGGGAAAACGTCTCCGTTTGAATACAATGGCGTCGCTAAATCAGTTCCCGCCGGAGATAGTTTAGCAATTAAGGGAGGAATCCGAGCGGTCGGTATCTTTTCTCTGAACTAATGAGTAGAGTCGACCGGCGAACGACGAGCCGCATACACAGACACTTATCTCCCTGATAAACAAGTACAAATAGGCTACACGTTGGTTCCAACCCTAACGCCCCTCTATTTCTCCTTTAACGTCTTAAGTAAGACGGTACAACTTTTATCAGCCAGACAAAGGACTCATTAACTAAATGTGTTACCGACGAATACGAAACACATTAGGAAATATGACCTTTAGAAACGAATGGACATTACATTTTTTTATCACCAATATTATTGCATTAAAAAAATGTATTTAAAAATAAGCGATACGTATTTTTTTACCTTCGACGCAAAAACATAGGTGTGACGCCTATGTCGGTCTGTCTGTCTGTGACATCGTAGCTCCCAAACGAGTGGACCGATTACGTTGCGGCCTTTGCTTTTGCGAGAGTGTTCTTAGCTTTCTGTCATGAAAATCAGTTCAGTAGTTTTCATGTAACTTTAAAAATTATATCATTTCTGTTAATTATTAAATTTTAAAGCTTTTTGAATTTTTGTGAAATTGAACGGCATTATTGCCATCGTTACCTTGGCTCCAGCCATGATGATGAAAGTTTTGAATGTAAAGAAATGTCAAACGAGACGATTGGAATCAGATGCAGACAAAAAAAACAGCCCATTTCGTCGCACAATAAATTTTTCATTATTTTCCAAATAACTCGATAAATAATGTATAGAAAAATCGGGAAATTTTATACAATCTATTCAGGACATAATCTCCAAATGGTTTTCGAATTTTGGTACCATTCCTGAAATGAAATGTAGTCCATTGGTCGGAATGACTGGCAATGAAAACAGAATTAATTTAGGGTTCAATGACAACGGTCGTAGCGTTTTATAGCACCTAATTGTCCGAAAGCTCGAGAAGAGGACAAATTCCCAAGCATGTTTATAGAGGTGGATAGCACGCCCGAGATTCTGTACGGTACAAGGCGGCCACAACACGTGGAACCGGACAATAAACGGATCCTAACACATACGGATATTATCCGTACGGCTTTTATTGCTACATATTTTAGAGAGACGCGTGGAAACGTTAACCGATGGCACGTTTACGATACATAAAAGAAACATTTGATTTTTTGTCCGGGGAATTGAAAATGGAATTATAAAAGTTCGTCCGATTGAGAAGATATGATTACATTAACAGGCAGATGGGAGGTGATAAGAACGAGTTGTTTTTAATAAAGACATTTACATCCACCTGTCTTTTTAGGGTTCCGTATCCAAAGAGTGGCAACGGGACCCTATGCTTAATAATACGCTGTCCGTCCGTCCGTCCGTCCTAACTCTAAAGAGCTACTGTATCTTTTTAACCGTAATAGGTAGCGAGTAGAAATTTTCACAGAATATGTTTATTATTTTAGATTTTCTAGCAAATAATAGAAAAAAACAAAAAGTTCGAAATTAAGGGATTGGCCCCATACAAGAAACGTGTTTTTTGTTTGATTTTGATCAGTCGTAAAATGACAACACATACAAGCGTCAAACTTTGTGTGATTATAAAGCATACTCTGAAGCACAACAACAAATAATGACCAACTGAACCGACCAAATGTGTGTCAGGCTTTCGCTAAGGATCCCGGCGAATTTTGTTGTTGTTAATATTGCTGTACGGAACCCTCGGTGACAGAATCCGACTCGCACATGGCCAGTTTTTTTATGGAGTACGTACGCGTTCCCCGACCTCATTATCGGAGGTGTTAAATGCAGAATCGCGAGGGCCTGAGGGTGGAAGCGTCCGCCTCGGAAACCAACCACTGCAGCACAATTCAATGGCCCCGGAAACCGGAGCGAAGCGATGGTGCGAAGTGAAAAAGCCTTTTAATGAGAACTCTCATTAGATTTACTATTATTTTAGTCCTTTCTTTTAAAAATGTTTAGGTAAGTGTTCTTGTGTCTGTAGACTAAAATGCTAATCTAATAGGGTATTTGACAGCATGTAAAATAAAGGATCTATTGATGGCATCCGTATTGAATATGAATTTTGGAAACCAACTATTAAGTCAGTTAAGAAAACTACTAAATATTTTGAGAGAAAATCGAAAAAGAAAAAAATGTTTTTGTCTACTTTAATCACGTGATTGGCCGAATGGTTGATGACGTCAACTGCTTGTAAACAGAAGCATGTAGAGTGGGAGTGTCGTACAAAGTTTACGTCATTGTGACGTTACCTGCTTGTATCGACGTATATTGTCAGGAAAAGCGTTTTCGCGAAATAGTGAAATATCATTGTTTTGTTTTCGTTTTTTCTTGCACTATATGCTTTGACTAATTATTATAAGGACTAGTCTTGCGGTAGCATTTCCCCTCTGCCACGGTATAAGCACAATTGATCTTGTGCATTTACATTCAATTTTACACCTTATCACTAAACTAGACAGCCTATAATTGCGAAATAATAACTTCGAACTTAGAACGTTTGGGGTTCACACGAGACTACTTTTCATGATTTTTAACATTCAAAATTAGAATCTAAAGTTATGGGGAATAAAATCCAAAGTTGCGGATTTCATGTTACCTCGCACCCCGCAAAAAGTGGCAGAAATGTTTATTAGTAGAATTACACGCGTAACCAGTCCACATATAAATAGTCAAAGACTATATGTAATGGAACGTCAAATACACATTTTCTATAGAGTCCTTAGACATCACTGATTAACGTAGAACAGTTTTTAAAAACCTGTCAAATACCCTATTTTGTTCATGATCTGAATATTTTGGATTGTACAAAACATGTTTATTGAACTAACAATGGTAAAGTTGTATTTACTTTGTGGTGATTTATAGTCGACCTATGTAAAACCTAACCTACAATACTGTCATAATAAATTCCATTTTGTCAATTTATAGTTCTGTCTCAATAACTTTGTTCAGATGTTATTGTCCCTTTTCCTATTAGACCAGCCGGACATTATAAGATTTTTGTTTTTAGGAAAATCTTGCCCTCCAATAAGAATGGTCGTAGGCGGTTGGCAAATTTCTTACAATATGTGCGGTGTCTAGTACAAAATGCATGATTTCCTTAATAATGTACCAAAGAAGTTAATTTTCTTTGTAATTATTTTAATTTTATTTAAAGTATCATTTTGATTTGTCCCGACAGTAATCCAAAATCCAAACTTTTTGAAATTTTGTCCAGATATTTTAGTCTTCCCATCCGGCGACCCTGTCCCCGCTGGGAAAGAGATAGGCGTGGCGTTATAGATAGATATTATTCCTTTATGTAAATTCAGTTATTGCACATATGAAAGGTTCTTATTTAGATAACCATTTATTTCTAACATAGACTACTATTTGCAGTAACCATAAACAAGTTAACGATGACGAAGGAAATGTTAGTGATAGTAGGTACAATATTCATAGCGTAGGTAAATGAGCTAAATTCTTGCAGAAATAACCGTGATACTGAATAGTCGTGCTTAGCATAAGTAATACAGGATAATAACATGGGAACTATTCAATTAACATGAAGAAAAATATCGTTGTGATTTTTAGTTACTTACGTAAAGACCATTTTTATCAAAGATACATTGTATTTTTTTCTAATAAACAAGATAATAAAAAATTATCAAAATACCCTGTAGTAATAATTATACAACGTGTTAATGAATAAGCGCGAAACCTCATACACCCCAACTGATTTATACTCCATTCCAAATAGGGGCGAAAAGAAGGTGAAAAGGGTTCTTTATAGTACACACTTTAAAGAAATACGAATATTGTATCAAACAAAAAAATAGTGATGTTGAAAGACCTAAAGAAGCAGTAGGCACATGTGGTTCGACTTTAAAATCATTCTGTCATCAAACACTGACATAAATGTCTCGAATTTTTATAAAATAATCACGGTCTGAAAAGGTTTCGTGGTCCTACTTCTATCATCTTCTTTTTTTCGTCTTTATTTGACATACAGTATAGAACAAAAGAATTAGATTGAAACAATAATGTCATTATTTTGATACTTGAAATTTAAAGTTATTCGCATTTTAAGTTTTCAGGTAAAAATGATTTGTTATCATCGTGCTCATGGAACATGGATACATTTTAAGAATCTTGTTTTGTTAGTAAGTAGGGTTGAGATCGATATCGAACTCACACGGGTTGAGATCGAGTTCAGTAAATTAGAAATTTTACAAAGAAAATATTAAAAATTTTGATAAAAATTACCTTTGTTGAAAACATGATAATTCGATTCTGCTCTCGATTCTAAAGAAACTCCTTTGTAGTTTTGCTTTCATTCATTAAAACGTTGTAGGTAGTAGTAGTAGGAGTGGTGTAGTTAGACCATCAAACTGAACAACTTTCATTATGGAAAGTCGACAAAAATAAAAATATCTGCTGTTCTATACATTCGAGTCGAGTTGGTATTGCAGTTTTGTATGAAACCACTGTTTTTTTTCTCTATTTTGGCTCCGTAGTTAAAGCTGTTTAATTTGATGGTCTAAATCACCGATTAAAATTTTACTGGGGTGTTTGTTTTGTTACGCGCTGTATATTCCACATCAGAATTTAACTCTCAAATTCGTCCCGTATAAAGTGAAAATTTCAGTTATGCATTCCTGTCGGTTTCATGTTTGAAATTAATATTATTCTAATTAAGTAGGTACAATATTTCACACTATCCCCTCAGAGAGTATACAGTTGTGAGTACACATATCTTTACATATGTTTAAAAAGGACATCGAGTTAGCGTACGATAGTTTTTCATTCACCTGAAAAGTAACGTACAATACGCATGCAAAGTATTTTTTAAACGATGACGCTTTGTACGAAGTTTTCAACATATGTATCAAGTCTCTAGTCATCATAATATAAGCCTGAAACCAATTAGTATCTGGTACTCTTATTATTAGAACTAAATCTGTGTGAAAATAATTGTCCAAGATATTCAGCTTTCTTTTCTTTAGATACTTATAGTAATTAAATTAGCTATGCTAAAATCTCTAGTTATGAGCTACAAAATATCGTATGAATATTAATTTAACTATTTTGCATGAAAAATTTAGTGTGACATACATTTTTAAATCAAGAACATATAAGTGGCGCCGCTTTGTAGTCGATGGTTGATTGGAAGACCTCATTAACATGTTTACGATAATAGCAAATTGCGAATATCAAAGTTAGCTTTGTAAGAGTTCCTTTACCTAAACAAAATATCAGTCACAGATACCGAGTGATTTCAACGGACTTGTAGTATAAATATTGTACGAGAAAGTTTACGACGGACTAACTTATAAAAGCTATATTGCATTTCGATCCTTTACGGCGCACTAAAACGGAGTTAAATTCAAAGAGATATGACCACGTAATACGAAAGCTTATCATTATTACTGACCTGGGTCACTTATCGATAAATTCAATATTTACCTCGTCGTGCAATTTATAGGCGATTGTATAGTAATGACTGCCTTTAGCCACATTGTAAATCAAAAGATTATTCAGAGAAACGACTGGGTTTAAACCTTAAGTGGTAAAAATTTACTACTTGTTACAAAAAAGTAGGTTTCAAAGGTTTCTTTTATCGAAGAAAAAATGAGACGGTCAGATGAATAAGAATTTGTCGCTAGCAATCTGTCACACTTGACTATATTTATTGAAAAATAAAACGTAATTTAACTAAATCAAAACACATCAAATTCCACTATTAAGATGCAAATCACTGTCTCATTTTTGAATAATAAAACATCGATATGTAAATATTAAAATAATACCCGAATACCAATCAATATGTTAAGGGGATTTTTAAAGCAGTATGAATATTGATTAGATGTCGATAAAGATCCATAATCAGTGCAGTGACACCGGTGAAGAACACAAATGAGAGTCATCAACGCACAATCTGCAGGCTCGCTCTCGTGCAGCGTTGCCAGACCTACGGAATTATCCGTAGATCTACTTATTTTTGACCTAGCCTACGAATCTACGGATTTCAATGGCAAATCTACGGATTTTTAGAAATCTTCTGAATTCCTCCCAAATATGTCTATTTGCTGCATAAAAGGCTTTGACTATTTATATGTGGACTGGTTACGCGTGTAATTCTACTAACAAACATTTCTGCCACTTTTTGCGGGGGGCGAGGTAACATGAAATCCGCAACTTTGGATTTTATTCCCCATAACTTTAGATTCTAATTTTGAATGTTAAAAATCATGAAAAGTAGTCTCGTGTGAACCCCAAACGTTCTAAGTTCGAAGTTATTATTTCGCAATTATAGGCTGTCTCGTTTAGTGATAAGGTGTAAAATTGAATGTAAATGCACAAGATCAATTGTGCTTATACCGTGGCAGAGGGGAAAGCCAAGGCTAGTCCTTATAATAATTAGTCAAAGATAAAAGGATACCCAGCCACAAATACATCGATTTAATGCTTACTTTTTTTGTATATTTGACTGTGTTCGTAAAATATGTCTCGGCCCTACTCTTTTCTATCTCATTCCTTCTACTTTCTGTAGCTATACAGACACGACAGAAATATTTAACTGTAACATGTATGACAAAATGACTGACACAGATTGATTTTCACGTTGTCTGGAGCCTGGGCATTATTCTCGCTTATAATTGTCGAAGTTACCGTTTTCTTCGCCAAATTAGATCGATGTATTGTGCCTGTCCACTTCCATATAGTCAGATAAAGCATAAAAAAAAGTCTGTAGATCTACGGATTTTTCAAGAGGTCATCTACGGATTTCTCCAAATTTTTCAACCTTAATCTACGGATTTCTAGAAATTTGATCTGGCAACACTGCTCTCGTGAGCCAATAAAGCGTTAAGTTTATCGACTTCGAGCATCGAGCCTTTAATACCTCAACTCGAAAAACGGGTTAATAAAGACCCTTCAATGAGATGCGAAAATAATATGCGATATAATCTCTCAAGTAGCGGCACCTCGCTGTTTATCATTCTAAGTCCACGTTTCATTAACCGCCAATCCGGTAAATGAGCATCGAACTTTTTCGCTTAAATAAACATTAAGATGAGAATGGACGGTGCGGCCGGCAAACCTTTTACCGGAATTACGCTGCGGCTAAGTGCTCGCTTTTAGGAACCTGCCGGAATGACGATGCATACACTGAATCTAATGTTTAAGTCTTAATTCGCCAAATACATGAGGCCGGGAGCAAATCGTTCTATGTTCACTTACAAATTACGCACCTTTAAATGAATGAATGAATGAAATATACTTTGCATCAGTATAAGCGTTATACGCTCTTATAAAATCGTCTCAACTGTTTTGTTAGTCTAGGGAAACCTATAATTAGCCACGTTTAGATAGCCGAGTGGTTCCGGCTAAGAATGGACCACCCTAATCCTTCCCGTGGGTATCTTACGAGGTGACTGAGGGATTAAAGTTTCTTGTGCAGTTATATGAAAGCCTGGCCACCTCTCACCACATGACACGTCATTCCATCCTGAAACATAAATTGCTAAATCGCTCATCCAGTGGAATAACTGCACAATTACATTATTGCAAATTTTACAGGATAAGAGTTTAAAGGTTCACCCCCCGAGATGGGCCCAATTTTTCGTCAACGAAACAATAACACCATCTAGCGAAAACTACTGGCAATACAGTCGTGAGTTTATTCCTTCAGATAAATATCAACCTAATTATTGTGTCATTGCTTAATAACTCAGTTTTGGAAAAGATTGCAATTGGTGTGGTTATTCTCCCGGATGAGCGAAATGTGAGCATTGTTACAAGTACATTCTTAAACAAAAAGTTGATAGATTGTAGCAATGATTCTTACCACCCCAAAAGGGAATTACGGTCATGAAATTATGTATGTATTTTGAAAATATAAGTGCTTAATGTGTTAAGTGGTTAATGGAAAATACAACTCAGTTTTAGTTTAAGGCTGTTGGTTATCTAAATAAAATGAAATAAGTTACTCCATTTCTGGATCAAGCTCCTAGTTGAACCCAACAACGTTTAAATTAAAAACACATTAGTAAATCAAATCGGAGGAAAGTTTTTAAAGCATCATTAAAGGAAATGGTTAGTCTGTAGCCGGAGACGAGATTAAAACTTCGGCACTTGAAAGTGCAGTGGCCGCACAGCTGAAGTGAAATTTACTCCGGAGCAAAAGTTAATATAAGCGAAATTTGTCGTGTGGCGAGCGGTTTGCGGGTGTCCCCTGAACTCAGGCAAGTTTGAACCTCAGAGCGAACTAACTGCGGACTTCGACGTCACCTGCGCTCGTTTCCAATTTAATTCCTCCCCACTGGTTTTTATATAGGGTGTAAAATGTGTTACATATCGAACAAGATGCTTCGAACCATCAAACTGACCAACATTATCTAGGGACCAATGTCCCATGGAGAAAGTTGTTCAGTTTGATGGTCTGAACCACCCCTCTCTATTTGGAAAGTGTTTATAAAATCATCCAGTATACTCGTACATGCAGGTTGTAAAAGTTGCGTTGCATAATATGCGAGGTGCTTCAGACCATCAAACTGAAAAATGTTTACTATGGAACCAACATCGAAATCGCGAAAAAGATATCAACTGTTCCATACATTTGGGTTGAGTAACCGTGACGTGAAGTTTTATATGGTACAGCATATTTCTTTTTTCCCCATTTCGATGTAGTGAAAGTTGTTCAGTTTGATGGTTTGAAATTCTGAAGCATCGCCTAAGATATGTAACGCTTTTAATTTTCCACCCTGTATAACTTCAGATAAGGAACTTCACTACATCTGGAATAACCTTTACCAACATATTCAAATGACTTCTAATTAGTGTTTGAAGTGAGATTAATCAGCCTTTTTGCGGTACGATTCCGATCTTATCCTGAAGATCGCAAGTATGAGGCAAAAAATTCTGCATTTAATTAAAGTAAATTCACAAGCCACTTTTTCGTTTCCTTATCAGATGTGCGTTCAGACAAGCATCAGATGTAATTGCTTTAAGCAAGCTATTAAATGTGCCGCGATGCGTACCTACATCTTGTCCATCTGCATAAGTATAAGTCAGGAATTACAGAAATATGCGAACAGAGTGCATTCCCATTTTATAAAAGACTACTTCTTCGGCCAAGAAACTTCATAACTAAGCAAGCATATAATAGCAAAAGAACATGAAAAGTGAACAACACATTATTCTAAACATGAATCCAAAGTGCCGGGAGGGTGAAAAGTTAGTTTTAAAATACAGAGAACAGCTTGCTCTCCCAGTACTCCGCGTAAACAGCAACTGAGCTGTGGTTGCAAATGAGGTCGGAGATAGCAGCGCGCTCGGAAGTTAGTGTAAGCATAAATTAAAACAAGCGTTTCCATAAAAAGTTGATAAATGGCCTTCCACAGGCGGCGCGACAAAAAGGGAACTGACGTCAGCCGAAGCGCTAACGTGTTTCATTTTACGCTCATGGCCGACATCTGGGCCGTTTCAGCACGAGCTAACTGTGAACACAGCTGGAACCTCTGCCCATGCATATATTGCTCTCTTTAAAACTACTACGCGATCAATCACCTCACAGTACAAAAGACATCGAAAAAACGAACAAAAGTTCACAACAAACGCGAACAATTCACGGGAAACAATAACTCACGGGAGAGGAAGAAACGACAGTTAATAATGACAAATCTAGCAATCGAAACGTGGAGTCAGTTTTTAATAAAGCGTCCTTGTTTGTGGTCGGGGAGTCGACGAAGAGGTTTCTTTTCCTTTGGTAAATCGACCCTCTTTACCGTCTTCAATAACTTACTATATTTAAAGAAAACTCGCCTTTGTTCTCTCTAGTGTCGCTATTCGGCTGGAGTTACAAACCAAACGTTTTTGCAGAGCAATTATTGGGTTCAGTTGTATATTTCGGGGGTAAAAAAACAAAGACGATAAAGGGGACATGCGCCAGTGAGACCGGAATGGTCACCCGCAATTCACGCTGCACTGACTGCCTCTACCGCACAGAGACAGCCCTCCAACGCTTCTCTGAACATATCTATTCTATATATAATACTGTACATAACAAACAACATATTCAATATTCATTTCAGGCGGCATACATGACTGTGAACACAATGAACAAACATTATTGCAAAAGCAAAACAACTGCATCTGAAAACAAATTTCTCCATAGTCGACGTGAAATACACGAGTGAGCTTTCAAGAAATGTGAATGTTCACTTTTATATAATTCAAGAGGATGCATACAATACAGATGCGGAACGGAATGTAATACAGGTCGCAACAACGTTAAGAAAACCGCAATACGCCACTATTAGACGACCAAGTCCACGGAGGGAATGTTAAACCTTCTGAAATGCGCAATAAAGCGACATATGCACCGCACCGCACACACACGCCTGCGGACATACGGGACGCGACCAAACTCACTATATTACTCTCAATATTTCATGCCACGCAATAAACATCCACCCATGCTCTTTAATTACACGACATTCAGACGACAATGGCCGAACCAACAGAATAATTCCATAAAGGATTAGATAAACGTTTAATTTCCCATGAAGGCAGAACCCACAAACTATCCGTGTACTGAAAGTTGAGTAATCCACAAACGTTCCCTTTAATTGGTTTACCACAGACCTCTATTAACGAAATAAGATGGGAAATCAGAGTATTAGCATAACAGTGAATTCAATTAGGGTTCACAAAGAGGATTACAACTTTTACATTGAAAGGAAAGTTAAAGCCCGTGTTAAACTAACGCAGAATAATCAAAATTAGAATGGGTATGATTAAGTTATAATGAAATTGGTATTCCGTGTCCGCTACCCCTACCATTCACCCTATTAAACTATAATTGAATAATCTGACGAAGAGTTTTGAAGAGGTGTCCTGTATAACAATGCTATCGCATATCAGATCATCTATCTACAATAAAGTGCTATGAAAGTCTCGTAACGGTAAACTACGAAAGCAATGAAGCAATAGACATTGTATGTAATTTACTAAACTCGGTCATATCCGGCATTTTCGTGTTCACCCAGGCGTGAAAATGAACAGTGAGGATCAGAAATTGGTTAGCGAAGAGAAAATATCAGAAACAATATATTAAATAGTATGACGGGTACGCGTGCAAATTCGCTCCGATAATGGGCAATTGTTGGCAATAAAACTACTGGTGTACACGATGCAAATTATATTACTGGCCCCGGTCGCCCAGAGGGTTCAATATTATTGCACTGAACCAGATTAGCGCAATTATCAAAAACAAGTTATCTCAGACTTTACTACTAAGATTTCTGCTCGCAAATGCGATACTTGTAAAATAGAATGCAATTATTTTACTTGCGTAAATACGATATTAATGTAATGTATTGAGTTATCGGTGGATTTCCGTCGTTTGCTCAAATAAAGCTTTGTTGTAAATTGCGCTAATCTGCGCAAAGTCTGACACACATGCATTTGCACGCAGATGAGAATTCTAATTTAGTGTTCGGATTTAGTTTTTGTATGAATTCCACAGATTTGGGCTCGTTCCTTTGTTCCTCTAGTCAGAGGCCACAAATACAGACCTATCTATAATAATAACATTGGTTTAATATACAGGGTCCTTCTTAATATACTGACACTTTTTAGGGGATGATCAGACCGTCAAACTGAACAACTTTCTCTATGGGACCAACATCGAAATCGCGGGAAAAAAACTGCTGTTTCACATTCGATTCAAGTAGGTCCGCAGTTTTGTATGGAACAGCTGTTGTTGTCATCCTGTGTATGTTCCTGTGAACCTGTGATCTAAGTATATGTCGTTAATGTGCAAAACTCACTGACTTGCAAACTTATGGAGAACTTCTACTAATATTGAGCCGAAGAGATTTCCGATTTTACACGAAAACTAAAAAACCTCAGTTGTACCAAAACACGTAACCTATTCTGGAGAATTAGTTTTCAGAATTTACGTTCTCATGCAATTTACAGGTGTAACTAAAACGCTCTAGTAATATTAAAAGCCAACATCGAGGAAAAATCTGCGGTTTCATACAAAACTGCAGTTTATTTCGACTACAGATTAACTGGTAGGTTTTATAGGACAGCAGATTTTTTTTTCGACGTTGTCTCCCTGATGAAAGTTGTTCAGATTCATGCTCTTATCTAAACCACCCCTTAAATATGATGCCATACCTTAAATATGACTAGGGTGTTTTCTTCAACCATGTTATAGGTAACAACTTGTTTTAAGTTTCAAAGCTAAACAAGAGTGCAGGATGCGGCATGGTCTCGTTAGCCGGGTGTGACTCCGCGTGACCACATGACGTACGATAGCCGACGGTTGTCAATTAGACGCACAAAGTGTGTGCCGGCACACGGTGCCATCCCATCGCACCACATAAATCCTCTATGTACAGTAAAACAGAGTAGTGTACCTACGAGTAGACCTACGAGTCTATCACGATCATAAATTATGTTGTTGGGTTTTTAATCCTATACATGTTCATTTAAATTTATGTAAACTCTTATAGGATACCAGTAAGGCGGGCAAAGAGGATAATTCCAGTGAGAAGGAATGAATAATGAAGCGAATCTATTGGCAGATTTTTTCCTTCCAGAACATCTACATGTTATAAATTCCCCCGCGCGCCGCTGTCTGATTAGGCTAATTTCAGAAACGACTGTAAGGATTTTGATACAGTTTTCACTAAAAGATAAATTGATTCACGAGGAAGGTTTGTTGTTTGTGATAGCCGTGCGAAACTGGGACTGATCACTGGTAAATCCTAAATAAAAAAAATAATAGAAAGATTTGGTTTCTCCACAAAAAGTGTACAGGAGACCAATTGCGCTAATTATAACATCGAGATTCTATTCTTATCCAATTTCAGTTCTAATCACATTGCAATCCAATTACTATTCAACTGTTCTGAATTCCGCATCGCGCTAACCTCAATGTAACTGACAGCCTTTAACGTCTCAGCAATATAACATGACTGTACCGCGATTAGCGCAATACCAAAAATGTGTCAAAAGTTATGGTTCGTACGAAGTCCAGTCACGGTTCATTCACCGAAGATTTACCGCATTTATTGCAGCCCAGATGTACGCATCACAATTTATCATAGGATTAAAGGTATGTAGACACACACATACTTGTACTTCAAGTCTCCAGGTCTACTCCCTCCAGGAGAAGAAAAGGATATAGTAGTGTACGGAAGGACTACTCAACCACACGTCGTGGAGTGTGCATTCGCTCTCACACTAATTCGTAAGCCTTTGTCCTGCAGTGGGATTATTACTATTATTTTTCGGAAGTTTTATTGCAAGGCGCTGGTCTATTATGCTCACCCACACATACCTCTGAACTAATGGTATTTTCTTTTCGTTCTCGAGTCCGAAGGGAATATAATTCGGAGCGCGCTCCATACAAGCGAAGTTTGGTGATATTTTCAATACTAACTAATTAAAGTCAATGAAATGTTTCAGACACAATCTAGAAACGAATCTTAATGCTTGTATCAAGTCTGATTTTCGTTAAAAATTCAAATTAGTTTCTAGATTATTTCTGAAAAATGTCATTGACTTTAATTGGTTAGTTATGAAAATATCACCAGAATTCGTTTGTATGCCGCGCACATTTGTGTTTTCGGAATAAACTTCTCTCTCCACTGAGCTAGTGATAATGTCAAAAACGATAGTACATAAATTCCGTATAACTCAGTAGTACAGGCCAGGAATCGAACCGCCACCTTCTGATGAAGTCGGAAGCTCTCCAGAGTGTCCAGGGTAAGCTATTACTTAACCCAACAATATAAGCTTAGAAGCTAAACATAGTGTACAGTTAGATACGGTTGTCAATTAGACGTACAGAGTGCCGATGCCGGCGCAGAGGATCCGATCGCACCACATAAATCCTCTATGTTGACGGCCACTGTAAAGCAATGTCGCACCGCTACGGGCACATGATTAAATATCCCTACAGAGCCAACGCTTCATACTAGCGGCCGCTGTCGGTGCACTCGTACCATATAGCGCGCGTTAGAGGACGTACGAACAGGTGCGCACATATCCCGGCCACACATTCAAACTTTTATTTTTAATTTTATATCGGGCATGGTTCCTCCACACATTCCCACCGCTGTAACTCCTGTAAACCAGGATCAACAGCAGCGACCATTCACAACGCAAGCCAATGAAGTCCAGGGAGCCCGGGGATGACTCTAGTCTGTCTTGGAACCCGCAATTAATTTAATGAAAGAAGATTGGAGGAGTAGGAAAAAGAAATATCCGACTTCCCTCCATTGCAAACGGGAGACAGTATAAGAAAAGCATGGCTATTAAAGAGCCAATTCCAGAGATAATTTATGGTAGAGTTGAAGACCCTACAGCAAAAGCACAAAAAAAAAATTTTAGATTACAGAAAAAAAACAAAAGAGGCACCTAACATTGTACTGAAACTACTACTAGTACTAACATTGGACACTTAGCTGTCATTTCATAGAAAAGGGAAACATTTTAAAAAAGAGGTAAGGATGTGCGATACTGAGAGAGTGCGAGCGAGACACGAATACGCTATTGCCAACATTTTACACCACGCTTCCTACCAGAAAGGTTGAGGTTAAAATTGGTGAGAGGCAGGGAGTGTCCGTTCTGTATGTAGTACTAGATACTGTTTCTTATACTGTGCCCCGGCTGAGTATGTGCACCTATTCGTACGTCAGTACGCTTGATACGACAGTGGCCGCTTGATATGAAGTTTTCGTTCTGTAGCGATATTTATTCATGTGCAACGGGTCTATCGCGATGAACTAGATTTTAGCTAAACTTTTCTAAAAATAAAATACGTAGTCATTTATTATTTTGCGCTGCATGCAGTTTAGGATGACGTTTTGTAGCATTTTATGCATTTTACGTTGATTGACATATAGGGTGGCTTTGATACAGTAAAAATTTAGTTTAGAAAAACGGGCTCGGCTTTATGACAAGCTAGACCTCGCATTTTACGTATACAGGGTGATATAAAAACAGTAGTATTACTTTAAGGCTCTTTTTCCACTTCTCCGGTCCGGCGTCGGATGTCGGAAATAACCTTCAGAAAAATATCGAAAACCGGTCAACGTAGTGGAAAAGCGAGTATAGTAGTGTAATACATTTCTAATTCGGATTGGAAATTATCGTGTACCGGACCGGAGTAGTGGAAAAAGAGCCTAAGGGGTAATTGTACCCATTATACTGAACAACTAAAATTCAAAAATTCGCCAAAAAAAAAATTGGACTTTCCGTACTAACTGCAATTAGCTGATCGAACGTTTGTATGAAAAGACGAAATAATTTTTTGCGAATTTCCTATACGTGTCTTAGGGAAAGTTGTTCAGTATCATGGGTACAATCACCCCTTAAAGTAAAGCAACTGTTTACCCTAACTTAACCTAACCCTGTATTCACATCAAAACTCTATGCTTATATTTAAAATCGGACCAATTTTATCGAATACCGAGAAAGATGTACAACCTGCGTCTGACGGTACAGTCGCCATCAGATATATTGTAGCATACAAGGTGGTCAAATATTTCTGAGCATTGCTAATTTTCAATAAATTCTTTACAGTAAATGTTACCAATTGTATCTAAACGTGTATTGTGTCATAAATATCTGAACAGCTAATTTTCAATAATTTCTTTACAATGTTATTTAAATTGAAATGAATACTAACGGAATAAGGTCTTTTTTCCTAAATTGCTCAGATGTTTATGATCACCGTGACTGCGTAGATATATTTTAATGTTCTAGACGTTTAGATATGTTTGATTGGTTATGTGTAAGGAAATTATTGAAAATAAGACCTGCTTAGAAATATTTGACCACCTTGTTTGCTATGATATATCTGATGGCGACTGTACATACATACATAAACTCACGACCATAATCCATTTCGAGGTGGTAGGAAACATGTCTACAACTAATAACCAAGTGGTTATATGTGACTAAAGCCCCATTTACACTTTCACAAGTACAGTACATTAAGAACCTGTGCGAATCGTTCGATAAGACCTCACTGTTCAGGGCACAGTCACAAGGGTCCAATTAGTCCTAATGATAACCAACCTCCGATTGGAGATGGCACTACAAAAAGAAGAAGTACAGTAGCGAATTAAGTGTTAGCTAATTTAGTGGTTACCTATTTTTGACCAAGCCGTGGTGGTCCAGTGGCGAGTAACCCTGCCTGCCGTACAGGAGGCGACGGTTCGATCCCCGTCCAGACCGACTCGTACCAATGAGTTTTTCGGAATTTATGTACGATTTGTAACACCACTGGCTTTTCGGTGAAGGAAAACATCGTGAGGAAACCTGCATGCTTCAATTTCGAGGCATGTGTTGTACCCACTGTCCATTATAAGTGGCGACGGGCGGATTAACTTATAACTGAAATCGCCGATCGTTGTCCAAACAACGGTTTCTACTTCACTCGCTGTAGCTGCTAGTTAACTCACTAACTGTACTTATGGAAGTGTAAATACGACATAAGCTTTCGCCCACAAAAAAACCTTATCTATAAGCATATTCTCACGACTATATTCCCTGAGAAGGTAGTCAGAGTAATTCCAAATGTACCAAATACAAAATGCCCGTCTCACACACTGTGGTAGATATCGATAGCGACGAACATTTACCATGCATTACGTACTAAGATATTTATCACGTAATGGCAAACAATTCCAAAAGCTTTCCTTTTATTAAGGCAGTTCTAAGGTTGTTACGCAATAATTATATCAATTATAATAGTTACAGATATAAGATATCCCGTTAGTATATCCTGTTGTAAATGCCTTGACTGATAATAAATGTTCTTTATAATAAAGCGATAGATAACGAATTTTCTAGTCTGATTAATTACATAATTGCCGGTATCTATCTAAGTCATATTCAGGGCTATCAAAACATTATGATTAGACTCAACGGGAGGTTAGAAAGGTGCAAAATTATTAAAATTGGCTTATTGCCACGGAATTGCCAGTAAGCTTTAAATTGTACCTCATAAATATTATACCAAATAACTCCTTATATATTTAACTTAGAACTAGCTTTTGGCCGCGCCTTCATCCGTATGGAACAGATGGATCTCGTTCAATGCAATCCCGGAAGAATTTTGGGAAGCAGAATCGGCAAAACTGAGCTTTTGAACAGTGAAAACCGCATCATAATTCTCGGAATGCTGGAACAAATTGAAAAACATCGTTGCCAAGCGTAACTCTTAACAACGATATCGTCATCCTGTCATCGTTCACTGCTGAAAATGGACCTCTCTTCATGCACGCCACAAAACTGGTCTTCGAAGTCTAAGTCTGTCTGTGTTCCGGCCAAATCCGAGTCGAAGTGCTGAAAAATTTTCAGGTCGCTCTAAATTCAATTTGACTGATACACCGAGTACAACTAATTTGTAGTGCGAGAGCTTGAAATCTTCCTTCTTCATCCAGTCGTTATCTTGAATATCGGCATATCGTAGTTCGGAATATCGTAGTGACCAGATTTGAAAAAAGGTATGTTGCCGACACATGGCCAAACCACCTGGTTTGGCCATGTGGAAAGAATGAGCGAAAGTAGGTTGAAGTATGAAATTTACAAGGCAAGTGTGAATGGAATGGTTGCAGTCGCCCTAGCTAGGCGCACGTACGCTGACCAAATCGGATGCGTACTGAAGAAGGGCCAAATAAAATGTACCCGGAACCGACGAGCTTGTATGAGGAGACCTATAGATGTTGAGGAGGCGAGAGATGTGTGTCAGAAACGTAGTATGTGGCGATCTGTTGTCTGTGCCTACCCCAGTAGTGGGACATAGGCGTGAGCATATGTATTTGTGTATGTACAGACAGATCTTTTACAAATTGATATTAGTATAGAATAGATTCTAAACCCACAAATAATTATTACCTTAGTATAACAACACTAAAACGGAAAAGCCACACATTAATTATGATTAACCACCAAATAATCTAGTAACAAAACCACCGAGTAACATTAAACACAATTTACGACCCGATAAGGCAATATTGCACGACATCCAACGCTGAAGCATTTAGGTCGTAAGTGACGTCACCAGTGAAAGCCCACCGAACAATAGGTGTCGCTTGCGCAACGCAGATCGCAGAACAATGGTCGGCTAATAGAGTCATTCGTCGGTTCATTGCTTATTCATCCACGCCTCCGACGCCTCCGCCGGAGTAGTTGCGATTGATGTCCTCGAGCGTCAAGCCAGCTAGACCATGTTGCACCCCGTGGAACAACTTATGCTAAGGTTGGTGTCTTGTGCAAGACATAAAATAGAGATGACAAGTATTTGCATTTTGTAAAGAGAGGAGCTTATGAAGGTTATTCTTGTTGGGTAATATTGTAAGGAATACTTTTACAAAACCGTAAAAGAGTTGTGTCTTTGTAATGAACTAACAGCTTTATAGAGCTTTCTTTATTGAGTACATAAGATATTTCCGAGAAACACTCAGGATATCGGGCCGAACACAAACAATGTTACTTACGTCTGTGGTGAAAACTACAGAATCTATTTTTTAAACACAGTTTTCATTATTTGAAAGCCTATAAATTACGCGATATTTTTTTACACAACGGCAGCGTCATCTATTCCATATCGGACAGAGTCGCTATCAAAAGTTAGTTAGGTAATATTCTGAACGATATAACAATTTTGTATTGCGTAGAAAATTGAAGTGAAGATAACGTTTGAAATTGATTGCAAAGTAAGTGGAGGTGAAAGGGTTTTGACAGAATCCAATCTGAGTATATCCCTAGCGTCAGAGTACTGGATCATAAGACAGCGCGAAGCAACGAGGGGCGACAGTGTATTTCTCCAGAGAGGCTCACTATAACTAGCAGATTGTGATCGGCGCTGTGAGCTAAGCGTCCCGGCACGACCAGACGCTATCCCGAAGGCAACGCGTCGAGATATTTTATTCATAGAGAGCGTGATAAATGAGGAAGGCCGCGGCTGTATCACATTCATTATTGCCTCACGCCATGCATGGCGTTATCAAAAACTTGTTGCCGCCGCGAGCCCGCCTGCGTTTGGCCCCGGACGCCACCTCGGGGACTTGTTTCAGATGCCATTTGTCGTTAGTAAACAGCAAAACAGCTTATAATTCATCTTGGCCGCGGCTTTGTTACTTGTATTTATGATGTATGGATACCTAAGCCGTAGACATAGCTGATAAGTTATTGCCGTATGTAATTATTAACGGATTGTAGTGTCACTGGCAGCTTTAACAGCTGGACACTTACGACGAGTCAATAGCTTTACGTTTCATCATTTTGATTTTCTAACAAAATTTTCATTTTGTAAGTCTTAAGACGATCTCAACGATATTAAGTACGAACGAAGAGAAAACAAAAACACTTAGGTAAGTGGATAACATAAGGTCAGAATCCCCAAGAGCAACTACTATACATCAAGTTTGCATGCCAACCACTGTATAAAGTACCGTATTCTAACAAAATACGATATCTTGGTAAATACAATAATTCCGTGTCAAGTCACGATAGCAGCGGTTCCGTGGAACGGGTTAACAATCGTTCAATTTGTAGGGCTCGCGGCTGCGGGACTCCACAATGGCCGTGCACGCGACGACTACGGCCCGACATTCTCATGAGTAGAATAACGCACAACAATCAAGATGTCATTTTTCAACTACCCACGCCGGGAACACCGGGCCAAGCGAACAACGAGAAATATGGCCGACAACGCACGCTCTCCCCGGCACAAAAGAGGCGTCTGTATGTGTCGCGATACATATCTCCTTACTGAATAACATACGCAACATTCGCCTTCTTCCCTTTTTATGCTTTATGCGTAATCGATAAACATATGAAATCGGAATTTACGCGTTTGCATCGAGAAACAAACAGGTACATCGTCGTGGTCAAGACGTGTTTCAAATTATTACATACATCACACGCGAATAAAACATTGTCAGTTGAGACATCTTTGTCTATTTACACTGAACGATTTTCTTAGATGGATATGTTTTTACAACAACAATGTTGCATTGTCACTTGCATGCATGTCTATAGAGTAGCTAAATGGACGGTTCGCGTTTTTTGCCACGCTCATTATGACAATTCACAGAAGTCAGTGGGTAATTTATCGAGTGTAGTAGATGGAAACTTGTGGCGAGAAATGATAGTAATTATTGACACGAACCGCCCGGCCCGGGGCAAAAGTCCGCCGTCCTGCGAAAGATCACAACCGGCCACTAACTCGAAAATTCCACATTCATAACGGAGCAAGCCCTTGGGCACATACGGAGGCATACTCAGACCCCGCTCGCGAATTGCGATTGATGTTCGCTGCGAAATTATATGTGGACAAAACGGTGAACTTCCACATAAATAACGGAGACTTCCAGTTACACCCTGACATCATTTTCCAGTTTAAAACGTAAGCCTACTCTTAGCTCGTTGTCCCATGCAGCGATATAAATGTTCGAGCACCGCTGTTAATAATTCACGAATTAATCACTTTGGAAATAATTTACACTTTAGTATCGGCAATCACATTACGTTTTGCTCGCAGCAAGTAAATGCCTATAATATTCTACTATACACATATACTTACACCTGTCTCCCACTGGGGTAGGCACAGATAACAGATCGCCAATAGCTACGACACCGACACACCTCCTTTACTTCTTCGACATAAATTATTCGCTTCATGCATGCTCGTCTGTTTCGGATATTATTCGACCTGACCCTTTTCGAATTATGTCATAAATTTTATCAACGAACACTGTTGGTATTTTGGTACCGCTTATGTCGTCCACATCCAAAACTTCAGAGGTTAACTTTTCCTTATAAATTTGCACATAAAATTTGCTCTCATTAATTCTTTCCTTTAGAACTATCTTAGCATACCTTTCTACTAAACTCAGAATTCAACCGAAGCAACCTTTAAAAGACCTAAGAAGGAAAACAAACCAACGCGACCCCAGCATTGCGTGGTTAATTCCATCGCATCGCTTAAGTGGGAACAAATAACAGTCCGAGCAAACCAATCCTTTTAGGGACAACTATTTCTATTCGGAGGCATCTTTTGTGTGTGACACAATAGCGCATCGATCGCGCTAGATTGTGCGGAAACGTTGGGAAAACGTTAACGAGTGCTCGCGGCTAATTGAAGTTATTGCGGAGCCTCCACGCCCGAAATAGAGGTGACACCGCGATGTACTGGGTCCCATTGTGAGTGGAAATAACAATTTTAGCTAGCGCGTGCCGTTGAAAGATTGACCCAGTTAACTTTCAATAACTGAACCTAGATTTCTCACTGAAATACCGATATCCAATCTGTGTATTTTAAATTCAACTTTGAGCGCTGCACTAAAACAAACCGAACTTATAATGAAGAATGTTTAATTGCTATTGGAGCAGAAGCGACATTAAGAGAATGGGTAACTATGCTAATGCTTTAAGACTAACTCTTCTTCTCTATTAATTAGAACGATTTAATTAAGCGACCCCTTTCATTTTGCATTACGTGAAATGCCTCACTGTTTTTGTCTACGTTGAACTTCATATTGTTTGCATCTTGTTTCCATATATTGCTAGATATTACATTACAGAATAGCATACTGGTTTCTGTCCGTTGTTATTAGCATTCTAATTCTAGCTAGCATAATTCGCTTTCATGTGCACCCCCCAATTTCATTTAGTAATAGCTAAGCTTTTAACAATGCGGTTCCCGATTTAGATCAGACAATTTCATATCTTCCCAGTTCTCACCAATTTTGACGTTAACCTCCGAAGGGGTTCAGGAGGTGGACAACAGTAAGCAGAGGTATATTCCTTTCTCACTCAGTATACATATGCTAGCCTCTTCTTGTCAGTACGAGTCCATTTGGAGAAAGTGTCGAGGGTGTGTTTCAACTGCAGTTATAGTAAAGTTACTGACCATTCAATTTTTTTTTTTTATATATTTATCTAGGGAAGCTTTTAGAACATTATAAACTTCCCTGACATATCTAAGACTTTTCAAGTAAGCGAAGAACATGTCGAAAACTAAAGGTCATATTTCACTCTATATGAAAATGGAGCAATTCTTACAACGCAAAATGGTTTCATGCTAGAATCATATCAAGTACCGGTACAATATGTACCGTTACATCGTCCTGCCTGCCCCTAGGTAAAATGCTTCATCAGCTTCACTATTTGTCAGTGTCGCATCTTTATTGCACCACACAATACTTATTCTATGCCCGAAGCTTAGTTGACTTGAGACTTGAGTCATAATCATCAGCCTGAATACGTCTCACCGCAGAGCACAGACCGCGAATAAGCATGAGAGGATATGGCCCATAATCCACAGCGCAGTAGTACAAACTAAGTGGAACGCTGATAGACAGTATCCGACATCTATCGATGATGTTTCGAAGCAATATGTGTTGAAATTTGGGTTCTTATCTAAACTGGAGCGATAGCACTCTACACCACACCGCTGCGCTGTAGTAGTGAGAGATTTCGCCCATATCAATCACTGTCTTGTTGGTCTAGTGGTCTAGACAACCGGCTCACGATTCGGGTGCTTATGATTCGAGTCTCGTGTCGGCCGGCCGTCTTTTTCAATTTATTTTCCAATGTGGTTCCCCCTTCTGCTAATAAGCCCCAACTACAATAATTAAGACCCCAGAAGAAGAAAATCCCAGGCGACTTACCTATCTATATCCAATATACATATTAATCTATGTAAAAGAGGTTGGCATGTGCGATACTGTAACGGACGGTGCGAGTGAGATATGACTATACTGTCTAAGAATATACTCAAACGCCTTTTGATGTTTGCCTCCGTCTGCCAAGCCGGTGAGGAAAAAAATTTGTGGGGGGAAGGGTGTGTCCGTACTGCATGTAGTACTAGATACTCTTTCTTATACATTGGCGTTGTTTTCCAATGTGGATAGGTGGAGGGATTTCGCAGGAAAAGCGCGATCGCACAAGCCGGATCGGGACGAAGCGGGCCGCATCACACAGACGGGAATCCACCGCGTAAAAATGCGACCCGCTTCGCCCCGGCGTATTTCATATAAACATAAAACTGAACAACTTTCACTATGGAGCCTACCTCCGGAAACGCGAAAAAAATCAACTATCCCATACAAAACTGCTGTACCTACCCGACTCAAATCGAGGAGGGCTGTCCCTTACACCCTGTATAGAAGCTATTTGGGTGGATGTTTGTAATCCACGCAAAGTTACACTAGTACCAGGTTTATAAGTCTTATCGATATACCTGCACAGTTAACTAATTTTAACAGCGCGCGAAATTATATTGACCAATCAGGACGTGCCTTACCTTCAATATCTTGCCGCCATTGGCTAATTATTTTCCTATTTGATTACTAAATGACTTTGGGTTTTGACGGGGACTCGGGTCTGCTCTACGCAAATGAAGATTGCCAAGCGGAATTATTTTCCTGGTCGTACTGTACGGGCAAAAGCTAGTCGACAATATCCGAGACCAAACAACCGCTCAGGTGATTAGGGAAACTAAGCTAATGATTGTGATGGCGACATTTTGTTGGTGCATCGATCAACAAGTGTCTCCTATCGTATTGGTTAATGATTGATGTTTGTACAGTGATCGTAATTAACCTATTTTGTGTGAAAGGTTCCCACAGATAGTGTTTGCTTATTTACTTTTGATGACTGTAAGTTAATTATGTTTAAATTACTGTTATTTTACTTGGAAATATTGCTACATTTAGGTAGATCGAGCTCATAGATGTAGGAATAGACCAATCTAGTATGACAGGCTTTTTGTGATTTAGAAAATTTTAAAATCATCCGACGTTCGTATACAAGCTGCAAATAATGGAACGCAAAACTGAAAATCGATTCTAGAGGAACAGAAGGATTGATTTTAAAAAATCGCCTCCTCGTAAAAACTGCTCGTCAGAGTTTTGTACCGGTAGTACCGGAGCCAAAAATGAAGAATAAAAGTTCTTTGATTAAAACTAAACAAAATAATAAAGACAAAGGATTAAGGGTTGGACCTAACATCAGCATGTTCCCCTATCCCTTTCTAACGCTCAGACACATCGTTCACTAGAGCGAGAAAGATTGCTTGCCGGCAACCCGCTCTCCGCAATCTAAAGAGTGGGTTACTATCAAAACAGTTGCTAAAACAGAGTTCGATTGTGAACCTAGGGCGGAACAATATTATGTCTATCTCGCCGACGCAGCAATCTGCAATATTGCCTTGAATAGTGACGTAAAACACATTATTCCCTTACATAAACACCTTCCAGAAAAATATTACATTTGAGAATCTCCATCATCTGAAACGGTTCAAACATTTTCGCTAAATAAATTAAAATTCTAACAGTTGACACTTAAAGCGCATTTTCAACATACCTGTCAAATGGTTCCCGGTGAATTCGAAGTCGTCGTCCTGATCCCAGTGTTTCAGCGACAGATTCCCGAGCGGTGTTGCGTTCGCGAACTCCAGATTAGCAAAATGCCAGTCCAGGATCTGTCTGTCTCGCACAGACAGGTACACTGAGCTGAAAGAGGAAATAAACGTCACCACACAGGATCCTTCTTAACATGATTTGAAGGGTATGATCAGACCATCAAACTAAACAACTTTCTCTATGGAAGTAAAAACTCTGTAGTAAAACCTAGGTACAGTTGCCGGCAAACTTCTTAAGCAAATCTATGGCTGCGCATAGTAAAATTTTTACGTGAAACCGCTACTGCGCATACCCCTCACCCCTGCCCTTTTTTCAAGATATTTGCCGGGTACTGTACTGGGGTTGGCAATTTCGATTGATGGTCTTATCCTTTTTGACAGCGGATTAGTTTTAACCTCGAAGCTAAAAGAGGGGTGTAATAAGTTTGACGCCTATGTCGGTCTCTATCTGTTTGTCTGTGGCATCGTAGCTCCCAAACGAGTGGACCGATTTTTTAAATTTAAACAAATGTTTGTTTTACTTTTCAACTCTCTTTTAGATATTTAAGGTCAATCAATGTGTCGGGGACCGCAAGAGATTGTCGAATAAAAAATCAATGACCATTTCATAGCGGTCCCCGCATTTATTGACCTTATTCGTAGAGAAAGTTGTTCAGTTTGATAGTCTGATCATCCCCTTAAAAACCGTCAGCATAAAGAAAGACCCTAAATTTCTTGTGTAAATAAATCTCGTTTCATTCCTTCTCAAAATAAGAAAACAGACTACGAAAAATAAGCATGAACTGCCATTTACTCACACTTTCGATTTTCGATATAATAGTGATCGTTTTTGTCGGAACTTCATTGGAACAGAGTGGACATTTAAACAAAAACGCTGATGATATATCGAAAATAGAAAGTCCGAGTCTCTCTGTCTCTACTCTCTGAAGAAATGACCCACACTTACCTTGGCGGATTACTCTCGATCTGCGTCAATTTATCCTCAATACTGGTGTTCTGAGTCATCAACGTCTCGTACTCGTTACAGAGGAGATTCATCTCTCTGTTCAGTCGACGTAAGTTGAACTCCTGCAGGATACTGGCGTCTCCCGTTGCGCCCTTATCTCTTTCAACAAGAAGAACTTCTTTCTCGGCCTTCATCGAGTTCAGCAGCTCTTGGATGTCTGACATTCTGTTAGAAATTGTTTTTGTGTTAGAAATGCTAGCTAAAGAAAAGAAAAGCTAAAGAATTAGTGAAAATGTGAATTTAGCGTTATATTTCAACGTTTTTTATGCACTGAAAAGATTAAATTTTATGTAGTCAAATACTATGGGTGTGCGCGCCTAAATGCATTCCCTTGCTCGGCTTCCCTCAAGTTTCCGAGAAAGTGCGAGGTGAGGTGAGGAATCTGAAGTCAGAGGGGGGCGGGGTGTGGCAGTTCTGTATGAACTATTCTGTGCCCATGGTCTACCTCCATGGGTGGGAGAGTAGTAAGTGGATATAAACTATACATCGTCTGCAACATACAAAAAGAAGAGATCGACTTACTTATTTAAATTGTTTTTCATTTTCTCTTGCATCGTTATAACAGCTTTTAGTTGTTGTATCTGCGGAATAAAACAACGTTTATACATCATCAATTCTGCAATATTTCAATCTCGTAAAAATGAAATGGAGTGAAACTAGACTCGAATTTATCGTTAAAAATCAAATATTTTTGAATGCCATTCCAACTCATGTTTTAATTCCCATTTTTGCACTACCTTTCATTTTTGCACTGTATGACTGGGCATCCTGTAGATTTTTTTTGATTAAAACATAAAATGCATAAACTCGTGCCGATGTCCCGTTGGGGCACTACAAGCAGCGGGGTCGGGGCAGGTACTAGGCAGGGACAATTAATCGATAACACCACACAGCACAATTAATAATTATTAGGTAGATATACCTGCTTATGTTTGACATTCTTCTGCTGTAACTTGATGACCCATTCCAAAGCCTGTCCGAGTGACACAGGCGTGTCGTTGTAGTAATTGAAGTCCACTTGGTGAGAAAGATAGGAGGTAGCGTCGAGAAGCCGGTTGAATTCACGCTCCACCTGTGTAAGGTATTGAAAGGTTTTCAATCTGAAGGACGACTTCCTCCGTGGTTAAGAGGTAATGATATATGGTTAAGAGCATTGGGCTCTTGACACTGAGGTCGTGGGATCGATCCCCATGGGGGACACCTAGTGATATGTCACTTTGTGCGTTTTTCCTCATTTGGTTAGGACATTGCAGGCTGAATCACCTGATTGTCTAAAAAGAAAAATGATTCCGTACTTCAGATGACACATTAAACTGTTGATCCCGGCTGCTATCTCTGGTAGTAATCGCCGTTACTTAAAAACGTCAGAGGCCGTAAGGCGGTCTTAAAAAACTCTGACACCAGGACATGCTGCCCACATGATAAGAAGAAGAATCTGTAGGACTATTGCCGGTTATCATCGCATGATGATGATGATGTATGCATATACATGGTGTAAACTTGAATATGTTATATTACTTCAATGGTTGCTTCAGACCATCAAACTGAAGAATTTTCACGATGGAGCCAACATCGAATTCGCTTCTTGTCACATCAACCCACTGCTGGGCATAGGCCGCTTCCATTGTACCACTCCTTACGGTCCTGAACCAATCTGATCCAATAAAAACCCGTCACTCTCACAATGTCATCAGACCAACGTGCTGGTAGTCTGCTTACTGAACTCCGTCCCTCTCTTGGCACCAATCCGATATTTTATAATAAATAAAAGAACATACCATTTCATCTTTATGCTTAGGAACTTGATTGCCAGTAGCTTCGTACAAGGGGCACTTTTGTTTTATCTTGTGAAGTTCCATGTTCATTTGTACGGACAATGTTGTCACTGGGTTGCCTCCCAAGCCTGTCACAACCATCGCACCTGAAAACATTACATGTTTAGTAGTTGACAGTTAGATTTGCTGTTAGCTATATGCTTTAATTATTGTTTCAGGAAAATAGACCACCCCATCTCTTACCAAGAAGTTGTTTAAGCGAGTAAGGTTTTGCAGTTGCCAGTAGGTGAAATATAGGGAGAGGGGGAAGAGCTACATTCTCCTCCTACAATGGTGTCGCCAACCATTTAGTACATTGTCCTCCTATCTTTTCTTATACTATTATGTAAATACAAAATGTTATTACCGAGATCAGCAACATAAGGTCCTTTCCTGTAGGTAACGACTCGGCCACCAACTCTATCTCTTCCTTCCAATATTACCACCTGACAACCAAAGGATTGCAACTGGCGAGCCGCTGCTAAACCGGATACTCCTGGAATCAAAAGGAATTTTAAGATGAAAGTATATTCCGATTACTATTTAGCTTTATGGCCGATTCTGGTTAGCAAATATAATTGATTTATCAAAAATAATACTATCCAACATATCTTGGACTTTACTAAAGCTGTTCTAAGAATAAGTGAGATGAAGTGTTTCAAATCGCCGTTTAGGTAATTTAAAATAGTCTTAAAATTTCGTTTCTAATTGGATTGGAGTATAATAGGATCAAATATATTGTATAAAGCCTAACAAATTGTTGTGAAGCGAATTGCTTTCCTTAAACACTTATAGTATGGTCAATGTTGTAAACTCATAAATGTTATCATTTTTTTAACCATGGTTGCAATAAATGATTTGTATTTGTAAAGCCTTGGTGGTCCAGTGGCGAGTAACCTTGCCAACCATGCAGGAGGCGATGGTTCGATCCCCGTCCAGGCCGACTCGTACCAATGAGTTTTTCGGAATTTATGTACGATTTGTAACACCACTGGCTTTTCGGTGAAGGAAAACATCGTGAGGAAACATGAATGCTTCAATTTCGAGGCATGTATTGTACCCACTGTTCTTTATAAGTGGCTATGAGCCCCGTCACACTGGACAGAGTTTCTAGTTTATGTATGTATGTTTAAGTTTATATTTACCTGCACCAATAATAATAACTTTAGGTCTCTGCTTGCCCTTAGGTGGGCATGGAATAGGAGTGATTCGTTCATAAATGCCATAGTTTATGAAACCGTGTCGCTCCAGGAAAGCATGCGTTCTCATTACTAAACCTGGATCACCGTTGTATGGGGGCTGAAACATTAAAAAAATTAAAATGTTTTATTTCCTCGTAATTTTTTGGTAAAGGAAAACATCGTGAGGAAACATGCATACTATTTTGTATTTAAACACTGGCTATTTTAAGTAGCTATTGGCTCACTCCCCACGCACTGTAGGCCTATCATGAGTTTTCACTGCACGTTACTACTGTAGTTACTGTAGTACCAATTTTGTATGACAGAATTAGTTCTCAACGTAGCCACTAGGAGCGCTGTACGAAATTCAATACAAAAACTGTAGTAAATCACAGTAAAACAACTGTAGTATGTACTGTAGTAGTGTGTGTAAACTTATGGTAGGTCTTCTGGACAAAGTTCGCTACTAGTATTGAAACATCGATTTTTTGAGTTTTGAATATATCTCTGGAATATAGTTGTGAGCATAAGCTTAGAAACAAAATGTGTTATTGAAATAATGCAATTTGTTGTCCAGGTTTTAAAAAGATGCTCCTGGAAATAGGAATCCAGGGTTTAAAATAAAAAAGTGAATAGGCAGTAGGTACAGGGTGTCCGGTGGCAGATTTAGGATTTAAATTTCGAATTTCTCCGTAACCGTTGCACGGAGGAGCGGGGAGGGGGCCGCGTTGGCTTCGTCATTCGTGCGGGTTTTTTAGTCGCAATGTCGCAGTGGACGGGTGAACAACGTGCGTTCGCAATCGAAGCGTATTTTAAAGCCAATGATTCGTGTGCAATTTCTCGTCGAAGATTTTGTTCACGTTACAATATTCGACGGTTACGTGACGCCCCAAGTGAAGATTTGATTCGATCATGGGTGCGAAGGTTCCGGGCAACAAGTTCAGCAGAAAATAACCCACGACCGGGGCCCAGCCGGACGTCGAGAACAAATGAAAACATCGAACTCGTCGCGTCCAGTTTGAGCGATAATCCGCGTCAGTCCGTTCGCAAGAGAGCGGCTGCCTTGGGGCTTCCAAAAACTATAGTGCACGAGATATTGAAGAAGGATCTTAAACTTCATCCATTTAAAATTCAAATTGTGCAAGCGCTTAAGCCTAATGATTACAACTTGCGTAAAAATTACTGTGAGACAATGTTGGAGCGATTTCGCACGGTGAACACTATTTTTTGGAGTGATGAAGCCCACTTTCACTTAAATGGCAGTGTAAACAAGCAGAATTGTCGTTATTGGTCTCCTAAAGGACAAAACCCCCACTTAAAACACCAAAAGCCACTTCACAGTCCCAAAGTGACGGTTTGGTGTGCATTATCAAGCAGGGGAATAATTGGACCCTATTTTTTTGAAAATGGTCAAGGGCACGCAATTTCTGTGACTGGTGTTGCTTATCGGCGAATGCTCAATGATTTTTTTTTTCCAACATTGAGAGACCATCCTTCCTACACTTCACGGACATGGTTTCAGCAAGATGGCGCCACCCCGCACACTGCTAGGGAGACCATGGCGCTACTGCGTGATTTCTTCCCCAACCAACTGATAAGTCGTTTCGGTGACATCCCCTGGCCACTCAGGTCACCGGATCTTACACCCATGGACTTTTTTCTGTGGGGATATCTCAAAAATAAAGTCTACGAAACAAACCCGGCGACTATCTCATCATTAAAAGAAAATATCGTTCGCGAAGTTCATGGCATCTCGGCGGCACTTCTCCAGCGAGTGGCAAGAAATACTGAAGCCAGATTCCATGAATGTATCCGACGTGACGGTCAACATTTAGACGACATAATTTTTAAGAAATAAAACCCGCATTTGTCTTCTTTATAATGATTAAAAATATAAATGTATATTTCACGTAGTTTTTTTGTTATTTATATTTTAAATCCTAATTCTGCCACCGGACACCCTGTACAATCAAAAAGTGGTATTAGTACTATTTAGTACCTACCAAGTTTTAATTTTTATTAGGGTCAGGACACCCATCGTCGTCAGACGATGAACGAAGGCGGGCTCGTCCAAAAAAACCATGATTAGAAGAGCACGTCCGGCGCCGATCAACGCGTCGACGGCGGAAGATGTGGACCATGTCCCATTCCAAACATGCTTTTTGTATGGACCTGCCGTCGGTCAATGTATCTCAACCCTTAGTTATTTACCAACTGTGGTTTAGCCTAGAACTAATTCAGGGATAAACACTTACCTCCATTTTTTGAACAGAATGCTCTTGAGTCAACTGCTTCTTGGGATTTTCGAACCACAACTTCAGTATCCGGTTTCTGATTTGTACAAACGCATGGCTCGCAGGTCCTTGTACGTCTGAGAAGCACTCCGCTTCTAACGAAGACATCTTGTCGAATGGTAGGCGAGATTGGAAGGCCGCTCCTTCCAAACTGAAATTTTACATTTATAATCGAAATTTATGAATTGCAGAATAAGAAATCTTGGAAACAACGAGTCGAGGCCTTTGCCCAACAGTGGGACAGAAATATCTAGTTAAATTATCATCACTGCTGATGATGATAATTTTACTAGCTTTTTCAGTCCCACTATTGGGCAAGCTACAGCTACTTGAGTTTCTCAGCTGAATGTTTTTGCATTTTGATTTGCAATGTTTTTGTTATGTTATAGAAGAGGTTTGTAAAGCTTGGGGAGTTATTGCATAATGTACAAATACGTCCTTGATAGGTACTTGGTGGAATTGTTGTAATTCAACTCATAAAGATGTAAAAATGGGGGTAGTAGATTGTCTTATGGGAAGTAATGCATAGGTCTTATTTATTGCCATTACACTAGTCCATACACCGCTAAATTAAAAAAAACATCTCTGATACCCTGTAACAGCACCGCAGTTTAATTACACAATGCAATGAACTCAATGAAATTTTATTGGGAGACTGAAATTACCTCAAACAAAGCACAAACTTTGCTCAAAAAACAATTGGTGTGTCAATCAGTCAAATCAGCCCACATCAACCTACTGCTCGGCATAGGCATGCTTTTTATGGCACCATTCCTCACTGTCCTATGCTAATCTGATCCATTTCAGACCCGTCACCATACAATGGACACATCACTTTAACGATATGGGCTTGCACTGACAAGAAGAGGTAAGCATATGCAATATTGAGTGAGTTCGAGTGAGAGAGGACAACACCAATTCCTAATGAAAAGGTAATCTTTCACAAGGTGAGGTAAAATTGTTTGATCGGCAGGATTTGTCTGTACTGAATGTAGTATCATAGTCTTTCTTATACTGTGTCTGTACAATGTCGTCTGTCAAGCTGGGTATAAGGCTAGAGAAAATCATAAGTACCTGTTAAGCATTTCCTTGTAATTAATCTCTTCAATATCTTCAGGTTTACTCTCTTCAATGATAATAGGCTTCTCTTCTTTCTTGGTCTCCTTTCCATCGTTCGTACGACTCGAAGATGACTCGCGGCGACCACCGACAGAGGTCGGACTTGAAGAGGTGACCTTGCTCCTCTCGGACTGGTCTGATTCAGAGTCATCCTGCTTCAGCTTTTCGTCCAGCTCGCGATTTTCTATCTGAAGATCGATAAACATAACCTAAAGATTCGGCTACCGGGGTTAAAGAATTCTACGTAATAATTAATGAAAGAGTGGGGATATACCTTGGTACGCTTGCGGCGACTCATGTTGAAGAGGAGTAAGAGAAGCTAGAGTAGTTTTAGGGAAGAAAATTGAAGAGAATACCCGATAAACAGCAGCAAAATAACACAAACAAAATAGACTTTCGTTCAGAAATTGTTATTGTTAAGCGTCAACTGTCACTGTCAGTGTCATTTCATGTCGAGTTTTCTAGACGAAAAAAGAGTCGTAAATTATTTGTTTTCTCTTTTTCTCTCAAATGTGAGGGAGGGATGGAACATATAGACATTTCTTTTCCTCTACCTGTGAGAAAAAGAAAGAGTGATATAATGTGTATAATGTACACCAATCATGATTTTTTTTTTTTTGGTTCAATTCAAGGCAAAGGGTTTTATATCCCATACAGCCGATGTCTTTAATAAAATTCTCTTATTTATAGCAATTAAAACGTTGGTGTTCGACGTTTTGACGCTTCTTTGGAGTTTTTGGAGACACCCGAAAGACGAAGGAAACGCAGAGAAGTCCACAGGAAAGAGGTGAACCGATCGCTTTGCCGCGCTACAAATGACGGAACACTTTTCCTGTTTACGACCCATACACCATCATATTTCACAGAACTGTATATTGTTCACTTGCACGACACTTTGTTACGCAAAACAACACCAATTTTACGAACCAAAACTCACTAAAAACAATAAAAATTCGATGAAATATGAGGACTCCAAACGTAGCTGACAAATTCCCGCCAAAAACCCCCACCAATCATGACTTTGATTCTGCTTTGATTCCCTCAAATCGAAACTTTTTTTTTCTGGCTCCAGATGCGAAGTAAAATTGCTGAACCTCTTTCTTTTTTTGATAAATCTAGTGCTGGCTCGTGTACGTCAAAAAAGATGGAAAAAGCCAGATTATGACAAAAAAAAACACTTTGTTCTTTTTTTTACTAACTAAAGGGCATTAATGTGTCAGCCAATAAAGATAAGTATAAAAACTTTTTGACTGACTTTATTTGAAAATTCTATCAATCTCTTTCGTGTTTTATATTCTTTATAATGTTTTTGGCTTGGTTTTTGGACGGGTTCAAAATGGGATAGAAGCTTCTGATTTCCGCAAAAACTGTACAATCGTGTTTTAAAAGGTATCCTACGCAATAAAAACACAGAAAAACAAACAGTTAGTCAAGACCTTTTAATGCTAAAATACCTATTAACAATCATAAACGTTTAAGTAATCCAGTTCAAACAACATCATCAAATAATTTTTATTTAAAAAGTTTTCCGGAAGTGGTTATGGAGTGGTCCTTCGTCAGCATATCCAGCTATTTCTTGAGGAACTATAGCACTCTCGTCGATCATTCCACAGGGGCGGCACATGCATTCAAGAGGGGCTTTGGTTGAAACCTGAAACATCGATTTTGAGATTCATTGAAAAACAATGAATAGTAATAGCTGTAATCACTGTTTCATACAAACATTCATTTGTCGAAATATATTATATCGATTATCTATTGCTACAATAGAAATTCCTACCTTTCGGAATCTCTTGTCTTCGCTTTTCGCCTTGGGGCAAAACAATACAACCGTAGCTTCTCTCTCTCCTGATTCCTGACAACAATTACACGTTCGCTCCATCTGCCAGATCTTGCTTCCAGATACCTAAGACAGAGAAATATTCAAGTTGAACTGAACTTCATATTCTTGATGCGGGTCATCCCGTTCTAAGCCAGAACCATAGGAACCCTGAGCAAAACTTTGAACTGATTGGAAATGATCATTGGAATAATTCTCATCCATATCCTCATCATTATCAGCCTCTTTCGTACCCACTTCCCAGGCACATGATGTAGTACCGCATTCCTTATATTGTGGTACAGGCCTACCTTCATAACTAGAGTAAAGGGTGTCTATCTATGAGTTAGTCCACCATGCTTGTCCGGTGTGGATTGGTGAACTTCACCACCGAATAGATATCCTATCAGAAATACAGCTACATACAAGTGCGCGGCAGCCGATACACCTCTACATGGGCAGCGCGCGGCAGTACTAATTTTCACGTATAACAATGAGCGGCAGTTTGGTAAAAACATCGCTGCGCATTTAGGGTCATACTGGCCGTCGCGAGCTTGTATGAAACTGTTTTTCTGGTATGATATCTATCACAGTTCTTCTGTCGACGTTCATGCTTACCTGAACATAGCTTGTGCACTTTCCAATACACGCAAAAGATGGAATCGGCTTAGGAACGCATCCTGGGTGCTGGAGAACGTGTATGACTGGTGTCATTTGGCATTCCTGTCCTGGAAGATGGATGGAAAAATTAATACCTTTAACACTGCACTCAGGAAACTTTAAGAGCCCTTTAAGACAAGCGATTACTCTGCGATACGATCGCGCCACATCTCTCTCTGCTGCTTTTCTGAGAACTTTATGCCCTACGAGCCTAGGTGCACTGCAGCGATGTGCCAACTCGAAATATCAAGGCCAAGACGCTTCTTTTAGCAGTTTGACCGAGACCGAATGGGTTTGGCGATGATGACCTATTTCTTAGACTACCCTGTTATCATGTGTTTCAGTATTACCTGGTGGTAGTTGTACTTCTTGAGCCTGTGCAAGTTTTTCCTGGACTTGACAAACAAATGTTGCTACTACAAACAAAATCACACTTTGTGAAAGAAACATTGTTTTTACAGAACGTTAACTAGTGTCTACCCGATGATAAGCGTTACTTAAATGTATGGTTTCTGGAAGATGATTCGGTATTTATAGGGCTGAGTTTAGTCAAATAAGAACGATAAATAAGAGTATGTTTTATCAAACATGGAAAGTCATTTAGGAGAACACGTGAGCAGTTGTTATTACAAGATTGCAGATTTCATTCTGCTGTGTTGACAAGGCACTACGTGGTGGGCCTTAATGGATTGACTTGCTGCTGTGAATACATGTCGAGCCTGATTTATTAACCAACATGTGAACAGAGAGTGAAAATGTATTATACTGAATAGCTTTTTCCGGCGACTTCGTCCGCGTGGAATCATAAAAAATCCTTGTTTAGTGCACCCCTACATCCTCTGTAGAATACATATTCCAAATGTCATGTTTAATCTTTAGTCGATTAGGCTGTGGGCGGCTCTGGATCAAGTAATATACTACTATGGGCGGATAGTTCTTCTAAGTAGGTAGATTCCCGACGAAGTGTATAGTATGTAACTTTGTGCATTGACTGTTTTTGTCGACCGAATACCGCAAATTAAATTTTCCACTAGAACCATTACGGATCTGGACAAAGGATCTAATGAAATGATACATTCATTCCAAATATACTTACTTAAATCAAATCATTGATCAATTCTATTGTAGTCTTGCTATATACCTACCTATCAACGATTTCGTAGCAGGATTCATACAGGTACCTTTATGAACGCCTTTATGCAGCGATAGGACACCAAACAGAACATGAACAGTGATTGGAGATTTCATGTTGGTAAATTTTTACTTGTTGTTTACATATTAGACCAGTCTTATCGGAACACTCTTTACATTGTCATATTCATACTCATCGAAATATTTCACTACAAGACAAGTTATTGCACTTAATGTACCCCATACCACCCGTTGACAACATTGCTAGGGTTCCCCAATCCGAATTATGTCATGGCATCCTATAGAAGTTACGAATGTATATTCGTCCAGTATAAAAGGGGATGATTGTCGACTTTTTGCATTACATTACTGCCATCATCACTCAAGAAAACATCTTCAAAATGGCTCTTTCTTTCGCAAGAAGCGTTACGTTTTGTTTGCTAGAATTGTTTGTTTTAGCTATCATGCAAAGTTCGGCTGAAGAAAACTGTGAAACAATTCCTACAGAGATACACATTACGAAAGGTAAAAATCCATCTAGTTAAGTTATTAAGACAAAGCCGCAATCGCGGTAAATTTTTTCGCGGTTAATATTCGTCGATTGAACCGTTATTGGACTACGTACGAACCATAACTTTTGACACAATTGGTATTGCGCTAATCGCGGTACAGCTCATGACAGCTGTTAGAGCCGTTTTGACAGATCTCTCAGACGTTAAAGGCTGTCAGTTACATAGAGTTTAGCGCGATGCGGAATTCAGCACAGTTGAATAATTAGATTACAATGTGATTAGAACTGAAATTGGATAAGAATAGAAATTCGATGTTTTAAATTAGCGCAATTGGCCTCCAGGAGCTTCGCAAATATTGTACTTGATCGATGCTTGTTTGTTTTCTCGACAGAGGAATATGACGACTTGGGCAGATTGATGAGATCGTGTAGCGGAGAAGTGAGCCTCAACAAATGTGAAGGAATGTGCAGCAGCCAAGTACAACCATCTGTTGTGACTTCGACTGGATTTTTGAAGGTTCGTAAAGCAAATTTTAAAATCGTGAGTAAATGACGGCAGAATTGAGAGATAATAAGGATGACCTTAGAATCTATCAAATGCAACTGATTGGAATCCATAATATCCACCAAAGGGATCTTCTACAAGGCAGTATTAAGAACTTTTCGCATGATAAATATCAAGCAGTCTTGTATATTAGCTGGAAGCCTACGCTGAAAATATCGAGAATACTGCGCTCGACGATCGTGATGGTTCAGCATGGCAGGGCGAATATAGGGATGTCGCACTCAGCTCTATTACTTCACGACATCATCTGTCTTACACATTGTTATACTTACTTAATTATATTATAAAACATTACAAATATACAAAGAGCTTAGGCCGAGATTCAGAGACGATTTTTTTGGTCTTACCTCGAGCTAAGCGTGGCGAAAATGTTTGGATTTTGACATATGACTTACAAATTGTCTCTGAATCTCGGCCTTAAACACCTCTGTGTTTATGCTCTTTGTATATTTGTAATGGTTTATAGTATTGAGACAAACCAATAGGTTTATTAACGACGGTAAAAAAATATTACAAGATTTTAGAATACTGGCTGTATTCTAAAATCTTGTATTATTTTTTTAATAAGAGAAATAAAAAAAAACTCTTTGCACAAATTACGGTGTGTTCCGATTCATAAAAACAGTGCTGTGATCGATTACAGCGCTAAAACCCGTTTCATTTGCGTTAGCGCGCCGACAGCGCTGATAGCGTTCTACCAATTCGGAACGCTAGATATCGCGCTCACACCGTTCACACCACAACATTCAAATATTCACATTATTCTCTTCATCACTAATCGTTATTAAACTTTTATTCGTCTTTTTTAGAACATAATCAAACCCAGTACTACTAAAGAAACCTAAATCGAGACCTAAACAAACCAAAAATATAGGACAGCAAAACTGTCAAGCGTCACTTTTGAAAATTCGCTCAAAAATTTACTAGAACAAAACTATCAAACGTCACTTTTGACAACTCGCTCACAGTGTTAACGCCACGAACCGTGAGCACTGTTATTGCAATATGGCGTCGGTAGTGACGTCATGAATGACGTCACGTTTTCGATTGTGGACGCGCTCACGTCAAATCGGAACGACATTTATCGCGCTCACAGCGCTGTCGGCGTAATTCGGGACGCAGCGTTAGATGGAACAAAGGGCGCGATGGAACCTTGTCGCGCGCATTGGCTCGGGGGCTGTGGTGTTGCAATAACCTACAATTTTTTCTAATGGAGTTGTTATTTTAGGAATGCTTTTGCTGCCGAGAGAACTTCCTAAGAGAGCGTCTAGTGACTCTCAGTCACTGCTACGATCCTGATGGTATACGCCTTGAGGAGGAGGAACAGGCTGTCATGGAAGTTCGACTCCGGGAACCTTCTGAGTGTAAATGCTACAAATGTGGAGACTTCAGCCGATAGTACCCTTGACTCTCACTCGGACTTAAGAACCACAGTGATCTACCTCTACCTATAAAATTGATTTGATTAGTATTAATAATTACATTTATAATTTGAATGTTGATGATGAATTAGTCAAGGCCTTTTATAACATTAGCATTGTAAGAATAATATTTGTAAATAAAAATCTAAGTATCCGTACCTAATGATATTGAATAAACTTGTTTGAAAGTTTAATATTCTGTTTTGTTCAGGCTTTACTCTACCTACGACATGAGTTCAGTTGGTTGTGTTCAAAACTCAAAATCTTCTATTTTTCGATTTTAATGTGTTGTCAGACGGGCTGCATTCTAGTTGCAGTTCTACAACGCAGTTTTTATCAATTTGATAGTTTAGAGAAGTTTGTACGACTCAACGATGTTAATGCATGGTACATACGACGGCATTGACTTGTATGAGAACTACCGACAAGAAGGTAGGTACTGTGCTACCATGGATTTAGAACTATTTCCAGCTTCCTGTGTGTTAACGTCTCCCTGTGGCATGTGCAGTTCATGCAATTAACAAACGATCTTCAAATGATCAATATGTTCCTTTGTTTCATATATTCTAATAAACGTCTACGGTGGACCCTCAAGTGCTTACTAAGCGAACATACATTGTACGACTTATCGAACGCTAGGTTTGATTTGTTATCAATATGATTTACGAAGATGAGACGGCTGTAAAAAGAAATTCAAACTAATGTCGAGGCTGTATGGCCTTAAGATGTTAGCCTATTCTTTAAAAAAAATACTGGCAGCGACAGCTGCTAGCCATCTGATCTGTCAGTCATATTTTGCAAATCCTCGTCCACTACGAACTGAAAATATCAGAATTTTAGAAATAATTCACTAAAATTCACGACTGGAAATAATGGCAATCGACGAAGACGTTATATTACTGCTCATTCTACTATTCTCCTGGTCAGAATATCTATGGGAGCAGTACCTTTCGCTCCGCCAGGTAAGGAACTAGACTCATAGGTTATAACATTGTTACAAATCGTTTTATGAGTAATTATTAATTATCTACGCATGTTTATACAAGGCGAGATAATAACACATACAGCGCTATATAAATCCGCTTTATTGACACACTGAGGCCGAGATTGAAAGACGATTTTTTTAGTCTTAGTTCGAACTAAGTAGGGCGAAAATGTATGGATTTTAACATACGGGAGTTCGAACTAGGTCTTAAAAACCGTCTCTGAATCTCGGCCTGAACTATTCAATTCATGAGTTATAACCATAGATTAAAATGTTATATTGAAAATAGATAGGTAAGTCGCCTGGGATTTTAGGACGTCTTAATTATTGTCGTTGCCGCTTATTAGCAGAAGGTGGAGCCACAAGACACGAGGCTCGAAGCATAAGCACCCAAATCGTGAACCGGTCGTCTAGACCATTAGACCAACAAGACAGTGATTGATATGGGCGAAATCTCTCACTACTGCAGCGCAGCGGTGAAGTGAAATGTGCTATAGCTCCAGTTTAGATACAAACCCACAATTTCAACACATAGTGCTTCGAAACATCACCAATAGATGTCGGAAGCTGTCTATCAGCGTTCCACTTAGTTTGTACTAAGATAACATAGCATGGTTTTAACATAGGTAATTTTTTGTCTTCCAGTTGAAAATATACAAAACGAACAATACAATACCAAATGATTTGAAAGAGATGCTCAACGAGGAGTCGTTCAAGAAAGCCCGCCTGTACGGTATAGATAAAACTCAGTTCAAAATAGTAAAAGAATTCTACAGTATTGCTTTAACTTCAGTAATACTGTACAACCGATGGATATATGCAGCGTGGAACAAGTCTGAACATATTGCGGAGTTCTTCAATATATCACCGACGAGAGAAATCGTCATAAGTTGCATTTTCATGACATTCGTAACAGTCTTCAACTTCGTTGTCAACATGCCGTTTACGATATACGGAATCTTCGTTCTTGAAGAAAAGCATGGGTTTAACAAGCAAACTGTTGGTTTCTTCATTAAAGATCAGATAAAGTCATTACTGCTGAGTCTCGTCATAACTCTGCCGATTATGACTATAGCAATCTACATCATAATGCTTGGAGGAAATATGTTTGTTGTTTGGCTGTGGTTGTTCACCACGGTCGCTACACTGATCCTCTTGACCCTTTATCCGACAGTAATAGCACCATTATTCGACAAATTTGTTCCGTTACCGGACGGTTCTCTCAGGAAAGGCATAGAGAACTTGGCTTCAAAGTTAAAGTTCCCTCTTTCACAAATCTACATTGTAGAAGGCTCTAAGAGATCAGCTCACAGTAACGCGTATTTCAGCGGCTTGTTAGGTGCCAAGAGAATTGTTCTGTTTGATACACTGTTAGAAAAACATGACGATGAGAAAAAGGTGACAACTGGATGTACTGATAGTGAAATATTAGGTGTTCTTGCTCATGAACTGGGTCACTGGAGCTGTAGTCACATCTACAAGTCAATAGCACTGACTGAAGTCAACCTACTGCTTCTATTCACAGCATTTGGGTTGTTGTTTAAATACTCTATGTTGTACACGTCTCTTGGTTTCCCGGCTGGCCAGGAGCCTATCATTATAGGTCTAATAGTTGTTTTACAAATGATTCTTGCCCCTTACAATTCTATTCTATCGTTCTTCGCGACTGCTCTCTCTAGGAAGTTTGAATTTGAAGCTGATAATTTTGCGGTCTCGCTCAACTATCCTACTGAATTAAGGTCTGCTCTCATTAAACTAGGCAAGGATAACTTGGATTATCCAATTTACGATAAGATGTATTCGGCTTGGTACCATTCACATCCAACTTTGTTACATAGGATCGAAAATATTAAGAGTCAAATATCTGATACCAAAAAGGAATAAAACATTTTTTAATACTATCATATGCTAATAGTACAACCGCAGTTTACTTTAAGTACTTTTTTATTATGAATATAAGTGTGTGTTAGACTGGACCATTATTTAATAATTCTTCAATTTCCTTTCAATCAAATTCTTGAACTGTAAGAACATACAGTACTGCTTAGTGCAGTTCAAGCTTCTGAAACTTTTGAATTTTGTTGTTTTTCATCAATTTCCACAAAAAATAAAGTATCCTAAAGTAATTAGGATGAATAGCATTAATTGTTATAATTAAAGTAGACACGGCGACACATCAAGCTACTCAAAACAAAAATAAGCTGGCCGCGCGTAGGTAGAGTGATATATAACGTCGCGCGGCCAGCTTAGGTTTGTTTTGCGTAGCTTGATGTGTGTACCAGAAACCTATGTGCATGTATGAAAGAAAAATAACTGAGGAAAAGGCAAAAAAGGTGTCAGGATGGTAGCATATGGCGTTCTATTGTCTCTGCCTACCCCAAAGGGATACAGGCGTAAGTATATGTATGTACAAAACAAACAATTTTACAGAAATAAAAACAAAACCTGAATGGTTCCGAAGTTTGAACTTCTTGATGATGTTGATGGCATGTGAGCCATTGTGGTGATTATATTTCCATTGAGCATTAGAGGCTTACTGATTGCCCACGGTGTGCAAGTGAACATCCAGTGGACAGTGCTGTAATGGATACTATGTAAATATTCCAAAATAATAGATACTAAGAGTAATGCGTTTTAAACTTCAGTCAATTTCATTTATTCCGTTTATTTTACATTCCGTTTACTAATTTACAGTGTAATGTAAAACTTTTGGTCAGTCACCAAAGATTCAACACGAGCTTTCTTTACAGACAAGTTGTTTGATTTGATAATAAACATTTTTTTATCACCAAAGCATTTTTTTTATTGTTCTCTTGTTTTTTGTTTTCCTGAAACAAAGATTAGATTTTTATATAAATGCCTGTGAAAATACACAACCGAGTAACCCACAGAGCGACAGGGAATCAGGCCAAGCTCTTTAATAAACATTGAAGAAAAAGATAAGATATTTACTAAGGTCGAAATCGCGAAAAAAAAACATTCAGCATATTAAGTTGTAGGTATTTTATTCTTACCTAATCTGTTCTGCCTGCTCCAAAGTATCAGGTAGCGGCGTATCTTTTGTCTCAGGAAGTGGAAGCAATAATAGCATTTGTGCGAATGATGTGACAGCCAGCAGTACAAGTGGAAGATCTTGAAGGATACTATCCAAGCTGACTATTGCAGGAGCTATCATAGAGCCGACTCGGGCGAAGGTGGTAACACCGCCAACACCGACATTGCGGCCCAATGTTGGATATAGCTCTCCAGAATACAAATACAGCGTTGGTACTGATGCCTGGAAAACGTTTTTATCTTTAAAATTATACAAAGTGTAACAAAAATACAAATAAACATTGATGGTGGTTTAGACCGTCAAACTGAACAACTTTCACTATGGGACCAATATCGAAATCGTGAAAAAAAAACTTGTGTGCGATTTTTGAAGCTTATACCTACTTAGGTTGAAAATATTGCTATGGAAATATGCATATTTCTACTGCTGATTTGACTTTCAAAAATCAAACTCCAGGAGTGCGAGATGTTCCATACTAAACTACAAATCTACTCGAGAAAATGTATGGTACAGCTGACTTTTTTTCGCTATTTCGATGTTGGTCCCATAGTGAAATTTGTTCAGTTTGATGGTCTAAACAACCCCCTTAAAAGTTTTAAATGTTTTGTTTTACTTTTGTAACACCTTGTATTAATTAATATCCTGCAGAGGTCATGATCATCATATCATCGACTGAAGTGTCAGACCTCGTAACTCCATTACATCAAATTTTACAGGAGGCACAAAAAACTTCACCACGAAAAATGGCAACCCAGAGTTATGTGGTTTTCTATTTATCATTTTAAATTGTAACGGTTTTTTAAAAGGATTTTAAGGCCGAGATTCAGAGACGATTTGTAAGTCATTCAGAGACGATTTGTAAATCATAAGGAGTTACGAGGTTTGACACTTTAGCCAACGATATACCTACCTTCGAAATAGATAACAAGATACCTATTCGATTTAACACATCGCCGACTTACCGCCATTCCCGCAAAACCAATTCCAGCGAACAATAGCATTGGCCAGTCATTTGCGAACGTATCTCTAGGTATCAATAATATTGCAACAAAACACAGCGCTGTCACGAACTGAAACACCCATACGGTGGTCTTTCGACCCGCTCTGGTGATTACGAACACGCATATTATAGGCCCAGGGGTAGATATGATTCCAGTTATAGCGACTGTCAAGAATATATTTCCGCCCAGTCCACCGAGATACTGGGAAAATGTATAAAATGCTAGCCCTGTGCAAAACCTGTAAAATACATTATGCTTAAGAGAAGTTTATTCCGAATGCGTAAATGCGCGCTGCATACAAACGAAGTCTAGTGATATTTTCAATAACCAATTAAACTCAATGAAATTTTGCAGAAACAACCTGGATACAAATCTCTATGCTTGTATCGTGTCCCATTTTCTTTCAATGCTAGGATTAATTTAAGGTTTGTATGGAAATCTTTGAGGCACTGTAACTTTAAAAATGTACATTTTAAGGAAAATCTGGCACGATACAAGCTTAGAGATTTGTTTCTAGATTGTTTATGCAAAATGTCATTGTGTTTAATTGGTTAGTATTGAAAATTTCACCAGACTTCGTTTGTATGGACCGCGCCAACAGTAATATACCCTTAATACTCCACATAGATAGGTAGGTACCTATTTTTGGGGATATATGATCTCTATTTAGGGGGGGGGGGGTGCTTCAGATCATCAATCAAACTGAACGAATTCCACTATAGGACCACCACTGCGATTTGGATGTTGGCTCCATAGTGAAAATTGGTCAGTTTGATGGTCCGAACTGAAGTTTCCGACCACCCCAAAAGCGATTATAGTCGCGAATTGATGTATGTACCGTATTAAACTAACCAGTTGACTGATAAAAGCACTGTTTTAAGCCTCATGTTCTCAGATTTTAAAAAAGCTTTAAATCCTGGGCTACTTTTCTTTGATTGCACAGTTATTGGTATTAATTCCCTGATGGCGTCTTTACTCCAGTTCCTTTTGTTTAGTTTTGCGGCCTTCGCTAGTACTTCTGGAATGTGATAAGTACATAAAAATTTACATCAGCATAGCATACGTTCTTTATTTAGATCTGGTGCCTGTATGCTAGATAAAGAAATGTTGAGCGAAATACAAATACTCCTCAGCTTAGGTTGGAGAAGGAACCTTTGAGGTAGAAACAGTTACCACGTAAACTGGCACCTTAACAATTTCCTTCGTACACAAAGGCTTGTGAGAAAGTAAAAGAAGATTTTCATAGCATTGTGTTCATTGGGACGCTACGGTGCTGAATTCTACTGTTGGCTACGAAAACAAAGCTCGAGAACATAAAGGGTCTAACATAATATGCTGACGCTTTTTAAGAGGATGATCAGACCATCAAACTGAACAACTTTCTCTATGGGACCTACATCAAAATCTCGAAAAACATCTATTGGCCTACACATTTGGGTCAAGTTGGATTGGAGTTTTGTACTTACCTATGAAACAGCTGATTGTTTTTTTACGATTTCATCTTTGTTCCCAGGGAGCAAGTTGTTCAATTTGATGGTTTGATAATACCCTTAGGCTGCCTATCCACTGAAGCTGAGCGAGGCTGTGGAGCGGAGAAACGAGGGAATGTTTGCCAATGGGATTGCATAAAATCTCCGCTCCGAGATTGTATGCAATCCTATTGGTTGATATTTATTCTTTTCTCCGTTCCGCAGCCTCGCTCCGCTTCAGTGGACAGGCACCCTTAAAAACCTTCAGCATATTAAGGACCTTATATACATACCAACAGCTTTTTCCCTTTGTCCGTTAGCTAACAACCATCTAGGCGATTCTGGTATCCAAAACCAGTATAAAATATACACCGAGGATAAACTCGCTAGAGCGAATTCCAGCTTCCTCCAATCTCTAAGCCAATAAGCTAGTACTGCCATCACTGTATTTCCTAGTCCAAAAGGCAGCTGGTAAAGCACTGGAATAATTTGACGCCATTTCCCGCCAACTGCCTGAAAAGATGAGGCTTTTAAATCACTACTGTTACGGCGCTCCTTGGTGCATGTCAACGGCGGCGGCGCCTTAACAATACTTACATTACCTTATTTATACACACGCTTATACCAATATCCCTAAAGAAGAGAGCAGCGCCCCATGTATAGGATGCTTAAGTGTGATGAGACACCTGCCGAATTTACGCGACTACTAGGAAAAATGGTGCGTAATTGTGTGTCACGCGGATTACTGGTACTGAACATCAATTAATGCGTTTTTTCGGCTGCGTAAATTCGGCAGGTGAGTCATGACACTAAGGCTGAGGTTCAGAGACGTTTTTTAAGTCTTAGTTCGAATCGAACTCCCGTATGTCAAAATCCATACATTTTCGAACTACTTAGTTCGAAATAAGACTATAAAAATCGTCTCTGAATCTCGGCCTAAGTTCTTTCACTCTCAGATCACTATGGACAATCTTACCTCCATACACAAAACAAACGATATGATAGTTATTCCACCAGATGCTAAAGCGAGAATAAACCAATTGGCTAAGAATAGCCAATACCAAGGAATTATACAAGCAATAAAGCTGGTGATAGATTGAAGTAATATGGCCAACATCAAGGGGGTTTTGCGTCCATACTTATCCGCCATAATACCAAAGAGCACGCTACCAAGTAGGACGCCCCACATCATCACGCATTGGGTTATCTGAAAATCATTGTATAATTATTAATTATAATTTATAGCCTTGTTGTTCCGCCTTAAGCAGGTACGACATTCACGCAGAGAACAGACGAGAAAGGCTGAGAACGAGAGTCGGGATGCCCTTCATTGTTCTCGCGGCGGCGTCGTAAGCCGTAGTAATTTTCTCTTAGAAAGTTCGTCGACTCTACATCGGATTTTACCAAAAAGTCATTTAAAACCATAGGTACGTCGTCACTATAGCTACTATAGTAGCCGTTCTCAGGAACCAGAAATTTTCAATATCTTGCTGTTGACCCAATTTATTTTCCTCCTCAACCCTAAGGGTTGAACCTCATGCCAGCACGGAATCGAATTTTTTCACGCTCCATCCTTTTCTGTCGTTCAGGAATGTCATTTGCTAGAGCGAGAAAGATAGCGGGAATGCGACCGCACGCGGCAGCACCGGTAGTACTGTGACCTGTCTCGCTCAAGCCAATGACCTTCCTGAGCGACAGAAAAGGATAGAGCGTGAAAAAATGCGATTTCTTGCTGCCAGATGATCAACCCTAAAGCAGGCACTACACTCTCGCGAGAAATTCTCAGCGAGAATTCTCGGCGAGACCTTTCAAGGAAAATTACTAGGCCTCACGAAGCCACGAGAACAATGAAGGGCATCCTCCCACACTCCCGTTCTCGGTCTTTCTCGTCTGTTCTCGGCGAGAATGAAGTGCCTGCTTAACAGTAGATGCTTATTAAATAAAAAAAGTTTATTTACGTACATAAACCTTCCAATGATCAGTGCACACTAGGTTCCAATCAGAAGTAATAGTCCGTGTGAACACAGATGTGTCGTAAACAAATTTCGTGCAAGGCACCAGTGGCACCAACGTCTTGTCAATATCGGGTCCACTTGCCAGTATGTCTGGATCGAATATCAAACAGGGAAACTCTTCGATTTTCTACAAAACAAGATAAAGGTACCTATTTAAGCCACCGAATAGATATCGGAAAACTTCTCCATAAAAGCTCGCGCGGCCGGTACACACATCATGCGCAGCGTGAGGCAATACCACAGAATAAATACTAGTACCTACCGGAACAGAAGAATCACTTCGAAAACAGATTTAAATAAATAGCGACTCTCTCTGCACGGCAATAAGGTGCAGAGTTATTCACGCTCGTCCTATCGTACAATTCACGGTTAACCTACCACCCGTCACAACGGCGCGCGTGAAAACAAAAATGAACCGAGTCATTAGACATGAAAGCTTCCTTTGCACAGTATTCCTCTTCATTCTTTCACGTGCTGGCAGCGTGACATCGCTAGGGTTTTCAAGCCTCGCACTAACTACTCACAAAATGGTGGCAAGTCTAATGAGATTTGACCAAGAAGTTTACACGGTATACTTAACCTCAAGGATCGGGGATCGCCGTCAAGCGTGCCTGAACTGTGGAGTGAGACAGGCCTGGCAATACGTCACGTCAACGTTCGTTCACGTACGAGATTGAACGACAGTTTGTTTGGTAGAAACCTCAGATCAATTAATACAGTAGAAACATCGCTGCGCATGTAGGTGTGTACTGGCCGCCGTGAGCTTATATGAAACTTTTCTGGTAGGAGATACAGTAGCGGGTCTTTCTTAATATGCTGACACTATTTTAAGGGGATGATCAGACCATCAAACTGAACAACTTTCTCTATGGGACCAGTGTCGAAATTGGGTCGCGATTTCGATGTTGGTGCCTTAGAGAAAGTTGTACAGTTTGACGGTCTGATCTGATCATCCCCTTAAAAAAGTGTCAGCATATTGAGAAGGACCCTGTATTGTGCTTATAGCCATGCCACAAGGTTTGCTGCATGCGACGCCGCTGCGCCGCCGCCGCCGCCCCACCGTGTCGCGTCGCAACGCGATAGCAGCACCCTGGGCAATGCGAGTTGCACTAGAGCAGTACAGCGGGGACAGCATCGGCACCGTACCGCAGAACGCAACACGACGCAATAACACAACTTTTAATTTTATTATTATAACGCTATTTTACTTACAATTAGAACCTTGTCACAGTAAACTATTTGCTGTTATGTCTCACAGAAGCTACATCATCATCAGCCTATATTATACGTCCAACTGCAGGGCACAGACCTTCCCTCAGAGGGTGTATGGGCGTCAGTCCACCACGCATGCCCAATGCGCATCAGAATTTCTTCTTTAGCGTACATGCAAGTTTCCTCAAGATATTTTCCTTCACCGTTTGAGAGTAGTCGGTATTACGTACATAAGTTAGAAAAACTCATTGGTACATGGCATGTCGTCCGTGCAGATTCGAACCCGGACTCACGAGATTGTGTCCATATCTCACCCGCAAACGCACCATCGAGATACTCTTGCAAAAACACAAGCTTAATGACGTTATACAGGTGATTGTGACAGGGTTCTAACTAAAGTGAACTACATTTCAAATCCTTTACGTATGAATATGCATGTATATGCTCACGACTATATTCCCCTAGGGGGTAGTCAGAGATATTCTGAAACCTCAGAACATCCACGTTTCACTATTAGTACCGAAACTCTGTCCAGTATGACGGGGCGTGAGCCCGTCGCCACTTGTAATGGACAGTGGGACATGCCTCGAAATTGAAGCATGCATATTTCCTCACGATGTTTACCTTCACCGAAAAGCCAGTGGTGTTACAAATCATATATACAACGTGTTAATGAATAAACGCAAAACCTCATACACCCCAACTGATTTATACAGCAATGATTGAAAGTGACGCTAGCGTGCTCATGGATACATTTTAAGAATCTTGTGTTGGTAGTAGGGTGAGTGTGCCCGTGCGGTGGGTTAAAATCGAGTACAGTAAATTTAAAATTTTACAAAAAAAAAAAAAAAAAAAATATATTACCTATGTTGAAAACATAATAATTCGATTCTGCTCTCGATTCTAAACAAACTAATTTCTAGTTTTGCGTTAATTCATTAACACGTTGTATATATTTCTAAAAATTCATTGGTACGTGTCGGTCTGGACGGGGATTGAACCATCACCTACTGCACGGCAGGCAAGGTTATCGCCACTGGACCACCGCGGCTTGTATACACGACGACACATCAAGCTATATAAAACCAAAATCTGCTGGCCGCGCGTAGGTCGAGTAACGTATAACGTTACGCGGCCAGCTTACGTTGGTTTTGTGTAGCTTGATGTGTCGCCGTGTGTACGTTGCTACGTATGAATATAATATATTAAATGTCTTAACAATATATTTGACCCTTGGTTTTTAAGTATCCATCACCCTTTAGTAGATCGAAACGCACAAAAAGGTGAATCGATAACGCCTTATAAAATATTCAGAGCAAACATTTCTGCTGAACTCACCGGAGAACAAATGTTTCTCCATTCTTCATCAGTGTATTTAGAAAATACGGGAGGCTTTGCACACCAGAAATCTTGTGGGGGAGCCATGAATATTATGTTTAGTTGGTACCAACAGTTGCTCAACTTCAGTAGCGACATAAGAATACTTATCCATAGCTGCCATTTACCAAAATTTCCGACTACTTTAGATGTGACATCTTCCGTTAATGGCTGTTCTTCTTCTGCAAAATTAATGCAATATAAAATTTTCGTGTTACAACTTTTTCAACACCTAACTTTTCGGTAAAACCTATTGCCTCAGCTTTGAAATCACGTAGAGGGTTGCTGACCTATCGCCTCGTTGGGTAGAGTGAATTAGCCTATGGAATAGAAAAGGCTGTGTAAAAGGTTTTTATAGATATAAAAATGCTAATCCATCAATCACCAACTAAAAACTTAGGGTCTTTAATGATGATGATTAAGACGCTTTACAATCGTAAAATCCACCGAAGATGCCAGAGGAAATCTAAATCCTGTTGTGATTCATAAAAGGGTACGTTTGCACTTGCAGTGTCGTAGCCAAGGGGCTGGCCAACCGGCTGCCAAGGGCGATAATCTCAGGTGGCGTACTTTGCAGACCCACAAAGTCTACTGGCCGCTAGGGTTATGATTGGAGTTTGCATCATGTTTTAATGTTGTGTGCTTGTAGGTACACAAAATAAAAACATGATGCTCGAATTTAAAACTTTTGCACCTTGATAACGATTGGAAACGGCGCCCTTAACATCCAAAATTTGTACCGCACCCTAAATAGTTTAACAGAAAAACGCTACTTACACACGAACAATTATTTTGTCACGCTCATACAAACGGCGACACATCAAGCTATACAAAACCAAAATAACCTGGCCTCGAGTAGGTAGAAAACGTAAAGTATCGCAGGGCCAGTATATTTTTTGTAGTGTGTCGCCATGTGTACATTAACATCTCCGGCACACGCCGACCAAACCGCTCTTCCTAGAAAATAAGTCAGTGGGGCGCCAAATTCCAATTTCCTTGGGCGCTCACGACCCTACCTACGCCGCTGTGCACCTGGGACCGCTCGCGACAACCACACAAACTGCTGCTGTTGTCTTTAACTCATAAGCATACTAACATTTTGTATTTACTCGCCGAACACGATAGGTATGTGGTCTGTGGTAGCCATGTATGCAATATAATGGATAACTGAGTGGTCCAACCACGGCTTGTGGTTATTGCTGCCGTGGTTGCGAGCCCTCATTATGATATAAATAAGTAGGCAGCTACCTATTAAAATGTAAGTATTTGACCTGTACTGGAGTTCTCCTCAGTCCCATATTGATTCAGTTGTTCTAATTCTATAACTAATTTTTTACTTTCTTCTGACGACATACCGGAATAAGAACACAACCTGACAATTTCTTGACCTATATTTTTAGCAAAGAACACTTATAATCGGATATTTTTAGCAATGGACTACCCCCAATACCTATTTTCAGCGTTCTGAATGTGACCACAAACCACACAAACTATCAGCAAACTATCATATGAACCTGAGATATGAAGCCTATGAACCAGATATGAACTGATAAGAGAGTAGTATATTCCTTGAACTGATACTAGAGGAAGTATCTGACCACCGAGTAATTAGAAAGAACTACCGTCATATGAATGTGACAAGAATGCGTATAGACAATACCTTACAACCTTCTTGGTGTATGGTCATGAGGTGAAGTTTGTATTTCAAACAATTTTAAACCCCGACGCAAAAAGAGGGGTACCGAAAATACCAAAGAGATTATACCTAATAGAGTGAGCCATACCAATTGTAAAGTGTCCACTTTTTTTGACGTTTAGGTTTGAGTGTGTGGTGTCAAGTAGTATGGACAAAAGGCACCAAGTGACATATGGCCTTATGTTTACGGTCACTTTTCACACACACTAGCTCAAAAAAAAGTGGACAGCCGCATAAACAAATATCTATAGTTCCATCTCCTTCTACTATTAAAGGTACGTCATAAGACAAAAGAGACTAACTACAATCGTAAATTTATGCGGACTCTATGGAGATCCTTCCTCTGAGGACAATACATAATATGCCCTATACCAGTTCAGCTTCCTGCATAAGAATAGCGTATTAGTTATTCTATGCTTCCTGGGTAGCTGACATAAGTATGATTTATTCTTCGCCTCGCCTTAGCATTTCCCCTCTGCCAACGTGCAAGATCAAAAGATCTTACGCATTTACATACAATTTTATACCTTATCACTAAACGCGACAGCCTATAATTGCGGAACAATAATTTCGAACTTATGACGTTTGGGGTTCACACGACACTGTTTTTCATGATTTTTAACATTCAAAATTAGAATCCTAACAAATGGAATAAAATTCAAAGTTGCGTATCTCGTGCTACCTCGCCCCCCGCAAAAAGTGGCAGAAAAGTTTGTTAGTAGAATTACACGCGTAAACTAGTCCTCATATAAGTAGTCTAAGGATTTATTTCAGGAAGCTGGCATAGGTATTGTCTTATATCCACGCATTATCCGTGCTTGAGACATTTGATACGGACCCTTGGTCTTTACACAATAACCCAGATTTCCCAGCCCACCCCCATTAACCCAAGGAAAATTATCTCCTTCTCACATTAGTTTTTACAAGTTTGCACCAATCACCACGGTGTGCATGAGTGGTCTGTTTATAGCAGCGATTTCATTACCCTACATTTAGGGCCGATTTCGGCATACATTGCTTGCTTTGATCGCTATACTTTAAAAGAGAGAGAAAAAATCAGGCAATGTATGCCGAAACCGGCCCTGCAAGTTGGGTAATGTAATCGCTGCTTATGAGTTTATTTGGTTAATGCATTCAGACATAGATAACGTCACGATTGGTGCATGGGGGTGAGGAGGCCTGCGCGGTAGCGCTTTCGCCTACAAATTTTAACTCTGCGCATTCAAGGCCTTTTGCTCAAGAAGTGTGCCGGCCATTATACTGCACGTTAAGGATCGTAAGGGCTTCTTAATACTTTTATAAGCATAAATAAATAAATATCTACCTTCGAGTTCCATTTTGTCTGTGCGAAGACACAATTATGTTAGGTAGGTTAATGAAATCTAAGTTAAAGTTTAATAACGTCTTAACAGCGTGTGTTACAAAATTAAACTGCATAGTGCAAAGCTTCGGTACATTGCAACAGACCGGTAAGAAGCCAGTAACTCCAGATTACTCCGGCATAGATGGCAATTTTAATACTTTCACTGTTATGTCATAGTTTGATCGTATCGTTGGACCATGGAAAGGAAGGACCACGAAACAAATACCTACTTAGGGACCTATTTTATGCCAATGTCGTACATAGGTATTTAAACGTTCTTTTTCGTTCCCCTTTCATGGTACCTGGTACCTATGAGAAGGAGAGATCAATCAAGCACTTTCTTCTTACTTGAGGTAGGACCATGGGTCAGACAGACAGAATGGACGAAACTAGACGACGAGGGTTCCTTTGTTCGACTTTGACTACGGAACCCAAAAAAAACAAAAGATGTCTTAAAAATCCACGAGTTCTTTTGTACTTACTTTAGCACCAAATAATTTGTGTGAAAAAGAAACAAATACAAATGTCCCATATTCGCTATCTTGTTTTAGCACACGTCATTTCGTTCGTGTAGCTACAAAAAAACGCGACAAGTGACGTTTTTTGTTCAAGTTCAGCCTTCGTAGCTCGTGTTTTATGAATGAGAAATCAGAAATTATGGTGGTTTTAGATAATTTGATTTGGTAGTAATATATAAATTTTCTTTTGTGTTTGTTAGTCAAATTGAGAAACGATGCCTTTGGCCAATTCCTCGGACCCGTGGCGAATGCAGAATGTGGGAGACAATGCGGTATGTTTATAAATTTGTTTGCGTCGCTTATTATATTACTTATTACGGATTCTTGTAATAGGTTTTTCCTCCACCGATTACTCATTCGCGTTAACGACGCAAGGCTATAAACAGGTTACTTCAATCAAATATTAGTTTTACTTTATCTTATTTGAATTTGTAGTAACGCCCACCCTAATCACGTCGTCTTAAAATTCTTTTAACAATATTTTATTCAGAAAAATTACAAGAGAGTTTTATGTCAACAAAATTCGTGTTAATAAAAATAAACAAACATTGTAAGTAATCACTTTAATTTGGACTTCTAATCGCCAGTTGCATGTATGTTCATTAAATATAATCCTCCATTAAATCTCTTGCTATATTTTGGGACTGACATAAATATTATTGTACAGAAGTCCCTTAAAAAAAGTAGATTAGACATTTTTTTAAATCTCTTGCTAGCTTTTATTATGCCCCAACAAAACAGAAAATGACAGCAAGAGATTTAGGGTTGGGACTCATCTGGCAGCATGGAATAGCCATTTTTCCCGCTCTATGCTTTTCTGTTGCCCATGGAACGTCATTGGCTAGAGCGAGAAAGGTTGCAGCACTGGCGGTGCTGCCGCTTGCGATCACATTCCTGCTACCTTTCTCGCTCCAGCAAATAACTTTCTCGTGCGACAGAAAAGGATGGAGCAACATGCATATATAGGGTCCTTCCTAATATGTTGACCCTTTTTTAAGAGGATAATCAGACCGTCAAACTGAACAACGTTCTCATGGGACCGACATTGAAGTTGCGAAAAAAAATCTGCTGTCCCATACATTTGGTTCTATATTTGCTGTTTTGTATGGAACAGCTGATTTTTTTTTCATGGTTTTCGATGTTGGTCCCATAGAGAAAGTTGTTCAGTTTGACGGTCTGATCATCTCCTTAAAAAAGTGTCAACATATTAAGAAGGACCCTATATTCAAGCTATAATCATATTAAAATTAGAAATAATTTCGTAGCGTGGTAACTCAGCACTCGCCGGCAACAGTCTTCCAATGGTTGTCGAGAACTCCGGGGAGTCCCGTCAGGCGTCCACGACGGAGAGCTTGGACTCATCTGGAGAGGCCAACTATGAGAGAGAAGTGGAACTACAGGATGTGGTCAAGGAAGGCCACGAGAAGGCAGATCCGTCTCAGTTTGAGCTGCTCAAGGTCCTCGGGGAGGGTTCGTTTGGGAAAGTGTTTTTAGTCCGCAAAGTTAGCGGTGCTGACGCTGGCACTCTTTATGCTATGAAGGTGAGTTATTTACTTTTTTATTTATGCCATTCCATCATCAAGGTGTTGCAATAGTAAAAATAAACATTTACAACTTTTAGGGAGGTTTTTTAGACCATCAAACTGTACAACTTTCACTATGGGACCAACATCGAAATCGCGAAAAAAAAATCTGCTTTTCCATACATTTAGCTTGAATAGATTTGTAGTTTAGTATAGAATATCAGATTTTTTTTCGCGATTTGGATATTGGTCCCATAGTGAAAGTTGTTCAGTTTGATGGTCTAAACCACCCCCTAAAATTCAAAATTAGTTAACTCAAGCAGAGTTAATAATTGTACTGAACTTTGATGAAACTTGTTTTTTAATTTTAAAACTTGTCTGAGTAGTTACTATTCAAGGATCACAATTGGTGGATTCAGTGAAATTACTTTAGTATTAGACCAAGTACATGTGGCAAAAGTAAAAAATAAGTGTATATTAGGTTATAACACAAGTAAACTATGCATGATTTTCTTAATAATTTACCAAAAAAGTTAATTTTCTTTGTCATTATTTTAATTTTAATAAAAGTATCATTTTGATTTGTCCCGACAGTAATCTCAAAATCCAGATTTTTTAAAATTGATTATACAGGGTTACAGGTTAAGTCGACCTAAATCCTTTAAGAGGTGATAGTTTCCATCATTCCTGACTGATTTGACTATGGAACCCCATACCCTAAACTTAACCGTTCTCAAGTTATGGGACTTTGAAGTTTTTTTTAAAAAAATCCAGATTTTTTTGTCTAATGTCCCCTTTTTTTGTGTTTTGTACATCTAATGTTTTTGTTTTTGTATTTTTTGTGTAGCAGATTAGCTGCTTCATTATTTTAAACACAAAAACTGCAAGTAACTGTACCAACTGAGTCGTAATAGACGATTGATTGTTAAAAAAAGAAATAAATTTGTGAAAAGTTTATTTTTCTTTCTTTTGTATTTTAAAAAAAGTCTAAGACAGTTGTGCTGCAGATGTGTTTAAAAATATCTACGGTTCTTCAGCTTTCCGATAAGGTATAATTTGCTAGGGTGTTATCAGGATTCTCGGAAAAAACATCGATGAAAGACTCCCAGGTAATAACAAAAATAACGGTATTTCGTAAAGTTGTTTACCGACGAATTAGAGAGACTGGCTCTGTTTCGAGGCGACGAACAGACCTGGGTAGACCACGTATTAATGATGATGATGAAGAGGAAGATAATGAGATTGTTCGACGATTTCGACTGGATCCGACTACGTCAACCAACGTTGTTGCCCGAGAACTTGGAATCTCACAATGGAAAGTGTGGTTTACTGTGCATACTGCCGGTCTCTACCCCTACCACTACACGCCAGTGCATGTTATCGAAGAAGGAGATCCTGTGAGGAGGCTGGATTTCTGCAGGTTTATGTTGAATGCAGATTTGGAAGATCCTTCGTTTTTTCGAAGCATCTTGTGGACTGACGAGTCCAAATTTGATCAAGATGGGATAACCAATTATCATAACGCCCATCATTGGGCTCCGAAAGCAGGAAGAAATCCTAATAAGAAAAGGGTAAAGGGGTCACAGAGACGTTTCAGCCTTAACGTATGGATGGGAATAATTTCAAACCATCTGGTTGGGCCTTACTTTCTTCCTCCAAATTTGGATGGAGAGACCTATGAAAATTTTTTAAGGCAAGATTTACCCGATTTGCTCGACGACATACCATTAAACCTCATTCGAAACATGTGGTTTCAGCACGACGGGTGCCCCGCGCACTTTAGAAGGAGTGTCAGAGAGTGGCTAGACACTAATTACCCAAATAAGTGGATCGGGAGAGGTGGGCCTACACCGTGGCCAGCTAGAAGTCCAGATTTGACACCAATGGATTTTTATGTGTGGGGGCACATGAAAAGTTTGGTTTACGATGAACCTAACCCAATAACATCTGTTGATGTTTTGAGGCAGAAAATAATTGATGCTGCTAACGAAATAAGAAGAGGACTCACAACTGGGGTAGTGAAAAGTGGCTTAAGGCACAGAATGCGTGTATGTGTGCGAAATAGGGGCGGACATGTGGAACATGTATTGTAAAAATGATTAATAAACCTCATTCGTTACCTATTTGGATTGTTTTATTTTGTTTTCTGAGTAAAGTTAAATTTGACGCTTAAATATCGTTATTTTTTACTACTACCTGGTAGCATATCATCGATGTTTTTGTTATAAAATTCCAATAATACCCTATTGTATTATACCTTATCGGAAAGCTGAAGAACCGTAGATATTTTTAAGCACATCTGCAGCACAACTGTCATAGATTTTTTTTTAAATACAAAAGAAAGAAAAAAAAAACTCTTCACAAATTAATTTCTTTTTTTAACTATCAATCGTCTAATACGACTCAGTTGGTACAGTTACTTGCAGTTTTTGTGTTTAAAATAATGAAGCAGCTAATCTGCTACACAAAAAATACAAAAACAAAAACATTAGATGTACAAAACACAAAAAAAGGGGACATTAGACAAAAAAATCTGGATTTTTTTAAAAAAAACTTCAAAGTCCCATAACTTGAGAACGGTTAAGTTTAGGGTATGGGGTTCCATAGTCAAATCAGTCAGGAATGATGGAAACTATCACCTCTTAAAGGATTTAGGTCGACTTAACCTGTAACCCTGTAGATATTTTAGTCATCCTATCTGGCAACCCAAACTGTATGTACTTAGATACTCTTTCTTATACTGTGAGTCTGTGACAATACTATATAAATATTACCATACATATAGTCGACTAAAGTGTCAGACCTCGTAACTCCATTAGATCAAATTTTACAGGAGGCACAAAAAACTTCACCACGAAAAATGGCAGCCCAGAGCTATATGTTTTTCTTTATATCATTTTAAATTGTATCGGCTTTTTAAAAGGATTTAAGAGTTGTGCCATGGATGCATTCAGATATCAGTAATAAAATTGCGTAAAATGTAATTTGAAAAATAAAATGGAGTTACGAGGTTTGACACTTTAGCCAATGATATACTACCGACATGCTGTCTCTAAAATAGTAATATTTATTTTACAAACCACAGGATTCTTACTGAGGTGTTTTCTGCAACATATTTGATAACAAATACACAATTACCTACTTCTAGAGAGAAATGATGAGGAACATAAACATCACGTCAAATGTATACATAGTTTATTATCATAGCATCTTAAGTAATAGTGTATATTTTGAACTGTCATTATCACAGTCCGGTATTGTGACTTTATGTGATTAAATATTTGTTTATTCAACATAATTTTTAACATACATACATAACATAGATATTATACTCAATGGAAAGAAACCTCAGTTACCACATATTAAATGATATTGTTTAGGTACTAGCCGTGGTCTACAACTTGTAGGTACACACATAATTGACAGTTCCCATCCTATCCACAGTCCCGGAGGATAGTCTAGGTATAGAAAAAGTAACTTCGTTTTTAAGATGAACCACAGCCTTACAAAACTAGATCAATATCAGTTTTGTGTGATGCACAAAGGGATTGAGATGTCTCCAAAATAAAATATGTTAGAGACTTTCCAAGTAACCATAGTATACTGGAATATCTTTAATTTATTAATAAATATTAATATCCTAGAAAGATATAAGGGTATAAGTATTATTACTGATTGGCTCATCTTTCCACTACAGCATGGGTGATCGTCGTGTAATATAACTCATGCTGACACGAAAAGAAGGAGTTAGTTTTTACCTGACTGCATCAGAAAGAGGGTAATGTTTTTAAAATTTATCTTTGTTTCTAGGTACTTAAAAAAGCGACATTAAAAGTGAGAGACAGAGAACGTACAAAAATGGAGAGAAATATTCTAGTTGAAATGGGCCATCCATTTATTGTTAAGTTACACTACGCATTTCAAACGGCAGGGAAGTTGTACTTAATACTGGACTTTCTTCGTGGCGGTGATCTGTTTTCCAGACTTAGTAAAGAGGTAAAACTATGCACTTTTATTTTTTTATACAGGGTGTAACTTTTAAGGTGTGCAATATTTGTTGAGATGGCGTATGATTATTTATTTATTAAGAAAAAATAATCAAAATCATGCTTTAAATTAAATTGAAGTAATAGTATCTATACTGTGGCATTAGAATACAGCATAGTGATACGGCTGTATCACGTCTTTTATCTCGTTTGTTCGCGCGCAAATAGAAAGAGAGCGGAGGTGTGATAGCGCTGTATCACGGTGCCATGCTACCTATGCTGATGTGTCTGCTCTGTAAAGAGCGCATGGGCCGCTCCACCACGCTCCAATCGCCCCACTCGCGTTCAGCGACGCCACAGACAGAACAAAAACAGACCTATTTTTTCATTCTTTCGTAACCAGTTTAAGCGACTTAATCACCTCTGAAAATGACGCACACCTTGAAAGCTGCACCATGTATAGCAAAATTGAGAATATTCAAACTTCACAAGCATTTCCTGTGTGCTGTGTGACAACCGAACAACACAGTGTATCCAATATACAAGGTGAAATTGATATCATTATCATCCTTTTAATCTAAGAGTCTACCCATCAAACAGAACAACTTTTACCATGGGAGCAAACCGATCGGAGCAAAAAAATAATCAGCTGTTCCATACTAAACTGCAGCGCCTACTCGACTCAAATGTACGCTACATCAGATTTTTTTTTTTGCTCCGATTGGTTTGCTCCCATAGAAGTACAAGAGTAAATAAAAGTTGATTAGTTTGATAGGTAGACTCTTAGTTTAAAAGGATGCTAATGATATCAATATCACCATGTAGACTAGTTATTGAATTTAATTGAAAATTTAATTGATTATGTTCAATACTCAGTTTAGTATTGGTACTTCATTATTTTGACGATATAATATAATGTCCTTGAAACTCTATTACATAGGTAATAATTGAATATTCTCTATACATGGTATTGATAGTGACTTAAAACATGGTAAAATAAAGTTTTCCTTGTGATATGTTCGTTGTTATGTAATAGTTACATATACAACGTGTTAATGAATAAGTGCAAAACCTCATACACCCCAACTGATTTATAACAAAATAATTAGATTGAAACAATAATTTCATTATTTTGATAGTTAAAATTTAAAGTTATTCACATTTTAAGTTTTGAGACAAAAATGATTTGTTATCATTTCAGCAATGAATGAAAGCGCTAACGCCTAACGTGCTCATGGATACATTTTAAGAATCTTGCTTTGGTAGTAAGTAGGGTGAGTGTGCCTGTGCGGTGGTTTGAGATCGATTTAAGTAAATTGTTGTTGAAACCATAATAATTCGATTCTGCTCTCGATTCTAAACAAACTACTTTCTAGTTTTGCGTTAATTCATTAACACGTTGTATTTGTCTAATTCTATGATTATTAGTTAATTCAAGTTGAGAATTACCTAACCTGTTTTAAGCAAATAATTCGTTGTTTTTTGTGATATTGTACATTCGTGAGGCTAAACAAAACCACATAGAGTAGAGTAAATAATATAGACAATACCTATGCCAACTTACTGAGATAATATGTATAGGATAAATTTCATATTACTCCGGATAACTTCAGCATGTATTCTACTCATCAAACAGAACAACTTTTACTATGAAGCCAACATTGAAGTCGCAAAAAAAAAACAGCTGTCGAATCGAATAGGTACTGCAGTTCTGTATGGGACAGCTGTTGATGTGCTTTTTCGCGATTTCGAATATCAAGTAATTGATAGTATACTAAGAGAATTTTCTTCAGACTACTACAAATTCTCAAAAAAGATATAAATTTTATGTAACTGCGGATAACTTCAGCATGTATTCTACTCATCAAACTGAACAACTTTTACTATGGAGCCAACATCGAAATCGCGAAAAAGCACATCAACAGCTGTCCCATACAGAACTGCAGTACCTATTCGATTCGACAGCTGTTTTTTTTTTGCGACTTCAATGTTGGCTCCATAGTAAAAGTTGTTCAGTTTGATGAGTAGAATACATGCTGAAGTTATCCGCAGTTACATAAAATTTATATCTTTTTTGAGAATTTGTAGTAGTCTGAAGAAAATTCTCTTAGTATTCTACCAATCACTTGTAGGTCGAGATTCAGAGACGTTTTTTAAGTCTTAGTTCGAACTCCCGTATGTCAAAATCCATACATTTTTGATCCTACTTAGTTCGAACTATGACTTAAACATCGTCTCTGAATCTCGGCCGTAGTGTCCACTACATGTCGAGTTAACCAAGACTTCTAGTTATTAAAACAATTAATGTTTTTGCTCCTCACATAAAACCGCACGACGTCAGAAACGTGACTAATAAACCACATGGACTATTTTTAACGTCTTTCCTGATATAAATTTCTTTATTCTAGACATTAATTGTGGTCTGTATTAATACAGGCTGACCTTATTTTGAATACTAGTTATGAAATAACAACAATAAATATTTTTTTCTAAGTTTCTATTGTTCTATTATAGCCCAGTAAAGTTACGTTGCGCTTGTATGGCGAAAGTAAATAATTTATAACAACCTTTTTTTTTCTTTTATACTTTAGATTGTAATTCTATTTATCTTTTAGATTGAAAATCCAACTAAAAAATGTCTTGAATAATTAAACAAAGAAAAAAAATCATGTAAAATTTGAAAAAATATTATATAATTTTTTTTATTTCACTTTTAAAATACATTTCTTTTCTTTCATATTAGAAATAAATCCAAAGAAAAATCACCACCAGCTTATCACGAATGTGTCTCGATTTGTTTTTAAATGAGTAGAAATTACGAAATACTCAATTTTAGCACAAACTTTACACAGTGCATGTAAACTAATAACTTAAAACAAAAAAATTACATTTTAGTACTTAAAACTAAAAATACGAAATTTAGTTGAATTCGTTAATAAGTATCTTAAATCTTAATATCATATTTTGTATAAACGATCAAGAACATAAATTGTTTATTATAAATTATTTCCTTCCGACCCGTATTTTTACTGGGCTAATATGCATTAGGGACACAATTCTTCTAATTGAGAATCAAATGCAATGATTCACATTCGATTTATGGTAAAATGCATGATTAATTCATTTTATTACTAATTACAGGTCATGTTTACCGAAGAGGACGTCAAATTTTACCTAGCCGAGCTAGCTTTAGCTTTACAACACGTACACAAGTTGGGTATCATATACAGGGATCTCAAACCAGAGAATATTTTGCTAGACGCCGATGGTCATATAGCGTTGACTGATTTCGGCTTGTCAAAACTGCCGCCCAGTAGCGATAAAGCATACAGCTTTTGTGGTACAGTTGAATATATGGCCCCAGAAGTGGTCAACAGAAGAGGCCACACTTTTGCCGCTGATTGGTGGTCTTTTGGAGTACTTATGGTGAGAATTTTTATAGGTATTTTTTCAGGTCAAGAGGATTGTGAAGCTAGCAGTCTCAAAAATCTAACAGAATTCGCTGGTTTTGGTCTCATTTGATTCAGCGCACTAATTAATATGTTTATAGGTTGTACTATAATTGAAGTCACTTCATTTTTACGAAATAAATTATTTTATTGGTTATATTATAATATTAAATTGGAATGTTCATTTCATATCTACATGTAATGAAATTCGAAAGAATAAAAAACTAAAATCCTGGAGTGCGATTTTTTAAAACTCATTCGTTGAACTCAGCAGTTGAAAATTTCAATTTTACTATGGAGATATGCATCTTTCTACTGCTGATTTGACTTTCAAAAATCATACTTCAGAAGTGCGATTTTTGAAAATCGAATATCCATAGTAATTTTGACATTTTCAACTTCTGAGTTCAACGTATCAGTTTCAAAAATCGCACTCCTGGTATATCATTATCATTCTAGTAACATATAAAAAAAATCCTTATTAATACGTTTAGATTTAAAATTGTAATAACGTTTCCGCTTTTTGTATGGAGACGCTACCCTTACAATCCCCTTAAGTCATGTCTCAATATTATAACCATTTTGTCATATTACAGTTTGAAATGCTGACGGGAAACCTACCTTTCCATGGTTCTACAAGACACGAAACAATGACGCAGATATTAAAAGCAAAACTCGGGATGCCATCCAACTTGAGCGAAGAAGCCCAATCTTTACTTCGTGCTCTATTCAAAAGAAATCCACAGAACAGGTATAATTCCCTTTTACGTCAGGGGAAACTTGTTATGAGTTCTAGATAAGTAACTGCGTAATATGACCTGACGCATAATGATAACGGTACATACACATGACATGTGTGAACTTTAACGTTAAACATGTTTCATTAGTCACTTTTATTTATGTTTTTATCAACTATTGTTTAATTTAGTCATTTCTATTGTTTGCGTTGAAGGAAGTTGCGTTCTAACGGTGAAGGAAAACATCGTGAGGAAACCTGCATACGCTGAAGAAATTTCGATGCGTATGTGAAGTCTACCAATCCGCATTGGGCATGCGTGGTGGACTAACGCCCATACACCCTTCCTGAGGGGAGGCCTGTGCCCTGCAGTGGGACGTATACAGGGTCCAACTTTTAAGAGGATGATCAGATCATAAAAATGAACAACTTTCTCTATGGAACCAATGTCGAAATCGCGAAAAAAAAATCAGTCACCCATACAATTGGGTCAAGTAAGATTTCAGTTTAGTATGGAATAGCTGATTTTTTTTTCGCGATTCGAAATTGGTCTCATAGAGAAAGTTGTTCAGTTTGATGGTCTGATCATCGCTTTAAAAAACTGTCAGCATATAAAGAAGGACTGTATAGGCAGTGATGATGATGATATTGTTTGCGTTAGTTTGTAATCATGTAATTATTTTGTCTTCAAACAGATTAGGCGCCGGGTCCAATGGTATAGAAGACATTAAGAATCATGAATTCTTCGCTAGCATAGAATGGGAAGCTCTGCTGCGAAAAGAGGTTTGTTCTACTTTGGACTATTTTAAGCTCGGACTACATTCTCGCCAAGTACAGACGAGAAAGGCAAAGAAAGATAATGTAGATTTCCTTAATTATTCTCACGGTGTCCTACCTTAACCAGAATATATTTCACTTTTATATTACTCGAATTATAATCTCTAAATAGTATTAACAAAGTCGCTATCGTCCTGTGCGTCTGTCCTCATCATTTCTGTTTCTCCGCTTACTTATTCGAAACCACGCAACAGATTTTGATACGGAAGAGAGAATTAATAGGTAAGATAGATTTTATAGATAGATACATTTTTTTGGTATTGTTTATGTGTATAATATACTAGAGTTAACACAAGTTATATACCAGAGTCGGATCATAAGCTATCAAACAAAAAAAGTTTCATCAAAATCGGTTCAGTAGTTTTTGCGTGATGCTGTTACAAACAGACAACCAAACGAACAAAGTCTAAAAAAGTTTGATTTAGAGTCTGGGATACCAAGAAACCATATCGTAATCTTTTTTATGTAAATATCTTGAATGTACAAACACACTTCTGTTACAGTTTTATAATAGTTAAGATTTACTATAAAACCCACCCGGACGAAGCTGGGGCGGATCGCTAGTATAATATTTTAGATCAATCGTTTTTCCTTCAGATAAAACCGAATTAGCCTAAAACAATAACAGAACTATTCTAAGAAACCGATCCAATCGTAAACACAATACAAAGATCAGTTCATTAGTTCTGGTGTTTGTCCGTCATTAAAGTCGACGGATAAAACATTTAATATCTTTTAGTATGCAGCGAATAGGATAGCCTTGATTTGTAGAAAATTGTGCATCAATTAACTAATCATAGAACGGAAGTTTAAAATTATTTTATTATTTAATTACTGCATTGTACACAATTAAAACGCTTTATGGATGCCAAAACAATAAAAAAGCCGTGGTGGTTTTTCTGAGCCTAGCTACCATTTGTGATAGGTCTTCTGGCTCTGGGGTGTAGCAAAACATCGTAAACTCAAAATTTTTATAAAAAGTAATATCAACCACGTCGGAAGGTGTTCCGTTACAGAGAAAATGGGCCCAGAAACTCTACAATACATAACTTAAATAGGTACTGTACCGACTCGACTGGAACAGCAGATTTTTAAAGATTTTATTTCGATGTTGGCCCCATAGTGAAAGTAGTTCAGTTTTATGGTCTAAAGCTAAACTTCCCCATGAAATACTACACTTTCTCTTGTTACACTCTGTATTAAGGCGGAACGAGGTTCTCTCTTCTTTGTTCTGTCTCGCTCTAAGATGAGTGTATTCTATTTGTATCTCTTTTTCATTGCCAATCTAAATATTAAATCTATGCCCAAAGACTGATCATGAATGACGGATAATTGCAGGTTGTGCCGCCATTCAGGCCTGCAGTATCGAGGGCTGATGATGCGTTCTACTTCGACTCTGAGTTCACTTGTCGAACGCCGAGGGACTCCCCCGGCGTCCCTGCCTCGGCCAATGCTCATGAGCTTTTTAGGTAAGTTCACTATCTGAATGATTTGAGGGTAGGATATGCTTACAGTTGATTTGGACTTTAGTGACTGCTCAACCACAGAAAAAATTAGGTACACATGTCTATCTATATCTATAGATATCTTATAGGACCACAGCATAACTATATAGTCCTAACAGTACGGCAACGGATGTACGCATGTACTAGCGCAGAGCAACGGAGGGGGCCTTGCGAGGAAGCGGAGGGCGGTTGTCGCATCCCAACAATCTGTATGAAAAAGTTGGTATTGCTTTGCATATCTGCGCATGACAGCGTAAGTACACGGGTGCGACGCCGGGGGACGGCGGCATCGTCCGCCATCAAGAGCGTTGCCATACTTTGAGGCTTATAGTAATACTGTGATATTATTCTCTCGTAATTGCGTTATCATCCAGATTTTTTGTAAAAGTAATTTAAAAAAGAAGTGTATTTGAAGAATGTCGGAGTTACCGCGGAACATACGTAAAAAAACAGACGAATTGAGAACCTCCTCGAAGTTGGTTATAAAGGGATCTGTTCAAAGTAAAGAACGCGCTCTGCTAGGGAATGCGGAATCCTTAAACGCCTGACCACTTTCTGTCTGCGAAATCACTAGTAAAACGGGGTTAAAGAACTCGTTACATTTTTTAATATTTATTTAGAGATCTTTTGATTCTAAAGATATCGCACGAGTTATTTTTGCGCATAGGCGTTGACGGATCGCAACCGTCGCGATATCACCACAATATATCTGAATACAAGTGTTTCGCAAAGTTGATACATCGCCTACGCTCAAAAATCGTTTGTGTTATATGGCTCTCACACTTATCGTGGAGAAAGGAACAGCTTATCTGTAAATTACAAAAAAATATGTAATTAGTCACGCTGAAGAAATATCTAGTAGATAGTGCATGTTTGTTTAAAATTGCATGTTTCCTGGCTAACATTTTAATCTCAGCCCATCCTCGCAGATTGTGAAATGTTGATAAGATACTGTAGCGAAAATGATGTCACGTCACATGTGACAGCCTTGGTTGTGTAAATTAGTAAAGTGTTATCGTTCAAAACTTGTTGTAAACGAGCAATTGTTTTGTTACAAGTTTGGAGGTTTTTTTTAGAGGGCTGAATCGAAAATCATTTCGAGATAATGGTCTCAATAATAATATTTTCTACGTCAGAGATTTTAAAAATGAAAAGATTACAGATATTTTTAATAAAATAACGTAGTTTTTTGGTCCGTCCAGTGACGTCACTGAACGGAAAACCTGTGAACTCCTTGGTGAACTTAAAATAACTGTATATTTACATACATAATGCCTTTTACATAAAACGATGGAGATTGATTACTGAAATGAACTGACACTATAAAATTTAATAAAATAAAATAAAATATAATTGCAGGGGCTTCAGTTTCATAGCGCCGTGCTTACTAACAGAGGAGGACAACAAAACGGTGACCAATCAAAATCAGAACCACGTCGTACAGAACAGCAAAACTTCCACCGAAGAGTTTTGGTCTGGTTTCGTCAATAGGAACAATTTCTTCGATGAGTACAGGTTAGATATTTTGTTTTTATGTTTTAGTTGTCTGGAGGTTTGACTTCATCATCATACAAGTATAAATTTAAAACTTTTAAGAGGGTTGTTTAGACCATTAAACTGAACAACTTTCACAATGGGACCAACATCGACGCGAAAAAAAAAATCTGCTGTCCCATACATTTAGCTCGAGTAGATTTGTAGTTTAGTATGGAACATCAGTTTTTTTTTCGCGATTTCGTTATTGGCACTATAGTGAAAGTTGTTCAGTTTGATGGTCTAAACCAAATTAAATTTGTATTTTTGTAACACCTTGTATACAGGGACTTTCTTTATCCATCAAACTCAACAACATTATCTATGCGACCAACATCACATTCATCTCACAAATCTACTTTTCTATACAAAACTGTAATCCTACTCTACCCTAATGTACGGGACAGATTTTTTTCTCAATTTCGACTCTAGTACTGTAGTGAAAGTTGTTCAGTTTGAAGGTCTGATTGCGCCTATTATCCAGTACTAATACATACGCACAGTACGGACACTCCTTGCCCGTCGCCATTGTAGACCTCACCCCATCTCGGTGATACGGGACATGGACGACACGACACTAAGCAGTGGTATATTGCTGTCTCACTTAGCATAAATGTGTTAGCTTCTTGTCAGTGCGAGCGCGTTTGTTTGACGTATGTAGGACGTGCCTTTATGTTGGTCATTTTATAAACTAAATAATTCAATATTATCCAGGCTAATGGGAGAACTGGGGACGGGATCGTTTTCAGTCGTCCGCCTCTGCGAGCACAAGACCTCCAGAGTGCAATATGCAGTTAAGATCATAGACAAATTACAGTATGATCCTCGGGAAGAAATTGAAATCTTATTAAGGTAAGTGTTAGTGCCTTTTCACACGTCTCGGTCGACTGTTAGCCGGTGCAGTATCACTACCACCGAGTTTTTCATTTAGAAATGTGTCACTGTGAAGTGAAAACAATCTACATACTTTGATTTGGGCAGTGGAACCCAATAAAAGTGATGACAGGCTCACTACCTACCCACGCTGGACAGAATTTAAACACTGTTAGCGAAATGTCGATATACACATCACATAATAATAAAGGACACAGAATATTGAAGGTTTCTTGACTACGGAACCGTAAAACAAAAATGGAAAAACTGTATTTTTCAATCGACACAAATGTCTCAATTGTTATTACCTCTATCAATAATCGAATCTCTTACATAGGAGCCGAAAAACGTCGTATCGTAACTTTGGTTAAACTGACATAAAGGTTATTGTCGTCCGCAGGTACAGCCAACACCCGCACATAATATCGCTGCGAGGCGTATACGAGGAAGGCGGGCGCATCCTCGCAGTCACAGAACTTTGTCGCGGCGGAGAACTGCTCGAGCACATCACCCAGCGCCGCTACCTGGCAGAGCACGAGGCGGCGCCCATACTGAGGAACGTGCTACAAGCCGTGCATTACTTGCACAGACACACCGTCGTACATAGGTCAGTGTTGTGAGCTCTGGATCACATCAGCGCCGCTACCTGGCAGAGCACGAGGCGGCGCCCATACTGAGGAACGTGCTACAAGCCGTGCATTACTTGCACAGACACACCGTCGTACATAGGTCAGTGTTGTGAGCTCTGGATCACATCAGCGCCGCTACCTGGCAGAGCACGAGGCGGCGCCCATACTGAGGAACGTGCTACAAGCCGTGCATTACTTGCACAGACACACCGTCGTACATAGGTCAGTGTTGTGAGCTCTGGATCACATCAGCGCCGCTACCTGGCAGAGCACGAGGCGGCGCCCATACTTAGGAACGTGCTACAAGCCGTGCATTACTTGCACAGACACACCGTCGTACATAGGTCAGTGTTGTGAGCTCTGGATCACATCAGCGCCGCTACCTGGCAGAGCACGAGGCGGCGCCCATACTTAGGAACGTGCTACAAGCCGTGCATTACTTGCACAGACACACCGTCGTACATAGGTCAGTGTTGTGAGCTCTGGATCACATCAGCGCCGCTACCTGGCAGAGCACGAGGCGGCGCCCATACTTAGGAACGTGCTACAAGCCGTGCATTACTTGCACAGACACACCGTCGTACATAGGTCAGTGTTGTGAGCTCTGGATCACATCAGCGCCGCTACCTGGCAGAGCACGAGGCGGCGCCCATACTTAGGAACGTGCTACAAGCCGTGCATTACATGCACAGACACACCGTCGTTCATAGGTCAGTGTTGAGAGCTCTGGATCAGATTAGCGCCGCATGACATAATACTTGGAGAACAAGCGTCGCTATGTAAGGCGCCGTCTAAACGTTACTAAAATATTCCTGAAGATGTAACCTAGCTCGATCTATTTCTTGAGGCGAAACGAAATACCCCTAATCCATAAATATTACCGGAATCGCTAACGATTCCGGGCTCTAAAGCTGTTTTCGGGAATTGTCAGAAACTTTATTTTTGTAAAATTGTTTTGTCCGATATCAACTCTGTCACACACAATACACTACCAATTTTATATCTATGCTATCTAGCCTTCAAAATTTCTAAAAGTTTGAGACCTAAAGAAATACCATGACCAGAAAATTCACAAATCTGATTTGCTGCAATCAACCATTATAGGGTGGGTACCTAGTATACTGGTTTAGAGTTTGAGACCATCAAACGGAACAACTATTACTATATTACACCTTGTATACGTTGATAACCTTTAATGTCAATGTTGCAAGTAAACGAAATTAGTTCTTATCATCAAATTCGATTCCAAGCATTTTGCCATCATTACCAAACCTTATACACCTTTGCAGAGACATAAAACCGTCAAACATACTGTTCGCGACGGCGGAGAAGCGGCCGGAGGACATAAGGCTCGTGGACTTCGGACTGGCCAAGCAGCTTCGCGCCGAGAACGGGCTGCTGATGACGCCGTGCTACACCGCCAACTTCGTCGCGCCCGAGGTGCTCAAGCGGGCGGGATATGACGCCGCGTGCGATATATGGAGCTTAGGTAAATGTCGTCTATACATTAGACTCGTGGACTTCGGGCTAGCTATGACGCCGCATGCGATATATGGAGCTCAGGCAGGCCTGTCTCACTCCACAGCTCAGGTACGCTTGACGGCCGATCCCCACCGAGGGGTGAATGGCAATAGGTTAGGTATACCGTGTTAACTTCTTGGTCAAATCTCATTTAACTTGCCGCCTTTTAATGCGAGACTTGAAAACCCTAGCGATGTCACGCTGCCAGCACGTGAAAGAATGAAAGGGAGACTATGTAAAGGCAGCTTTTATGTCTAATGACTCGGTTCATTTTTATTTGCACGCGCGCCGTTGTGATGGTTGGTATGTTATTCGCGAATTGTAGATGTCGATTCGCGAATAGAAGATGATATGGTTTTTAGGTGTCCCTGACTCTAAATCAACCTTTTTTCGAATTTTTGTCCGTCTGTTTGTGTGTTTGTTTGTGCGAGCAACACGCGAAAACTATTGAACCGATTTTGATGAAACTTTTTTGTTAGATAGCTTATGATCTGACTTAAAATCTGGTTTATAATTTATGCGGACGAAGTCGCGGGTTAACTCTAGTTTGGTATAAAAACGAAACATAAGTGTCAATGTAATGTTTGTTGCAGGAGTACTAGCATACATAATGCTCTCTGGCAGAACACCATTCGCATCAGCCGGCGACGACACCCCTGAAGCTATTCTAGCTAGGATTGAGTCTGGAAAGGTAATTAAGTATAAGTACAAAATCTTTATAAAAATATTTAAATAATAGAAATAATGTATATGGAGAATTCATTATTTGCGCACAGCGCTTTTTATCTCACTGCCGCTGAATAGATCACGAATTCGTTTGAATGGCTTATAAAACGGCCCTATAAAAAAATCTATCTATTTTAATAAAATGTATGGCTGGTAATTTTTATACTTACAGAAATTATTTAGAATATACCTTTCTGGATAAACATAAACATAAAATGGATTTTAGAAAATAACCCTCTAATCAATTCGATTCATAGTAGATTTATGATGTCACCAGATGGCAGCGCATAAGTCGATGATCATATCAAACGATAGAATACAATTTTCTGTAAATTATCAGTAGCGCGAAAAACATTCTTCCAATTTTTTTACAAATCCTTATAATACTTACCTTGAATGTCCACCAGGTGGAGCTATCATCAGGCGTATGGCGAGGCGTATCAGCGGAAGCTCGCAACTGTATCCGTCGCATGCTGCAACTAGAGCCCGCCCTGCGGCCCCGCGCGGCCGACCTGCTGCGGGAGCCCTGGCTCAACCAGACCCAAGGCACTACCGTCACAGTGGAGCCCCTGGAGGACAGCGAGGCACCTCCCCCTGCCGCTGAATTGCGACGAGCAGTAGACCTTACGTTCCAGGTGGGTTATATTAGCACCCTTAGCCCTTGCTGACCCAGACCCAAAGCGCTACTGTCACAGTGGTACCCCTAGAGGAGAGCGAGGCTCCTCCCTCCGCCGCTGAACTGCGACGAGCAGTAGACTCTACGTTCCAGGTAAGTTATTTATAAGATGGAATTACGTTTGTCTAGTTTCGCCTATTGACCACTTACCAAATTCTCTACAGCTGTTTTCGTCCACTTTTCAAGCAAGTACTTTATCAATGATAATCTGAGGAATGTTCTTAATTTGTGATCGAAGATTCTGTCGCATATCCTTGATCACCATCAAACATTTTCAAGGCATATTAAGATGGTTTTTAAAGTACTCTGATAGCAGGTTAACCACTAACTTGGCTCCACCGTCCCGCATTGGGCCAGACTGGTAGAGTATTATGGCCCTCTTTGGTGAGAGGAAACTGATATCAGAGTATCAGAAAGATTATGGTACTACATACAGTAAGGACACTCACCCCCTCGTGGTAGTGGTAGGAAACGTGAAAGTGTATCGTGATCAGAGTGTACCTTTGGGGCGTTGTCCGTTTCCACTAGCAACGGATCTCGTTTTTCGAGTGGACTGACCTTAGGCGCGGTTTATACAGAAGAGACGTGTGGCGGTGGCGGATAGTCAAAGTAACACAATTATAAACCTTATAGTACGTAACATAGCGTCGTTTTTGTCGTAAAGGAGAATCGCGCCCGCGCCTCCAAGTGATATCCGCTACCGCCACACGTCTCTTCCGTATAAACCGTGGCTTAGACAATTTAGATACCATCCTTTGCTCTGCCGTGGGATCTAACAGGATATAACTTACTTTCTTTCCAGGCGATGACGTCATCACCGATGACTCCGCAAGTTTTGGGCCCTGTCTCACAATCGACCCTGGCGCAGCGTCGCAACAAACCACAGAGGCGATTCCCACCAACACAACTCTAAACTCCAAACACAGAGATAAAACTATACGAAGAATAACATGGAATTATAATAAGAAAAAATTCGAAATGTCTGTGTACGTTTGACAAGTCCACAGTATGTGTATTGATTCAAATGTGCAAGGTAACCTGTGTTCACTTACTGGTAATTCCAGATGGTCTAATTTGTATCTTTATTTCTTGTTGAATTAACATTTAGCATTTCTTGAGCCGTTTAGGCGAAATTGATAACTAAAAGACACCAAAGATTTTGTCACAAGGATCAAGTTTATCTTGTCACTATATGTATAGTGATAATTAACGGTAATTGCACGATTCAAAGCCTTTGTTAGAAGAGGTTTCTATGCATTTTGGAAGATGTGAGAAATCGTGCAGTCGCCATCAGATATATATTAGCTTATAAGGTGGTCTAATATTTCTCAGCAGTGCTAATTTTCAATAAATTCTTTACGGTAAATGTTACCTATTAGTGTATTGTGTCAAATATCTGAACAGCTAATTTTCAATAATTTCTTTAAAATTTTATTTAAAATTGAAATTTCTAGTAACGGAAAAAGGTATTTTTTCCTAAACTGCTCAGATGTTTATGATCACCCTGACTGCGTAGATCTATATGATGTTCTAGGCGTTCAGATATTTTTGATTGATTATGTGTAAAGAAATTATTGAAAATAAGAACTGATTAGAAATATTTGACTACCTTGTTTGCTATGATATATCTGATGGCGACTGTACTAACCAGGCTTTGGTAAATGCATTTTAAAATAGTTTATATTTTTATAAACAATGAATTTTAGTTACAACATTCCATCTTTTGAAACTATGTTGTGGTGTTCACATTGTGGAGTGCAAGGTAAAATGTTATACATAATTATATGAAAGTTGTCTTCCTTCAAAAAATATTCAACTATACTATCTTTTTATTTAAATTCTTAATGCCCACCTATTTATTACGTTAGTCTTTATCTGTGCCATTAGATTAAATCTTCACTTTTTTCTCGATTCTTAGTTAATTAGACGAAAGTCAACGAGTTTTAGGCGAAATGGGTCCCTGAAGAACAGTATTGAAAAATTTCTTATAATATGAAATGAAGTACATTTTAAACTAGTTATACAGAAATGTATGTATCATTAAAAAAACTATGTATTTCGTACAAAATATCTACAGGGTATAAGGAACAGGCCTCCGCAAAATGAAACGGTGAACTCAGACCACCGAACTGAACAACTTTCACAATGAAGCATACCTCAGGAAACGCGAAAAAATATCAACTGTTTCAGACAAAACTGCTGTTTGTAACACATGTATGAAAAGCTATTTTTTTTTCCCGTTTCCTGAGGTAGGCTCCAAAGTGAAAGTTGTTGAGGCTAATGGTCTGAGTTCACCGTTTCAGTTTGCGGAGGGCTGACTCTTACACCCTGTATAAGTCAGCCTAGCTCAGTTATCCAGAGCTTGAAAACTTCAATTGAGAAAATGAGAATTCTGGGGACCCACGATCGAAGGTGTTTCTCTAGCACTTCTTTTCACATTATAAAATATCACATAAGGATATCAACAAATATATTTTGAGATTTATTTTTATACAGTATTATCCTTTTTCATGTTTATATGTTAAAACTTATAATTATAATTGGATTGCTTTATCATTTTATTTTTAAATGAGATGTTGTTTCTATTTTTGTAAGACAGTATCCATTAGAATTAAGGATTTATTGATAACTAGTAAGTACAATTAAATCTACGAAAGGCTTACAGTAGTTTGAAATCGCATTGTAGGGTTTTTGGTAAATAAACCAGCCACTGTATCTGCATTTAATGCAAAAAGGAACCACCAAAGTCAATATTCGTTCATATCTTTTTGCCTACTTTATTATGTCATATCAACAGGGCCTAACTTTGCTCATAAATGAATATGACTTCAATTACTAGTTTCCCATTTTATCTTTACTAAATTCTTCATACTTCCAAAGTCTATTAATTTTCTAGTGTCATGTTTACGTATACTAATTCGGTAGTTAGTAAGGCATTCATAGTATATTTTGTTAATTGCTTTAATGTTGTAAGTTTGATAGTAGATATTTGTCTATGTTGTATTATCTTAGTCATAATTATTATTACTAACTATACTTATAACTCCAACTTGTCCGGTGCCATTACCATTTAGTTTTATTTTCCAAGTCTTAATAGCCCCCAGCTGGCTGACTATAAGAGATCCCCCACACTAGCGTCTTTCGAGCGTCGTCGTCATGTCAGCGTCGACGCAGCGCACACTAGCGTCTTTCGAGCGTCATCGTCATGTCAGCGTCGACGCCGCGCACACTAGCGTCTTTCGAGCGTCGTCGTCGAGGCAGCGTCCGCGCCGCGTCGACGGCGCTCGAAAGACGCTAGTGTGGGGGTCTCTAATTTTGGACTCTTTTATTTTACTGCTTATGTACGTATATGATCTCCGAATAATATTTCCGTGCATAATTACAATATAATATAATATTTTTAAGACTTAACCTATGGTTTTCATTGGTGGAAGTGGTGTTGGTACTATCATGCGTTAATCATGGTGATATTTTATTTTTGTAGACTAGTATTAACTTCGAAATAAAATTGTAGGTGTTAATCGAAACTAGGATAATTGCCAAAGAATAAAATCCACTTTTAAACAATAAATTCGTTCCATACCATGATGTACCTCATTGTGAATCAAATCTGCAAATAAATAAGTAAGTGAATCATAATAAGAATGAAATTTATAAAATTTTGATATCCCAATATTATTTTATGCAAGTTTTACTACTTATTCTTTGAATATGTATCATGTAAGTAATATTTGTATCAACTGAAGGAATTGATTGATTAAATATTAAGAACTTAAATTCAGATGTAAATTTTAACGTAAATCCATTAAGTTTCTTCCAAGAAAGAGATTCAGTACTGTAGATCACAAAGTGACGCATAATATGTTAAAAGTAATTAAATTGATTGTTGAGAAACGTCTATCTCAACAAATTAGTGAATATTGATTGAACAAAGGTTTTTATTAGTATTAGAAATTAAAACAGTGAAATTTTTGTTTCGTAATCGTTTTGTAATATTCATAAAACAGTACAAACTTTTTGTTCAATATTATAAAGAGTGATGTAAACAATTTATTGGTAACTCATACATATTCCTGATAATTAAAACTTAGCCTACATTTAAGATTGCATTAATTGAGATTTTAAAAGATACGATATGTAATTTTCTATGTAATCCATAGTATTTTGCACATGGAAAAATATGAAACGGATCAATTACAGACAATGAGATGAATATGATTGGTGAACAATGAAACTGCATATTTAAACCACCTACATTTATAAATCCTGTATACCTAAGGTAATGAAAACGTGATATATTATATCATTGAGGAGCAAGCAGCCCAACTGGCTATAAACTATTAAACAGAAAATATTATATTGTTCAACCATTTTGAGCAGAGCTTGTATGCACACACTTGTTAATTAATTCTAAAAAATATTTTCTTATTGGCTCATAGGTCACGATGCAAGTTGATGTTAACATAAGTAGATTTTTCTATGACACTATGTTGTAGCTTCAATAAATCACAAAAACATGTTAAATTTTATAAAGGACAAATTAAAAATTGTGAGCTGGACCACTCATTATTTCGTGGTCTAGTGTGTTTTTATCACTCTATTTTTCTATCTCAGAAAATATCCAATTTCTATTTAGGCATGTGTGCTGACATTAAAATGTTGTTTAGAGACGGAACTCATATTCATTTTAGAGATGTAATATATATTGTTGACATTGCTTAAAAAGTGTTTTATTTTAGAAAATAATTTACTTACATTATCTAGTTGTTCTAGGTAAGAAACTGCTACAAACACCAATACTTTTAACTGTGCAAATGTGGCAAGCTTAGCATATTCCGGGTTTTAGGATGTTAATTTCAGGAAAACTAGAAATACAGCTGTCGAAATTACGCAGCGTAAGTTCGGCGGTTACTTGAAAGAATCATTTCGAACCCATGGTCTACCAACACAGTTCACATAAAAGGTGATCATCTTTATTAACCATGTCATGGTTACCTACTAATTTAGGTCGCGTAATTTCGATAGGTGTGTTCCCACATAAAGGTGCACTTCCGATGCCAGCGGCCGATGCGACTGACGCGTGGGTCTGCCATATGCCATATGTCTATCGCCTCGGCCGCGCCCGTCTGACGCACGCGTCAGTCTCTGGCATCGGAGGCAGCGCCATACGTTTTCATAGCAACTAGAATTGTTGCATCGGCCGTCAGCCGCGAGCCGCACGCGTCAGTCGCATCGGCCGCTGGCATCGGAAGTGCACCTTAAGACGTGATTCACGATGAAAATAATTTAGTTTATTATAAGTTACCAACCACTTATAATAACATTAGATTTTTATTCATACTCCTATTTAACACTGACTCCTTTTAAAGTTGGTGCCACAACTGGTCCTTTACCAGTAACAACTAAAGGACTATCTTTATAACATGCAACTTTATCATCATTTGTCTTCAGATCTGGGGCACATGTTTCAAATATTTTCTTCTTGGGGTTGAGGATGGCTTCTGGTTCACGAGGGTAGCCGTCACAAGATACCAGGTCCCCAGGGGTGGCTCCGCTCGGTGGTATAAGCACTTCAACTTTATCTGGCGATGACGCACACATCACCATAGCTTCTGAAGTTACACCACGCATCTGAAATCAGTAAATATTTTTAATTTTAATTCTGTTCTTTTATTCATTACTGATGTAAGAGCCCCATGTACACAAACTCATCTCTTTTTTTTTAAGGGGCTTTTGTACAATAATATTATGTCCCTTATATCTCGTCCCATCGTACCTTATATCTATATTTTACCTACTCTAACTTAGTTATTCTAATTACTTAATGAGACACTTTTCTAGCAGCATCAGAGCTTGGTGATGCTAGGATCTCGTGAAACACGCCCACATCAATGCTGAATGTATATTATTTACTGTGCTCATTACTTTGAGTGAACAGACCATTGAAATACGTACTAATGTAGTATTGAGTTAGATAATCACAATTATTATAATGGGCTATTGCAAAAAGCAATACTACTAATTTGGATGAAAAAGTTTTTTTTGTAGTCCAGGGCTGCAATCGCGGTAAATATTTGGTGATTGGACTACAGACAAACCATAACTTTTGACACATTTGGTATTGCGCTAATCACAGTAGTGTTCTTGACAGCCGTTAGAGCCGTTTTGACAGATCGCTCAGACGTTAAGGGCTGTCAGTTACATAGAGTTTAGTGTGATGTGGAATTCAGCACAGTTGAATAGTAATTGGATTGCAATGTGATGAGAACTGTAATTCGATAAGAATAGAACTTCAATGTTTTAACTTAGCGCAATCAGGGGCTGCATGTTTGCAAAAATTATAATGCATACCTTAACAGGTTTCAAGTTACAAAGCACCATGACAATTCGTTCTCGCATCTCTTCAATCGGCACATGGTTGACAAGTCCGGACACAACAGTTCTTGGATTATCTTCACCGCAATCTATTTTCTCTACGTACAAAGAATCTGCATCGGGATGTTTATTAATGTCTATGATCTTTCCGATCCTGAAGTCTAGTTTTCTGACATCTATGGTCGAGTCAGCCGGAGCTGCAGCCTTCTCCTTTATCTTTTTAGCTGGTTCCTTCTCCTTTTTCTCTTTCTTTATGACTGGTTCTTGTGATCCGGTGTTAGTAGGAACGTTTTCAATGTTTCCGTTGACACTATCGGCAAGTATTTTGCCTGGAATCGGGTACTGCTTCTTACCATGTTGAATTTCAAGTTTTATTAGATCCGCCTTCGTTCGCTCCACTTTAGCAGCAAGCAATTCATTTTCTTCGGTAAGCGTTTTTATTTTTTCTTCTATTTTTATTTGTCTTACTTGCTCCACCTAGAGAATTAAAAACAAGTTTTGCGTAACATTAATTCGGAAAAAGGAATGCAATAATAATTTTTCAATACGGGTCAGGTAGTGCATTTATGAAATTTGAGATAAGTGTTAAAAATAGGAATATGATGTGAATGAAAACAGATGTGTGATATGTTACAAGCGGTGAAACATGAAAATACTCCTTGGTGGTCGGTAATATTCAAACTTCTTTTGTACGTTTTCATCTTCATTGTTGGTTTGTCCCTTTCTAATCCAACGATGAACATTTAAAAAAAATGTTTTATTTAATTTTTGTTCTGACAGAATGAGACAAACCTAAAGTTTGAAACATTGGTACGAAAGAAGGTTTAACATTTCCGAACGCCATTGCCAATTTTCGTGTTTCCATGCTTATAAGGAGGTTTGGTATCCTTTATCATTCTAAATCCATGGTCTCTGCCCATCCCGTTCGTACAAAAGCGTGACGTTTTAGATACATTACTAGCATTTCTGGCTAAAAGTTATTAGCGATTGTTTATCACTGTATCGAAAAATAATTTTGATGAGGGTTGATGTTAGGCACATTTTTTCATATTATTTACTGAGCAAAAAGAATGCCTGCGTATTCCCTTTTAATCGCAAATACTAAAATAGTGTAGTGTTCAGTTATTTTAATGTTAACAAAGACATTTAAATACAAACTTTGCTTCGCAGGTCGACAAGTTTTTTTTCAGCAGTTTCTGCATTATTAAGTAATTTCGTTACAACGCTCTGAGACATTTTTCTCAAAATAGTATTCCTCATCGAGCTGAAATAACCTTAAAAATGCCTAAAATTTATTTGACAATTTTGACATGACAATGTAGCAATGACACGACACGCACGAAGTTTCATTATGGTGATGATGATCAAGTTTCAGGACAGGAATGGTTGGAAGACAAATTTGGCTGTATGGGCTCGTACACTTTGCTTTTCCATAATCTACCCAACGTAGTGCTTGGTTCACATTATACACTTTACAGTCAACATAAAAAATTTAGGTACCTACTGCAAATTTTCAAAGCAGCCTCTACCTATGTCTAGCGATTGCGTACAGCCGCAATCAGATTTAAGTGAAATTTACGAATTTTCAAACAAAATAGTAAATTTTTAAATAAAAATTGCACAAAACAATTCAGGCAACAAGTACGCACCTATTGTATAAACTTGGCCTTAAAAAAGTAAAACAAAAAACCAATATGGCCGTTGGAATGGCGTCATAACTTTCTGACGTTGTTTATATTTGCGAAAAAATAATTGGATTTTATGATACGTTGCGTTTTTACGGCTGCGGTGAATATAATGTAATTGGTGCATCGAGTGTGCCAGTTTAAAGTTCACTAGAATGTATTAGAAGTTTCATCAGAAAAAGATGTCAAACAACACTGTCGGTTCGTCGGGGCCAGCTCCCGGCAAAATACGTGGTCCAGGAAGGCCGCCAAAACGAACGTGCACCTGGTGCGCTGAAAGTAAAACTCCACTGAAATACGTCTTACCCACGGAAAATGGAAAGAAAGAGTTCTGTTCCGAAACCTGTCTCTCAGAGTTCAGGCAGGCCTACAGCAAGGGCGCCTGCTTACACTGCGACAACGTAATCCGAGGTAATGCACCGTCTAACAGCAAGAACTTCTGCTCTACTTACTGCCTAAACAAGTATCAGAAGAAAAACGAAAAAAGGACCACTTCCCCGCAATCTGGGAATGGAGCCAACGGTTCTGAGAATCATTCTAACAACAATTCTACAGGATCGTTCTATGATATCTACCAGGCATTCGATTGGACCGAATATATGAAAGAAACTAATAGTGCTGCAGCACCACAGGATTGTTTCAAACAAGCCCCCCTGCCTCCGGTGAACGATTTCAAAGTGAATATGAAGTTAGAAGCATTGGACCCGCGAAATTTAACCTCTACATGTATTGCTACGGTTGTTGGAGTCCTGGGACCTCGACTGAGGCTGAGACTCGACGGTAGCGATAATAAGAATGACTTCTGGAGGCTCGTGGATGCCGGTGACATCCACCCAATAGGACACTGTGAGAAAAATGATGGAATGTTACAACCTCCGCTCGGATTCCGCATGAACGCTAGCAGCTGGCCGATGTTTTTGCTTAAGACTTTGAACGGAGCCGAAATGGCTCCGTCGAAGGTGTTTCAGGAGGAGCCCCCGACTCCGAAAACCAATTTGTTTGTTGTGGGGCAGAAGTTGGAGGCAGTTGATAAGAAGAATCCTCAGTTGATATGCTGTGCTACCGTCGGTGCAGTGAAGAATGATCAGATACACGTGACGTTTGACGGGTGGAGGGGAGCATTTGATTACTGGTGCAAGTATGACTCGAGGGACATATTCCCGGTGGGTTGGTGTGCGAGGGCGGGTCATCCTCTGCAGCCACCAGGTCAGAAGAGTGCTACGGCTCCATCTAGGTAAGTTTTCACTGTATTATTAGAATTACTTCATAACCTATTATGTTTGTTTCAGTCTATTGCTCGAGTAGCCCAGTAAAGTTACAGTTTGCTTGTATGGTGAAAGTAAATAATTTATAACAGCAGTTTTTTTTGTTTTATGCTATAGATTATTAATTCTAGTTACCATTTAGATTGAAATACTACCTAAAATTTTCTTATTCATTAGAGAAATAATTTAAAAAAGTAACAAAAAAATCACGTACATCATACAATGTTTTTATGCCAATTGTTAAATATTTCTATTCTTTTATATTACACATAAATCCAAAGGAAAATCACCAAGGGACCTTTGTTTTTAATTAAGTAGAAATTACGAACAATTTTCAGAAATACTCAATTTTAGTACAAATTTTATGCAGTGTATGTTAACTCATAAAATAAAGAATAAAAATTTAACAAATAGGAAATCTGACACTATATGTATAAAAAATATACATTTTTGAACTAGAAACTAAAAGTACGAAATTGAGTTGGATTTGTTAATAAAGCATCTAAATATCGTTTGTTTAAACGATCTAGCAAAAAAAATTGCTTAATATAAATTATTTACTTTCGAACCATATTATTACTGGACTAGAGTTCATCTCATTAGATCTGTGCATGCAAACGTAAGCATTTGATATCCGGGCTTCTAGAAGATTTTTAATTTTATTGTTGTGTAGGGACTTTTATACACATCTACATATCAGTACCATCATAACCTTAACTGTCTACTTACAATTATCCACTGTCCAGACATAATTCACAGCTGTTCATGCATTGCAGGGGGCTATTCGTCCAGTGCTGCAATGCTGGTCTAGTAACTAACACCCTTGTTGCCTATGTGTTTACACAATGATCATCTGATTATGGCAATCATTCTCTGATAGCAATTTGATCACTAACGTCAACCAATCTGCACTGGCCATACATCCTGGAGTATCAAACACTTCTTGCCTGTGAAGCGAGGCGATTGCCTTGCAGTTGAGATCCTACAGACTTTAATTTGAGAAAAAGAAGTTAAATGTATAACAATGAAATATTTTCAGGTTTAAAATTCGACACAGTGGAATACCCAACCCTGCCTTGCCTGAAGGGGGATCCACTGGTGCTGGGAACTCCAACAGTCCTACGACGCCCACACCAGTGGCTACGGTTCGACTCCGTATTCGCAGCAGCTGTTCCGGTGGCAGCAGCTGCTTGCCGAGCTTGGTGACGGGCTCGGGGCCGACCGGTGCCGTGGAGAACCTTGCCAAGGAGCTGCTCAGCGTACATCCAGACCCTCAGATGTTAACGCGGGCAATTCTTACAGCTTCTAGTAGTTATTCAAATATTACTAATGTACAGGTAATTATAATTGATGAGTTTATTGAGTGGCCTTCTTGAAGGATTGGTCTAAGTTTGTGTTGCTGAGGGAGGATTGGAGGAAGAAAGGCCTCTGCCTAGCAAAGGAAAAAGAGCAGCCTCAATAAAGATAGAATAGAAAGAGAATAGATTTATATTTTTTTTCGAAGCAATCATATAATTTCGCTGGCCAGAAACTATGCTATAAATGCCAAGCAAGCAGTTGTTTTAGAGAGATTTCGTTTTTTTGTGTAGATAAATAAATATTTTGGACATTTGGATTCAATAGGGTACTTGATAACAACTCAGCTACTCTTTGTATGAAATTTGTACTCGATTCTGGGTTGTGACATAATCAACATTTCTTTTAAAAGTTTATCTTGTTATTAAAAATATTATTCCAAACTAAATGACACTGGGAGTTAAGCGTTATTTTCTAACCTTCTTTTATTGAGAAGATAAAAGTAAAATTAATTGTATGTAGTCAATTGAAGTAGGTATTAGAATATAGTCCAGACTTGTACTGTAATGACTAGACAACTACATACATACGAACATAAACATCCATGACTGGTACACACATTCATGTTCAACATACAAATAATTAATATCCCTTGAGGGAATTGAACCCGCGACCATCGGCTCAGCAGGCAGGTTCACTACCGACTGAGCTATTGAGTAGTTAAAAGATAGACGTCATACAATCCAAAGTCCAATTATAATTTTTATTTGTATTAGGGCTTAAACAATTTATTGTCAATTTCCAGGTTTCATCAGGAAGTAAGAGTTACACAGTAAAAGTACCTTCTGAATTAACAAATGAAGAACTGAAAAATTGGCTCAAATCAGTATGTAACGGAATGGGAAGTTGTGTCGGCATGATAGAGGTAGACACGGGCGAGGCCGCTGGCAGGCCTTGCACTCTGTGTGGGGAGTCCACCTCCAACAATGTCTCGTCTGCAGTCAAGAGGATTAAAGTGGTGAGTGTTATTTCACTATTTTACATCCATAAGCAAAAGCAAATAGGCTCTCACGGCGTCGAGTTGCGGAAAACGAGGCCTATGGAATCGAGCTCACAACCTCCATGTCAAGAGACTCAAGTGCTCTTAACCATTAGACCACAGATGCAGTTTACTTGAGGATTCGCGTTGCATGTTTTTTCAGGAGTGCACATTTGCGTGCGAGCCTGCTTCTGAGCAACGCATTGACCATGAAATTTTTCGCTTAGTAGACAGAACGTCAGTGTAACCGCGTATGAGATCGCGATAGTCATACAATTTATATGAAAATTGCTACCACAATTTACAGCTGTTGTACAAAAATGTGGTTACGTATATAAGGACAGCAATCTCTATTCCTTCTGCCTCTACTCTGCAACGAAGGCCAGCCATTTTTCAAAAATTTTATGGAGTGCAGAATCAAAAACCATTTCGAGATAATTGTCTCGATATCAAGATTTTCGATGTCAGAGATTTGAAAATGAAAGGATTTCTTACAGATATATTTTTTTAAATAATGTTGTTTCTCGTTATAACGTGGTGTCACTCGACGACCTGTGAACTCGTCAGGTTGGTTGTTTGCTGCTTCACTATAACTTGATGAATTATGCAATGGTATCTATTTACAGGAAGAAACAGCGGGCAGCAGTGTAACTGTGGCGGGCGAGGGGTCGCCGACGGGCGCGAAGCTGGCGCGGATATCGCCGGAGCGACCCGAGCCGGCCTCGTCGACCACCGGCGCGCCGCCGCCCCGCGCCTCCAACGCGCCGCCGGCCGAGTGGTCCGTCGAGGAGGTCATCGGGTTCATCGCAGCCGCCGACCAGGCCTTAGCGGCACACGCTGACTTGTTTAGGAAACATGTGAGTTGGAACATTTCTTAAACAGGCACTACATTCTCGCCGAGAACAGGCGAGAAGCAAAAGAGTGTGGATGCCCTTCATTGTTCCCGCGACGTCGTGAGCCGTACTAATTATCGAGATGTCCTCGCGAGAGTGTAGTGCCTGCATTAGGTTAGGGATGCTGGTCGAGTGGTCTCAGTTGGGCGCGGAACTGGCGTGGATATCGCCGGAGTGGTCCTTCCCACCAGAGATGTACGAGGTAGCGAGGCTGTGAGCGAGGAAAAATTCCACCGAAATCTCGTCTCGATTGCATGCGTCAAACTCTCGAATATTGGCTCGCGCGCAATGGATTCCGAGTTGCCTCGCGAGGCAAAACAACAATTGCCGGTTATCGATTCGTTTTTTAGCTGCAGTCGATCTCTTCATTTCTGATTCCATCTCGTAGGGAAGCTCGGAGTATAGGCCTCTCCTTTGCTCTTTGGGTGACTTTCAGACTTTTTATGAGGCCTTGAGTGAGCGACCACATCTCTGTTCCAAGACTTTCGTTTTAAGACACTGTGGTATTTGGGAAGTGAAGACACTACATAGCTTCCCGAATGCTGCCCAACCGAGTTACAATTAAATTACAATTGAGTTACAAGTAGATTACATCTTATGATGTTAATTACATTGTTTTTGTTATTGTTACAGGAAATAGATGGCAAAGCGCTTCTGCTACTCAACTCCGACATGATGATGAAATACATGGGGCTGAAGCTCGGCCCTGCACTAAAAATTTGTAACTTAGTGTCCAAAATAAAAAATCGCCGACATTATAGCACCTAAGTAGGTATACACAATTTCTTTTGTAGTCTGAAACTATAAGTTTCCTTATTTTAATTTTGTTATTAAAACAAAAGTATTTTTGTTGCATTTCCAAAAATGTTCCGGTTTCTTGAGAGGAAATTTTTTTTGTCTGAATCTCAGATAAAATGACTTTGCATAATGTTAGTAAAGAAAAGCAATTTGACGTGAGAGTAGATTAGTTTTTATAAAGTACAGGTTCACATTTAACACTATTTTTTGTATTTCCTATTTAACTATGCATCTCTCACAATTATAATACAATGTATACTTAGGGTCAAGACACATTTATCGACGGCGAACGACGTCGGGCCGGAACGCCGTCCGCATCTTCCGCCGTCGACACGGCGAACGGCGCCGAACGCGTTCCCATACTAATCGTGGGTTTTTGTATTGGCCCGCCGTTGTTCGTCGACCCTTACTTATACGGGACCTTTCTTAATATGCCGACGGTTTTTTAAGAGGATGATCAGACCATCAAACTGAACAACTTTCTCCATGGGACCAACGATGAAATCGCAAAAAAAAACTGTTTTTCCACACAAAACTGTAAACCTAAGTGTATGGGACATTAGTGGCCAAACCCCGATTGTAGTCCTATTGAGAAAGTTGTTCAGTTTGATAGTCTGATCAACCCCTTAACAAACCGTCAGCATATTAAGAAATACCCTATACACTACTAGTTTTAATAACTAACAAAATTTTGAGGGTGTGTAGACAATGAAACTAAACCACGTTCCCTAAGGAATGTAGGTCGAAAAATGAGAATATTTGTTGGTCTCTCCCATACAAAAGTGCAGATCAGCCGATAGATTTAATATGGGAAGTCCATAAACATTTTTCTTTTTTCGACCAATGTTCCTTACGGAATATTGTTTCTTTGTCTGAATACACTCTTAAAATTTTGTTAGTAATTAATTACTAGTGCACAAAACATATTTTTCACTTTAAAGGCGAAAGTTGTTTGGCGCGCCCTGTACACCATACACCACAGCTTCGGTCTATGCAGCTCGCTTAGTAAAGAAATAGTCCCTTCCTTAAACTAAGTTAGGTTAGCTCCCGACGGTTTCGAGTCGTTCCACTCTGGCATTTTGATCGGAGATTTCACGACCGCGGCGTGCAATCTGAATGCAATCTCCGATAAAAACGCCAGTGTGGGATGACTCTTAGGCGCGGTATACACAGAAGAGACGGTGTGGCGGTGGCGGATAGTCAATATGACAAAAACAACGCTATGCTTCGTACTATAAGGTTTATATTGTGTTACTTAGATTATCCGCCACCACCACACGTCTCTTCCGTTTAAACCGTGGCTTATTGTAACATAATATCCGTGATCTGTAAATATAAAGTTAATGAGTGATAATGCATTTAATGTAGAACTCATTCATTATTCCCGAGTCCATCAATATATTAATCTTACTGGCTGTACTTCTAGTTATTTGAGAATTTTATCAATTGTATATACAATTAGGGTTGAATCTCATCTGCCAGCACCGCATCGCGTTTTTCCGTCGCTCCATCCTTTTTTTTGTCACTCAGGAACGTCATTTGTTAGAGCAAATAAGATAGCGGGAACGCGACCGCATGCGGCAGCACTCCGCGTGCGATCGCATTCCCGCTATCTTTCTCGCCCTAGCAAATGACTTTCCTGAGGGACAGAAAAGGATGGAGCGACGCAAAAATGCGATGCGGTGCTGGCAGATGAGGTTCAACCCTTAGTAACGTTATTGGCTAGTCGTGAATCGTAGAGATGTTGCCGAAACAGTTTTAATATTATGTATCGATTACACACTCTTCCAAATCCGATTCAAGTATGTACAGAAATTCTATCGTAGATTAGGGTCTTAGTGCCTTTCAACATTAGGTTTACTTAAGTCCCGATTCAAATTCAAGAAATATAAATAATTACCTACCTTAAAACTTGATTATTATCGTTATCAACCAGGGTTCGAAATTATCAGGATAATTATTTTCTTTGATAATGATCCAGCTGATTCTTAGTTCTGTCCCTTTGATTGTTGAATTTGTTTTAATGCACTCGTATTCAGACCAATAATAGAGAAAAACAACAGCAAACAGTGTGAAAAATGATTTTGTATTTATTACTCTGTATTTTTTTCGGAAATACAGAGAAACGGAAACAGCGGAAACGGCGTGAAACGTGGATGTTCTTAGGTTTCAGAATATCGCTAACTACCCCCTCGGGGAATATAGTCGTGAGCATATGCTATAGGTACTATTTTTTCTGGAATCGTGACCGAATAAGCATAGCGTGATAACTACAATTATTATTTGGAACCCTGGTTATCTCATACTTAAAACAGCTTAACTCGTATGATTTCCTTTATACACGTATTATTAATGTTCCTTTTACTTAGTCTGCGTGAGTGATGGACGAAAAGTATTTTAATTTGTAAAGCTATGGTTGCTATACATTATTGTAGTCTGCCATTATCAAGTGTTAAATTAAAATGTTTAAACATTTCATCATGTGATATTTTAATGTTATCTGTTATCGTGATAAATGATTAATATTACAAATATGTTTGTTTATTATATTAACGTGATGTATCTTAGGTTTTGTCATGACATGATTTACAACTAAGAATAGAACTTTTAAATTTTGCCTATTTTGTTGCTGTAAAAACTAGTTATTTTATTTACTTTCGTAATATCCCATGGATTGGGCTGGCAAGAAAGTTTGTATAAAAGGGTTTTGTTAGAGGGTACCAAGTCTCCAGTGTTTCCCTAAATCGTATTTTTATTAATTACTCAATAATTATACAACATTTCCAAAAAACTAAAATGTCACATTTGCAATTGAATGTGCATTACAGATTTGTTTTTTTAAATCGACAAATTTTAATGAATACAATTTGACGTTCGTGTTTTTTGTAAATGTTGTATAATTGTTAATAGTCTGTAGACTCGGTGTTCCCTTTAAGATGTTAATTTTTCAGCTCGTACCTATCCGCTTTATTCTCTCAAATGTTCCAGATGTTAAATCTGATTTAAAATATATTTGTTGTAGTTACGACTCGGTTACGACGGAAGATTTAGCTATAAGGGCTATACGCATTGCAATACCTACAAGTATTGTCTCTATATATGTATAAATCGTATAAATTTGGCCTTTATTCGAGAGTACATATTCGGCTAGGTACTATCATATGAAATATATATACTGAGTGATTTATTTAAGACTGAAGGAGGGGAAGAAACAACCTATTCGTATTTTGTAAGATGTGATCCAGAATTTTAGAACACCAAATCAATATTTTATATTCATATAAAACTCATCGATGAATCTAGTAATGGAATCCTTGAAATACAACGCAAAGTTGGTACTGCGATTTATTAAATAACAATTCGATTCCAAAAGAAAGATGTTCGTAAGAAAGCTTAATACATTATAATTATAACTTAAATAAATCACTGTATATCTTATAATATTAAAATTAAATGGGAAATTGTACAAAACATTTTCACTATACAAAATCTAATATTTTATTATACCGTAGGATTTTAAAATTATTATATGTAAATAGCGAAGTAATCGGAGGAAAGAGAAATGTATAAATTAAATAAAAATAAATGAAAGAACGATATTGTCTTTTAGATTTGAGTTGAAAAATTAGTACATAGTTTAACGTTGATGTGTACACACGGCGACACATCAAGCTATACAAAACCAAAATAAGCTGGCCGCGCGTGGGTCGACTACCGTATAACGTCGCGCGGCCAGCTTATGTTGGTTTTGTATAGCTTGATGTGTCGCCGTGTGTGTGTATAGTCGCCATCAGATATATCGTAGCATACAAGGTGTTCAAATATTTCTGAGCAGTGCTAATTTTCAATAAATTCTATACAGTAAATGTTCCCAATTATATCTAAACGTGTATTTTGTCATAAATATCAGAACAACTTATTTATATTATTTCTTTACACTGTTACAACATTGAAATGTATAACAACGGAGTAAGGTCTTTTTTTATCACCCTGGCTGCGTAAATAAATTTGATGTTCTATGTAGGCGTTCAAATAATTGTTGATTAGTTGTTTATAAAGAAGTTATTGAAAATTAGAACTGCTTAGAAATGTTTGACCACCTTGTTTGTTATGATATATCTGAAGGCGACTGTACGACCACTGTGCTGCTATACCCGTTAGCGCGCACCATAGAAACGAAGTTTTAATCTATTTTGAATACCAATTTCATTCAATTACATTTTTAAACACGACCTTACGACCGGAAATAATACCGTCGTTTGGCTCGTCTTTGCCCCCGCACTACCGTGCCGATTTTCGTAAAATATGTTTCAAAACTTTCAAAGTTACAGTGGCTCAAAGATATCCATCATCATCACCATTAGCCTATATGTACACATCCCACTGTAGCATTGAAACTATATAGCTTTTAGCGGAAATCTGACAACTCACAGATAAAGGGTTTCGGTTAGTTTCTAATGTGTGTATGGATTGAGGAGCCACATTTGCTATTGAAAAAAGGAAAATCGTAAATTTTGTAGGTACTTGGCAACTTCTCCGCAATCTTTTGATCATATGTTTGCTGTCTTTTTGATATTGGTGACATCCAAGAAGATTGTGTAGGTATTTTAATGTTCTTGGTGACATCGTTCTTCCTGACCAAAGAGTACATTTATTATACCGGAAACAGCAGTCAAGAATTTATTAACCATGTCACTAAATGTAAATTTTATGTTTTTGTTATATTTCATTTACCATTTTTATTGTTTTGTAAATTTTCATATTATTGTGTTTTATAGTGCGTTTTGTTGTAGGAAGTAACTAATATTTTTCTGACCTGCTTTATTTTACCTGAGGGTCACAGGTACCTCATAAATTCCGAAAAACTTATTGGTACGAGTCTGCTTGGACGGGGACGGCAGGCAAGGTTACTCGCCACTGGACCACCACGGCATAATCGACGTTTCATACATTTTTGATCCAAATGTGAAAGTGCCGGACAACAAAAACTAACGCTATATTCTGTTAGAACTAGTCCGTAGCTAATTTCATCGAAAATGTATCAAAAGGCAGGTTTTTCAATTTGAATGTTCAATGATACGGTTTTCACTTATAGATAGAGATAGACTGATCTACTGTCGCTAGTCACTAATATGTAATAAAAGATTCGTTAATACAACATTTTCTTAAATATTCACAGAAATAAGAGACCAACAGAAAATATACGAGGAGACGAGGAAACATTCCACGTGAACGCAGAAAAAAATAAATTGAAGAAAGGAACAATATTAGACCTCTTCCGGACTCCAAATATACGGAAAAACATTTTGATCATGTCATATGACTGGTTGATTTGCAGTTATTGTTTCTACGGAGTATCGCAATACGTGGGACAACTCAGCGGTAAAATTTTCCAAAACGTCGAAATCAGCGCATTTGTAACATTCCTCGGTACTCTGCTCTGCTCCGTACCACTGATGAAGATGATAGGTAGAAGAACAATCGTAATCATTTTTAACTTTGTTCTTGCGTTTATACCAGAAGGCTTTGGAAAGATTTTGTTTGCTACCGTTGGCGTGGTATCAAGCTTCAGAGTGTTTTTGCTGGTGTACCTATACTGCACTGAACTGTTCCCAACAGTGGTCCGGAATGCCGCCATCGGCTTCTCCTCCATGATGGCTCGCGTGGGCTCAATGGTTGCCCCCTTTGTGATCAGGTTTGATGATGCTGCGAAATGGCTACCTCCCATTATGTTCGCTATAGTACCATTTATCGGAGGTGTTCTCACATTCTACCTCAGAGGAAGGATCTCCATAGAGTCCGCATAAATTTACGATTGTAGTTAGTCTCTTTTGTCTTATGACGTACCTTTAATAGTAGAAGGAGATGGAACTATAGATATTTGTTTATGCGGCTGTCCACTTTTTTTTGAGCTAGTGTGTGTGAAAAGTGACCGTAAACATAAGGCCATATGTCACTTGGTGCCTTTTGTCCATACTACTTGACACCACACACTCAAACCTAAACGTCAAAAAAAGTGGACACTTTACAATTGGTATGCCTCACTCTATTAGGTATAATATCTTTGCATTCTACTAGCCAGAAAAGAAATATTGTGTTTTGATGACAACGATCGAAGAAGGAGAGAATTTTGGAAAGAAATCACCTGATAATGTTCCAAGTTCCAAATCTCCAAGCTCTTATTAATTAACGATTCAAGAATTAAATTAACTTTTAAGGTAAGTACTTACATAAATCCTTTCTGAAAATGTCGGTCTGTCTCTAATTTTATTTATTTTGTTGCATTGCGTAGTTTGCATAAATGAGTATGAGTAAGGTTGAATGGATAATTTTTGTTGTTGTTGTTAAGCGGCCAGTAATAATACATACCTTTTTTAGAGGACCTTTAAAAACAATACATTCATTGCTAGGCCTCATCGGTGTTGTGCTAATTTAGGTATAATTCTAAGGTTGTATGGATGAAATCGTTTTTTAGCGCTACCCCACCTTGTTTTGTATCTTTTCTATTTTTTACGGTTTATTTTGCTGAATAGGTAGTATGTTTCGATTGATTGATTGAAAATGAGTTGATTTGATGAGTTTAAAGGTTTTGGTTACCTTTTCATGTACCTTTAGGCCGAGATTCAGAGAAGATTTTTAAGTCACAGTTCGAACTAAGTAGGGTCAAAAATGTATGGATTTTGACATGCGGTAGTTCGCGGCAGAGTTGCGGCTGACTGAGAGGTGGCAACCCTAATCGAACCCTTTCCAGTTCATTTACTTCCCAAACAGATCGGTGGAAAAAATGGGACCATAGATCATCATGGTAATTGCGGCAAGATTTTGCTAGGCAACCCGGCGGCGTTATTTGAGCCTTTGTATAAACATTCACTTAAATCACATTTCGTTCACCAAACAAATAGGTACATAATTTTGCGGTCGGATCTCGTACCATGAACCAGACCGACCGACAGACCTTCTGCTGCAGAGGGATTCGGGATGTTTGTCGGAACTCTTTAGTAATAAAATATAATTTTACACCTTTTTACACAAACTTAGAAGCAATTATAAGTGTTATTTGTTAGAAGCCTACTTGATTGCACGGCCATAGATTTATTTGTTTCCTAATTTATAAACTTTCAGTATATTAAACTGTAGTCTTTGCATGCAATTTTGTATATATTTTCCTGTATTTATGTGCTATATTTATTCATAAATAATGGTGCTAATTAGTGAACTTATAGGCAGTCTTGGAAAATATCAAATCTGGTTATGTGCTCTTATATTTTTAAACAAATTCGGAGTAGCATTTCATCAAATGGCTATAATATTTTTGGCTCCACCAGCGAAATATTATTGCCCTGACACTAACGCTTCTTGTTGCGATAATCCTGTTTATGATAAAACAAAGTTCACAAGGACTATTGTAATGGAATGGAACTTGATATGTGCAAAATCTTGGCTCAAAGAATTCACGCAAACATCGTTTCAATTCGGCGTTCTTAGCGGCAGTTTGTTCTTTGGCATGGCTTCAGACCGGTAATTTTATATTACTTATCTCCTACTTAAGAGGATAGGCGGGCTCTCGAAAAAATTTGGAGAATGGGTCACTTTTCTGACTTTATATGTATTTGTCCGATCCGCCCCTCCCACGTCCCCTCCATGTTCTGAGGTTTCAGAATATCTCTGACTACCCCCTCGGGGAATATAGTCGTGAGCATATGCATGCATGCATGCCCCTCCCACATACCCCGCCGACTAGAGTGCGAAAGAGACAACTGCAGCTCGGACTGATTTTATCTTAATACAAAACTTAATATTTTTTCAATAATACCTAATATGAGAAAGACTGACTATGTCTGTGTTTTCCTAATTTGTTTGCTGGATGCCTGAAAACGGGCGGTAAAATTGGGCATTTTCGATCTTACAATAATTAATTTGTTTATGCAAAATAGCAAAACATATAGACATAGCTGAGGCAACATACATTGTGTGGTAAAAAAATGTTTGCTCTAGTGTCATTATCCAGGGAGGAAACAGGGAAATACACATTGACCGATGCCGAACGATGGAGGATCCGTACAAAAAGCACGTTTAGTATGGGGCACGGTCCGCATCCTCCGCCGCCGTCGGCCGTAACTTCGGGAACGGCGCCAAACGAGTCTCCATACTAATCGTGGATTTTTGTATGGGCCCGCCGCCGTCGTTCGCTGTCGGTCAATGTGTCTCAACCCTAATACTCCTAATTATAAACTTAAGTACCTACCTATTTGTATAGGGTCCAACTTAATATGCTGACACTATTTTAAGGGGATGATAAGACCGTCAAACTGAACAACTTTCTCTATGGGCCCAACATCAATATCGCGAAAAAAAAACAGCTGTCCCATACATTTGTCTCAAGTAGGTTTGCAGTTTTGTATTCAAGAGCTGATTTTTTTTTCGCGATTTCTATGTTGGTGCCATAGAGAAAGTTGTTCAGTTTGATGGTCTGATCATCCCCTTAAAAAATTGTCAGCATATTAAGAAGGACTATGTATATTTTGTATTCAATTCAAATACTTACTCAATTAATTAATTGAAACGAAAGTGAACGGTACTACCGGTGAAATGTGGATGCTCTGAGGTTTCAGAACATCTCTGACTACCCCCTCGGGGAATATAGTCGTGAGCATATACATACATACATACGAAAGTGAATAACATTTGTTTCCAGATACGGCAGACGACCAACATTAATTATTTGCGTAGTTTTGGAAGTCTTCACTGGATTCATGACATCTTTTCTACCAGATTATTGGAGTTTCACCATAATAAGGATGCTATTAGGCGTTTCTATAGGTGGCGTGATCGTCATCGGTTTCGTCATGGTGATGGAATATGTCGGGAACAAGTACCGAGACCTAGCAGCCGCCCTGTTTCACGTTCCATTCACTGTTGGACACATCTTACTGGCACTATTCGGATATTTAATAAGAGATTACGTATTTTTCCAGTTAGGCATATCTTTAGCAAATGTTGTGTTGCTATGCTATATCTGCGTTCTACCAGAATCGCCACGATGGCTCTTAGCAAGGGACAAAACAGGAGCTGCGGTGACTCTCTTAGAACGCGTCGCTAAAATGTAAGTAAAGTAATTTTGTTTCTGGTGAATAGGCTCAATGTGTCTAGCGTTGCTTGGAAACCATAGCAAATGTATCCAAAGCTACTCTCGCTAAAAATGACTTGTGCACCTCTACAATCATGATATATCTAAGTAGGTAACTAATTGTAACTAGCCGTGTGGTTCCGGCGACTAAGGGATAAGGCATTTCTTATGCAGTGTTTTGTGGGCGAAAGGTCAACTACCTATCGCCACTTGGCACGTCATTCCATATAAGTTTATGTATGTAGTAATTGTATAGTGCCACGAAATTAATGTCTTATTTTTTCAGAAACAATCTTCCCACTGAAGATATTCTAACAAAAATCGCTCTGTACCAATTAGAGCATAACAGTCACCGAGGAAACAAAGGCACTGCCATCGACTTGTTCCGGACACCAAATCTAAGGAAGAATATAATGGTGATGTCTTTCACTTGGCTGGTGTGCAGCTACTGCTTCTACGGAATGTCCCAGTACATCAGCCACCTGACTGGAGATATATACGTCAACGTCATAGCCAGCGGTAGTGTCTGCTTGACTGCCGCCGTCGTGTCGATTCCACTCATGATGTTTTTACCCAGAAAGACGCTTGTCGTGGTTGCCAATGTGCTATGCAGTGTCTGCATGCTGATAATAGCTGTCGTCCCTGAAGGCAAAATATCTATAGTCCTCGGCTGTACTGGAGTTTTTTTCAGCTTCATGGTATTCGTTGTTGCATACTTATACTGCTCTGAAATGTTCCCGACGGTGGTGCGGAACGCTGCTTTGGGGATTACTTCAATGATGGCGAGAGTGGGAGGGATGATTGCTCCTTTCGTGGCTGGATTTAGACCGTACGGGAAGTGGTGCGCGCCGGTAGCATTTGGAATCTTCCCGCTTTTTGCTGCAATTTTGTGTCTGCTTTTACCAGAAACCAAAGACTGTGAATTGATGACGACGTTGGAGGAAGGAGAAGCTTTCGGTAAGAAGGCTTCGAGACAAAGACAAAATGCTACCGGTACCGATGGAGTAACTTAGTAAGCGTCCTTGTGGGTATTGTAACAATTCTAATGCTGTGAATAAACAACTACAAATACACCGATGGGTATTTTTAACTATTTCCTAACTTAATAAAATTGCTACACGTTTTTAATTTTAAGACAAGCTGTCAAGGATTATAGAATAGGCTTAGTGGGCTGTGTATGGGTTCTCGGAAGGCGAGGTAACGGGTAGGGCTTCGTTGGCGATCCGTCAATGCACGACCAGGGGTCATGGCGGCGGGCCTCCTGCTATGTACCGCCTGGTATTACACTATACTTTCCGGTGAGTTTAACAGCTAATATTTCTTAATTATTAGATAATTAAAATATTTGTCATCTTCTCTTGATTCAAAGGTATAAATTGGCAGATATCAAGGCAGGATTGTCAAGATAATTTCGTTTTGTCCTTTATAAAATTTTTCTTGCTAACGTATTTTTCTTGCAGGTTTTTATATTCTCTACTGTCCGGTTATGTACCTAATGTTCCTGAATCATAAATGGTACAGAAAAACTGTTGATTTACTATTCGAACTTTGGGAGCTGTACCCAGTGGTAAGTTTGCTATCAACACGGGACAATACGAGATTGCCTCTCATTTGTTTTCAGGAACTAATTACTGGGACTGATTTCTAAGAAGTTTGGCTGAGAGGTTCCTAGTAGCTGGAGGAATACTTAATTGCACACCAAACATCCCAACCGATGATCCTATTATAAAGTTGTATTTTTGCATGATCATTGATAAATCGACAGGTTTTATGTGGTTTATACTATTGGATAACATTGTTATGAGACTAGAATGAGAATGAGAACTACAATGTTGACTGATACACCTCCTCATATAAGGATTCAGTCTTTAGGGTCCGATATCCGTAATAGAAGTCCGGTATGAGAATATCACATGAAGAAGTATAAAATGTTTAATCATGACTTCCTTTCAGGCACTATTCCAATGTTGTTTCAACACTCAGCTGCATCATTTTGGAGACTACGTCAGTCCAAATGAAAAGACGATCATTGTGATGAACCATCGCACCAGAATTGACTGGAATTATGTTTGGATCGCATTGTACCATGCTACGAAGAATCCGGATTTAGAAAAATGTTCGTGTCAAGAGAAAAACGACTTTATGAAAACGGAAGAGAGTTTCTTTAATCTCGGTGGAAAATCAAAGATAAAGTTTGTCCTAAAAGATGAGATTAAAACTATTCCGGGAATGGGTGAGTAAAAAACCTGTTTGATTTATTTTTATATTTAGTAAATTTTTCCTCATAGATTATTCTTCATAGTGTAGGTTTTATCTCACCGATCCCAGCTACCCAATCCGCCGCGTAGCCCCAGCAACGTCCTATGCCGAGGTCCGTACCCCTCTGGGTGCCCCTAGGTCGGTTGCTTAAGTTCATTCATTTAGCTCGGTAGACCCTTCGTGGTCCCTCCAATAGTCCGCAGTAAAAAGCAGTAACTGCTCCCTAAGCAACGCTGTATTAGTCATTTCCAAAAAAAAAATGTAGGTTTTAGGATCGAACCTAAGGTGCTACTGGGGAGCTTACAGCTTTGACTATAAGACAAGTAGTGCTATAGATAAACTATGTTATGTAGATTGATTTACAATATACAAGGTGTTACAGAAATACAAATTTATAAACATTTAAGGCGGTGGTTTAGATTTAGTTTTTTTTTTCGCGATTTCGATATTGGTCCCATAGTGAATGTTGTTCAGTTTGATGGTCTAAACAACGCCCTTAAAAGTTTTCAATATTTATTTTTACTTTTGTAAGACCTTGTATATTTGAGCCAGGGTTGCAGGGCAGCCAGGGCCTTTTGCTTAGTTGTTTGTGTTTTGACGAAGTTTGCAATGGATACAGCTATAATTAAGTTGATTCTGGTGTAACGAAGCCTGCGTTGCGGATTCAAATTTTTTAGTAGCTTAATTTTCGTATATTATATGTGCTTCTTGCTCAGCTCCCCCTCGATGTGCGGTTATTTGAAGTGAGTGGAGTAAGGGGGGTAGGGTGTGGCCATTCCGAGGAAGTAGAAGTTTTCCCTGTATCTCCTCCTCATCTCATATTATGATCACCGAAATCATTTTCTCCTAAGTTGATTGGGTTACAAGTATAAAAACTTCGCTCCGAGATTTTGATTCCTATTGGTTAATCTTTCTTCGATTCTTCGCTCTGCAGCCTCGCTCCGCTTCAGTAGACAGGCAGCCTTAGAGCCTCTCCAGGACTTTTTATTTTCATCAATCTTATTACCAAAGGAACATTTAAACAAATTCCAATACTCCGGGAATTTTTGTCCTGATTTATCTAATTTTCCTGTGCTACTCAAATTATACTGAAATATCAAATGAATCTAGAATTAAACATTTTAACGGGTTCTTACCGCGTTTTGGTATATTTGAGTTCCCGATATTTCGGCAGTGTTACAACTACCATGATCACGGGATGACTGCGGAACTGCAGGTAGATTTTTAAGAACAGACAAATCTGCCTAACCTCACTCTTCGTCGTTTGCTCCGACCACTACTATCGGAACACACTCGATTGTCATCGTCACTTTTGTCACATGGTCCAGCCCGACAAAATACACGGACTCTGTCACTGAACAAACATCGGAGTGACACAGTCAGTGTATTTATATACAACGTGTTAATGAATTAACGCAAAACTAGAAAGTAGTTTGTTTAGAATCGAGAGCAGAATCTAATTATCATGGTTTGAACATAGGATTTTTTTTCTTCAAAATATTAAATAATTTGTTTGTCAAATTTAAAATTTACTGAACTCGATCTCCACCCACTGCTCGGGCACTCTCACCCTACTAACTACCAAAACAAGATTCTTAAAATGTATCCATCAGCACGGTAGCGCTTTTATTCATTGCTGAAATGATAACAAATCATTTTTGCCTCAAAACTTAAAATGCGAAGAACTTTAAATTTTAACTATCAAAATAATGAAATTATTGTTTAAATCGAATTATTTTGATATAAATCAGTAGGGGTGTATGAGGTTTTGCGCTTATTCATTAACACGTTGTATACCAAAACGGGGTAAGAACCCGTTAAAATTTTTAATTCTAGATTAACAATTAACCGCATAACTCTCAAAAACTGTAAAATGAATCAACATGAAATATACTTATTTAAACTTTTTTTACCAGGCTGGATAATGCAGTTGAACTTCTTCCTGTATGTGAAAAGAGATTGGCGGGAGGATCAGCTGAGCATGTCTAAGTTCTTGGACTACTACTCTAGGCTGCAGTACGACTGCAGACTGGTCCTGTTTCCAGAGGGCACGGACTTGAGTGACGATAATCGACGAAAGAGTGACAGATTCGCTGTGGCTAATAATTTGCCGGTAAACGTAGTTTTATTCTTCTTTATAATAGATCTGACAGAGACTGGTTGTAAATTTAAATGCGTCACATACGAGTACGTAAGAGAAGTTTATTCCGAATGCGTTGCACGCTTTGAATAAGGTTATTTTGACAAAACTCGAGCTGTAGGCGAATCGCCTTGATAACATGTTGCTTTTCATGGCAATGACCCTTCTCTGTCTCTCTAAGTCATCATCATCACCAAGTTTCTCGGCAAGTAGGTACATGTCCAAGGTAGTTAAATTTATTTACAATTGAGAGCATAACCGCATAACCTGGTAGGTGGTATTATAGTAGGACCATTGCCGTATTTAAAGATCATGACCTCCGTTTTCTTTACATTATACATTAAATTATGTTTAGCTGCATTACATCTCGAGCGTCTACGTGCTTCGGTAGGTACGTTACGTAGTTGGTCCCTGATAGTTTCGACAGATACCTATTAGAATTTTTCTCTACATCTACAGGCTATAACTTTTTTAGGATTCCGTACCCAAAGGGTGAAAACGTGCCCCTATTCATAAGCCTACGTTGTCCGTCCCCGTTCATCCGTCCGTCTGTCCTACCTATTTAGGGCTGTAACTTTTGAACCGTAGTAGCTAGTTGAAATTTTCACAGAATGTGCGTTATTATGGCGGATTTGCTAACAAATAATATTAATGTCAAAAAATTAAAAATTAAGGGGGGGGGGGGGGGTCCTCATTCAAGACACTAGTTTTTATCATCGTTTCTTCTCGCTCTATCGTAAACACGGTAGTCCATACAACCGTCAAACTCGGTGTGATTATAGTGCAAACTCTACAGTATAACAACAAATAATAATAACTGGCCAAGTGTGAGTCGGACTCACGCTAAGGCCTCTAAAAAAAAATCCGAATTTAATATATTGTGTAGTGGTACGGTGCGCAAGTAGCCCGACTCGCTCTTAGCTGGTTTTTTTTATACTACAGCACTACGACTTCGTGCTTCACCCTCGCACGACGGGGTGGGCGGCACTCTGCTCGCGTCTGCGCAGCTCCGGGCTCACTTCCGTGTATGACGTCACTGTCGCGTACGACAAACCCGCGCAGACTGAAGTACAGTTGATGCGAGGGAAAATACCGAGGAATGTTTACTTCTATTTCAAACGGTTAGCTTTGAGTCTAAAGGTGGACTGCCGATGCCAGCGGCCGATGCGACTGACGCGTGGTTCTGTCATATGCCATAAGTCTGTCGCATCGGTGTTACAAAAATACAAATAAATATTACAGGAGGTGGTTTAGACCACCAAACTAAACAACACGAATACTAACGTATGGGACAGCAGATTTTTTTTTTCGCTATTTCGATTTTGGTCCCATAGTGAAAGTTGTTCAGTTTGATGTTCTAAACAACCCCCTTAAAAGTTTTAAATGTTTAATTTTACTTTTGTAATAGCCTGTATAACTTTCCCTAAGGGTTGAGACACATTCTTCTTCTTATCGTGTAGGCAGTAAGCCCTGATGACAGAGTTTTTTCAGACCGCCTTATGGCCTCTGACAATTCCCCAGTTTGGTAGATTGAATTTTTCAATCTTTAGTTTGTTTTGAAGCAGAACATGTAGCTGTAACATGGTAGTATTGATGTCCCTGATTTGTTCTAGATACTCGATCGCAGAGCTACCTACCGGGGAGAAGGACCTGCGATGTTGGCTCAACGAGCGCTGGCGTGACAAGGAGGCCAGTCTTAGGAAATTTCACAGCGACGGTGAGATTTCATAACCTTTCATTACCCATTACCTACTTCTTATGTCCAGTTCGATGTACACACGGCGACAGATCAACCTACCCATAGTTGATTTCTATGTTCATGGACATAAGGTCCAACTATGAGTAGGTTGATCTGTCGCCGTGCATACCTATACAACATGTTAATGAATTAACGCAAAACTAGAAAGTAGTTTGTTTAGAATCGAGAGCAGAATCGAATTATCATATTTTCAACATAGGTAATTTTTTTCAAAATATTAAATGATTTTGCGCTTATTCATTAACACGTTGTATAGACAAAATAAGAAGTTAAATAAAATAGCTTGAGTGTGATTGTAGCTCCCACAGACAAACCGAGCAATTAGTTTTGCGGGATTCAATGTTATAAGTGTTCACTGTAACCTATGTAATAATAATAAATAAATAATGTCATTGAGGTTTGTAACCGTGGTGAAGAGATTTGCCAAACATGCAATTTTGCGACAAAATAAGAAATCAGAAATAATTTGTCCTTAATTACAGGGTGAAATTGATATCATTAGCATCTTTTTAAACGAAGAGTCTACCCTTCAAACTGAACAACTTTTTACTATGGGAGCAAACCGATCGGAGCAACAAAAAAATCTGTTTTTCCATATGACCAAAAAAAGAAAAAGGAAAGTTAGTTATAGCCTGTAGAATCCCACTGCAGGGCAAAGGCCTCCTCTCACGAATAAGGGTGCCAAACATCGATTTTTACTGCGTTTCCTGTGGTTAGCTCCACAGTGAAAGCTGTTCAGTTTGATCGTCTGGATTCACCGTTTCAGTTTTTGCCTGGCTGTCCCTTACACCCTTTGACTATTTATATGTGGACTGGTTACGCGTGTAATTCTACTAACAAACATTACTGCCACTTTTTGCGGGGGGCGAGGTAACATGAAATCCGCAACTTTGGATTTTATTCCCAATAACTTTAGATTCTAATTTTGAATGTTAAAAATCATGAAAAGTAGTCTCGTGTGAACCCCAAACGTTCTAAGTTCGAAGTTATTATTTCGCAATTATAGGCTGTCTCGTTTAGTGATAAGGTGTAAAAGTGAATGTAAATGCACAAGATCAATTGTGCTTATACCGTGGCAGAGGGGAAATGCTACCGCAATGCTAGTCCTTATAATAATTAGTCAAAGCTTACACCCTATATTTAAACAGAAAATGAAATTAGTCCTTATATTTTCAACATTATAATACAGTATGTAAACTAACTGGGCAAACCTTTGTACCTAGGCAAACCCCGAACCCGAACCCGTCGCCACTCCTCGAAATTGAATCATGTTTTACACGATGTTTTCCTCCTTACGTAGATACTTTTATTCAGAGAGGTAGTTATTTGTTCTTATTGTATTGTTTAGGTAACTTCATCGACCCCACTTCAAACAAGGCGCCTCCTCTACGTCCACCGCGGGAACTTTTCCTTGCTAAAATGGGATTCATATTCTGGACTCTATTAGATGTATTATTCATTTACGCACTTCTCAATAGTGTTGTGTTCAAGTTCTGGGTGATATACCACAGTTTGTTATTTGTATTTGTTACTTGGTATTTTGGTGGTTTTCATAACATTCAATACCAGTTGTTAGAAAATAAACTTGTTTAGAATATGATCGTTGTACAATTTTATTATGATAATTATTTCTGTGAATTCTCAACTATGCCAAAGAAATGTAGAATGTTTTATTAAAGTAATTCGAATCAAACATCATTTTTCATTTAGTTACCTAATGTAATTGTTTTATGAAAACTAATTGTAATATTTCCCTCGTTCGGCAGATTCGTGTTAGGGCAGAAGTAAAAGCATGAAGAAAAGTTGGTTGAAATCAGAGTAGGGTGTTTATCTATTAAACAAACGTACCAAACAAATTACTAAAATTACCACTGACGTAGAATACTATGGACGCCGGTTCTCAAAATACTCGAATAAAGTGTCCGAGACTAAAATACGTAAACCTAAGTACGTATAGTAATATAAACCTACTACATTGAAAATGCTGAAATTCTTTTCCGTCTTACTCCGATCCTACAACTACATATCACACTCACACACCTTCAATTTGATTGAACTATGGATAGATGGTTTGATTGAATCATCTGAATTTTCTGAATGTTCAGTTTGTTCAATTGTATTCAAAAGTACTATGTCTTTTGTTTCTTTAAGGAAACAACATAACACAGCTGCAAATAGCGCCAGTGATGCAAATATTAGTATCGATGCCCATTCTACCCCTATATTAACAACAAACGGCGCAATAAAACTTCCAAATCTAGCAAAAACAGAGGCGAAACCTAACGCGGAGTTTCTTATTACAGTTGGAAATAATTCAGATGAATACAAGTAAATTAAGACGAATGATGCGTAGGCGCCTGTTTGTCCTATTATAGCAAAAGTTAATGTGACATATGGTAAATCTGCAGGAATTATTATGAATACAAACAGTGACAAGGCTGCTACGGTAAAACCTATTACGACGCTCACCCTCCGGTTGAGGTAGACGGTACCTAGAACGACGAGTATCAGGGTAGGCGCGTGAGAGATTGCCGCCAGCATCACATTGACATACAGGTTCCCCTGAAGGCGACCAATGTACTGCCCCACCCCGAAGAACGTGTGCGCACAGCACATCCAGACAAATGCGTTGATTATCGTATAAGTCCTGATCTTCGGACTCCGAAACAAGTCTAAGTATGAAGCGGGATTTTGGTCTTCTTTGATTTTCGATTCCTTCACTATTTCGTTAACGATGCCTTCGATATTGTCTGTGGGGCGATTGTTCCTGAAATTAATCCATTTTATTATTTCTGTAGTTTAGTATGCGTATATCTACAGAGTGTAACAAAGCACCCTAGTAATACTTAAAGGGGTGCTATAGACCATCAAACTGAACAACTTTTACTATGGAGCCAACTTCGAAATGGCGAAAAATAAATTCGCTCTTTCATACAAAACTGCAGTAACCGTCTTGACTCAAATGTATGTTCTCTATGATGGCTTCATTAGTGGAAGTTGTTCAGTTTGATGGTCTGAAGCACCCTCTTAAGTAGTACTAGGGTGTTTTGTTACACCCTGTATAAGGATATTAAGATAGACAGTTACATTAATTTAATGGGTCATTGTCATTGAACTAGAAATTGATTCGTAGGTTATTGTACTCATGATACTGAACAACTTTGCCAACAACAACAAAATTCGACTTTTATACAAACATTCGATCAGCTGAATGCATTTTGTATGGAAAGTCATTTTTTTTTTGATAATATCCTATTGTATTCGTATAGAAAGTTGTTCAGTATCACGGGTATAACCCCTTAAAGTATTGCAACTGTTTACCCTAACACCCCGTAAAGGTGCCTGTCCACTGATGCGAAGCGAGGCTGCGGAGCGGAGAAACGAGGGAATGTTGGCCAATGGGATTGCATAAAATCTCCGCTACGAGAATTTATGCAATCCTATTAGCCAAATTTCCCTGGTTTCTCCGCTCCGCAGCTTCGCTCCGCATCATTGGAAAGGCATCCTAAATCTCGTGTATAAGGATACGAACTTTTTAGCTATGTAGGTAAGAATGTCAACAGCTTCCTTCGTCTTCCCCATCGTGATCAGCCAGCGAGGAGACTCTGGTGTGATCCAGTAAGTTGCAATAACGATGAGCCATGGAGCTGAAGTTACTAGTTGAAGATGTCTCCAATCCCTTACGTAGTAAGCAATTATAGGTAAGAAGAAGTAGCCGACGACATAAGATATTTCGTGGAGACCGAGTAAGTATGGCCTGAATGATTTCCCGCTTATTTCCATGACCAGGATGAAAGTGCAGAGCATACTTCCACCGACTGATGTGCCAATCAAAAACCTGGAGACTATGAACATCCATAATTCAGGAACAACGGCTGATATGACGCCAAAGACAGCCGCGAGGGAGTTAGCGAGGACTACTGCCAATTTTCGACCATACCTGCAAAAAACAGGTAAGTATAGTAAGTAAATTAGATCAATTCCCTAATTTTATTATCTAGGAACCGGCCAGCTAGCTCATCACCACCACCAGTACAGTGGCAAGACTCAAATTAGACGTGGCAAGGTGGGCTCCAAAAGTTCATTCCGCTAAGACTCGTAACCAGAATTTGGTTTACCATTTTAAGGAGGTTAAAGAACACAATTTGAAGAATACGATTATTTCATAAATAGTGACAGTTGTGGTATGAGTGCTTTAGCCCTTTCACCACAGATTAATAAAGTTACTACGAAACTTTCAGGGTGTTAGGAAAAGTATCATTAACCTTTGAACCATATACTCTACCCATTAAACTGAATAATTTTACTATGGGAGCAAAACTATTAGAACAAAAAAAATCTGCCGTCTCATACATTTGAGTCGAGTTGGCGCTGCAGTTTAGTATGGAACAGCAGATTTTTTTTTTGTGCTGACAAGTTTACTCCCACAGTGAATGTTGTTCAGTTTGATGGGTAGAATATGTATGTATATACACCCTGCAGTATATCTGGAGCGAGCAAGGAGAGCTCGAAATTATGCAGTACTTAGTTTTGCTAAAATTGTACCAGGATGATGATGAAACACCTACTATTCTTTAATTATTTCTTCAATATTTAGGTACTATCGATTTTTCTTAGGAGGGCAACAAGCTTTTTGAGGTGGGCTAGCTACGCTACGCCCATGGTTAGTAGCTGCACATTCGTTTAATTAACTCAAACAATTTAGTTTACCTGTCAGAAACATGTCCATAAATCAAACTGCCAGGTACGATGCCGATCTGCATCACAGCCTGAGCCAAGCTTGCCAAGGATGTTTTCCCACATATCAGATTCCACTCGCTGGTCACTGAACCCTCGATCGCCGTCTGATCGTACTCAGGATTCTCGCAAGGGCAGTAATTTGTTAGGTTGTAGGCCTCACTATCCTTGCAAACATAGTCCACGCTCGGTATAATGAACACTACATTCGTTAACTGAAAATCGGTTGGTAAGCGACTTATTGCGATTAAAATTAATATCCATGTCTGGTATCTTCCAAATCTACCGATGACTTTTTCAATAGCATCTTCTACGGGCGGGCTCATTGTTTTCCTTAAATTATAGGAATTTTATACGAATCACATTTATTTTAACACTGACACGTTGTTTCACAATACCTAAGCAATCGTCTTCTAGCAAGATAAAAGATTGAAAGTTAAGTTTAGATAATTTTTGCGCACACAGTTTTATCTAGGGAACAATAAAATTACAAAGTTTCGCCTAGTCGTATACACGATTTAAATGATATTAACTTTATGAGCAGCTAAAACTACATGCTTCCTATAAAACTACCGCTGTGTAATTAAACATCGACTGTAAGAGAGTTAGGTATTTTAATGTTTCTACATGATTGATAATTATACAACGTGTTAATGAATTAACGCAAAACTAGAAAGTAATTTGTTAAGAATCGAGAGCAGAATCGAATTATCATGGTTTCAACATAGGTAATTTTTTTCAAATTATTAAAAAATTTGTTTGTAAAATTTAATATTTTCTGAACTCAACCTCAACTCACGGTAAAGGCACATTTACCCTACTTAGTACCAAAACAAGATTCTTAAAATGTATCCATGAGCAGGTTAGCGCTTTCATTAATTGCTGAAATGACAACAAATCATTTTTGCCTCAAATCTTAAAATGTGAATAACTTTAAATTTTGACCATCAAAATAATGAAATTATTGTTTCAATCCAATTTATTTAATGTAAATCAGTTGGGGTGTATGAGGTTTTGCGCTTATTCATTAACACGTTGTAGGTATAATCTTAAACTTGTCTTGAGGTTAAACTAAAATTAAAAACAATAAGTCGTTAACTAACTTTAAACTATAAGTCGTAAATCGCGGAACGGCAAGAACAGTCACCATCAGATATATCGTAGCATACAAGGTTGTCAAATATTTCTGAGCAGTGCTAATGTGCAATAAATTCACTATAGTAAATGTTACCAATTATATCTAAACGTGTATTGTGTCAAATATCTGAACAGCTAATTATCAATTATTTATTTCCAATGTTGTTTAAAATTGAAATGTATAATAACGGAATAAGGTCATTTTTCCTAAGCTGCTCAGATGTTTATGATCACCCTGACTGCGTAGATATACTCGTATTTGATGTTCTAGGCATTCAGATATTTTTGATTGGTTATGTGTAAAGAAATTATTGAAAATAAGAACTGCTTAGAAATATTTGACCACCTTTTATGATATGATATATCTGATAGCGACTGTACCTACCTGGGTACGAGACTGAACAAAATTAAATGGTTCCGTAGAAATTGGTAGTTAGTAAGTTGTTTTGTGTTCTCTATTTCATTCCCGTCACCTACTCTTTCGCAGATTCTGGGGCCACCGCCATAGAATAGTTACCTACGTAGCTAGTTCATTCTGTAGCTAGTTTTCAGTCTGTCCATGGTGAGTGAAATGAGCATATATTATATATTCTGCCAGACAAATCGTAGCTTTGCTTCACCTTTTAATTACTAAACTGAAATTTAGACGTGGCTGAATTAGGAAATTGACAGGGTACCTACGTAGACGCATACCACTGACGCATACACATTCATTGTCAGCAGTAACAAACAGCAGTTGTTTGCTTTCTTAACAAAACCATATACGCTGATTTATATTTAAAAAATCTTTTATTTATAGAAATGAACTCAAAACAAAATGTTTCTCCTGAATCTTTAACTGAACTAGATTTGAATTGCTTTTTTTTTAATTTACACGTGTCGACGGGCCATGTGAAATTGTGAACCCGTTAATAAACGGGCCATTATAATAATAATGGGTAGGATAGGTAGGGTCTAAGGAACTTTGCATAGAAGTTTTATACGAGTTGTTACAATCTCATCGATTCTATTTAAACACTTTCCAGGTTTAGGAGGCTGTCAGTCCACTGATGCGGAGCGAGGCTGTGGAGCAGAGAAACGAGGGATTTTTTTCCAATGGGATTGCATAAAATCTCCGCTCCGAGATTTTATGCAATCCTATTGGCCAAAATTCACTCATTTCTCCGCTCCGCAGCCGCACTCCGCCTCAGTGGACCGGCATTAATGGACTGTCTCGGACAATTCTTAAATAAGTAAAAGATACTGCAAGTAAAAAATTTAAAATAATAATAATTTGATTACAAAAACATAATTATTTCAACTATAACTTAATACTATCACAGCCTAAATAAATAGACCACCCATTTCGTGTCATCCTGACAAACATGTGTGCATGGCAATACCGAACAATTCTTTATATTACAATTCCAACTAGCCTTACACCTATCAAAGGGACATTAGCTATTACAGTCAATACTTAAAGGTTCTTAACACAAACAACAGTCTACTGAAGCTCACGCTTCGCCCTCTTCCAACGTATCAGGTAGTTTCTTGCCACGAGTATCAGGCAGTATGATACACAGACCAGCCCCGATCAAAGGAACTATACCAAACGCTAAAGGCGGTAACAATGGACTAGTATGTGAAAGGGTAGCCAAAAACGGCGCTACCATTGACCCTATCCTGGCTACTGTAGATGCCAATCCTACACCAGAATTACGAACTACAGTCGGGAACAACTCTCCGGCGTATAAGTAGACTGTCGCGAATGAAATGCTCATGCCACACAGGCCCATACAACCGAGTGTTAAATGACTTGCTCCGGAATGTGGAACAATAATAATGAGAAGGCAGCTAAGCCCAGTCACGCAGTTGGAGCTGATAAGCGTGATCTTCCGTCCAAGCATTCTGTTTGCGTAGATAGAGATAAGAGTGCCAGGGACCTGAAATGTGATAAAAGACGGTATTAAAGACATTCGTTAGACAAGCCAAGATAATTTTGTATCTCCTATTTCCAGTTAGAACCGGATTTGATAACAAGATGATAAAAAAGTCAGAGACTACCAAAACATCAAAAGTCGAAGCGTAATCAAATTGAATTGGATAATAGGTTTCCGTCATTATTATTTTACGATAGTTAAAGTTATGTAAGTATATAAGTAGTTAAGAGTGTCGGTGGCGTGTTGCGGAGAGGTATGGACACTCAATCATGAGGGTCCGGGTTTGAATCCGCACGGACATGCCATGTTGGTACCAATGAGTTTTTCTAACTTAAGTACGTAAACCGACTGCTCTCAAACGAACGGTGAAGGAAAACATCGTGAGGAGACCTGCATACGGTGACGAAATAATACTGATGCGTTTGTGAAGTCTACCAATCCGCATTGGGCATGCATGGTGGACTATTGAGTAGGCACGTGCATTGTACCCTGCAGTAAGACCTAAGTATATAGTTAGGCGGATGATATTGAAGATATTTATTTCGGAAAGTATGACTTCTTAAAAAAATACTTTAATTTTCCTCTCACCTGTATAGCGGCGGAGATTGCAACGTTAGTAAATATGTCTCCAGAGACATGTCCGATGTACTGGGAAACTCCGAAAAAGCAGAGTCCGCACACGAACCAGTTGAAGCAGATAGCAAGGGTGCGCGCCCGCAGCTTTGGCGTTCGGAATAGAGCCAGGAACGACGCGCGCTCTTCAGGCTTCCCACTCACTTCAACTACCATCTTCTGTGTTGACGAAGCTATGCCTTCGGTTGGAAGACCATTTCTATAAAAAGGGAAAATCGTTAAACCTCTTTCAGCTTAGAAAAACACTAGGTTCTAATAATGGTTTTAAAAAAAGGTAGTTTACCTTTTCGCTGCAGTTTCCATGATCTTAACAGCTTCTTCAGTCCTCCCTGCTGTCAAAAGCCATCTTGGCGACTCAGGTAGCAAGAAATAGTAACTCAGAAACAAAACTGAAGGTAGAGATATAGCGAGCTGGAACGTGCTCCAATCGCGAAGGTAGTATCCAAATAGAGGCAGCGACAAATGTCCAAGGTTGAAGGGAATCTGATAAATGATACCGACAGTTTCTCTGTACTTTGCTCCGATCAGTTCCATGGTGAGGACGAAGCTGGTAACCATGGTTCCTCCGGTTGCGACCGCGAGGAGAAACCGAAGAGTTGTAAACATGTACCAGTTGACGGAGTAAGCAGTCGTCACCCCTGATATCAGCTGAAGAAATACAGCAGCTAAGAATGGCATGCGTCGTCCATATCTGTAAAAAAATAGTAAAGATTCGATTCATTGAAGTTTTCTGTTGTTTATAAATATAGTGTAGACATTTGTGACGTAAGGTGAATCTTCGTAGGATGTAAACAATTGTTGACGCATTTCATATTACACGCGATGCACTAACGTTCGTAGGGTTATCTATTTATTAAACGCGTATATTTTGCGTCTTCAAGTCGCATATATACAAATACATAACTGCAAAACATGACGTCAAGAAGCACTGCAAAATAGTTCATCTTACAATATGCTATAAATAGGTCAATATACTTCTGCTAAAGTAATCTCATCCGGAACCTAACAAGATTCATCTTACGATAACATCCCGGATGTGCCCATTTATTCGGCATGACCCCAAATTGAAGAACGATGGCCGTTCATAAACTCCTACGCGTGATCTTCTATCTATACCTACTTATAAAACAGTTCTGTAACTGACTGACTATCTGACTGATAAACAACGCACAGCCTTAACCACTGAAGCTTATATTAGACAAATGATCTTTATCTTTATCTTTTATGATTAATCTTAGAGAGCGCAGCGAAGACCAATAATTTATATAAGCACTGAAGATAATTGAAACATGAAATGTGGAATATATATCTACAGAGCATATATAGGGATGCACTAAAGAAAGCATTTTTGAAAATCCACCCCAAAAGGGGTATTGAAGTTTTCCGAAATCCACGCGGTCGAAGTCGCAGGTAAAAGCTAGTTTCCTTATAAAATGAAATGAATGTGCAACTGACCTGTCTGAAAGATGACCAAAGACCATGTTGCCTACGAGAATGCCCAGCATGAACATTGTTTGAGTGAGATTTTTCAGCCAAGCTCTGTCACATACTAGGTTCCAATGCGATATAATGGTTTCCTCGAAAACGCTGTGGTCGTATTCGTAATCACTGCAGTTGGCGTGGCATTGGTTGTCGAAGACGTCAACTTCGTGGTTTGTATTACAGGTGAAGTTCATCGGTGGAGCGAGGAATATGATGCTCATCTGATGCCAGGCTACAGGGAACTTGACAAGGAATACTACAAAGCAGATCCATATTTGCCATTTTCCGATAGCTCCTATGGCTTTCGTCAGCGGATCTTCGCCGGATTTCTGATTTTCTACGTCCTTTGAGTCGTTCTCCAACACTGAAACAATAAATTATTAATCATTTTTTAGTAAATTTGATACTTTTGGAAAGATCTTAGTAGTCTTGGTTGCTGGTGGGTTTTTCGACCGGATCCCGCTCGGATGCCTTTTTTTGACTTGGCTTTTTAGCCTTTTCATACAAAGAATATATCTGGCCATTCAGAGGAGCAATGCGGCCAACATCTATATATAGGGATCTTTAAGCTGGGATTGAGCAGGCTAAAAAAGATTCGGATTGGCAGGTAGCGGGTTCAAGTCCCGTACTAAGGTAAGGTAAGGATTGCAACTATGGAGCATTGCACTTATAAGAATCACGATTCAGTTCATCTCTCAATAGACAAATTTCTAGTCATTTAGAAGACAGGTGTTGGTATACAACGTGTTAATGAATTAACGCAAAACTAGAAAGTAGTTTGTTTGGAATCGAATTATCATGGTTTCCCCATAATTCCATTTTTTTTTAAATATGAAATATTTTGTTTATAAAATTAAAATTTACTGAACTTGATCTCAACCCACCGCTAGGGCACACTCACCCTACTTACTACCAAAACAAGAATCTTAAAATGTACCTATCCATGAGCACGTCAACGCTTTCATTCATTGCTGAAATGATAAAAAATCATTATTGCCTCAAAACTTAAAATGCGAATTACACAAAATTTTAACTATAAAAATAATGAATTATTGTTTCAATCGAATTATTTTGTTGTAAATCAGTTGGGGTGTATGAGATTTTGCGCTTATTCATTAACACGTAGAGCCTTAAATGTTAACTAACAAAATGAAATTATTGTTTCAATCTAAGTAATTATTTTGTTGTAAATCAGTTGTAAGCGCAAAACCTCATACACCCCATGAGGTTTAGCGCTGATTCATTATCACGTTGTAGAGAGTAACTGAATCGTGATTCTTATAAGTGATATTGCTCCATAGTTTCAATTACCAGATAGTTGTAATTACAAGACGTCCACTAAGTACTATTTTGTTTATTTGAATTGGAACAGCAGAACATGGCTATAACGTTTGAATAATAATATTAAGTAATGTGCTCTAACGAACGTCTTAATTTGTTTTCCTATTATTTAACTGAAATCTAAACATTTATTAAAAAACTAAATTACTGAATTGTAGGTATTAAGATTTCAAATCAACTGTAGATATCTTACTCATTTTTTCGTTGTTTTTCAAATTGCTTTCGGTAATCATCTCAACGTTGGGCACATTCACAATTTTTATATGGGCACTTGATGCTCTTTTTAATAATAGAAAGTTAAATAATATGAAAGTATAATCATTCAGAGCACTGGGCGTCTTGATCGAGGCCTGGGCACCGAATGGTCTGGGAGTCTGAGATCTGAGGCGACCAAGTGTGTTCAAATATGTCACTGACTGATAATAATTTAGGTACCTATTCTACATTATCAGCAGTTTCTTTATCAAACCAGAAACAGTAAATATGGAGTCCCGGATTTGTGTCTATTTTTTTTTTATAATAACGTTCATGAATTCTCATTCTCAAAGTACTACCTAAGTCTTGTATAAAGCTTTAACGTACCAACCTAGTCCTTAAAAGACATCATCGGCATTTCATAAATTTTCGTCCAAATTGAAAGTGCCGGCCAACCAAAACTAATGCTGTATTCTGTTAGAACTTTGTCCGTCTAAGCATTTATTGTTATGGCTGAATGCTGTAGCTGTAAGTTTTATTTTACCAAAAATGTATGAAAAGATAGATTTTCAAACCTTAATAAAACCAAGGAAAATGACCCTACAGCTTTGGTGCTATACTAAAAAGGCTGAGACGGACTAGTTCTAACAGAATATAGCCTTAGCTAATTTCATCGAAAATGTATGATAAGGCAGATTTTTCGAACCCAAATAAAAATTTGGGTTCTTTGGCTTTTTGTTCTGGAAGCTTTGGTAAAAAATGTTTAGACGGGCAAGTCCTAACAGAATATCGAATTCTTTTTTTTTGGCCGGCCCTTTACATTTTGGACCAAATCCGATGATGTCTTTTGAAAATTTAATATGAAATCTGCTGTTTTATATAACCCTGCAGGCCAAAGGTTTGCTCTAACGAATAGGTGTCTAAGAGTAATTGATTCATGAAAAATCCTCCTCTGAGAATATAGTTGTAAGCATATGCATGCTGATTCATGAAAAATTATATTTTCATTGAATTGTGCAAAAACATCAGAATGTAAGTATTTATTTTGTTGAGGTTTTATTACAAGCAGAAAATTTTTAATTAATCATAATCTGACGCTACGATTGGAAATTTGAATTATAATATTTATTTTTCTCTTTGTTATTGCTGTCTTGGTAAACCCTCTGCATATCAAATAACGATTGCATAGCGATCGGTTAAACGGTTGAGGCTTGACAGTAGAACAAACAAACTCACATTTAATTATAGTTCGGTATACCTAAAGTTATGTATATTGTATTTACAATAATGGACTTAGTTAGGATGGACCCGGAGCCTAAAGGCCAACTGACGCATGAATGGATTAAAAGTAGGAATCTTACCGTCAATAAGTCCATTGATCGAAATGTAATCTTTGATATATAGTACCTACGTATAGAGTAGGAATAAAATAAATTTTAATAGTTACCTCAACTCAACTTACTCTTTAAATAGGTACCCTTTATCTAAAGCATTGGTGAAATTGGATAACCTAGCCAAAGACTTCATTATTACCAGAAATACGTGTCAATTTCAATTGTAAACAAGGGTCACATGTGACCCATAGGAGCAGTAGATATTTAATGGCTAAGAAAAGAAAAAGAAGGGTTATGATTATGAATTCAATGTCTTATAAACTTGGTCCATGCTTATAAATTATTAATTTTGAGTAGAGCAGGTACTCGAAACTAGGGCTTGTAATGAGATGAAGTTGAATGATGAGAAGGACGTGAATGATCCGAAAGAGGTGTTATAAGATATCGTAGTGAATAGCGCGCCCTAGTATCTGCCTACCTCTCTGGAAAACGGGCGTAGCGTAGGCGTGATGTTATAGATAGAGAAATGGTTCGGTAATAATGGTAGTCTGTATTTCCAAAACGAGGATAAAGGAACTTAATTGTACCACATTTAATCCAAAATCACGACCACCAATTTCTGCGTGGCGCTGATAATTTTATATTTTATATTTTTAGAATCGAATTAAAATAACCTACTATACTAAGCGTATGAACGCAAACAAAAAATCGGTCCTTATGAATGGATAATTCAGTAGTTACCTAGGTATCGGACGGCATTTCAACCCACAGCTTGTCAATCCAGGGCTTACTTTCGTCCAGTTAAGCTACCGACACTCTGTCGAATGCTTGTTGGATTTCTCAAAAACTTAAATCGTTTTTAAATGTAGTCTTAATGTTGCAGACCACCTACACGTTCCTGGCACGACATCGGGGTCACATCACGGATCAGCAAATTCAATTTTCAGTATACAATATAACATGGAATGTCCAATGTTACAATTCAACAAAATCAAGAAACAGACAAAAGTTAGGGTGCCCAAATGACACTTGCTAAAACATTGTTGATCTTGCTAGTGGTTTTTATTCAGAGATCAAATCGATCTGGTGTATGAAAACAAACGGCAGTATCTGTCTACTTTTATGGATGCTTTACGTAAACCATACCATGCAATACACAATCTTCCCTTAGCTTTATCGTGAACCTTCGTTGTCGGGAAGTCTTTAAAGAGCAACGATGCCATGGGGCGATGAAATGTGTCTAGATAACCTATAGATTACGCTATCATGTCATTAAGAGCATGCGTGACCGTTGCCTCATGAAGTTCACACGTGGTTTTGTGGTTTTGTTTACTACACTCGCGTGCAACCAAATCGACTCAACCCTTTAACGCGCATGCGGGGTAACATTCCTTAAATAAGGCATAGCTGACATTTAAAAAACATACATCATTTCAAAGCTTGGAGTCTAAGCTTTAAAAAAAACATTAATCATGAAAATCGGTACAGTATTTTTTTTTTATATATACAGGAGTTGCTCTTTACTCTAGCTCAAGAGTTGCGCGTCGCTATCAATTATTAAACCACCTGTGACTAAAATTTTTTATGAGTCGCTTATCTGAAGTTGAGCTGATAACATCTCCACTTGTAAAGCTTACGGTTTATCCAAAATTATGGATACTACGCTAACTGAAGCCGCCCAAATTGTGGCTTTCTTGCAACAAGGCCTTGGTCAGCGAACTGTCGCTCGTCAGCTGCACTTGAGCCAGTCTGCTGTGTCCAGAGTATACAGAAGGTTCCAGGAGACCGGTGCCTTCACTCGTAGACCAAGATCTGACCGGCAAAGGCGCACGTCTGAGAGGGACGATCGTTTTATTGTCTCTACTGCACTGCGGAATCGCCACCTTACCGGGGTTGATGTCCAGCAGGAGCTGAGGCGAGTCCGACGGTTGGCTGTCAGTAAGTGGACAGTCAGACGACATTTAAAGCAAGCGATCCTGACCCCAAAACGGCCTGCCAGAGGCCCAAAATTGACTGCAGGCCACCGGCAAGCGCGTTTGCAATTTGCACGGGAGCACCGTCTGTGGAGCATCGACCAATGGCGGCCTATCCTGTTCACTGACGAGTGCAGAGTATGTCTGCATGGCGGTGACAGGAGAGGCCGGGTCTATAGGCGTCCGGGAGAGCGCTTTGCACAGTGCTGTTTCCGTGAAACAGTCGCATACGGAGGCGGTTCCTGTATGATGTGGGCTGGCATATCCCTAGAGGGTAGAACAGCCCTCGTTTTCGTGCCTGGGGGAGGCCGAGGAGGCGGTCTGACCGCTGATCGGTATATCACCGACATCCTACTTGATCATGTGGTCCCGTATGCAGGCTTTGTCGGGGATAACTTCGTGTTAATGCACGATAATGCCCGGTGTCACAATGCACGTGTCACTAGTCAGTTCCTCGACGAAGTCGGTTTACGGACCATGGACTGGCCAGCGCTCAGTCCCGACATGAATCCGATTGAGCATGTATGGGACCAGCTCAAACGCAAAGTCCAGGCCAGAGATCCAGCTCCTTGGAACATCCAGGAGCTAAAAGAGGCGTTGTTAGAGGAGTGGGAAGCGTTTCCTCAAGAAGACATAATAAAATTGATCAGATCAATGAGGAATCGCGTAGAAACTCTTATAAGGGCTAGGGGGGGAAACACTCCGTATTAATTTAATAAATTTTCCTTGTTTTCGTTCAAATTTTTGGTTTTATTCAAAGGATTGGCTAACCTCAATTCATTTCTTAATTTATCATTTCTCCTATACCTATAGTCAAATTTCAATAAAAAAAATTACTGTACCGATTTTCATGATTAATGTTTTTTTTAAAGCTTAGATTCCAAGCTTTAACATGATGTATGTTTTTTAAATATCAGCTATGCCTTATTTAAGAAACGGTATCCCGTATGCGCGTTAAAGGGTTGAGTCGATTTGGTTGCACGCGAGTGTAGTTCACTACCTACATTCGCTTCGGTCAGCTGACTCCTGGGAAGTTCAAGAGAGTAAATTGTCACGCTCGCATTTTAAAAAGGATGGATATTTGGTTGAAAATATGTGATGCTGTCATGCCAATCAACCGCCTCGAATTAGTCGTTAAATATTCAATTCAATTCATTTATTTTGTGTCAGATCATAAATCCATAGAGGTTTTAGTAACAATGACTTAAGTTAAGATATATGTTAGTGACAAATAATTATACATTTACATTTATTTAACATTAACAAAAGCGGGCCTAGAGGCCCTATGCAGGCTATTCCAATCCAATGATGTAGTCGGGGAAATCTACGGATTTTTGTATGGAGAAGGTTGCATTTATTGCACTTTTGGTGATAATTTGGAATATAGTAGATAAATACCTGAAAAACATAAATTCTCAATAATCCCCGATATTTTTATTGTGTATTATTGAATAATTAAGACATTTACAAAACAGTAAATTTAGGTATGAACAAAAAATGGAAAACTGGTGATTTTGTACAGGATGGCTTCATTCAACTCGTTTTACTTATAACAATAATGATCCCCGGTTAATATCGTAAATTTGAGTAGATATTGAATACTTTGTAAGTCTTTAAAAATTAAAACCTCAAAACTAAATTATTTACTGTTTGTTTGTACACATTAAATTAGCCTTGTGATAATTAACTGTTTCTTTTGCTAGTATGCTGGAAGAAATATCTTTCGAAATAAGCTTGCCCTTTGTACATTTAAATCGATTTTAAGGTATTTCTCAAGTTCCTGAGCCAATATAACCACGAAATCTCGACAAAAATGTTATAAACTAACAGTAATATTATTTCAAACACAATTTACTAAAGTGTCTTTAATGCAATCTCAAACCTTATTTTTCCTAGACTAATGATGAATCTCAGACCAATGATGGGACACTGGGATGTATCGGACACTGCAGCTATCGAAATGAGACTACGAAAAATGCTTTTAAAATGTGTGGTTTATCTAATTATCCAATTCTAAGTTATGAAACAATAAGCTGATTGACAGTATGCAGCAATATGATATAATTCTAAGGCTTAGGGTGATTTTCTTGACATAGATTAATAATAAGTATGTACTTATCCATAATTGTGCAGTTAACAGAAAACATATTAGGTATGAGTTACGAAATAAATTCGGTAAATATTCTTCCAACATCTTCCAAAAATATTCAGCTACTACAACCACTTACATGTAGGTACCTATAAGCATTACCGACATAGGTTATCTTTTTTATTACGCTAAAATAAACATTTAAATAAAAAAGTTAATAATGAACTTTGTATCTTCGTTTTAATTGCTGATATGTTTGAGATAACGTGCCTTTGTGCATGCATGACATGACCCTTATAAATATAAAGATAAGTATAAGAAATATGTACCAACACGTCGCGGACTGCCATCAATCAATCCTTATCTATTCCAGTCCAGCCGAGCCTCCGACCGATAATTGTGATCCCTACGTCCAAAGTGATTCATGATTGATTTGTAATTTGCCGTTGACATTAAAATCTTCCTCTATTGTTTATTCCAGGACAGGAAGTTGTAAAGGGAATTTCCTAAACAAAACGGTTCGTTTGTTGCGCACGAAAATTGAAAAACACCCTAGAAAAGTGTTTCAGAAAGTTCTGTTCTGTTTTCGTTATGTTTCGTAAACAACACGCACTTCTTATCTTGAACATTGGGCAATTTGTTTAATTTTTAATGAGATAAAAACGCAATAATGCTTTCTATTATAATTATAACAGCCAAAATATACTTACTGATAATGAAACGAATATATCATTGGTTAAGTGGTCTAGAAAAAAATAGTTACGTTACTTTATACATTCCGATAAAAGAGATGATTCCGATGAGTTTTTCGGAATTTATGTACGATTTGTAACACCACAGGCTTCTTGGTGAAGGAAAACATCGTGAGGAAACCTGCATGCTTCAATTTCGAGGCATGTATTGTACCCACTGTCCATTATAAGTGGCGATGGGCTCACCCCCCGTCACACTGGACAGAGTTACGGTACTACTGGTGAAACGTGTATGTTCTGAGGTTTCAGAATATCTCTGACTACCCCCTCGGGGAATATAGTCGTGAGCATATGCTATGCTTACATTCCGATAAAATAAATACATAAATAAGTGTAAATAATTCTTGAATGCTTCCGCATCTGACATAAGTCAAACTAGGCCCTAAGTATAATAAACTTGGATTATTGATAATAATTTGCCCCTTCTTTCCTTCAGGTCAAATGATATTTCCTAGTCTAGAAATTACTTACATAAATTATTTACAAATAAAAACAATTTACAAGAAATATTTTCATTTATAAATATTCCTCATAGTCTTAGTTAACAAGATAAACTTTCCTTTGAGTAAAACTTGCTATATTAAACTTTCAGGCACTTTCCCTAGTGGATTGTGTATTGTGTAATGAGTCACGGTTTATACAGAAGAGTCGTGTGGCGGTGGCGGATAATCTAAGTAACACAATATAAACCTCATAGTACGTAGCATAGCGTCGTTTTTGTCGCGGCTCCACGTGACGACGTCGCCTGGAGGCGCGGACGTAATTCTCCAAACGACGCTATGCTACGTACTATAAGATTTATAATTGTGTTACTTTGACTATCCGGCACCGCCCCACGTCTTTTCTGTATAAACGGCGACTACTGACAAAAGTTTGGACGGACTACCATCCTAATTAATTTACCTACAGTCAGGTGAAACAGGCCAAAGGCAAGTCCCCTTTCACATAAAAACACATACTTATTTATGTAGGTAATTATAATTAATTCCCACGATGTTCATTGCTGACATAACGGGTGGAAAGCTCCACTGCAGAGGACATTCACCCTCGTACCCTGTCATTATATACAATTTGGAGTGAAATTACTTTTTTTTTCCATTATTTTAAACAGGATTCTTGAAAATGATTATGGAGGATACATTTCTGTTCCGAGAAGTTTTTCGTTGTTATAGGTAGGTACCGTTAGGTACTTAGGTAGTGTTAAGGGCCTATGTCGAAAAATAATTGAAGCGAAATGGGCGTGGCTTAGCGCAGCAAGCGCCCCGCGCCCCGCTACCGAACATCGTCGCGCACTAGCCCGCGAAAATCAAATCACTCAAAATGCGTAGAAGACGCTTCGCTGTTAATATATTATTAGTACCTTTTGTCGTATGAAAAAAAACAATATATTATAATTAAGTATCGTTCTATTTATCCTCCTTGATCAATTATTAATTTGTTACAGGATCAATTACGGACAACCAATTTATAGATAGAAACAATACCTAACTAACGATACTCTTTAATTGATTTCACTTAAAAAACTTAAAACTCATTAATATCATACCGAAAATCACTGTACCTATCTAGAAGGAAAAAAACTATCATTACAGGATTTTGTTTTACTTTATAGTACGAGAGCTACCTGTTGGTCTTCGGTTCGGTTCTTGGTTAGGCTTTACGTCTTTAGGTCCCGTAATCAAATCAATTCAACTTCTTATTTTGTACTTGTAATTGATATAATACAAGTCAAAACATTCTATGGTCAAAACATACCGACTATCTAGATGAAACCTGGAAGTTATTTTACGCCGTCAACAAAAATGTAAGAAGAACGTGAAAAAATAAGTTTCGTAATACTGCAATAATCTCAGTTATTCTCGATACCACAAGAACTTTCAGGTTGAGAAGTTGTATAACACTCATAAACCTATTTTGAAAATCCATAGGTAATTCTAAAATACCTCGCATCCCTCAGATGCATGGCATAGCATTGAAGGATGAGGATGATGCAGGATATTATAACAGGTATGAATGAATTTTAAAATGGTAAATCAACATTTATTTACAAAATCACTAATAATATTTATCTTACGACCTAAAATCAACATTTATTTACATTAGTACATTACGATAAGTGTGACTTAAGTAGTCCATTATTGCACAGCGTGAAGTTAGCACCCGAGCACAAGCAAGGGTGCTAAACGTATATGCAGGTTTAGGTCACAGAGTGCTGGAAAATTATTTACAACTTATTACCTTTTCTTTTCTCTCATACTTCTGGTATGTTCCTGCCTACGTTTCAAATTTAATGTTTTGTTCCGTTTTGTTTTTCATTATCACAGTTTCTCCTAGTACCCCAGGAAAATTAGGTGAAAAAAAGGGTCAACCTCGGATTGAGAGATAATAAGCTACAAACTTCTTTAAATCATCGTTATGACATCCAATACGTTAGGTCAAATGTCACATAAAATCTCGTTTATGCAGGTCAAAAGATTCAAGGTAAAATGTCAAAAAACAGGTCTTTAGGAAATATCTTCTTTTCTATGCTCTAAATGACCTTTGAAGTTTTAAAAAAAATTGTAGAACTTTAAATTTTCTTCAAATTTGGTCATGAAAATGAAACAGTATTGGCTACGAAGCGCAAACGAACGAAAGAAAACAATAAAAACGACTCTGATTCAAAGATTGATAAGAAAGCACGCAAGAACGAGACGCCGTACGTGAAGAAATGAGATAGCAACACCATCGGTATCGAAACGCACTATCTCATTCGCGCTGAGAAACTATGGTGGAAACCTGTAAAAGAAGATTGTCTTTCCGAAGATTTACGTCGAGTAAGGAACGGCGCGGCGCCTCAGCCGGGAGACAAGCTGTCGGCGCTATCAGTGGCCGTCGGCGAAGATGGCTCAAAGGAAGAATCCACGTAGCACCTGACATCGTTGAAGACACTGCGAGCCCGACCGTACTCGACGGGAAACACTACTTCACGCGACTGTACATACAACACGTACACGAGCGACTACATGGCGGTATCGAAACAGTCGTGAATTAGCTACAGCAGCGACTATGGGTACTGAAGATACGACCGACGGTGCGTGAACGTCATCAAACACTGTCAACTATGCAAGATACGAAGAGCGAAGCCTACTTCTCCGGCGACCGGCGACCTGAGGAGGTTCGTGGCACGAAGAGGAGTGCCTAAGGAGTGTGGAGTGGCGTGGAGTGGAGAATGGAGTGACAACGCGACGTGCTTCAAGGCTGCGGAGAAGGAGCTCGCCAAGGCCGCGCTGGCGGCGGTCAGCGAGGAGGCGACGGCGCGGCGCATCACCTGCCGCTACGTACCCCCGGCCTCCCCCTTCATGGACAGCGCGTGGGAGCGCATGGTACGCACCGTGAAGGAGGCACTGCGCGTCAAACTCCACGAGCAGTACCCTAGCGACGAGACACTGCTCACCCTGCTCGCCGAGGCGGAGAACACCGTCAACTCCCACCCACTCACACACGTGGCGGTGACCCCAGAAGAACCGGAGGCGCTTACACCCAACCACATCCTGTTGGGACCCAAACGACCTCACCGCGCGCAAGCGCAGCGCGCTCAACGATGGCGGACGTCTTCTGGAGCCAGGTCAAAGAGTACCAGCCTCTACTCCAACACCGGCGGGAGCCTCACACGACCAGCGCACGCTATCGGCGACCTGATACTCGTCTGCGACCCCACCCTGCCCCGCAACACATGGCCGACAGGAAGGATCGTCGCGGTCTACCCAGGGCGAGACGGCGAGGTGAGGATCGTGGACGTCGTAACCAGCAACGGGCATGTCCTCCGGAGACCGACCAAGAGGATCGTCGTGCTACAGGTTGGATCGCAGAGCTGCGACGGCGGGAGAAATGTGCACGACAGAACCTGAATTGACTACCTTTGTACATAGTTTTTTACATTACTTTGTTTATGTCGTTTTATATACCCTTTTATACTAGTAGGATAAGTTTAGGTTAAGTGTTCATTTCAATAAATAAAATTTTCTTATTAGAATTAGGGCGTAGCACATAAGTTATGTAAATAGTTCTAATAGGATTCTTATTCGATTTCTCTAGTGATTTCTACCCCAGATTAGATTAGGTACACTTCCCTAATAAAATTAACGCATAGCACAAGTAAATAAAACAATTAGAATCGAGTTAGAACTTATAAATTCCAATTAGAAATTACGCCAATAAGCTTCACTACCTCATTAGAAGGGGTAGAATCCTATTGGAAATAATTGTTAGAAAGAGACAGAACGCTCCATCTCTGTCAGCGCATACAGGCGAGCGAGGGGGGCCCCGGCGTCCGGAACCTGTGTTATGAGGAAGCGGGGGCCGGGGTTATATAAATATTGTACCTTTCCTTTTCGTTCTGCACTCTGTTATGCACCGGCGGATGATGCACCTGCTATTTTTAGAATAAGAAAATAAGTATCTTAACTATATAATTATATTGGTTTGTAAGCGTAGAAATTAAGATTGTATGAGAAATAAAGAGATTTGTATTCAGGGCAAGAGTGCGGGGTAAGGAGGGGTGGTCGCTTGAAAATGATATAAAATGGCGCCAAATCGGCGTAGATTCATTCCGGATCCAGCACTCAAGAAAGAAACAACTTGGAAGAAGAAACTCTCTGCGACCACTCGCCTTCCCTACCCTGCCCTTCAGCCTGGCTCACCATACTGACTACCCATACAATTAAGGGCCACAGAGTTTTCAAACTCTCATACCAGGCAAGATGTTCCGGAGCAATAGAATCCTTCAACTCGGTAAAAATACTGACAACGGTTCATAAATACGTTTATAACCAGATTCCATTATGACAAATAAATTTAATTATTTGAAGAAATTGAAAAACAAGATAGTAAAACCGAAAATTACGAAGACTTAAAGATAATAACAGCTAGCTCTTGGTCTATGAAGTCCAAAAAAACTGCTATACATATTTGAGTGAGAAATATACTAAAGAGAAGTTTATTCCGAATGCGTAAATGCGCGCTGCATACAAACGAAGTCTGGTGATATTTTCAATACTAACCAATCAGTAAATGAAAAATTTGCAGAAACAATCTAGAAACTAATCTCTATGCTTGTATGAAGTCAGATTTTCGTTAAAATATACAGTTTTAATGCTAGAATTAATTTAAGATTTGTATGGAAATCTTTGAGGTATTGTAACTTTAAAACTATACATTTTAACGAAAATCTGACTTCATACAAGCATAGAGATTAGTTTTAGATTTTTTCTGAAAAATTTCATTGACTTTAATTGGTTACTATTGAAAATATCACCAGACTTCGTTTGTATGGAGCGCGCTCCGAATTATATTCTCTTTAATGTGAAGCTGCTATGGCCTCGAATTTATTTTAGATTGTATTTAATATATTACACTATAATATTTACACGTAAGCTGGATAATTAATCGTAATTCGGAAATTGGGCATGCGAACGCAGGTCCGACGCGGGCAAAGGCCACAGCCGACTGAGCTTTTTAATAGATTGTGATAGCTTATATTACTGCCTGACGCGAGAGAAAGAGATGGGGCGGCGCGCGCGCCTGACTAAATAAAACGACGTAAGCGCCAAAACAAACTTTATTTAGTTGTGATTTTACTATTTATGTAAGTTCATTTCTGCTGCAATCAAAATTTATAAAATATCAATCTCTATTTTTTAAATCAAGTCTCGTGTTTCTATTATTCACCGTTTAGCAGTTCCAAGCGTTTATAGATAAAGACGGAGGCTACTTTGGCTTGTTTTTCTATCGAGAAAATTTGTCTTAATCGTGTTTTGGCGGCAATCAAAATTTTAATAATATGTTCAATTTACACATATCCTGAAATCATACTCCTACTGTTAGTACTTCATGATATCTGATGCTTTGAAGAATCCTATTTTTTTCACATATCCTCTTAATGATTTCGTGTGACTGTTAATAGATGCCACCTAAAGGTGTTAAGGTAAACAGTTGCATTACTTTAAGAGGTGATTGTACCCATGATACTGAACAACTTTCTCCAAGAAATTGATAGGAAATTCGAATATTATTATAAATATATAATATGGCTTTACTAGCTGCCTGCTCTGATTAAAAATAGTTTTAGAACTATTTTGATAAGCTTTTCTGAAGCGAGGTTTTCGATGCTCCATGAAGTAAACGTTTCTTTGCACCCCTACATCATCTTTAGAATACAAATTGTACTTATACAGGGTGTTAGGGTAAACAATTTCTTTACTTTAAGGGATGATTGTAAAACCTCATACATCAACTGATTTATAACAAAATAAATAGATTTAAACAAGAATTTCATTAATTTGTTAAAATTATTTTATTCGCATTTTAAGTTTAGGGGCAAAAATGATTTGTTATTATTTCAGCAATGAATGAAACCGCTAACGTGCTCATGGATACATTTTAAGAATCTTGTTTTAGTAGTAAGTAGGGTGAGTGTGCCCGTGCGGTGGGTTGAGATCGAGTTCAGTAAATTTTAAATTTTACGGTAAATTTATTTAATATTTTGAAAAAAATTACCTATGTTGAAACCATGATAATTCGATTCTGCTCTCGATTATAAACAAACTACTTTCTAGTTTTGAGTTAATTCATTAACACGTTGTAGGTAACTAACTCATTACTCAGTTAAACTATAATAAACAATAATATTACACTGTCGTAAAGTATAGTAATGAATGTTATGTTGGACTTTATCGTGTCTATAGTCTTGTCCACACACAGTTCAAGTATAAAGAGATCTTCATCCTTGTTTACAGATAACTTAGTAGGTATAATTAATGATGAAACTTAGTACCAAAATTGCGTTTCAAATTGATAACGACGGGTCAAATCGTTTCGCCTTTGTTAAATTTTTATTTATTTATTTATGTCGGTCACCTTGTCAGCTTTAAATTAAAGTAACTCTTTTATTTGATTGCCGTTTTTCTCAAAAAGGTCGTTAACCAAGTAAAAGAAGTCGGCATTCATGGTGCGGAAATTGCCTTGGTTTTTATATGTGCTAAAGTAGTTTTAATTTACTGGAATATCCATAAGTTTTTGTCGCATTTAATGTTTTTAGTCGTTGTTATATATTTACAAAAACATACTCTATCCAGCGTTTATAAAGTAGAATATCTATTGGATAATCTACTTCATAAGTAAAGTATATTTGATTGATTGATTAATAGGCTACGTATAACCATGGTGGTGTGTAAATAAATAGCCGTGGTGGTCCAGTCCAGTTTAATGGTCTGATCATCCCCTTAAAAAAGTGTCAGCATATTAAATTCGACCCTGCATATACCTAATACTTGCCTACTAAATATCGTCATCATCATCAGCTAGACCTCTTAATACGGGCTTTAGGTACACTGTACGTACAGTGATCATCTTGTGTTATATCAAACCACCTCAAAATTCATCCTCTCTTTAAATTACGGTATCAATTCTCTACATAGAATCTTATTATACCTACTTACCTATACATAACTAATCAAACCTGTCCTAATAACAATATACAGGTTTGGGTTCGATTCAGTTTCGGCACTGTATCTTATTAGTTTAAGAGACGTGGTAGTTAGTAACAGAACGTCTTTCATTATGTTAGTAAATCACCCTATACCCTATACAGGTGTAGCAAACGCTCCTGAAAACTCAAAGCGGTGAAAGTACCCATCAAATATGCACCACTTTTACTATGGGACCAAATAGGAGAACTCTAAAAAAACACACATTGTGCGCAGTAGTTAGGTAGGTAAAGTTCCCGAAAAAATATCTTTAAAATGTAGGGGTGAAGGGGCCTGCGCAGTAGCGCTTTCGCCTACAAATTTTGTTTCTGCGCATCCAAGGCCTTGCTCAAGAAGTTTGCCGGCCATCATATCTAATTCCAAAAGCGCTAATGCGCTCTGCATACAAACGAAGTCTGGTTATATTTTCAATACTAATCAATTAAAATCAATGCAATTTCGCAGAAACAATCAATGCTTGTATGCTGTCAGATTTTCGTTTAAATATACTGTTTCAATGCTAGGATTAATTTAAGGTTTGTATGGAAATCTTCGAGGCACTGTAACTTTAAAACTATACATTTTAACGAAAATCTGGCAACATACAAGCCTAGAGATTATTTTCTAAATTGTTTCTGGAAAATTTCGTTGACTTTAATTGGTTAGTATTGAAAATATAACAAAACTTCGTTTGAATGAAGCGCGCCAACGTTGACGACCCTAATGTTAGTACCTATGAGACAGCTGAGTTTTTTTAGAGTTCTCATAATTGGTAACATCTTAAAAGCTGTTCATATCGATAGGTACTATCACCCCTTTAAATTTTCGGGAGCCTGTGTAAACATGAGTATATAGGGTCCTTCTTAATATGCTGACACTTTTTTAAGGGGATGCTCAGGCCGTCAAACTGAACAACCTTCTCCATGGCACCAACATCGAAATCACGAAAAAAATAATCAGTTGTTTTATACAAAGCTGCAATCCTACTCAATACGCGATTTCGATGCTGGTCCCGTAGAGAAAATCGTTCAGTTTGATGGTCTGATCATCTTAAAAAACTGACAGTATATTAAGTTAATAAACTTACTTTTGATGTGATCCTTTGCGCTTCAAAAATACGCGTAGATAATCTGTAGCTATCACACAAAACGGCTAGAATCGATCGAGAGATATAAACGTGTTATTTGGTGCCGCCACAACACCCGGTGCTGTGCTCGAACACGACTGACATCAACAGACAGACTCCTTCTATAATATACAGCTCCAGAGATTGGCCCCGCTCACTGACGTCATGGCGAGGAAACCTTACCTCTAATTCACAGTAGAGTCCGTCGTATGAGAGGAGACTTGCACAGAGGAGGTTCCGCCGGTCTATCGGCTTTTTGAAGCTTTTTTTACAGTCATAAAACATTCTGTAAATATATAGGGTCCTTCTTAATATGCTGACACTTTTTTAAGAGGACGATCAGACCATCAAACTGAACAACTTTCTCTTTGGCACCAACATCGAAATCGCAAACAAAAATCAACTATTCCATACAAAACTGCAAACCTACTCGAGCCAAATGTATGAGACAGCTGATTTATATTTCGCGTTTTCGATGTTGGTTCCATAGAGAAAGTTGTTCAGTTTGATGGTCTGATCATCCTCTTAAAAAACTGTCAGCATATTAAGAAGGATCCTGTATACAATAGGTACTGGAAATTCCAATCTCATCTAAATATGTATTAAACTAACAAGGTATACGGTTGTAAGGAAAAGTATCATTAACCTTTAAAACACATACAGGGGGAAATTTATACAAAAAAAAAATCTATTGTTCCATACTAAATTGCAATGCCTACTCGACTCAAATGTATGCAACAGCTGATTTTAGATCAGTTTGCTCCCTTAGTAAAAGTTGTTCAGTTTGATGGGTAGACTCTTAGTTTTAAAGGATGCCAATGATATCAATTTCACCCTGTATACTCTACTCATCAAACTGAAATACTTACTATGGGAGCAAACCTGTCAGAACAAAAAAATAAAACCGGTCGCGAGTCGCGTAAGTATTGCAGTTTAGTATGGAACAGCAGATTTTTTTTTGCTCTGACATGTTTGCTCCCTTAGTCAAAGTTGTATACATCCTGTATACACATATTTATATAAAACACGAAGATTCTAACAAATCTTTTAGTTTTTAGACAAATGATAAAAAACTAACAAGGTAAATAAAACAATTTTTATTAGTTACGTAGGTACTAGAGTTTACCCGCGACTTCGTCCGCACAAATTATACATGGTGTTACAAAAGTAAAATAAACATTTAAAACTTATAAGGTGGTTGTTTAGACCTTCGCAAAAATTTGTCTCTCTTTCCCAAAAACAGTGACGTTCATAATTACAATACAAGAAATAAAAATAAATTAGTATTCCCACATTTTCGACTTAGTAAGGTCAACACATCTTTCATGGGGCACTGTATACCTTATTATAATAAGATTCTAGAGAATATTCTTAACTTGAAGTCCTCTGTAAAAAAGGTTACTATAAACTCGATGATTATTTGAATGACCAAAATGTCTGGTCTTGACAATGTTACTCTATGTAATTTAATATTGAATTTATGTAATTGTACTTTGTATATTTTGTTTTGTTTAAAAGAAGTATGTTGTAGAGTTTCTGGCCGCATTTTCTGTACAACGGAACACCTTCCGACGCGGTGGTAGATTCAAAAACATGACGTCAAAAAGTTATCTATGTGCTATTATTTTGAATAAACAATTTTGACTTGACTTGACTTAGACCATTAAACTGAAAAACATTCACTATGGGACCAACTTCGAAATCGCGAAAAAAAAAAATCTGCTGTCCCATACATTTAGCTAGAGTAGATTGGTAGTTTAGTATGTAACATCAGTTTTTTTTCGCGATTTTGATATTGGTCCCATAGTGAAAGTGGTTCAGTTTGATGGTCGAAACCACCCCCTTAAATGTTTATTTGTATTTTTGTTACACCTTGTATAGGTACCAGATTTTAAGTCAGATCATAAGCTATCAAACAAAAAAAGTTTCATCAAAATCGGTTTCGTAGTTTTTGCATGACGCTCGAACAAACAAACAGACAAGCAGACAGACAAAATTCTAAAAAGGTTTATTTGGAGTCAGGGACATCTACAAACCTTATCGTACCTAATCTTTTTCTTGTAAATATCTTCTATATACAGACACAATTCTGTTACAGTTTTATAATAGTTTAGATTTAAATTACTAAAAAAAAATGTTATGTTTTGATTTTGTTTAATTTCAAGGCAACACACTGGCTTTTCCACGTCAGATCCTGTTTCTTTCAAAAAAATCGATTAGCTTTGTTTTTGGTTGCGTCAAGCAATCGTTGATCGATGTTTTTTATGTTATTTATCTTCTTGTAGGTGGACTTTACCTTACTTTAGGTATATTTTAGTCAAATCTCATATATTAAGGAGGATTCCAGTTGGTTCGGACATTGCAGGCCGAATCACCTGATTGTCTGAAATGAAAGATGATTCGTACTTCGGATGGCAAGTTAAGCTATTGATCCCGGCTACTATCTCTCGTGGCCGTAGTCGTTACATAAAAACGACGTCAGTGGCCGTAAGGCGGTCTGAAAAAACTCTGACACCAGGGCTTTGCCCACACGATAAGAAGAATAAGAATTTTAAATTCGATTGTATTACATACATACATAAACTACTACTTAAAAAGTTGTACGGGCTAGGTATTCGAGGAATAACGCATGACTGGATTATCTCTTACTTCAAAGACCGCGAACAATAGCAGCGTTTTACCTAACAATAAAACGCTTATTAAGCAATAACCTTATTTGAAGCCTAAATTAATATATTTGAGAGGAGCAAACTTGATTTCCCGGAAACGAGTCGGTTTTACATAAATACGCGCACTTTTTCCCCTTCCGTCCTGTGATGTCACATCCGGTACGCCAGGCGGGGGAGCCGGCCGATTGGCGACCTACCTCATTGGATCTCAAAATAATAATTGTATACTATGTTATATTATATAACTATTATGCACCAGGCAGAATTGAAATGTTAGGCTTCAAATAAGGTTATTGCTTAATAAGCGTTTTATTGTTAGGTAAAACGCTGCTATTAAGCATTGAACGTTATTTGAAGCCTAAATTAATATGTTTGAGACCTGTCTGTTATCGCCTGGTGGACCAGGACGACGCCAATGTGAATAGATATGTAGGTATTTAGGTAAGTATTGAAATAAATAGTCTTATAGACTCATTGTAAACTTGTTTATTTTAACATCACACGAAATCATTAAATAATAACACTCTTTGTATAGTTACATAATTGGCATTTAGTAATCATCAATTTACCTAGGTAGGCACAAATACAATATTTTAAGAATTATTTCATAATCACAGTTTACACAAATTAGTTAAATTATTTTACGTAACAAAATTTACTAGGGAAATTATATGATTGAATAACATCATTAATTGAATTAAATTACCTGATAGGTACATTTCACTCAGAGATAGGTGTGAATAAGGTTGTAATAGAAGCAGATTTCGGTGCAGGGGTGTTAATTTCACGACAGTAATATTTAAGGAATGTGTTCTCAGAACGCCAATTACCTCGGGCGAGGATTTCATCTAGAGGGCAGTTCTGAACCCAATTTTTTTGATGCTACCGCCGGTCGTACACTACCAGGGCTCGCCTTAATACCGGCCTGCATCAACACCTTTTTGATCCAACCAGCAATGTTAGTACGTGACGCTGCTTTAGGGACGCCACAAGTAGTCAAAAACAAATTATCCATAGTACAAATAGTACGCCTAGTTTGGGATAAATCTATGACCCTCTTAATCCAGTAGTATGGATTTAAAGATTGATTATCTTTATTTTCCAATATTCGCCAACCTGATTGACGTGCTGAAACTGTATCCGTCTTAGATCCATATTTTGGCCAGAAAATAACGTAGCCTTCATTCCAGTAGCAACTGTCATTACCTATAGCCAATAATGTTAAGTCATGCACTCGCCGACCGGAGCACAATAATAGCAAAATAGCAGCACGAGCAGAACATTCATGGCTTGGTGGATTACAACTAAGCCAGTTAATTAGGATATCAGAATCCCAGATAGGTACTTTTTTGGGCTGTGCACTCGCTATACATATGGACTTTAACGCTTGTCGAACCAAAAGATGAGCACTTAAGCGGGCATTAACATTTGGATCACAAAGTGTAGCCACTGCAGATTTATAAACCAAAATAGTTGAATAAGCCAAACCATATTTTTGATGCAAATCTATTCGAAATCTAGCAAGGTCAGAACCATTGGGTTTAGAAGAAGTTATGTTGTTATCTTTAGCCCAATTACACCACTTTTGCCATGCTACTTTATACGTTTTTAACGAAGAATCCCGCCAACTTTTTAATAAAAGCTGTTTCTGTTCACATGACCAACCTTCTAAACTCTCCGCCCACCCCCACATATCCATACTTCCAGAATCAGGTCCGAGGTCATTGGGGGAGGGTTGCCTGTCGTTGCATCTACTAGAACTTGGGCCAGGTTGTGGATTGTAAACGGTGGGCCTAGGGCTCGATTCTTTATATCTGGTCTCCAGAAGACTTTGATCCACCGCGGGGCGACTATTAAGTACGTTCCCGATGCCGTGTTGAGGTGTCTCAGCACGTGCGGTATCAGAAAGGGTGGAGGGAACACACATGCTAGGGGATAGTCCCAGGTCTGGCTGAAGGCATCGTGAAGACAAGCCTGTTGATCTGTTAAATCTAGGGAGCCGTACGATGGGACAACATGTGCAATCGCCGACGCAAAAAGGTCTATTACCGGTGTACCAAACTTGGTGAATATTACTGCTGTTATCATGGGCAATAGATGCCATTCCGGTGGACTTGTTAAGCGTGATAGGTGATCCGCCTCGCCGTTGTAACGACCTGGCAGGTAATGAATTTCTACGTGAATTTCGAAACGATCCAACATAGCAAGAATCTGATGCGTTAGCGCCATGAGGGGCAAGGATTTTGTCCCTCCTTCGTTCCTCATGTACGCGACCACTGTCCTGTTGTCGCTCTGTATCAACAGAGAAGAACCGGCTAGGTACCAAGCGTGATCGCAGAGGGCGTACCATATAGCTAACATTTCTCGTTGGTTGGAATGCAGCTTCAATTCCTCGAACGTCCACAGACCCGACAGTGGTACATTGTTCAAAAGGGCACCCCACGCTATCCCTAAGGCATCGGTAACTAGATAATTGGACACTGGAGGGTAGTGAATCGGGGAGCTCTTTTTTAGATGGGTCGACCACCATTCTAATTCGTTCAAGGCCAACTCTGGTATCGGATACTGATACCGAGGATTCTGTAGCAACAGGTGCTGACAATGACTGAGAAGTACTCGATGGTTCAAGCGCCCTCTGGGAACGGGAAAACTGGCGAAATTTATAATTCCCACTACACTTTGAATTTCGTTCAAATTGGCAGTTTTTCTGTTCAGAAGACAAGAAACTTTTTTGTACACATCTTGACATTTCTGAGGAGGCAGTGATTTTTGATTCAGGTGTGGATCCCATAGAATGCCTAGATACAACATTGTTCTTTGTGGAACTAGAATCGATTTGGAATAATTTACCTGCCAACCGAGATATTCCAAAACTCGAGTGGTCTCGCGAGCTTGGCTGTGTAAAAGGTGTGGGTCCTGACTGGCTAGCAAAAAATCGTCTAAATAGACTGCTATACGAATCCCTCTTTCTCGAAGTATTTGAGCTACCCAATTCGTAAGGGATGCAAAAACTTGTGGCGCACTGGCGAGGCCGAAGGGCAGGCATGTCAATTGATAAAGTTTTTGCTTGTAAATTAGGCGTAGGAAACACCTGTGTGTCTTGGCTATGGCCAGATGAAAATAAGCATTGGTCAAGTCTATTTTGATTAACCAGTCTTGAGGTTGTAGGAAATTCACAATTTTGTGCATGTTTATAAGCCTGAATTTTTTCACAATTACGTACCTGTTTAAGATTTTTAAGTTGAATATCGGCCGAAGGGTCTGGTCTTTTTTCGGAATTAGGAAAAACTGAGATACGAAGCTTGGGCTGGGCTCGGCAGGCTCCAATACTTCTGTTTCTATCATTTGATTTATAATTTTGTTCATTTCTAGTGATTCCGGCGTTTGCAAGGAATGGTTGACTAAGTTTGGAGTGAGTAACGGTGGCTTGGCCCAAAAAGGTATTCGGTAGTTTTGAATTACATTTAATAAAGGTGTTGGGGCCTGTAGGTCCTGCCAACGTTGTACAAAATCTAGCAATCTGCCCGCTCGGAATGGGCTCAAGTCAATATTTTCGTTTAAGTTGTGCTCGCACACCAGACTGGCCTGTAAACCTTGCCTGTCCTCTATTGTTTTGAAACGTATCGTAACGTATATATTGCGATCGCTACGGCAAACAAGACGCCAATGAGGTAGGTCGCCAATCGGCCGGCTCCCCCGCCTGGCGTACCGGATGTGACATCACACGACGGAAGGGGAAAAAGTGCGCGTATTTATGTAAAACCGACTCGTTTCCGGGAAATCAAGTTTGCTACTCTCAAATATATTAATTTAGGCTTCAAATAACGTTCAATGCTTAATACGTTGAATTAGAATATTGCGAACAACAGTCAGGTAAAATATCAACAGTAAGATCGCCCGCACTTCACATGTCAAGTTCAATTCCACAAGGCAGCGTTCTTGGATGTCTGTTGTTTCTTATTTACATCAATGAACTACCTCAGTTAATTAAAGACAGTAATTTGAAGTGTGTTCTGTACGCTGATGACATATCCATAATATTTCCTACAGCGAGTGAAATGGACGCATACAACATATTACAAACTAATTTAGAAAAAATTGATATTTGGCTTACTAAAAATAATTTACAAATAAATTACGATAAAACTAAAATAATTGAATTTCATCCTTATCAGAAACCTAAACTTAACTTAAATTATAGCTACAATAACATGCAAATTGAAAGTGTTAAAAACTGTACCCTTTTGGGAATTGAAATAGACGAGAACATTAACTGGAAAGCGCACGTCAGCAAAATTTTAAGTAAATTATCGAGATTCACGTATGCCCTTTATGAACTCAAAAAAGCAACAAATCAGAAAATTGCTACTCAAGCATATTATGCGTATGCCCACGCATGGCTACAATACGGTGTTATTCTGTGGGGCAATAGCACAGACGCTGATGATCTTTTCTTACTACAAAAAAATGCATCCGATTTTAGTAAATATCAAACGAATAGAAAGCTGTAGGCCACATTTCATTGAACTCCAAATATTGACACTTACCTCAATCTACATTATGGAAATATGTAAATTTGTTCGGAACAGCAGCCATCTTTTTCAAAAAGAAAAATGTGTAAGCTCTCGGATAGCCAACCAGCCTCAGAACAAAGATAGATTGGCCCCACCAAACATTAAAAGAATTGAAATGTACAATAAAGGCACCTATTTAATGGCCATCAAAATTTATAATAATATTCCCTCAAAAATAAAAGAAATCGAAAAGAGTACAATTTTTATATCAAATTTAAAACAATATCTGATTGGAAAATGCTTTTATAGTTTAAAGGAGTTTTTTGATGAGCAGTAATAAATAATAATACTTATTGCTAGGAAATAATAATATTACAGACGACATAAAGAACATTATTATGTGAAAAATGTTTTTGTTATTGTAGGTACTACTTTAATTGTTGTGTATAATGTATAATGTAAACTCTTACTATTAAGGATGCAATGTATACAGTATTTGTCAAAGAGTTTTTTGCAGTGCCCGGTCAGGGTTTCACATAGGACCATAACTGTATATTTGTAACATCTGTAAAACATGTGAAAGCAATAAATGATTATGATTATGATTATGATTAGAAACTCACGTACTAGGAATGTCCATTCCCATTGAGGGACCAAATTAAAGTGTTGAATTTCTGAATGTCTGGGTTTAAGCTTCTAGTTTGTAAAAGTAGACAGTCAAAAGTTACAATCAGTTGGTTTTTTTCAATCGTGACTGGTAGGCCATATCTCATTATCGAATAAATATTTATAAGAACTATAAAAAACTATAAATGATTAAAGTAAAGAAAAAAGAATTTGTAATAAAAATTAAAGTATGTATAATATTGTCCTTTCAATCGATCACGTTCATTTACGTAGTAACACAGGAATTTTGAATTTTTGGTTCGAATCTATACAACGTGTTAATGAATTAACGCAAAACTAGAAAGTAGTTTGTTTAGAATCGAGACCAGAATCCAATTATCATGTTTTCAACATAGGTAATTTTTTTCAAAATATAAAATTTTTTTTTTGTAAAATTTAAAATTTACTGAACTCGATCTCAATCCACCGCTCTGGCACTCTCACCCTACTTACTACCAAAATAAGATTCTTGAAATGTATCCATGAGCAAGTTAGCGCTTTCATTCATTGCTGAAATGATAACAAATCTTTTTTGTCTCAAAACTTAAAATGCGAATAACTTCAAATTTTAAGTATCATAATAATGAAATTAATGTTCCAATCTAATTATTTTCTTATAAATCAGTTGGGGTGTATGAGGTTTTGCGCTTATTCATTAACACGTTGTATATAGCTTTAGTAAAAGTTCATAAACGATTGTACAATTGATTTAAGGTGGTCAGATGAAACGGTTATCCTAAATAAAATTAAATTATGATTGTAGTTGGAAGATAAATAAATTTTGCAAAGTTGCAAAACATCTAAATCATAGAGCGAGCGAAGCAAACAGTCAAAAATCAGGAGAGATGATGAGATATGAGGATTAGGATGAGATGGAACCGCGTCCTTCCATGCTAAATTTGTGTAAAAAAGCTTGTCTTTCTTATAATAAAGGTTAGATACTCGGGGCCCCTTCAGGACCGGGGCATTTTGCCAGTCCTGCCAGTTAGTAGTTACGCCGGTTTGTTGCGAAAAAATCGACCTAAGCTATCCAATAGCAACGGCCCCATTCACCAGCCGCGACTATTAAATACCTATTAATTACCAGTTTGACCATGGGAATCACTCTAAAACTGTGTTAAAATCTGCATAAAAACTAGGTCGTTCCTAATAACATTCGCGGACGTTCCTAAAGTTGATGTTGTTGAAAAGTATGCATATACGTTTATAAAGGACTTTGAGTTCGTTCGTAGTTTATGGTTGTTGTCATAGCTACAATTCTCTGTTAAGTCACTTTTGGAATAAATATCGACTATTAAATTGTACTTTAATTTTAACCGGACTCTAACATGGTAGCAGAGCGTGGTTGACGTAGTTGTTAAAGGTTGTAACTAGTTCCAAAATATTTGCAAGAGTAAGATACGTAAAGGGGCTCACGAGTTCTTGATCATGCAATCGACTTCGACGAACATGAAAATCGAGATCGGTCAGCTTGACGGGTCTAACTGGCAAACATGGAAATACAAAGTCAATCTAATACTAAGAAGTACTCCACCTACGCTGGAGGCGGTAGGAGGAAAATTAAAGCCATGTCACCCTGGCGAAAGGGCAACAGAGGAAGCTTTAAAAGAGTACAATACGGAAATGGAAAATTTTCGGAAGGTTGATAGCCAAGCTTTACTCATTCTTACGACTAACATGACTGAAGATACATTGCAGAAAGTAATGCGATGCGAATCATCAAGTGAGATGTGGAAAGAGCTTCACAGGCTTTATGATGGAGCAAAGGAAGATAGGAGCTATGATCTCTGTATGAGGTTCTTCCGCTACCAAAAAAGCGAGGAGCATGATATGGCCGCACATATTTCGACTCTCAAAAATATATGGTATGATTTAAACAGTGAGATAGAAGGAAATGATCTTCCAGAGATTTTATTGATTTGTAAAATTCTAGATACACTTCCGGAACAATATTTCAGTTTTAAATCTAGCTGGCTATTGATGAACAAGAGCGATCGAAATATAGAGAATCTCACAACGCAGTTATGTACTCATGAAAGAGCTTTGACAGGTGTTGAGGATAATACAAAGGCCGAAGCATTGGTACTTATAAGGTCGATAGATAAGAGGAAGGTTAAGTCTCAAACGAAAAATGACTGTATCAAGTGCAATTATTGCAAAGAACAGGGACACAAGGTGAGGCAATGCCCAAAATGGAAGTCAGATGGACGCCCGCCAAAACCTACACCAAAGAATAATCAGAATCGAAATGTGAATAACATGAACTTAATGGTAGCAGTAGATATCTTGAATGTCAGCGAAGATCGAGAAAGTTGGTATGTAGACAATGGTGCGACTAGCCATGTTACAAACAGAAAAGATCTATTCGAAACATTTGAACATTTTACTGGTTCACATACTGTGACTACAGCAAATGGAGAAGCTGTTCATGCTATTGGCAAAGGAACGCTGACAATTAATGCTGATGTAGAAGGTCAAAAACAGCTGATTACATTAAATGATGTTTGGTACGTTCCTGCGGTTAAGAGAAACTCGTTTTCAGTGTTGTCAGCACAAGACAGACTGACAAATAGCAAATTCCAATCTGAAACTACCATGTGCAAGCTTTCAGTTGATGGAAAAGTCATGCTGATTGGTGACAGACAGAAACATGGTGGACTATATAAATTGCGGTTGACGGAGGTAGTACCTGACAAACCGACAGAGATAAATAGTTTAGCCACCAAAGATTTACTGCAGCTGTACCATGAAAGGTTGGGTCACCAGAACAAAGTACACGTGAAGAAGGTAGTTGAGAGAGAACTGGGAATCAAACTTAAGCTTGACAACAAACTGTGTGAGGGTTGTATTTTTGGTAAAGCTCATCGTCTGAAATTCGGGACGAGAGATAGGGCACGAGAGCCAGGTGAACTGCTACACGCTGATGTTTGTGGACCCTTTAGATACTCAATGTCCAAATTCTTGTATTTTGTACTCTTCAAAGACGACTTCTCAAAGTTTCGCTACGTATATTTACTGAAACAGAAATCAGAAGTATGCCAGAAGCTGCGACTTGTATTAGCTGAGATAAAAGCTGCAGGATACAAAGTGAAAGAGCTCTTGAGCGACAATGGTGGAGAGTTTGACAATGAAGAAGTGAAAAAGATACTTGGCGAAAACGGAATCAGACAAAGACTTACAATGCCTCATACCCCACAACAGAATGGTTGTGTAGAAAGGGAAAACAGGACAGTTGTTGAAGCAACAAGGTCTATTATGCACTCGAAGGGATTACCTCAAGGCTTATGGGCTGAGATAGTGAATGCCACAGTCTATATTCTAAACAGAACGGGCCAAACCACGATGGATAAGAGTCCGTATGAGATTTGGAATGATAAGAAGCCAAGGATCCGACATTTAAGAATACTCGGAAGTACGTGCTTCGCACATGTACCTAAAGTTTCAAGAAAGAAACTAGATAAGAAAGCCATTAAGGGCATACTCATTGGATACGATAATGATGAGGGATACAGGGTGTGGGTCCCAAAAGGAAACAAGCTGGTACGTTCCAGAGACGTTGTTTTTGAAGAAGAAACATTGACTGTGAAGGCTGGTAATGAAATGGAGGTGCCCATACAAGCCAATCCAACTATGTCACAAAACGAGTATGAAACAGAGATACCAATACCTGATCCAAATGTTTCAGAAAACGAGGACGTTGTTGTACGAAGTGAACAAGAGTCTCAGATAGATTACGAATCATCTGAAGAAGTCGAAAACAATTTAGGTGGAGGTTATGATTATGAGTCCTCAAATGAAGAAGTACAGAATGATCTAGAAAGTGAAATAGCTAACCAAGGTAGAGCTACACTCAGAGACCGTTCTAAACTTGAACCTCCCAAAAGATTTGAAGACTTCATAATGACGGCTGTAGATGAGATTTGTGATTTACAAGAACCAAGAACATTTCAAGAAGCTTTGAAAAGCAAAGATAGTGAAAAATGGAAGATAGCTATGGATGAAGAAATTAAGTCCTTGAAAGAGAATAAAACATGGGAGATGGTAATGTTGCCGAAAAACAGAAAAGCTATCCCTTGTAAGTGGATCTATAAAGTCAAGATGAATCCTGACGGAACCATAGAGCGATTTAAGGCGAGACTAGTAATCAAGGGATATTCTCAGAAAGAGGGAATTGATTATTACGAAACCTTTAGTCCTGTCGATGTCGCCAGAATGACTACTATTAGAACGGTATTGAACATCGCTGCCCGAGATAACATGGTAATAACACAGTTTGATGTATCTACAGCGTTTCTGTATGGTTCATTAAATGAAGAAATATATATGAAGCCGCCTGAAGGCTATAACGACGGATCAAATAAAGTTTGTATGCTGAAACGAAGCTTATATGGACTGAAGCAAGCTCCACACTGCTGGAACACTTGTATAAATGACTTCCTGATTAAGATTGGATTCAAGACAAGTGAAGCAGATCCATGTCTTTTTACCAGACAGAGGGGGAAGAAGAAGCTTGTGTTGGCCTTATATGTCGACGATGGATTACTTGCTTCTAGTCATCCGGATGAAACAGTTCAGTTCCTAAATGAATTGAGCAGCCGTTTTAAAATAAAATCGAAACCAGCCACTTATTTCCTTGGACTGGAGATTGAGAGAAGAGAAGATGGTTCGATTAAATTAAATCAATCTGCCTATACCAAGAAACTGTTAGAAAGGTTTGGTATGGATGGTTGTAAACCAGTGGGGACACCAATTCTCAAAGAGAATGGATCGAGAGAAGACAGCGCTAATGAGGACAAGTTCCCATATTCTGCGATATTTAAAAGGTACTATGCATTGGGGAATAGAGTACTCGAACAAGAAAAGCTCGGATAAACTATTAAGATGCTATAGCGGTTCCGATCATGGTGGAGATACGGACACAGGAAGATCTACCACAGGCATGGTCTGTTTATACGCTGGTGGCGCAATCTCGTGGAGGAGCCACAGACAAGTATCAGTAGCACTATCGAGTACTGAAGCGGAAGTAGTAGCAGCGAGTGAGACTACGAGAGAGATTATATGGCTGCAAAGATTGCTGAAAAGTATTGATCAATCGGAGACGAAACCTGTCTTGTACCTAGATAATGAGGCTGCTATTAAGCTCGCAGACAAACCTTCCTATGAAGTGCATCAAAGGACAAAACACATTCGACTTAGACATTTCTTTGTAAAGGAAGCTGTCGCCAATGATGTCTTAAATGTGGAGAAGGTTCCTTCAGAATACCAGTTAGCGGACTTGATGACAAAGCCGCTATATAAACCCAGAATGAGTTTCCTTAGCAAGGAAATGGGCCTATTTTAGAACTTGAGAAAACGCTCATAGTTTGGAAACGTGTGTACGTGCAGAACTCCTCAAAGAGAGAAGATGTTGAAAAGTATGCATATACGTTTATAAAGGACTTTGAGTTCGTTCGTAGTTTATGGTTGTTGTCATAGCTACAATTCTCTGTTAAGTCACTTTTGGAATAAATATCGACTATTAAATTGTACTTTAATTTTAACCGGACTCTAACAGATGTACGTCGTAATGCCGACGCTTACGTTCCTGGAGAGTGCAAAAAGGGACATCAGGTTTTTAAGTTAATCTGTGTTAAATTTCATTCAACCGGGAAATTGAGGAAAAATGCGGATTGAACCGGGCAGGTGGGCGAAGCGAAGATGTCTAATTGTAAAGTAATTGCTTTAAAACGGTGAAGGAACACGTCGCGTCGTGAGAAAATCTGCAATGATTTGTATTTGAATTTTAATTTGCAAACGCTGGAGTAGAAATTAAACGGGTAAAAATACGGCGAATCGCTTCTTTTCTAGCAGCGTCCTTCCTTTACCGTTGACCAAGAATTTTTCGCTCTTTCTACGGTCCTTTACTCCTTACTTACTTACCTCTTTCGCCTCATTCACATCTACATAATACATCTTCAAGCATGCCCGACGAAGGTTTCGTGTAGGTACTCCAACTCCGTACCTCACCTTTCTGTAGGATATAACGAGGACCGCTCCGTCTCGCTAAATATCATTTTCGCAAAGCATCATGCTCGCAAAACACCACATTCTCAAAACATCATGTTCACAAAATATCATATTCTCAAAATACTTACTTACCACATTCTCATGATAGCACAAGAGATTTCAAACTACTTGATGGAGTTGCATATCTTTGGTCCAGGAAGCTGGCTGGCATAGGTATTGCTTTGGTCCATGTTTGGTCCACTACCTACCTTAATAGTGTTCTAAATCAATCAAACACTATTAATAAATTTAGTTATAAATTTATTTAACTCTTTCAGTAAAATAAGACATTGACAGAGCAAAGAAAATAATTGAATATCTACGTTCAAACTATATTATTTTTCATAGCTCGTAAATAGCATAGAGACTCAGTTATGTGTGAGACCTTCTTTCTAACACTTCTCTCTTATTTTACTTCGTGCTGGGCCCATAACCTAATAGTGTTTTAAATCAATCAAACACTATTAATAAATTTCGTTATAAATTTATTTAACTCTTTCAGTAAAAATAAGACACAGACAGAGCGAAGAAAATAATTTAATATCTACGTTCAAACTATATTATTTTTCATAGCTCGTAAATAGCATAGAGACTGAGTTATGTGTGAGACCTTCTTTCTAACATACCTATTCCGACTTCCTGCTTTGGTCCTACTTTGCTTGGTTCAAAACTCCAAAGAAGGTGCAAATACGAGATGCAAAGAGAATAGAATACATAGAAAAAAACTATAGTCGTAATATGTCAACTAGCCACATCGCATGTCGGGTCGGGTGTGTAGGTGTAGATGTCTAAGAAAAATTTCAATGTTTATCAAAAAAACTTTACTTTCATTCATTTAACAGAACGGTGATGTTTGAGAACCATGTCCCTTACGAAATTGTTGATGGCACCCATAAAGTTGTTCAAGAAAGATGTCATAACATTCTTAATTATAAAACGGCACGATTTAGGCTGTAAGTATAAGTTAGATCTTCTCACCTAAGGGTCGATTCACATTAGAAGAGCATCGGGCGCAGCGGCAAACTTATCACTGGTGAAGAAAGTTAAAATTTATTTGCAACGTCGACTTCTCATATCACTTCAAAACAATGTGAACTTTATTCACTAGTGATAAGATTGCTGTCTCCGGCAGCTACGCGCCGATGCACTTCTAATGCAAATCGACTCTAATAAGGTAGTGGGAGTGGGCCGAGCTATATTCCGTAAAAGTATTTAAGAGTAGGCAATATACGATATGTATTTAAAAAGCAATTTTTTTGCAAAATTCAATTGTTTTCTTAGGAACATTCTCTGCTAACTAGTTAAGAAACAGCAAACATATAATTAAATCCAGCTAGTATTTTTTGCATGTTTTTGTGTCCTTACGTACAAAATAAAGACTTTGTGAAGTTCTCTGGGAAATGGAACCTTGTTCACAGAATAGGTAATAGTATATAGTTCTATATACAGAACGGCCACTCCCCGCCCCCCTCTGATTTCAAATACCCCACCTCACCTCACACTTTCTGGGAAACTTGAGGGAAGCCGAGCAAGGGAATGCAGTCAGCCGCGCGCATCCGTTGGATTTGACTACATAAAATTGTGTCTTTTCAGTACATAAAAAACGTTGAAAAATAAAGCTAAATTCACATTTCAATAATTATTTAGCTCAAATACTATTTTGAATAATAGAACGAACAAATTAAAATTATTGAAATGTCTATGACGTTAAATGCAAAGCGTGGCTTTCAACCCTACACGCAATGTCATGGACGGTTTGCAGAAAGTGCGCATGTGCAGACGCCATTTCGAAATTCAAAAACGTTCTTTAGAGTGCCGGGCCTGTGCCTTCTTGTCGGTTTTAGTTTCCAAGATATCTAAGATACATATTTAGTTGGAGAAATTTATGAAAATTTTGGATCCACGTCGACAACTAGGTCCCTTTGCCTTGAGAATGTCACATTTATGTTATAGCAACTGAAGAAACACTACGCTACATAGCTGTAAAACAAACAGCATCAATATCGTTGCTGCGTCAAAAAATATGGTATCTGCTCGACCTACCAGACTATTGCGAAGAAGTGATTATACTGAAGACATGCGACAACGTCGAGATACCTCTGACGGCGCTTCGGAAGGGGAACGATCCACAGCACACCTACATCTTGGAGGTTTGGTTGCCCGGTAAACGTTTGCAATGTAAGTTTGTTCAATCCATGAATCTCATAATCGAAATCTTACGGTTATTAAATAGACTATGTATTATTGTATACATAACTTTAGCTTAAGAATTTATTTTGTAATAGTTATTAAGGCGTGTTATGTTGTAGAGTTTCTGGCCGCATCTTCTCTACAGCGACAACACGTTCCGACGCGGTGGTAGCTTTAAAAAACATTTGGCGTTTGATAAGTGTGCTTCAAGCTCCTATATTGAATAAATTACATTGACTTTGACTTGCAAAGCAAGCATATAGATTTATTTATTTCGTCTCGCACTTGCGTTATATGAAGCATATCATCCATACAAATATAGAGTCCTTAATTTGCTGACGGCTTTTAAAAAGTCCAGTAAATTTACGGTGCGCTTGTATGGCGAAAGTAAATAATTTTAACAGATGTTTTTTTTTTCTTTTATATTTTAGATTATAATTCTAGTTAAAATGTTCTTCAACAATTAAACAAAGTAAGAAAAATCATATAAAATGGGTTATGAGACAGAAGATTTTTTTTTGCGATTTAGATGTTGGTCCCATAGAAAGTTGTTCAGTTTGATATTCTGATCATACCCTTAAAAACAGTCAGCATATTAAGAATGATCATATATATTTGCCAGATTGAATCTGAGCTAGAGGCCTGGTATAGATGGTGTACAGGGTTTTAGGGTAAACAGTTGCATCACTTTAAGGGCTGATTGTACCCATGATACTGAACAACTTTCCCTAAGAAACATACTTATAGGAAATAGGCAAAAAACTTACGTTTTTAAGAAAAGTAGAAGATTTTTTCTTGCGAATTTCCTATATTGTCGTTGATACTGCAATATGTCACATTTCAAATAAAATCAATTTTCGTTTTTTAATCGCAACATATCCGATATCTGGTTAGGAGTCGCGCTGCAATTCTGGCGGAGTACGGACGCGTGCGTATCGGCGCGTTGGGATTGCACGTGGCTCCACCATTTTGTGAACTCTTTTGTGTTTTAACCTTAAAACAATCACTTGAGATTATAAATTACTTACATTGGCAAAACTGCCACTCTAGACTTCATAAATACTACTGATCATTTTCCTTCATATACTATACACATAACGAGACATTGGCTGAATTGTGATAACACATCGGATGCCACTAAACAAAAATCGAATTGAAATTTATATCTGGTTACTAGCTTGTGGCAAATTGTCACGTCTGGTATTTAAGCACATTAATGATATGCAAAAATTTCAATTTGTTATTTGTCAAGTCGGTAAGCAGTGGTGCCTGTGGATACAATGTTTACCTTCTTCCTGAAAAATGTTCTCCGTCCGACATGGTGACTAATTTAAGTATCAACGACGATATATTTCTTAGGGAAAGTTGTTCAGTATCATGGGTTCAACCACCTCTTAAAGTAATGCAACTGTTTACCCTGACATCCTGTATCTCACCGATCCCAGCTACCCAATCCGCCGCGTAGCCCCAGCAACGTCCTATGCCGAGGTCCTACCCCTCTGGGTGCCCCTAGGTCGGTTGCTTAAGTTCATTCATTTGGCTCGGTAGACCCTTCGTGGTCCCTCCAATAGTCCGCAGTAAAAAGCAGTAACTGCTCCCTGAGCAACGCTGTATTAGTCATTTCCAAAAAAAAATCCCTGTATAAATATTGAACATTCAGTACCTATCCTTCCTGCAGCAACAGCGACGATACACAACAACATGCTGACGATGGGACCCGACGGAGAAAGCACCGCTCTCGGAACCTACACCTCCTCTGAAAGCACTTGTGGAGACAAAACACATCACACGAGTGAAAAATTTGCATTTGACACTATTAATAATTGTAAGTTTCTTTTACTATCTCTTCCACCCCCAAATAGCCCAGTAAATTTACGAGGTTTTGTTAGAAAGAAATAAATACAAGGTAAATTTTATATTTGGGGTTGTTGCAGACGTGATTTTTTTAATGTTGGTATATTTCTAGGCTCAAATTGGCCTATATACAGGAAAAATCGTCCCCTCCCCACCTAAATTCGTGCCGAAGGATACTAAAAATTTACCCCTTTAACAACTTTCAGCGCAATCAACCATGTCCAACGACACTTTGGCGCTGAACAAACTGCGGCTTTCCGCTAATAAGAATCCTATGCAAAACTTCATACCGGCGGAATTAAAGAAATCTGAACTGTCGTGTTGCATCTCAAAATCGTCATTAATATTTAAATTGCAAGGAGGAAAAAGTAGAGATCATTTTACAAGTATTCTATTTAAAATACAAAGCGACCTGTCTGCTTTGAGTAAGAAATTATCCAATTTGGAAAATAGAATTCCCACATGAAATGTACTGTTTATTAATAAACTTTCTTCTTCCTTTATTATCGTATATTGTCATTTAATTCGTGACGGACCCACGATACCTCTGGCCATACCCTTGGTGGTAGGGGGGACCCAACCGTCCGCCCGGGACGCTTGCCGTGACGTCGAAAAATCACATAATATCTCAGAATGACTGATACTATTGATTGTGTGCAATACTGTTAATATTAAGAAACAACATGAACTTAAGCAACCTGCTCAACGGCACCTCGAGTCGAAGGGACCTCTGCATTGGACTTTGCTGGGCTGATTGAAAAAGGGTCAGCGCACACCTAGCGGAGAACAATTCGAGACGTATTCATTAATCGATTGATAGTGAACTCGATGACTATTGAAATAGATTTGAAAATAGCGTGCAAAAATAATGCGAACACGCCACGGACGGATCTCATGTACGTTATTTTCAACTCTATTTCAATTACCATTGAGTTCATTATCAATTGATTAATGAGAACTGCTCGAAAAGTTCTCCGCTAGGTGTGCGCTGACCCTAACAGGGATGTGCCTGTGAGTAGATAAGCCAAAAGAAGCTAAAGAAAAATACATTTTTCTATAATATCAAACATAAACTGTATTTCAAAAATATACTTTAGCATGTATGTATATGTTACTAAGTAGGTACAAATATCTTTATTAAAGTAAGCATTTTTGGTGCAAAAACACAACAGGAACTACAGTGGTGGTATCAACAACTAGAAAGGGACCATACGGCATGCTCTCTAAAACAAAAAACGTATGAAACCGCCTTTATGTCCCTTTTGATCGGCCACATTCTTTCCTGTAAGGGTCAGTACACGCTGAACGGCAAAATGCTCGAGCAGTTTTTATTGAAAAACTAGCTGGCCGTGAGCGTCGTTCTAACTAAAAACCAAATGGTCAAATCGGTTCAGCCGTTCTCAAGTGATGCGCTTACCAACGAAAACCATTTAATTTTTAATCGATTGATGAAATAAACAATAAATAAAATGAAAGCCTACTGTGCGGATTCAAATTTTCTGTTAACAATTAAAATAGAATTTAAAATAGCGTTCTCAATTATAGTTGCGCCACAGGAAACAATCTCATGCTTCTTCTTACTTCAACTCTATTTCAGTTGAGATTATTTATACTCCAATCAAAACTTAAGGCAACGAAATTTTAAGGCTATTATGCATTACAGAAACAGAGATTGGAAACACTTACTTTTCACTTATTCTTAGAACAGCTTTTGTACCGTCCAAGATATGTCGGATAGTATATGTATCCAATAAATTAATTACATTTGGCAATCAGAATTGGCCAGAAAGCTAAATAGGAATCTGAAAATCTCGTCGTCTTTATTTGGAATGAAGTGTAGTATCAATCAAAATCTGCTCGAGCATTTTGCTGCTCAGTGTGTGCTGACCCTAACTGTAATGAAAATTAGACTTGTTTGTATAAACGAAAATCTATGTTTAGTTAATGATACCACACACGACAGACAAAATATAAAAACCTAGATTTTAAAAAACAAGAAGAGACATGTCAGCGGACCAAGATTATCAAATTGATCCGTAGCTCCGCAATAAAATTTGTCAATTGTTACGACAACAGAGCACAGATTACTGATATGTAGCAAGCTACAGATGCGACAGTGAAATTTGCACTTATGTAGTTCGAAAATTTCCGTTTTGGCGCTGCTGTCGTCAAGCTAGGTTGTATAGAACTTGGCGCTATAGGTATGTATACAGTTATTCCGGAATGCAAAAATAGGGATATTTGACCAAGGCACAAAGTAATCAACGATATTATTATGTCATACAACGGAGGAGAATAAGAGCTTCTCAAGGATTCTCAGCTCAACGAAAAGCACAAGATGTAAGCTTCTGACGCAACAACACGGCATAACGCTGCTGTTGCTGTAAGTTCAATATGGCGTCCAATCATCGTCCAATGATGACGTTTCATGAAGCAAAATGTGACTTCAGCGCCAAAACGGCTATATCGGAACTAAAGCTGTCATAGGCCCGCAACAGAGGGCCTAGTAAGTCCCGCATCAGTAGGCCTTTCGGTCCGCTAACATAGTCCTCTATTCTTTTATATTATGTTTTCAAGCTCTGAAACGTTTTCGACACAAACTTAGCCTGTACAATAATTACATAGATCGGCGGCCTCTGGATTCTTATTTACAGATTAATACTTTATGTACAGAATGTTTATAACATAACACTCAATTTAAACTATCATTGTTTATAAACATTTAACAGCCATTTTGTGCTATTTCGAATCAAATTAAAGATTGAAAAATTTGTCTCGGGTGGGACTTAAACCCGCAATATTCCAAACAGTGGGAAATGCGTTATCCAATTTCGCTACCGAGCCCACTACCCACAGAATGATATTTTCAATCTATTGCGTCTTAAGGGGACGTGAGCGCCATTTACTGGAAGTTACTTCCAACTAATAGGCTCGGTAGCGAAATTTGATAACGCACTTCCCCGGTTTGGAAGAGTGCGGGTTCAAGTCCCGCCCGAGACAAATTTTTCAATCTTTAATTTGATAACACTCAATGTCACAGGTTGAGGTAAAAAGTAGTAAAATATTTGACTAGGAATCATGGAGCAACATTTGATATTGACTTTCTTTTTACAGTTATTCACTATCCCTAATCAAACCGTTCATTCACTAATGTGAGCACCTTTACCTATAAATACATTTTAAAACTATATACTTAATAATGATTTCAAATAAATAAGCAAAATAATATACATTTTTTGGTGACATTCAGACCCGAATTATTTAACTGTTTTAACTTTTAATAGCCTATTTTTTTATTTCTAGAATATATATATCTTGTTGCGTAGTCCCAGAAGGATTTCGTACAAACTTATCACTAATAGGGACCAATAGTACCTCACGCTTAGATATTGTTTTCTTAACGATGAAGTAGTTTTCTGTAATAAAATAAACATTATTTAATATATTAACATTAGAAAATGTGATTCTCTTTAAATATTTTTTCACAATGCCCAATGCACTATTACGTAGTGCTTGTGCATATTGCAGTTATAGCCTGACCAGGAAAATAATAAAACCGGTCAAGTCCGAGTCGGGCTACTTGCGCACCGAGGGTTCTGCACCACACTACCACACAACATAATAACCAATTTTTTTTTGTCCTGGACCGTTAACTCGAGACCAACTCACACTTGGCCGGTTTTTATTATTTGTTTTTATACTGTAGAGTTTGCTCTATAATAACACCAAGTTTAACGCTTGTATGTATTACCGTTTTAACGATACAGCGAGAAGAAAAACGTTGATAAAAACTAGTATCTTGTATAAGGAATCCCGTTAAATTTTAACTTTTTGTCATATTTATTATTTGTTAACACATCCGCCGTAATTCACTCGACGGTTCTCTTCATTCAGCTCTCATTCTCATTCTCGACTCTTCATTCAACGCATATTGCGTGAAAATTGCAACTGTCTAGCTATTACGGTTCAAGAGTTGCAGCCCTAAATAGGTAGTACGGACGGACTGACAACGTAGACTTAGTAATAGGGTCCCGTTTTCACCCTTTGGGTACGGAACACTAAAAAGCATCTTCGCCATGTTACGGAAAATCAAAAATTTTTGTACTTGAAAGATTGTCATTAAGAGGATATGTGAAAAAAATAGGATTCTTCAAAGCATCATATATCATGAAGTACTAACAGTAGGAGTATGATTTGAGGATATGTGTAAATTTAACATATAATTGAAGTTTTGATTAGAGCCAAAACACGATTAAGAGACATTTTCTCGATAGAAAAATAAGCCAAAGTAGCCTCCGTCTTTATCGATAAACGCTTGGAACTGCGAAACGGTGAATAATACAGGGTGTCTCAAAAGAAATTTTATATTTAGTGGATCGATTAAAAAAAAAGTAAGCCGTATATAGAAAAAATGTTTATTAATTATTGAAATACACTTTTTGGGGATTTATTTCTTAAAAATGATATCGTCTAAATGTAGACCCTCGCGTTCTCGGCACTCATTTAATCGAACAGTAAAATTACTTATGACGGCTCGGCAGGTGGATTCAGGGATGGCTGCCATTTCGTGACGGATATTTTCTTTCAAATGGGCCAGTGAAGTCGGTTTATCGGGTTTCTGAGGTTTGCGTTTTGGATTCGTTGCACTCCAGTAGCGGCAGTTCTGCTTATTTACGTGGCCATTAAGATGAAAATGAGCTTCATCCGAAAACAAAATGTTGGTAAACGTTGAAAATCGCTCAATCACCTGATTTACGAAATGAAGCCTCTGACTGGCATCTTGGGGCTTTAATTCTTGCACCAATTGAATTTTGTAGGGGTGCAGCTTTAGGTCTTTGTGCATGATGCGATGTAATGATGATCTATGCACATTTAAAGCACTTGCGCGCTTCCGAATTGAAAGGTTCGGGTCGTCACGAACAGACTGATTAACATTCTCCACGTTTTCTACCGTTCTTGATGACCTAGGTCGCCCGGATTTTGATTTATCTAGCGTTGTACCGGTCTCTTCAAACTTTTTAACCCAATGTCGAATGAGAGGAATGCTTGGCGCATCATTTAAGTGGCGAAAACCTCGAATACTGCAGAATTTTCTACGCGCTACAGTCGCCGAATCACCGTTTTTGTAAAACTCTCGCACGCACAACGCGCGGTCTGCTCCCGAGAAACGCTCCATAGCGACTGAATTCCCAAGAGCCAGGCTACCGATTGACATAACCCCCGCGCCCCTCGGATACGTTGCGCTCACGCAGTAAGCTAAATAAATATAAAATTTCTTTTGAGACACCCTGTAGAAACACGAGACTGGATTTTAAAAAATGAGATTGATATTTTATAAAGTTTGATTAGAGCAGAAATGAACTTACATAAATAGTACAATCACAATTAAATAAAGTTTGTTTTACGCTTGTGTCGTTTCAGGCGTGCGCGCTGCCCCATCTCTTTCTCTCGCATCAGGCAGTAATATAAGCTATCACACGCCCATTTCGCTTCAATTATTTTTCGACATAGGCCCTTAACAGTCGATTGTAGCGCTTTCAAAGCAGTTGTTTTATTTTTCTGGACAGGATTTACCTAATAGTTCAATGCACTGTATACAAGGTGTTACAAAAATACAAATAAACATTTAAGGGGATGGTTTAGACCATGAAACTGAACAACTTTCACTATGGGACTAATATCGAATTCGCGAAGAAAAAATCTACTCGAGCTAAATGGGCAGCTGACTTTTTTTTTCGCGATTTCGATGTTGGTCCCATAGTGAAAGTTGTTCAGTTTGATGGTCTAAACAACCACCTTAAAAGTTTTAAATATTTATTTTTACTTTTGTAACACCTATAGTATTCCTTCTAATACTGTACCATAACGTTACTGACCTTATGCTCTTGCTGATAAACACTCTGCATGCAGCACTTGGTCATCACAATAAACCCGCACATCCTCTCCTGCACCTTCAGAGCGTACTCTATGCTGCGTATCAGGTCGTTGGTCTTCAGCACCAGCAGAGCCTGCCGGTCGACTGTTTCCAAGCATTGCGTTACATAATGCAGGAAGTTGGGTAACTCATTTTGGAATGTCGATTTCTGCAATATTTCAAATAGATAAATTTTTATATATTCAAATAGAGTTAACCCGCGACTTCGTCCGCACAAATCATATACCAGATTTTAAGTCAGATCATAAACTATCAAACAAACAATTTTCATCAAAATCAGTTCAGTAGTTTTCGCGTGATGCTCGCACAAACAAACAGACCAACAAAAATTCTAAAAAAGGTTGTGTTGTAGTCAGGGACACCTAAAACCACATCGCCATCTTTTTTTTGTAAATATCTTCAATGTACAGCCACACTTCTGTTACAGTTTTATAATAAGATATAAACAATTTCGTCGAAATTAATCGTGTGACAGAATAATTTTACTAAACTCATTGGTACATGTCATGTCGTTCGTGCGGACTCGTACCCGGACCCTCATGATTCAGTCCATACCTCTCCGCAACGCGCTATCGACAGTCTAAATTATACCCTTATACTTATCTTATTTTGCTTTTTTATTTAATTATTTTGCCGGGTAAGTAACGAATATTTTCTTTATTTGAGAGTTTGGTGCCTTGACAGGCTTGCACCTGTGCCATTTAGACCATCGCTGGACCTTTGTGAACGCCCATTTTACAGTTCCCTACTGCGGCCAGAAATCGTAGTAGGTTTTTGTTCGGGATGGTTTGTATCTGGTTTGTACATCAGGGGCCTAAGTCACATAGAAGGTGTAGGGGAGTTTCCATCTCCTCGCAAAATCTGCAGCTGGTCGTATCACCTAATTTCAGTGTGTGCATGTGCTTGTTTGGTTTGCAGTGGCATGTGAGTAACCTTGCTATTGTACAAATTTGATCCTTGCTGAGGGCAAGGAGACTTGTTCACAAGCTTGCGATTGTAGCCTGTGATAAATGCTTTAGAGTGGCACATGCCTGGGGTGTTGCACCATAGCTTTATTGCCTCTCCAAATCGTTGAAGGTTGAGCCTCATCTGGCAGCACGGAATCGCATTTTTTCACGCACATCAGAAAGCGAGAATGCGACCGCACGCGGCAGCAACGGCAGTGCTGCGACCTTTCTCGATCTAGCCAATGGCGTTCTTGAGCGACAGAAAAGGATGGAGCTTCAAAAAATGCGATTGCGTGCTGCCAGATGAGACTCATCCCTTAGACTCTTAGGAATTGGCTATTTGCCAGTTTTCGGAAAGATATTTTAAATTATACGTAGGTTTTTTTTTATACTTCTTTCAATTATCTTTTTCTTAAAAAAGCGTTGTTTATTCGAAAAAAAAAACAATATTTTTAATTCAGTAATTTGAGATTCGCGCGAAAACAACCGATCAGGTGACACTTGATACTGTGACGTCATATTTCAATAAACAAAGTAAAGCTAACTACTACGCTTCAACTCACATGACGTTTTATTGTTTTAAATGTGACGTCACCCGATACTCAATCATGGCCGGCCGCGATTCAGTTTTTGAAATCCACAGATAAAAAACTCTATTTTTTTTTTGAAATAAATTATTAACAAGTTACTTCAATGCAAAAAACATATTGTATTAATATTGTGAACCTATAAGCTACTAAATCCTAATATATTTAATATTTTACCGTGACAATTGTCAAATAGCCAATTCCGAAAAAGGGTTTGAGGGCTATGAAGTGATTTTCAGTGAGTAAGTGACCTTACTACTGTAAAAATTTGATCCTTGCTGAGGGCAAGGAGACTGTTCGCAAGCTTGCGTTTGTAGCCTTTGATAAGTCACGTGCCTAATGAATATTTATGTTATTTATAAGTAGTAAAAAATAATAACCTCTTCGGATGTGGGCTTTGTTTTGCCGATGCCCTTCATAATGGAGTCCCACGGCCGGCCGGTGACCATGCACGCGAACAGCCCGTACAGTTCACTGCGTATTCCCAGTGCTTCACAATGTATCCTCATCTCATCACGGTCCACGGCCAGGATCGACAACCACAACTTTGAATAGTGGTAACGGAATTTTTCTGATAATTGCTGTAATTAAATTTTTATATCATGATGAATAAATTCACATAAAATATGCACACTAAAATTGTCAGAGGTTCGTTATTACTGGTGAAACGTGGGTGAACTTTTCAGAATATCTCTGACTACCTATACTCACCGAGAGGGGCCTCGGGGGATATAGTTGTGAGCATTATGCATATGCTAAAATAATGCTCAGATACATTTGACCCTGAATGTACAACCAAAGTTTTATACCTATACTGCGCCAGCCTTTTCGACAAATAATGTGATTTGAAAATTGATGACGACAGCCGTCTATAGCGTAATCGCCACAAAGCAGGTGTTTTATTTTTCTGGTCAGGATTTACTTTGTTTTTTTAAATATCGTGAGGCTAGCTATTAGATACCCAACCAGAATTATTAAAACCACATTGATTAAAATATTTCAAACAACATAGATTAACAGATCATTCTCTTGCCCATTTCCCATTATTTGGGGTTGGTGCAATATGTCATCCTCTTCCATTCATCTCTCTCATAGATTAACAGATATTTGATATAAATTAATAAATTAAATTCCTGCAAATCAATTAAAGATTGACAAATTTTGTATCAGACAGGACTCGAACCTGCAACCAGCCAATCTTGGGCTTTCGTCCAAGCTACCGACGCTTCTGTGTCCAATTTCTTCGAAGTGATTTGCAGCACGTCTAGCATGATTTCTCTACTTGCGCGCGACTCGGCTTTTTTTGCATACTACAAGTCGCGGCAAGCGCGGCTGTCGCTCTCCGAAAAGCGCGGGAACAGGTTATTCCCTCTGCAGCGACGGCGCGTCGCGCGCGTGTAGTGGAATAATACTACACGTGCAGGAATTAGTAACAGTGAATTGACAGTATAAGACTTACAGCATATAAACCATGATCCAATAAGAATACATTAAGTTCATTTCTCTCAGGGTCTTTCCGCACAAGTATATTGCCAGGATGCGGGTCACAGTGCACGAAACCACTCACAAAAATCATATGCGAGTACAGATCACCGAGTTTCTTGCACAGGTCAAAAGTGTCTATTTTATTTTTCTGAAACATAACATAGCATGTTTTAACGGTTAATATTAAAAATAAAAAACAATTCCAAATGGCTAGATACATGGCGTTGACGAAAGATAGATGAGCGACCTTGCAGATAGTAAAATACAAATAATATAGTAAAAATTCGTGTTTTTACTAAATATGAACAGAGTCACGCTGCAGGTTCTGATCCGAGCACTTGTCTCGCGTAGTTTTCGCGCGTCGCGTTTTTGCCTGCCACGAGGCTCCGCAATCCTCAATCTCTTCTTGTTCTTGATCAAAAACCATCCCTGAGATTGGGATAGATACTCCCATAAACTACTTGACACTGGCGGAAATGCAGTGCTAACGCACATCCATCCTACTAATATTATAAACGCGAAAGTTTGTAAGTATGGATGGATGTTCATTACTCCTCCACGTAAAAACGACTGAATGGGTTTTAATGAAATTTGGCACACAGATAGAATATGATCTGGATTAACACATAGGATACTTTTTTAAGGTCTACGCAGACGGAGTCGCGGGCAACAGCTAGTTAATTATAAATACTTCGTTAACTAATGCGTCTGACTTTATGACATGCAATTTTTTTTGTTTACTAAGCCTAAATTTCCTTCTTTGCATAAAATTCGAATCAACACCATCAATTTACTAGCTGTCAGACAACTCCTCATTAAAATTGATTGTTCTATGTTAATATAATTAGCACACACATGCATTATTCATGATTAATTACTTAAAATCACAATAATGGCTATGAAACAGTGCATTGTGCAACGGTGTACCAGCCAGACCATACCATTTTAATTTACATTTAGCAATATCAATGTCTGTAATCACCTTCTAACTATTTGTTATCAATTAAATGCACAAAAAGGTATTTCACTCTGAAACCCTTGAGCCAGTGTAGGCCTGTGTCCTGCAGTGGGACGTATATAGGGTCTATCTTAATATGCTGAAATTTTTTTAAGGAGATGATCAGACCACCGAGATTTTGATGTTGGTCCCATAGAAAAAGTTGTTCAGTTTTATGGTCTGATCATCCCCTTAAAAAAGTGTCAGCATATTAAGAAGGACCCCATATAGGTTGTGATGATGATGATGAATCAAATCTTTGATGATGTCCTTTTATTTTTGAGCATAATTCCATTTTACATTTTAAAATTTAATAAATTTTAAATAAACATTTATTTTTACATTATTGATGATGAATAATGTAGGATATAAAACTAGCTGATATCCAAGTCTTTATCTGCATCAAATTTTTGTCCCTATCTGATATGCCTTCAGGATGCTATCGGCCTAATTTTATCAAAATGAGTATCAAGAGTATCAACTCTAAATGCTAAAGTAAAGAGTCTATCTGTATGTTTGTTACCTTTTCAATGCTAAACTGGCTTTATAATTTTAACTTTAACCTAATTTTATTAAGATCAGTATAGCAGTGAAATGGTAGCAAACATACAGATAGACTCTTTACTTTAGCATTTAGAGTTGATACTCTTGATACTGATCTTGATAATATTAGGCAGAAAGCATCCTGAAGACATAGAAGATAGGGACCAAAATGTTATGCAGATAATGACTTGGATATCAGAAAGTTTTATATCCCACATTATTCATTGCACACTGATGTGTGTTAAATGTAACAGTGGATAAACTTACCTCCATATACTTTAAATCATTAACTTGACCGCCATGCACATATTCCATAACTAACAACCTCTCTGTACTGTAATTCCAGAATATTTTAGGCACTTTCAACCATGTGTAATCTTTGAACAACTCTGCGACTCTCTCCGAATTTTTACCTTCCTCTAAAAAGTCTAGTTCTTTAGCAATATTCTTTTTTGTTTCTTCGACAAGCCATTGCATTTGAAAGTCAGGGAATGCTCTGGACATCATATTTATGATAAATTCCATCCATTTAAGATCAATTTTAATATTTTTACGGACAAAATAATGTTGTACTTTAACAGCAACTTCAGTGCCGTCGTTCAGTCTAGCTCTATGAACCTGTGCAAGAGACGCCGTACCCAGTGGCTCTTTATCAAACTCTATAAATAATTCTTTTGGCTGAAAGAAATTCATAAAATAAATTATCATATTGTACAATTAATTATGCAATAGAATGTAAGGTTGAAATTGATGTGAATCTTGATTGGTTGATAAAAGTAACTATTGGTATGAGTGTTGGGCCCGAACCCTATAGAGGAGATTAAGGGCCTGTTTGAGATATTATTCATACAAAATATGTCAAATGAGCAGTCGGATAAGCTAACAAGAACTTATTCGGAAGTGGTGAAACAGGCCCTAAGGGTTGAGACACATTTTTCTTCTTATTTTGTGGGCAGCAAGCCCTGGTGTCAGAGTTTTTTTCAGACTGCTACAGCCTCTGACGTGCTAATTATGTAATGATTACTACCACCAGAGATAGCAGCCGGGACAAACGGCTTAACATGCCATCCGAAGCACGGAACCATCTTTCTTTTCAGACAATCAGGTGATTCAGCCTGCAATGTCGTAACCAACTGGGGAAAAATGCATAAAGTGACATATCACTAGGTGTCCCCTGTGGGGAATGGCACAGAGCGCGTTCCCATGGCATCAAGTTCTATTGCATTCACCTGTGCTCATTTCCTACCGCATGAGTCACCTTAACCTTACGCCTGTGCAGATATTCCACAAGGTGAGCCATTTTGATCGTTTCACCGTTACAACTGTGCGCACGACCTATGAGGGGGGGCAACATTAGCACTGCGCGACAATCATGATTTTGAGCGTAGCAGCGAAAGTGTTAATCTTTCCTAAATTTTTCACATTTATTTCGCAATAAAATCTTTACAGAGAATTTTAGAAAAATCTCATCTGTATGATTAAAATAACGAGAATATATCAGTACAACTACACATTTCTCAAATAACAGTAATGTGAAGATGAGACAATTCTTATACTTGCATAATATGACTGAAAACTTACATCCTGCTTCAACTCTTTCCTTATAACTTTGTACAAATCTTCCACATCATTCTGTGGAGCATCCTTATGTAAAATCCTCATAGTCATTACATATTCATTGGGCAGCAAGTAGTCCAACGCGCCAACGTGTTGACCAACTTTAATGTACACACCTTTATTTGCTTTACACAGTTCTAGCAGTTTCTCTGCCCCAATTTGGTGAGCTTGACTTTTAAGCTCTAAGTATTCTGGCGACGTCTTGTCCCATTCTTTGCTGTACAACATAGATTTGTAAGTCCTTCCGATCGCTAATGCTGTGTACGCAGTCCTCGTTAACCTGACTATGGCTATGGAATCGTAGTCATCGTGAAGCTGGTGAACTCCAGCCACCACTCCGACGGCCACACTTCCGTACAAGCCGTATTTCACAACGCGTTTCACGCCCCTCGAGAACATGGCAGTTTATGGATATTATACACAAATTAGGCCACTTATCACATATTATTCCCGTTATGAATCGAAGAAATACTTCTCATTCCAACGTTGCTCCTAGTTCCGTAAGTTCATAGCTGACGTGCGTGACCTTACGTGACGGTGACAGCCAGTGACAGCACATATTTTTTTTTTTTGGTTCAATTCAAGGCAAAGGGTTAAATATCCCATACAGCCGATGTCTTTAATAAAATTCTCTTATTTATAGCAATTAAAACGTTGGTGTTCGACGTTTTGACGCTTCTTTGGAGTTTTTGGAGACACCCGAAAGACGAAGGAAACGCAGAGAAGTCCACAGGAAAGAGGTGAACCGATCGCTTTGCCGCGCTACAAATGACGGAACACTTTTCCTGTTTACGACCCATACACCATCATATTTCACAGAACTGTAAATTGTTCACTTGCACGACACTTTGTTACGCAAAACAACACCAATTTTACGAACCAAAACTCACTATAAACAATAAAATTCGAAGAAATATGAGGACTCCAAACGTATCTGACAAATTTCCGCCAAAAACTCTGACAGCACATATTAGTAGCAAGCTACAGATAACAGATGCGAAAGTGAAATGTGCACTTAGTTCCAACCTTTCCGTTTTGGCGCTGCTGTCGTCAAGCTAGTTTGTATAGAACTTGTAGTTATAGATATGGATACAGTTATTCCGGAATGCAAAAATAGAGATATTTGACCAAGGAACAAAGTACTCAACGATATTGTTATATTATACGAAAATAATTAGAGCTTCTCAAGGATTCTCAACTAAAACGAAAATACAAGGAAAAATACAATTATAAGCTAGAGACGCAACATCATCGTCCAATGATGACGCTTCGTGGGGAAAATGTGACTTCAGCGCCAAAACGGATATATCGGAACTAAAGCTGTCTTAGGCCTGGTCCATGGCTGACGTGATAGTACAGTGACAGGTTGACTTTTTTTATTATTTTTTTCGTCTTCTTTTCGGAAAGGCAATGGGATCTTGCCCTCATAGTCGTTGTCATCAGTACCTAGTTTATTGTGATAACCACAGAACAATATAAGAGGGGTTAGAAATGCAAAGTAGCGTTTTTGCTTCGGAGACGGCTGTCGCCACCTGTCTTACCGCTAACGCTGCTACAATTATTCATGCCCTCTCGCTCGCACTACGCCGCGCGCCTTATAGTGTTATGCAAATCATTGCATAACCTGTGGCGACACCTTTTCACCGTTCAATGTTCACCTCTTATAATGTTCTGTGGTGATAAATCTTGGAAACTCGTGCGTTGCCGCCAAAATCATCATTGTACATCATATGGTTATCATGTAATTGGCACTGTAAAATAGAAATGTTGTATGTATTAAGCCGTCACTCCTGCGCTTTTTTTTTAGCAAACTTTACACAAAAACATGTAGCAAAATGGAGTCGCGCCGTGCAATTTTGTTTTAAAACAAGATGGCGGCAAACAAAAATTGAAGCTGTTTTGTTTTCTTTGTAGCAGGAGACACGCCCTTAGAAATTAAGTATTATATTTTTGTAAATTTACTGTTCGATAACTAATAAAGATAAATTAAAAATTACCGCCCGCCATCAAGGAGTATTTTCATGTTTCACCGCTTGTAAGGCAGTCTGCTCTCCAGAAGCCGTAGCATGTTACACGTGATACGGCTGTATCACGTCTTTTATCTCGTTCGTTCGTGCGCAAATAGAAAGAGAGCGAAGGTTTGATAGCGCAATATCACGTTTGCATGCTACCTATGCAGGTATAGACAATACCTATTCCATCTTCCTGCCTGGATGTTTAATATTTCTTTACATATCACCAAGAAGATTAAATTATTCCGGACTTGCCACAGATGTCAACACCCACAAGTTATAGCAACGAAGCTAACAGATGGCGCTACGGTCGCACTCGCAAATATGTACGTAAGACAACTTGCGACGTCACATTGGTAACCAGTTAGCCGCTACAGATAAGGTTCACAATCGTATATAAGACATGAATCGCGCAAGAGAAATAATCACAGAGATTCGATATATATACAAGGTCCAACTAAGATCTGTTGGACCATGGCCGGTCCCCAGGCTTCACACCTAGCCTGGCGGAAGCTCTTCCCTTTTCACCGGAGAAACCTTCCGCAGTAGTTCCTCCACACAGGTAAACAATGGCCATAATGCCGCCCGTTTCAGATAAATCACTCACTTATAGTGTAGTGTAGCGACACACCTACAGAACGTATGGCGCTGAAAGTTCGGTTGAATTTCCCGCGACTTCCGTCTGTGTGGAAGTGGATGGTGAATCCGATGACAATGCAATAATATGGTGACAGCAACCTGCTGCTGTAGCCGGAATCGTCTCCTTAAGAGGAAACTCCTCTACGGTTTCACAGACTTGCCCTTTTGTATACACGTTCAGTTTTGATAGCAAAACACATATTTAACCAAGATCTGGTGCTGAAGCCAGGTATGTCTCCTTACGAAGGAACTCTTCGACGGTTAACAGCATTGGCTTGCCATTTGTGTACACGATCAGGTTTGATAGCAGAACTAACATTTTAACCAAGATCTGGTGCTGAAGCCAGGAATGTCTCCGTACGAGGGAACTGCACGACGGTTGACAGCAGGACTCTGGTTTTTAAGTTTAAGGATATTTTGAATTACAGAAACAGAGATTTGAAACACTTGTTCTCCCTTATTCTTAGAACAGTTTTATTAAGGTTCAAGATAATTATGTCGTATAGTACACAGATTACTATAACTATGTACCTATATCTATCTTATAAATAAATTATATTTGCTAATCAGAATTGGCCAGAAAACTAAATAGTAATCGGAAAATCTTGTCGTCCTTATTTGTAATGAAGAATATTAACTATAACACCAACCGTGTCATCAATGAAAAAAACACGAGTAATCCAAAAAATAATAATAATTAGATAATAATAATAATTGTGAGCCATGGCAAAATTTGTTTCATTTAATGTTTTTGATGGGACTTAACCCATCAAAAAAATTAAATGAAACAAATTTTGCCATGGCTCACAATTATTTGACTAGTTATCAGCCTTTCTAGATAGATAGAAAAACCATTTATTTGCACAAAACACACACACACAAGCGATAGCGATAGCGATAGTTACCAAAAGTATGTACGGCAAAGTCATTGCCTCATCTCAACCAAAGGCACGGGCCACAAAAAAAAGCCCAGCGCCATTTTCCACAATATTTGTCTAAAATAATTGTGTTTTACGAAATTTTATTACTTTTTCCTCGCAAGTTTGTTGAAAAACGTCGTATGAAACGCGTAAGCGTTGGTCATTTCAGCCTTGGCTAGTATAATACAGCACTCGCCTGCGGCTCTTGCTGAAATACCGCCTCAGCTATAATGACCAACTTCGCTCACTTGTATCATAATGTACTATTGGGTGTGTATGTGTGTAATATCGATCGATAATAACGCACCTGTGTGCGGGAGGCCGTGTATCTTTCAGTCGATTTTATTCTAATTCATGTGAAAAAAATTATGGCATGGCAAAACTATGATATTATTTGAATGTTAAACACAGTGTGTAACACCCCTTACACGACCGTCGAAATAATTCATATTATTTATTGCATAAGTTGTATTAATATAATATAAGTTGCTTTTGACGCATCTTTCCTTCTTGTATCTGCCCTTTTTCCGTTCGTGCCGTCGTAGAACCAACACGTTGCTTTGCATTGTATAAAGATATTCCAATTAATCACAGGTGATAAGTGCGTGATTGTATAAAAGCATTATCTAGGTTTAGTAAACGTCCATGGTAAGCAAATCTGAGAGTTTCTTGTACCTTCAAAACCTACTGCATACAGTATCTCGGAACAGGTTATGGGGCCCAGCACGCTTCCACTGATCACAGTATTTCATGACACATTATCGGTTGTAGACATTCGTTAAGAAGAGCTGCATCTTTTCTCCTTACTCGAGAGAGGACTTGCGTGTCCTGGCTGGTCGGAGTGGGCCCCAAAAGCATCAGATCCCCTACTTTTGTGCTTCTGTTCTTCTGTGCTTACTCGAGAGATTCCCTTGAGGACTTGCGTGTCCTGGCTGGTCGGAGTGGGCCCCAAAAACATCAGATCCCCTACTTCTGTGCTTGTCTTAACTGGCCGGCCTTATGTTGTAGTCGCAAGAGCTATTATGCTCGAAGAGTTGCGTAAGTAGCGAGTGGGCATCTTTAGACTCGCCATAAACAACGTTTCCTTCCTTCCAAACGCCACACAAATATGATTGTTGTAATTATTTTAAAACAGATTGTATTTTAGCACTTCTTTTTGATCTATCTCGTTTCGGCCACGGCTTCGACTGGTGTACATATTCTATATGCATTCTCCTTTCATAGTTATGTATGAAGCGTTTGTGACAATATGAACATTCAAATGGACGAAACCCGAAGTGAGCCTAGAACAAATTTATCTAATTACTTTGGCCCGGTACAGCAAATCTGTAAAAAGGGGATTAATAAAACTAGACAATGTATTTCAGCGATCCCGGGGTCACAAAATATTGCACATAAATTATCTGTCACATTGCAGTCACTTAAATGGCAATGGATCGAATCAGAAATACAGATTCGCAGATGAAAGGTACCAAACCTCATCAGCCCACAGCACGCTCAACCTCTTCAGGAGACTCATAAACCCATCACTGGATTCCGTAGAGGTCCGTGATCTTCTGTCGACGGCTAGGAATGAAATAGACCGCACTCGCCTCCTTGCCTGTCTCTGAGAAAGAGTCAGGCTTTTGGTAGCAGGCACTACCCTCCCCAAACCAGGGCACCCTACTCAGCAACTCATTCATCACACTTTTAGGGTGCTTTTCCACCAGAGATGTACTATGCAGCTATGCTACGAAGATGTGAAATCAACGCTACGAAAATATGTGACCGTTTCCACCAATACTACGCTAGGTAGCTGTGCGAGGAAGATGCGCTACGAAGATGCGCCGCCGCAAAGTAGCTGTGCGAGAAAGATGCGCATCTCGATCTATGCTATGTATCCATAGCACGCATCCATAGCACGCATCCATAGCACGCATCCATAGCACGCATCCATAGCACACATCCATAGCACGCATCCTTCCATACAAAAAACATATCTTAGTTGAATCCGTTTCCACCAGTGCTAAGCTATGTGCACCAATGAATATGATTGGTGGATATCAAACGCATCCATAGCATCGTAGCATAGCACATCTCTGGTGGAAAAGCACCCTTAGTTGGCCTCCGTCTGAACGTCTGGATCAATAGGGTTCACCGCTGCCGATGTGGTGAAGAAAGTACGTACTCTATATGTTAAATAACCACAACAATAGTTATTTATTAAGACTTTACCAACCTTAATATGTTTAGCGAGTGTGGTCTTATGGGAATACTGTTTCTGGCACACATCGCACTCGTAGGCATGTTTGCGTGTGTGGACGTTTTGGTGTGAGTAGAGAGAGGTGCGTTGAGCGAATTTTTTTCCACACTCGCCGCACTCGAAAGGACGTTTGTTGATATGCCTCAGTTGATGATCGCGGAGGATATACACATTCTGGAATTCAGAGTAAATTAGCGGTCAGGGATTGATCTTGTTCTTGCCGTGTGGGCAGCAAGCCCTGATGACAGAGTTTTTTCAGACCGTCTTACGGCCTCTGACGTAGTTTTTATGTAACGACTACTTCCACCAGAGATAGTAGCGGGACCAATGGCTTAACGTGCCATCCGAAGCACGGAATCATCTTTCTTTTCAGACAATCAATTCAGCCTGCAATGCCCTAGCCAACTGGGGAAAAACGCACAAACTGACATATCACTGTAATCCGTTTCACATAGGAAGATGCGTGAAACAAACAATTTTCGTAATTAGTTTCTTGACAGTCTTGTCAGAACTCATATCATGCGAGATGCGGTATAGGTGTCCCCCGTGGGAATCGAACCCACATCCTCCGTTTCAAAAACCCAATGCTCTTAACCATTAGACCACGGAAGAGGTTAGGGATTGATCTGATATTCATATTAATTTATTTCATAAACTAAATTGCCCATGTCAAATTCACTACTCTCATAATTAGAGATCGGATATTCGGATACATATTTACCTAAACTTCATATTTGGCTTTAAAATTATGGAAGCGGTTTCTTATAATTATCTTTTTATACATATATTTTTCGTTATGCCAGGAAAACCGGGAATGCATTACTAATCGGTTGCATATAGAAGCAACTTCTTAAAATGTTTAATTAAATTAAATTAAAAAAAAAATTTCGTTACAAAAGTGCACTCCATAATAGCTAACACCTACTTAGGTAAATATGCAACCGATTATCCGATCTCTACTCATCATCATACAGAGTGAAAAATTAAATTCCGGTCGAGGCGGCGCTCACTAGTTTTTTGAACACGAGCGAAACATGAAAAACAGTGTTTCAAAGTCTGAAAACAAATTATGTCTTATTTAAGGATCTGGCGGATATGTGATCGCTCTGAATAACACGATTAGATTAAGTTTACTAGATAGAAAAACATCCCAAAGTTCTCCTTTTTGTTATTATGATTTTCAATATTATGATTAAACTGCTGATATAAATATTTCTAGACAAATTCGCAGAATTTGGAGATTAGAAACACCCAAGTGAAAAGATATTGATAAGAAATACGTTTTTTTGCTATCCTGCTTTCAATTAAAGCGGGATGGCTAATTGCATACTTATGCTTGCAAGAAAGAGACGCTTGCACTCGGATAACCTGGCCCCTGGTTTGGAGCTTTGGGGGCGCTGCAATCAACTATGACCTTTAATGGCAGTGTTTCAAGTACAAAAATTAGTTCCAATGATTTTCCACAAAATGGCGTAGTTTTTTATTTTTCCGGTTGGGCCTTACATATCTTAACCCTTATCGGTGCTACACACGATCAAATTGGACAACTTTCACTATGGGACCGACATTGAAATAGCGAAAAAAACTGTTTTTCCATAGAAAACGTCAATGGCGACTCCACTGGAATGTATGACAGATTTTGATAATGAAAGTTATTCAATTGACTATTTGACAATTGTAACGGTAAAATATTAAATATATTCGATTTAGTAGCTTATAGGATCACAATAATAATACAATATGTTTTTTGCATTAAAGTAACTTGTAAATATTTTATTTTTCAAAAATAAAATAAAGTTTTTTATCTGTGTATTTCAAATACTGAAAAGCGGGCGGCCATGATTGAGTATCGTGTGACGTCACATTTCAAACAATAAAACGTCATGAGAGTTGAAGCGTCGTAGTTAGCTTTACTTTGTTTATTGAAATATGACGTCAGTGTCAAGTCTCACGTGATCGGCTGTTTTCGCGCGAATCTCAAATTACTCAATGAAAAATATTATTTTTTTTGGAATAAATAAGGTTTTTTTAAGAAAAAGATAATTGAAAGAGGTATAAAATAAACCTACTAATTTAAGATATCTTTCCGAAAACTGGCAAATAGCCAATTCGATGGTCTGAAGCACCCATTTAAGTTAACACCCTGTATACTTTCACTAACAACTTGACACTGGCGGAAATGCAGTGCTAACGCACAAGCAAGAGGCCATATCACTGAATAAATACTAGTACCTACCGGTACAGAAGGATCACTTCCAAAACAGATTTAAATAAATAGCGACTCTCTGCACGGCAATAAGGTGCAAAGTTATACGCACCCGTCCTATCGTTCAATTCACGAATAACCTACCAACCGTCACAACGGCGCGCGTGCAAACAACAATGAACCGAGTCATTCGATATGAAAGCTTCCTTTACATAGTCTCCCTCTTTCATTCAACACGTGCTGACAGCGTGATATCGCTAGGGTTTTCAAGTCTCGCATCGACTACTCACAAAATGGCGGCAAGTCTAATGACATTTGACTAAGAAGTTAACACGGTATACCTAACCTATTGCCATTCACCAATCCGTGGGGATCGGCCGTCAAGCCGTCTGAGCTGCGGAGTGAGACAGGCCAGACTATTATAAAACTGTGACAGAAAAGTGTGTCTGTACATTGAAGATATTTACACGAAAAAGATTACGATATGGTTTTTAGGTTTTCCGGACTCCAAATCAACCTTTTTTAGAATTTTTGTCTGTCTGTTTGTTTGTATGTTTGTAACAGCATCACGCAAAAACTACTGAACCGATTTTGATGAAACTTTTTTTGTTTGATAGCTTATGATCTGACTTAAAATCTGGTATATAATTTGTGCGGACAAAGTCGCGGGTAAACTCTAGTCTTAACTATTATAAAATAAAACAAAGTCGCTTCCCGCCGTCTGTATGTATGTATGTATGCTTAAATCTTTAAAAGTTCGCAACGGATTTTGATGCGATTTTTTTTAATAGATATAGTGATTCAAGAGGAAGGTTTATATGTATAATACATGCATAATATATTAGTGAAACACTGATAATTTTAGAGGTTTCTAAGTGAAGTCGTAAATAAACACATTTTTTTGCCCTTACAATGCAAACGCTGGCTGAACCCTACGAGATGGATCAAAATAATGTTCTACAGTATTGTACACCTTAAAAAGGTCTAAAAAAGGTCCCGATGGTATATGTCTATCTATTAGGGATAACCGACAATAACTATTTTTTATTCTTTACTTTTTACAAGAAATAATGGCTTATTTACGAAGCGATTTTAAGCAATACAGCATTAATCCTTATCCAATTAAGTACCTTCAATATATATCAATATGGTCTTTTCCAATATGTCATTTAAATGAATATTTTCGAAGATATTACAGCTTTAAGGGGATAAAATTCGGAGCGCGCTCCATACAAACGTACTATGGTGATATTATCAATACTAACCAATTAAACTCAATGAAATTTTTCAGAATCAATCTAAAAACAAATTTCTATGCTTGTATAGAGTCAGATTTTCGTTAAAATGTATAGTTTTAAAGTTACAGTGCCTCAAAGATTTCCATACAAATCTTAAATTAATCCTAGCATTGAAACTGTATATTTAAACGAAAATCTGACTCCATACAAGCATAGATCTTTTGTGTCTGTACATTGAAGATATTTACATGAAAAAGATTACGATATCGTTCTTAGGTATCCCGGACTCCAAATCAACCTTTTTTAGAATTTTTGTCTCTGTTTGTTTGTTTGTTTGTAACAGCATCACGCAAAAACTACTGAACCGATTTTGATGAAACTTCTCTTGTTTGATAGCTTATGATCTGACTTAAAATCTGGTATACAAAGTGTTAGTGAATTAACGCAAAACTAGAAAGTAGTTTGTTTAGAATCGAGAGCAGAATCGAATAATCATGTTTTCAACATAGGTATTTTTTCAAAATATTAAGTAATTTATTTGTAAAATTTAAAAATTAACTAAACTCGATCTCAACCCACCGCTCGGGCACTCTCACCTACTCCTACCAAAACAAGATTTTAAAAATGTATCCATCGTTGTCTAGTCATCATAACACAAGTCCAGGCTAGATTCTCGTACTTTAAATGGACTAGATCATTTTGTTATAAATCAGTTGGGGTGTATGAGGTTTTACGCTCATTCATTAAGAGGCTATGTGAAAAAAATAGGATTCTTCAAAGCATCATATCTCATGAAGTACTAACAGTAGGATTATGATTTGCGGATATGTGTAAGCCAAAACACGATTAAGACACATTTTCTCGATAGAAAAACAAGCCAAAATAGCCTCCGTCTTTATCGATAAACGCTTGGAAGTGCTAAACGGTGAATATTAGAAACAAGAGGCTTGATTTTAAAAAAAGAGATAGATGTTTTATAAATTTTGATTAGAGCAGAATTGAACTTACATAAATAGTACAATTACAATTAAATAAAGTTTGTTTTATGCTTGCGTCGTTTTAGGCGCGCGCGCCGCCCTGTCTCTTTCTCTCGCATCAGGCAGTAATATAAGCTATCACACGCCCATTTCTCTTCAATTATTTTTCGACATAGGTCCTTAACTCTAGTAAATAATAAATTTAAAAAAACCAAACCTTGGCAACCTTTCCGCACACTTCGCAGACCACGGGCGATGTTTTTTTTGATACGGGGTAATACTCTTTTATCTTTTTCGGTACATCAGAATGCTTTGACGTCATGTGTTTTATGTACTCGCTGTGTGTCTCAAGAATTTCGTTGCACTGCAAATGTAAGTTATGATATTTAAGAAAATATGAATAGCAGGCATAGTTTTTTGCCTCTATCTCCGTGGTCTAATGGTTAAGAGCATTGGGCTCTTGACACGTAGGTCGTGGGTTCGATTTCCACGAGGGACACCTAGTGATATGTTATGGCAGGGGCCAGGCAAGGAGAGCGAAGATAGAATGACGATGCGATAACAGAATCAATTTATATTTTTACAATCCATACAAGCTCAATGAGAAAAAACAATTAACAAATTTTCTTGACCGACATGACTGACAGACGTCGAATTATTTCGTCCCGCGGACCACGAAGGCGGAGTCTCCTTGCACGCCACAATGTCACTTATGCGTTTTTCCCCAGTTGGTTAGGACATTGCAGGCCGAATCACCTGACTGTCTGAAAAGAAAGATGATTACGTGCTTCGGATGGCACGTTAAGCCGTTTGTCCCGGTTACTATCTCTGGTGGTAGTCGTTATATAAAAACCACGTCAGAGGCCTGGGATCAGTCCTCAGGGAGCCGGCTGTTGCCAAAGCGTTCCACCAAAGCGGGGCAGAGATAGGAAAAACAACCAATTTTCTTCTTCTTATCGTGTGGGCAAGCCCCTGGTGTCAGAGTTTTTTCAGCCCGCCTTATGGCCTCTGACGTGGTTTTTATCGACTACTACCACCAGAGATAGTAGCCAGGACCAACAGCTTAACGTGCCATCTGAAAGACGGAATCATCTTTCTTTTCAGACAATCAGGTGATTCCTGAAATGTCCTAATTGGGGAAAAACGCACAAAGTGACATATCACTAGGTGTCCCCCGTGGGAATCGACCCCACGACCTCCGTTTCAAGAGCCCAATGCTCTTAACCATTAGATCACGGAGGCAGTTCTAACTAATAAATAAAATAGCTTCATACTGACAAGCGACGAAAATTGATCAATTAGATTAGTTGATTTAATACAGCTCCGCTTCGCTCCGCTTTGGATACTGGACGTTAGATCGCCATTTCAAAGCCTATATATTGCGTAGATATTGGATAGGTACTCACAATCCTACATTTACCGGGCGCAGTAAAACTACGATAAGTATTATAGTTTGGCCGTTTCGGAGGATGCGTTTTTTTGTGAATTCTTAAAACTTCTTCGGTATCGAAAGTTTCACCACATACACCACAGCCATTACTGAAATTTTATATTAACATTTTAAACGTGGCGTTTATTGTACATTGAATATATAAATATAACACATAAACATATTAAAGTTAACAAAAAAGATATACAACGTGTTAATGAATTAACGCAAAACTAGAAAGTAGTTTGTTTAGAATCGAGAGCAGAATCGAATTATCATGGTTTCAACATAGGTATTTTTTTTTCAAAATATTAATTAATTTGTTTGTGAAATTTAAAATTTGCTGTAATCGATCTTAACCACCGCTCTGGCACTCTCACCCTACTTACTAGCAAAACAAGATTCTTAAAATGTATCCACGAGCACGTTAGCGCTTTCATTCATTGCCTCAAAACTTAAAATAGCTTTAAATTTTAAGTGTCAAAATAATGAAATTATTATTTCAATCTAATTATTTTGTTATAAATAAGTTGGGGTGTATGAGGTTTTGCGCTTATTCATTAACACGTTGTATTTGAGTCGAGTAGGCATTGCAGTTTAGTATGGAACAGCTCATTTTTTTATTGCTCCAATCGTTTTGCTCCAATAGTAAAAGTTGTTCAGTTTAAAAGGTAGACTCTTAGTTTAAAAGGATGCTAATGATATCAATTTCACCCTGTAGAATCGTCGAAATGTCAGCTCACCTCACAGTATGTTTAGAAGAGAGCACCAGATGTCGCTTCCACGCGGTTTCTGTCGCGAACTGAACATCACACTCCTCACATTTGGGACCCAGCAGTTCTTTACTATCCTGAAAAAAAAAGGAGTAGGTAAAAGGATAGGTAGTACCTTGGATTACACCTCCGACACTTCATACAAGTAAACCGATTTACAGTGCGTTTGCAGTTAGAATAGGATTTGGGTCTAACGGTCAGTTGCAAAAACGCTCATTAAGGATATAATTCGGAGCGCGCTCCATACAAACGAACTATGGTGATATTTTCAATACTAACCAATTAAAGTCAATGAAATTTTGCTGAGACAATCTTGAAAAAAGTATCTATGCTTGTATGGAGTCAGATTTTCGTGGCGACTGCGGCGCGTGCGGTGCAGCAGTGCAGTTCACCGTTTGAGAGCAGTCGGTATTACGTACGTTAGAAAAACTCATTAGTACATGGCATGTAGTCCGTGCAGAAGTTGTTTGCCGACTATGTATACCTGTTTATGTGACATCTTCTGGTGCGCGTTGAGTCCCTGATGAGAAGCGAACAAACTGCCGCACAGTGCGCACACTTTCTCTGTGGGATGCTTGAGGCGTTTGTGAGACGACAGAGTGTTGCCCATTCTGCAACAAATTTGAATTAACCGTTAGGAGGTTCTCTTTTGTTTACTTTCATCAATATTTCGATTCTCTCGGCGTAAACCGCTAGTCTTACCGCTGTGCACGGTGACTCGTGGCATGCTTCATACAGTGTCCTTCTTAATATGCTGACACTTTTTTAAGGGGATGATCAAACCGTCAAACTGAACAACTTTCTATATGGGACCAACATCAAAATCGCGAAAAAAATTCTGCTGTTCCATACTAAACTGCAAACCTACTCTGATGTTGGTCCCATAGAGAAAGTTGTTCAGTTCGACGGTCTGATCATCCACTTAAAAAGTGTCAGCAGATTAAGAAGGACCCTATATTTCCATGTATTTGTTATAACCACCCGCCACCCCGCCCTAAACCACCGCTCGCAGCAGTGTGGTCGTGGCCAGGCTGTTACGCGGTCGCCAGGAGACTAGTAGCAAGTAAGTAAGCCCCATCGGCCATCTGATCTGTGAGTAATGTTCCCCACTTGAGTTTAGCAATTCTTTCATTAAAATGTGTTGGTGGTTCTAAATTGAAACTGTCACAAAGTCTGTGATCGTATATTACAAACAAATTGTATATTTTATCTAGTCTATTTTATTGCAATTGCCCTCTGATGGGCAAAAGCGTCTCCCTTCAACCTCCATGCATTTCTGTCTTGAGCCAGTTTACCAGACAAGACATGCATTTTCATACAAAGAACCCTTATTAGTTTCACCCATTTTGTCTGCCTGTAAGGCCCAGCTAAATTAATTTATCATATTTGCACTCATTGAAACCTTATAATAATAAATATAAGATTAGAATCAAAGTTATTGAGATAATATTTAAAATATTTGTCCCATACAACGAAAAATGTATTAAAATCTTTTTCTAAAATGAAACAAAACGAATAATACTTACTTGAAACATTTCCCGCACTCTTGGCACTCAAAAATCTTTCCTTTGTGAAGATTCATGTGCGAATTTCTTTGAGAACTGGAAATTTTTAATTACATATTTTCTTTATTTATTAGACAAATCAACGGTACACAAGTATATCAGTACATAAATAAGTTTCACCACTTCCGAATCAGTTCCCGTTAGCTTATCCGACAGCTCATTTGACATATTCTTCATACAAAATATGTCAAATGAGCTGTCGTATAAGCAAACAAGACACCATTGATGGTGTAAGTGGCGCAGGCGCAAGTCTGTCGAAGCCCCAAAACCCAATTAAACAAAATAATAATTTCCAAAAGTGGTGAAACGGGCCCTAAAACTTATGTACTAATAACAGGTGTGCGGCAAATGCGATATCACACTCATATTGACAATCTTGACAGTAATAAAACATGAATACTGAATATAGTGCCTGCAAGAAAGCTTCATTATGACAGATAGTTTTAGAGATAACATCTTTCATAGGGCACTGTATACGTTATTATAATAAGATACCAGAGAATATTCTAAACTTGACAGACAAAAATAAGTCCCATGTTAAAAAGGTTACTATAAACTCGTTAAAAGAAGTATGTTGTAGAGTTTCTGGCCGCATCTTCTCTACAACGGAATACCTTCCGACGCGGTGGTAAATTCAAAAACATGACGTCAAAAAGTTATCTATGTGATATTATTTTGAATAAACAATTTTGAGTTTGACTCATATGTGACACATCAACTTTTACTGATATAATTGCTAATACTAGTATGCTACTAGCTACCAACATAATAAAAGGTAATGACTAGTAGCCGCGTTTGATAGGCTTATTTCTGTGTTAATAAGGGAAAGCAGTCTCAGTTTTAGGAGTAGCAAATAATTAAGTAACTAAAACATCTATTACGGAAACAATTCTGTATGTCAGGTTTTTTCTTGGTCTTCATTTTATATTTTTTACGGATAAAAGACATAATTTTAAGAAACCAATTTAATTTGTATTGCTATTCATCGAGTTTATCAATATAAATTCAATTTTTAAATTACTTTTGATCTGTAATCTCTAAATGCAAAAATGGTGGAGAGAAAATAATTCGAACTCCATGGAGAAAAACAACTTACACTGCTTTATTTAAAAAATATTGTTTGCCTTCTCTTTCTAACTCTATGCTGGAAACAGAAACGGCAACATCAAATGTTTTTTTTTTTTTTTTAATAGTGTATCCTTTCGGAAAGGCAATGGGAACTAGCCCTTACAGCCTGGTCTTTAGTGATATTTTTCTTTGTACTTATAACCTAAGTCTTGAAATGCGAAGGTGGTACACACATTCCAATGTTGAGGGGAGTTTTACGCAAGGATCAATCCGAATCAAACGGGAGCGCCTTCTTTATTTCTCACTTTTACTATATTGTTCTCCATTAATGGCACATTATTAAACAAATCCATCACATTAACAAAATAATAGCCACGAAAAACTAATTTAGAAAATTAAGAAACAAAGCCCGTCCTTTTCTTCACGATTCCCGTGCAAAACTCTCCTGATGATGATGGGATGATAGATGAAAGATGACGATGAAATTGTGGTCGATTTTGTAAGCTCGCGCGTTGCCGCCAAAATCACCATGAACGAGTAAACTTGCACCAAAACTTTTGTTCTTTCTTCGTTTGAGATTCCTGTTATGTTGGTCGATTTACGCTACTTTTTGGTTCACAATCCGCACGAAATTATGTCACAAAAATCACTAAATTTTTCATGAATATCAAATACAACACCGACTGAACAGATTACTGGCGGCAAGCCTCCATCAAATGTTAAATTCCGACATTGTGAATGTTTTTTTTTTTAATGGCCAGTTATTTTAAGTTTACCAAGGAGTTCACAGGTTTTCCAGTGACGTCACTGGACGGACCGAAAAACGCCGTTGTTTTATTAAATATATCTGTAATCCTTTCATTTTAAAATGTCTGACATAGAAAATATTATTATTGAGACAATTATCTCGAAATAGTATTCGATTCAGCACTCCAAAAAAAAAACTTGACATACCGAATTGCTAAGTCACTAATATAATAATAGTTACGGTACTGTGATTTATGTCACAGAGCTAGTGAAAATGCAGTCACGTTGGACCTTGCGCGAGCGGCATTATTTCACTTTCTGAAAATATTTGCGCAAGCACATCATTATGTATGTTATGCAATTATAATGAATTTTAATTAAAATATCGACATTATTTAGTCGCAGTTTCAACAAAGTCACGTCATCAGACGTCGATTGACGAGAATTTAGGCACATTGAAATTATTTGCAAATAAAAAAAATCATAGGGGGCGTTTAGTTAACTTAATGGAATGCATTCAGAATATCAGACCATTTTTAAAAATTTTGTCTGTTTTTCTGCCTGTTAGTCTGTTTGTGCATGCATCACTTAAAAACTACTGAACCCATTTGGATGGGGTTTTCACAAAAGCATAGGGCTTAATTTGAATTAACATAAATAGGAATTAATTCATGTCAATCGGTTCATTCAAAAGTTATGATTATTTAAAGTCAGTGGTCGGCGCGTACGAAGTCGCAGACGTATATTTAGAGTTGGAGTTTCACTTACATGGAGTAGGAAACATATGGACAGATTTTGCACTCATTTTTCCATAGGTGGCATCGCTCAATGTGGTGCAATAATGGAGCCTTATAAGAGAACCTTAGGTGACAGTGATCACATTCGAATTCTCCATTCTCCTGTAAATTATACGAATCACGGTTTACACACTTGTCAGAACCTATCGTTAAATATTTCTTGTAAAGAAAGTAACTCAATTATACATGAATTATGGACGAAAAGATTATTCGATTCCTATTTAGTTTTCTGGCCAATTCTGATTAGCAAATATAATTTATTAACAGAAAGATATACTATCCGACATATCTTGGACGTTACTAAAGCTGTTCTAAGTTTAAGTGCTCTCACTTTTCGATAAGTTCTTGTTACCTTATCCGACAGCTCATTTGACATATTTTGTATGAAGAATATGTCAACTGAGCTGTCGGATAAGCTAACAAGAACTTATCAAAAAGTGGTGAAACAGGCAACAAGTGTTTCAAATCTGTTTCTGTAATTCAAAATGGCCTTAAAATTTCGCTGCTATTTGGAATGGAGTATAAGTCATTTTGTAAATGGTAAACAAGAAAATATTTTGTATTATACTCCATTTCAAATAGCAACGAAATATTATGGCTTTTTTGAATTACAGAAAGAGATTTGAAACACTTCCTCTCACTTATTTTTATCATCTTCTATCTCTTTCATGCAAAACAGGTGTTAGTATGACACGTCGTCATTATTTGTATAAAAATACGAAGTTATGACGTCACTTCTATTAAACAGGGTGTAAGGAAAAGTATCATTCAAGTTTAAACCACATATTCTACCCATCAAACTGAACAAGTTTTACTATGGAAGCAAACCTGTCAGAACAAAAAAAATATCAGCCGTCCCATACTGCAATACCTACTCGATTCAAACGTATGGGAAAGCAAATTTTTTTGTTGTTGTGACAAGTGTGCTCCCATAGTAAAAGTTGTTCAGTTTGATGGGTAGAGTATGTTTAAAGGTGTATGTTTTGTAGGTTTAAAGGTTAATGATACTTATCCTTACACCCTGTATATTATGCCTTTCGCTCCAATCATAAATTTTGAACACTTATATTTCAGTAATTAATTTCACTTTTGTGTTTCAAGATATCAAACAGTTTTTAAAAAACGAAACAAAAATTTTCATCCCTATTGCTGCGCAAGGCATAAACCAATCGGTCATTTTAAAAAAAAAATAATAATATACAGGGTTCGACTTAATTTGCTGACAGTTTTTTAAGACGATGATCAGACCATCAAACTGAACAACTTTCTCTATGGGTCCAACATCGAAATTCGCGAATTCGCGATTTCGATGTTGGTCCCATAGCGAATGTTGGACCCATAGATAGTCTGGTTATCCCCTTAAAAAAGTGTCAGCATATTAAGAAAGGTATTATACGAAAAAGTAAATACATCTTACCGGACTATGTTTTTTCATATGATTTTCATATGTTGTAAGAGATATAAAGCCTTTGTAGCAAAAATCACATTTGTATCGATTCATCAGAAAATTTTTTGACTGTTTTCTCAAAAGCATTTCTTTTTTGACATCATCTGGAGTCAGGCATACTTCTCTTACATATTTCTGCAAATCATTTTTCCGCTTTAAATCTGCAGCAGTTTTTTTTATATTGTCTCTTTCTGTGATATAATTATGGTCATTTGCTAGACTGTGATTTGTCTGAACAATACAGTAATTTGAGGTCTCATCTGAGTTCTCATCATTTAAAATATCATCCGGTGTGTCTGAATTAGCATCACCCGCATCAATATAGAATACGTCTTCACGCCAATTTGGTTCACTCTTTATGTCTGAATCAATTACTTTATTAACATTGTCATAATTTAAAATATTGTCATCCAGTGTGACATTATTAGGATCATCAATTTCTTTTTTTAATGTGACTTCAGGCGCACTGAGCTCAATTTCTAAATAGGAATCAAACTCATTTTTAATCTTGGACGAATCATTTGATACCAAACTTTGGTCATTGCTACACTGTAATATGGAACAATTTGCATATTTAGAAACTAAATTGTAATAGTTTCTATCAATAGTTTGAATAAGTTTCTTGGTTATCTGAAAAATAAAGTTTTATTTTATTTAATATGCATATAAAACACAAACCCTTTTGATTAATCTTATTAGCTAATGATTAAAAATAAGGAAAAGTATAGTAGTCACTAATTATTTATTTATAAATGAAGATTATTCGTTTAAAAATGACCCTTCATCTGTAAAAGTCACTATTGATGTTTAAGAATGTATAAGAAGAGGTGAATATTAAGGAGGAAGAGAGGGTCACCAAAAGTGGACATCCATAGTCTGCCTACCTCACTGGGAAAAGGTTTGAGTTTTTCAATTATGAGATCCATACCTTTGAGTGATCCATGTTAAGGGCAGTTAACAAATTGAGAGATGTCACACACTTCAAACGAAACTCCTCAAACTTGCGCAGCAAACTTGTACACTCGTAACAAATATATGTTTGGAAATTTTCACAGATCTGAAATTGAAACAGAAGTGCTATATTTGAATCGTGAGTTTCATAATCGTGTTTGAATGATGCATAATCTCAATAGTCATTTTGGTCATTTTCTACTGCGAATTAAAACGTGTGACTTTCAAAAATCACACTCCAGGTAGGTAGATAAGGAAAATATATATAGGTCAAACTCTGTGGCGTAGTTATACAGGGTCCAACTTAATATGCTGACACTTTTTAAGGGGATGATCAGACCATCAACCCAACTGAACAACTTTCTCTATGGGACAAATATCGAAATCGAGAAAAAATAATCCGCTATCCCATACATTTGGCTCGAGTAGGTTTGCAGTTTTGTATGGGACAGGATATTTTTTTTTCGCGGTTACGATGTTGGTCCCATAGAGAAAGTTGTTCAGTTTGATGGTCTGATCATCCCCTTAAAAAAGTGTCAGCATATTAAGAAGGACCCTATATGTATATGGTGTGTTACAAAAATACAAATAAACATTTAAGGGGGTGGTTTAGACCATCAAACTGAACCACTTTCACTATGGGGCCAATATCCAAATCGCGAAAAAAAATCTGATGATCCATACTGAACTACAAATCTACTCGAGCTCTTTGACTATTTATATGTAGACTGGTTACGCGTGTAATTCTTCTAACAAACATTTCTGCCACTTTTTGCGGGGGGCGAGATAACATGAAATCCGCAACTTTGGATTTTATTCCTCATAACTTTAGATTCTAATTTTGAATGTTAAAAATCATGAAGAGTAGTCTCGTGTGAACCCCAAACGTTCTAAGTTCGAAGTTATTGTTTCGCAATTATAGGCTGTCTCGTTTAGTGATAAAGCATAAAATTGAATGTAAATGCACATAATCAATTGTGCTTATACCGTGGCAGACGGGAAATGCTACCGCAAGGCTAGTCCTTATAATAAATAGTCAAAGCTCGAGCTAAATGTAAGGGACAGGTGATTATTTTTTTCATAAAAGTTGGGTATGGCCACAACCCAACACTCCATACAATGATCTCATGAATGCTTCAATAGTCATCATCATCATCTCAGTCAATAGATGTCCACTGCTGGACATAGGCCTCTCCTAAGGATCACCAAAACAACCGATCCTGCGCTACCCTCATTCAATGGGTTCCAGCTGCCTTCACCAAGTCGTGGGGCACCTTGTGGAGGGCCTAGTCACACTGTGCTTTCCAGCATGCGGGTGCCACTACAGAACTCTTCGGCCCCATTCGCCATCAGTTCAATAGTACTGCGGCAGATACAAAATGGCGTATAATACCGATAAGCGATATACCAACTAAAAACATTGACAATGCTGAAATTCTTTTCCATCCCACTTCCCCATTGGAGCGCCCGAGTGTGCGCGTAATCGGCCGATCAAGCGAAGACTGTCGCGTAATTGGTTCTCTTTTTACGTTTTGGTGCTCTTTTGGTTCAGACACTTTTGAGTGCGGACCCTACGTCCAGTAGTTGGAAAGTCAATGCTCGCCACAGTATAAGAAAAGAGTATCTAGCACTACCATAGATTATTTTAATAGTTACTATTGTAACAGATACTGCACTCAACCCGATTTCGTGCGCTTTTCCGAATTTCGAACTTTGCGCTTCAGGAATGAAAACTAAAATGCGCCTTATGTCAAAGGTAATTATCGCAGCTGTCAAACATGCGTGACGGTGCACTGGGACTACCTACATACAGTACGGACACTCCCTGCCTACACTGCCACTCGCACTTACTCAGTATCGCACATGCTTACCTGTTCTTTTACATTTTTCCATTTGTAACATGAGAACTAAGTGTGCTTTCATATTACTAATTAAATAAGAATAAACAGAGAAAAAATACTAACAAAAAAAAAACTCTTTTTTTTTTAATTTATTGAAAAAAGCTGTGGTGATCCAGTGGCGAGTAACCTTGCCTGCCATGCAGGAGGCGATGGTTCGATCTCCGTCCAGGCTGACTGTTACCAATGAGTTTTTTGGAATTTATGTGCGATTTGAAACACCACTGACTTTTCGGTGAAAGAAAACATTGTGAGGAAACCTGCATGCTTCAATTTCGAGGCATGTATTGTACCCACTGTCCATTATAAGTGGCGACGGGCTCACCCCCCGTCACACTGGACAGAGTTTCGGTACTACTGGTGAAACCTGGTTGTTCTGAGGTTTCAAATATCTCTGACTACCCCCTCGGGGAATATAGTCGTGAGCATATGCTTATGCTTATGCTTTTTTTTGCAATTAAAGAGGATTTCATTTACCTATGACTTTTAACTAACACTAGTTTGTGTCCAAGGACTTAACCGGCTAGGAGCGGCAAACTCTGTCACCCTAGGCTTTACTCCATTTCAAATAGCAACGAAATTTTAAGACTATTTAGAATTAATTCATAATTCATAATAATTTATTGCATTATATGGTTACATGAGATCTTAAGAATACAGTTAAAGCACACACATAAATCCTGTAAGGGCACAGCAACATTTTAAAAACTAATATAAACTAAAAATTTAAATTTTTACACAAACATTTGAAACACTTCCTCTCAATTATTCTTAGAACAGCTTTAGTAACATCCAAGATATATCATATAGTATATCTTTCTGATAAATAAATTATATTTACAAATAAGAATTGACCAGAAAGCTATACTATAGGAATCGGAAAATCTTTTCGTCCTTATTTGAAATAAAGTATAGGCGTTAATATGAATAAAAAAAAAATCTTTTTTTTACATTATGTGTTACTCCGATGCGGGTGGCACCCGGTGCAGGTAGAATTATCTCTTGACTACCCTTTCGGGGAATATAGTCGTGAGCTTATGCTAAAATCACTGTTTTAAGTACGAGGGTAAACAATACAACAGTATACTTACAACAACTTGAAGAAGTTGTGAATACGCTTCGAGTAATGAAGGCGTATTCAAACTGTACATTTTAACATCGGTCACTAAGCACAGTTTGCAGAAAGTACGGTCCGGATCTTCCATTGTAGTGGTTTGGTAAATGTAAGTAGGTAGTAGGCTTTTACTTGCACAACCAACACTGAACAAGTAACTGACAACGAATAGAAATTATAAAGGAAGTTTGATATTAAGTAATAAATTACTGCAAGTACGTACAAAGTAAATTCCAAAAAATTAACATAATAATTCAAGACTGACTTGACATTTGTGCGATGTTTCATTTTCCCAGAATTTTTCCTTCGGAAAGGCAAAGGGTACATAGCCCATGCAGCCATTGTGAAGTGTCTTTAACGACTCTGGATACTAAGGCCGAGATTCAGAGACGTTTTTTAGGTCTTAGGCCGAGATTCAGAGACGATATTTTTACTCTTAGCTCGAGTTAAGCAGGGCGAAAATGTATGGATTTAGACATGCGGAAGTTCGAACTATGACTTAAAAATCGTCTCTGAATCTCGGCCTTAGTTCGAACTCCCGTATGTCAAAATCCATACATTTTCGCCCTACTTAGTTCGAACTAAAACTAAAAAATCTCTGTCTTGCGACATGAAACGATACCGAATGGTAGCGGACGAACGTGAACTAATTTAATATAATGCGCATGGATGAAAATGGCCACGTACTTTGGCGGAGGGTACGTCCGTGTTCAACAACTCCATTGCTATATGCTTTAAGGATGATGCTTAAAACGAAAAATTACTGAAGACAACGGCTGTAACCGCTAGATCCCATTGCATTTCTGAAGGGAAAACGAACTAAAACACAACAACCAATGTCAAGTCACAGATTATCTACTGAGATGGAGCAAGCTACAGATGCGACAGTGAACTTTTACTTAATTCCATCAGATCCGTTTTGGCGCTGCTGTCATGATACAAAAATCCACGACTCGGGTGCAAATATTCATATTCATCATTCAAATATTTGTCCCTTACGGGATTCGAACCCGCGACCCTCGGCACAGCGGGCAGGTTCACTACCGACTGTGCTATCGGGCCGGGCTATGAGAATCTTATCTGCATAGATCCCGTAAATTATGATCTGTATATTACCATCGATCGCCTGGACCGGTAGATGTCGCTACTGTAGCAATGTACGTAATGTACACACGGCGACACATCAAGCTATATAAAACCAACATAAGCTGGCCGCGCGACGTTATACGTTATTCTACCTTCGCGCGGCCAGCTTATGTTGGTTTTGTACAGCTAGATGTGTCGCCGTGTGTACTTATTATACTTATTATTTATATTGACTTCAGACATGACAGTATTGGACTCGTTGCCTTTGCTATGTATGTGGAACAAAAATGAAACAATTAAATTTTTCTTTAATACGTTTATTGGCACAAAAAATTGCGCTTTGGTGTTCGAAACGATCATTATAAATATGCTACCATTTTAATTAATCGTACTTATTATACTTCGGAAAGTAAGTTAAGCATATGGTTCGAATATTGTCGTTCTTTATATGACAAACTTAAGGGCCCGTAAAATCGGGATTAAAAGTATGATATTAGATTTCTACCTATATAATAATACCATAACACTATCTTTCACCAAGCCCCTGTACTAGGGCGGGCGTCGTGAAGTTTGGGTTACTTGGCCAGTGTTACCGTTCGATTGGGAGATAATCCGGCTGAAATAGTATTAGGTTTAACAAAATTAGCTGAAAAGTAAAATAGTTTCAGCTAATTTTGTTAGACCTTATATTTAGTCTCTATTTACACAATAGTGGAATAGCTCGCCAAATGATGATTATGCATAACATACCTATCTATTCATATTATAATAAAAACTGTAAACGTGGCGAAGATATTTGCAAAAATACTAATTGGGGTAATGAAATACTTTTAAGACCATTTTTAGAATGTTTGTCGGTTTGTCCGTTTCCTTGTGCACGCATTATCATCATCGTCATCATTTGAAAACTTCGGAGTCGATTTGTATAAGGCTTTGTTTGGATTAACGTTTAGGCTTTATTTCATCTAAATCTGATCTTTCAATCAAAAGTTCTGCGCGTACGATGTCGCAGGGGTCCTTCTTAATATGCTGACACTTTTTTAAGGGGATTATCAGACCGTCAAACTGAACAACTTTCTCTATGGGACCAACTTCGAAATCGCGAAAAAAAAAGTGTCAGCATTATTAAGAAGGCCCATACACAGGGTGAAATTGATATCATTAGTATCCTTTTAAACTAAGTAGACTCTTAATCAAATCAGGGCCATCAAACTGAACAACGTTAACTATGGGAGGGAACTGATCAGAGCACGAAAAAATCAGCTGTTCCATACTAAACTGCAATGTTGACTCGACTCAATTGTGTGAAACAACCAATGTTTGTTGTAGCTCTGATTGGTTTGCTCCCAAAGTAAAAGTTGTTCAGTTGGATGGGTAGACTCTTAGTTTTAAACTAAGAGATACGAGATAGAGAACGCTGATGATATCAATTTCACCCTGTATATTTAATAGATTATTATACAACTGAATTTTGTTTTACAACACTTTTTCGAATTCTTTTTTTTCGTTTCGGCATCGCGTGCCCGTAGTGGACGTAGTTAATGTGATTTTTTAGTTCGTACTTGTGAAAGAAACATTTTTGACAAAATTCGCATTCAAATGGACGTACCCCGAAGTGAACCTGCAACAAAAACATAGAGTTATTAGAAATCTATAGGCTGACTCTGTTATACAGTGTGTAAGGAAAAGTATCATTAACCTTTAACCCATACAGAGTCCTTCTTAATATACTGACACTTTTTTAAGAGGATGATCAGACTGTCAAACTAAACAACTTTCTCTATGGGACCAACAACATCGAAATCGCGAAAAAAAAAATCTGATGTCCCATACATTTGGCTTGAGTTTGCAGTTTTGTATGGAACTGCTCATTTTTATCGCGATTTCGATGTTGGTGCCATAGAGAAAGTTGTTCAGTTTGACGTTCTGATCATCCACTTTATTAAGTAGGACCTTATACAGGGTGTATGTGACAGCCTAGCAAATACTGAAACGGTGAACTCAGACCATCAAACTGAACAACATTCACCATGGAGCCTACATCTGGAAACGCGAAAAAAAATGAGGTGTCACATACATTTGAGTCGGGTAGGTGCAGCAGTTTTGTATAGGACAGCAGATTTTTTTTCGCGCTTCCTAAGGCAGGCTCCGTCGTGAAAGTTGTTCAGTTTGATGGTCTGAGTTCACCGTTTCAGTATTTGCTGGGCTGTCACTTACACTCTGTATATTCTACCCATCAAACTGAACAACTTTTACTATGGGAATAAACCATGTGTGCATGTTCATGTGCTGGTAGAGACTGCATCTGTGTCAGAACTTCTTGTGTAAATATACTCACATTGATATGTTTAATGAGTGCGAACTTGGTGTAATACTGTTTCTGGCACAGATCGCACTCGTAGACGCGTCTGCGTGTGTGCATGTTCATGTGCTGGTAGAGACTGCATCTGTGTCAGAACTTCTTGTGTAAATGTACTTACATTGATATGTTTAATGAGTGCGAACTTGGTGTAATACTGTTTCTGGCACAGATCGCACTCGTACACACGTCTGCGTGTGTGCATGTTCATGTGCTGGTAGAGACTGCATCTGTATCTGAACTTCTTGTGACACTCGCTGCACTCGAAGCGTTGTTCGTCGGTGTGCTTCACTTGATGAGCTTCCAGTTGCCATTTATTCTGGAATACGTAATATACATACATAAAATAATGAACATTTTTGGGTGCACAGAAATAAAGGTACGGCACGGTAAGGCACGCGAATAAAGGTCAAAATGTGTTTCTTTAAATAATGATGGAAAAGATGATAAAAGAGATGCCAACGAATCTTTTGATGGAATATTTCGTTATTTTAGTCGAAACTTTTAAACGGTTTACGTCTGACATGAGTATATGCCTGAGAAACGGCATTACGATCCGATCCACGTAACTTATAATTGAAATATTTCGTAAAAAATAAAATCTTTAGAATAAATCTTTCAGTAATGTTCTAATTCTATTTACAACTGTTATTTTTGAATTATTAAGATAATTTGTCATTATAATTTTATAACAAACTAACTCGTAAGTCCAGTATTACAACTGGACTGGACACAACATGGTTGTAACATGTTTATAATCAATAATATTTGAAATTCTTCGTTTGATTACTGAACCGTAAAAGGGCTATATTTGAAATATCTCCGTGAATCGAGGGAAATAGTCGTGAACATGACACTTATGTAAAATGGTACAAACCTTACAAACTAATCCGCACACTTCACAACATGACACTAATGCCTTTTTAGATTTTTCCTTCCTCTTGATTCTGTTTGCTATAACAGAACTAGGGTGCTCTGACTTCACATGTGCCGCGTACTCACGGCGGGTTGTCAGCCATTTGTTGCACTGCAAATGTATTCCAATAAATATATTATTACGAGCTTTTACCCGAGACTCCGTTTTTTTTAATCATAAGCTTTCAAACAAAAAAAGTTTCATCAAAATCTGTTCCCTGATTGACGATCCTGTGACGTTCCTCGCTTTAGCAAACGCCGTTCCAGAGCGACAGAAAAAGATAGAGCATAAGAAATGCATTCCGCTGACTGATGTGGGTCAACCTTAAAGGTAAGCGCATATTATAGCGGGCCGCATCGCAGCGGAAAATTCATAATTCGCACACAAGAGCGGGCAAAGTCGCAACGCATCGACGGATTTTTAATTTAACGTAATACTGGCAGACGGAAATACGCTACACAAACATGCGACCTTTGTTCCCGATTATTAAAATCAAAATTTCTTCAAAATATTGATGATGAGGTAAGTAAGCGAAGCTGGAACGAGATAAATTCTATAAACTTACCATCTCGCAGGCGGCGGGTGGATTAAAACCATTGTATATATCGTGATATATCTTCCGAGGGTGTGTTCTCCTGTGAATTTTTAGGCTTTCCTCGGTAGGGAAAGATTCGCCGCATTCAAGACATCCGTTACTGAAAACATAAGTGTTCAGATTGATAATTTTGGTAAATGAAACATGAGCATACAGTTAAATGCGTTATATTTTTAAGGGAGTGCTTCAGACCATCAAACTGAACAACTTTCACTATGGGACCAATATTAAAATAGCGGACAAAAATTTTTCGGGCCTATAGAATACATCAATGACTCGACCCAAATGTATGGAACAGTTGATTTTGATTTCGCCATTTCGATGTGGGTCTTAGTGTCTAAAAAATGTATATTCCCGGATGTATTGAAAAGATCAAAACTGTGTCCAATCTTCAAGAGTGGAAGCAGAGACTGTCATCAACTATCATCCTCTTTCATTATTGATTCAGTTCAAAATCTTTCAAGAGTTAGAAATACTAAGAGTTAGAATTACTATGGACTTAAGTCCAAAGTTGCGGATTTCATGCTACCTCGCCCCCCGCGTAAAGTGGCTGAAGTTTGTTAGTAGAATTACACGCGTAATTTGTCCATACAAAAGGTGTTACAAAAGTAAAAATAAATATTTAAAACTTTTAAGGAGGTTGTTTAGACCATCAAACTGAACAACTTTCACTATGGGACCAACATAGGAATCGCGAAAAAAAAATCTGCTGTCCCATTCATTTAGCTCGAGTAGATTTGTAGTTTTAGTTTAGTTTGGAACATCAGATTAGAAGAGAGAGATCCACCCCCTTAAATGTTTATTTGTATTTTTGTAACACCCTGTATAAATAGTCTTAAGATATTTCACGATCTCACCTCACAGTATGTTTCGAAGAGATCACCAGATGTCGTTTCCACGCGGTTTCCGTCGTGAACTGAATATCACACTCCTCACATTTGGTTCCCAGCAGCTCTTTACTTTCCTTAAATATAATTCGTTTATATGAATAATGGGAAATGGGCAAGAGAATGATGATGATGATGTGAATTTTATTGTCACCCAGCTCCAATTTGAGATTGAACTCGATTATTTCTCCGTTTTTAGGGACGTATAGCCATTGTTACCTTATCCGGATTTTTTTTTATTAATTCTGATGATGAGATTTCGATTTTTAATTGATGAGATTAAGGGTTGAGCCTCATCTGGCAGCACGGAATCGCATTTTCTCACGCTCTTTCCTTTTCTGTTGTGAGAAAGATAGCGGGAATGCGACAGCACCGACAGTGCTGCGAACTTTCTCGCTCTAGCAAATGACGTTCTTGAACGACTGAGAAGGATGAAGCGTGGAAAAATGAGATTCCGTTGTGCCGGATAAGGTAATTCAACCCTATGATGAGTTAAGGCAAAGGAAATGCGGGATGCATTACTATGAATGTATTCAGATACTGAAACTAAACAACTTGCCCTACGGGACATGGACCAATAAATTTCAAAAAAACTTCGCACCTTCCATACAAAAATTGCGGATCTTCTATGGGTGTCCAAAAAAAATATCGTTTTTTTTAACGACATAATCTCCAAATGGTTTTCGAATTTTGGAACCTTCCCTAAAATGAAAGTTGTCCATTTACCTGTTTATGTGAAATCTTCTGGTGTCTATTCAGACCCTGCGAAGAGCCGAACATGTCCCCGCACTGTGTACACACTAACTCTCTTTTATGATTTGCGTGTTTGTGAGTTGACAGAGTTGAGGACGCCCTACAACAAATTAGGCTCTTATCGGACTTTGAAAATCACATACATTTACTGGACAACATTACAATCCATTCACCAACGAGTTTACATCCACGCCGATCGGACAAACCGGCTCGGCCAGTGGACGATTTATGGGTGCTGTGCGTCACGTGATTAATTTATGAGCTCCTTAGAAGCATGGTCTCTGTGGGATATTTACTTCTACAGTTGAGGTGTCTCTCTTTGGTATATGTGAACCGCTAGAGACGACATTGTGTTTTTTATCTGAGCGACTATTTTATAATTGCTAGAAATTTTTTAAAGGTGTATTACATACTGAAACTAAACAACTTTCCCCGTGGAAAATGGAACGAAAAACGAGAAAAATGGTTGGACCTTCCATACAAAAGTGCGGATCAGCCGATCGATTTTCTATGTGAGGTCCAAAAAATGTCCTCTTGTTTTTGACCCATGTTCATTAGGGATAGTTATTTAGTTTCATAGTAATTAAAAACAGGAGTGTATAAATATATAATAAATGAACTAGATTTTACCAGCGACTTCATCCACACTGGTTCCCTTCATCGTAACGACATAAATAATATAACAGATTTGGAAGTCTAATCATAAACCTTCAATCACAAAAAGTTTCATCAAAATCGGTCCAGTAGTTTAAACAGACACACAAAAAATCCAAAAATTCGTGAGTTGGAACCCAAAAACGATATCATTTGGAAATGTCTTCAATGTACACACGGCGACACATCAAGCTACGCAAAACCAAAATAAGCTGGCCTTGCGTAGGTTGCGTAGTGTATAACGTCGCGCGGCCTGCTTATGTTTGTTTTGCGTAGCTTGATGTGTCGCCGTGTGTACAGACAGTAGACTGACACACTTCTGTTACAGTGTAAAAGATAAAATATAATAAGTACTTGAAACATTTTCCACAGTCTTTACACTCGAACTTCTTCCCCTTATGAGTATTCATGTGTCCGTAAGCTTGATTCCTGGAAATATTAAGATGGACATGATTATTTACTAGAATTAGTTGTGGATTTAGCATACAATATGAAATATTTGCTTCTTGCATAGACGGTCAGCCTTGAATAAATAATAAAGGACATTATCGGATTTTGTCCAAAATGTGAAAGTGCCGGCTTAAAAAAATAATGCGATATTCTGTTAGGACTTGCCCGTTTCAATATTTATTATTATGGCATCAAACCTGTAGGTCCATTGTCCTTGGTTTTATTTGGGTTCGAAAAACCTTTATTTTCATATATTTTCGATGAAATTAGCTAACGCTATATTCTGTAAGAACTAGACCGTCTCAGCATTTTTTAGTATGGCACCGAAGCTGTAGGCCCATTTTCCTTGTTATTTATTGCATATGCTCACGACTTTATTCCCCGAGGGGGTAGTCAGAGATATTCAGAAACCTCAGAACATCCACGTTTCACCAGTAGTACCGATACTCTGTCCAGTGTAACGGGGGCTGAGCCCGTCGCCACATAATGGACAGTGGGTACAATACATGCCTCGAAATTGAAGCATGAAGGTTTCCTCACGATGTTTTCCTTCACCGAAAAGCAAGTGGTGTTACATATCGTACATAAATTCGGAAAAACTCATTGGTACGAGTCGGCCTGGACGGGGATCGAACCATCGCCTCCTGCACGGCAGGCAAGGTTACTCGCCACTGGACCACCACGGCTGATTTTATTAAAGTTTGAAAAATCTGCCTTTTCATACATTTTTGATGATATAAAACTTACAGCTACAGCTTTCGAGCCATAACAATAAATGTTTAGACAGACAAGTTTTAACAGAATATAGCGTTAGTTTTTGTTGGCCACTTTCACATTTGGACCAAAAATGTATGAAACGCCGATGATGTCTTTTATATCTTAGACACTGTCACACAGATTATCTATTCCCATTGAAAGTACCAGAAACTAGCCTGGACTTGTAATGATGACTAGGTAACAATATTATTATTTTATCGTTGGCTGGGCTATTGCAAGCAAGGGTCGTTATGCAACACTACGACCATTGCTGGTCTTTTGTGTTCGCCCCCGACTCACCCATATTTTACACATACATCCGAACTATTTTTATTATTCTCTGGTATGCAGGTTTCCTCGTGATGATTTCCTTCACCGCCGAGCTAGTGATAATGATAAATACAACCGTACATAAATTCCGTAGAACTTAGTGGTACAGGCCAGGAATCGAACCGCCGCCTCGTGATTGAGTTGCTAGCTCTCTTCCGTATGGACTATTATCGCTCTCCCGATAACAATATACATGGTTAGGGTAAACAGTTGTATTACTTTAAGGATTGATTGTACCCATGATACTGAACAACTTTCCCTAAGAAAAATTTCGTCTTTTCATACAAACGTTCGATCAGGTGATTGCATTTAGTATGGAAAGTGACAATTTTTTTTTTGAGAATTTCCTATTGGTTTCTGAGGGAAAGTTGATCAGTATCATGGGTTTACCCTAACACCCTGTAGTACAGACATAAATCTGTTATAGGTTCATAATAGTGTAAATTAAAATTTTATAAACTTACTGGGAGTAGCAAACAAATGGACACATTTTACAATTAAATTTCCTTTCATGGTTATACGACACGTGGAGATTCATGAGATTCTTTCTGTGAAACCTTACATGGCAGTATTCACATTCGAAATTTCCAAACACCTGTAAATATGTATGAAAAACTTAGAAACATGGTTTAAACATAATCATATTTTGTCATATTCATCTTAATGTAGTACCACAGCTCAACTATACAGGGTCCTTCTTAATATGCTGACAATTTTTTAAGGGGATGATCAGACCGTCAAACTGAACAACTTTCTTTATGGGACCAACATCGAAATCGCTTAAAAAAACTCAGCTGGTCCATACAAAACTACAAACCTACTTGAGCCAAATGTATGAGACAGCTGATAATTTTTTCGCGATTTCGATATTGGTCCTATAGAGAGAGTTGTTCAGTTTGACGGTCTGATCATCCCCTTAAAAAAGTGTCAGCATATTAAGAACGACCCTATTTAGTCCTTACAGTACGGCAACGGATGTACTTGCGCAGAGCAACGGATGGGCCTTGCGGGGAAGCGGGCGGCGCGGATTATCCTGAGATCGGTATGAATATGACGGGATTGAGTGCGCATGCCAACGTAACTACACCGGCGCAGCGGCAAGGCGCGGCGCAACAAGAGCATTGCTTGCCATACTGTAAAGACTATACAAGGTGTTACAAAAATACAAATAAACATTTAAGGGGGTGGTTTAGACCATCAAAGTGAACAACTTTCACTATGGGACCAATATCGAAATGGCGAAATAAGAATCTGATGTTCGATACTAAACTACAAATCTACGATACTAAACTACAAATCTACTCTAGCTAAATGACAGCTACAGCTGATTTTTTTTCGCGATTTCGATGTTGGTCCTATAGTGAATGTTGATCAGTCTAATGGTCTTAACAACCCCCTTAAAAAGCTTTAAATGTTTATTTTTACTTATGCACCACCTTGTTATGTAGTACTCTAATGGTATGGCCATGTTGATGTGAATTACCCAAGTTATAGTACAACTTGGGTAATTCACATCAACATGGCCATACCATTCGAGTTGGTAACAAATGAGCGAAACATTAAATAGTGAAAAGAAAAACCAATCTACATCTTACCGAACTGTGTTTCTTCATATGATTATCATAAGTTGTTTTGGTCATAAAACCTTTGTAGCATAAATCACATTTGTGTGGATTCTGCGTATAATTTTTGGAATCTTTCCTTAAAACGATTTTTTGTCGTATTTCTATCGGAGTCAAAGATTCTATTGTTAAATAATTTTCTAAGTCATCTGCTCCTTGTCTTAATTTCTTCTTTTTTACTTTTTTGGTCTTTGCTTTCTTTCCTATTGGTTCATCCTTTAAATCTTCTGAACCTTGACTTAATTTCTTTTTTCTTTTCTTTGCTATGGGTTTATCTTTTACATCGCTAGCATTTTTCTCACAATTAGTTTGCATTTTCTTATTCCGTGCAATGCCTGATGTGTTAGCGATTTCCTTTTGTTTCTTTAACTTTGATAAACATTTTGGTTTCAGTTGTATTTGTTGAAGACGATCTTTGTTGTTGTTAATTTTCTCATTTAATTCATCTTTTGGCTGAATGGGAATTTTATTTGATGTTATCATGTCTTGATCTTTATTTTCATTTAAATCATTTATTTCATTGTCACAAGTATCAATTTCTAATTTAATTTCGACTATATTTGATTCAATGTCTAATTCTGACTCAATATTTATATTTTTCTTAGCTTCAGTATTCATACAATTGTTTGGTATCAGATATTGGTCATTAGTATCACATACCAATATGGAGCATGGCGTTAATTTAGAGACCAAATTGTGGACATTTCTATCAATGCTTTTAATTAGTTTTTTAGTTATCTAAAAAAAAAGTTTTGTTTATTGTGCTGGTAAAACAAAATGCATATTGGGGACTAAACCTAGCCAGTGGGTTGACAAATGGTAAATTTTTTGTAGGGGTCCACATTCATAGATTATACATCCTATAAACATGTGTGTTAATACTTTAGGGTGTGCTTTAGATCAACAAACTGAACAACTTTTACCATGGGCACAGAATAGTTCTACATGTACAGAACGGCCACTCCCCGCCCCCCTCTGACTTCAGATACCTGGGGACACTTTAGGAGAGCAGAGCAAGGAAATGCAGTCAGGTGCGCGGACGCGTTGGATTTGACTACATAAAATGGTGTCTTTTCAGTGCATAAAACGGTGAAAAATAATGCTAATAAATTCATATTTTCAGTAATTCTTTAGCTCTAATACTATTTTTAATAACAGAACAAACAATAATAACTATAGAATTGTAGATGATGTTAAATGCAAAGCGTGGCTTTCAAAGCTACATGAAATGTCATGGACGGTTTGCACTAAGTGCGCATGTGCAGACGTCATTTCGAAATTCAAAAACGTTCTATAGTGCTGGACCTGTATTAAACCAATATTAAAAGCGCGAAAAAAATACACCTGTTCAAAAAAAAAAATCTATGGCGACTCAATCCAAATGTATGCCCTAGTTTAGCAGTCGGTGTGCCAACCATTATACCAACAGGGTCAACAAATTAAAACTTCCATACCTTAGAGTGGTCCACATTAAGAGAAGTTAACACATTGAGTGATGTAAGACACTTCAAACGAAATTCTTGATACTTGAGCAGTAAAGTTGCACACTCATAACAAATATAGGTTTTTGAGTCATCATCAGTCTGAAACAAATATTAAATTATTTGAGACTTAATTATATTAATAATAATAAATAGCTTGAATATTGTCATACAAATTATCTAGTGACATTTAGAGTCAATTCCCACTAAAAGAGCAGTCGCGAGGTGCTGCAAAGCCACTATCCGAGTTTCTTACTCAGTGTAACCGTTTTTAGTATTTTCAGTACTAAATTGATATAATTTAGGCCCTGTTTAATAATTTCAGCACAAAATCAAGTTTAAGTACAATCTTATTATAATATTAAATATTTTCAGCTGTTTTTCCAAAACCATCTAAAGAGCCGATAGCAATTGTTATTGTTATGATGTTGTGAAAATGATTCCTTACTTTTTAATTGTCCTGTTTGGTGAATATGTATATAAGAAGACTGGAATATTTCTTTTCCTAAATTCCACTTAGTTATTATGACCTAAATTTAATTTGGGGTGGCGACCCGTCCTTTGGGGGGGAGCAATTTCAAGAGATTGTAAATAAGAAACACTAAGTACTTACAGAAACTTGGAGGAGTTGTGAATACGCTTCGAGTATTGAAGGCGTGTTCAAACTGTACATTTTAACATCGATCACTAAGCACAGTTTGCAGAAAGTACGGTCCGGATCTTCCATTGTAGACATTTTATACATAATTTTATTTGATAATATCCACAAACAGCACAAACTCACTGAATAAAATAATCACTATGTACGTTTTCACAAACTGCTGAAATTATATCCTATTTGAGCACAAACTCAAAAATTTGCCTACATAATAATTAATATGGTTGCTGCAAAGCAACAAGGCATGAAACGAGCATTTAAATACTTAAATGAAATCGAATGAAAGAAATCATGTAGCATTTTCTATTTCATTGACAAAATCAGAGATCCTTCCTCTTAGACAAAATCACAATAAAAATCAAAGGAAAACAATGTCAAAATGTCAAAAGCTGATTTTTTTAATTGTTGTTCCATTTTTTCCTTACGGAAAGGCAAAGGGTACATACCTCATGCAGCCAAGCCTGTTTTGTCTTTTCTTATTAATCCATTATAAAAGAGGTTTTTCTTTTTATCGTAACTTAAACCCTCAAACCTAACCCATTGAAATGCGAGGGTGGTTCACATATTTCAAGAGTTAGGTTAAGGATAGGTTCAAAGAAAAAATAGAACTAAAGACAACGGCTGTAAAGGCTAGTTCCCATTGCCTTTCCAAAAGGATTTAAAAAAAGTCATTGGTAGCTTCAGTGCTGCCACTTTAGTGCTTTCGGCGCTAGATCTAGCTTTTTTTTTTAATGTTTAGCACCGTATCTTAGAATTCAGCCTAGCGGAGAACGTAGCGCTATTTTAAGCGCTACGTTCTCCGCTAGGCGTTAGTTTAATAAAGTGACATTATTTGTGTTGAAATATGCTATATTTAGTGTTTTTTGATTCAAATATGATAATTATTGATAGCAAATTGTGGTCAAAACATGTCCATAGAGTGTGCAGTGTTCGGAAGATTCAAATACGAACTCTTATCTGCAGTACTATCATAAATTTTACAAAAGATCTACGAATTGACTGACTTAGGAATGGGTTTTGGAAACACTGATGAGTCTATTTCGAGCACTTTGAAAGTCTATTTATGTGATAAGAATTTAGCGCTAAATCTAGCGCTTTTTAACCCTCAAAATTTTGGAATCTAGCGCTTTTTTCACAGGTTTAGCGCCCAATCGTTTTTTTGAGGTGGCAGCCCTGCATTTCAGTAATCTGTGGTCATTGGTCGGATCGATTTCCCTTTTGATTTATGTTTTCTTTTTAATTAAACATAAATTTATCTACAAGTCTACAACATATTAGATACAATAAAAACGCTTATCACCACTAACAATGGAAGATCCGGATCGTACTTTCTGTAAACTGTGCTTAGTGACCGATGTTAAAATGTACAGTTTGAACACGCCTTCATTACTCGAAGCGTATACACAACTCCTTCAAGTTGTTGTAAGTATAATGTTGTATTGTTTATACATATTGTAAGAATATAAATACTTTAATTCATTAATAGATCTAGAACTAACATCACTATCATCATCATCTAAGCCGATGGATGTCCACTGTTGGGCATAGGCCTTCCCCAAGGATCGCCATAACGACCGCGCTGCCCTCATCCAACGGATCGTCAGTCCACCTAGCACTACTGTACTGTACTGTGTGTTATTGTATTAGACCTTAGACAATACAAGGTGTTACAAAAGTAAAAATAAATATTTAAATCTTTTAAGGGGGTTGTTTAGACCATTAAACTGAACAAATTTCACTATGGGACCAAAACAGAAAACACGAAAAAAAAATCAGCACACATTTAGCCCTTCAATGTTTATTTGTATTTTTGTAACACCTTGTATAACTACAAATGATGGTGTGGTGTGGTATGGTGTTCGGTAACTCGCGCACAGGTCATGTAGGTCATGAGCACAGGCGAAATGCAAATTGAACTGACTCGTTACGTTCTTCAGCACTGCAGCCCATTGACGCCGACCTACGACGTAGGTCATCAGCAGCGAAAGTGTTAACTAGTTTCACAATTCTTTATACATTTATTTCAGGTCTGTGCAGATTCACAAACATTTATATGTTACCAGTGCACCAGCCAACTGCAAAAGCATCATGAATTTCGTTTGAAGTGCATGACGGCACTCAATGTGTTAACATCTCTTGATGTGGACCACACCATGGTATGGAAGCTGTGATTTTATGATATTTTGGAGGCAAAATTTGTACATCAATGAAACTTTGTTTTTCTTTATCTTGGCACTAGAAATGAGGATCTGCAGAGTCCACCCAAAATTTAGGGGTCCTACCCCCTTCCCCCTTTTCCTCTACCGTACATTTTTATGAAGAGATTCACCGTATTTTTGAGTGCTTATAACTTTGGTCTGGACTCTAGATAGTACCTGTGATCTCAAATTTTCAGTACAGCATGTGGTCATCACTCTTATAAAATGTACCTAATTTCATGCTTATAGCCCTGCTTGGCAAGTTTGTTTGAATAATATTATTTTTTTCAGATATCTAAAGAACTCATTCAAAACATTGACAGAAACTTTTTCAATTTGGATTCTAAATTATCGTTTTGTTCTATTTTGGTGTGTAGTAGTAATGACCAATATTTGGTGCCGAAAGATTGTTTTGATACTAAAGTAAATTACAATAAAGATGAAGTTGGTACAGGACTAGGAATTGAAATAGAGGTGCCGGCAATTGCCATCAAACCTGATACTTGTGAAGCTAATAATGATACATTTGAAAGTCACAATGTTGCTATGAATATATCAAATGAAAGAATTCTGTCAAACAATGTCCCTAAAATTAAACTGGAAAAAAAAACTTTACCACAATCTAAGAAAAGTGCCCGGAAGCCTGTTAAAAATGTTAAAAAATCAACTGCTACTGTTAAACCTTCAAATAGACCAACAAAATCTAAACTCAAAGATATTGAATTGGCAGACGATACAGACGATTATTTCAAAGAGTGCGGAGATATACAGCATATGACCGAAGAGGATGCTAAAAATGATATGCTTTCAAGAAAAGAGTCTGATAATTATAAGTTTAATCCATACAAATGTGAGCTTTGCTACAAAGGCTTCACTTGCAAAGTTACATTTGATAATCATATGAAGAAACATAGCTCGGTAAGATTCTCTTTTAGTAATTATTTATTGATCGATGATAATTGATCAAACTGAAACAACTTTTAAGGGACCAACTTTGAATTGGCGAAAATAAACCAGCACGTCTAGTATGATATCTTTACACGCGCGCGACGCGCCTTTGCTCCATAGAAAATAACCTGTTCCCGCGCTTTTCGTAGAGTGAAACCCGCGCGGCGACAAGTAGTATGGAATAAAGCAGAGTCGCTCGCAAGAAGAGAAATCATGCTAGACGTGCATTTGTTTTATACATTTTGTAGGAGGAGCTAAGCTACTGACATTTTCTATGGAACAACTGATTTTTATTTCGCGATTTCGATGTTGGCTCTATAATGAAAGTCACTCAGTTTGATGGTCTGAAACACCTTGTTCAATATGTACACTTTTAACACACAATGTATAACATCACGCTTCTTTCCCATTGGGGTTGGCAGAAACCACGGCGCGCCATTTACTACGATCCTTAATAGTACTGTAACCCTGGGACTTTTTAATCACCAAAAAGATTACCGATTGCCGTTTAGATATTGTTGTAAGGTACGAAATTACTATTACAAAAACCTAAATCTTACAGATCACAACCCGCCGCAAGAAAAAAAAAAGAAATTGAATTTCGAGATTACCGTTTTTTTCTATATTGTCATGTTCCTCACTTTAGTTCTATACCCATACGTAATAGTAAGTCTGTCTAAAGTTGTCATACAAATCCTGATCTGAAGACTGATCAAAATTATTTTTTTTCATCTGGTCTTATAGCTTTGTATGGCAACTTTAGACAGTCTTACTATTATGTATAGGTATTGAACTAAGGTGAAGAACATGACATTATAGAAAAAAAAAACGGTAACCTTGGAAATGTAAATTTTCAGACAATTTTATTCTTTTTTTTTTCTAACGGCGGTTTGTGATCTGTAAGCCTTAGGTTTTTATATTAGTAATTTCGTACCTTACAACAATATCTAAACGGCAATCGGTAATCTTTTTGGTGTTTAAAAAGTCCTGGGGCTACAGTGCTATAAGCGGTCCCTAGACGGTCATGCGGCATGACATGCGCAAATTTTTCATATTTGAAACATAAATGTCATGCCGCATACCGTCTAATGACCGCTTTACATACGCCTTTCATTAAGGCCGAGATTCAGAGACGTTTTTTAAGTCACAGTTCGAACTCCCGTATGTCAAAATCCATACATTTTCGCCCTGCTTAGCTCGAGCTAAGACTAACAAAATCGTCTCTGAATCTCGGCCTCAATGTTGTCGTGAACTAATTCATGCTTCGATGTACTTACAGGAATTTGGAAGTTACGAATGTGAATTCTGTCACATAAGGTTTCCCACGAAGAGACGCATGTATTGTCACAATTTGCGAAGCCACGTGCGCAAATATGTCTGTAAAAAGTGCCCCTACGTATGCAATAGCAGGTAAGGTTTACATTAACTACATTTTGATTCCCAATGGGGAACTTGCACCAACATTACAATGAGAAATTATCTTAATAATTCAGTAATAATAGTTGTGAATAGAACATTACTGAAAGATTTGATCTAAAGTTTTTACTTTTTACGAAATATCTAAACGTAATACACGTTTAGATATTTCGTGTCGTGTTTCGTTGTCATCAATATTGGAACATTTTCTATTATTTCTTTACTATGGTTATTTAAAATTGAAGTTTATAACAACGTAGTAAGTTCTTTTTACCCGACTGCGCCAGAAGGAGGGTTATTTCCTAAACTGCTCAGATGTTTATGATCACACTGGCTGCGTACATACATTTGATGTTCCAGGCGTTCAGATATTTTTGATTGGTTATGTGCAAAGAAATTATTGAAAATTAGAACTGCTTAGAAAATATTGGACCACCTTATTTGCTATGATATATCTGATGGCGTCTGTACTAGAGTAGATACTCTTTCTTATTAGTTATGTGCACGACACTAGCGCCCCTAGCGGTGTCAGACCGCTGTGAATTATTTCAAGTAACATGTTAGTTAAAAGTTTGTTATTTTTATAATAAAATAATGTAAAAACTAAAGAAATTAGCAACATTATCGATATTAAAAATTTTAAAATACTGATTTGCTAGAATCCACGATATTTGCAGTGCCAATTTCTGTACAAACTTTTATCCAGGTTTTCACACCTTTGGAGATAAAATTTCAAAAAATCCTTTTTAGTTGAGTTAGTGTGTGGATCAAGCATATTTTACACAGCTTGTCCAACAAAAGTACACATTTCTGCTAGTGATGCAACGAATGCCACTTTTACGAATACGAATATTGATTTTACTATTCGGCGAATACGAATACAAATACGAATAGCGAAAAATTATTTTAAAATGTTGAAAAGACAAGTTAATCATTCAAAATATTATTTAAACAATCAAAATCGACAGCGTGTCGGACATGCTCTAAAATTCCTTAGGTCCTGACCAATGTTTTGTTCCATTTTAAAGGACCTGTTAAAAGACATTTTATGGGTGGTACAAGAACAATTTTTCCTTTATTAACATTTTTAATTTTGGGTTATCTCTGTTTCTCATTTTTGTAACCATTGAAATGCAATTTGTCATTTGTTTCAATGGGTTAAAAAATGAGAAAGTAATTGAGATGGGGCACAAAGAGACGTACATAATGGATAAAATTTTAAGGCTCCTTGTTTGACTACAGAACCTTAAAACAACCACAACATTGAAACTTTTTAACCATAGGCGATTTTTATTATGTTTGAAAATGGTTGCTGTTAACAAATTATTTCTGAAGACACAGTGCATAATTTGAAAGATGACTGTTTCTGGAAAAATGTATTCAGCGGCAGCGTAGGAAAATGTATGACAAAAACAATGGATGGATGTCTTTCTGACAAAAATTAAGTGGGTTTTTGCGAAAACTTCGACCGATCGATTTGTCAGTTCCCATCACCACTTCCCACATAGCCAATGCTGTCTTCATTCCTGTCTTATGCCAGTCTCATCCAAGTATTTCCTGCTGCCTTAGTTATATCATTAGCGAACCTGGCTGCTGGACGACACATTCCTCTCTTGCCTGATCTCGGCTTTTGAATTTTGCAGAAATCAAGCTAATTTACACGTGGATCTTCATAAGGGCAAGACGTTTGAGTGCAACGAATGTGGAGAAAGCTTCAGGTATTGTATCATATTTACCTTACATACCACACTAAGGGCCTTTTTCACCACTTCTGGATAAGTTCGTGTTAGCTTATATGACAGATAATTTGACATATCTTTCATACGAAATATTTCGAACGATCTGTCAAGTGATACAGGCCCTGAGGCGTCAGCATACAGAAGAAGTCAAGGCGCGGGCGCGCGCCTTGGCGACCTTGTCATACGGTCGGTAATTCGGTATGTCAAGTACGTAGAGTTTCTGGCCGCATCTTCTCTACAGCGACAACACGTTCCGACGCGGTGGTAACTTTAAAAAAGATTTGACGTTTGATAAGTGTGCTGCAAGCTCCTATATTTAATAAATTATATTGACTTTGACTTTGACGTTTTGTTTTGTCGTTTTTCGGTCCAACAAGTGTCGCTGGACCTTCCATCTCCTTGGTAAACTAAAAATCAACTTAAAATGACTGGCCATGAAAAAAAAAACAATATGTCATATTTTGACATTTGAGGTTGCCGTTTCTGTTTTCAGTTGAGTTAAAAAGAGAAGGCAGGTGATTTTGATATTTTAAATTAAGCAGATGTTTTTCTCCATGGAGTTCGAATGAGTTTGCGACCACTTTTGCCTTTTACAAATTACTGTTTTAAATTAAATTTGTGTTGAAAACTCGATGTATTTAAAAAAAAAATAGTTAGTTTCCTAAAATGATGTCTTCTATCCGTAAAAAATCTTAATCTTAAGTATTATAAAACTGTAACAGAAGTGTGTCTGTAAATTGAAGATATTTACATGAAAAAGATTACGATATGGTTTTTAGGTATCCCAGACTCTAAATCAACCTTTTTTAGAATTTTTGTCTGTCTGTTTGTATGTTTGTAACAGCATCACGCAAAAACTACTTTTTTTGTTTGTTAGGTTATGACTTAAAATCTGGTATATTATTTGTGCGGACGAAGTCGCGGGTTAACTCTAGTACAAAAAAAAACTCGACATACCGAATTGTTTCTCTTTATGTGTTTAGTTTCTCTTTTGGTTCGGATACTTATAAGCGCGGACCCTACGTCCAGTAGTTGGTATGTCAATGGGTTTTAGGAATACAGAAAAAATGGTATGTTTCAGAATGCCGAACACTCTGTCCACCCACAAAAGTAAGAAACATTCGAAGGAGATGGTGTGTGAACTGTGCGGCAGTTCGTTCGGCTCTCTAAAGGGCATCATTGCACACAAGAATTTAACACATAGACAGGTACATTTCATCCAATAAGGTACTATTTCACCACTTCTAGATATGTTGTTAATAGCATATCCGACAGATCGTTTGACATAAAAATAAAAATATGTCAAACGATCTGTCAGATAAGCTAATACAGTACGACCAGGACAATAATTTACCTCGTCAATCTTTAAACCCGAAGGTCGTTTAATAACAGTAAGCAGCGAAAATTCGACACGCTCTTGGCCGGTTTTTGAAGTTACAAAGCTGTGATAAAAGGTCGCGCCTGAATAAGAGAGAGGGAGCGAGCCATACTTCACCGCGCGGGCTCCTTAGTCAACTTTCAATTCGTTTCAGGATAGTACAGAGCTGCTGGGTCCCAAATGTGAGGAGTGTGATGTTCAGTTCGCGACAGAAACCGCGTGGAAGCGACATCTGGTGATCTCCTCTAAACATATTGTCATGTGAGTTACAGTGTATTAATATTGCAACTCAACTAGCTAGTTCAACAAAATGATATCCAGTGTTTATGGCAAAAATTACCAATTTGTTCTTTCATATTCAAGTGTAGAACGAGTCAAGAAGTATCAAGCTTTTCGCCCACAAAAAAATAGCAAAGAAACAGTTACAGAACATTATAAGAGGGCGCGCGGCGTGGTGCGAGCGAGAGGGCATGAGTAATTTTAGCAGCGTGAGCAGGAAGACAAGTGGCGACAGGCTTCTCCGAAGCAAAAGCGCTACTTTGTATTTCTAACCCTATAATTTTCTGTGGATACAATATATTATGTGCCTCGAACGACACTTTCTTCATGTAAATATATTTTATTATGTAAAAACTATAAATTATTAATACGCATACGACGAAGCCTTTTGTAAATGCGAGTGATGACGAAGCCTGTCGTCGCAATTTGTATTTTTATGGGATCCAAATTAATAATAATATGCGTACACATTGACACTATGTTGTAACTGAAACTCCCGCACCAGATGCGTTCTGCCCACAGATATACTTACTCGCTAGGTTGTAGAGATAAGTACCTACACTTTGGCGCATCGAAAGCGAAGCGCTTGCTTGATTTCTGCCTCTCGCGACAGACGGCAACCTCGCTCGCATACGTCGCGCGCTGTACTAAGTAATAACCAACGCTTAGTCAACCATCACGAGGTACAATTTTGCGTATACCGTTTGGAAGTAGGTAATCAAAGCCTGTGAATTTATCGTTTTCTAAGGAGCTGACGAACGTATCTGATACGTAGTAACGAGAAGTTTCACTTCCAATATTTCAATTCTCGTGGAATAGCGTAGCATATGTTCACGACATTACTCAATTTACACAATTATATTCGGGAAACTCAGAACATCCACGTTTCAATAGTATTACTGAAACTCTGACCAGTCTTTTCTTATGGAATACATTGTAAATAAAGATGTCGTACGTTTTCAGTAACGGGTGTGAAGAATGTGGTGAGATATTCCCTAGCGCGGAAGCCCTGAAGTACCACTCGACTATGCACCCTAAGAGGAAGGGGGACATTGGTCGGTACATCTTCAGGTTTGTGCCGCCCGCAGCTTGCAAGATCGTGAGTACATCGATTTGTTCCTATTCCTTATTATTTTTAACATAAGCTTTGTTCGTGACTGTATTCCTTGAAAAGGTCGTCAGAGACATTCTAATGCCATTTTCCACAAGCGATTTTTGAGTGTAGACGTTGACGGAACGATATCGCCGTGATATCGCGGCAATATTTTTGAGATCAACCTGTGTCGCGGCGATAACACTCAGGAAAAATCACGGCGATCCAGTTACGACATCGTCGCGGCGGTGCGGTTGCGAAATCGCCTACGCTCAATAATCGCTTGTGTGGATAGGTCGATAGGAAGATAGGGTACTATTATCTATTCTGTAACCAAACATTGTATCGACAGTGCAACAAATGGCTGCAAACCCGCACCGACTACAAGGAGCACATGAAGACGGAGCACCCTCGACCGAACAAGAAGGGGCCGGTGGCCTCGCCGCTAGTGTGCGAGGTTTGCGGCGATAAGTTCAAGGTTTGTGCCTTTTTACTTTCATACTAAACGGGTTTTAATCCTCCATTAAATCTCTTGCTGTCACTTTTTGTCTTGTTGGCGTAGTAAAAGCTAGCGAGAGATTTAATGGAGGATTAACTTTAATGAACGTACGTGCAACCTGCGTGCGTACGTGCGTGCTGAGCGTAAGGGCCTTTTTTCAGTCACGTGGGTTTGTGCCCGCATTCCGCTCGCCTGTATGCGGACGGCCCGGATGCGGTATGAAACAATACGATACTTGGTTTTTCTGCCCGGCATGCGTATGTATGTGTGAGAGGCCATACCTTATTGGTATAGGCAATAACATCGAAAATGTATCTATTGTACATAAACAAGCATCAACTGTATAAAAAGTATCAATTGAAAATATCAATCAATACTTCTTTTACATGTTAACCAGGGATCGGAAACCGCTTAATTTTGGAAACCTGTTTAGGTCATTCACCTCAAACCTGAATTAATTGCGGTTTAGGTTTCGGTTACCGGTATTTTAACCGGTTAATCTATCAAACCGGTTTCTTACGAATTTTAATGTTGTTGAGCAGAATTAACCGGTTAATTTAAAATTATTATTTTATTTATACATACTCGTAAAATGGTGACTAATTTAAACAAACAGTAGTTTAGCTGGCACTGTAAAAAACGAGCGCCATCTCTTGTAGTTAGTGCATAACGGAACTCTCGCTTTTCCTGCGGCCTGCGACTACACGCTCACAGCTGTGTAGGCCCAAAGTTAATTTTGTTATGATTAAAATTAAAAATTAACGATTCATGGAAAAAGTTGATTAAAAATTAACTAATATGAATCGTTTTCAATTCGACTAAAAATAAAAAAATCGTAATCAAACCCTTAATCTGATTAATGATTAACGATTAAAGTCCATGCACCAGTATGGAGTCGTGATGACTGGTTGGGTCAAATCTTGACTGTTTGGTGGATGGATGGATGGCTGTTGGTAAGTGGTTAGTGGGTGTTTTGGTTTGGTGGTTATTTGGTGAGTGTTTGATAAGTGGCGGGTGATGGATGTTGGGTGGCTGGTGATGGGTGGCGGGTTTTGGTGGTGGGTTGTGGAGTGGGTGGCGGGTGCTACTAGGTTGTAGTTATTTGGTCGGAACCGCCATAATGAACTTTTTAGTTTCCCAACCGATTGCTTTCAAAATCGATATCTGAAGGTCCACGTGGACTTCGATCAAGAGATTTAAGAAAAGTGGCCACCGTCTTGAACTTTTGTTTTTCAACCGATTCCGTCCAAAATCGATATCTGAGGGTTTCTACGATCTCCTACGACGAAGGTCAGATTCGTTCAGATTTCGGAAAAATGGCCGCCATTTTTAACTTTTTTGTTTTTCAACAGGTTGCGTCCAAAATCGATATATGGGGGTTTCTGCGATCTCTTACAACGAATCTAACATCAGATTTCGGAAAAGTGGCTGCCATCTTGATTTTTTTCGTTTTTAAGCCGATTGCGTCCAAAATCGATATCTGGGGGTTTCTGCGATCTCTTACGACGAATCTAACGTCAGATATCGACAAAGTGGTGGCCGCCATCTTGAACTTCAATTGTTTTTCAACCGATTGCGTCCAAAATCGATATCTGGGGTTTTCTGTGATCTATTACGACAAATCTAACGTCAGATTTTGGAAAAGTGGCCGCCATCTTGAACTTTTTTGTTTTTCAACCGATTGCGTCCAAAATCGATATCTGGGCGCTTTTCCATAGAGAAAGTTTTCAGTTTAACGGTCTGATCATCCCCTTAAAAAAGTCTCAGCATATTAAGAAGGACCCTGTATGAGGGTCCGCGTGGACTCCAAACATGGATCCGATGTCAGATTTGAGAAAAGTGGCCGCCATCTTGAACTTCTATGTTTCTCAACCAATTGCTTCCAAAATCTATAATGTAAAATTTAAATCTAAAAAAAAGTTGGCTAAATGTTGTACTAAAGTGTCAGCGGTAACAGCTTGTAGTATAGAAGCGTCTTGACGGTACATCTTCGCCTTATATAGCAAAAATGTCCTATTAACAATGTTGATGTAAATGTTTAATTTGCCATTTTATACAACCGTTATAGTCCAGTACATAACCTAAACTAAACCTAACCTAATCGGTTGAGAATTAAATAACTCTCCTTCTGTCGCAGTCGGGTAAAAAGTTTAAGATGTCCGCCACTTTTCTCAAATCTTACATCGGATTTGTGTTTGAAGTTCACGCAGACCCTCAGATCTTCAGATTTTCGAAGGAATCGCTTCAAAAACAAAAAATTTCAATATCGGCCACTCTTCTGAAATCTGCTATTGGATCCGTGTTTGAAGCCCACGAGGACCCTCAGATATCGATTTTGGAAGCAATCGATTTGAGAAACAAAAAAGTTCAATATGTCCGCAATTTTTCTCAAATCTGACATCAGATCCGTGTTTGGAGTCCACGCGGACCCTCAGATATAGATTTTGAAGGCAATCTGTTGAGAAATAAAAAGTTCAAGTTGGCGCTCACTTTTCTCAAATCTGACATCGGATCCGTGTTTGAAATTCACACGGACCCTCAGATATCGATTTTGGAAGCAATCGGTTGAAGAACAAAAAAGTTCAAGATGGCGGCCACTTTTCTCAAATCTGACATCGGATCCGTGGTTGGAGTTCACGAGGATCCTCAGATATCGATTTTGGAAGCAATCGGTTGAGAAACAAAAAAGGTCAAGATGGCGGCCACTTTTCTCAAATCTGACATCGGATCCGTGTTTGGAGTCCACGCGGACCCTCAGATATCGATTTTGGAAACAATCGCTTGAGAAACAAAAAAGTTCAAGGTGGCGGCCACTTTTCTCAAATCTGACATCGGATTCGTCGTAAGAGATCGCAGAAACCCCCAGATGTCGATTTGGGACGCAATCGGTTAAAAAACATAAAAGTTTAAAATGGCGGCCACTTTTCTGAAATCTGACGTCAGATTCGTACCCCTTGCTCTGCACAAGTACATCCATTGCCCTACTGTAAGGACTATAGTTTTACTGTCTGGTATTTTATTCTCTTTCTTTCTTCCCATACGCAAAACGCAAAATTCGTTTTTCCGTTTATTGTGTGTGTCACCAATTGCAGTGCAACAAGCGAACAACGAACGAAACGGACGAAAGTTTTCAGTCACACATTAGCCCAGTCATTTTACGGAGTTTTGTTAGGAGGGGTAGGGAGTAATTATGAATGGTATTTTTAAACTGTAGTCGGTACCATTTAGTGGCAAAAAGACTATCTGAAAACATGCTAAAAATAAATTCACTACGCATCATAGAAATCCAAATTGTACCCCCAGAAGGTTTTTTACTTAATAGTTTTCATACCAATTACTCATTTTAATAGATTCTACAATATAAATGACTTGTGAGCAATAAAATAGCCATCGAAATTTTAAAAATGCGTTATTCATTACAAAATACAAATGTATTTTTCAAAGGTTACTACGAGTAAGTAGACAAAAAATTTACTCCGTGTTTCAAGGGTGTGAAGTAAGTATTTTAAAATTTTGATATATTTCTAGGCCCAAAATGGTTCTTAAATGATACACCCAAAAAAAACAGTTCCTAATTCATCCTGACTCAAACCGTAATTAATGACTAGTACATATCGCCGAAACGAATGCACAGTCCGCGCAGCGTTGCCAGATTGGCGGCAATCTGGCAACAGCGCAGCGAGCGGTGCACGGGTGGTGTGAGTTTAACCGGTTAATTCATATCTTAATATCGGTTAGCACGAGTTTAATAATTTCGTTCTCTGAATTAAGCGGTAACCAAAATTAAATCGGTTTTTTTAAGACCGGTTACTGGATTAACCGGTTAATGAATGAACATAATTATAACGGTTTTATGAACTATATTAACCGGTATTTCAAAACCGGTTCCGATCCCTGATGTTAACACGACTGGTTTGTGCATGGTAACCGTCAGTCAGGTAATGAGTTAATTTTATCCCTAAAATTAGGAGACGCCGAAAAACCTAAACAATGCCAAATTTTTAGATTGAAACTCCATTCTACCGAAATATACGCGAAAATATAAAACCATGTTCTAATAAAACTGCAGTCCTGTTCGACCGAAATGATTTATTTTTACTATTTCGATGTTGGTCCTATAGACAATGTTGTCCAGTTTGATGGCCTGACCTTTTTTTTTAATTGTCATTAATCTCCCCATTGCGTTCCAGAGTCTGTGTTTCTTCCGGGCGCACAAGCTGAAGCACACCGGGGAACGTCCTTACGAGTGCAGCGATTGCGGAAAGAGGTTCCGACACCGCTACGCTCTTTGCCTCCACGAGAAGTTACACTCCCGCACCGGCGCACACTCGTTCCAGTGCGACATGTGCCAGAAGCTGTACGGTTCCAAGGCTGGCCTCGAGAGACATATTAAGGTAAGCAAGGCACCGACATGCGCTGTGCCTAGACGAGAAGATACACTCGCACACCGGCGCCGATGCCTTCCAGTGGACCAGAAGCGGTACGATACCAAGGCAGGCCTCGAGAGAAATATCAAGGTAAGCAATGCACCGGCATGTCCCTGCACGAGAAGATACACTCGCGCACCGGCGCCGACGCGTTCTAGTGCGAAGAAGCTGTATGATACCAAGGCTGGCCTCGAGAGACATATCAAGGTAAGCAATGCACCGGCATGTCCCTGCACGAGAAGATACACTCGCGCACCGGCGCCGACGCGTTCTAGTGCGAAGAAGCTGTATGATACCAAGGCTGGCCTCGAGAGACATATCAAGGTAAGCAATGCACCGGCATGTCCCTGCACGAGAAGATACACTCGCGCACCGGCGCCGACGCGTTCTAGTGCGAAGAAGCTGTATGATGCCAAGGCTGGCCTCGAGAGACATATCAAGGTAAGCAATGCACCGGCATGTCCCTGCACGAGAAGATACACTCGCGCACCGGCGCCGACGCGTTCTAGTGCGAAGAAGCTGTACGATACCAAGGCTGGCCTCGAGAGACATATCAAGGTAAGCAATGCACCGGCATGTCCCTGCACGAGAAGATACACTCGCGCACCGGCGCCGACGCGTTCTAGTGCGAAGAAGCTGTATGATGCCAAGGCTGGCCTCGAGAGACATATCAAGGTAAGCAATGCACCGGCATGTCCCTGCACGAGAAGATACACTCGCGCACCGGCGCCGACGCGTTCTAGTGCGAAGAAGCTGTATGATACCAAGGCTGGCCTCGAGAGACATATCAAGGTAAGCAATGCACCGGCATGTCCCTGCACGAGAAGATACACTCGCGCACCGGCGCCGACGCGTTCTAGTGCGAAGAAGCGGTACGATACCAAGGCTGGCCTCGAGAGACATATCAAGGTAAGCAATGCACATGTCCCTGCACGAGAAGATACACTCGTGCACCGCCGCCGATGCCTTCCAGTGGACCAGAAGCTCTACGGTTCCAAGGCTGGCCTCGAGAGACATATTAAGGTAAGCAAGGCACCGACATGCGCTGTGCCTAGACGAGAAGATACACTCGCGCACCGGCGCCGATGCCTTCCAGTGGACCAGAAGCGGTACGATACCAAGGCAGGCCTCGAGAGACATATCAAGGTAAGCAATGCACCGGCATGTACGCGTTCTAGTGCGAAGAAGCTGTACGATACCAAGGCTGGCCGAGAGACATATCAAGGTAGGCGTAGGAGTTTTTAGCGTGTTGGAACGTCGGCGTCGGTGGTCTGTTGCGGAGTGGTATGGACACTGAATCACGAGGGTCTGAGTACGCAATACCTACTGCTCTCAAACGGTGAAGAAAAACATTGTGAGTACACTTGCATACGCTGAAGAATAAATTCTGATATGTTGTCCTCCAATCTGCATCGGGCATGCGTGGTGGACTAACGCCTATGCTTCCCTAAGAGTAAGCCTGTGCTCTGCAGTGGGACGTGTATAAGCCGATTGCAGGCCTGTCTCACTCCACAGCTCAGGTACACTTGACGACGATCCCCACCAAGTGGTGAATGGCAACTTACGTACTATAGCTTACGACGCGATACTGTTCAGGCGCGCGGGCTTATCAGGTTTTTCTCAGTGTGGGCGCGGCATCGTGCATTAAAAACTCTCAGTAAATATTGTCATCATATCGTATGGAATTTTTTTTCTTCCTGCTTGGATCCGGGGAAGTTTAAATTTCGAGGTCAATGTGTTTTAGCCAGTTTTCTGCTGCCGGGTTTATCCTATGATTATGATGAGTAAATATTGTCATTTTCGCACAGAGTCCTAATTAATTAACTTTGTTCCAGGGTCACCTCGGAATTCGCCCATTCGAATGTTCATATTGTCACAAATCTTTCACTTTCAAGTATGAAGTGACAATGCATATAAACTTCGTACACTTAAAGAAGCCGTGGCCGAAACGAATCAGAACCAAACGGAAGGCGAAAGAGGAAAATTAAGATTCATAACATAATAAAAATATCAATATTCTGATTTACAATTTTTACTATTTATTATAACTAGCTGAATAGCCGTGCAACATCTTCCAACCGTACTTATACCTTTAGTGATGATGAATTTTGTAATGATTCAGTTTCCACAATAGTGGGTATCCCGGTATTATCCACCGGAGCTGTGTAAAATCAAGATAATTTTATTATTGATTCTACACATCTCCGCTTTGCTTTGGTGGGCCTGATATAATTATAGGATTATAGATATAAGCATTATAGTACTATTAACATATCGTATCAATAAATAAAATAACAATAAAAGTTTGAAATGTAATTATAAAACCTGTTTTATTTAAGTCACTTGGAGTGAAGTGAGAAGACTTGCCTATTAAAAACATAAAGTCAAAAATAAAAATTTTGGTAAACTCTTTTGTCGAATCCTATATAGGTATTTATAAAAGGTCAAACTGTTTATTTAGTACAAAGAACCCCAGTGGGAGACAGGCGTGACGTGAGAATGTGTGTAAGTAGTAAACTGAATACTATCCACTAGTGAAAGACATTCTATCCAGATCTCACAACTTACGGCATAAAGATAGATTGATTTTACCTGCTACACATGCCAATTAAAATTTATAATAAATTAATAATACTAAAATACGCTTTTTAAAGACCTGTCAAAGCGCCTGGTAGACTCGACCGGGGATCCAAGGGCTGGCGCTTTCCTCGCTCAACGGATCAGCTTTGCCGTTCAGCGAGGAAACGCTGCCAGCATCTTGGCTACCCTCCCGCGCGGCCCAGACCTGCACCATATTTTAGGTTAAGTTAGTTATAAGTTCTCATCATTACATTTATTTAAGAATACTTTGAATTTAAAGGATAATATAATTGAATAATGTTTTAGTTTACCTTCCGATGCGGTGGTAGATTCAAAAACTTGACGTCAAAAAGTTATCTATGTGATATTATTTTGAATAAACAATTTTGACTTTTTTGACTTTAGTCTTTTGACATTCTGCATACAAGGTTTTGACCAAGATATAAGGTGTCAAAAAAATACCCTAGTAAGGGGTTGAGCCTCACCTGGCAGTACGGTATCGCTTTTTTTTACGCTCTATCCTTTTCTGTTGCTCAGGAACGTCATTGGCAAGAGCGAGAAAGATCGCAGCATTGCCGGTGTTGCAGCGTCTGATCGCATACCCGCTAACTTTCTCGCTCTAGCAAATAAAGGTCCTGAGCGACAGAAAAGGATGGAGGGTTAAAAACTGTGATTCCGTGCTACCAGATGAGTTTCAACCCTATTATTTAAAAGGGCGGTTTAGACCATCAAACTGAACAACTTTCACTATGAAGACAACGTGACAAAAACATTTTAAAAGTCGGCATCCCATACTTTGAGTCTAGTATTGTATACTGCAGTTTTTTTTTCTCAATGTTGGCTCCATAGTCAAAGTTGTTCAGTTTGATGGTCTTAACCACCCCTTTAAATAGTACTAGGGTGGTTTGTTAAACCCTGTAGAACGCATGGGTTATCGGCATATCAGGAGAGCATATCTGGATCGACCTACGTGTGCTTCAAGACAGCTACAAGCGAGAGATCGTGCGGGAATATGGACTCACCCAAATGTTTTTGAAGGGAGAAGAAAATGAAATGTCTAGGGGTGAATACAAAAAATCCCACTATATGTGTGATCACACATCTGCCGAATTTACGCGTGCAACTTTTTCCCGATACCAGCGGCACACCAGTACACGCCATTTTCCGAAGTAGACGCGTAAATTCGGCAGATCATCACACTGATAAGATTGGATCGCTTAGCCATCGTAGTTAAAGCACAGAATAAATACTAGTACTACCCGTACAGAAGAATCACTTCCAAAACAGATTTAAATAAATAGCAACTCTCTCTGCACGGAAATAAGGTTCAAAGTTATTCGCACCCGTCCTGTCGTACCATTCGCGCATAACCGACCAAACGTCACAACGGCGCGCGTTCAAACATGCAGGTGTGGCATTAGACATGAAATCTTCCTTTACATAGTCTCCCTCTTTCATTCTTTCACGTGCTGGCAGTGTGACATCGCTAGGATTTTCAAGTCTGGCATTGACTACTCACAAAATAACGGCAAGTCTAATGAGATTTGACCAAGAAGATAACAAGGTATACCTAACCTATTGCCATTCACCCCTCGGTGGGGATCGGTCATCAAGCGTACCTGTGCTGTGGAGTGTGTCAGGCTTGGTTAAAGTGAAACACAAACTTCTTTATACAGCGTGTTTATTGTAACTCCTTTCTTTTTCTTTCCCTCTTCGGCCACGGCTTCTTGTAATGTACATAATTGATATGATTATTCATTCCGTACTTGTGAAGGTAGGATCTATCACAGAACGAACACTTGTACGGTCGGATCCCGAGGTGGGTCTGCAACAATGTTATTACTATGTAGAATATTTCATCAAAGTAATAAGTAGACATTGGATTATACAGGGTGTAACAAAAAACCCTAGTAATACTTAAGGGGTGCTTCAGACCATTGAACTGAACAACTTTCACTATGGAGGCAAAATGGAATTCGCAAAAAAAATCCGACCGATCTCGACTCAAATGTTTGGGACAGCAGATTTTTTTTTCTTGACGTTGGCTCCATAGTGAAAGTTGTTCAGTTTGATGGTCTGAAGCACCTGTATATATTAACAAAAGTGCCAAATATGCACAAGATATGTATTATGGGTAGTAATTCAAATTAAAGATTGAATAATTAAGTCTCGGGCGGGACTTGAACCCGCAATTTTCCAAACAGAGGAATTGCTTTGTCCAATTTAACCATCGAGCCCACTAAGTTAGAGAACGAAATTCTTGAACCTATTCGTTTTAAGGGACATGGCGCCATCTACTGGCGTTTTTAAAAACGACCAACTCACAAGTCCAATATTACAATTGGAATTCATGCGATTATACATTTGGCTCAAATAGGTTTGCAGTTTTGTATGGAACAGCAAATTTTTTTTGCGATTTCGATGTTAGTGCCTTAGAAAAAGTTGTTCTGTTTAACGGTCTGATCATCCCCTTAAAAAGTGTCCGCATATTAAGAAGGACCCTGTAGATGACACAACACAACCTGTTCCAATTCCAAATTTATACAACTTGTTAATGAATTAACGCAAAACTAGAAAGTAGTTTGTTTAGAATCAAGAGCAGAATCGAATCATCATGGTTTCAACATAGGTAATTTTTATCAAAATATTAAATATTTTGTTTGTAAAATTTAAAATTTACTGAACTCGATCTCAACCCACCGCTCGGGTACTCTCACCCAACTTAGTACCAAATCAAGATTCTTAAAATGTATCCATGACCACGTTAGCGCTTTCATTCATTGCTGAAATGATATCAAATCATTTTTGCCACAAAACTTAAAATGCGAATAACTTTAAATTTTAAGTATCAAAATAATGAAATTATTGTTTCATTCGAATTATTTTGTTATAAATCAGTTGGGGTGTATGAGGTTTTGCGCTTATTCATTAACACGTTGTATAAAACTGTAACAGAAGTGTGTCTGTACATTGAAGATGACGATATGGTTGTTAGGTGTCCTGAGTCCAAACCAACCTTTTTCGGAATTTTTGTCCGTCTATTTGTTTGTGCGAGCATCAAGCGAAAATTAATGAACCGATTTTGATGAAACTTTTTTGTTTGATACCTTATGATCTGACTTAAAATCTGGTATATTATTTGTAAACATGTTACAGTCATGTTGTGCTCTTAGATAAAGTATACGTCTAGATAGAGCCTCACACTTCTACCGTATAAAACAAAAGTGGCCAACTTTCTTAGACTGGTGTGCGTGAGGCGCCATACAACTTATATCTGTGTGCGTGTATTCGCTATGTGCGAAGTGGTGATGGGAACTGACAAATCGGTTGCAGCGCCCAGGGTGGCAGAAATGTGTACTTTTGTAGGTCAAGCTGTGTAAAATATGCTTGAATCTATGCAAATCCACACTAACTCAACACGAAATCTCCAAAACTGTAAAGACTACAAACTTAAAATTTGGCATGGAAGTTTCTATTGGCATCTAGGTGCTCACTAAAAAGGGTTTTTTGAAATTTTTTCTCCAAAGGTGTGAAAACCGGGATAAGTTTGTACGGATATTGGCACTGCAAATATCGTGGATTCTACCAAATAGGTATTTTAAAATGTTTAATATCGATAATGTTGCTGATTTCTTTAGTTTTTACATTATTTTATTATAAAAATAACAAACTTTTAACTAACATGTTACTTTAAATAATTCACGGTAGTCCAACACCGCTAGGGCCGCTAGTGTCGTGCACATAGCCAGGGTGGAAGTGTAGACAGTTGCATAACTTTGAAGGGTGATTATACTCATGAAACTAAACAACTTTTCCCACGGAAAATAAGGCTTTGCGAACAAAAATTCTACTTTTCATACAAACTTCAGATCAGCCTTTGCATTTTTTATCATCCTATTTTATTATTATTATTGTTGGCTGGGCTATTTGCAAGCAAAGATCGTTATGTAACAGTGCGTCCATTGCTGGCCTATTATTGTGTTCGCCCAAAGCGCATCCATATTTTACACATACATCCGAACTATTTGTATATCTGTGTGCGTGTATACCGACACGGTTTATCACACAAGAAATCACTGTGACAACTGACAAGAATAGAGAAGGGTATGCTTCGTTGATTTGGGCATGTGGAGAGGATGATTGATAGCAGATGTACGAAAGAGATATTTGTAGCTAAAGTGAGTGGAAGTGTCGGCATAGGGCGCCCTCGTAGGACGTATTCTGATCAAATCGGTTGCGTCCTAAAAAAAAGGGGAGGTGCGGAGTACTCGAAACCGACGGGCATGTATGAAGAGATGTATGGATGTGAATGAGGCAAAAGAGGTATGTAAGGATCGTAGTATATGGCGCGCTCTGGTCTCTGCCTACCCCACTGGGAAAGAGGCGTGACGTTATAGATAGATAGATAGATAGAAATCACAGATAATTTTTTCGACGCGTTCGTTTGACTGTCAATCTTATCAAAGGTTCTGTCAATCAAATCAAAAGCGGCACTAACAGTTTTAATATGAATGGCGAGCGCGTTCTTAACGTAGTACTGCTTGCTGCACAGGTCGCACTGGAACTGTCGGCGCCGCGCGCGGTGCGTCTCCGCGTGCTGGTTGAGGGAGGCCGGCTGGCTGAAGGTCTTGCCGCACTCCGCGCACGCGTAGGGGCGCTCGCCCGTGTGGTTGCGGAGGTGGTATTGGAGGATCGCTTTAGACTGAAACGGATTAAAGGATAAGCTAAATAAACCGGTCAAGTGCGAGGGTACTCTCGCACCGAGGGTTCCGTACCACACCACCACACAACACAACATTTAACTGAGAAAAAAAAATGTTTTTCTCCGGGTCCATTACCGCGAAACACTTGGCTGGTTTTTATTATAATACTTTAGACTTTGCTTTATAATCACACAGAGTTTGACGCTTATACAACGTGTTAATGAATAAGCGCAAAACCTCATACATCCCAACTGATTTATAACAAAATAATTAGATTGAAACAGTAATTTCATTATTTTGATAGTTAACATTTAAAGTTATTCTCATTTTAAGTTTTGAGACAAAAATGTTTTCTTATCATTTCAGCAATGAATAAAAGCGCTAACGTGCTCAAGGATACATTTTAAGAATTTTGTTTTGGTAGTAAGTAGGGTGATAGTGCCCGAGCGGTTGAGATCGAGTTCAGTAAACTTTAAATTTTACAAAAAAATTATTTATTATTTTGAAAAAATTACCCATGTACCCATAAACTACTTTCTATATACAATTTTGCATTAATTCATTAACATGTTGTATAGGCCCGTCATAATCGAACATTAAAATCGCAAATTAACGTCTAGTTCAGATTTTTTATATTATGTTGTTAGGACCACTACCAGTAGCGTATATCCAAGATTGCAGCTGACCTGTGCTAACTTTGTAGCACTCGATAAACCATCCCGTTTCTTGGTTTTTTGCTTACATCTCGAAGTCTATAAGTAGTATCGAAAAGTTTTGTAGGTACAAATTAAACCACACAAAATTTCCTACAAAACAAGTTGTGTGTACTTTCGTCATAGGACGTAACCTTTGTGAGCTACAGCGCCGAGAAAGTAACAGCATTTTATTTGAGAAAATTATGAAATTAGTATTGCGACACTCATGAAAGTTGAAGATAAAAAGAAAATTATTTCAAATTCGTAATCAGCGACCCCGAAAAACCCCGGATACAAATTTTCAGTCGACCGTGTCGAGTCCGTGAACCTTTAAAAGCTGCTTTAGCGTTTGAAATTTCCTTGGCAGCTATCTTGGATTTCGCTATTCTGGATTTTTTTTTACCGCCAACCAAATCTGAACAGGGTCCTCTATCACGTTTGTTCGAGGTCCACGACCCTATATGTCGTAGTTTCCACGGGCGGTTGACATCATCCGTCAGGAGTCGATCTTTCGAGGAAGTCAACGTTTTCCCTGTATTACCAGAGTTAGTTTGCGATTTTGGCGATTTCTAGTGTTAGATATGACTGGCCTAATAAGTACTCGGAAGTAAATAGGAACAAACCTTAAACGCGGCCCCGCACATTTCGCAGATGAACTGAGTCTGTTCCTCTGCTACTTTATTCACGATCACCTTCGCGGCTTTAGAAGTAGGATGCTGCGACTTCGTGTGCGTCTTGTACTCATCGAGACTGGTCAGCCACTCGTTACACTGTTGATGTTTATTACTAACATTATACATGGTGTAAGGAAAAGTATCATTAACATTTAAACCACATACTCTAACCATCAAAATGAACAACTTTTACTATGGGAGCAAACCCGACAGCGCAAAAAACAAATCTGCATTTACACAATAAACTGCAATGCCTACACGACTCAAATGTATGAAACAAATGTTCGATCAGCTGATTTAGCTCAGAGTACTATAATTACTACCATCTAGAATGAAAAATTTAAAAAAAATTGTAAATTTTCTATAGGTATTTAGGGAAAATTGTACAGTTTCATGGGTTGAATCGTCCCTTAAAGGAATGCAACTGTTTAACCTACCACCCTGTATAGTACCATATGGAAGCAATAAACAATTTGTTTACGATATGATGATGACAAAGTGTATTTTTACTACGGAAAAAAAATTCTTAAAACTACATTGGAAGGGAAAATAGAGATAAGAGCGGCAGAGGAAGACCTAAAAAGAGTTACCTAACACAGGAGAAGAAAAAGGTTGCTGTTGCTGTATCGGCAGATCTGTCTCACTCCACAGCTCAGGTGCGCTTGACGGCCGATCCCCACCGAGGGGTGAACACCAATAGGTTAGGTATACCGTGTAAACTTCTTGGTCAAATCTTGCCGCCATTTTGTGAGTAATCAATGCGAGACTTGAAAACCCTAGCGATGTCACGCTGCTAGCACGTGAAAGAATGAAAAAGGAGACTATGTAAAGGAAGCTTTCATGTCTTATGACTCGTTCATTTTTGTTTGCACGCGCGCCGTTGGTAGGTTATTCGGGAATTGTACGAAAGGACGGGTGCGAATAACTTTGCAACTTATTGCTGTGCAGTCTCTATTTATTTAAATCTGTTTCCGAAGTAATTCCTAATTTTTTTATCGCCAATTTCGATGTTGGTCCCATAGAGAAAGTTGTTCAATTAGAACTCATTCCCTTGAAAAAGTGTCAGCATATTATGAAGACCCTATATATTCGTATTTAAAAGAGTAAATATGATAATCAGATAGGATACTTACGATTGTACAGGCGGCGGGAGGGTTAAAATCATAACATCGTTTCATTCTCATACGAGGGTGCTGTTTTTTGTGATCTCTCAGAGCCTTTTCGTTATCGAATGATTGGCCACAATATTCACACCCATTACTGAAAACAAAAGTTAGCTTATCTTAACTATTATAAAACTGTAAGAGAAGTGTGTAAATTACATTGAAGAGATACAGGGTCCAACTCAATAAGCTGACAGTTTTTTAAGAGGATGATCAGACCATCAAACTGAACAACTTTCTCTATGGGACCAACATCGAAATCGCGAAAAAAAAAATGTTTGTCCCCTACAAAACTGTGAACCTACTCGAGCCAAATGTATGAGACAGCAGATTTTTTTTCGCGATTTCTATGTTGGTCCCATAGATAAAGTTGTTTAGTTTGACTGTCTAATCATCTCCTTAAAAAAGTGTCAGCATATTAAGAAGGACCCTGCATACCAGATTATAAAGTCTGATCATAATCAATCAAACAAAAAAAGTTTCATCAAAATCGGTTCAGTAGTTTTCGCGCGATGACAAACAGTTTTACAACTTCTAAATAAGTTCGTGATAGTTCTAAAAATTTTGAAACAGGCCCTTATTTTTGTTAAAATGCACTATAGGTACACAGTAAATCGAACTCCATAACTCACATGACAAAATGTTTAGAAGAGAGCACCAGATGTCGCTTCCACGCGGTTTCTGTCGCGAACTGAATATCACACTCCTCACATTTGGGGCCCAGCAGCTCTGTACTATCCTGAAAACAACAAAATCAACCGCAAGTATATACTAATGACAAAGAATATAATATCTTTCTAAAACCTTAATTAAACTCAAATAGAAAACCATAGCATAAAACGGCGCGTTTCAGATACTTAGTTGTATCTAAGCTTCTTACCACCTCGAATCGGATTACGATTGTAAGTTTAGAATGTAGGTATTTGAAAATATTGATTCGCTGTATTTTCAAACAGAAACTTAGGGCCGTATCACACAAGCTATTTTTGAGCGCAGGATGGCGGAAATTTCGTTTCTACGGAGCGCGTTCCAAATTATATCCCCTTAAGAGAAAAATAACGAAAGTCAGAGATATTCTGAAACTCAGAACATCCACGCTTCACTAGTAGTACCGAAACTTCTGTCCAGTGTGACGGGTAGTGAGCCCGTCGCCACTTGTAATGGGCAGTGGGTACAATACATGCCTCGAAATTGAAGCACGCAGGTTTCCTCACGATGTTTTCCTTCACCGAAAAACCAGTGGTGTTAAATGCGTACATAAATTCCGAAAAAGTCATTGGTACGAGTCTGCCTGGACGGGGATCGCACCATCGCCTCCTGCACGGCAGGCAAGGTTACTCGCCACTGGACCACCACGGCTTTTTACATAGATTGTATGGTAAACAAATATTTGCTATAGTGTCATTACCCAGGGAGATTTGTATGGACTAAACGGAACCCGTCCCTTAATATAGTGATTAGACCGCGAATGGACGTAAAAGGACCCTTAAGGTCTACCTGTCTATGTGACATCTTCTGGTGTGCGTTGAGACCTTGTTGATTACCGAACAAACTCCCGCACAGTGCGCACACTATCTCTGTAGGGTGCTTGTGCCTTTTGTGAGACGACAGAGAGTTGGACATACTGCAACAACGTAAGCAAACTAGTTGCAGGGGTGGAAACTGATTCCATGGCCAAAAATACTGATTTTACTGACTAAAATCCTCTAAAATACTGACCATTTACTGACCAAATCTCTAGAATACTGACCATATTCTAGGTATGTCAACATGAAGTCGAAATATGAATGTTAGTTGCTATTAGTTAAGTATGTTAATAATATATGGAGCATGTTTGTGAAAAACTAAGAAAAATCATACTGGGGCACGTGGCCCACATGCTTGTTCTAAAGTGATAGTGTATCTTAACTATTATAAAACTGTAACAGAAGTGTTCTGTACATTGAAGATATAAGATAAGACATGAAATAGATTACGATATGTTTTTTAGGTATCCCGGACTCCAAATCAAGCTATAAAATCCATTAAAAATAGCAACGAAATTTTAAGGCTATTTTGCATTACAGAAACAGAGATTTGAAACACTTCCTCTCACTCATTCTTAGAACAGCTTTTATACCGTCCAAGATATGTCGGATAGTATATATGTATCCAATAAATTAATTACATTTGCTAATCATAATTGGCCAGAAAGCTAAATAGGAATCGGAAAATCTTGTCGTCCTTATTTGGAATGAAGTACAGAATAAAATTGTTGTCTGTCTATTTGTTTCTTTGTTTGTATGTTCGTAACAGCATCACGCAAAAACTACAGAACCGATTTTGATGAAACTTTTTGTGTTTGATAGCTTATGATCTGACTTAAAATCTGGTATATTATTTGTGCGGACGAAGTCTCGGGTTAACTCTAGTTGTATAAAAAAAATGGATTAGAGGACAAATTCTTAATTAAAGGTAAGTTTAGAGATCTACCGAAAAGAAAAAGATATTTTTAAGGGACTCCCACTAAAAACAGAATTTTTTTTTACCTCGATTTACTGAAACCAGACCACTTTTGAAAGAACGTAGCCCCTGATCCTCAAAATACTGACTTAACTGTAAATTTTTCGAAAAAATACTGACTTTTACTGACCTTAGCCAAAAAAACTGACTCTTACTGACTTAACTGACCATTTTCCACCCCTGTTGTATAGTTTATACTAGATTTTCTTGGACTTTGCCCGCGACTTTGTTCGTACGTGTTCCTGTCATCGTAGCGAGATAAATACGTGTCAACAGGCAACAATTTTTTAGTTAAACTAATTCGAGACCGAAAATAATAAGTACCTGCGTAAATTTTATTTCTAACAAACACATATTAGTTTTGTAGACACGAGAGTCGCTTGAAAACGTTATTATCCCATTGAGTTTGAGATGATAACCAACATTAACTAAAATAAAATAAAAAAGGTACATACCTGAAACATTGTCCACATTCTTGACATTCAAACTTCTTTCCTTTGTGACGATTCATGTGCGCATTTGCTTGAGTACTGGAAATTAAAACATTTTGCCTATATTATTTTGCACATGGACATCACAGCCTATATACGTCCCCCTGCAGGGCACAGGCCAACCCTCAGGGAGGGTGTATGGGATATAGCCTGAGAGTAGGCCTGTGCCGTAGCTTAGGTAATATTATATAGTCCATAGTTAAGGATTATAGTTCTACATACAGAACGGCCACTCCCCACCCTCTGACTTCTGATACCCCACCTCACCTTACACTTTCTGGGGAGACTTGAGGGGAGCCGAGCAAGGTAATGCAGTCAGGCGTGCGCACACGTTTGATTTAACTACATAAAATTTATTTTATTTTTATCATCTCAGTAAACATAAAAGTAGGAAAATAACGCTAAAATCACATTTTCAGTGATTCTTTAGCTTAAATACTATTTTTAATAACAGAATGAACTATTGAAAGTAACGAAATGTATAATGATGTTCATACGATGCATGGTAAGTCAACACTACACATATATCATGCACAATTTACCAAAATGTTAAATCTAAAGCGTTGTTTTGAAGTGCCGGACCTGTCCCTGTGCGCTAGAGTGGAATGTTCTAGTCAGACCCCAGTATAACATTTGTGCCCGAGAACGATTGTTTATGTATCGTGTCTCGTATACAAGGGCTTGGTTGGCAAATAGGCTGATGATGATGAAGACAAAGTTGTTGATCTGCTATGAAAGTATTAAGCCGCCCCTTTTGCCTCTTATGTTGTCTCCACTAAACTCAATTGAGACAGTGTTGTGCATGAATATTTCTATACCACTTACGTCCTATCCTAACCTACGGTGCTCAAACATGGTCTTTAACAGAATCACAGAAGTAGAATCGCAAAAGGCAAAGGGTTAAAAGGTTTGCCAGAGAGCGATGGAGCGTAGCATATTGGGGATTAAACGGATAGATCGTGTCAGGAACACCACAATACGCCAAAGAACACAAATAGCCGATGTTAGTGAGAAAACCGCCAAGTTGAAATAGGATTGGGCCGGCCATATCTGTCGATTGCACCCGGAAAGATGGGCCAAAATCTTGACACCTTGGATCCCGGAGAATGGTCAACCCCGGAAGTGATGGAGAGACTACCTGGATGCCTTCGACGAAGAATTGGTGGAACTGGCTCTGGACAGGGATGCATGGAGGATAAAGAGGGAGGCCTATGCCCAGCAGTGGGATGAAATAGGCTAAGAAAAAAAAACTTACGTCCTAAATTGAGAAATGGAATGAAATGCTTCAGGCAATCAATGTAGGGCTTTATAAACTTACATGGAATAGCAAACGTATGGGCATCTACTACATGTATATTTCCGTCTGTGACAACACATTATATGTTCGTTTAAGAGCCTCTTCGTGGTGAACCTTTGGTGACAGTACTCACACTCCGAGCTACCACTCTCCTGCAAATATATAAAGTTCACTTTACAATAACATTTACAACATCCAGTCAATTTAAAATTCTATTGGATAAGAAGCGCATGGAAGAAAATAAGGGTAGGAGGATATGTCCTCCTAGACCAAATTGGGGATGTAATTGGGTATTTGACTACATACAACATATTTTATTTTTATCTTCTCAATAAAAAAAAGTTAGAAAATAACGCTAAACTCCCATTTTCATTGAGTGTTTACCTTGAATACTATTTTTAATAACAAGATAAACTTTAAAAAGTAATGAAATGTTGATGACGTAGCAATTCAGAATTTAGTACAAATTTTATACAAAGCGCACGTTTTGACGTCTGATAAAGAGTAGCTGATTTGACTAATTGTCAAGTAGCCTATTAGAAAATGAAAAGTTATACGGAGTCGCGCTGCAATTCTGGCGGTGTACGGACGCGTGCGTATCGGCGCGTTGGGCTTGCACGTGGCTCCACCATTTTGTGAACTGTTTTGTGTTTTAACCTTAAAACAATCACTTGAGATTATAACCTACTTACATTGGCAAAACTGCCACTCTAGACTTAATAAATACTACTGATCATTTTCCTTCATATACATATATCCACATAACGAGACATTGGCTGAATTGTGATAACACATCGGATGCCACTAAACAAAAATTGAATTGAATTGAAAAGTTATACATTGCCAAGATCGACGAGAATGTATGACAAGATGTATGGATCTAGAGCAAGCAAGACAGGTATATCAGGGCCACCCAAAGTGGAGGGAGATCCATAGTCACTTTATTTATTTAGAATTACTAGAATCTACATACATGTTCATGTATGTATGTATATGCCCACGACTATATTCCCCGAGGTGGTAGTCAGAGATGTTCTGAAACCTCAGAGCATCCACGTTTCACCAGTAGTACTGAAACTGTGTCCAGTGTGGCGGGGGGTGAGCCCGTCGCCACTTATAATGGACAGTGGGTACAATACATGCCTCGAAATTGAAGCATGCAGGTTTCCTCACGATGTTTTCCTTCACCGAAAAGCCAGTGGTGTTACAAATCGTACATAAATTCCGAAAAACTCATTGGTACGAGTCGGCCTGGACGGGGATCGAACCATCGCCTCCTGCACGGCAGGCAAGGTTACTCGCCACTGGACCACCACGGCTTACATACATAATACTATTAAATAATGATTACTATTAAATAATCATATTTGGGTATAATTAATGTGTCGCATGGGAGTCTAGGTTGGCAGAACTGTAAAAGTCGCGCGGCCAAGACAACAAGTGATAAGACCATTTAATTGGTCGTGGTAAGTTCTCCTCGGACGCCCTCTCTCGACAGTTGCACTCACATTGGATCGATAAATCTCTCTAGTGAGTCTACTCTCATTCATCCTCTGTAAATGAAATCGTTTATGCAGAAACGTTGTCACACGCGACTAGTTATCATTGTATTTTTTGACCGCGCTATGCACCGCATCTACCTGGACAAGGCCTTAGGCTCTTCACTGCAAGAAATAATACAGGTACCTACATATGTAAAAACATCTTACCAGGCTATGTTTCTTCATATGATTATCATATGTAGTTTCAACATTAAAACCTTTGTAACAAAGTTCACATTTGAACGGATTTGACTTATAATTAGTTGTTTCTTTTCTTGAAAGTATTTCTTTCATAGCGTCCTCTTTAGACATGTACACTAATGTACCATAGTCCTTAAAATGGTTTTCAATGTACTGAATACTTTTCTTTGTGTATCGGACTGTGTCTTTGTTTAAATTATTATTTTTACGTCTCGTTCTCGTTATTGGTCTCTTTACTTTAGCGGGTTTATCATTTTTTTTTACATTTCGTACCATTTTCTTAGTGCTAAATTTAATATCCTCACTTTTCTTTAATTTTGGTATAGATTCACTTTTAATTTTTATTTCCGAGTCACAACTATTGCTTTGCTCAAAATCATTTGGTTCTAATACCATTTCTATTAAAAAATCTTTATTGTCATCCTGTTTCTCATTTTTAGGGTCAGTGTCTATTTTGAGTTCAATTTTAGGCATATTTTTTTCTATTTTAACATTAGAATCGATGTCATCTTCAAATAGAGTTAGATCTATTTTGTTACAGTCTTCTATTAATTCTTTTTGCTCATTAAATTTAATACATAGCAGTGTGGAACAAGATAATTTTGACTCTAAATTGAAGAGGTTCCTATCAATTGTTTTAACTATAGCCTTGGTTATCTGAAAAAAACGTTACAATTACATATAATCAATCAATCAAATCAGCCTGCATCAACCCACTGCTGGGCATAGCTCTCCCTTTTATTGCGCCATTCTTCACGGTCCTGTGCCAATCTGATCGAAGGTGAACCCGTCACTATCACAATGTCATCAGGCCAATGTGCTGGTGGTCTACCTACTGACCTCCGTCCCTCTCTTGGCCACCACTCTCATACACACATATTACACATAATATACATATAAATCAAATCGAAGATGGGAAGGTGATATTTAAAATTCTCAGATCAAATTTTCCCAATTATGGGTCCCTAATGGACTTGTTTTTTCTTTTCAGTTCTTATTCAAAGTTAAATTTTGTCGCAGTTAGGTTTTTTAATTAAATTACCAATTCGCAAAACCAATGTCAAAAGCGTTTGGCAGGTTGTGGTTCATGTCCCATCCGAGACAAAATTTTACAATCTTTTATTTGATTTGAAATAACACAACATGGCTAAAACATTTTAATAATATTTGACATACACATAAATTCACAACTATAATCATTTTTAAGATAGTCTGAAACCTGTGCTAAAACTAAATGCTACCGTATAGTTGTAGATTTGGTCAGTTTTAGTATAATCAAGGTATTATATATTTACATAATAAAAAACTATTACATATATGATATTGTGTCTGAAATTGTGGCAATCCATGGATTAAATTTAACCTCTATGGCCGGATTTGACCAAATGTGAAATTTTATTCTTAGATTGAGTCCGTCCTTGTCATGTCACTTGTTTTGATTTCATGAGATCCTAGCATCACCAAGCTCTGATGCCGCTAGAAAAGTGTTCGCCTTTGCAAACTCATCAGTGTCTCATTAAGTAAATTAGAATAGGTTACTAAGTTAGAGTAGGTAAAATCTAGATATAAGGTACGATGGGACCGACATGTACATAATTTTATTGTACGAAAGTCCCTTAAGGGCCTATGTCGAAAAATAATTGAAGCGAAATGGGCGTGTGATAGCTTATATTACTGCCCGATGCGAGAGAAAGAGATGAGGCGGCGCGCGCGCCTGAAACGACGCTTGCGTAAATTAAACTTTATTGAATTGTGATTTTACTATTTATGTAAGTTCATTTCTGTTCTAATCAAAATTTATAAAATATCAATCTCTTTTTTTTAAATCAAGTCTCGTGTTTCTATTATTCACTGTTTAGCAGTTCCAAGCGTTTATCGATAAAGAAGGAGCCTACTTTGGCTTATTTTTCTATCGAGAAAATGTATCTTAATCGTGTTTTGGCTCTAATCAAAACTTTAATTATGTGTTCAATTTACACATATCCGCAAATCATACTCCTACTGTTAGTACTTCATGATATATGATGCTTTGAAGAATCCTATTTTTTTCACATATATCCTCTTAAAAAAAAGATTTTAAAAAAAATGTATAACCTCATATTGCAATAAGTACTGATACAAAGATCTCTTTCTTTCTTCCTTATATAGTTCCTCTCAGTTGTAACCTCATGGCTGAGGGACGTGACCAACGTGGACCACTTGTGCCACCACAGCTCTCCAGGCCGCTCGATGTATAGTTACTATTGGATAAATCAAATTTTGGAAACTCTACCTTGGAGTGGTCCATATCAATAGAAGACAACACATTGATTGCCGTCAGGCATTTCATACGAAATTCTTGATATTTCTGCAGTAAACTTACACACTCGTAACAAACATACATTTGGTAATTTTCACAAATCTGTAATGAAATACATACTGGATGTAACAAAACTTTCTAGTGATATTCAAAAGGTGGTTTAGACCAGGGCTCTCTAAACTATGGCCCAAAACAAAATCCAATGTTTTTATAACCTATATAAGAATATGTTTTAATAATCAAATTAAAAACTTAACATAATGAAATTGGACATGTTACTAACGGCAATACCTAAGTAATATGTACTCTGTGGTAATACAAATAAACATTTAAGGGGTGGTTTAGACTAACTAAGTCATAGAGCAAAAAGTTGAGCTCATGAGCCTAAAGAATTCTGACTACAAATAAAACATGGTGGTCAAAATTTCGAGCATTCTTCGCTCCATCCACTCCGCTGTTACTTTGGTTACTTTGCACATTTTTTGTACGTAAAAAGCTCTGGCTATAACCGATTTGCATAGAGGAGAAAAGTCGAGCTCGCTCTTAGTTTCTATTTTTGCATGGATAAACCAAAAGATGTCTGACCACAACCGGAATAGATGTAAAAAAAAAAGAGTTTTTTTAGGTAAGATTAGTGACAGAAACCCACGCTACGCCATCGCCACTGGGGACAAATATAGAAAACGCGAAAAAAAACTGATTTGGTGTGATTTTGTTGTTCTCTGTTGTCCTGTTGTTATCTGGTTTTAACTAAAGTACAAATCTACTCGAGCTAAATGTATGGGACAGCTGATTTTATTTCGCGATTTCGATTTTGGTCCCATAGAGAAAGTTGTTCAGTTTGATGGTCTAAACCACCCCTTAAAAAACTTTCAGCATATTAAGAAGGCCCTGTATGAAGTTTAAATAGTTACAACATAGCGAATAAGTTCAAATACTTACTATTACAACTTGAAGGAGTTGTGAATAGGCTTCGACTATCCACGGTGTATTCAAACTGTACATTTTAACGTCGGTCACTAAACACAGCTTACAATATTTTGGGTCTTCGTCTTCCATTGTAATTAATAACTGAACCGCTGTGGTCACTCCAACGCATAAATAATATAAACAACCAAACAAGATCCGCAGAAATGAAAATTCCCAAGAAATTCCAAATGCAGACCACTGTCATCATCTCATCTGTCAATGTCAAAACTGTTGTTGTTGTTTATAAATGTATCTTTGCGGAAAGGAATTGAAAACAAAGCCCATACTAACAAATCTGATCAAAATGCAGTGATTACTTGTTCAGTGTGATTTGGTATATGGTGTATTTTGGAAACTTCGGTGAAGTCTTCTCATTCCTAACAGTTCCTAAGGTCACTTTATGTCCTAGGTGTATAGTAAAATTAATTCTTTTAGGAGTTCATATACCCTTCTGCCCACTACATAAGAAACCTTGAATCCCATAGAAGCCTCGTAGCCGAAAATACACAGCTGTCAGTCTTGCATTTACATGTTCCATATTAGACCTCAATATACCGGGTATTCTGCGTTTCTGGCTTTTCGCGTTACTGACATTTTGCTTATCTGGCATATTGCGTGTCTGACATTTTGCGTTCCTGGATTTTTCGTTTCTAATCTTATGCGTGTAAACCGCATTTTAGTAGGATTTAGTGGTGAGGAAAAAAACGTAATAATCAAAAACAATATATACTCTTCAATTAATAATTTATATAAACAATTCATTCTTTAGGTGTTTCTTCTTTTAGTTCTATCTCGTTTCGGCCACGGCTTTTTGAAGTGTACGTAGTCCATATGGTACTTCATCTCGCACTTGTGATGGTATGAATTATCACAAAACTGACATTTGTACGGACGAATACCGAGGTGAGTCTGGAACAAAATAATAATGTTATTTAAATACCATTAAGGGTTGACCCACATTTGTCAGCATGGAATCGCGTTTATGTTATGCCCTATGTGCTGCCGCGTGATATCGCATGCTATTGGCTATGTGCACGACACTAGCGCCATCTAGCACACTACGGATCCGTGAATTAACAACATAACATTTTTTTTTAACCACCTGTTGTAATAAACAAAATATAAAAATAGGTTAAAAAATAAGAGATACGTATTTTTACGATTTTATTTTTGACCAATTTTTCTATTTTTTATTTATTTTTAAATTTTCTGAAAAACGTAGGATTTATGGCTAAGATACCTTGGCCGCAATAACGTTAAAATAAAAACTGTCAAATACAATAGAAAAGCCAAGCAGGCAAAGGAATAAAATATCATTCGAGTCGCGCTGCAAGTCTGACGGAGGGTGGACGCGTGCGTGGTGGCCTCTCTTAGGCTTGCACGTGGCTCCGCCATTTTGTGAAGCTCTTTTGTGTTTTAACCATAAAACAATCACTTGAGATTATAAACTACTTGACATTGGCAGAATTGCTGCGCTAGACGCTTACAACCGGCCATTAATTAAGAAAAAAAAAAAAAAAAAAACAAATATCATTCAACCTCTATTATATTTTTCAGTATTTTTCAAATAACTCGAGAAATAATGGATAGAAAAATCATAATTTAGATATAAGCTTTGAATCACATAATCTCCAAATGGATTTCTTATTTTGGTACCTTGCTTAAAATGAAATGTTGTCAATTATTTTTCGCTACGTTATTATGTAAGTACCTTGATATGTTTAGCGAGGGCGCCCTTGGCGGAGTACTGTTTGTTGCAGGTGTCGCACTGGAACACGCGGCTGGTGGTGGTGTGGTGGGTGCGCTCGTGTATGTAGAGAGAGGAGCGCTGGGTGTAGGTCTTGCCGCACTCGAGGCACTCGTAGGGGCGGTCGCCCGTGTGCTTGTTACGGTGGTTTTGGAGGGACGTTTTTAGCTGGAATTTTCAAAATGCAGGGTCCTTAATATGCTGAAGATTTTTAAGGATATCGTCATCTGTGATACCGAAAGTTACAAAAAATACACAGCATGGGCTGTTTAATACTCAGGACAAGAATTTTTTGTGTGTAGACACTTGTTTAAACGGTTTTACTTAGTTTCATTTCATTTAATAAAAAATGTATGGACATTTGTTGCAAGAAAGCACTGCATTTCTGCCAAAGTAGGTATTAACGATATTGTAAACTCGAGGACCATTTTATGAATTGAAAGAAACACACGTGTGCAGCACGTCTAGTATGATTTCTCTACACGCGCCTTTGCTCCATAGAAAATTACCTGTTCACGCGCTTTTCGGAGAGCGAAAACCGCTTTAAAAGCAGAGTCGCTGCGCGGGGGAAGAGAAATTATGCTATCAGTGCAGGTGATTCCATTAACATTTTTATCAGTGAGTGAATAAAAAAGATATTGTTATCTCTGTCTACGATACCAACCTTGAAGGACATGCCGCACACCTCGCAAACAAACTGCTTCTGTTCTTCGGCTTGAGGATGCTGTGACGTCATGTGCTCCTTGTACTCTCCGCGGGTCGCCAGCCATTTGTCGCACTGAAGAAATATGTTACTTGGAGAATGTGGATCGTTGCCAAACAATACAAATGATAAATATACAATAGGTAGTCTGGTCATCTCGCCTTCTTGCAAGGGGCAACGGTCGCAACTATACTTCATTCCAAATAAGGACGACAAGATTTTCCGATTCCTATTTAGCTTTCTGGCCAATTCTGATTACCAAATGTAATTAATTTATTGGATATATACTATCCGACATATCTTGGACGGTTCCAAAGCTGCTCTAAGAATAAGTGAGAGTAAGTGTTTCAAATCTCTGTTTCAGTAATGCAAAATAGCCTTAAAATTTCGTCACTATTTTGAATGGAGTATAGTCCAACTCGCACCTACCACCAGGCCTGTCTTACTCCACAGCTCAGGTACGCTTGACGGCCGAACCCCACCGAGTGGTGAATGGCAATAGGTGAGGTACACCGTGTAAACTTCTTGGTCAAATCTCATTAGACTTGCTGCCATTTTGTGAGTATTCAATGCGAGACTTGAAAACCCTAGCGATGTCACGCTGCCAGCACGTGAAAGAATGAAAGAGGGAGACTATGTAAAGGAAGCTTTCATGTCTAATGACTCGGTTCATTTTTGTTTGCACGTGCGCCGTTTGTGACGTTTGGTAGGTTATTCGCGAATTGTACGATAGGACGGGTGCGAATAACTTTGCCGTGCAGAGAGTCGCTATTTATTTATATCTATTTTCGAAGTGATCCTTTTGTGCCGGTAGGTATTTATTCTGTGCCATACGGGCCACACGGGCGAAGGACGGAGCCACACGGAGCTTTTTCTGTGAACTCTATTGTTATTGAAATAGGAATTATTTTACATTGCATCCTCCGTTCGCGCCAGCACGTCGTAATGTGAATAGAGCTTTAAACGTGCGCTTTGTATGAACAATGGTACTAAAATGTGTAATATGACGTCATATTACTCATGCGTTTAACATCTTATTAAAACGTAATTTAAGCTAAAAAATTATAGTTTATTGTATTATTAGAAACATAATTTAAGCTAAGAAATTACTGGAAATATAAGATTAGCGTTATTTTCAAAAGTTTATTCTACTGAGAAGAAAAAGAAATTAAATGTAGTCAAATACCCTATTTAAAAACTATCAAGGAATTCTCACAAGACTGAATAGGAAAAGAAATGCTGAGGAAAAAAACATTACTTACAATTCTACAAGAGGCGGGAGGTTCAAAAGTGTTGGTTTTCTTTATCGTCTTGCCGGGGTGCAGTTTTGAATGTATCCTCAATTCTGCTTTACTATTTAATATTTCCCCACAATATTTACACCCGTTTCTGTAAACAATAATTTATTACTAAAGAAGAAGAAAGAAGAAACCCGGCATTGGTTTTCCTTTGCAAACTAATTTGCTGTAACTTACTTCAATTTATGTTTAGAAGAGAGGACCAGATGTCGCTTCCACGCGGTTTCTGTCGCGAACTGCACATCACACTCCTCACATTTTGGACCGAGAAGTTCTGTACTATCCTGGAAATAACGAAAAACATGTCTACAAACGTTCTATGGGGTCTACATATTGTTAGGGGGATTATGTAGATGGTAGGATATAACAATCAATTACAAAGGGTGAAATTGATATCTTAGCAACAGCTAATTTTGTTTTTTGCTCTGATCGATTTGCTCCCTTAGTAAAAGTTGTTCAGTTTGATGAGTAGACACAAACACTGGTACAAATAAAAACTTACTTTATATTAAGTAGAAAAACACGTTGGTGAAAACGTCGCGGTTCAAAGATAAACTTAAACGGAAATTTGTCTATGATAGAAAACAGTTACGCCGACGATATACTAGGTTTAAGTTAATCCGGGTTTATTACTAGACATTTTGTTTATTCTTGGTATAACATTTTATTTGTACCAGGCAGGGTTAGTTTAAATGGATGCTTATGATATCAAATTCACGGTGTAAAGGGTTTAACAAAAGACCCTAGTTAAATGTTTAATGTGATTGTTCAGATCATCAAACTGAACAACTTTCACTATGGAGTCAACATCGAAATAAAATAAAGAATAGTCGCACAAATTCGTAAGGGCCTTTCCACAAAGCTGTGCGAGGAAGCCTAACTGAAAAATGATCCCCCTCTCCTGCCTAAAGCCCTTTCCCACTGGAGACTTCTAAGAGAAAGAAGGAATCCTATTGGTGGATTTTTTCCTTGCTTCCAATACTAACATTTACAAATCTTTAATTTGATCTAACATAGTGCAACATAACTATAACACGTTCATCATCTCTACAACACGTTAATAACCAATAAGCATAAACATATGCTCACGACTATATTCCCAGAGGGGGGGACTCAGGGATATTCTGAAAAGTGTGACTGGGAGTGAGCCCGTCGCCACTTGTAATGGACAGTGGGTACCAACTGGGGGTAGCTGGGTAACCAATAATATTTGTAAATATAGTTAACCTGTCTATGTAACAGCTTCTGGTGTGAGTTGAGACCCTGCAGGGCACTGAACGTGCTGCCACACAGCGCGCACACCACTTCCCTCGGGTGCCTCAGACGTTTGTGTGAGCATAGACTGTTCGCCATACTGAAACAACATTCAACACATAAATAAATCAAGTAAAATTGAGATTGTATGATTATCTCGGTATCAGTGGGAAATAGGACTTGCTTGAAGTTATTGTCGACCCTTTAAAAGTACTAAACAGGTTGTTTAAATAAAACATATGAATACTATTTACTTAAAAATGATGCAGATCTAAATCAGATTTTATATAAAATATTATTATGATATTTTAAAATTATATATTTTTTTTTTATATTTGTAAGTTTTTTGTATCACCTGTTTTTTTGGACAACCAGCTAAATTTTGATTATAAATATTGACGTAGAATACTATGGACGCCGGGTCTAGTACAAAATACTCGAATAAAGTCTCCGAGACTAAAATACACAAACCTAAGTACGTATAGTAATATAAACCAACTATAAACATTGAAAATGCTGAAATTCTTTTCCGTCCCACTCCCCCATCGGGGCAAGGCGCGCGCCGCGCGTCCTCGCGTGCGCCTAGTCGGCCGATCAAACGAAGACTGTTGCGTAATTCGTTCTCTTTTTTACGTTTTCGTTCTCTTTTTATTCGGACACTTTTGAGCGCGGACCCTCCGTCCAGTAGTAGTAAGTCAGTAATTATAAAGGGGATTGAAAATTATTGTATAGTGGTAACCAAATTCTGTTTTGTGTAAACATTATATTGTACAAAAAAGTAGATTTATATACCTGAAAACTTCTCCACATTCTTTACATATAAACTTCTTGCCTTTATGACGATTCATGTGCGCTTTTGCTTGTTTTCTGGAAATTAGAAAAACATGACCACATAATTATGTACACAAAAAATGTCAGCTTCAGTAACATTATAACTCATTGCCAATATCCCAAAATCTCAGGCCTGAAATATCTGTTTTCCTAAAATGTACAATTTTCAAAACGTCTGCGTTTTCACAATGTTAGAACTTATATTTTGTCAGCTATCTCAAAATGTCTGATATCTAAAATGTGTACAATCTCAGGAAGTCAACTATTCATAATGTTTACATTCCTATAATATTAGCATATACATAAGTTTTGCATTCCCGTTATGTTCATGGCTATCATCTTATTATGTATATTTTCTTATAATCTCAGCTTTATCATCAAATCAATGTTCTAAATGTAAAAGGCTTAATTGCTTGCATACTTAGTCTTTGCCAAAATAGTAAGAAGGCAGATATTTTGAGGTGCATGGCAGACATTTTGGGAATAAGCACTTTCTGAAAAGCGAACATTATATGAAAACTATCATTCTTGGAGACAGACATTATAAGAAGTTGACATTTTGTGAAGCTGACATTATGCAAAAGACGTGCAGACATTTTGTAAAAGCAGACATTTTAGGAAAACGGACGTTTCAGGCCTGAGCCATCCCAAAGGGCAAGCAGGGACTATTAATTTGACAAACTAATACTTACGTATCATAGCAGATATATGGGCAGATTTGACAAATAAATTTCCGTTTGTGCACGTGCGACGCGTGATAATAGAATACCTTCTTCGTAGTGAACCTTACATGACAGTATTCACACTCCCAACTTCCATACGTCTGTAAAAATGATTTTTATATTTTTGTTTGAGCGTCATGCAAAATTACTGAACAGATATGAATAAAACTGTTTGGGTTTATTTATGATTAGACTTCTTCTTACCATGTGGGCAGGAAGCCCTAGTGTCAGAGTTTTTTCAGACCGCCTTACGGTTTTTGACTTGGTTTTTATGTAACAACTACTACTAGCTGGGACCAATGGCTTAACGTGACATCCGAAGCACTGAATCACTTTTCTTTTCAGAAAATCAGGTGATTCAGCCTGCAATGTCCTAACCAACTGTGGAAAAACGCAAAAAGTGACATATCACTAGGTCTCCTCCGTGGGAATCGAACCCACAATCTCCATGTCAAGAGCCCAATGCTCTAAACCATTAGACTACGGAGGTATGATTAGACTTAAAAATTGGTACAATTTATTATTCTCGCTACAATGAAAGCTAACTGGTGCACAGTGCAGAAGTCACGGGAAAAAGCTAGTAGTCTACACTAATAATTATAAAGAGGAAAGATTAGATTTATTGCTTATTTTTATTGAATAGGCTCCGAAACTACTGGATCGATCTGAATAATTCTGAAGAATGCTACATTATCCGTGATGAACATAAGCTATGAAAAAAAACGGCCAAGTTTGTGTCGGGAAACAATGGGGTATTACAACGCAAGGCACGCAACAGCTATACTTCATTTAAAATAAGGAAAAAAAGATTTTCTGATTCTTTTATAACTTTCAAACCAATTCGGATTTGGAAATATAATTTATTTATCAGAAAGATATACAATCCAACATATCTTGGACGAAAGCTATTCTAAGAGTAAGTGAGGGGAAGTGTTTCAAATCTCTGTTTCTGTAATTAAAATAGCCTTAAAATCTTGCTGCTACTTGAAATGGAGTATGGTTTATAATAATAACCAATCTTACCGGGCTATGTTTCTTCATATGATTATCAAATGCTTCTTTAAATTCATATCCTCTATAGCAGTAGTCACATTTAAACGGATTTGCCTTATAATTAGTTGACTCTTTTCTTAAAAGCATCTCTTTTATAGTGTCCTCCGGACTCAGGGTTATTACTGTTGCATAATCTTTGAAATGACTCACATCAAATTCAGGTTCTTTTCTCTTTTTATCTATTTCCTCACTTACTTCTCTCTTTAAAACATTTTTTCTACTTCTAGTCTTTATAGCTTTTCTTTCTTTGGGTTTTTCAACAATGGTATTTAGTTTCTGTTTTGTTTTAGTGTTCGTTTTCGCTCTTACTCTACTTTTCTTTATTTTAGGTACACATTTTCGTTTCTTTTTTATTTCTGGGGCATCATTTTCTGATTTCAATAATATAGTGTTAGACATATTTGTCTCTATATCCAGTGCGTCACAGGGGTCACTATCATCATTCTTGAAGTCAATGTTGAATGTGTCTACTTCAATTTTAATATTAGAGTCTACATCGTTTTTAAACAAAGTTTCATCTGTTTTGATACAGTCTTTTTGTGATTCACTCTGGTCACTGACACAACATATAAATGTGGCACAACATTCTAGCTTTGATTCTAAATTAAAGTGGTTTCTGTCTATGTTTTTGAGAATTTCTTTAGATACCTGAAATATAACATTTTGTTTATTTCAACAAGATGAATGGAAGGAAAGGATAATGGCTTTAATAGGATCCTACAGGCTAATTAGGCAATTATTTCAAGGGCTTTTTAATGTATGTTTGTAATTGCACTGGCCCAATATTATTATTATAATATGCGAGGCTATTGCCTGTCGAAGCTTATAACACTGCAACCATTGCTGCACGCCTACCATGATTTCTCTTCTTGGGCGCAACTCGGCTTCATTCCATACTACTTGTCGCGGTACTTTCGGTCTCCGAAGAGCGCAGGAACAGGTTGTTTTCTATAGAGCAAAGGCGCGTCGCATACATGACCTACCGCGCGAGTGACTGAAAACCATATGCCTGCGCGGGTGACGCACTATCATTCCAACAAACATTATGACTGTGCACACTACCTCAGAGGGGGGCAAGTTCTGTTGCATTCACCTATGCTCATGACCCAGCATGAGTCACCTTTTACGCCTATGTGGATGACACACAAGGTGAGCCATTTTGATCCTTTCACCGTTATGACTGTGTGCACGACCTACGAGGGGGTCAACTTTAGCACTGCACGAGGATCATGATTTTGAGCTTAGCAGCGAATTTGTTAAAGAGAGTTTATAACTTTATCATACCTTAGAGCGGTCCATATGAATAGAAGACAACACGTTGAGGGCCGTCAAGCATTTGAAGCGGAACTCCTGGTACTTGCGCAGTAAACACACACACTCATAACACACACACATTTGTAAATCTTCATGGATCTGAAGCAAAACATTAATCAAAAATCAGACGAACCAAAAATTATGTAATCTATCAATAAGCTCCTTGTCCTGATCTTTTGCATTGTGAGAAGATTAGTTGTTTATACTGGGTGTTAGGGTAAACAGTTGCATTACTTTAAGTGGTGATTGTACCACAGGTCCGGCATTTCAAACAACATTTTGGATTTGACATGGCGTCGCACGTGTGCACTTGGTGCAAATTGTCTTTGCCATATGTGTAGGGTTGACTTACCACGCATCGTATCAACAACATCTACATTTCGTTACTTTTTATTTGAGCTAAAGAATTACTGAAAATTTGAATTTAGCGTTATTTTTCAACGTTTTTATGCACTGAAAAGACTCAATTTTATGTAGTCAAATACTACGGGTTCACGCGCCTGTCTGCATTCCCTTGCTCTGCTTCCCTCAAGTTTCCCAGAAAGTGTGAGGTGAGGTGGAGTATCTGAAGTCAGAGGGGGACGGGGAGTGGCAGTTCTGTATGTAGAACTATATACTATTACCTATTGTGTGTTTTTTTTTTTTAAATGACTTTTACAGCGTTGCTCAGGGAGCATTTACTGCTTTTTACTGCGGACTATTGGAGGGACCAGAAGGGTCACCTAGCCAAATGAATGAACTTAAGCAACCGACCTAGGGGCACCCCAGGGGGGTACGGACCTCGGCATAGGACATTGCTGGGGCTACGCGGCGGATTGGGTAGCTGGGATCGGTGAGAATCGGCCTGGTATGTGCCTGTAGCGTCTGTAGACGCCAGAAGTGAGAGGAGTGGGCAGAGGTCGCGACTGTCCCCGCCGGCGGGGACGGTGATTTCTGTGTCGACGCAGTGTTGAGTGTTGTTGAGAACTTGCGATTGTGAGTCGTGTCTGTTGGGTATTGTGTGATTGTAACCATGATACTGAACAATTTTCCTATAGGAAATTCGTAAAAAAAACAATTTTCAAATAAGAATTAGAATAGGAGATCATCTAGTTTCATTTTATGAAGAAACAAAGAATACTTACGACAACTTGCACGAGCTGTGAATAAGCTGCCAGGATCGAAGGTGTGTTCAAACTAAACATTTTAACATCAGTCACTAAACACAGTTTACAATACTTCACACCTTGATCTTCCATTGTGATCGTGATGAACTCAACTTCACTATAGAGTCGTTTATTCCTTAGATAAACTGATTACCAATTTGTCAGTATAACATTATCAAGTCTCAATTATTATTTCCTTTGATTATTATGTCCAAAAGCGAACTAAAAGAAATTAATTAGTAAATAGAAATACATTGGAAATGCGATTAAAGAAATAAAAAGCTTATCCACAAACTGTCAATGTCAAATCTACACAGATTACAGATATGTAGCAAGCTACAGCGATTACAGATGTGACAGTGAAATTTGCACTTAGTTCCAATAGTGCCGTTGTGGCGCTGCTATCGTCAAGCTAATTTGTATAGAACTTATGGTTATAGGTATGTATACAATGATTTCAGCATAGGTAGCATGCTGGTAGCAAGGCACCGTGATAAAGCGCTATCACACCTTCGCTCTCTTTCTATTTGCGCACGAACGAACGAGATAAAAGACGTGATACAGTCGTATCACGTGTAGCATGCTATGCATGTAGAAGCCGTAGCATGCTACACGTGATACGGCTGTATCACGTCTTTTATCTCGTTCGTTCGCGCGCAAATAGAAAGAGAGCGAAGGTGTGATAGCGCTGTATCACGGTCGCATGCTACCCATGCAGAATGCAAAACAGGCGTATTTGACCAAGGAACAAAGTAATCAACGATATTATTATGTCATACAACGGAGAAGAATTAGAGCTTCTAAATGATTCTGAACTCAAGCGAAAATACCAGGAAAAACACAAGATATAAGCTTTTGACGCAACAACACGGCATAATGCTGCTGTTGCTGTAAGTTCAATATCTTAATGATCTGTGATATAGCCTGAGATTCAGAGACGATTTTTTTAGTCCTATTTCGAGCTAAGCATGGTGAAAATGTATAGATTTCGACATATGGGAGTTCGAACTATGACTTAAAAATCGTCTCTGAATCTCGGCCAGTATCCTATCACTATTATTTTTATTTCGTAAGCACGCGCGTTACGTGCTTCTATATACTCTGTCAAGAGGATTAAAATATAAAATTGTTGACTCTTCACATACCCCGCTTTATACGACCCCGTATAATGCGCCCATAACCCATAGGCCCAGATTCAGAGACGATTTTTTTGGTCTTAGCTCGAGCTAAGCGTGGCGAAAATGTATGGATTTTGACATACGGGAGTCTAAACTATGACTTACAAATCGTCTCTGAATCTCGGCCATATACACGTATACATAAATATATAATAAATTTACTTACGAGTAGCACAACGCGCCACCTTGGATGTTATTTATCTACCTTCTACAGAGAGATCCTTTCTCTTAGACCTTCTAGCTGTAATAAATAAGATTTTCCTTGGAACGCATCTCTCGCGTAAAGCAGGGCATTACCGTAAAGAGGTACTATAAAGTAATCAACAATCAACATAAGCCTTACCTAAGCAATCAACAATGTATGTACTAAGGGAAAAAAAGTTAATCAACTGGCTCAAAAGAACACTGCATCCAGAGCCTTAAAAATAAAATAAAAAGACATGTTTGATGTTTTATTTTTTTTTCTCCATGATTTCGCCGTGCCGTATTCGTTTTGTCGAATTTATTACTCCGAGTTATTATACTTAACTTTTTGACTTTTTTGTGCTTGTTTGTTAATAATATACAATGGAAGACGAAGATATGAAATATTGTAAAGTATGTTTAGTGACCGATGGTGTAATGTTTAGTTCTCCGTCGATAAGCGAAGCATATTCACAACTTGTTCAAGTTGTAAGTATACCATAAATTTACTCTTTTCCTTGAGTTTTTCTTTATGTCAGCCTCAATACTTTTTATTTTCTTCACAAATACATGATCAATGAAGGAGGCAGTACCAATGGGGGGGAAGAAACCTATGGGTGCGTCCACATCTGGCGAATGCGCCGAGGCCTCCTCGGAAATGGATATCCAAAACCGGGAGATCTTAGGGTGCGTCCACATCTGGCGAATGCAAAGCTCGCGAGCCGTTCGCGACTGTTTACTGCAACTGTTTGGGCAACTCATGAAAGGCTTGTATAGTGAGCTCGCGACCAGCTCGCGCGCTTACAGTTCTGTTTACTTTCATACTGTGAGCCTTCGTTTTTAGGGAAGTCTGCGCAGCTCGCGAGCCTGCGCGCTTGCATTTTAAGCTGAGTATAGATGTAAAAATACCGGTTTAAAATGTTTTCAACCAAATTTTGTCGTTTTAATCCCCTAACAAACCGTTTTAAAATGGTTTTAAACTCACCTACAAAAATAAAAGAACTGTATTTTACACTTCATTGTGGGTGATTTTTGGTCACCTGACGTCATGTTTCGTTTGAATTAGTTTATAGAAAGTACCTACCTACATTACCTACTACACGAAAATTTATTACACGCGGCAGTTTATGTATGTGCATTTACATTGCGTCGATTTATCAACGAGAGTGCAAAAGTGTGACTTTGGTTTTAAACTGTTTAAAACAATTTATTTTGAGTTTGAAACAGTAACATTTTATTTAAAAGTTTTAATTGGTTGTTTCACATCTATATCATATCCCTATCGGTAAAATCAAGAAAATTTAGTTATAATTCACAAAAACAGAGTCACCAACACCAACGGTTTTAAACCGAAAAAAATGGTTTATTTCAGTTTTAAACCGTTTTTTTCGTTTTAAACGGATTGGTTTACTTGGTTTTAAACCGGCCTTACATCTATACTCGTGAGTCTCTCCTGCGCCACACACGCGCCGTTCGCACTTGAATGAAGACATTTATAAATATTCATAACATTTATTTATTCAGCTCTAAATGTAACAATTAAAGCACCTAGGTAGTTAACTACAGATAAAATTATACAGAATACCAATGCCAAATACAGATTTTCTTAAATTTACTTAATGCAGATATCATACACATTTTTTAAATCGTCCGTACAGATACTGCTTTCAAAAATCTGGCAACACTGTCTTGGTGCAGTTTTTGACTGGACACTAGTCATTGGTGTTTCTAGTTTTCCTTCTCTCATACTTAAATTTTATCCATAAATTGTTTGGTATACAGGGTCCTTCTTAAGCTGACACTTTTTTATGGGAATGATCAGACCATCAAACTGAACAACTTTATCTATGAGACCAACATCGAAATCGCGAAAAAAAAATCAACTGCTCCATACAAAACTGCAAACTTACTTAGGCCAATTGTATGGGACAGTTGATTTTTTTTCCCGATTTCGATGTTGGTCATGGGACCAACTCTCACTATGGGTGAGAGTTGTTCAGTTTGATGGTCTGATCATCCCCTTAAAAAAATTTCAGCATATTAAGTTGGACCCTGTATAAATATTTGCATCTTATTTTCAGTTCTGTGCAGATTACAAACTGTATGTGTGTTACGAGTGTAAATATCTGCTGAGCAAGTATCAGGAGTTCAGATCCAAATGTATGATGGCTCTCAATGTGTTATCATCTATTCATATGGACCATTCAAAGGTAATGGTATTCTTTTATATTTATATGTACACACGGCGACACATCAAGCTATACAAAACCAACATAAGCTGGACGCGGGACGTTATACGTTACGCGACCTACGCGCGGCCAGCTTATTTTGGTTTTGTATAGCTTTTTTTTTCACATTCCTGAGGTAGGCTATACAGGGTGTAAGGAAAAGTATCATTAACCTTTAAACCACATACTCTACCCATCAAACTAAACAACTTTTGCTATGGGAGCAAAAATGTCAGAACAAAAAAAAAACCTAGTTATTCAAACTTATGGAACAGCAGATTTTTGTTTTGTTCGGACAGCTATGCTCCCATAGTAAAAGTTAGTCAGTTTGATGGGTAGAGTATGTGGTTTAAAGGTTAAGTATTCGTTTCCTAACACCCTGTATAGTAAAAGTTGTTCAGTTTGATGGTCTGAGTTCACCGTTTCAGTTTGCGGAGGGTTACACACGGTATTATGAATATGAATACGAAATTATTAAATATCATAATATTGATTTTGTACGTTTTGTAGTTAAGAATTTATATTAATCTTCATTTGTAGAGACTGCAAAATTCTTGTCCTTCTTTTTGTAATACAGGGTCCAACTTAATAATCTGACGGTTTTTTTAAGGATGATCAGACATCAAACTAATTAACTTTCTCTACGGGACCAACATCGAAATCGCGAAAAAAAAATCAGCTATCCCATACATTCTGGTCGAGTAGAATTGCAATATTATATGGAACAGCCGAATTTTTATGACATTATATGTATAGTGTTATTTCTGTTTACCACACATTTCAACTTGTATTTTAAAACGTTTAAGAACCATAGAATTTATGCCATTTGAACAATCGAATATCACCTTGCTAGACTTGGTTTACACCCCATTTATACCAATTAGGGGTTGATTTAAGAATAAAAATATCTTAGTGCTCCCCATATCCTCTGTAGAATATACAACGTGTTAATGAATAAGCGCGAAACCTCATACACCCCAACTGATTTATAACACAACAATTACATTGAAACAATAATTGCATTATTTTGATGATTAAAATTTAAAGTTATTCACATTTTAAGTTTTGAGGCAAAAATGATTTGTTATCATTTCAGCAATTAATGAAAGCGCTAACGTGCTCATGGATACATTTTAAGAATCTTGTTTTGGTAGTAAGTATGGGTGATAGTGCCCGAGCGGTGGGTTGACACCGAGTTCAGTAAATTTTAAAATTTTCAAACAAATTATCTAATATTTTGAAAAAAATTACCTATGTTGAAACCATGATAATTCGATTCTGCTCTCGATTCTAAACAACTACTTTCTAGTTTTGCGTTAATTCATTAACACGTTGTATAAGGTGTTACTGAAATACAAATTAATATTTAACGGGGTGGTTTAGACCATCAAACTGCACAACTTTCACTATGAGACCAATATTGAAATCGTGAAAAAAAATTCGTGTCAAAAAAGTCCCGTAGGATCCTGTTGGATCCTACTGAAGGGTAAAAGCCTCCTTTCACAAATAAGGGTGACATGGAGTGGGCTATATGTGATACTCCACCACGCGGGCCCAAAGCTGATAGGTGAGACAAGATAGTGTTCAACTTGCTGTCAGAGAATTTTCAAGCCACCTTAATAGCCCGCTGACCTGGCAATAAATGTTAAAAAATCGGAGATCTGTTCCTTTTGCGCCGGGACTAGGGTCATTTTCTATGAAATCTGGGAATTATCCTTTCATGTTTCATTCTTCATCGGCTTAGACTACATTGCATGCCAGTCAGTTACGGAACTGTTATATGTATGAATAATAAATTATCCGAAACTGAATCTTTCAGATACCTAAAAGAATTGTCAGAGGCATTGATAGGAAACACTTCAAACTAGAATCAAAATTATCTCGTACTTCCATGCTTCTTGTTTGCAATAGCAATCAACAGATTGTACTACCAGAAATCAATTTAGAGTCAGCCATTAAAATTGAAATTGATGCGCTAGAAGATGACAAAACTGAGACAAAATTTGCGATTAATGCTGAAGGCAGAGACCCTTTCTCCGACTCGGATATTAAAATTGATACCAAAATAAATCCCGTCACATTAGGAGATAATAAATACGAGGAAAAATTTAACATTGATGCTGAAGACGTTTTCTATGACGTAGAAACGCAATATAAAGATTACCCAAACGAAATAATTCAACCAAGTCGTCCACCGAACAAAATATTACCAGAAATTAAATGTGAACAAAAATATCAACCGAAGTCAAAGAAAACTAAAGAAAATGTTTCCAAAAAAATTAAAACTTTGAAACGTAATACAAAAAAACGGAATTTAGATGTGTTACCTTTGAGTGCTTCGAGTATAAGCAGGGCACCTATACAGAGGAGTCAGAAAATGATGCAAATGATTCGAATTTACGCAACAATAGATGTGATGACTCCGTCAGAAGCTAAGGAAGAAATGCTTTTAAGAAAGGAATCACGTAATTACCAGACTAATCCATACTCGTGTGAGTTATGCTACAAAGGTTTTTCCCTGGAGTCTACATACAATAATCATATGAAGCAGCATAGTCCGGTAAGTTGTGTCTTGGGTAGGTATTTTAGACAAGTTTTATTGCTCACCACTTTTTTCACAAGACTAATAAAATGATGTGTGAGTACGGTTTATAGATTTGCAGCGCGTCTGCCATTTCACTTCTTTTAGACCAATGTTCAATGAGAACAATGATGGTGTTCAAACACCCTGAAGATTCACCCATATTTAGAAACACCTAATTTTAGAATATCTTATCTCCAGCTACCCCCTCGGGGAATTCAGTACTGAGCATGATATAATCGTTTTAGTTACGAATATGTATTTACAGGATTCAGGAACTGTAGAGTGTGATTTCTGTCACCTCATGTTTCCTAGAAGATACGTATTGTTGAAGCACATTGGAGGATGTCACAAGTATAAAATAACCTGCAAAAGTTGTTCATATGTTTGCTTCAGTCTGTAAGTAAACAAGTTAATAGATTTTTTGCTAAATGGTTCCCGGATTTAGATCACTACTTCTTTCTTCTCATGGATGACTATCATACTACATCTTATCGATTTGGGGTTTCGAAACACCGGCGTAGCGGCCGCGACGGCATGGCATCGCACCACATCGTATCGTGTGAGTTGTCTCCAAAGGTGGTTTGACGTTTAATAATTGTGCTCTTCAGCGTTCAAGCTCCTATATTGAATAAATTATGTTGACTTTGACTTTGGTTCATGGTTTCACTTTATTACATACATATGTCCCACTACTGGGGTAGGCAGAGACAACAGATCGCCACGTGCTACAATTTTGACACACATCTCTCGCCTCCTCAACATCCATAAGTCTCTTCATATTAGCTCGTCGGTTCCGGGTACATTTTATATGGCCCTTCTTCAGTACGCATCCGATTTGGTCAGCGTACGTGCGACTAGGGCGACCCCTTGCAACCGTTCCATTCTCACCTTTCTTGTAAATTTCATACGTCAACCTATTTTCATAGACCGTACATTATGCCAAAAGAGTCTAATGCATCCATTGACGAAGTACCTATCTTTTCAAGTTGTCCTGCTCATTTAATACTATTTACTATATTTTCAGGAGTCAAGCGAAAACTCATGTTGCTATTCATAAAGGCGAGACTTACACATGCGACCTGTGTGGAATGAGTTTCCGGTGAGTAAAAACGTTTATTTTGTTAAAGCAGGCCTGCCTCACTCCAAAGCTTAGGTACGCTTGACGGCCGAACCCATACTTTTTCAAATGAAAGCGTATAAAAATACGAGTCTAAAAAATATGTTTCTAAAATTTTTCTTTGAAACTTTGTTGAACCAAAATTTTTCAGTAAACCCAGAAAAACTGTTGTCCCCACCCATATTTCAAAAACTAGAGCCACAAAACAGTCACACAGTCTTTAAAAAATTTTGAAATAATGTATAGATGGCGGGAAAATTATCAGGCTTGCACTAACTTGGATAGTTTTAGAGTGCACTTTCCTGCTCAACTATTTGTCTTCGCGATCTTTGTAGTGTTTAAATATAAGTAGCATGCATAAGCATATGCTCGCGACTATATTCCCCGAGGGGGTAGTCAGAGATATTCTGAAACCTCAGAACATCCACGTTTCACCAGTAGTACCGAAACTCTGTCCAGTGTGACGGGGGGTGAGCCCGTCGCCTCTTGTAATGGACAGTGGGTACAATACATGCCTCGAAACTGAAGCATGCAGGTTTCCTCACGATGTTTTCCTTCACCGAAAAGCCAGTGGTGTTACAAATCGTACATAAATTCCGAAAAACTCATTGGTACGAGTCGGCATGGACGGAGAACGAACCATCGCCTCCTGCACGGCAGGCAAGGTTACTCGCCACTGGACCACCACAACTTTTTGTAAAATAATAATAATTGTAATTAAATATAAGTATCTAGTTTTAATTATCTTTACTTCTTTGTTTGCAGATTATCAAATACTCTAGCAAACCATAAACGAAGAAAGCATCCAGACCTTGCGTGCGCACATTGCGGCAGCATGTTTGGCACACTAACAGGCCTGAAGTTACACAAGGGTAGAGCACATAACCAGGTAATTTGCTAATCTACTTCACCGGCAGTCGTATACAGGCTAAAAAACAACGTTCGACATAGTAACTGCGTACCTATGTTGTTTATGCACCGTGTTCCTGATGATATGCATTAACTTTGACCTGTTGTTCAGACTTGAGGAATGAATCAAGGATAAATGCGTTCTTTGCGCAGTATGTGTGGTTTGACTTTGAATGATAGAATAAGAAACAGTGTAATTAGAGAAAAGTGTGGACTGAAAGAGGATATAGTGACAAGGATTGAAAAGGGAATGTTGAGATGGTTTGGTCGTGAGGAAAGGATGAGTGATAGTAGACTGACGTATGAAATATATAAAGCGAGAGTGAATGGAACAGTCGAAAGGGGTCGCCCTAGACATAAGTATGCAGACCAAATTGACAGCCTACTTAAGAAGGGTCAGATCAAATGCACCCGAAACCGACGAGCGTGTATGAAACGACTTATGACTGTGGAAGAGGCAAAAGAGGTATGTCAGAATCGTAGCCGATGGCGATCAATTGTCTCTGCCTACCCCAATGGGACACAGGCGTGAGTATATGTATGTATGTATGTTGTTCAGACCATTAAAGACATTTTTCATTATGGGACCAACATTGAAATCACGAAAAGAGGATGATCAGACAATCAAACGGAACAACATCAGACCGTCAAGGTCTGATTATCTCCTTAAAAAGTGTCAGCATATAAAGACCCTATATGTATTCTATATCATTGTCTAGTCATGTATTAGATTCTGGTACTTTAAATGTGACTAGCAAATTTGTGTAACAATGTTCAAACTATTTATATAATATCGAAGTGGCTTTTAAGAAAACAATAGTTTTCCCTTATCAACACTGGCTCATTGTGTCTTACATTTATTTATGCTATGTATTTAGGCTATGAATTAAGCCACTTAAACAAAGGAATGTTTAAGTTATGTACTTTATGTATATTTTATTTTCAGGATAGTACAGAGCTGCTGGGTCCCAAATGCGAGGTGTGCGATGTTCAGTTCGCGACAGAAACCGCGTGGAAGCGACATATGGTGCGCTCTTCTAAACATACAGTGAGGTGAGTTACATCAACAGCCGATAACAGCTGCTGCAAGGCACAGGCCTGCAACCTTACTACACAAGGGGACTCGATGCTGATTGGAGGACGCAAGCAGCCTTTAATGTGTAGGGCTATTTTTAGTAGCGTAGCAAGGGGGCAGGGAGGGGGGGGGGGGTGGTATCGCAATTCTCCGGGCGTCACTCTACTAGGGATAGCTTTCTGACGTAACCTTTGACTCTACCACCGCGTCGGAAGGTGTTCTGTTGTAGAGAAGATGCGGCCAGAAACTACAACACACATCTTTTAAAAAAACTAAGTACACTTACAAATACAATATTGAATTACATAGTATAACATTGTCACGACCAGACATTTTCAAATCAGACGTTTCTAAATTTTCTTTAAGTAAGATAATCGATTTTACGACTTTTTCTTATTCGTCTTATGGCAAAAACCACAGAACATATAAAGAGAGGTTAGAAAGGCGTTTTGGGCGAGGCAGGCGCGCCAAGGAGCAACGCTCTTATTATGTTTCATGGTGCGCGCTAAGAAGTTCCTCTTAGGGTGCGCGGCGTGGTGCGAGCGAGAGGGCATGAGTAGTTGTAGCAGCGTGAGCGGGAAGACAAGTGGCGACAGCCGTCTCCGAAGTAAAAGCGCTACTTTGCATTTCTAACCCCTCATTATGTTCTGAAGAGAGGTTCTCTTTATATGTTCTGTGGCAAAAACCTTGACTGCGCAGAACAACATTTTGTAGGCGAAAACGCTACTGCGCACGCCACTCACCCTCTCCCCAGTGTTCAAGTTGTTTTCCGTGTAGTGCACTGATGTTATTTATAAAGATGAGACTACCTACTTTTGCTTTCAGTAACGGCTGTGAAGAATGTGGTGAAACTTTCCTTACTGCAGATGAACTGAGAAGACACGCGAAGGAGCATCCTCAGAGGCTGGGTAGTGCGCATTATGCTAAAGTCACTAAACTGTATAAAACCGAACCGGAGTTCAAACCCACTGTTTGTAAGCTAGTAAGTCACTTTACTGTTCACTTGAAAATAATTACTCTGAGGGCCTGTTTCACCACTTCCGCATAAGTTCAATTCAATTTTTGTTTATGGCGTCCTGTATGTTATCACAATTCCGCCAAAGTCCCGTTATGTGGAGAGTACACGTAAGAAAATGATCAGTAGCATGAATTAACAAAATGATCGTTGCCGCGATGATCAGTACTCGCAGAGCGGAGATATTCCCCAAGAAATACTAATTCTAATTTTTCTAATTATGGCGTCCAACTTGGTTTTAGATGATTTAACCAATTTCTAGTTTTTGTAGCAAAAGTGCTGGACGTTTTACGGTTATAAATTAATTTTGGTGATTTCAAGGGTTGTTTGGAGCCTCGCTGTAGGCTGGGGATGGGGCAACCGACGACCGACAAGCGACGTGATCACCCAATAGCAGACCCACTATGCGACTCCCTCCGAATAAGTTCTTGTTAGCTTATCCGACAGCTCATTTGACATATTCTTCATAGAAAATATGTCAAATGAGCTCATTTGACATATTCTTCATAGAAAATATGTCAAATGAGCTGTCAGATAAGCTAACAAGAACTTATCCAAAAGTGGTGAAACAGGCCCTGACTGTGTTAACTGTTACGATAAATTTACTTATTTGTACCTACTTGTAATTCTTTATCTTTATTCAAATGTATTTCTGTTTGGAAAACATCGTGAGGAAAACTGCATGCTTCAATTTCAAGGCATGTATTGTACCCATTGTCCATTACCTACAAGTGGCGACGGGATCACTCCCCGTCACACTGGGTAGTTTCGGTACTACTAGTGAAACGTGGATGCTCTGAGGTTTCAGAATATCTCTGACTACCCCCTCGGGAAATATAGTCGTGAGCATATGCTTATGCTATGCATTGAGTGACCAAGAGAAAATCTATATTGTTTGTTCCTTTCTGCGTATGCGGTATTTTTGGTGACTAAGTTGAAATTGCTTACAAAATCTGTCATTGCCTTTGACTAATTATTATAAGGACTAACCTTGCGGTAGCATTTCCCCTCTGCCACGGTATAAGCACAATTGATCTTGTGCATTTACATTCAATTTTACACCTTATCACTAAACGAGACAGCCTATAATTGCGAAATAATAACTTCGAACTTAGAACGTTTGGGGTTCACACGAGACTACTTTTCATGATTTTTAACATTCAAAATTAGAATCTAAAGTTATGGGGAATAAAATCCAAAGTTGCGGATTTCATGTTACCTCGCCCCCGCAAAAAGTGGCAGAAATGTTTGTTAGTAGAATTACACGCGTAACCAGTCCACATATAAATAGTCAAAGCCTTAGCCTGTCAAAGCACGATTTTTCATATATTTTTGTCAATCTCTATCCCTTTCCAGTATTACGCGTACAGCGAATCTATCGAATACTCAATCAACGTTATTACCAAATATTTGCAGTGCGACAAGCGGCTGGAGACCTACACCGAGTACAAGGAACATGTGAAGTTGGAGCATCCAAATACTACAGCTGCCAGGCTGGTCGTAAGAAGACAAGCTGAGGTAGATACTATGCAGTACATCTGTGAAATGTGCGGGAAAGAGTTCAAGGTTTGTGCCTCTCGTCTTTTGCATTATTTCAAGAGTAGTGTCAGGCCTGTCTCACTCCGGACGTTAGGTATAAAAATGTACCTACGCGGTCGGGCCTCTACGTCGAGGCTTAATTCAGTCGAGTGTCTCGCGCTCATTTTATCACACCGAATGACCTTTAATATTTGTTTTCTCATTTCAAAAATTATATTAGTATCCTATACGTCGTCGGATGTATAAAGTAATATCGTAATATTAATAATCTAAAGATTGCTAAAAAATACTGCATCGCATACGGTTGTTTGGTCCGGATTTTACATATTTTTCATTTTTAGGAATTATTCTGATGAATGTGTTTATTTCAGTGTAGCATAGGTAGTGTTCTTTTGCCAACTATTTCTTCCGTGCCGGAGGCTGCGAAGATATAGGCACCTATCGCCCACCGGCACGGCCGGACTCTTACCAGTCCAACGATCCCCGGCCCCCGATCGTCGTCGCGTCGGTCGTATTTACCACGATTTCTTCCTCTCGACCGAGGAAGAAATCGTGGAAAAAACACACTCTTTGTGTTAACTATTTTGTTAAACTTTTTCGGTTTATTTCAGACACGTCTGCTACTAAAATACCACACACTCAAGCACACGGGCGAACTTCCGTACGAGTGTGACCAGTGCGACAAGAAGTACTCCTATCCGGCCTCCCTGTACCAACACAAAACTGCCTACCACACCGGCGCGCCTCAGTTCAAATGTGACGTCTGTCAGAGAACCTTTCACAACAAGTCTGTTTTAAAAAAACATATAATGATAGTAAGTTTATATCATATTTAATAAAAAACTAAAAATAAAAACCGGCCAAGTGCGCGTCGGGCCACGCGCAGGGTAGGGTTCCGTAGTTGCCCGTCACAATATACGGACTTAGCATGGGGCTTTTTGTCTTATACTACGGTTTAACGGCTAAAAAACCGTTATGCTGGCAAAACTAACAAAAATTTTCACTTTAAGGTTAATATTTCACTATCGGATCCCTAAATCGAAAAGAGGACACACCCACAATATTTTTAAAAGACCTATCCAACGCTACCCCACAACATGGGATAGACGAGAAAAAAAAATTGCATCCCCACTTTTCGTGTAGGACAGGTACCCTAAAAATATAGCTAAGCTGCGGACAGACGGACGGACATGACGAAACTATAAGGGTTCCTTATTGACTACGGAACCCTAAAAAGTAAAAAATAATATTGCAGCCGATGAATTTTACGTTAGCATCTAATAAGACTATTAATTTGTTTTATCGAAGTCGCTGTCAAGCTTGTATGATTCGAGACTGAGGTTGCAGTAATTTTGTGGCTAGGCTTGACACCGACTCTAATGAAACAAATTAATAGTGTTATAGATCATCATCATCATCATCATCAGCCCATCATCGTCCACTGCTGAACATAGGCCTCTCCCAAGGCGCGCCACAATACTCTGTCCGCGGCCTTCCTCATCCAATCGCTCCCCGCTACTTTTTTAGGTCGTCTGTCCAGTGTTATAGATGCTAAAGTAAAATTCATCAGCTGCAATATTATTTTTTACTTTAGTTTTGAAGTCTGTTTTAATTTTTCGTTAAAAATGTTTAATTCCATAATTTTTAGTACATAATACATTAGTTCGATTCTGATATCAGTTATACACGCAAAGGGTACATCGATACGAAGCAAATGTTTCAATCGCCGATGATTTGCTGTCAACTTTTGAGGAGTTCTATTGTGTTGCTCCGAAACGCGTCATCAGATCTTCACCGAATTGAAATGGGACCACCTCGGGAGTGTACCCATTCCAATAAATAAAGAATTATCAAAATCGGACTACTCTGATGCGTGGACATACATTAAAAAAAGATATATGCGTCGACTTGAGAACCTCCTCCGTTTTTTATCGTCGGTTAAAAATTAGCTGAAACTATTTTTAGGGCAGGTCCAGTTCATTGTGGGGCAGAAAGACATTTCTTTACGTTACATACTTGTTTATTCCACTTTAATCACCTGAGTGATATCACCCGGGTGATCATAGGCGACTCATTCTGTGTACTATGATCACCTGACGAAATTATCACCCAGGTACTTAAAGTCGATTCCACCTTTAGTCACAGAATAAATACTAGTACTACCCGTACAGAAGAATCACTTTGGAAAAATATTGAAATAAATAGCTAGTCTCCGCATGGCAAGAAGGTGCAAAGCTATTCACAATTCGCGTGCAAACAAAAAGGAACCGAGTCATTAGACATGAAAGCTTCCTTTACGTAGTCTCCCTGTTTCATTCTTTCACGTGCTGGCAGACATCGCGTGACATCGCTAGGGTTTTCAAGTCTTGCATTGACTACTCACAAAATGGCGGCAAGTCTAATGAGATTTGACTAAGAAGTTTACACGGTATACCTAACCTATTGCCAATCACCCCTCGGTAGGGATCGGCCGTCCAGCGTACGTGAGCTGTGGAGTGAGGCAGGCTTGCTTAAGTTTAGGATTTTGTATCCCCAAATCACCTGTGAATCGTCACCTCCCGTCTCAAATAAGTAGGTATGTTGTTTTGTAACCTTGCTATTATTTTATTTAATGGTTTGTTTCAGGTGCATCTCGGTATACGTCGATTCCGATGTGAGATTTGTAATAAATCGTGCGGCCATCCGTGTGAAGTGAGAACCCACATGGAATATGTACACTTCAAAAAACCTTGGCCGAAACGAGATAGAACTAAACGAAGGAATAAGGAAGATTGAAGTTTTTGGCAAGGAAGAAGTCTAGCTATATAGGGTCCTGCTTAATATGAAAGTTGTTCAGTTTGATGGTCTGATCATCCCCTTAAAAAGTGTCAGCATATTAAAAAGGACCCTGTATTTATACACTCGTATTTTAAGTTGTTATTTGAAGTCTTAAATAAAATGGGTGACATATAAATCTCGGTTTCTTTAATTTATTATTAAATTTTACCCGTGCGGTGCCGTAGATATAATTTCATAATCATAAAATCAATTACTCTTGTTCTAATGATACAATGAGAATAAGTGTAGGGACACACCTGCTGAAATCAGAAATCAGATTTCATTTATTTGCTTTGAACAGGGTACAATTTTGTAGGATATTCGTAACAATTTAACAAAGGCATGCAAATATTAATTGGATGAATTAAAGTACTCTTTATACAATGTCAAGAATGTGTCTATCTTACACTTTCCTTCTAATTGCAGTAATAACAATTAAAATGCATTTATGTCGGACTCTTCAGACTATGAATGTATCTTGATGCAAACTTAGGCTGATCGTAGTTCAAGAATTCATGCACGGAGTAGAAAGCATACTGAGCTAGCCAATTGTATCGTCTTTCCCATGGTGTGGGATATCGTTGGATAGGTCTTTTAAAAATATCGTGGATGTGGGAAAACCATTTTTCGATGTAGGGATCCGTTAGTGAAATTAAGTTTAAAAGTGAAAATCATTGTTAGAGTCAAGTTCCCATTTTTGTTGCATTTCAAGAGTTAGGTAGGTTATGTTAAGTACAATAAAAAATTACGACTAATGACAATGGCTTTAAGGGCTAGTTCCCATTGCCTTTACGAAAGGATTAATATTTAAAAAAAAAGCCGTTGTTTTGTTTTGTTCATGTTAAAAAAGGGGGTTCGCTTGCCGCCATTATCGTGTTCAGTGTTGTTGTATTTGTTATTCGTGAAAAATTGGTTTTAGTGATATTTGTGACATAATTTCGTGCGGATTGTGTGTCAAAAAGTTGCGTAAATCGACCAACATAACAGGAATCTCAAATACATACGAAGAAAGAACAAAAGTTTTGGTGCAAGTTTACTCGAACTGGTGATTTTGGCGGCAACGCGCGAGCTTACAAAATCGACCACAATTGCATCGTCATCTTTCATCTATCATCCCATCATCATCAGGAGAGTTTTGCACGGGAATCGTGAAGAAAAGGACGGGCTTTGTTTCTTAATTTTCTAAATTAGTTTTTCGTGGCTATTATTTTGTTAATGTGGTGGATTTGTTTAATAATGTGCCATTAATGGAGAACAATGTAGTAAAAGTGAGAAATAAAGAAGGCGCTCCCGTTTGATTCGGATTGATCCTTGCGTAAAACTCCCCTCAAAATTGGAATGTGTGTACCACCCTCGCATTTCAAGAGTTAGGTATTAAGTACAAAGAAAAATAACACTAAAGACCAGGCTGTAAGGGCTAGTTCCCATTGCCTTTCCGAAAGGATAAACTATTTAAAAAAAAAAAAATCATGTTAAAAAATATTTAAAATATTAATTTGTGTTCTTTCCTAGATATAGTAATTCATTGTGCTTGTTTGTTTGTTAATAATTCACAATGGAAGACGAAGATGTGAAATATTGTAAAATATGTTTAGTGACCGATTGCAAAATGTTTAGTTCGCCTTCAATAAGTGAAGCATATTCTCAACTCGTTCAAGATGTAAGTGCACATTACTCCTTTTTTTGAGTCCTGTAACCTAAACAAGCAAGCACGTATCCAGCTGGGATTTATCCCCCCGCCCCCTCGTTTTTTAATGAAAAATCATGTACCTATACAGTGCCCAGTCGTGAAGTGCACAGAAGAAATAAAATAAAATTGAAAAAAATCTTTAAAAATTTTCCTTACCTGTACATGAGCTTATTTGTGCAGTTTTTGACTGGTCTAAAGATTAAGAGCATTAGGCTCTTGACACGGAGGTCATGGGTTCGATTCCCACAGGGGACACCTAGTGATGTGTCACTTTCTGCGTTTTTCCCCTGTTGGTTAGGACTTTGCAGGCTGAATCACCTGATTGTCTGAAAAGAAAGATGATTCCGTGCTTCGAATGGCACATTAAGCCGTTGGCTCCGGCTACTATTATCTTGTTGTAGTAGTTGTTACATAAAAACCACGTCAGACGCCGTAAGGCGGTCTGAAAAAACTCTGACACCAGGGCTTGCTGCCCACACGATAAGAAGAAGACTGGGTACTGGGCACACTAGTGTTCTAGTCTTCCTTTGCTCATACTTAAATTTCATTTTTATAAATTTTATAAGCGCTTATGCTTATAAAATTTCAAGACTATATTCCCCGAGGGGGTAGTCAGAGATATTCTGAAACCTCAGAACATCCATGTTTCACCAGTAGTACCAAAACTCTGTCCAGTGTGACGGGGGTGAGCCCGTCACTACTTAAAATGGACAGTGGGTACAATTCATGCTTCAAAATTGAAGCATGCAGGTTTTCTCACAATGTTTTCCTTCACCGAAAAGCCGTGTTGTTACAAATCATTCATAAATTCTACAAAACTAATTAGTATGAGTCGGTCTAGACGGGGATCGAACCATCGCCTCCTGCACGGTAGGCAAGGTTGATTGCCACTGGACCAGGTCTTGGGTCTGAGGTCACTAGCTTATAGTTTATTTACTTTACTGTATAGTAGCAATTATTTTATTAAATAGACTATGTATTATTGTATACATAACTTTAGCTTAAGAATTTATATTGTAATAGTTATTAAGTCGTGTTATGTTGTAGAGTTTCTGGCCGCATCTTCTCTACAGCGACAACACGTTCCGACGCAGTGGTAGCTTTAAAAAAGATTTGACGTTTGATAAGTGTGCTGTAAGCTCCTATATTGAATAAATTATATTGACTTTGACTTTGACCACGCCACTGGACCAACACGGCTTTTTCTAAAAATAGACATTAAATTTTACCCATTTATTGTCATATTTACCTTTTCAGCTGTGTAATTACAAACTGTATGTTTGTTACGAGTGTAAACATCTACTCATCAAGTATCAAGAGTTCAGATCCAAATGTATGATGGCTCTCAAACTGTTATCGGCTATTAATATGGACCATTCCAAGGTAAAACTTTTCTTTATACAGGGTGTTATAAAACACCGTAGTAATACTTAAGGGGTGCTTCAGACCGTTAAACTGAACAATTTTCACTATGGAGCCAATATCGAAATCGCGAAAATAAATCCGCTCTTTCATACAAAACTGCAGTACTGTCTCGACTCAAATGTATGGGACAGCAGATATTTTTTATTTTTTCTCGACCTTAGTGAAAGTTGTTCAGTTTGATGGTCTGAAGCACCCCCTTAAGTTTTACTAGGGTGTAATAGATTAACACGTTTGTGGGCAGTGAACGAGATACAATAGAACTTTTATTGTTATCATTGCTATAGCCAGTATATGTATATGGACAGTGACTGTCCATGAACGTGTTAAAAAGTTACTATGTGACAGATACATCACTCCCTTAGAAAATAATTAATTCCCACGCTTTAATTATCTCTCTTGCCGTGACATTTTGTTTGTTGGTTTCGCTTGCGCTCTTGGCAATTAAATACCAAGGGAATGCCGGCTCTCTCTTATCGCTGTAGGTTCAAACTGTGCTTCAGAACTATCTTAAGACCTCTTTGTAAACCAGTTCTGCAATAAATTTTCTGATTTCTAGGCACTAAACTCTTGTATCTTTCCTATATTACTCATACTTATGTAAAACTAGCGACCCGCCCCAGCTTTGCCCGGATGGTATCTATAATATAAGTAAATATATTATACATGTAAACCTTCTGGAAGAAAAAATCGTCCAAAAGAAATTATCTAAATGACAGTGTAAACCGTATCAAAATCCATTGCGTGGTTCAGAAGTAAGCATTGAAATAGATGGACGGATGTCTATAGGGAGTTTGTTTTATACTAGTATTTAGAGATGACATTCAGCGCCCGCGGCATGGTGCCTCGATAAGCGTTTTATCGCGCCTGCTAACTCGTTCGTTCGCGCGAAAAAAGAAAGGGGGCTAGGGCGCGATAGAGCTTTATCGCGCCATCATGACGCGGGCGCTGGATTGCAATTTCTATACTTACATTTGAGATTGTCATAGAACCACAGAATTTATGCCATATTGGTATGATATATAATTAAATAAAAATATTGCCTTTAATAAATGTAACAAAATTCAATGTTTCAGATAACTAAAATAATTGTCAGAGACATTGATAGGAAACGCTACAAACTAGAATCAAAATTATCTCAAAGTTGCATGCTTCTTGTATGCAATAACAGCAAACCAATTGTACTACCAGAACCCAATTTAGATTCAGATATTAAAACTGAAAATGATGCCAGTCCTGATGTATCAGAAGATGACAAATCTCAGATTAATATTGATACAGGAGATGTTTTCTCCAAAGTAAAAACACAAGATATAGAATATTCTATCGAAATCTTGCAACCAGAACCCAATTTAGTCCCAGATAATAAATTTAGAACTGATACCAATCCTAGTGTATTAGAAGATGATAAACCTAAAATACATAATTTTGAAATTAACGCCGGAGACACAGAAAAGCAAGGTATAGAATACCCAAATAAAATCATTCAATCAAATCATGCATCAAACGATATAGTTCCGGAAACGGAACAAGAACAAAAATGTTTACCGAATTCAAAGAAAAAAGATAGTGTTCCCAAAATGAAAACTTTAGAATGTACTACAAAAAAACGGAATTTAGAGAGTGATTTTAGTGATAGGAAACAAATGATGCATAATTATGCAACAATAGATGTGATGACTCCGTCAGAAGCTAAGAAAGAAATGCTTTTGAGAAAGGAGTCACGTAATTACCAGACTAATCCATACTCGTGTGAGTTATGCTACAAAGGTTTTACCCTGGAGTCTACATACAATAATCATATGAAGCTGCATAGCCCGGTAAGTATTATATTTAAAAAAAAGTTGTAGTGCCCACTGCAGGGCAAAGGCCTCCTCTCACGAATAAGGGTGAAAGGGAGCGGGCGATACTCCACCACGCTAGCCCAGTGCGTGTTGGTGGAGGCAAGTTAGTGGTCAACATGCTGTCTGAGAATTTTCAAGCCGCCTTAATAGGCCTCTGACCTGGCTTAATGAATAGTTACAACGCTATCTGACGAAACTATCCGACACCAACTGCTTAACGTGCCTTCTGAAACACGAAAACGCTCGAGATGCAATACCACTAAACGGTCACCCATCCAAAGACTGACTGGACCTGACATTGCTTAACTTCGATGATGGTTTCCAATACCGAAGCTCCACTATGCCAATGAGCGCTTGCATATAGCCACATTTAGAGCATTAACAATTTTAAACAAGATTTTAGTTTTATTCTCATACAAATAAAGATTTAAGTTCCACTGCCTTTTTGGTGAATAAACATTTAGAGGAAACAGAATGTCGTCATACTTTAATTTCAAGCTATGCACTGTGTGCACAGTATTCTTACATTAAGAGGTATCCCCGACCGAACGACCTTGACTCTTTCAGAGCCCTCACCTCTACTAAACTACGTCATTTTAGTAGTTATACCTATTTTTGACTGACTTGGCATTCATTATGTCACTGTGGTGCCTTTTAAACCAAGGAAATCAAATTCAAAAATCATAAGAATACACACAAAATTTTAAATCATCATCATCTAATTAAGTCATTAAAAAATTTACTCCTTGGCATTTTTAGGTCTTAATATTGTCTACACAATGGTGTGTCGCAAGTAAAAGTGACTTCAACTTATAAAGTAGATGCACACAATGACTTTTTCAAATATTTAGGCAGTAGTTTGAATACAGCTTTCATATGTATTTTAACAGAAAAATAAGAAATTTACTTCATAACAAATAAAGCCGAGATGTTGAAGATCATTGGTGTATTTTTGATTAATTTGTAAGTCTTTCAAATAACGAGAAGATAGCTTCTAAAAACCAGCAAAATATGGCCCGGCCCTGCGTTCACCTACGGGGAGCATCTTAAGAACATATCTGGCTACCCCCTTGGATAATTCAGTACTGAGCATGATATAATCGTTTTAATTGGATCATTATTTACAGGATTCCGGAACTGAAGAGTGTGATTTCTGTCACATCTTGTTTCGTACAAGCAATGAATTGTCGAAGCACATTACAGGATGTCATAAGTATAAAATAACCTGCAAAAGTTGTCCGTATTTTTGCTTCAGCCTGTAAGTAAACACGTGTTTGTCCAACTTTGAAGCTCTCTAATCTAAGTAACATTCGAATATTGTTATCGAATTTTCACCCAGTTTTCGTCAACCGTTTGAGTTGGAATTTTACAACATTGTGTAGTTCAAAAAGTTCAAGATTTTATCCAATGACGAATTATCTTTTCTAGTTTTTCTGATTATTTAAAAATAAATCTTTAACTATATTTTCAGGGGTCAAGCGAAAACTCATGTTGCTATTCATAAAGGCAAGACTTACACATGCGAACAGTGTGATATGAGTTTCCGGTGAGAACACCTTTTTCTCCTGCTTCAAACCTACCTTTAAATTTAAATTTTCACAAATTAATATAATGACTGGGGCATGAAATTTCTTCACTATGGTAATCTATAGGGTCCTTTTTAATATACTGACACTTTTTAAGGGGATGATCAGACCGTAAAACTGAACAACTTTATCTATGGCACCAACATCGAAATTGCGAAAAAAAATCAAGTGTTTTATACAAAACTGTAAACCTACTCGAGCCAAATGTATGGGATACTTGATTTGTTTTTCGTGATTTCGGTGTTGGTGCCATAGAGAAAGTTGTTCAGTTTGATGGTCTGGCCCTGTCGTTAAAGTGTCAGCATATTAAGAAGGACCCTGTATACGCAATACTTTCTACCATTGCAGCCGTGACAGATTATTGTTTTTTACCTTGTATAATCTTAATTTCCCGAGGGGGTAGTCAGAGATATACTGAAACCTCAGAACATCAACGTTTCACCAGTAGTACTGAAACTCTGTCCAGTGTGACGGGGGGTGAGCCCGTCGCCCGTCGCCGTCGTCGTCGTCGTCGTCGTCCTCGGGGAATATAGTCGTGAGCATATGCTTATGCTATGCTATAATCTTAATTTTTGGTGGCGCGCTCTTTCAAATTCGGACCAGAAATTTATGATACCTGGATAATGTCCTTTTGCCTTTGGACATCACTTGGGCGCAAAAATGTATACATTTTTATTAAGATTTAGAGAAAAAATAATATTTTTACCATGAAGGAAAAAAAAGGGTAGTTTCGGATGAGGCGTTTTCTAAGGATAGTAAAAAGAGAAAATAGTAGATGGCAAAACTTTCAATTTGAGGCTTATAACATTTGGTTGTCTTTGGTTTATGACAAATAATGCCAATATATTCTTCGCGTTCCAGTAGGCCTCGCATGCCACCCCCGAGAAAACGATAAAAATCGAGATGTGCCTCCATCTTTATTATTTTACGTATGACAGAAAAAGCGCGCATGACGTGTTTCTCGTTTAAACGCTTTGTCGTGGGTGGCATGCTAGCCGTGCTGGTAGTGTTTAAATATAATTACCAACTTTTAATTATCTTTACATATTTGTTCGCAGACATGCAAATACTCTATCAAACCACAAACGAATGAAGCATCCAGACTGCGCGTGCGCACAGTGCGGCAGCATGTTTGGATCACTATCAGGCATGAAGATCCACAAGCGAAGAGCACATAAACTGGTAATTTGCCTATCAACTTCACCAGCCATCATCATAGTCAGCCCGTATTTATCCACTGCAGGGCATAAGCCTTCTCACCATTTTGCCATCCTGCTCGGTCCTGCACCAGTCGCATCCAGGTCTTGCCGATACTTTTCCAAATTTCATCAACGTTCGTGTATAATCTGGGCCACCACTAAAGCTTTCCTCCATACCGTAAGGAGCAAATATTTGTATGATGGATATGAATATTTGCACAGGTTGAAATTGATATCATTAGCATCCTTTAAAACTAAGGCCGAGGTTCAGAGACGGTTTTTAAGTCATAGTTCGAACTCCCGTATGTAAAAATCCATACATTTCATTTCATCGCCTTGCCTAGCTATATCCCATCAAATATAACACAACAGCACTAAAAAAACTCTTATTTACAAGAATGTCTTACGTTTAAGGAAGTCGATGAAATAAGAAATATTATTCCTTATTCAGAGGAAAGTAAAAGTTATGTACTTTATTTAGGTATGTTTTACTTTCAGGATAGTGCAGAGCTGCTGGGTCCCAAATGTGAGGAGTGTGATGTTCAGTTCGCGACAGAAACCGCGTGGAAGCGACATCTGGTGCTCTCTTCTAAACATACTGTCATGTGAGTTATACACGTCTCAAAGGCAAAGGCAAGGCACGACACAGGAGTGGGGCATACTCCACCACGCCGGCCAAATGCGGTTCTGGTGGAGTCAAGTTAGTGGGCAACTTGGTGTAGCGAATTTTCAAGCTGACTTTAATGTGGCTTCTGCTTGTTTAACAGTATAACGGAAACTTAAAAGGATAACAAAAACGTAACGAGATAACAAAAACTTAACAAAACGACTGATATAACTCAAAAAGAATTCACGGTAATAGTCGTAAACTAAGCGTAAAGAGAACGTGATATCGTAGAGGCAGTTAAGTCTCCACTAAATAAAATAAACAGGGATCCTGCTACTCACGCGTTTGAGACGTAGTCGCCTGCGGTACACCGAAAGAGAAAGAGAAAAAAGATACATTATGTGTGTGCTAGAGTGAAACATAATTATCGCCGCCGCTTCGCGTCGGGCGCTTCCCTCGGAGAGTTAAAGAGAGAAAAGATAGCCCTTGTGATAGCGCAACAATGAAAAACAATATATATATATCTTCCTGATTTGTGAACCAACCCAGTAATAAACCGTTTCATTATTTTCACGTTTGCATTGATAAATTTCGCAAAACATTTAACTCTCCACATAAGTAGAGTTTAGTCGAAATGGTCCTACTAGGTAAATAAAAACTCATAACTGTATTGACGTAGAATACATAGTATTCAATGAACCAGTCATTGACGTAGAATACTATGGACGCCGGGTCTAGTACAAAATACTCTAATAAAGTGTCCGAGACTAAAATACACAAACCTAAGTACGTATAGTATATAAACCAACTAAAAACATTGAAAATACTGAAATTCTTTTCCGTCCCACTCCCCCATCGGGACGCGACGCGCGCCGCGCGCCCACGCTTGCGCGTATTCGGCCGATCAAACGAAGAATGTTGTGTAATTCGTTCTCTTATTTACGTTTTCGTTCTCTTTTATTCGGACACTTCTGAGCGCGGACCCTCCGTCCAGTAGTGGTAAGTCAATGCTCTGGTTACAAAACAGATATTAAAGCAAACAACATACCGTTAGAAAGCTCATACTCTAGAGATGTTGGATGTCATACTGTATTTAGATGGAACTAGCTGACCCGGCAGACGTTGTTCTGCCATTTTCCCTACCCTACACCTACCCTACAACTACCCTACACCTACCCTACACATACCCTACACCTACCCTACACCTACAACTACCCTACACCTACCCTACAACTACCCTACACCTACAACTACCCTACACCTACCCTACACCTACAACTACCCTACACCTACCCTACAACTACCCTATACCTACCCTACACCTACCCTACAACTACCCTACACCTACTCTACACCTACAACTACCCTACGACTACCCTACACCTACCCGACACACACTTGGCCGTTTTTTTTGTTTATAAACCTTCCCTGGCATATGCACAACAACCCACCAAAGTTTCATCGCAATCGGTCCAGCCGTTCAGGCGTGATGCCGTGACCAAGGGAAATAGGGATTCATTTTTATATATATAGATTATGTTGTAGAACTTCTTGTGCTGTGACAATAAATCTGTTTCAATTCAATTACAGTTACAGAAATCTCCCGCACTACCCTGTCGATGTTATTTATGAAAATACGACTACTTTTGTTTTCAGCAACGGGTGTGAAGATTGTGGTGAAACTTTCCTCACTGCAAAAGAACTGAGACGTCACTCGAAGGAGCACCCTCCGAAGCAGAATAGTGCACATTACGCTAAAGTCGCTAAACTGTATACACGGAAATTCAAAGCCGCCGATTGTAAGCTCGTAAGTTTAAGTTGCTAAAGCAGACTTACTATTAATATGAAAATATTTACACTGTATTGAAAATAAAAAAGAAGCGTGAAAAAATGTGTACCTAAACCACAGATTATTTAATAATTACTACCGTATCAGATTGTTCACTCAACCACAGAATAAATACTAGTACTACCGGTACAGAAGAATCACTTCGAAAACAGTTTTAAATAAATAGCGGCTCTCCCTGCACGGCAATAAGGTGCAAAGTTATTCGCATTCGTCCTATCGTACAATTCGCGAATAACCTACCAACTATCACAACGGCGCTCATGCAAACAAAAATGAACCGAGTAAATAGGTGTCAATAGGTTAGGTATACCGTGTAAATTTCTTGGTCAAATCTCATTAGACTTGCCGCCCTTTTTTGAGTAGTCAACGCGACTTGAAAACCCTAGCGATCTCACGCTGCAAGCACGTGAAAGAATGAAAGAGGGCGACTATGTAAAGGAAGCTTTCATGTCTAATGACTCGGTTCATATTTGTTTGCACGCGCGTCGTTGTGATGGTTTGTAGGTTATTCGCGAGAGGAGAGGTTATTCATTTGCCGTGCAGAGAGAGTCTCTATTTATTTAAATCTGTTTTCGAAGCGATTCTTCTATACCGGTAGGTACTAGTATTTATTCTGTGGTAGTACTAGATACTCTTTCTTATACTTTGACATGGTGGTTTATGGTACCTATGTGTAGATTTTTATTATCAAATATTTGCAGTGCGACAAACGGCTGGAAACCAACGTTGAGTACGAGGAACATATGAAGTTAGAACATCCTAAATTTGCTGAGGATAACATGCAGTACATCTGTGAAGTGTGCGGTAAGGTGCTCAAGGTTTGTGCTGTCTTTTTCACAATTCGATATGTCATGTTTTTTTTTAGGGATGAATCGAAAACCATTTCGAGATAATTATCTCAATAATAATATTTTCTATGTCAGAGATTTTAAAATGAAAGGTTTACAGATATTTTAAATAAAATAACGTCGCGGAAAACCTGTGAACTCCTTGGTAAACTTAAAATCAACTAAAAATAACTGGCCATTATGAAAAAAAAATACATTCATAATGTCCGAATTTGATATTTGATGTTGCCGTTTCTGTTTGCAGCTTAGAGTTAGAAAGAGAAGGCAGTTTTTTTTTTTATAAAGCATTAAGTTGTTTTTCTCCATGGAGTTCGAATTATTTTCTATCCTCCACCATTTTTGCATTTAGAGATTACAGATTAAAGTAATTTAAAAATTAAATTTATATTGATAAACTCGATGAATCGCAATAAAAATTTAATTGGTTTCTTAAAATTATGTCTTCTATCCGTAAAAAATATAAAATGAAGACCAAGAAAGAACTTGACATACCGAATTTTAGGATTACTACCAAGTAGTGTTAAGTGCAAGATGACATTGAAACTCTAGCGCGAGCGAAGCTACCTCGACATTTTACTAAAATACTTGATTATGTAAAAAATCCCACTCTCCATATCTCTCTTGATTATGTGCCCACAATATTATGTAAAACCTGAAGCGAGCTCGATATTTTACTACAGTACGATTAGATCAGTTTAGGTTACTGCAATACATTCTAAACTAAAACATGAAGCGAGCAATTTAATTAGGTCGCTGCAAAACGATCTAAACTTGGAGCGAGCGAAGCGTGCTCGATATTTTAACTGTAATACGTTTTGATTAACACGTCGCAATACGATTTAATACGATTTCGATCTGTTTTTGTTGCTGTATGTTTTAAATAAAGAATATTTATGTTATGTTAAAATCAGGAGCACGTTTTTTCGCTGTATTATTTATTTACCTCGATTGCCAGCATAAATTGTGTTGATTTATGAATTATTCAAATATATTTTATTTACGTATGTAATAAAACTTGAATCAAGCGAAGCGAGCTCTATATGTCAAAGGATAATGACTTGATAAAGCTCTAGTTCAAATTGTAGAACGAAAATACCTACTTGCCATTTTTATAAATGGAGCGAGCGAAGCGAGTTATTTAAAACTAGCTGTTGCCCGCGACTCCGTCTGCGTAGACCTTAAAAAGTATCCTATGTGTTAATCTAGATCATATTCTATCTGTGTGCCAAATTTCATCAAATCCGTTCAGTGGTTTTTGCTTGATGTGCGTTCAAACAGACTTGCGTTTACGATTTTATTATATTACCTATAGATCTAGATAGATTAGAGCTAATTAGAGTTTACCCGCGACTTCGTCCGCACAAATAATATACCAGATTTTAAGTCAGATCATTAGCTATCAAACAAAAAAAAGTTTCATCAAAATCGGTTCCGTAGTTTATGCGTGATGCTACAACAAACAAACCGACATACAAAAAATGTTAATAAAAAAGGTCGATTTGGACTCCGGGATACCTAAAAACCATATCGTAATCTGTAAATATCTTAAATGTACAGACACACTTCTGCTACAGTTTTATCATAGTTAAGATTATTTTTCAATACATTTCAGACATATTGGTTTTATAAACACCACACGTACAGTCACACGGGTGAACGTCCGTACGGGTGCGAGCAATGCGACAAGAAGTACAACACTCCGAGCGGTCTGTCCACACACACGGCCCGTCATCACTCCGGCGCGCCTCGGTTCCAGTGTGATGTCTGCCAGAAAAGCTTTCACTTGAAATATACATTAAGAACTCATATGATGATGGTTAGTTTATTAGTTTGACTACAGAACCCTAAAACCTTTAAGGTGGTTGTAGAGTTGTCAATTTCATACAAAAGTTTTACGAATAATACGTGTACAATTAAAAGTAATATTTTATATATGGAAAAATAGTTTAGAAACTCGATGCCGCGTATCAAATAACATTTGCAATTTATAATATAATTACGAAGATCTAAAGCTATGAATTTTTCTATGCAAAGCTTTATATCTTTATAATTATAATATAAATTGCAAATGTTATTTGATACGTGGCATCTAAATTTTCTAAACTATTTTTCCATATATAAAATATTACTGTTATTAATACCGTCTACGCGTATTATGCGTCAAACTTTTGTATGAAATTGACAACTCTGCATTTGTAGTAAGTTGGAGTAGGACTTTATTAAGTTTCTTTAGTTGAAAAACCTTAAATATTGTTATGAGGGCGCCACTGAACGGTAAAAGGACTCTTAAGGGTCCTCATCTCATCTGGCAGCACGTAATCGCATTTTTTGACGCTCCATCCTTTTCTGTCGCTCAGGAACGTCATTTGCTAGAGCGAGAAAGATAGCGGGAATGCGACAGCACCGGCAGTGTGGCGACCTTTCTCGCTCTTGCCAACTACGTTCCTGAGCGATGAATTGGGATAGAGCATGAAAAAATACGATTCCGTGCCGTCAGGTGAGGCTAAACCCCAAGAATACCATATCGACGCCTTAGAGTGATGAACTCGTAAGTGCAAAAGAGATAATTTTTCAGGAGGAAGAAAAAAGTAAGTCCTATAATACCAAAATGTTATTCCCGGGATCTTCACTCTAAAGCGACAGAAGAACTTTAGTAAAAATTTACAATAACGTACTGGTTAATTTCATAACATGCTTATTTTATGTTTCAGGTGCATCTCGGTGTCCGTCGATTTAAATGTGATATTTGTAATAAATCATTCCGACATCAGTGTGAAGTGAAAACGCATATGGAATATGTACACTTCAAAAAGCCTTGGCCGAAACGAGACAGAACTAAACGAAGGAATAAAAAAGATAAAGTCGCTGTAGAGTAGAATCGAAATTTTAGTGTTTTGCAAGTGCAAGAAAGAAGTCTAGAGCTACTTATATTGAAAATAAGTAGGTACGTTGTTATTCAAACTTAAAATAAAATGTATGCGACCATAAATCTGGCTTTCTTTACATCTGCTCGTGCACTTGGTACAGACAAACCCACGTCAAGGTTCCACATTACATAATAAGGTGCGTATAAGGAAGGGTTAAACCTCATCTGGCTGGCTAGTATGCCACCCACGACAAAGCGATAAAACGAGAAAATCTTCTCTTTTTGGCATACGTAAAATAATATCTACTAAAATAGGTTAGAGAGCCTATTTTAGGAGAGAAAAAAAGCAAGACAATAGTCTTGTTTATTGCTGTCTCCCGTTTGCAATGGAGGGAAGTCGGCTATTTCTTTTTCCTACTCCTCCTATCTTCTTTGATTAATTCATTGCGGGTTCCAAGACAGATTAGAGTCATCCCCCGGGCTCGCTGGACTTCATTGTCTAGTGTTGTGAATGGTCGCCGCTGTTGATCCTGGTTCACAGGAGTTACAGCGGTGGGAATGTGCCCGAATAAAAAAAACGTAAAATAACAGAGTGCCTCCATCACATCTCGATTTTTATCGCACGGAATCGATTTTTTTCACGCTTCATCCTTTTCTGTCGCTCAGGAACGTCATTTGCTTGAGCGAGAAAGATAGCTGGAATGCGGACCGCACGCGGCAGCACGGCCAGGGGTGCGTTCAGAACCTACGCCCAGAGTGCACTCCGGGTGCAACTTTTCGCACTAACGTCGTTCCGAGCCTCGGTGAAAAAACGCTCTTTGCAACTCGGTTGTCACAACTCAACCGTTCCGAACCTCTGACGGGTTGTAACTTTTAACCATGAAATTCGACGGTTAAAAAACACTGACGTTTTGATTATCTGTGGTTACTTGACTTTTTGCTCATTTTGAATGAAAGTTAGTTTTTTCAAATTATTTTATTCACTTTTTGATTCTTTAGCATGGAAGATGAGTTTTTATTGTATTTGGAAATGATGGAAGCCCTGGAAGCCCATATTACTGTGATTGTCAAAATTTGAGGTTATAAAACAACCGTGGTCGTTCCGTACCTTATTGCGAGTTGAAAAACAACTGTTCGTTCCGTACCTTAGATTGAAAAACAACCAAACAACCGGACCCGTAGGTTCTGAACGCAGCCCAGTGCTGCGACCTTTCTCGCTCTAGAAAATGACGTTCCTGAGAGACAGAAAAGGAAAGAGCGTGAAAAATGCGATTCCGTGCTACCAGATGAGGCTCAACCCAAAAATATTAGAAAGTACTGTTTACGTGTATTAAAACATCCTGGCTATATTAAAATAGGTGGTTTGACCATCAAACTGAACAACTTTCACTATGTAGCCAACATCGTTACCGCGATTTTCGTTTTGTTTCATCACAGATTCTGATATGTAGCGAGATACTGATATGTAGCAAGCTATGTTTCATTAAAAGGCTACTCGACCCAACTATATGGAAGATCTGATTGTTTTTTGCGCGATCGCGCCAACACTTGGCGCCATAGAGTATAGACAGGGTGAAATTGATATCATTAGCATCCCAGCACTAAGTCTCGATGAATTGACGGCCCGACCATCAGCAAAGTCAAAGTCAAAGTCAATATAATTTATTCAATATAGGAGCTTACAGCACACTTATCAAACGTCAAATCTTTTTTAAAGCTACCACCGCGTCGGAACGTGTTGTCGCTGTAGAGAAGATGCGGCCAGAAACTCTACAAAATAACACGACTTAATAACTATTACAATATAAATCAGCGACCATCAATTATAGTAATGAGAATGGTATCCTGACGGCTTTCATTGCGCACGTACATTCTCGAGAAATTCGTCTAAAATAAGAGCCTAGATCAGAATATGTACTTTGGGAAGACGGGAAAACTCCCGTTTTGCCCCTACCTGTTTTGCCTAAAAGCACATTGAAGTTTTCAACCGGCATAACTAAGAATGGAAAAGCAGTGAGCCCATAAGTTTTCGGAGACAAGAAGAACATTACTTTCAAAATGACAGCACAAACATAGAACATATTTTACCTTATATTAGAGTAGTCAAAACTGTAAGTTTTCAGTAAACAACTTAATTTTTTTCTTACCTTGAAAACATTTGCGTCCCTGTGGCGAGCCGATTGCCTGTGAATGGTCGGCGGTCGGGTCGCCAGTCTGCACTCAGACATTCTCACCAATACTTGTAATGTACATATTAACAGACCTACCTGTTTTAGGTGGGCTACCCATTTTGGGCTGGTCTCCCCTAAGTACAAGCTCATACAGTGCTCATGCTGTTCTCTTGTCTGATCCGTCAGGATAGTAAGGCGCTACCGGCGCAGACGATGGACAATTATTCCCGCGGGCACGTTGTCTACTCGATGGAATTCTATGGATGTGTACGCAGGGTGCACGCGGAAAGAAGTTGCCTCGTCCGCGTATCGCCTAAGTGTAATGCTGATGGCACACCTGGCGGATTTAGGGTCGAGACACATTTACCGACGGCGACCGTAAACGACGGCTGTAAATGTGTCTCAGCCCTTAAGCGACGTCATTTACGCGTCTACTATACTTCATTCCAAATAAGGACGACGAGATTTTCCGATTCCTATTTAGCTTTCTGGCTAATTCTGATTACTAAATGTAATTAATTTATTGGATACATATACTATCCGACATATCTTGGAAGTTACTAAAGCTGTTCGAAGAATAAGTGAGAGAAAGTGTTTCAAATCTCTGTTTCTGTAATGCAAAATAGCCTTAAAGTTTCGTTGCTATTTTGAATGGAGTACAGGAAAAATGGCGCGTACTGGTGTGTCACTGCTATATATGATTATATTGCTATAGAGATGTTGCACGCTTATTTTACGTAGAGTAAATTCGGCTTATGTGTTATCATACTTAGGGCCTGTTTCACGACTTCTGAGTAAGTTCTTGTTAGCTTATCCGACAGATAGTTTGACATATTTTGTATGAAAGATATGTCGAAATACCTGTCGGATACGCTAACAAGAATTTACTAAGAAGTGGCTTAAGGTGAACTTCCGATGCCAGCGGCCGATGCGTCTGACACGCGCGGCTCGCGGCCGACGGCCGATGCTACAATACTAGTTACTATGAAAACGTATGGCGCCGCTTCCGATGCCAGCGACTGACGCATGCGTCAGACGCGCGCGGCCAATGCGATAGACATATGGCATATGACAGAACCACGCGTCAGTCGCATCGGAAGTCCCCCTTTAGTGCTTGTCTGCTTGTCGGTATCATCAAAACAAGACTCATTGTCATTGATTCGACGTCACGAGTAAATCCATCCATCACAGCCTTTGATCAGTCCGTCGTCGGGCATAGGCCTCCTCTATATTTCTCCATGACGTTCTGTCCCTCGCCCTCTGCATGAAGTTGGGGCCCGCGTGTCTCCTAATATCATTGACCCATCTTTCTGGTGGGTGGCGGCGGTCGTGGATGTGGAAGCCACTATAGAACGCCGGAAGTGGAGATGGGCAGGCCACGTTTCACGTATGGATTCTGAGCGTTGGACCAGAAAAACACTAGAGTGGAGGCCCAGAGAAACCACGCGTGGTAGAGGCCACGAGTAGGTGAAGGTCAATAAATGTAAAGAAAGTGAGATAATTTGTGATCCACACATTTTATTTTAGACTTCAAATAACAACATAACATATTTTTAAATATAGCTAGAATTCTTCCTTCCCAAAAACACTCGAATCTAAATATTCGACATTAACTTTATCTTCTTTATTCTTCTGTTTAGTTCTATCTCGTTTCGGCCAAGGTTTTTTGAAGTGTACATAATCCATATGCAGTTTCACTTCATACGGATGTCTGAATGGTTTATTACAAATCTTACATTGAAATCTACGGATACCGAGATGCACCTGAAACAAAAATTTTATTAAGCATGCAGGATGTGAGGAAAAGTATCATTAACATTTAAACCACATACATACTCTACTCATCAAATTGAACAACTTTTACAATGGGTGCAAACCTGTCAGAACAAAAAAAAACAGCTGTCCCATACTAAACTACAATACCTACTCGATTCAAACGTATGGGACAGCCGGTCCGAAAATCGGGCCTATACCGAAGCGACAAAAAAACATTTTCTATGTTAATAAACAAAAAACCCGACTGCATAAAAAACCTATTAACTAAAAAGAGAAAAAACAAGCTCTATAATCACTAATCAGCTATAAAAACTTTGTTTGAGCAAATATAATTCGATTGTTATAAGGAAGGTATCGCAAACGGGGACAAAGAAAATTTGTGGTTGGTCATTGATTGGTTTGTCCCCGCCTGCAATACCTACCTTATAACAATCAAATTATATTTGCTCAAACAACGTTTTTATAGCTGATTAGTGATTATAGAGCTTATTTTTCTCTTTTTAGTTAATAGGTTTTTTATGCAGTCGGGTTTTTTGTTTATCTTAATAATTTAGTTTATTTCATACTTTTTAGTCTTGTGTCGAAACGGTAACATAAAAGTACTACAATATTTATATAATTGGAATCGTCTAATTACTAGCTTTCATTTGATACCCATATTGTAATTTTTAACAAAAAAAAATTTTTTATTCCCCCTCTCTTTTTTAATTCGTAGATGCCATCTTGAAATAATATAGCCTATGTCACTCTCACGATTTTTACAAATCCAATGACACCTCATATGTTAAAATCCATCAAGCCATTTGGGCTCTAGGCCGTGCCAAAGAAATAGACATACAAACATACATACATACATACATACGCTCGTAAAACATAACCCTCCTTCTGTCGCAGTCGGGTAAAAAGCAATCAGGATGACCAAAAATACTAAAATATCTTGCTACACTGCACTGCCCTCGCATTCACACGGGGAGAGCCGCGAGGCAGTCTAGACAAATAGGTATAGGGGGAAGCGAACTGCCCTCGAAAAAATAGACCGGCCGTTTATTCACTGCTCTGCCCTGTTTACTGCCCCGGCAGTACTGTTCTGCGCTCACTGCCCTGCCCTCGTGTGAAATGGGCATAAGGTATAACAACACATAATAAAAACCGACCAAGTGTGTGTCGAGCTTGTGTTGGAAGCGATTTGCCAATCCGGAGTAGCTGGTGTCCGGAATTTTATATTTTGATAAACTAGAGTTTACCCGCGACTTCGTCCGCACAAATTATATAGCAGATTTTAAGTCAGATCATATGCTATCAAACAAAAAAAGTTTCATCAAAATCGGTTCAGTAGTTTTTGTGTGATGCTGTTACAAATATACAAACAAACAAACAGATAGACAAAAATTCTAAAAAAGGTTGATTTGGAGTCCGGGATATCAATTCAATTCAATTCAATTCAATATAATTTTATTCAATATAGGAGCTTACAGCACACTTATCAAACGTCAAATCTTTTTTAAAGCTACCACTAATCTCTAAAAACTAAATATCTAAAAACCATATCGTAATCTTTTTCATGTAAATATCTTCAATGTACAGGCACGCTTCTGTTATAGTTTTATAATAGTTAAGATAATAATTCGTTAATGTCTACACAAAACAAGCAGTCAGCACAAGCTTCGTCAATAATAATACAACAGTCGGTAATCAGCAACACGCTTCGTCAACTTACCAAACTAAAATCCACCCCACGCTTCGTAAGTAATAAAAGAAAAACCAACTTAAATGCCCTCCGCACCACGGAACGCACCTGGCTCAAAGGAACTCATTACACTAGCAGCATTCCCGCGTTGAATGTCTAGAGAAATCCTTTGGACCATATAAGAACCCGAGCGGGGATCGTTCCCGCTCTTAACAAGCCTCCTGCCCAGCTCCCGCACAAAAGGCTTGGCCTCACTCCCCCAAACACCAGACGTTTCCACTGCTAACGGCAGATGTAAAGGGAAAAATGAAATAATATCAACTTACCATCTTCATATGTTTTATTAATGGACCTTTGAGGTGAAAGGTCTTCTGACAGACATCGCATTTGAATTTAGGTGCGCCGGAGTGGTAGGTGACTTTGTGTTGGTACAGGGGACCCGGCTGGGTATACTTCTTGTCGCACTGGTCACACTGGAACGGACGTTCGCCCGTGTGCTTGTTTGTGTGGTATTTTAGTAATACGTAATACTGAAATTAATCGATAAAATAATCAATACGATAAAAGAGTGATGCGAGCGACTAGATCATGAGGTGGCGGTTCGATTCCTCGCCTGAACCACTAAGTTCTACGGAATTTATGTACGGTTGTATTTATCATTATCACTAGCTCGGCGGTGAAGGAATCATCGTGAGGAAAACTGCATACCCGAGAATGGAAAAATAATTATGATTGTTGAATTTGAGATTGTTCTAATTATTATATTGATGAAAAAAATTGGGTTAGGTGACATCTCGCCCGCTGTGTGTGTGTGTGTTCGTGTGTGTTTGTGTTGTGTGAGAGATCTGGAAATTATGAAGAAGACAGCACAAACCTTGAACACTTTCCCACACACTTCACAGATGTACTGCGTATTCTCTTCCTCAGCTTTTACGATGTTCATGGCATCTTTAGTATTTGGATGCTCTGACTTCATATGTTTTTCGTACTCAGCGTTGTTTTCCAGCCTTTTGTCGCACTGCAAATAATTATTTGATTTCGTCTCATCATCTTACTTAGCAGATAGACGTCCACTGCTGGAGATAGGCTTCCTCCAAGGATCGCCACAACGACCGGTCCCGCGCCTTGATTTGGTCTACTTATTTTTACATACATACATACATTCTCACGCCTGTCTCCCCCTGGGGTAGGTAGAGACAACGGAACGCCACCTGATACGATCCTGACAAACCTCTCTAGCTTCCTCCACATTCATTAGTCTTTTTATGCATGCTCGTCGTCGGGTAGATCTGACCTGGCTCTTTTTAAGCACGTCGCCAATTTGGTCCGTATATGTACGTCTAGGCCGTCCCCTTCCAACATTTCCACTTACGCTTGTCTAATAGATTGCACTCGTCAATCAGCTCTCATCCATTCATTCCATATGACCAAACAATCTCAACATACCTTTCTCTATCTTCTACTTATTTTTAACCTGACGTAATCTAATTATATCCCCAATGTGTAGTGCTATTTTTGAATTTCCCACATCCTAATTTACACGGTGAAATTGTTATCATTAGCATATCAATATCAGCTGTTCCATACTAAACTGCAATGCCTACTCGACTCAAATTTATGCAATAACAGACTTTTTTTTGCTCCGATCGGTTGGTTGGTTGTTCAGTTTTATGGGGGTAGACTCTTAGTTTCAAAGGATGCTAATGATATAAATTTCACTCTGAACTGGATCTGGTCTGAACCACCCCTGAAAATTTCGAAACAGTAAAAAATCCAATTTCTCAAGTCAATGTAATTATTTTGAAGTGGACAGTAAGAATCTGATAAAGCAACTTTAGATATACTCACGTGCTCACAATCGGCTGGTGTGCACCTCTGTTTAATTAAACGTGCTTTAATAGCCAGCCTCTGAGGGTGCTCCTTCGCGTGACATCTCAGGTCTTTTGCAGTAAGGAAAGTTTCACCACATTCCTCACACCCGTTACTGAAAACAAAGGTATTTGCGTTTTATAAATTACAGAAGAAGAGCGTCGGTGGCGAAGAGGTATGGAAACTCAATCATGAGGCCCCGGGTTGGAATCTACACGGACGACATGCCATGAAACCTGCATACACTGAAGAAGAAATTCTGAAGCGTATGTGTAGTCTACCAAACCGCATTGGGCGGGCGTGGTGGACTAGCGCTCGTACACCATCCTTGAGGGCAAGCCTGTGACTTGCAGTAGGACGTTTATAGGCTGGTGATGATGAAATTACACACACACACACAAACGCGCGCGCGCTCATACACACACACACGCATACACACACAACTACCCACACACACACACAAACAACTACCCACCCACTCACACAACTACCCACCCACACAAACAACTACCCACCTACACACAAACACACACACACACACACACACAACTACACACACACACACACACACACAACTACCCATCCACACACCCAAACACACACGCATAGATTGATTTGTACAGATCACGACAGCAACAATAAAATTTGGGTCTTATTTTGCGGCGGGAAGCGTGAGGTAGCCGACCCGCGAATTTCATAGGCTGATTAGTAGCCTTTTCCGTCATAGACCTGCGAAAATCCCTACCTACCACTTACCGCCAGAGCGTTCATGCTTCATTGCACGACCAGCGGCCATAGAATGTCAGCGTGATATTGCGCTATCACGCCTTCGCTTATTTATGCGCGAACGAACGAGATAAAAGGCGTGATATACCTTTATCAAGCGCATCTTTTGACACGAAAACTTTCTTAAAAAGAAAGTTATTCAGTTTGATGTTCTGAGTTCACCGTTTCAGTCGGCGGAGGGCTCCTTACACCACGAGGCTAGTGATGTTTAAAAAACGATGTAACTCACCTCACAGTATGTTTAGAAGAGAGCACCAGATGTCGCTTCCACGCGGTTTCTGTCGCGAACTGAACATTACACTCCTCACACTTAGGTCCCAGCAGCTCTACACTATCCTGAAAACAAAAAATTTTACGTTCATAACGTACACAACTTTTACTTGACTTTGATTTACGATTACTGTGATTTCGATGATGGTCCCATAGAGAAAATTGTTCAGTTTGATGGTCTGATCATTCTCTTAAAAAACCGTCAAGATATTAAGTTAGATCCTGTATGTCGTATAGAAAAAATTTATAATCCCGACACTTGAATGAATTTAGTTTTCGCGCCTCCGCCGTCCGCCCGCCGGCGACGCAAGCGAAATAAAGTTAGAGACGAACATTGTAACTATTAACGTAACGGTTGAAAATTTTAACATAAATTCTTGGCGCCTAATTTTGTACAAATGCTATGCGTCGACTAAAGTGTCAGACCTCGTAACTCCATTAGATCAAATTTTACAGGAGGCACAAAAAACGTCACCACGAACAATGGCAGCCCAGAGTTATATGGTTTTCTATGTATCATTTTAAATAGAACGGCTTTTTAAAAGGACTTAAGGCCGAGATTCAGAGACGATTTGTAAGTCATAGTTCGGACTCCCGTATGTCAAAATCCATACATTTTCGCCACGCTTAGCTCAAGCTAAGACAAAAAAATTGTCTCTGAATCTCGGCCTAAGAGTTGTGCCATGGATGCATTCAGAAATTAGTAATAAAATTGTTTAAAAAGGTAATTTAAAAAAAAATTGAGTTACGAGGTTTGACACTTTAGCCAACGTATGGACTGGGTGGCACAGAACGAGGGGCTTTCTGGAAAATTACGAAAAGTAAACGAGCCATCCTCACACAAGCTATTTTGAGCGCAATTCGGTATGTGTAAGTCAAGTATTTTTTTGGAGGGCTGAATTGAAAACCATTTCGAGATAATTGTCTCAATAACAATATTGTCTATGTCAGAGGTTTTAAAATGAAAGGTTTACAGATATTTTAAACACAATAAAATTTTCGTAAACTCCTTGGTAAACTTAAAATAAATGGCCATCAAGAAAAAAAAATGCATAATGTCAAAATTTTACATTTGATATTGCCGTTTCCGTTTCCAGTATAGAGTTAGAAAGAGAGGGAAGGGTATTTTTATTTTTTAAATTAATTAAAGTTTTTTCTCCACGGAGTTCGAATGATTTTCTCACGACCACTTTTACCATTTAGACTATATTGATAAACTCGATAAATCGCAAAAAAAAAATGAAATTAGTTTCTTAAAATGATGTCTTCTATCCGTCGCTGTCAAGCTGGCCGGTACGATTCGCGACATGCAGTAATTTTTTTGCTTGGCTTGACAACGACGCCAATATAACCAATATTTATGTTCTTATAGATGAGTACGTAAAAGTCATAGACTGCAATATTAGTTGTTACTTTTTTAGTTTTGAACCACCTCCTTTTTTTGAAGTCTGTTAATAATAGCGGTGATTCATTTGCGACGTCGCTGCGGTGAAGTTCCGACGTCGTTGATGTGCAGTTGAGAAATCGCCTACGCTCAAAAATGGCTTGTGTGAAATGTCTCTAAGAAATGTTAATTAGGTACCTGTTTATGTGTTCTATTCTTGTGTGCCTTCAGGCCTACTAGATTGGCGAACATGCTGCCGCAATGTGCGCACACGCACTCTGCATGCTTTATCCGTTTGTGATTCGCTAGGGTATTTATAAATCTGCAAAAAAAAAAACAATAATGCTCACGACTGTGTTCCCCGAGGGGATGGTCAGAGATCTCAAAGTGAAAGTCAATATAATTTATTCAATATAGGAGCTTGCAGCACACTTATCAAACGTCAAATCTTTTTTAAAGCTACCACCGCGTCGGAACGTGTTGTCGCTGTAGAGAAGATGCGGCCAGAAACTCTACAACATAACACGACTTAATAACTATTACAATATAAATTCTTAAGCTAAAGTTATGTATACAATAATACATAGTCTATTTAATAAAATAATGATAACATACAGTAAAGCAAACAAACTATAAGCTAGTGACCTCAGACCCAATCATTTTGATCATTTAAATAATCATCCAGTTTATAATATGCTTTTTTACAGAGGATCTAAATATAGCATTAATTAATATCTTGCAAGGTGTTACAAAAATAAAAATGTGTATAGTGATAAATAGATTCAAAGTTCTTAATTTAGCAGAATTTTGACAAATTTTACATTTATTAAAATAAAAATCTGGATTACATGGATTCTAAAAATGCTTTCGCTATTTATATGGACGACGCCGTTCAGGTCAAAACAAAGTCTTAAAAATAAACCTGTTTACTCACCGGAAACTCATTCCACACTGTTCGCATGTGTAAGTCTCGCCTTTATGAATAGCAATATGATTTTTAGCTTGGCCCCTGAAATATAACAATAATACTATAAAACCCAATGACATATGGCAGTCGATGCTTGACTCGGTGCCACCAAAAAATAGGGGATTTTCTGACATCATATTATTACTGGGTCTACAGGTGGTGGTGACGAGAGATTATTGTGCAAAAGCACACGACCTTGCTCTAATTAAAAGTATTGTTTTTTTAGGTATTGTAAAAGGTTACAAATCCATCTCGTATCAACGCCATCTATCGAGCCACTACTAGGGACTATTTTTCTTTTTAATTGGCTTCTGAAAAACCCCTCATTGGACACCCAAAAAGATACACTTAGTTTACTTACGTCCTGAAGCAAACATATGGACAAAAATTGCAAGTTATTTTATATTTGTGACATGTTTCAATGTGGGTACTCAATTCGCACATTCTAGGAAAACGTCGGTGACAGAAATTACATTCTTTGGTTCCTGAATCCTGAAAATAAAAATCCAATTAGCAGATGCTCACGACTATACTCCCCGAGGGGGTGGTAAACATAATTAAGGACTTTTCTGACAGCTAGTAAAACGTAGTTCAATATGCCGCGATAGATGGCGTTGACACGACATGGATCCATGGACTTAGAATGATAAAGGATACCAATCCTCCTTACAAGCATTGAAACACGAAAATTGGCCATAGCGGTCGATAATGTTCAACCTTCTTCGTACGTCGATGTTTCAAATTATAGGACTGTCCCTTTCTATCAGAACAAAAATTTTATAAAGTCTTTTTTTAATTTTCGTCGTTGGATTAGAAAGGGACAAACCAAAGATGACGATGAAAACGTACGAAGAAGATTGAACATTACAGACCGCCAAGGCGTATTTGCATGTACCGCAAAGCACCGCTTGTGAGGCAGTCTGTACCTATTTCCAGCTTCCTGCATGGCTCCGAAGATAGAAAGTTTCGCTTAGAAGTAAACAGAAAAATGCATGTGGCTGGTTCATATTTTTCTGCTTTCTTAAAAACAAGATATTTTACCATTTATTCAACAGCAATGTTGGACATTCATCAACGCCATCTATCGACCCATTTGGAACTATTTTTAATCGGCTTTCAGAAAGTGCCTCTATAAGATATGAATTTCCAGGATTGTACCTTATTGTTTAGCATTACTCTTTAGTATTAACAAGGTTTTATGGTGATCACAGATTACTGATATGGAGCAAGCTACAGATGCGACAGTGAAATTTGCATTTAGTTCCAACATTTCCGTTTTGGTGCTGCTGTCGTCAAGCTAGTTTGTATAGAACTTGTAGTTATAGGTATGTATACGGAATGGAGAACTAGGGATATTTGACCAAGGAACAAAGTAATCAACGATTTTATTAGCTATGTCATACAATGAAGAAGAATTAGAGCTTCTTGAGGAGATAAGCTTCTGATGCAACAACACGGCATAACGCTGCTGTTGCTGTAAGTTCAATATGGCGCCCTATTATCGTCCAATACGTTTCATGAGGAAAAATGTGAGTTCAGCGCCGAATCGGCTATGTCGGAACTAAAGCTGTCATAGGCCTGATGGTGATATAAAGCGTCCAAGATAGGTAGACTTGCCAGTTAATAAAATTGCTGTAAAATACAACTAACCGGGCTATGTATCTTCATGTGATTATTGTATGTAGATTTCATGTTAAAACCTTTGTAGCATAAATCACACTTGTGTAGACTAGTCTTGTAATTTTTCGATTGCTTTTTCATAAGGATTTCATTCTGAGCTTCTGATGGGGTCATCTCATCTATTTTTGTATAATTTTTTATTATTTCAATGATCTTATTAGGTTTTTTATCTATTAAATTACTAGGCTTATCTGCTTTCCGTTTTCTTATTCTACGGATCAATATTTTCTTTTTTTTGGGCACGTTATCTTCAGTGTTCTTTGATTTTGGTAAACATTTGTTATCCAGCTTTATTTCTGCTTTCATATTATTTTGTGCTTTGTTAAAATCATTCAGATAATCTGTGGCTTGAGATTCTATGCCAGGCGAGGATTCTTCAGCGGTGACAGTTACCATGTCAGGCAAAGGTTCTATGTAAGGCTTTGTTTCAGGCAAAATTTCTTCGTCAGACAAAGGGTCTCCAGCATCAATGTCTTCAATTTCTGATTTTTCGACTTTTAATGCACCAGGCTTGATATCAATATCAATTTTAACATCAGAGTGTAAATTGGGTTCTGGTAGTACAATTTGTTTGTTGCTATTGCATACAAGAATGGAACTAAGACATAATTTTGATTCTAGTTTATAGTAATTCCTATCAATGTCTCTGACAATGCTTTTAGTTATCTGTAACATTGAATAATGTTTATTATTTTAAAATTACGAGAGCGTGGTGGAGAGGTAATCATGAGGGACCGGGTTTGAATTCGCGACGACATGCCATGTGAAGATGAGTTTTTCTAACTTATGTATGGAATACTGACTGCTTTCAAATTGTGATGGAAAACTTAGTGCATACAATATAGAAGAAACTCTGATGCGCATATGAAGACTATCAATCCGCATTGGGCATGCATGGTGGACAACCATACATCCTATCTGAGGGTAGGCCTGTCCCTGCAGTGAGATATACAGAGTCCAACTTAATATGCTGACAGTTTTTTAAGAGCATGATCAGACCATCGAAGTGAACAACTTTTTCTATGGGACCAACATAGAAATCTCGAAAAAAAAAAACAGCTGTCTCATACATATGGCTCGAGTAGGTTTGCAGTTTTGTATGGAACGGCTGATTTTTTTTTTCGCGATTTCGACGTTGGTGCCATAGAGAAAGTTGTTCAGTTTGACGGTCTGATCATCCCCTTAAAAAAGTGTCAGCATATTAAGAAGGACCCTGCATGTAGGCTGAACATGATGCTAATATTAATATGCTATATTTTGCTTAATAATATCTGAATCTTCTAATATAGGGAGCGCTCGTTGGTGTAGTGGAGTTTCTGTATTAGAAACAATCAATGTGTGACCATTTAGTGGAATTTCCTCTCGAGCATTTCCGTGCTTCAGAAGGCACGTTAAGCAGTTATTCGTTAAGCCAGGGCAGCCTATTACGGCGGCTTGAAAATTCTCTGACATCAAGTTGACCACTAACTAGCCTCCACTAACACGCACTGGTGGAGTATGGCCCTCTCATCCTTGTTCGTGAGAGGAGGCCTTTGCCCTGCAGTGGGATTCTACAGGCTATAACTTACATCTAATATAGATAAATAGCTAACAGTGTTACCTTGGAATGGTCCATATTAATAGATGATAACACATTGAGAGCCATCATACATTTGGATTTGAATTCTTGACACTTCCTCAATAGATATTCACACTGGTAACAGACATACAGTTTGTAATCATCACAGAGCTGAAAATAAGATTTAAACATCTAAACAATTTATGTATGCACTTCTAACTTTGACTAATTATTATAAGGACTAGCCTTGCGGTAGCATTTCCCCTCTGCCATGATATAAGCACAATTGATCTTGTGCATTTACATTCAATTTTACACCTTATCACTAAACGAGACAGCCTATAATTGCGAAATAATAACTTTGAACTTAGAACGTTTGGGGTTCACACGAGACTACTTTTCATGATTTTTAACATTCAAAATTAGAATCTAAAGTTATGGGGAATAAAATCCAAAGTTACGGATTTCATGTTACCTCGCCCCCCGCAAAAAGTGGCAGAAATGTTTGTTAGTAGAATTACACGCGTAACCAGTCCATATATAAATAGTCAAAGGTTTGCATTGATGGTGATTCATAGAATACATGTTTAGCTTGACTATAAAAATTTTACTGTTAGTTTCTGGTCATATGTGCATCTGAATACTTATTAAACGTAACTCAAGTATGCGAGTATCGGGCATCGGTGGCGCGTTGCGCAGAGCTATGGAAATCTAATCTTGAGGTTCAGGTTTGAATCCGCACGGATGACATGATCAATGAGTTTTTCTAACTCAAGTACATAAAACCGACTGCTCTCAAATGGTGAAGGAAACCTGCATTGGGTACTTGTGGTGGACAAACGCCTATACCCCTGAGGGTAGGCCTGTGCCCTGCAGTGGGACATTTAAAGGCTGTGGGGATGATGAGTACGCGAGTACTAATAAGATATTCGAGTCACAACTCGAGTACTACAAGACTCGGCACATCGGCTCCTGACTCGGAGATAGATCTCTAGCTAGCGAATGATATTTTTTAGTGTATTTCGATGTGTGATGATGATGATTATGCTCTTTGACGATATTTCTGAGCGACAGAAACCTGGAGCTGCGGGAAAATCACATTTCTTGCGGACAGGTCTGGTTCAATACTACAATAGGTACTTACGACAACTTGAACAAGTTGTGAATATGTTTCGCTTATTGAGGGCGAACTAAACATTTTGCAATCGGTCACTAAACATATTTTACAATATTTCTTATCTTCGTCTTCCATTTTATATTACAGTCTTTTCTTTGAAAGAATAAAAGAATGGTTTAAATTCAATAGGTATTCTCTCTATTTTCTTTTTTGACTCGACTTGACAGCCACTGTCAGCCACAGATCATTAAGAGTTTTACGGCTCTGGATACAGCATCCTTTTGAGCCAGTCTTTATGTAATAATATTATAATTTAAAATTTGAGTTCATAGGTTCGAAGAGTCTTTGCTTCAGATTAATTCCACAGTGCTTGTAATAAATTTGAATACGGCAAACTTTTTTTGTTTGATAGCTTATGAACTGAATTAAAATCTCGTAAGTTATTTGTGCGGACCAAGTCGCGGGTTAACTCTAGTTATTAATAAAAATAAATATAAAAAGGAGTGAGTTTTGTTCAAACTAATTGTTTACTTATTAAATAGATTTACTCAAACACACAATATTTTTTTTTAAATCAAACTATAAAAACAGCTTAAATGTCCAAGTCCTCAGAAGATTCGGCAGAAAGTTCGGCGCCGTACGCTCAGCAGATGTGTCGCTACACATATGTCAATGCGCGACAGCGTAGCGTCTAAGGCGCATCACAAATAACCAGAGTCGATGCCAAAGACTACCGTTTAATATACGGGTCGAGGCGCAGTCGAGGCGACCTTGACATACGGTCAATAATTGTATACCAAGAATAAATGTTAAGGGTGTCAAGTAAGGTACGTAAAGGTCGTTAAAGCGAACCTGCGCCTCGAATATTCTTCTGTGCTTGTCTCTATCATCAGAACACGACTCATTGACGACGTAACATTTCAATAAACGTAAATAAAGCGATATTAATAATCCACAAATTTATTTGACTTCCAAAAATAACTTAATATGGGTTATTCCAAAAACAAATTAACGTATTCATCAAATATAGTAGCTAGCATTCTTCCGTGTCAAAAATACTTAAATCTAAATATTCTACATCAAGTTTATCTTCTTTATTCCTTGGTTTAGTTCTGTCTCGTTTAGGCCAAGGTTTTTTGAAGTGTACATATTCCATATGCGTTTTCACTTCACACTGATGTCTGAATGATTTATTACAAATATCACATTTAAATCGACGGACACCGAGATGCACCTGAAACATAAAATAAGCATGTAATGAAATTTTCACACCACCCGCTTGAAAATGGTTAATTTCACGTCATGTAAATCTAGCCTAAAGCAAGTCATTATAGCCCTACGGCACACCCCGGACAGTGCCTACAAAGGACATGAATAATTTTGTATGAAGAAGATGCCAAATGAGCTGTCGGATAAGCTAACAAGAACTTATTCGGCAGTGTAGAAACAGACCCTTAGTGTAACCACGTGTCACATTTTCAAGACCAGACATTTTGGGTCATTCATATAATCATTGATTGCGTTTAGTATGGAGAGTCCACACATTTTTTTGCGAATTTCCTATGGGTACAATCACCCCTTAAAGTAATGCAACTGTTTACCCTAAAACTCTGTACTTACTTTAATCAGCGCCCACCGCATGATGTCGCGATAAAGCTCTATCGCGCCTTAGCTCCCTTTCTTTTTGCGCGCGAAAGAACGAGTTAGCAGGCGCGATAAAACATTTATCGAGACACCATACCGCGGGCGCAGGATTTTATAACGTACAAAAGGGTCAAATTTAATATGCTGACACTTTTTTAAGGGGATGATCAGACCATCAAACTGAACAACTTTCACTATTGGACCAACATCGAAATCGCGAAAAAAAATCTGCTGTCCCATACAATTGACTAAAGTAGGTTTGCAGTTTTGTATGGAGAAAACCATAGAGAAAGTTGTTCAGTTTGATGGTCTGATCATCCCTTTAGAGTCAGTCAGTAAAGTGTCAGGATATTAAGAAGGACCCTGTATAACGTATTTATTTTTGTAGTTGTCTATTATCTGTTTATGTGAACATAAAATTAACTGACAGGAGATTACCGTGCTAATATGTTTCCTTAATGCATTCTTATTGTGAAACCTCTTCTGACAGATGTCGCACTTGGGCTTAGGCGCGCCGGAGTGATGGCTGAACTTGTGTTGGTACAGGGCGGCCGGCTGGGAGTACTTCTTGTCGCACTGCTCACACTCGTACGGCCGTCGGCCCGTGTGCTTGTTTATGTGGTACTGAAGGTGTAAATAGGTCTGAAATGTATAGAAAAAATAACATTGTTTCACTCTTATACTCCATTCCAAATAGGGGCGAAAAGAAGGTAAAAAGGGTTCTTTATAGTACACACTTTAAAGAAATACGAATATTTTATCAAACAACAAAATGGTGATGTTGAAAGACCTAAAGAAGCAGTGGTGTGCACATGTGGTTCGTCTTTAAAATCATTCTGTCATCAAACACTGACATAAGTGTCTGGAATTTTTATAAAATGATCACGGTCTGAAAAGGTTTCATGGTCCTGCTTCTGTAATCTTCTTTTTTTAGTCTTTATTTGACATATAGTATAGTTACAAACTTAGCAGTCTACTCAGTATAGAAATATTATCTCGTGACCATTTGCATTTAGAGATCACTGATCGAAACATTTAAAAAATATAAATTGATTCACTTGATTAATAGCATAAAAATAAAATGAGTTTCTTAAAATGGTGTTTACAATCTTGTAAACAATTTAAAAATTAATAAAAAAGTTGACATACCGAATTCAGCTTTAACTTCATAATGTTCCCAGAACGTCATCATAATCCACATTCAGATTACAGAGTACTATAATTACGACGCCATATGAACACGGTACGAACCTTGAACGCTCGCCCGCACACTTCACAGACATACTTTTTCTCTCTCCAGACTTGTCTCTTTACTTTTTTTGGACGTCTCTCTATGGAATTTGGATGGTTTGTCATCATATGCTCCTTGTACTCGGCGTAGGTTTCCAGAAATTTGTCGCACTGCAAATATTTAGTAATAAGAATCTATCAGTAACGATTACCTTACCTACTATATTTTCGCGTGTCGATACAGAGCTGGATTCAGCGCTAAATTAAACCCCATAAAAAGTCCTTTAAAGTTCTCTAAAGAGTCTTATCGGTCTTTCCGAAACTCATCTATAGGTATATGTCAATTTCAGTTAGTCAATTCGTAGGTCCGTGGTAAAATTAATGATAGCACTTCAGTTAACGTTCCACAACCATTTTTAATTGTTTCCGGACTTACCGATAAATTGATTGCTAATGATGTCAAAGGTTTATTTTGTTTTAGAATACGCTTATTTGCTATTTTTCATAGTGTTTGATGCCGAGGAGATCAGTTTTCTGTCTTTCATTCATATTAACATTTCAATGCGGCCCTGGAATTACCGGCAGAATCCGACCTCTGTTTATAAGTAATTGTCTGTCAGTCATGGAACTGTTTTATAAGTATAGAGAATAATAAAAACAGTAAATCTTTTAGTGCATCAAAATAGAAATACACCGAAATGATTTACATTGTACAAAGTATAGATTAAAGAAGAGAGATGTATGGACTTAGAGGAAGCAAGAGAGGTGTGTCAGAGTCGCCCAAAGTGGAGTTTCTGCCTACCCCTCTCGTGAGTTTATGTTTATGTATGTAAGTATAGATTATGCGATCTTTTTTGTTTTCAGTTTGCCGTACGGACAATACTCCCCACCAATTTTTACCTCATCAATTTTTAGAACATAGTAGACAGTGGTGCATTCGTGTCTCACTCGCACTCGCTTAGTATCGCACATGCTTACCTCTTCTTGTCAGTTTTCCTATTTGTATGAAGTGGTAACCAAGCCAAGTGTCCAAAAAAGGTGTCGTATTTTCGAATATATTTTACTTTTATGTATTTCGTAGTACCCATATAGGGCTAATGTTGCGAACTTTTATGACCTGTATACTTTGACTAATTATTATAACGACTAGCCTTGCGGTAACATTTCCCCTCTGCCACGGTATAAGCACAATTGATCTTGTGCATTTACATTCAATTTTACACCTTATCACTAAACGAGACAGCCTATAATTGCGAAATAATAACTTCGGACTTAGAACGTTTGGGGTTCACACGAGACTACTTTTCATGATTTTTAACATTCAAAATTAGAATCTAAAGTTATGGGGAGTAAAATCCAAAGTTGTGGATTTCATGTTACCTCGTCCCCCGCAAAAAGTGGCAGAAATATTTGTTAGTACAATTACATGCGTAACCAGTCCATATAATAATTAGTCAAACCCTGTATAGGATCTCACATTAAGCAATGAATGATTATGAATTATGAAACTTACAGGCTTACAAACGTAACGTGTAGGAGTCTCCCTCTTAGGATGCACCTTCGCGTGACGCCTCAGTTCACCTGCACTACTGAAACTCTCACCGCACTCTTCACACCCGTTACTGAAAACAAAAGTAGGTGGTAATCGCACGCTTTGAGAGCGTCGGTAAAGCTTTGCGGCGAGGTATGGACACTCAATCAAGCACGTATCCCGGCTTTTGGATTTGGGGGAGAGGGGGGGGGGGATAGTAATTGGAAGCAATGTAAATCAACGCTGTAATCACAGTTCTGCACATTTATTAGGATTTCAACGTAGGTGGGTTTGAATTCGCACGCACGACACATATACGATTGAGGGCAACACTAAAAGTCAAAATCAAGTCAAAGTCAAAATAATTTATTCAATATAAGAGCTAGAAGCACACTTATGAAACGTCGAATCTTTTTTTGAAGCTACCACCGCGTCGGAACGTGTTGTCGCTGTAGAGAAGCGGCCAAAAACTCTACAACATAACACGACTTAACAGAGGCGGACTAAGACCGTCGGAGGCGCGGGGCGGCAAAACTAAATGAGGCCCCCCGCCCGGTCGTCTCAGAAATAGATTATCTATAATCATAAACCAGGAGCAAGCGAAGCGAGCTCGAGATTTTACTACAATATTATTAGGTCATTGGAAACATTGTTGCAAACCCCACAATACGATCTACATCCAATGCGTCTGAGATACAATCATAACTAGGAGCGAGCGAAGCGAGCTCGAGTTTTTACTGCAATACGATAAGTAAGACAGTAGCAAGCTCGAGGTTTTACTACAATGAGATGTTGTTGCAATACAATTCAAACGAGGAGCGAGCGAAGTAAGCCCGAGAATTTACTGGAATATAATGAGATAATTGTAATATCCCATTGCAATATGCCCCCAAAATTCAAAAATCTTTTCTTGTAATCGGGTGGGAACCGATTTATTTCCCGGTGGGTCCTAGTAGGTCCCCAAATCAACAATCTAAAAAAATGTATATCCATCAGCATGATATATCTACTGGCTTTTTTACATACTATATGTCGCAGTAAGCGCGGCTTTTGCTCTCCGAAAAGCGCGGGAACAAGAGTGGTATTTTTGAAAGTCACACGTTCAAATCAGCAGTAGAAAATTTCGAAATTACCATGTAAATTTTGCATATTTCTACTGCACTGCGGATTTGAACGTATGACTTTCAAAAATACCACTCCTGGTCATTTTCTATGGAGAGAAGGCGCGTCGCGCGCGTTTAGAGAAATCATACTAGACGTGCTGGTCTGGACCACCCTGTGTAGGCTACTGATGATGATAAGAAAACACCGTAACTCACCTCACAGTATGTTTAGTAGAAAGCACCAGATGTCGCTTCCACGCGGTTTCTGTTGCGAACTGAATATCACACTCCTCACATTTGGGGCCCAGCAGTTCTGTACTATCCTGCAATACAAGTACACACATTCAAGTACCCTACGTATAACTTTCGTATGAAATAAGGGCTTAGGCACAGAATAGGTAATAGTATATACAACGTGTTAATGAATAAGCGCAAAACCTCATACACCCCAACTGATTTATAACCAAATAATTAGATTGAATCAATAATTTCATTATTTTGATACTTAAAATTTAAAGATATTCGCATTTTAAGTTTTCAGGCAAAAATTATTAGTTATTATTTCAGCAATGAATGAAAGCGCTAGCGTGCTCGTAGATACATTTTAAGAATCTTGTTTTAGTAGCAAGTAGGGTGAGAGTGCCCGAGCTGTGGGTTGAGATCGAGTTCAGTGAATTTTAAATTTTACAAATAAATTATTTAATATTTTGAAAAATATGACCTATGTTGAAAACATGATAATTAGATTCTGCTCTCGATTCTAAACAAACTACTTTCTAGTTTTGCGTTAATTCATTAACACGTTGTATATAGTTCTATATATAGATCTGCCACTCCCCGCCCCTCTCTGACTTCAGATACCTCACCTCTCCTTATACTTTCTGGGGACAATTTAGTGGAGCCGAGCAAGGGAATGCAGTCAGGCGCGCGCACCCGTAGAATAGAGTTATGTAGCTACATAAAAGTGTATCTTTGAAACTATTAACTGAAAAGAGAAAAACAAGCTCTATCATCACTAATCAGCTATAATAACTTTGTTTGAGCAAATATAATTTGATTCTTATTAGGTAGGTATTGCAAACGGGGACAAAGAAAATTTTTGGTTGGTTATTGATTGGTTTGTCCGCCGCCTGCAATACCTATCTAATAAGAATCAAATTATATTTGCTCAAACACAGTTATTATAGCTGATTAGTGATGATAGAGCTTGTTTTTCTCTTTTCATTTAATAGGTTTTTTATGCAGTCGGGTTTTTTGTTTATCTTAATAATTTAGTTTATTTCATACTTTTTAGTCTTGTGTCGAAACGGTAACATATAAGTACTATAATATTTATATATTTGGAATCGTTTGATTACTAGCTTTCATTTGATACCCATATTGTAATTTTTAGCAAAAAAAAATTGTTTATTCCCCCTCTCTTTTTTAATTCGTAGACGCCATCTTGAAATAATATATCCTATGTCACTCTCACGATTTTTACGAATCCAATGACACCTCATACGTTAAAATCCATCAAGCCGTTTGGGCTGTAGGCCGTGCCAAAGAAATAGACATACAAACATACATACATACATACGCTCGAAAAACATAACCCTCCTTCTGGCGCAGTCGGGTAAAAACATTGAAAAATAACGCATAAATCACATTTTCAGTAATTCTTTAGCTCAAACACTATTTTTTTAAATAACAGTATGAACAATAAAGGTATATAGATGACGTTAAAAAAAAAGAGCGGTTTTTCGATGTTATGGAAATCGAACGGCCAATCTGCACTTTTGAGTAGAAGGATCAAACATATTTTTCGTTTTTCGACCCATGTTCAGTACGCAAAGTTGTCTAGATTCATGTTCTGAATACACCCTTAAAGTTATTTTAGTAATTAAAAACTAGTGGTGTATAATTATCATCAATCCATCATCATCAGCCTATAAAATCCCGCTACTGAAGATAGGCCTCTCCTAAGGCGCGCCACAATACTCTGACCTCGACGTTCCCATCCAATCGCTCCCCACTACCTGAGTAGAGCAAACTCTACAGTAAACAAATAATAAAAACCGGCCAAGTATGAGTCGGTCTCGCGCTAAAGGTCCCCGAGAAAACACCTTTTTGTTGTAAAATTGTATATGTATAGTAATTTGTATAGTCTTAGACTATTTATATGAGGACAAGTTACGCGTGTAATTCTACTAACAAACTTTTCTGTCACTTTTTGCGGAGGGCAAGGTAGCACGAGATACGCAACTTTGAATTTTATTTCATTAGTTTAGATTCTAATTTTGAATGTTAAAAATCATGAAAAACAGTGTCAGATAAGATCGAAATTATTGTTCCGCAATTACAGGCTGTCGCGTTTAGTGATAAGGTATAAAATTAAATGTAAATGCGTAAGATTTTTTTATCTTGTACGTTGGCAGAAGGCTTTGTCTAATTATTATAAGGACTAGCCTTGCGGTAGCATTTCCCCTCTGCCACGGTATAAGCACAATTGATCTTGTGCATTTACATTCAATTTTACACCTTATCACTAAACGAGACAGCCTATAATTGCGAAATAATAACTTCGAACTTAGAACGTTTGGGGTTCACACGAGACTACTTTTCATGATTTTTAACATTCAAAATTAGAATCTAAAGTTATGGGGAATAAAATCCAAAGTTGCGGATTTCATGTTACCTCGCCCCCCGCAAAAAGTGGCAGAAATGTTTGTTAGTAGAATTACACGCGTAACCAGTTCACATATAAATAGTCAAAGGCAGAAGGGAAATGCTAAGGCGAGGCGGGTCCGTATATGTACGTGGTACGGAACCCTCGGTGCGCGAGAAGGCGGACTCGCACTTGACCGGTTATTATCCACTACGCGAATAGGTGAAGTATGCAATGTGTATTACCAGTTTATGTTCTCTATGCTTGTGTACCTTCAGGCCTGCTAGAGAGACAAACATGCTGCCGCAATGTGCGCACACGCACTCGGAATGCTTTATTCGTTTGTGATTTGCTAGAGTATTTGAATATCTGCAAATAAATAAGCGACTCACGACTCTATTCTAGGCGAAACAAGATCTTCTTAATAGGGCATGAATATCCTTATTTCACAAATGGAATTACGATTATTTTATTACTATATTGAAAAACAAATAGAAACTCTAGTACACTCATAAATATATTATATATCTTGTATCGATATAATCGGAACCTTAGACAGGTTCCCTATTTTCCAATTCAATGATATAATTTCCTATAGTTTTCTTAGGGAAAGTTGTTCAGTACCATGGATACAATGACCCCTTAAAGTAATGCAACCGTCCAAGAATGCAACTTTTTACCCTAGCACCCTGTATAAACGTACCCTACCCTAACCTTTACTTCTCTGACTACCCCTTCGGGGAATATAGTCGTGTGTATATGCTTATACAACGTGTTAATGAATAAGCGCAAAACCTCATACACCCCAAATGATTTACAATAAAATAAATCGATTGAAACAATAATTTCATTATTTTGGTAGTTAAAATTTAAAGTTATTTAAAGCATTTTAAGTTTTGAGGCAAAAATGATTTGTTATCATTTCAGCAACGAATGAAAGCGCTAACGTGCTCATGGATACATTTTAAGACTCTTGTTTTGGTAGTAAGTAGAGTGACTGTGCCCGTGCGGTGGTTTGAGATCGAGTTCAGTAAATTTTAATTTTTAAAAACAAAAAATTTAATATTTTGAAAAAAAAATAATCTGCTCTCGATTCTAAACAAACTACTTTCTAGTTTTGCGTTAATTCATTAACACGTTGTATAAGGTCCTTCTTAATATGCTGACACTTTATTAAGGGGATGATCAGACCGACAAACTGAACAACTTTCTCTATGGCACGACTATAGCATATTAAGAAGGACCCTGTATAAAACTTAAAAAGAATTATAACTTTTTCTCACCGGAAAGTCATTGCACACAGTGCGCACGTGTAAGTCTCGCCTTTATGAATAGCAATATGATTGTTTGCTTGAGTCCTGAAAATATACAATAATATTATAATATAGAGAAGTTAAGCATCGTTAGTCCAGTCTTTTGATGGGTGACCGTTTAGTGGTATTTCACCTCGAGCATCTGTGCTTCGAAAGGCAAGTTATTCAGTTGGTCCCAGATAGTTCCATCAGATGGCAGTGTAAGGCCTCGTTCAGGGAGACGCGGGGCGGCGCGAGGCGCGTTTGGCGGCGCGTAGCGCGGGCAATAAATCTATGTTATAATAAAATCCCCGAGACCATGTTCAATCTTTCCGAAAACATGTTTAAAACTCAAATCAAAAAAGTCCTCTGTAAAAAAGTATTATAAACTGGATGATTATTTAAATGATCAAAATGCTTGGGCCTGAGGTCACTAGCTTATAGTTTATTTACTTTACTGTATAGTATCAATTATTTTATTAAATAGACTATGTATTATTGTATACATAACTTTAGCTTAAGAATTTATATTGTAATAGATATTAAGTCGTGTTATGTTGTAGAGTTTCTGGCCGCATCTTCTCTACAGCGACAACACGTTCCGACGCGGTGGTAGCTTTAAAAAGATTTGACGTTTGATAAGTGTGCTGCAAGCTACTATATTGAATAAATTATATTGACTTTGACTTTATGACAATTTGACGCGTGTGACGACGCTTCTCCTTGAACGCTCGATACATCGCCGTATGTTTGTGTTTCCGGCAGCCAACTCCGCGTACCGCAGCGCCCCGTGTCTCCCTGAACGAGGCCTATTCGTTAAGCCAGGAGGCCTCGCATGCCACTGCGGCGTGCATTAATTACGTGAGGTGATTTTGAGATTTTTCGACCCCCCCTTGGTGAGATTCCGTGCCCCCCCGTAGTCTGTACCCCTAGGGCGCGCCGCGCACGAAGTAGACGGCCTATAACTTGCCTTCACCAAACCGCACTGGGCCCGCCTGGTGGAGAAGCCGACTCCACCAGGTCCCTAGCCACCACCAGGTAGCTCTCTTATCCTTATTTGCGAGAGGATGCCTTTGCCCTGCAGTGGGAACCTACAGCCTATAACCAAACCTTGGGACACTTTGCTGTCACCTCATACAAATGGTGGCTCAACTGAACTATCAGTACCGTCGATTTAAGGGGGTGGGGAGCGGGGGAGGGTGAGTGGGAAGGGAGTTTTCGAGATATGAATGTCTTAAATTTTGTTCATTTGAACACCAAAATGACCCATTTTGGTAGGTTTTAGGGCGGTCTAGAAGGGTTCATCGACCCCTTTCCCTCTGTTGACATTATGTCGACAACCACGGGGGGCGGGGGTCACAACCCGGGTGGACCCCCACCGACCACCGTAAAACTTGCCAAAATTGCTCATTTTGGTGTTAAACTCGAAAACTAAGGGGTACAGTCCTTCCCTATATGTTTATTCATTTAATACACATGTCTACTTACGGGCTTCGACAAACATACGGACAAAATTTACACATTATTTTATATTTGTGACATGCTTCAATGTGTGATGTCAGGTCACTTATTATACGAAACAAGCAGTGACAGAATTCACATTCAACAGGTCCTATAACCTGTAAACAAAGAAATCCAACTAGTACATTATGGGTGGTGATGGAATCCAGTGCGGTTCATAGATTATAATGTATACTGGTTATAGATAGGTAAGTCACCTGGGATTTTAGGACGTCTAATTATTAGCGTTACCGTTTATTACCACCAGGGGGAGCCACATTGTGAAATAAATCGAAAAAGACGGTACGGCCGACACGAGGATCGAACCATAACCACCCAAATCGTGAACCGGTTGTCAAGCTAGACCACTCAACAATACGGTGAGAGATATGAACAAAATAGCGCTTCTTAAGACATAGGTAGCGATTCGAAACGCCAGCGTTAGATGTCGGAAGCTGTCTATCGAAAATCTGCGTTCCACTTAGTTTGTACAAAGATTACCACACGGTCCGGTTCAAAAACGAGTGTCAAAGACAGTCTGGAGCGAGTGGCAAGATTCATACAAGTGCATCGCTTACGATGCGCTAATGTATAGGTACTTATCTCGGGTTCTACCGCCGAGTGAGTGAGAGGAGTACCTACATACAATACGGTCTCGCCCTGCCCCCACCAATTTTAACCTCTTGATACAGGAGATAGATGACAATGACAGTATTGACAGTAAGCAGTGGTGTTTTCCCTAAGAGGAAGGATCTCCACAGAGTCCGCATAAATTTACGTTTAGATTTTAGTTGGTCTCTTTTGTCTTATGACGTACCTTTAATAGTAGAAGGAGATGGAACTATAGATATTTGTTTATGCGGCTAGCCACTTTTTTTGAGCTAGTGTGTGTGAAAAGTGACCGTAAACATAAGGCCATATGTCACTTGGTGCCTTTTGTCCATACTACTTGACACCACATACTCAAACCTAAATGTCAATAAAAGTGGACACTTTACAATTGGTATGGCTCACTCTAGTCTTAAAGAGAGATCCTTCCTCTTAGTGTTTTCCTTTCTGGCTAGCCTCTTCCTGTCAGTGCAAACCCATTTGTATGAAGTGTTGTTTGTGACGGTGGTACAGGCATCCAATTGTTTATGCTACCCTAACCTCCATTGTTCTGACCATCTCGGCACAATGTTTATTCTGCAACTCTTCTCATATAGTCAACCCATCAGGCCCCCGAACGAACCACACTTTGCTTCCCTTCCCTCGGCCACCACTATGACAAAGCTTTATTCCATCCCGTCGTCACAAGATATGCCACCAAATTAAATTCTGTAGGTACTAGGTTTATTTATCAAAAAGGTAGTGGTGTAATAAACTTAGAGACTAATATGAGGACAAGTTACGCGTGTAATTCTACTAACAAACTTTTCTGCCACTTTTTGAGGGGGGGAGGGGGGGGGGGGGCGATTTAGCACGAGATACGCAACTTTTAATTTTATTCCATTAGTTTAGATTCTAATTTTGAATGTTAAAAATCATGAAAAACAGTGTCGTGTGAACCGCAAACGTGATAAGTTCGAAATTATTGTTCCGCAATTATACCCTGTCGCGTTTAGTGATAAGGTATAAAATTGTATGTAAATGTGTAAGATTTTTTCATCTTGTACGTTGGCAGTGGGGAAATGCTAAGGCGACTCGGGTTACAAATCTTGTAAGTTGTAAAGTTGTTAAAAACTCTTTGGTATGAATTAATCAAGGTAATGTAAATGTGAAATAAGTGAAGATGTCATGAAGGTGTCAGATGTTGTTGAAAAATACACAACTTACCCGGTTATGGCTCTTGATAACATGATTATTGTATGTAGATTCCATGGTAAAACCTCTGTAGCATAAATCACACTTGTGTGGACTAGTCTTGTAATTACGTGATTCCTTTCTCAAAAGCATTTCTTCCTTAGCTTCTGATGGAGTCATCACATCTATTATTGTATAATCATGTATCATTTCAATGTACTTGGAAGGTTTCCGACGGATCAATGGTTTCTTTTTTTTGGGCACATTTTCTTTGGTTTTCTTTGATTTCGGTGAACATTTTTGTTTGGATTTTCTTTCTGGGACAATATTTTTTTGTTCATTGTTCAGTTGAATGTTTTTGTTAAGATAATCTGTATCTTGAGTTTCTATGAGGGGCATAGCTTCCACGTCAGACAACGTTTTTATTCCAGGCATAGTTTCCATGTCAGGCAACGTTTCCATGTCGGACAATGATTCTACACTGGGCATGGTTTTCACGTCAGACAAAGTTTCTACATTAGGTATAGTATCTATGTTAGGCAATGATTCTACGTCTGGCTTAGTTCCCATGTCAGTCAAAATTTCGACGTCTGGTATAGTTTCCACGGCAAGCAACGTTTTTATATCAGGCATAGTTTCCATGTCAGGCAAAATTTGTACATCAGACAAAGGGTCTCTGGAATTGATGTTTTCAAAATCATAATTGTCATCTTCGGATACGTCAGGTTTGATATCAATGTCAAATTTAATACATGAGTCTAAACAGAGTTCTGGTAGCACAAGTGGTTCATTGCTATTGCATACATGCATGGTACCATGAGATAATTTTGATTCTAGTTTGTAGTGTTTCCTATCAATGTCCCTGACAATTCTTTTAGTTATCTGAAAGATTGAATTATGCTTAGGACCTGTTACATGCATCTGACAGCTTGTTTGACATTTTTATGAAAAATATTTCAAATGATCTGTCAAATAAGCTATCAAGAAACTTATTCAGATCAGAAGTGGTGAACCTACATAAAATGAACGGAATCATGGTTTCGCTTTCCCGTTTCCTCCTCCAAAACTAAACTGATTTTAATAATTCTTTCAAGAATAATATGTAAAGACTTTGGCTATGTCTGTATGTTTTCCTATTTTTGTTTATATTCGTCAAAGCTTTCTGGATTTTTTTTTGTGATATTAGGGTACATCTCAAAATGTGTAAATATAACTCAGGGAGTCTATCTATCGCACTTCTCTACTTTCCTAACTCTCTTATAAAATTTTTTGTTTTGATATGCATACCCTTAGTCATTTTCACACAATTTTACCTTGAAAACAGTTTTACCTTGGAATGGTCTGTGTGAATAGATGATAACACATTGAGTGCCATTATACATTTTAATCTGAACTCTTGACACTTGTTCAGTAGATGTTTACATTCATAACAAACATACAGTTTGTAATTATCACAGAGCTGAAAATAAGATATTAATACATTAACGAAACAGAATTTAATTTTGTACCAGGTATAAGTATGGACACAAAATCTGGACGCATGGACGAAATGCCATGTACCAATGAGTTTTTCTGCCTTATGTACAAGTATGTATGTAGTGCAAAACCGCTCTTAGGCGCAGTTTATACAGAAGAAACGTGTGGTGGTGGCGGATAGTCAAAGTAACAATTATAAACCTTATAGTACGTAACATAGCGTCGTTTGGAGAATTACTCTTTCCCATTCTCCTTTATGACAAAAACGATGCTCTGCTACATATTATAAGGTTTATATTGTGTTACTTAGATTATCCGCTACTGCCACACGTCTCTTCTATATAAACCGTGGCTTAGGGTTGAGTCTCATCTGCCAGTACCGAATCACATTTTTTGACGCTCCATCCTTTTCTGTCACTCAGGAACGTCATTTGCTAGAGCGAGAAATATCGCGGGAGTGCGATATAGGGTCAAACCGGGGCCCACGCCCGGCAGGTTAGGGGGCGCCAAAATTAAGAGTTTGACAAATAATTTATTGCAAATTTGCAACGACTTGCAAAACATAATGAAAAAAATTTCAAGCTCGCTTGGATGGATTTTATTTATACAGGGTCCTTCTTAATATGCTGACACTTTTGTAAGGGGATGATCAGACCGTCAAATTGAACAACTTTCTCTATAGCACCAACATCGAAGTCGCGAAAAAAAAGTCTTATATTCCATACAAAACTGGAAACTTACTCGAAACAAATGTATGGGACAGTTGATTTTTTTTTCGCGATTTCGATGTTGGTCCCGTAGAAAAAGTTGTTCAGCTTGACGGTCTGATCATCCCCTTAAAAATGTGTCAGCATATTAAGAAGGACCCTGTATATATCTACCTAGCTATTGCACAATTCAATTCAGATTTTGGATCATAATTATTGCGATGAGCTAGTCATATTGCAGTAAAATTTTGTACATTTTGACCATTTTGTCTTGAATATGTTTATTTTTATTGTTTTTTATCTATTTTTAAGCACTGACCGTGTAATATATTGTTTTTGTAATGTGTTTTTTTCTAAGACAAATAAAGAAATTCTATTCTCTAATCTCGAGCTCGGTTCGGACCCTCAGTTCTAGGTAAGTATTATTGCAACGACTTAACATGGACCTGGCCTCCCTGGGAAAAAATTATTGCTACTCCCTTAGAAGGTAGGGGCGCCAAAGTCAAGTTTTTGCCCCGGTTCAGAAAAATCCTAAATTCGGGGCTGGAATGCGATCGCACGCGGCAGTATCGGCAGTGCTGCAACCTTTCTCGCTTTAGCCAATGACGTTCCTGAGCGACAGAAAAGGATGGAACATCAAAAAATTTGATTCGGTGCTGGCAGATGAGGCTCTTAGGCAGAGATTCAGAGACGATTTTTAAGTCATAGTTCGAACTCCGGTATTTCAAAATCCATACATTTTCGCCTTGCTTAGCTCGAGCTAAGACAAAAATCGTCTCTGAATCTCGGCCTCAGTCAATTCTCTTGGGTAAATCAATGTTGGAGGACTATGTCCAGCAGTAGACGTATATCAGCTGAGATGATGATGTTTTACTGTGCCTTTTTACCTTGAGGTTATATTACACTACCCAAAGCTAAGAGGAAAGATCTCTCTTTAAGACTCTCTATGGAGATCCTTCCTCTTAGATCCAAAGAAAGAAAATATTATACTTACGACAACTTGAACAAGTTGTGAATATGCTTCGATTATTGACTGCGAATTAAACATTTTGCCATCGGTCACTAAACATATTTTACAATATTTCTTATCTTCGTCTTCCATTTTATATTATTATTACCAAACAAGCGAAAATAACAAATACGTAAATAATTTTTAGCAATAAAACAAAACAAAAACAAGTAAGGTTTTTTTTGTTTTTTTGACAGTTTCAGGCTTTTGACAGCTTTAGTTCCGATAGGTCCGTTGTGGCGCTGATGTCACTTTTTCCCTCAGATTAATCTGAGATTAATTAATACAAATAGATACAACCTTGATGACGTCACACAGGGCTGCGTTCAGAACCTACGGGTGCGGTTGTTTGGTTGTTTTTCAATCTAAGGTACGGAACGCTACGGGTGCGGTTGTTTAGTTGTTTTTCAATCTAAGGTACGGAACGAACAGTTGTTTTTCATCTCGCAATAAGGTACGGAACGATCCCGGTTGTTTTATAACCAAAAATTTTGACATTGACAGTAATATGGGCTTCCAGGTCTTCAAGGGCTTCCATCATTTCCAAATACAATAAAAACTAATCTTCCATGCTAGAGAATCAAAAAGCACTCGGCAAGCAAGATGCACTCGGAGTGCACTCTGGGCGTAGGTTCTGAACGCACCCCAGTACTACCCAAGTTCCATTAGACTAAAAAACAATGTTTGAAAGTTAGAACGTGCGAAACGAGCTCGAACTTTCAAACATATTTAAGTTAGAAATTTTAGTAAAAGTTGGAGTGAGGTCGTGAACGCAGCCCTGCTGCTGTTCAAAATGGCGTTTCATGAGGGAAAATGTGGCTGTAGCGCCAAAACGGACCTATCGGAACTAAAGCTGTCATAGGTGCGTTTGCTTGCGTTTGTTTGTTGACGTTTTCACAGATCATTAAGAATATGTCCAAGGAGACGTTTTCTATATGTTTTCTGCGCTGTTTTGTTGTTGCTTTTACTAATTTTGTAATCAAATCAAAAGTATTCGCTATAAAACAATGGAAGAGTTTAAGTATTGTAAACTGTGTTTAGTGGCCGATGTTAAAATGTTCAATATGAATACATCCTCGATAAACGAAGCTTGTTCACAACTTCTTCAGTTTGTTGTAAGTTTATAAATATTATTATTTACAAAACAAGCCGCTTTCAATTCAATTCAATTCATTTTGTGTCAGATCATAGATCCATAGTAGGTGTTAGTAACAATGGCTTAAAATTTATGTTAAACACAAAAAAAAAAAAAACATTATCGTTTATTTAAGCTTTCCTAAGCCTTCGTCACTTAACGAATAGTTAGTTACACCGCCATCTAAGGCGGGCGCCTCCATGCTTCAGAAGGCACATTAAGCAGTTAGTCCCAGATACATGCCTTACCCAGATGTTTAATGTGCAGAGCAATTTTTTCCCTCTTGATAGAGACAAGACAAGACAGAGCATTACACATACTACATTACTACTACATTATACAGGATGTTACAAAAGTAAAAATTAACTTTTAAGGTTTACTGTTTAGACCATCAAACTGAACAACTTTCACTATGGGACCAACACTGAAATAGCAAAAAAAAATCTGCTGCCCCATACATTTGTAGTTTAGTAAGGAAAATCAGAATTTTTTCGCGATTTCGATATTGGTCCCATAGTGAAAGTTGTTCAGTTTTATGGTCTAAACCACCCCCTTAAATGTTTTTTTGTATTTTTGTAACACCATGTATTGCTGTTGGTTTTCCAATAAAAGAAATAATTTAAGATAAGACCACACTCAGAGCCGTCTTTACCCGGTGGTGCAAAGGGCATCCGGGCACTGTGACTTTGCATGCGTAATCTACTAGTTTCGAAAATTCTGTATTCCAAGTTTTTTTTTAGGAGGGCTGAATCAATCATTTCGAGATAATTGTCTCAATAATAATATTTTCTATGTCACAGATTTTAAAATGAAATGATTACAGATATTTCTAATAAAATAACGATGTTTTTCAGTCTGTCCAGTGACGTCACTGGAAAACCTGTGAACTCCTTGGTAAACTTAAAATAACTGGCCATTAAGAATCAAAATACATTCACAATGTCCGAATTTGACATTTGATGTTGCCGTTTCTGTTTCCAGCATAGAGTTAGAAAGAGAATGCAGGAATTTTTAATTTTCTAATAAAGCAGTAGTTTTTTTCTATGGAGTTGAATTATTTTCTCTCCACCATTTTTGCATTTACAGATTACAGATCAAAGTAATTTATATTGATAAACTCTATGAATCACAATAAAATCAAATTGGTTTCTTAAAATTATGTCTTCTATCCGTAAAAAATATAAAATGAAGAGCAAAAAAAAACATGACATACCGAATTACTAAGCAAATCTTCATTATACTTAATACCTATAAAAATATAGGCATTAAAATTGTTTACAAAATACCTACGCCTCATGCAGCTTTCAGCACATTTGACTTGCTCAGTTGCGAACTTGCTATGTGCAAGCCGGTGTAGATCATATTGCTATAAGAACATAATTTATATTTTAACAAACACGCGCGGCAAATTCAAAGAGAGCGTGGAGCGACAGGTGAGTTAGTATTCAATAAAAAAAAGGAGCATAATAAACATTTAATGTTGATTTTTCTTTGGCAAGCTGGGCTGATTTTCGCACTTCGCCCAATATGGTTAAGACGGCCCTGACCATACTAGGCGGCATTGCGCGACGCGACGCTACCAAATATTGTTTACATGAATTTGTGTGTGATAGACGGCAGCAGCACTGCGTGATACTTTTATTAATCTCATACAAAACCATTGAATCACGCCGCGTCGTGTAGTGCCGCTGCCATCTAGTGTCTATCACATTCCTTCTACAGCTACAATTTCATGAAAACAATATATGGCGTCCGCCGTCCCGTAGTGCCGCCTAGTGTGGTCTTACCTTAAATTAGATAGATAGATAAACAATTTATTTGCATAAGTAACACACACATAACATTACAGTTCTCAAAAAGTTTACAAAACAACGAAACATCAATTGAAAAACATGTAATTTATTGTATGCTACAGCAGCAAATAGGTCTCAACATAGACCTTGTCTGAAAGCAGGGTGTTGATTTTCAGATGAAATCTTTTTGATAAATTATGATCTATCTCGTCTATCTTTATAGGAAAGAAACACTCAACAGCTCCACTTTGAACATAGATAGGTGCCTGGGTAAGGCATGTATCTGGGACGAAAGGCTTATTGTGTCTTCTGAAGCTTAGATGCGCTTGTGATTAAATACTATTAAAATGGTTGGACTGGACATTTTATATTCAATCCATACACCGCTGCTTAACATTGATAAACTGTGTCTTTTTATAAAATTTCTTTAAGATTAATAAATGAGTTGCATTGCAAGTCTGTTAGTGACTTGCAATGACCACGAGACACAATTTCGTATTAGTACAAATGTGTTTTTGTAAACTGTCCTTGAAGTTACAATACTTTCAAAACTCACATCAAATTGGCAGAAATGCAGCATACAAGCAAAACACCATTTAATTTATAAATGAGAAAAAAACCTCATATTTGTATTGCAGGTCTCTGAAAACTACCCACAGTACATATGCTACATGTGTGCGAGTTTACTGCACAAGTATCAAGAATTTCGTAACAGATGTATGACAGCTCTCAAATTGTTATCTTCTATTCATATGGACCATTCTAAGGTACAGTATCCTTTAAAAATAGTATAGAAATATGCTCGTTATAATCGTGAAATTTTTCCTGCATCACAGAATAAGTACTAGTACTTACTAGACATGTAAGGAAAAGTATCATTTTTATAAAACACCTTTAAAGTACGTCAAACTGAACAACTTTTACTATGGGAGCAAACCTGTCAGAACAAAAAAAAAATCTGCTGTCCCATACGTTTGAATAGAGTAGGTATTGCAGTTTAGTATGGGACAGTTGAAATTTTTTTTGTTCTGACTTGTTTACTCCCATAGTAAAAGTTGTTCAGTTTTATGGGTAGAGTATGTGGTTTAAAGGGTAATGATACTTTTCCTTACACCCTGTAGTTTCTCTTCAATACAATTGATTAAAATGTACTAAATACATGCAAGGTACAATAAATTTTTTCAACTTTTATAGGTAGCTAAAGAATCAATTCAAGACATCGATAGAAAAATTCACAATTTACACTCCAAACTATCTTATTCAAGTACAACTACAAATGACCATTGTATACTAGAGAAAGACTGCTTTGAAAAACAAGATAACTTATTTATTGACGAAATAAAATCTGAATCAGACAATGATATAGATCTACCAGAAAATAATATTGAAGGTAACAAAGAATTGTGTAATCAAAACTCAAATTTACTAAACGATGTAATTATTGAATCAAATGATTACATATCAGACGAATTAACCAACAATTACAATCCAAAAAAGAGAAGAAAACGTAAAGCAGACACAAAAAGAAAGAAATCAAAAACGAAAGAAACTCTTACTGAAATTAAGTACGAACAGATTGAGTCCAGCGATTTAGACGATGAACCATTATCAAAGAGATCTCTGCGAGCTAAAAGTAAAGAGAACAAACTTAATAGCGAACATTTAAAAAAAGAAGAAATCAAAGTTAAAAAGAAGACTGGCCCTAAATTCAATGAAAGTTATTTTGAAGATTACGCAACAGTAGTGTTGCTGACACCGGAGGACGCTAAGAAAGAAGTGTTGTTAAGAAAAGAGTCGAATAATTATAAGAATTGCGAGTACAAATGCGATCTTTGCTATAGAGGTTACGAAGCTAAGACAACGTTTGATAATCATATGAAGAAACATAGCTTGGTAAGCCATTAATTTTTATTTAAACTCAATGGGATCCTTTTTGTTTCATACAGAAATTATTTTTAAATTCAGAAGTTGCATGTGAAAAAACTATTTCTAAATTATAAAATTAAGAATAGAATAGTAATACTTTATTTACGACCAACTAAGATCAAAATGTTGTTAGTAACTCACTTAGCCTGTTGTTAGTTTTAGTTTATACACAACAACATACTAATAAAATTAAAATTGTTGGTATGTGAACGTGAACCATAATGCAATGGCTCATGTACTGACAGTCAAAGCAACTTTCAAACGTGGTCAAGATGCTGCGCTGTTGGCGCTTGCGTTTATCCTAAGAGGAAGGATCTCTCTTTAAAACTAGAGTGAGCCATACCAATTGTAAAGTGTCCACTTTTTTTGACGTTTAGGTTTGAGTGTGTGGTGTCAAGTAGTATGGACAAAAGGCACCAAGTGACATATGGCCTTATGTTTACGGTCACTTTTCACACACACTAGCTCAAAAAAAAGTGGACAGTCACGTAAACAAAAATCTATAGTTCCATCTCCTTCTACTATTAAAGGTACGTCATAAGACAAAAAAGACCAACTACAATCGTAAATTTATGCAGACTCTATGGAGATCCTTCCTCTTAGCGTTTATCCTATACCAACTCTAACCATTCGTGTATTTACAGGAGTATGGTAGTTGGGAATGTGAATACTGTCACCTAAGGTTTCCTGCAAAGAAGTTCTTGTATAAACACCAGTTTTCATGCCACAAACGGAAATTTTACTGCAAGATCTGCCCCTATGTTTGCTTTTGCAAGTAAGTTTAATACATTTTTAAGACACGATTTCTTTTGCAATGTTTTTTGGATTAAAGATAAATGACATATTCTGTCGGCGGGCTAATGAGATTGCCCAGAGACCATAAATCTAGAGACCAGCCTTGCGTTAGCATTCCCCTCTGCCTATTTACAAGATCCATTGATCAAGTGCATTTACATATAATTTTATACCTTATCATTAAACGAGACAGCCGTATAATTGCAGAACAATAACTTCAAACGTTTGGGGTTCGCACGAGACAATTTTTAACAATTAAAATTAGAATCTAATGTAATCGAATAAAATCAAAAGTTGCAGATTTCATGCTACCTGTGCCTCCGCAAAAAGTAGCGAAAAGTTTGAAGTAGAATTACACACATACTCGTCCATAGTTATAATTGGTCTAACGTCCATTTTTTTGTGATTTTACACTGAACTGTTGCTAACATTTTTCGCTTCGCATCTATATCTGATTGATTTTGAAGAGTTTGGAATGTTATTCATAATGCTTTTATTGTTATTTCCAGTCATCAAGCAAAGACGCATATTAGTCTTCATAAAGGCAAGAAATATCCGTGCAAAGAGTGTGGAGAAATTTTCAGGTAAAATTGTAAATATTAATACATACATACATATTCTCACGCCTGTCTCCCAATGGGATAGGTAGAGACAACAGAACGCCACTTGCTACGATCCTGACAGGCCTCTTTCGATTCCTCCACATTCATTAGTCTCTTCATGCATCTTCAGCTTCATGGTTTCGGGCACATCTGTCCTGGCCATTTTTTTAAGCATGTCATCAATTGGTATGGTATATTTTGCAGTGTTATTCTAGACGGAAGGCAGGCATCCATCTCCACGGTGCTGTTCATTAGGCGGGTCCACAGAAACCCAGCGGCCACGAAAGGCATTTGTGGCGCGAGGGATCTGGCCCCCGGCCTTCGGTCGGCCAAATTTTGGTAGCGAGGCTGCCGCGCGCGGAAGACCAGAGCTATTTTATTTGTGCACTGATCATTTCGTTATCAATCTTTGACTGAAAGTAAACATAATATTCTGACACTATTTTAAGGGGATGATCAGACCATCAAATTAATGTTAAATAATTTATACAGATGGCTAGTGCAACATAGTTTTTATAGCGTTGAAGAGTTTTTAAATTTTAAATAGTAGATGTTAAATAATTACAGAATATATGTAGTATTATAGGTTTTAGTTTTTTAAGTTGTTACACATTTGCATGCTGTTGCTACAGCTGAACAGAAGAAGCTTATTTTATTATATTTTACCATCTTTTGTATACCTGTTTCAAGGCAAATAAATGATATTTCTATTTCTATTTCTATTTCTATCAAACTATAAACAACTTTCTCTATAGTATCTACTAACATCGAAATCGCTAAAAAAATCTGCTGTCCCATACATTTGGCTCAAGTAGGTTTGCAGTTTTGTATAGAAGTGCATAATTTTTTTTCGCGATTTCGATGTTGGTGCCATAGAGAAAGTTGTTCAGTTTGACAGTCTGATCATCCCCTTAAAAAGTGTCAGCATATTAAGAAGGACCCTGTATACCTGTGCGGCCAGAGTGCGCGAGGCAAACGACTGAGGCACCTTTGAGCAAAGGGATAATACCGACACCGCATGGCTCGGTCGCGGCTGCGCTCGGGCGACGTGGCGCGTGCGTTTGTCTCGGGCGAGCAACATCCATACAATAGAGTGAGCAGCCTCGCGAGGCATTTCCCGCGCCTATTGATGTTCAAGTTTCAGAACATTCTCTGATTTAGTTGTTATTAGCCGCGTACTGACCAAGCGAGCGGCTTCGCGAGGCAGCCTCGGACATTTGCCGCAGTACGCATGCCGCGCGAGGCGGCCTCGGTCTGTAAGTTTTCTATTCCGAGGCTGCCTCGCGCGGCAAGGCCGAGCCACCGTGAGCATCGACGCTCAGTTTAACTTGAAGCCGAATAGAGACCGCGCGTGCGTATAGCGAATAAGCGAGGCAAAACACTACCGTCTTGAGTGAGCGCGGCAAACGTACTGAGGCGCCTTTGAGCATCGACAAAAACCGACAACGCTCGGCTCGGGCCGCGGCATGTTCGGGCAGCGCGTGCGTTTGCCTCGGGCGAGGCACGTCTTGACCGACCGAGGATTTGCCTTGCGAGGCAGCCTCGCGAGGCTGCTCGCTCAATCAGTACGCGGCTATTGGCTTTTGACTAATTATTATAAGGACTAGCCTTGCGGTAGCATTTCCCCTCTGCCACGGTATAAGCACAATTGATCTTGTGCATTTACATCCAATTTTACACCTTATCACTAAACGAGACAGCCTATTATTGCGAAAAAATAACTTCGAACTTAGAACGTTTGGGGTTCACACGAGACTACTTTTCATGATTTTTAACATTCAAAATTAGAATCTAAAGTTACGGGGAATAAAATCCAAAGTTGCGGATTTCATGTTACCTCGCCCCCCGCAAAAAGTGGCAGAAATGTTTGTTAGTAGAATTACACGCGTAACCAGTCCACATATAAATAGTCAAAGTTATTGGCGCGTAACGTAAGTAGTGAGGTTGTTGTGTTGCAGCATGCCGAACAGCCTGCTGATGCACAAGCGCGTCAAGCACGTGACGGAGTGCGCGTGCGCACTGTGCGGCGCGCTGTTCGCCACCCCGCGCGGACTGTACGCCCACAACATGCTGCTACACAGACAGGTACATACCTATACACCACTAGTTTACTAACAATATTTTAAGGGTGTATTCAGACAATGAAACTAAACAACGTTACCTAAGGAATATGGGTCGAAAAAACGAAAAATGTTTGGTCCTCCCACAGTTTGTTTAGTATCGATTGTATTTTGGAATATCGATTGTTTGTTAATTTTCAATAGTAAGTATTGTTTGCCATAGGTCTGCTAATTGTTATTGATAGTCCACTATCGATCGACAACGACAGTTCTGTCAGATTCAAGAGGGTAAGACCGAGAGAGTGCATTTATGTTTAGCGCGCACACTAATGCATTTAAAAGTATCTTACTGCTTTTCTAATAAAGCTGTTGCGGTGATCTAAGTGGGTTATGAAAACCTTTATTAAACACTAGTGTTAATCCGCGACTTCGTCCGCATAAATAATATACCAGATTTTAAGTCAGATCATAAGCTATCAAACAAAAAAGTTTCATCAAAACCGGTTCAGGAGTTTTTGCGTGATGCTGTTACAAACAAACAAACAGACAGACAAAAATTCTAAAAAAGGTTGATTTGGAGTCCGGGATACCTAAAAACCATATCGTAATCTTTTTCGTGTAAATATCTTCAATGTACAGATACACTTCTGTTACAGTTTTATAATAGTTAAGTAGCAAAGCTTCTGGAATCCCTAAAAGGGATTATGATCTTTCAATTACATAATTAAAATATACATTACGTGTATTTCAGGATAGTACAGAACTGCTGGGTCCCAAATGCGAGGAGTGTGATGTTCAGTTCGCGACAGAAACCGCGTGGAAGCGACATCTGGTGCTCTCTTCTAAACATACCGTGAGGTGAGTTAGAATGTGGGTGTCGTTCGATGCCCGTACTGACATACCCGCGAGCACGCTCCATACAAACAAAGTATGATTCTATTTTTAATATTCTTTTAATTTTTTCGTTCACATGTGATACACTGGGGTTCCAGAATGAGCGCGAGAGGGCCATATTCTTGCGCTTATGTTTTAAAATGTAACTTATTTTCAGTAACGGCTGCGAATATTGTGGCGAAACATTCTCTAGTGAAGAAGCTCTGAAAATCCACTCGAAAGTGCACTCTCGGAAACAGATAAATAGAGGTCACTGTCCTAAACTGCCCGCTGCTTGTACTATTGTAAGTTCTGCTGGAAGCATTTTCACTTTATTTGATTAAACGACGTCCGATTTTTCCTTCTGATTCGTCATTTGCACAGAGTACATTATCTATACGGAGGTACCTAATTAAAATATGAATCCTACCTATAAGCCTTTCCTAATACACTATAAAAACTTACGAAATTAGTTGTATGAGAAAAGTCTATACTTTGTTCGATAGTCGGCGGGAAAAATCGGACGTGTATCGAGTGTGAAGGTACAATATCACGCATGCACGGCTTTTGCACGCGTCGCGTACCTACTACCTCGCCCCCCCCTACGTGTGAGTTATACTAGGATCGATACTTGAATCTTAGATAAATAACGATAAAATTTTTTAAAAAGTTTGAAGAGGTCTTTATAATTTCAGCATACTAATAAGAAAAACTATTAGACATATCGCAAATGCATTTTTGTAATTTTTGTACGTTTAGCGTTTTTTGTTGGGCAAAATATTCTGATTGTGAAATTTCGAAAACCTTTTATAATGGACTTGTAGTGTTGATTAGTACATGCTTTTTTTACTTTAGAAAGAGTTGAAAACCTCTGCGCTTTTAGTAAAAATGCAATTTATATTTGCTATCTAACCTTTAATATGCTGTTATGCTACGAATGATCTACCGAGCCAGTGAACTTAAGGGGATATTATTGGCGCGCTCCATACAACCTCATCTCAATTAAAGCATCTCAAGCTCCATTACACCTTATCACTAAACGAGACAGCCTATAATTGCGAAATAATAACTTCGAACTTAGAACGTTTGGGGTTCACACGAGACTACTTTTCATGATTTTTAACATTCAAAATTAGAATCTAAAGTTATGAGGAATAAAATCCAAAGTTGCGGATTTCATGTTACCTCGCCCCCCGCAAATAGTGGCAGAAATGTTTGTTAGTAGAATTACACGCGTAACCAGTCCACATAAATAAACAGTCAAAGGATAGTACCCGTGAAATTCTTACAACAGATGACAAATTAAATCAAAAGACTGCATTCAAAAAGAATTATTAAATCATACTGAAGAGAAGTTACCTACTTAACGAGGCCTTAGAGTGAGTGAACATTTTTCAGGAGGAAGAAAAAACTGCGTCGTAAAACTTTTTTGCAAGTTTGGGAGTATTTGCGAGGTTCTTATTAAACGATATAGATGGCATTACGAGTATCAGATTATTTTTTGAGTGAAATCAGGACACGGTTTGTGAGATTTTCTTTCCAGAAACGTACTAATAAAAAAATACCAAAATTTCATTCCCGAGGTCTTCACTCTAAGGCGACGTTATGTTAGTTATACCTACTCTCACGGTTAAATCTGATCCGAAGACCATTCGTCAGAAATGTGTTTCGCTGTTCGTTGCAGAGATGATGTGGCCAGAAACTCTACACTACAACAACGTGTTTTAAACAACAACAAAACATTTTCAAAGTAGTTTGAGGAACATAAGGAACCTGTACCCCTAGGGTGCGCCGCGCACAAAGTTGACGGCCTATAGATTGGGTCTATATTAGAATCCATAATTGAAAATGCATATATTGAAGACCCTTAACACTGAAAACACATAATCATTAAAATCCATAATGTTAAATTAAAAAGCATATATTTAATATGATTAACATAAATATCAATAAAGTTAAAAAACGTTAAATGAATACATTATAATTATAACACTAATAAATTAGTATGTATTGAATGTCCCTTTCTTTGACACGCTCTGCAACCTATAAAATGTGAGGTAAAGGTGAACCCTCCTTTCAAGGGGGTTGATAAAACTTATATTTTAGGGTGGACTAGGTAAACAGGAGCCATTCCGTTCTGGCACTCGCCGGCCGCTGCCGCGGCACGCTGTCGCAAGATACCTAACATGCTCGTCACTTCGCTGCTCGCTAACCTAACCGATTGAGTTAGAACTGGGGTCTAAAAACGAGTTTTTTAGAGTTATGGATTTTCATGTACTATGGGTTTTTAAATTATGGATTTTCATTACTATGGCAAATAATGCTATATATTTCCATATTAAGTATTTTTATTGCTATACGAATTAACGTTATGTCATGTCTGTTATGGATTTTCAAAATATGATTATTAAAGTTATGTAACTTAAGGGACACCCCTATAGATTAGATACGCTGGAGACTTTTGATGCGCATGTTAAGTCTACCAATTCGCAATAGGGCGACGAAACGCGCCTAACGTGTGGTTGACTAACGCGCAGGGTCCAACTTTATATGCTGACGGTAATTTAAGAGAATGATCAGACCATAACAATGAAAAAATATCCCATTGTAAAAAAAGTTATATTTGATGGGTAGACGCTTAATTTTAAAGGAAGCCAATGATTTCAATTTCAACCTGTAGATAGTAGTTAAGTTTGATGATCTGACTATCCCCTTAAAAAACCGTCAGTATATTCAGTAGAACCCTATATTTACATAGTAATCTAAACTTGTCTAAACGTAGCTTCCGAACATTGCAGTGCGACAAATGGCTGGCAAACCGTAGCGAGTACAAGAGCCACATGAGGGCTGATCACCCTCTCTCGGCGGCTGCCAAGTTGATAGTCGCCGAGGATCAGATGCAGTGCGTCTGCGAGGTCTGCGGGATGGCCTTCAAGGTTAGCTGACATTTCAGTTTCTTCATCATCACCAATCATCTACACGGTTACAGGGAAAGAAGACCTGGATCCGTTAACAGCTTGTAGTAGAGGCACATAATAGTATATAGTTCTACATACAGAACGGCCACTCCCCGCCCCTCTCTGACTTCAGATACCCCACCTAAACTCACACTTTCTGGGGAAACTTGAGTTGAGCCGAGCAAGGGAATGCAGTCAGGCGCGCGTACCCGTTGGATTTGATTACATAAAATATATTTTATTTTTATCCTTTCAGTAAAAAAAACGTTGGAAAATAACGCTAAATTCACATTTTCAGTGATTGTTTAGCTTAAGTACTATTTTTATTAACAGAATGAACTATTAAAAGTAACGAAATATATAATGATGTTCATACGATGCGTGGTAAGTCAACCCTACACATATGTCATGCACAATTTGTGCGCATGTGCGAACGTCATCATGTAAAATCTAAAACGTTGTTTGAAGTGACGGACCTGAGTTAGAGGTCAAACAGACATATTTGACTATAGAATGTCCTACCGATGAATAAATTATCAAAATTAAGTTCCGACAAAACCGGGTGCTGAGTTTTTTTCAAAGTCCTCTAGGTTTTTTTTGGATCTACTACAAACGAAAATGTTTTTACTATAATCAACTACATACGAATATATATCAGAAAAAAATATAATTTTTTTTTCCAATGTCGGGTGCCAAGTTCACAAAGCTCATCCAACAAGCGAATTCGATCAATAAAAACAAAAAAAGGAACACATACAGACATAACCAAAGTATTTATCATATTGTTCTTGAAATCATTATTAAAATCGGTATAGTTTTGAAGAAGGAAAGAGGGGAACACGAAATCGCGATTTCGTCCATTTTTATTTAGGTAAAGTCAGTCCGATCTGCTGTTGTCACTTTCGCACTGGTAACAGCGCGACAGCAATAGATCTGTTAAAAACCTGCACCCCTAGACAAAGTGACATTCTATTGGCGTTGACGCTTGTAGAAAATGACAGAATGTATGGATTTGACATTAGCGATCGTCAAAATGTTTCGATCGCTAATGTCAAATCCATACATTCTGTCATTTTCTATTAGCGTCAACGCCAATAGAATGTCACTTTGTTTAGGGGGGCAGTTCTTCAAATTTCCTGCAGACCGTCTATCCTTTTAACAATTGTAATATACTTCATTGCAGAAGCAGTGTTTCCTGCAGTACCACCAGCGCAAGCACACTGGCGAGCGTCCGTACTCCTGCTCGCAGTGCGGCGCCTCTTTCCGGTTCCCCGGCGCCCTCTCCTCCCACCGCGCCTCCCACTCCCCCGCCCGCGCCCACCAGTGTCACATGTGCCTCAAGCTGTTCGTCTACAGGAGTGCGCTCAACAAACACGTCAAGGTGAGCACACTATATAGCGCCCTACAGTGCTACATGTGCCTCAAGCTGTTCGTCTACAGGAGCGCGCTCAACAAACACGTCAAGCTGAGCACACTATGTAGCGCCCTACAGTGCCGCATGTGCCTCAAGCTGTTCGTCTACAGGAGCGCGCTCAACAAACACGTCAAGGTGAACAAGTGAGAGTCTATGGACTCGTGGATCCTACATATTGCGATCCTGTCTAGGGACAAACTTTATGGACTGGATGCCCAGGTTTGAACGCTGTCATACTCAGGGCGTAAATTGAATAGCTGAGGGGCTAGGGAGTCATGAGAGATTACCGAAAAAGTATCTGAGAAGTTTCAAATAGGAGCCCCGAGCACATGGAGGCTTTTTCAGATAAATTTCATACTACGAAAATTTTCAAAACAGAAACCTGATGTCCGTCCAGTGATTTTCATGCCACCGTATGAGGCTTGATGCGTACTGACATTTAAATGCAAATTTGACAAACAAATTGTCGACTTTCACTTAATTCTGACGAGTACGAAACATACGAAGGATAAGGTAGGCTAAACATTTTGGACCATTTTCCACAAACGTAACGTAACGTCTGTAGCCGAGTAGCTGATCGCCACAGCATTGGTCATTTCGAATAGCTGTTCGATGAAATGGCAGTTTGAGGATATAAACTGTCGGGGAAATGAAGAAATAAATATTTTGGGCAAGGATGTTTCAGGAAATAGACCTAGACCGGACATTTTGGTAATAAGTATGACTTTACGGACGGGTTATAATAGGTACCAGAAGGGCGGCTACACGAAATAGCCGCACGCACCAAAGACTACTGGCGTTCGACTGACTTGATGCCAGATCGGCTAAGGTTGAACCTCATATCGCATTTTGGACGCTCCATCCTTTTCTGTCGCTCAGGAACTTCATTTGCTAAAGCGAGTAAGATAGCGGGAATGCGACAGCACCGGCAGTGCTGCGACCTTTCTCGGTCTAGCCAATGATGTTCCTGAGCGACAGAAACGGATAAAGCGTGAAAAAATGCGATTCAACCCTTACGCATCTATGTATGCGCCTGTTACGCTCGTTTGTATGAAGCCGCCCTTCTGGGATATTTTGTGCCTGAGGTGTTTATAAGGTGGTAGCAGAGTTGTCAATTTCATACAAAAGTTTAACGCATAATACTCGTAAATAATCTAGATGCCGCGTATCAAATAACATTTGCAATTTATAATATAGTTACGAAGATATAAAGCTATGCAATTTTCTATAGATGAGTTCAAAGCTTCTTCATAATTACACTATAAATTTCGAATGTTATTTGATACGCGGCATCTAGACTTTCTAAACTATTTTACCATACATAAAATATAACTTTTAATTGTACCACCTACGCGTATTATGCGTTAAACTTTTGTATGAAATTGACAACTCTGCAACCACCATAATAGTTTTAATTGTGTTGCAGGCTCACCTCGGCATACGTCCGCACAAATGTTCTTTCTGCGATAAGTCATTCCCGAACCCGAGCGACGTGAAGGTGCACATGAAATACGTTCATTATAAAGTGCCGTGGCCGAAGCGAGACAGAACTAAACGAACGGCTAAAGAAGATAGTGTTTGATAGTTTTGTTTATATTCATGTGAGTACTATCTATTTTATACAAGGCAACCAGTTAAATAAAATATATAGTGAAAATTATGCAATCTATGATTATTTTTTAGGGTTCCGTAGTCAACAAGGAACCCTTATAGTTTCGTCATGTCCGTCCGTCTGTCCGTCTGTCCGCGGCTTAGCTCAGAGACGCTTAGTACTAGAAAGCTGTAATTTGACATGGGTAAACATATTTATCTGAATGATTCGAACCCACGACCTGCCTATCTGGGGCATGCTCCACTTAAAGACGATGATGTAGATTGAAAATTTCGTCGTGCCCTGCGGGGCGCCGACAGCTCTGTTGGAGTGAAGCATGCCCCGGATAGGCAGGTCGTGGGTTCGAATCCCGCTCGCCGGCCCGACTTTTTCAATCTTTAATTTGATTAAGCTAACATGGAATACATGTAGAATCAATAAATTCGATAAGATCATAAACAACGTTAAGTGTGATGACACCCCTGCCGAACCCGCCGACTTTACGCGGCGTAATTTACGCGTCTACTAAGAAAAATAGCGCGTAATGGTGTGTCGCTGGTATAGGGAAAAGCATTGCAAGCGTTCGGCGACCGAACGTTCCGCAGATGTGTCGCTACACTAAGATTATGGGCCGGCGCACACGATCTTAGAGTTTCGTTTAAATCAAAGAAACTAAAAGTCATTGCCAAACCATTATTGACTTTGCTCATGTTGAAATAAGATCGAAAATCAATTAACACAACGTTCGCTTCAAGTCACTTCGCGGCTCTCGTGAACCAGTAGTCGTGTTAATTGATTTTCGATGTTATTCCAACTTAAGCAAAGTCGATAATGGTTTGGCAGTGAAAAATGTTCTGCGCTGCGCTTCGCCAGGTGTCCGCCATATACACCCGCAAATAATAGATGAGATCAGCACAAAATCTTTTAATTTCACATTATTCTTAGTACAAATCAGACTGTAATTTTAAAATAACCATAATTACTTTTGACGCGGATGATACACGACTGTAGTAGCTGTTTGCTTAGCTTCTTGCCTAGTCGCAAACTTGATCGTACGTATAGTGAGGACCAACTTGTCGCTGTGGGGGAGACATGTCACGATAGCCATGCAGCAGGTCGGGCCGAGGATCGTCTTAACTGCACGCCCGTCCACCAGTAACTGAAACCATCAGAAAGAAGACTTGACAGCTTTGATCAATTATAAAAAATGTTATTCACAACGCTCCAAAAATGGGGATAACTATATAATTCCAAAGTACATTTCATCTATGACGAATCATCGACTATTTATTTACACGAGGCGTAATAAATACTGAACGACCGAAGCGCGAAGTGGATGAAGGGAACTGTCGATCGCAGAGCACTCTGTGGCAGAAATTTGCTTGCTTTTCCCCCCAAAAAGTTGTATCAAATTTGCTTAAATGTATGCAAATCTACACATTTGCTCAACACGATATCTCCAAAACTACAAAGACTACGAACTTAAAATTTGGCATATATATTTTATTGGCATCTAGAAGCTCACTTAAAAGGGTTTTTTTCCAATTCAACCCTAACAAATATACGATTTCAAGCTCATCGCTGAGAAATCGCGTCACAAACTTTGAAATCGTGGCGTCTGCATGACTGAAACGGTGAAGAATGCGTTATGAGCTCGCAGCGTGTGCGTTGAGAGCACTGAAATCGCCGCGAGTGCGTTGTGATAGCAAATTGCTAGTGTATTGTCAAGCTTCCGACACTCGACCGTATTTACTGCGATAAGTGCCTACACTTTCGGGCAGTGCCAAATATTCTGTCGCTAGTAGATTGCCACGAGCGCAATTTGATAAGTAGTAATATGTGGCGTTATAACGAACCTCATAACCCTTAACACCAGTAATATCGCGTGGAGCACTCCACTTCACCAGGATGGTATGGTCGGACACCTTCCGCACGGTTTGAAACTCCACTTTCGCAGCGTCGACGTAGGCCTGCGACATTTAAATCTATTGTAATGATTTCTGCGTAGTCATTAAAATATTGTACAACGTGTTAATGATAAGCGCAAAACCTCATACACCCCAACTGATTTCCAACAAAATAATTAGATTGAAACAATCATTTCATTATTTTGGCACTTAAAATTTAAAGTTATACGCATTTTAAGTTTCCAGGATAAAATGATTTGTTATTATTTCAGCATTGAATGAAATCACTAGCGTGCTCGTGAATACATTTTAATAATCTTGTTCTGGTAGTAAGTAGTGTGAGTGTGCCAATGCGGTGGGTTGAGATCGAGTTCTGTAAATTTTAAATTTTACGAACAAATTATTTAATATTTTGAAAACAAAACGATGTTGAAAACATGATGATTCGATTCTGCTCTCGATTTTAAACAAACTAGTTTCCAGTTTACTTTCTAGTTTTGCGTTAATTCATTAACACGTTGTATACTGCAGGTGGCCAAACTGTTCAAGTAGGCGGTCAACATTGGAACTCTAGAGATTCATGGCGGTCTACTTTCAAAACAGTTTCAGATATTATTTATTAAATTAAACATTTACTGGCCGGTGGTTGTTATGCATTAATGTTAAAGGCTTCTCTAAACCGAGATAAATTTTTAATTCTTATCGCATTCATTGTAGTAAATATAAAGCTACTTCTCGTAACAAAACATGCGACAGTTTCCAAAAAAACTCCTTTCAAAAAATTTCTAAGTTATCTGACATTCAATATTTCTTGCTCTACCCAGAACAGAACCGCACAATACTTATAAACGGTCCAACTGTTCAGCGAAACTTAAGGGTATATTACTGTTGGCGTGCTCCATACAAACGAATTCTGGTGTGGCCCTCGCGGGCCGTACTTGGCCCGCGAGCCGTAGTTTGGAGTTCCACCAGTGCTTTAAACAAAAGACATTGGTAAATCTTTTTAAAAAAATGTAGATCATCCGAAACGATGTGCTGGTGCACCATTGTACGTTAGGGTGGAGCGAAACAAGCAAAAAAAAATGTTTTTTTTATTTTCACGTTTCCTGTATCGTTAATAGATGATCCGATAATAAAGCTTCATTCGTACAAAAAACCAAAAGTCTACGACTTTATTTTCAGGTGGCGCACCGGGTGGACAGTTTATAAAAAACTTACGTTTTTAGTTCTAAGTTGTACCCGAAAAATTTAAGTAATTTCGCAACTTTTTGTCATAAACATACTACTTTTACTTTGCTCTTAGCCTTATCTCGCGTATAAATGTATTATTTTGTAGTTATATGTCATTAATTGGTGCTGCAAATATTTGCATATTAGGCATTTTGACTTTCCTGAAATGCGATTCGAATAAAATTTTTCTTTGGTGGCATTTGGCTGCGATGGCACCGCTGTAAACACGGGGCACAAAAATGGAGTCATTGTTTTAATAGAAAAACACCTGAATCTACCTTTAAACTGGTTTTTGTGCTTGTTACACGCAAACAAATTGCTTCTTCGCCATTTTTTCTCCAGTCTCGACGACACTACAGCAGGCCCTAATAGCTTTTCTGGTAGCAAAGGAAATAGATCAACAAGTGTCTCGACTTCGAAATAGAAGCATTTGAAACCCATTCCCAAAGAAATGCCGGTTCTGAAGACCGATTTGTTAAGCACCGATCAAAAATACCTTCATCTTTCTACTGGAACGCTCTCATCAAACTTGGCTATCTAAGACCCAGGAAATCTGGCCCATATTCGATGCTTGACTTTCGGAAACAGGATTCTTCATTTATATAATTATTGGAAAAGCAAAACCTACAAAAAATTTGTAGGAACTAGCCACTTTTATCATGAAAGTTTACACTCAAAACTGGTTTGATATCAAGGAAAAATCGTCTTGTAAATATGGTCCCATACATGTATTTAACATGATTATAAGTGGTTTTTATTCGAGAAAACCTGAAAAGCATTGTCTTAGAAACTATTCAAAGAAATGCATATGTCGCACACCCAAATAAAATGTGTTGCTGGCTAAGTAACAAGATGATGAGTCACACGTACGAGAACTAGCTGATCAGTGAGTTTTTAAGGCAAGATATCAGTGCAAAGGGAAAAAAGTTCACGAATTCCAACTTCCAGAACTAAAGGTTGATGTGGCAAGTTATTCTGATTTAATAGATTGAGAGAAAGAAATGATAACTGAACCCCCAATAACAATGAAATACTTCGACACGAAATCTCAGTATTTTCATCAAAAAGATGGTGCTAGAACTACTGATTTAGGATATTAAAACGTATTTTTTTCTGTTTTTTTATGCTTATTTTTCATATTTATTCATTCTTTTAGTAATTTTAAGTATCAATATAGTAGTAAAAATAGTAATATAGTCGTAAATAAATCGTTTTGTTTGTAAGCCCAAAAAAATGTTTTTCCTAAAATTGAAACCAAGTGCGCCACCTTAAAATATTGACTAAAATTGCTGAAATTTTGCATGAACACTTCCAATATAACGTATCATCGATTGATAATACAGGAATCTTAAAATTTTGAAAATGATTTTTTCACTCCACCCTATTGTACGTAATGTAGTCTACACTAATATTATAAAGAGGAAAGATTTGTACCTATTTTTGTATGTTTGTAATGAATAGGCTCAAAAAGTACTGGGCCGATTTAAAAAATTCTTTCACCAATAGAATGCTACATTCTTCCAATTTGACATAGGCTACATTTCATTTTGAAAAAAATTTGGGATCCTTGGTAAAATTTGAACAATGTAACCGAAGGTGTAGAAAAATGAGTCTTAAAATTTATTTGTCTACCCCGTGCGAAGCCGGGACGGGCTGCTAGTATATTATATAGGTATATACCAAAGAGTTTTTTTGGTCTTCGCTGCGCTCCTACTAGATACCGTCGGCGTACTAACAAAATTAAGAAAAATTCTGCGATCGGTTGCAGGTCTAAAGGGTTCATTAGGAAAGGATTTAGGTAAACAACAACCTTACCATGGCTTTATTCTCGTAAGGTGCGGCAATTGCTTTTCTAGTTTCAATAGTCTTGCCCGTCTTCGGAGATATACATTCTACTACCCCCTTCACTTCCAATTCTAAATAGGGAGTCTTTTTAACTTTGTATTTATCGAAAGGCATTGAGTTTACGATGAAGTTTTTCTTCTCTTCTTGCCATGACTTTCTTTTTTCTTGGTAACTTTTCTAAAAAAGAAAATACAAAAGACAATGCGGGTTTTGTATGGAAGGATGGCGCCTTATTTTTCGCCGTTGTTTTTGGCGCGGCCATCAACCAAACTTGAATATTTTAGTTTAGAATAAAGTAACAAACAAAACTTGACATTACATGTACATCTCTAAACTCAGTCCGAACGGAGCTTTGACTATTTATATGTGGACTGGTTACGCGTGTAATTCTACTAACAAACATATCTGCCACTTTTTGCAGGGGGCGAGGTAACATGAAAACCGCAACTTTGGATTTTTTTCTCCATAACTTTAGATTCTAATTTTGAATGTTAAAAATCATGAAAAGAAGTCTCGTGTGAACCCCAAACGTTCTAAGTTCGAAGTTATTATTTCGCAATTATAGGCTGTCTCGTTTAGTGATAAGGTGTAAAATTGGATGTAAATGCACAAGATCAATTGTGCTTATACCGTGGCAGAGGGGAAATGCTACCGCAAGGCTAGTCCTTATAATAATTAGTCAAAGGAACGGAGAGATATAAAGGCTTAAAGTTGATAAAACAGGGTCCAACTAATTTAATCCTTTATTTAGTTCCGTTCGGACTGAGTTTAGAGTTATACTTGTCATAAAAATTTGTTTATTTTTATGACAAGTATAACTCTAAACTCAGTCCGAACGGAACTTTATTCTGAACAAAAATATTCAAGTTTGATTGATAACCGCCCAAAAAAAAGGCAAAAAAAAGATAAAAGGCGCCGTTTAAGGCACCGGCTAATAATTAAACTTTTTAATATAAAATATGTTGTAATTTTAAGAGACGCACTCCACAAATAAAATGTTGTGCCATTTGTAGTATGGTTGTTTTTTGAGCGAAGCGCATTAAGCCATGGTTTATACAGAAGAGACGTGTGGCGGTGGCGGATAACCTGACACAATATAAACCTTATAGTACCTAACATAGTGTCGTTTTTGTCGTAAAGGAGAATCACGCCCGCACGTGAGGTCACCTGTAGGCGCGGGCGTAATTCTCCAAACGACGCTATGCTACGCACTATAAGGTTTATAATTGTGTTACGTTGACTATCCGCCACCACCATACGTCTCTTCTGTATAAATCGCGCCTAACAATGCAGTTTCACAGATATCTAAATGCGGAGGATTGTTCATTACGTCCTGCACCACAAATAAACAGCAATTCACACAAATACGTGTGAAGTGCGCTTTAAGACACCCTACATACCTCTGCTTCTTGGTTTTGATTACGGCTTTTAATTTCGCTTGGGCTATCCAACATATTTCTATACTCTGTTAAGTCTATACTTCCAGACACTTGTGGTATTGAAGAAACTACACCTTTAGATGCAGTTTTTATTGTCATACCAATGTTTCTGTGCTCGTCATCCTTTTCAATTACATTGTTTGGTTGATTTGTAGTTCCCGAATGAGTATGTTTTGTAGTTTTCGATAAAGGAGTCAATTGCTTTTCATGAACATTTTCTAGCGATACGTCAGGTTTTATGGAGATTTCATTCGTATCATTACTTTTCACATAATTTCGCTTGGCTGTAACTACAACTCTCTTGATGAGCTTTCGGTATTTCTTATAAGTCTTTCTGTTTTCTTGTATTTTACTTGGATCTATATCCATTTTGGTCAGTACTTCTTCAATAATATCTAGTGCGCCTCTTTTAAATGTTCTAACCTCGTGTTTCTCTTCAATATGTTTGTAATTTATTCCATTATCGGAGCATTTCAATAAGTTGAAATCGTTTTCATTATTGACATGCAAAGAAGACATAGATTTATCATTTTTAATGCTATCAAAAGTCATCGTTTGATAATTGGTATTATAATTAAGTTTGTGTTCGTCTTCAATCTTAAATACTGCATTATCGACCTCGTTTTTAGTAAAATCGTCATTACTTTTAAGTGGTTCTTTGTCTTTGTTAACAACATTTACATCATGTTTATGATCTATATAATTAATTTCTGTCTTTTTTTCAGTATTATCATTAAATTTTGCTTTATTTTTAGTTTCAATTGGTTGCATTTCCTGGGTGTTATGAGCATTGTAAGTATCTAACATTTCTTTATGAGATTGTTTAAGTTTCTGAGATACACTTTCAAATTCTTTATTCGCCTTCTCGTATTTTTGTAATGTATTTATTAGCTCTATTGAAAATGCTCTCGCTTCTTTTATAGTTTTATGTACACTTTCGTAAAAGTTTACACTAAGCATATCTACATTATTGTTTACGTAAGAATCTAGTGTTCGATATCCGTAACCCCAGTGGCAGAAATCGTCTTTCACAAAATTATTTATGTTGTTTCCAGTAGAAAACGAATCGTTAAATGCCTTTGGCATATCTTTCTGCATTAGTGTATCTTCATCCTTAGATACTTCAAGTTCCTGTAAGTCTGGCAGAATTTTTGAATTAGTACATAAATCACAGTAGAGTTTAGACCTTAATTTATCACCATCTTGGCCACGATCAGATACTACCTTTTGATTTGTTTGAGTACTCTCATTCTTACGAATAAAAATAGACAAGTCTTCTGTAAGGCACATACCACGGCACTTACATAACCTGCATTCACAATAACATTTTTGAAATTTGAATTTTTTATAAGAACATTTGTCGCAGCAGCACTGGTCGCATTCACAAGCGTTTTCAACGTTCCAGTTTTTGCAAACATTAGGATAATAAATTTGTCCTGCTGGAATAGGATGTATGGTAGAATTGCGGTGAGAAGATGAAAAGGTGCAATGCGGATATAATGGGCTGGTCGTATCATTATTAATCGATTTTGATGGGATGTTTAGTTGTTTAAAATTTAATTTCCTTTCATACCTGAGATTCATAACATCGTTAATGCATGTTTCGACTGTATTTCTAGGGAACTGTATTAAATAATCAGAATGATCGTGGCCAGAGCTATTGCAAGAACCGTCCCATGAATTTGTAGGTTGGCTTAATGAGACGGGTGATATACTTCCACTTTCCTTGTTGTATGACATTCTGGATGTTGTAGCATGGGTTGCAAAAGCAGAAATGTAAGTCCCTGAAACGTTGCAATTTTGCAAATTGCCTGATTGTAGGTATACAATTCTATTTTTGGATTGTACGTTACTAAAAAATTTAACCATTGATTTCTCGTGATTTGCAACATTTGTATCCTTTTCGTCGCTATATGTTCTTGATTGAGGACTAATAGGTTTCGTGATTGTATTTCTAGCTAACCTGTCTTGGTAGTTATTTTCGTGTTGTTGTAAAGTATGGTAAATGTAAAGGTCCTGATCTGAGTTTTTAGTATTACTGACTTGGCTGGTAGGTGATACTGATTTGTCATAACATCTTTCGCTATCATTCCGATCTGAGTACTTTGTTTTAGATACTGAAAATCCCAGGAGTTGGCCTTTTTTGATCGGTTCTACTGTTTCCGTTTTATTGCTGGGTATCCAACGTTTGTGATTATTGTAGCTGTCTCCTCGACATTCTACGCACTCGCAAGGTTCACAATCACAAACAGTTTTTGACGGTGTATTAAGAGCCTCCATGATAACATTTTTATTGGAACAGAAAGGTATATCTATGTTAGCACAATGTATGCAGTCGCAAACGTCACACTTACAATTCGTGTTTTGTTCTAAAACTTCTCTGTTAGTAAATTTTTCACGAGTCGTTTTGTTATCGCTCGAAACATCGGCTCGACGAATATCGAAATCATTTGTGTCTCTCTCAACAGGTTTCCTCATAATTTTGCTGCGACGTTCACATCGACAAGCGTCGGCGCCGTCTCTTTCGCAAGCTTCGTTTAAACACATCTCACAGTGGCATGTTGGATGCCTACTTGTACCTGTAGACATTTCATGTGTCACACTTGTGTTTATGGTCCCGTAGATATGGCCGCATTCGAAGCAACCGCATGGATTGCATTGACAATATCGACGATGGTTGTCTTCGACCGGTGCTACTATTATTGTTTTTATAGGTGATTTACGGTTCGCTGTAGATTTACATTCTATACACTTGCAGGGCTCACACTCACATTGTTTCTGACTTAGTGACTCGTTGCGGGTTTCAAAGAAAGATTTTACATTTTGTTTTATTTTACTTTGAGTGTCAGTTAATTTACATATTCCATTTTTACAAACATCACATTCACAGGGTTTGCAATTGCATGTTTCTTTTTGTACTGGAGATATAGTAGCAATACATTCGCAAACTTTGCAACTGCACGCATTGTATGCATCTTTAAGTCTCTGGAAGATGTCATTCGTTGTTAATTTGGTTTCGGAGATTTTCGGTTTATGGAACGAGACAGAGTTCTTGAAATCTTGGTAGTGTAAGTTCATTATTTGAGCGGTAAGTTTTCCAGTTGAAGAAGTAATATCTGCATTAGAGTGAGACACCGTCATACTCCGTACTACTGTGAATTCGTCTTCTTTCTCACCACGAGCACTTTGCTCTGGCATTTTGTTGTGTGAATATTTAGTTTGTTTATATATGAAAGTTTTAGTATCTTCCGATTCGTAATATGTTTCATTCTTAGAAAATTCTTTCTGATGACCGTTGTCGACGGTAGATGAAGTGAAACTTTTCATTCTGGTAGTCCCTAAACCTTGACTCCTACATTTGACTTTATCAATCGGACGGGTATTAACATTACCATTTATGACAACAGGTTTATTAGGTATCATTGTAATATCTGACGAACTTTCATTTAAATTTTTGTTGGCGTAGAACAAACATGTTTTTGAATTCTTGCATTTCTTACAATTGCATTTTTTTGATGCCTGGTACCTTTTCTCGAAACATTTACCGGAGTCACATTCCATGCATGAGCATACTGCTGCATTTGCCTCTGGGATACTTCCTTTACTCAACGGCTCGTATTTCACGAACATCGTCGACTGTCATAAAGAAAGGTGTTTTATATCAATTTATGTGCATCTTTGATCTGACTTCTGATTCTTTGCTGCCACTTCTCTCCGGTTTTTGAATCGGAGTCTTCTTGTTCAAAGACTTCTGAGAGACAACGGATTGTTTCGAGCCTTGGCAGCATAAGGTCGAAGCCTTTATAATCTGCAAACGAAAATAACTGTTAATCTACAGCGGAGTAAGACCTAAATTTGATGGCGGTATGAGTTGCGCGGGGATCTCTGAGAAGGCGACGGATCCTTTTTGTTGCAAGCTGTACTCCATGAAGCTGCATTACACGGGATATAACAAAATACCCTAGTAATACTTAAAGGGGTGCTTCAGACCATCAAACTGATCAACTTTCACTATAGGACAAATATCGAAATCGCGATAAAAAATCTGATGTTCCATACTAAACTACAAATCTAATCGAGCTTAATGTATGGGACAACTGTTTTTTTTTCGCGATTTCGATGTTGGTCCCGTAGTGAAAGTTGTTCAGTTTGATGGTCTTAACTGCACCCTAAAAAGATTTAAATGTTTATTTTTACAATTGTAACACTCACAATTGGATCTCTCAACACTTTAAAAAACAAAACTACTTTTCAATTTTCATACAAAAACGTTCGATTAGCTGATTGCATTTGGTATGGAAAGTCCTAATTTCTTTTTTTTTATTTCCAATAGGTTTCTTAGACAGTTGTTCAGTATCTTGCATGGGTACAATCACCCCATATATTATGGGATTGATTATTCTAAAAAAACAAAGCGTGTTTTTTTGTAACTTCTTCACATCTAAACTTTAGAACCGATAAGAATGGTTACATATTATGCTACTTTTAATGCCTAAAAAGTAATACATTTTAGGTGGGCGATGCTTCTTCATAAGTGTGCGTTTCCAATGAAGCGGAGAGAAGCGGAGCGGAGCTGTGTAAGGCGCAGCTTCTATACAATTCATATTACTCGCCGGCGCCTCGCCCGCGCCCGACGCCGCTTATATTTGACCCGCGCATAAAATCAACCAACCCAATGGCTCTAGTTTCCTCGCTTGTTAGAATCAAGCTATTTTATTTTTGGTTGGTTTTACACGTATCCGCTCCGCTCAGCTTCAGTTGAAACGCGATCATCTTTCTTTAGCCGTTTTAGTAAACTACAGTGTAAAATGCCACCTACACATTCAATTTTTTACACCTACAACTCCATAATAATTGGAACACTATTTAGTACATTTACAAAGTATATCATAATTTTGATACTTAAATATTTATAGAATCATTTTTCATTCATTTGACAATTTATGTTTGTTTATTGACTGCTATTGACAAAGCCATAAATTATTCTTCTTTCCAAGAAAAGAATCATGCAAAAAGTACCTACGTATTTCTATACCTTACAATCTATTCTTGTTTATGAGTAGAGAGATCGGAGTTTCAGATTTTCCCCCCACGAAAACAGAATAATGGATATGCTTATAAAGTTAGGTAATAAAATAAATCGGGCCACATGCACCGTTTTGTCATACTATTCCTCGTAGGTAATCACACCACTATCATATAACTACTTCCGACAACATGAACAAATCGGACTCTGGCAACATGAATATGAAAAAACCTTTTCTTCATAACTATTACATTTCTGTTTTTATTATTTATTTTATTTTAATTTATTTATTTCCTTTTTGGAGAACTTACAGCTAAACAACAGTCGGATTTCAGAAGACAAATTGATAGTCAGATGCTGACAACAAGGGTTACTGTTTTCTGTCTTCAAGCGAAATTTCGATTCAATAGGTGTAAAAATGAGCGAGTTATTGAGGCGGGGCATACAGACAGAATGGCCAAAAGTATAAGGGTTCCTTGTTTGACTACGAGACCCTAAAATGACTATTAAGGTGGATTGCCGATGCCAGCGGCTTATGCGACTGACGCGTGGTTCTGTCATATGCCATATGGCTATCGCATCGGCCGCGCGCGTCTGACGCACGCGTTAGTCGCTGGCATTGGAAGCGGCGCCATACGTTTTCATAGTAACTAGTATTGTCCCATCGGCCTTCGGCCGCGAGCCGCGCGCGTCAGACGCATCGGCCACTGGCATCGGAAGTCCACCTTTATACATACACACGTAGATAAGCTCACGCCACTGTTCCATAGGGGTAGGCAGAGATTACGGATCGACACACGCTAGGATTCTGACACACCTCTAGCCTCACTCATATTTGTACGGTCTTTATCTTTTTGTGCACTTCCGTAGATCGAGAGTAATTTATTATATAATTTTATAACTTCAAATATTATTTATTAAAAACATGTTACAGCCATGCTGTGCTATTTCAAATCAAATTAAAGATTGAAAAATTAAGTCTCGGGCGGGACTTGAACCCGCTCTCATCCAAAAGCGGGGGCTTGCGTTTTTTCAATTCAGCCACCGAGCTATTATTGCATCTTTAAGGCGCAATAGTAGGACGAAATTCCTTGGAGGCATCTTTTATTTTTCATTTTTCGACTAGTTTTATACAATTTACCGAAACCAAAGTCATACCTCAGTTTTCATGGATAGTTTATCTAGTGAAATCTTAAATCGAATAAACGATTGGAATTACTTCACTCGATAGAAAATCGACACAAAGATGACAAATTTTCATGTATTTTTAAACATTTTTCTCGATGTAGAAGAACTTAAAATAGTTTCAGATTTTCGGTATTTATACTCACATATTCACCATTAGTTTATCTAGTTAAATAATAAAAAAATATTCTATAAATGTACTTTTGTTCATTCTTTATTAATCGAAAATACGACACACGCACGCACATTTCGGAGGGCTGGGCAATCGTGTTTCTCATAGAAAATTTTCGACTAAACCTATAGCCCCTTAAGGGACTTGGCGTCATCTACTGGCGTTGCTATTTTTTTTTAATTCATGTACAACATTGAAACTGAACTAGACCGAAGGTAAAAAAAACGACAAATAGTTACGTTTAAATATTCAATTTAATTTATCAATGAAATTCATCTTTTCGTAAATAAAACAAAGTTTTAATAAAAGTAAAATAGACAAAGAAAAAATCGCTAATTTGTGAGAATATTGTTAGGTACAAATTACATTGATTATTAAGTTTCTAGAATAAACAAAAAAAATATATATTATTTACACAAAACTAGACACGATTGGCACGGAAACGATAAATAATAAAATAATATAATTAAAAAACACGTCGAAAAACATGCGTTCACTTAGAGTCGAGATGAAGGTACAAATTGTTCGATATTGTTCGCTTAACTTAATATTAGAATATTAATATGATACAAAAGTATGTACAGTTCGTTTAAAATAACTGGCTAAACTAATCAAGGCACCAGAGTGAGGTCGGTGGAGGTTTTACACCTGAAACAAAAAGAAAAAAACATGAAATTGTTGCATTTTTGGAAAAACATACTCCTTGTATATCCTTCTGGGGAAGCAAAAACCGTAGAGTCACTAGCGAAACTGCCGCGTCGAGATATATTACTAGAGAACATGCTATGCAGCGTCTACTGAAGGTTTTTTAGCACATTAGAAAGAGACCCTGTACAGTGTGTACAAAACATCCTATTCTCCATTCCAAATAGCAACGAAATTTTAAGGCCATTTTGAATTACAAGCACTTATTCTCACTTATTCTTAGAACAGCTTTAATAACGTCCAAGATATGTCGGATAGTATATCTTTTTCATAAATAAATTATATTTGCTAATCAGAATTGGCCAGAAAGCTATACAAGAATCAGAAAATCTTTTCGTCCTTATTTGGAATGAAGTATAGTAATATTTAAAGGGGTGGTTTAGAGTCTAAATCACCATTCACTATGGAGCCAACATCAAGATAAAAATAAAAATCTGCTGTTTTATACAAAACTTTTATACAAGACTTTTTAAATTTTTTCGACTGTGTATCCATTGATGAAAGATATTCAATTCGATGGTCTAAAACTCCCCTTAAAATACTGCTGGGGTGTTTTGTTCCACCTTGTATAAGTACTACAGTATGCATGGTCCGACACAGACTTGGCCTGTTTTAAATAAAAAACCGGCCAAGAGTGTGTCGGACTCGCCCAAGATATTTCCAATCCCTCTTTCGTTGTATAAGGGGTCAAAAAAAATGTTTTCTTCATAACTCCATTTCTGTTTTTGGGTTACAGTTATCTGTTTTCATACCAAATTTCCATTCAATAGGTGCAAAAATGACCGAGTTATTGAGGCGGGGCTTAAAGACAGACAGACAGACAGAAAGAATGGACGAAGGTATAAGGGTTCCTTGTTTGACTACGGAACCCTAATAAAATGGCGATTAGTATTTAGATTTACATACGTAGTACTCAAATAGTGAAAGCAACTTACATAAATTCACACGATTGGCAGCATTAGACATCCGTGCTCCAAACTATCGCATTTGTACCCAACGCACAAGATGGACAATTCTGAAACAAACAAATAGTACCATTTACATATGGTAGTCAGAGATGTTCTGAAATCTCAGAGCATCCACGTTTCACCAGTAGTACCGAAACTCTGTCCAGTGTGACGGGGGGTGAGCCCGTCGCCACTTATAATGGACAGTGGGTACAATTACATGCCTCGAAATTGAAGCATGCAGGATTTCAGAACATCTCTGACTACCCATAGCTGAGCATATACATACATATACATACATATGGTACGAGATCCGATCGCAAAATTATGCACCTATTTGTTTGGTGAACGAAATGTGATTTAAGTGAATCTTTATACGGAGGTTCATACAACGCTGTCGGGTTGCTTAGCAAAATCTTGCCGCAAGTGCCTTTACCATGATGATTTATGGTACCATTTTTACCACTGATCTGTTTGGGACGTAAATGAGGTGCCATCTGAAGGAGACCAATCTAAAGAACTGGTGAAACCAGGGTTGCCACCTCTCAGTCTGTCTTCTAGTAGTCTCATACAGTCATCGAGTTTCATCTATTTGTATGAGACTAACAGTCTGAGGGCCGGCGCGCACCTGGCGAAGCGTAGCGCAGAGCATTTTTACCGTCAAACCTTTGCTTGCGTTCAAATAACATGGAAAATCAATTACCACAACTACTAGCCTCGAGGCGAAAGTTGTGTTAATTGTTTCTCGATGTTATTTCAACCCTACCAAAGTCGATAATGGTTTGGCAGTGAAAAATGCTGTGCGCTACGCTTCGCCAGGTGTGCGCCGACTCTAACTGTCTGCGGGAAACAGTCAATCAGAAAGTTTCCGGACCGTACGTCGTTTCTGATTAGTTTGCGTTAATTTCTGATAGAAAAATTAAGCCTTTGAGTCACTGAATACTTACAACAATACTTTCTATGGCGTTCGCTAACTGCTCCTCCATAATTTTAACATCGCCATGATCCAAAACTTCCTGCAAAAGAACAAAGAACAATGTTATGAGTAATCCGGCTCGAAGGACCCATAAATGTTAGGAAATAAAGACCCGTTTCATGGAATGTACAAATTTCAAAACTATTCTAGCTTGCCGAAATTGAAGCGAATATATCCATTACATATGTCGCTTTATTAACTTCAACGCTACTACCTAATAGTTTCAGCCATCATCATAGTTCATCAGTGAAATAGAAAACGAACATTATTTTAATTGTCAAACTATTACAACTGTCAGCCATTAGCCGCGATCTTATCTATTATACAAAAGAACCGATTTTACCCGACAGCTTAATCCTATTCTAAGGGCCTTTTTCACCACTTCTGGATAAGTTCTTGTTAGCTTATATGAAAGATAATTTGACATATCTTTCATACGAAATATGTCAAACGATCTGTCAAATAAGCTAACAATGACGTGACGTATCCAGAAGTGACGACACAGGCCCTAAGTGCTCACGGACTGTACTAGTTTCTGTACGCGAAGAATATTGGCCTATTTGTGGACGATGTTGGGCAAGAGCAACGGCACTATAATTTACCTCCTGACAAAGCTTGACGCTGTCGGCCAGCTCAGGCAGGGCGGCGCAAAGCCTGGCGGCGGCGCAGGCGCAGCTGACGCTGGCGAGCCGCGCCGCGCCGTGCAGCACGCCCGCGTTGCCGGCCAGCCGCAGTGACGCAAACTCGCCCCGCGCCTCGCTGCCGTACGGCACTGAGTACGTCATCGATGATATCGCGCGCTGCCACTCCTGGAACAGGTTACATTTGTGTAGTAGAGCGAAGGTAGAGCTGTCATGCTGCACTCTCTCCTTTCTAACACATATCATCCTTCACACAATCCAGCAATCTTTTCTTCGGCCTTCCTCTCCTTCCACAGCCATCGACATTCATACTTAACACTCGTCTCGTAACATGACACTCGTCTCTCCACATCGCATGCCCGTACCACGCGGTGGTGAATTTTCCTTAAAGCCCAGTAGGCCCGGGCCTAGGCCTTAGGGTGGCCAAATATTAGGAGCGGCCAATCGTGACCAAAAATTGCTTAATGCTATGCGCGCAAATTATGTAAATTTCTGAATAGAGTTCGATAAAAGTTGGCAATAAAGTAAATTAATTATGTAGTGTATAGGATGAGTGTGAAGCTACAAAAAGGTACGGTCATACCTATAGGGGTGCGTCAGACCATCAAACGAATCACCTTAAGTATTGAGCCAACTGTACATTTGAGTTGAGTTGTATTGCAGTTTTTATGTATCAGCCAGTATCAGCAGATTAGTAATTTCGATGTCGGCTCGGCACAGTGAAAATTGTTCAGTTTGATGGTCTGAATCATCCCTTTAAATGTGACCACACCATTCTGTTTCACCCTGTACATGTATATTTTTGAAATTAAATGAATTAATGGCCTTTTGCTGTGGCTAAGCACTGCATTTCTGCCATTTTTAATTGGATTTTGGGAGTATCTTAAACTCAAGGATTGTGTAAAGATACTAGCGACTCCCGATACAAATATGAACGATTCAGTACCTGAACTTATGATAAAATGAAATAAATTCCAATGCCTACATTACTTCTTAGTTCGAATGACGAGAAAAAGTACTAAGTTGTCGCAATTCATCTGGCATTAGACACCAGACAAACTAGGATATGACAGAGTTCGTTTAGCATCAACAACCTAATCCAAAGAATCAAAGGGTTGCAAATTGTGCTGACTATTGTATCTCAATTAGAAGACAACTTAAACAATTTGCCACAACCATTAGTCACAATCATTAGTTAAACATTAGAGACAGAAAACTAACGCAGTTATCATTTAGTAACACAACAGTTAAAACAAACTTACCTCGGTATCAGTCTTAGCGTCGGCATCGCCTATGGATCTAACGAGCTCCTTCGATATAGCCATTAAGAGGTAATTTGTGATTTTCGCTTTGGTTTCTGCACTCACATCTCTTCCGTTCACAGGAGATATCTCTCTGCACAATCTCGTCAAATCATCGTCGACTGTGTTGTGGATCCTATCGAATAAGTCCTCGATCAGTTGGCTGACTAGTTGGCTCCTCATGGACGGACAGGAACAACCAGTATCCGACGTTATGTAGCTCATGCTATGATGCATTCTCCCGTAATCCGTCTTCTTTGGTACTGCCGTGTATATCGAGTAGCCTTCGTCGACATACTCTGTTCTGTCTGGCTTCAAGTCTATTCGAGACGCGTGGTACGTCTGCCTCATGGTTTCACTTCTAAGCTCTTCTAATTCTTCCGTTTTTATGGACAGCTCGTGACTTAGAGTCTTTATCTTCTCGTCGCACTTCCTCTTGCATTGATTTAAAGCTTTCTGAGTTAAAGCTAGCTGCTTTTCCAGAGATTCAACCTGAGAACACATTTCTTCTTAGAACTGCTTCAGAACCACTCCATGCATATTTACACGCCACAAGTCTTGCGTTTGAACATGCGCCGTTTTGTGAACCGAGCGAAATAAAAACAAAAGAAAACCGTGTTTGAAGCGAACATGCAGTGTTAGTCGGATAAACAATGAAAGCGTTTCTAAGAGCATTTATACAGCTATTATTACCAAAGCTACAAATGACAAATAAGCCTATAATCCACAAATAAATGCGAGGGCATCATTATAAGCGCAACTAGGAAGAGACATTTGAACTGTTTCTAAAAATATAAAACTTGTTAAGTCAAGAACATTATTATTTATATCTCTCGTGTTAGTGACGCCAAATAATGGTCGACGATAGCCCTTAATTGCACCGACAATCCAGATGGTAAAACCGTGCATACCCAAAAACACTTCCTAGTTACGTACCTCCTCTTTCAGTTCGCTGCTGGTTACTTCCAGTTCCATATTGGACTTGTTAGACCTCAACAGCTCTTTCCTGATAGTGTCCAGGTCGCCCTTGAACGATACCTCGGCCTTCTTCGATGATTCCTTCAGACCCTTATTTTCATCTTCGAGATTCCTGTTTAATTTTCTCAGGTTTTCCACTTCTTTCTGTAATTGGAGATGAACTTATTTTAATGACTTCCTAATTTTTGGTTGTTCGTTTACTAAAAATAATTCTTTGGTTATTTCATTCGTCGTCACAAAGGCGTTTGTAGCAATACTGAATTTAGTACACTTATAAGTTTGTGAATTCTATATGTGCTACATTCATCCCACAGTGTTCCACCGATAGGAACGTTGCTGTAATATGGATGCTTATATTTGTGGCAAAACTTAATATGGAATAAACCAGAAACATTCAATTTATTTATCATGTTTCTTTTCTGTTTTTGTTACGAATTTAATTAAAGATTAATGCAATCAAAGCTCAAGGAATCATCACATGTAAATAATATGTTCAGCATCATTGTATTCATCTCTACTACAGAGTTCGTTTTCTTATAACCTTTTATATCCAAGTGCAATTTCGTTGTTGATATTGTTTTTCCTAAACAAAACTTACCCTAAACTTGGAATCAAGTAATCTCAGCGCAGTCTCGGACTTCTTAAACTCGGCTTCAGATTTTTTATACATTTCCGTCAAGTTGGCATTCATTGACTTCATAATTTGGGCATCCCTTTCTGCCTTCTCCAGGGCTATGCGTGTTGCCGAGTCTGATTCCTCTACTTGCTTCAATTTACGTTTTAATGGTTCTATAGAGCATCGCAGTTGGCTCTTCTCGTTTTCCAGCTTCACTACCTGGAATAGGAAATAGGATTATTTAGTAACCTGAAGGGTTTCAACTGTGATCTAAGGAGAGTAGTTCGTAATCATACTTTTGTTCGTAATAAAATACGAGTACCTATCGAGAAAATTCTTTTTATAATTTGACTTCTCTACAAATTGTAGTAATAATAATACAACGTATCTAAGCAAGTACCTAATGCCTTGCTAAAACCGCATGCTTCAAAATATATTTTTGTTGTTGTTTTTGGTTGTTGCTATTGTATGTTTTTGTTGTAGTTCTTGGATTTATAGTCTTGAGTTTATGAATTTTTTGGTGATCTGCTACTATTATTATTATGTGTTATATTTCTTTTAAAACTTTTAGCTTATTCTGGATTTATCAAAATTATCCCCGTAAAGCCTAAACTTTATTTACTTACGTATTCCTATATTTAGGATTACTTCCACCCTAGGGCTTTTTTTTAGCTAAAAAGTATCATGCCTACATTTATTATGTTTTAGTTTTATTTTAGCTTAATAGGGGTCGAAAAAAATAGCGATTTAGAAAAAATTATGTGTTTATAGATCGTTGGGCAATAACGAGGTTATATTATTTACTTTTCCTGGTTACTTTCTCATAATGTCTGTGTAAATCTGTAATACTTAAACCTCCTATGTATCCTCCATCTATATTATTCTATATAGTTGTCAATAGTCATCATAATGCAAGTACAGGCTAGATTCTGGTACTTGAGCCCGTCAAGCCCTTATCAAACCAGACAACAAATATACGTTCCACTGGGGTATCTCTAGCTATATGTGTCTTGATAATTTGTGTGACAATGTCCAAGATATTTATTTATAACTTCACAAATAGCTCACCTTTCCTTTCAACTCGTTCTCAGTGCTCAAGCAGTCGTGTATCTTCTTCTTGTAGCCGCCTTCCATCTCCGCCCACATATCGTCCGCCTGGGTCAGCATCTCCAAATACGCCGCCTCTCTCCTCTGCAGCTCTGCTATGTGACTCTTTAGTTCCTTCTCGCTGTTTAGGAGGGCACCAACCTTTGTTGCCGTAGATGGGTCCAGAGGCAACTGCAGAAAACATTTTGTTTATTTTCATTGGTTCATCATCATCACAGCCTATACAAAAATACAAAAAAACATTTAAGGGGGTGGTTTCCATCAAACTAAACAACTTTCACTGCGGAATCAAATTCGAAATCGCGAAAAAAAAAATTGACGTTCCATACTAAACTACAAATCTACTCGAGCTAAATGTATGGGAGACGACCTTCACCGTTTGAGAGCAGTCGGTGTTACGTACAAACGGCGACACATCAAGCTACGCAAAACCAACATAAGCTGGCCGCGCGACGTTATACATTACTCTACCTACGCGCGACCAGTTTATTTTGGTTTTGCGTAGCTTGACAAACACCCTAGTAATATTTAAAGGGGTGGTTAAGATAGAACATCCAACTGAACAACTTTCACTATGGAGCCTACCTCAGGAAACGCGAAAAAAATCTGCTGTCCCATACATAACTGCTGTACCTACCCCGACTCAAATGTATGGGACAGCAGATTTTTTTTTTACGTTTCTTTGAGGAAGCTTCCATAGTGAAAGTTGTTCAGTTTGATGTTCTGAGTTGGGCTTATATAGGCTGATGATGATGATGATGAAAACGAAACGGGTCATGCGGAATAAATTCATTAGTATTCTTGTATTTATTATAATTTCGCATTCGTTTTCCGCGTTCGATTTCTTTAGTTGTTTTTGCTAAACTAGCCTTTTAAACCGGAACGTCCTAACTTTCACTATCGGAGCCATGACCTTGGTCTATCAAATGCACATTCATGCTCTACTAACATTTCATGATGGACTTATGCGATAGTACTCACTAGGGTTGCCAACTTATATTACTCTGCAGGGTCCTTCTTAATATACTGACACTTTTTATGGGGATGATTAGACCGTCAAACAGAACAACTTTCTCTATGGCGCCAACATCGAAATCGCGGAAAAAAAAACAGATGTTCTAAACAAAACTGCAAACCTACTCGAGCCAAATGTATGGTCCTATAGTAGAAGTTTGTTCAGTTTGATGGTCTGATCATTCTCTTAAAAAAGTGTCAGCATATTAAGTTGGACCCTGTATAAAATATTAAGTACTGTTATTAATATTATCGATTTCTAAGGAAGTGATGTATATGTTACAAAGTAACTAGTTATCTATTTCAGTGTTTCGGATACTTTATTTTTATTGAATATTAAACAGTATTAAAGAGGAAAATAAAGTAAGTAGAAAGTTGTTTTTAACTGTATAGTTGGCAACCCTATACCCAGCAGAAATAAAAAAAACAATATAATTTTCGCGCCATCTCAAACGTACTGATCGCGATTTCATTAGAGGCATCGTCATGGTTAAAGGTTTTTAGTGTTGTTACGTACAGTGAGTCTTGTGCGGTCTGGTTAACTGAAGAATTCTAACAATGTGAAGGAAACATAGTTGGGAAGCCGTTCGTTCATTTTAACACCTCACACCCGGATTTATGATACATAGGCATAACAGGGTAAACAATTATACATAATTATGTATATTCTGTACCAGGAAACCCGCACTGTAAGCGATTCTCGGTAATCTATCCAATAAGTCAGACATTTCATTTTAACATAGCATAGCGTAGCATATGCTCACGACTATATTCCCCGAGGGGGTAGTCTGAGAGGGGGTTTCAATAGTACCGAAACTCTGTCCAGTGTGACGGGGAGTGAGCCCGTCGCCACTTGTAATGGGCAGTGGGTGCAATACATGCCTCGAAATTGAAGCATGCAGGTTTCCTCACGATGTTTTCCTTCACCGAAAAGCCAGTGGTGTTACAAATCGCATACATATTCCGAAAAACACATCGGTACGAGTCGGCCTTGATGGGGATCGAACCATCGCCTCTTGCACGGCAGGCAAGGTTACTCGTCACTGGACTACCATGGCTTTTGTTAAATGTTTTTTACGTGTTTAAAATTATATTTTCGACGTATTCGCTTTTGTAATAAGGTAAGGAAGTCTCGAAATGTTTAACCCAAAGGTAACTTTTAAATATAGGTAGCTATCTCAAAACTAGATATGAAATATTATAGTATAATTCTGTATGTACAGAAATAAAGCAGAGTAACAAAAGAGGATTCAAATCGATCATTGAACACATATTCTGTTTCAATTAGACAATAAGTAAATCCAAACCTTGTCATTTTCCTTTTCCTTCTTAATCTTTTCTTCGATGCCAATAATCTTTTCTTCTACCTTTTTCGTCTTGACGTCACAGCAGCAGACTGTCGCTGTTATTTGTCTCTTCGTCGTCTCCAGTTCATCTTCTAGCTGCTTTATTTTTGTTTCCAATGTCTTCTGTATTTGCTGCGATTGACTCAATATTTGTTTCTTCTCCGCTAAGAGTCTGGAAATGAATTAATTTATTGTAAAAATTCATTCAGGCCTTATTAAGAGGATAGGCGGGCTGAAATGCTAATTTAGAGAATAGGTCACTTTTCCGACTGTACACATATTTGTCCGATCCGCCCCACCCATACACCCCACCGACTAGAGTGCGAAAGAGACAACTGCAGCTCGGATCAATTTTATCTACTTACATAAAACTCAATCCAGCATTCTGCCCACTCAATTTGAACTCTAACGACATCAAACATAAGATCTGAACTTACTTGTTGACCTCTAACTCCATGTTTCTGATGGTGGGTGAGGTACTCATGATGACGTTGTTGACTGCAACGACCGCCTGACACTTCGGACTCATTGTGCATTCCTTCTTCATCTCAGCTAACGCTGCCTTGGTGTCTGTACCCAAAGGTCCCAGACGTAGCTGTAGCGCACGCTGGAAATAAAAAAAGTTTTTTATAGTCTGTAGGATCCCACTGCAGGGCAAAGGCCTCCTCTCACGAATAATGGTGAAAGGGAGTGGGCCATTGTCTACGCTGGCCCAGTACGGATTGGTGGAGGCAAGTTAGTAGTCAACTTGCTGTCAGAGAATTTTCAAGCTGCGTTTGATACCGCCATCTGACGGAACTATCCGAGACCAATTACATATGCCTTCCGAAGCACGGAGACACTTGTTATGAAATACCACTAAACGGTCACCCAGCCAAAGACTGACTGGACCTGACGTTGATTAACTTTGGTGATGTATTCGAGTCGAGTTGAGTATGATTGCAGTTTTGTATGGAACAGCTGATTTGTATTTCGCGATTACGAAGTTGGTCTCATACAGAAAGTTGTTCAGTTTGATATTCTTATCGTCCCAGACAGCATTTTAATAAGAATTCTATATCCAGGGTTGTTGGGTAAACATTTGCATAACTTTATGGGGTGATTCCTTTGACTAATTATTATAAGGACTAGCCTTCGGTAGCATTTCCCCTCTGCCACGGTATAAGCACAATTGATCTTGTGCATTTACATTCAATTTTACACCTTATCACTAAACGAGACAGCCTATAATTGCGAAATAATAACTTCGAACTTAGAACGTTTGGGGTTCACACGAGACTACTTTTCATGATTTTTGACATTCAAAATTAGAATCTAAAGTTATGGGGAATAAAATCCAAAGTTGCGGATTTCATGTTACCTCGCCCCCCGCAAAAAGTGGCAGAAATGTTTATTAGTAGAATTACACGCGTAACCACTCCACATATAAATAGTCAAAGGGTGATTGTTATGATACTGAACAACTTTCCCATAGAAAACAAAAAATGTTTGGTCCCATATTATAATTATATAAAATGTGGTTTCCATATTAATTGAAATCCACTGATTGATCTTTTTTATTAAGAGTTGAACTTTGTTTGGCTCAGACCAGAAATACCCGTTTTTCTAAAATGTATTTTACCCAAAATGTCTGCTTTTCCATAATGTCTGCACGTCTTTTGCATAATGTCAGCTTCTTATAATATCTGTCTCCAAGAATGATAGTATTCATATAATGTTCGCTTTTCAGAAAGTGGTTATTCCCAAAATGTCTGCAACTTCAAAACATCCGCCTTCATACTATTTTGGCATTCCAGAAATACCATGTTTACATTTAGAACATTGATTTGCAAATAAAGCAGACATTATGGGAAAACAAACATAATAAGACGATAGCAGTGAACATAATGCTACTCGTAATATTATAGGAATGTAAACATTATGAAATAGCAGACATTTTGAGATAGCTGACAAAATAGAAGTGCAAACATTGTAAAAACGCAGACGTTTTGAAAAGTGTACATTTGAGGAAAACTGATATTTCAGGCCTATGTTTTTTGCGAGTTTTTTTTCCTTTCGGAAAGTTGTTCATTATCATGAGTACAATAAAAGTATTGCAACTGTCTACCCTAACACCATCTATGTATAGGTATTTTTGCATGCAATGTCGCTGGCTAGTCTCTAAATAATAAAACAATAAACCCGCGAATATCGCAACACGGATAAGTCGACACAACGCCGCCTATCTGAATTGAAGAGAAGTTGACCCTGACATCAAAGACCTTTGTACAATATGCCTTCTTTTCTAATTCTTAGAATTATAGTTACATTATTAATGCCTTGCTTAAGAGGATATAATTCGTAGCGCGCTCCATACAAACGTACTATGGTGATATTTTTAATACTAACCAATTAAACTCAATGACATTTTTCAGAATAAATCTAAAAACAAATTTCTTTGCTTGTATAGAAAATCTGACTCTATACAAGCATAGATATTTGTTTCAAGATTGTTTCAGCAAAATTTCATTGACTTTAATAGGTTAGTATTGAAAATATCACCATAGTACGTTTGTATGGAGCGCGCTCCGATTTATATCCCCTTAACATGCTCCCGCGTGGTTCCGGCTTAGAATGGACCATCCCGTTTTTTCCTGTGGGTCTCGTACGAGACGACTAAGGAATAAAGGGTTCCTTATACAGTGTTGCGGGAGAAAGGTAACCTATCATCTCTTGGCACGTGATTCCGACCTATGATATGCTTCAATTACCCGTGCAATTTAATAGGTCACATTTGACATGTATTGACACTTCATCAAACGTAACCTTGTAACGGCGGGCATAGAATAATGATTATTTTTTCGTATTCGAACTGCACAATTGCTTTACTCGTTTTAATTACGATTACATATTTTTTGTAAAAATGACCAAAGAAGGTAATTTTACGATTTACTTTCACTAATAAACCATTCTAAACATAACAAAAAAAAATTTGTTGAAAGAATTGAACGTCGTTACAATGTTGTATCTGTGAACCCATTTTCTTTTTTAACTCTAGGGATTTAACCCAAAAAAATCGAAGTAAAACGTAGTTCCAACAAATCGCGATATTCACATATAATTCGATTCACGTATGTTTGAAATCCGTATCGATTCATTAACTTTAATCGATGTTTTTAAGCAGGTCACCTCACTACTTAGCTAAAACTGACAGATGTCAAATGTGACCTATTAAATTGTCCAGACTTTAATAGAGTTTCCAACAACCCCAATCAAGCCATATTCATCTAAACAAGTTGTTACAAAAATACAAATAAACATTTAAGGGCATGGTTTAGACCATCAAACTAAACAACTTTTACTATGAGACCAAAATCCGACAACAAATTTTTTTCCGCTATTTCGATGTTGGTAAAAGTTGTTTAGTTTGATGGTCTAAACCCCCTTAATAGTTTTTAATGTTTATTTTTACTTTTGTAACACCTTATATCACGCATATCTTTTTTACATTGCGTTAACTAATATGTGTGATTTGTGTTGTTTCTGTATCTCATATTCTCTTCTTAAAGATCTATCTGCTTTTTAAAGATTAAAATGTCTTCAGTTTCATATTGTTTTTAATTGGATTTATAATCCAACTAAAAACAAACGAAAATACGTATTAGTAATTTAGTAATATAATACTAATATTAAAAATACTAGTATTTTCGTTTATGTAGGTTATTCTGGGACACTTTTTTCGAGAATGTTGTATTAGACCCAGCGTTCATAACTATAACTATAAGTCAATGGTTGCAATAGATGGTAAGGCCTATGATGATTGTGAGAAAGTGTATAAGTGTACTGTGTTTGTATATTTACCTGGCCACCAGGTGACATATCTACTCCAATGGTTTTGAACACATTCCACGCAATGAGGGCCGGCACAGCCTTCTCCAATTTGCTTAACCTCATTTTTAGATCAGCCTGTAAAAACCACATTATCAAGTTAAAGATTGAAAAACGGGGAATGGCGTTTTCCAATTTCGCCACCGAGCCCACAACTCAGAGAACGAAATTTTCAATCTATTGCGTCTTAAGGGACGTAGCGCCATCTACTGGAAGTTATTATAAACTAACCAACTCGTAAGTCTAGTATTACAACTGGAATCCATACGATATAGATGACACAACCTATTCCAGTTGCAAATATTATCATTAACAAATATATTATTTATTTCATTATTTATTATTATACAGGGTGTAAGGAAAAGTATAATTAACCTTTAAACCACATACTCTACCGATCAAACTGAACAACTTTTACTTTTGGAGATAACCTGTCAGAACTAAAAAATATCAGCTTTTAAACACCCTTTTAAATATCACTGTTTTGTGACAGCCCTGTATAAGTAATTTTCAGCTTTTTCCACCCACCTCCCTAGACTTCAATTCGCACTCTCTCTTCTTCAGCTCTGTCATCAGCCTCTCAGCCTGCGCCCTCGAACACTCTCGCTGCTCCGTCATATCTCTTAGTTGTGCTGAACAAAGCTCATAGTCCATTTCTAGTCTGCAAATTGTAAACAAGAATGTAAGTTGAAAAATACGCTTAATCACTCGTGAAATTAAAAACCCAGCCAAATGCTAGCCAAGAGTATTTTATTATAACCTGAAATATGTCTTCACACAAGTGGGTCACATGCGACCCACATGTGCTCAGTGAGTTTGCGATCGGTTTTTGCACTTACAGCACGTCCAGCATGATTTCTCTACTTGCGCGCGAGTCGGCTTTTCCCATACTACAAGTCGCGCCAAGCGCGGCTTTAGCTCTCCGAAACGCGTAGGAACCGGTTATTTTCTATTTTCGTGTAGAGAAATCATACTAGACGTGCAGATTTGTATTCAGTATCTATAGGGTCCTTCTCAATATGCTGACTGTTGTTTAAGGGGATGATCAGACTCTCAAACTGAACAACTTTCTCTATGGGATTAGCGACGAAATGAGTTGGACGATTTAACCACCGAAATAGCGAAAACAAAATCAGCTGTTCCATACAAAACTGCAATCCTATTCGACCCAAGAGAATGGGATATCCGATGTTGGTACCCTAGAGAAAGATGGTCTGATCATCCCCTTAAAAACTGTCATGATATTAGGTATGTAAGAAATATATAAAATCTAATTCGGTTGTGCGAGCCATATAAAGCCTATCATAACTTGAATTAATTAGCGTAGTGTAGTAGTCCAAAAACCAGCCAAGAGCGTGTCGGACTCGTCCATGATAGGGTTCCGTAGCCATTGCATAAGTCGAATTAGAAAAAAGTAGTAAAATCGATTATCTTACTTAAAGGAAATTAAATTTTTCCAATCCCTCTTTCGTTGAATGTCAATTTCTTCATAACTACTACATTTCTGTTTTTGGGTTACTGTTATCTGTCTTCATGCCGAATTTCGATTCAATAGGTGCAAAAATGAGCTAGTTATTGAGGCTCAGACACAAACAGACAGAATGGAAGAAAGTATAAGGCTTCCTTGTTTGACTACGGAGCCCTAAAAACGCGTCCACAAACCTACTCTACATAACTACATACATAAACCTACCTACATTAAGTTCCTACAGTTAATGGAATTAAATAAATGGGCAAAAATACAGAGACCTTGATGCTAATGAAGCATGCACATTTAAAGTAAACGCCAAACCCACGATTTGCACAACAATGCGTTTATAGAAACAATGGCAGGTCATGTCCGTAAGAAAGGATTTATTTCTTATTTATAACGGATATGTAATTATAGCCTACCACGCTACGCCTGCGTATTATTTAGCCTACGACCTGTGTCATACAACAGCATAATAATATATATTAACCTGTGCTAACGGTAGGACGAACATTTTCAAAAACACATATTAACTACAAATGACAACATGCCATATATGGGCCATTCGGCTAAATTGTGATATGCATGTGATAGCTTTGCTATACGCATTATAATATAGACGAATTTGATAGAAATACAATCCAATTGCAAAAATAGCCCCAAACGAAGTTGTTTTGTGTTACAAAATATTCAATAGTTCAGGGTGCTAAACGCCGTGCAATAATAGGCAAGTTTGGTCGCGAGTATCGTATACTATTTTATAGCACAAGTGACCTAAACCCACCCCGGACGGATGGCAGGGAGGGGGGGGGGGGCAGCAGGGGGGATTAGATTGCTATTTTAAAAGAAATATTGAAATGATTTTTTGATACCGAAAATGAAAATGAAAATGAACTGAAATTTTTTGATTTTGTGGGCAACAAATTCAGTGTCACCGTTTTCGCCATTTCTTTGATCGCGTCCGGAACAATTTCGGTGTTCTCATCGTCGCTAAATTCACTGTTCGAAATCTCGTTTGTACGACAAAATATATTGTTAGAAAAATATAAAGTTTTAGTAATATGTTTATGCAAACAATTATTACAATTTTTTTATGATGCCGTACATAACATTCGGTAGTACACAAATGGCCCGTTTTGGAGGTTGTCTTTTAAATGATGAAGGTAAGATAAAAACTTGATGAAGTATTAAAAACTTAACTCAATATTTCAAAAGAACATTTATTAACATCCACGCAATTTACTAACAAGGTTTTTGTTTGATTAAACAATTAGATGCTAAATGCCAACAGTCAAAAGACGACTTCGTTATGGCTTGTCCTGTCTCAGACATGTTGACGTAGTTTGATGTTAAGGTGATACGTGGGACCGTGGGTAGCAAATTTAGTCAAAGTATTGATCTTAAATTATTATTTACTAGATTTTGCCCGCGATTTATACCTACCAGTTTTTAAGTCTAATCATAAGCTTTTGAAAACAAAAAGTTTCATCGAAATCGGTCCAGTAGTTTTTGCGTGATGTTCGAACAAACAGACAGATAAAAATGCTATTTGGAGTCAGGGACACCTAAGAGATCGACGTCGACGTAGCGTCGACGCTGCGCGGGCGCTGGCGACGACGACGCTCGTAAGACGCTAGTGAGGGAGGTCTCTAAACACCATAATTATTGTAATCCTTTATTGTAAATATCGTCAATGTGCACTTCTGTTACAGTTTTTTAATAGTGTAGATAGGTAGTCAGTTAATTCTGCTATTTACATATTTATACTCGTTATGTTGTTTATATTCTAGACATAATTGATTGTCCGTTTTCTGTGTGTGTGTGTTTGTTTGTAACTATCAAATAAGGCGTGCAGTTCTAGCAAGGTCTCTCTTCCCTCCCTGTTAGCATCTTTACGGTGGCGATGGGTTTCACAAGGTTTCACGCCATGCTTCGACGTCGTACTAAAGACCGTATTATTAATTACTAATTATTTTATTTAAAAAATATTAGGCGTCCTAACTGTGTTCGGCTATGGCTAATTGGCTACCTCGACAACAAGATTATATTATATTAAGATTGATTTTAATAAGATTAAACAAATACTTAAATAAAATTTTACTTACAACTAAAACGATCATTACGCTAATAAATAATAAGAAAAATTCAAAATTGAGTTTTTGATTCAAAAATTGATGAATATGATTCTTTCTGCATTAACAATGCATTTTAGCGAGAACAGTAGGTACTCGTTAACTATATGTTTCGTTAAAGTGTTATTGAAAATAATTTATAAAATATTTTTCTTGTAATACAACTTATCTTCATGTCGATTCGTTTCAGTTTGTATGCAAAACGAAGTGTGACGTGTTGCCTTAACAATTCACCTTCGTGACACATTTGCCATTTGCATCACAAATGTGAATGATTGAAGGAAAACAACTAACTATATACATTTAAAACAACAAATTAAAATGGACATAATGTAAAACACTTACTGCTGCCAATGCAATCGGGTATCATTTTCTATCTCTTCCAATTCACAGCATTCCTCTTCTAATCTCTCATATTTATCATGAAGTTCTGTTAATTGTGATTCGAGCTCCTGGAAATGAATTCAATTTTAGTACCTAGTATAAAAATCAATCAATCGTCAATCATTGTGTATCAATTCATGGAAATCAAGAGACCTCTATCACACAAGCGATTTTGGAGGGTAGGCGATGTCGCAAATGCATCGCCGCAATTTCAGAAATTTATAGCCTTAATTTTTAAATACAGGCGTAGACTGAGCGTTATCGTCGTGATTTTGATTGATCTCAGAAATATCGCATCGATAACGTGGCGATATAGTGACGATATAGTTCCGTCGACGTATTCGCTCAAAAATCGCTTGTGTAATGCTCTTAAACCATGAAATCCTCACATGCACAAGGGTTATCATCATCCGTAAAAGAATACCATAGGATTAAGGAATGAGATCACATAATTGTTTAAACAGGATGAATAATAACAAATGATAAATGATCTAAACAGTATGACAAAGTACTAAAATGCCAGATCATACTGCATGTCTGTATCTAATATTACCTAAGTACATTGTGCTAATTCATCATGAGTATAAACACTATCTCGCTATTAGCTTGTAAGGGTCAGTTCACACCGAGACGCGACGCGGCGCGACGCTGCGCGCACATTTTTCATAGAATATACTTTATTCACTACACGAAAAGATACACATTACATTGTGAGAATTCAGATTACGTTGCACCACGCAGCACTGCGCCTCGAGGTATTTGAGTATCGTCGCGTCGCGTCGCGTCTCGGTGTGAATTGACCCTAAGTTTTCAGGTAAGAGAGAGGATAGCCCTAATTATAGACAACCTACAGTAGCAGATGCGCAAGAAGAAGAAAATGTCATCACAGAGTATCCAATCACTCGTTTGATCTAAACAATGAGGTAGCAAAAGCTAGCTAAAAAGTGGATGGTTACAATTGATTTCAGTACGTATTTTCTAAAAATACAAGTGTAATTGCTTACCTGACACCTATTTTCTAATTCGAATTCTTTCTGCAACCTCTGTGCAAGTTTAGCCTCTTTCACGTCCTGCGCTGCCTCGTAAATAGATATCTTCCCCTCCAAGAACTTGAGCCTTCTCTCGTAATACTGTTTATGTTTCTTCCCCAACTTCACGCACCTGCACTCCAGGCCCTCCCCATCTTCCTTACCATTTAATGTCCTATTCCTAACACCCTGCCTCTCAAGTTTCTCTCTTATACTATTCAGTCGTTGTATTTCGGTGTTTAGTTCACCGCTGCATTCGAAACTTTCGTTGACGTCTGTTTGTGTGCTTTTAGACTCTGTCTCGACTTCCTCGAAGATACCACTTTCCTGTAGAACGTTTGGTTTCCTCTCTTCGCTACAAAAACTCTCGAAAGAATCACTTTTGTATCCTTTTTGTTGGTACGGTGTGACTGTGGCGATTGCTTTCTGAGTTTTGTGCGATGGAATGTCAGTTTCGGGTTTTTGTTTCAGGTCACATAGCTTTTTCGGTTTTGCCTGTAAATGTAAATTTGTTGGATGGAAAATGAAATCCTCAAAATCTTTTTTGGGGATTTCGGTTATAATAAAGTACTCTCTGATTTTGTGGTCTTTATGAATGACACTGACACTTGACATCTTTACATTATGTTGTTTTTTGTAGCCAAACGGTGGAGGTCGATGTTATAATATCTCCTTAATGCCCATATATTTGGCAATGAACAAAGTAATTGTTTGTTGAAGATTTGTATGACCAAAGCAATGCCAAAGCATTGATTTCTTGTATAAAACTGAACTAGATTCATAATCAACGTTTGCTCATAAGAGCTCTTTTTTGTACTGGCTGACAGTAAACATGTTAAATACGACTAAGTTTATGAATCAAAAACAACATATTCGTGCCACCCAAGTTGGGTTGATTTTGAAAAATTTGCTATGATTTTGTATGAGACTTGGAGTCATAACTTGGAGCAAAGAGTAGTTTATTATAACCGGAAACTTGGAGTCTATAGTATTTATGTCAATGGACCAAAGTTATTATTAACTATTATTATTCCCCAACCATCTTCAAACATCAAGTGAATAAAAAAATCGGTATAGATTTCAACTAGACGGTCAAGACCATAATTGCAACAAGACATTTGCAAGAATGCTTTCATCGAGACTGTGAAGAAAGGATACCGACAATTGGTTCACAGACAAACACATTATATAAACATACCTGATAACATTCGTCTTCGCTCACAGAGCTGCTCAAAGCCTGCAGGTTATACAGCAGCATTAGAACCTGCTCCAAGCAGCTCCTGTCCTCAGCCGACGCCGCGTTCAAGATCATTTGCTCGAGGTGCTCCTTCACTGGGTTACTCCTCAAAGAATCACTGGTTTCTGAGTTCCTATCCAGAATATCGGCCAGGACTTGAGCCTTCGCAAAGTCTTCTTTGAAGTCATCGTGTGGTGTGGTGAGATTCCGTCGTGGGTTGCAAGGGCTGCTTGGTATTTGGGGTGATTTGTAACCTGAATCCATTCGTTTTAGTTCAGGGGATGCGGAGTCCTTTATTCGGGAGCCGGGGGAGACGCAACCCGAGTCGGAGTCTGTTAGGTTGTCCCTAGCACCCTGCCGGAAAATTAAACTGTTAGATCTTTGGAATCAAAGGAAATAACACTTTACAAGACTAGACGTCCAAACAAAATACGATCTTGAAACTGGAGAGCTATTTTTGAATTTCACACATCCTAATTAGTACAAATGCATTATTCGTATATTATTTCCTTAGTCCTGGCATTTAACTGGCTCTATGCTAATTAATTCTGTAGATTAATAACAAATGTATAACCACAGTTTAAACTTTAACCAAGGGTATTAATACCATAAAGGTACCAGGAATAGAGGAAATGACATGAGTTGTCAAATGAAACCGTTTTTTAGGAATTTATCACCCCCTATCAGCCCAATAAAAATCGAGTTCTGTGTATAATTGTGAATCTAACGTGAAATCGTGGATAATTTAATGAAATAGTGTTAGTATATTTCACAAAATAATATAGGATTTCACTTTAGATTCAAAAATTATTCACAGATCTCGAATATTTACCCTGTCGATTGTGTCGGTAAGTTCCCAAAAACGTTTCTATTGCCTTGCGTCACGTTTATGCGTCTCTATTAAACAGTGGTACCGCTGCGTTAGGTACATCTTGCTCTCTCAGTTGCCAGTTCCTCTATTCCTGGTATAATACCTTTATGATTAATAACGTTTATCTCCTTGAAAAACAAACGAGAAACACTTCGTACAAAAAACACTCTTAGTTCAGTCTTTATAAAGATCAAACTACTACAGATCTGGATTTTTACTATAACACAAGTTCTATGCTCTGATTAGTCTGTAGATTTTACAAATCTAGACTATCGTCTTCTATGTTAGAATACATACGGATTTACACCCATAGAAAAAAAAATAAAAAAACAGTTCACAATAAAAACATAAGGTCTAAATTCTGAACTCACTTTTTGTCAGTCTTGAACTAAATTAGTATGAAGGCTTTACGTACGTACGAGTAGGTCCTAATGAACTAACGAGCGAAACAACACTGAATCATAAAGCGAGTAAATAAATAAACTAAGGATTATTGGAGCATAGTTATGTTTCCGTATTAACAAGAAGTGGTGTAAATCCTCGGGTTTCTAGATCAGCTGTTTTATAGTAAGCTGTTATTTTTAGAAGATAAAATATTGTTATAAGTATTCTTCTTGTCGTGTGGGCAAGCCCTGGTGTCAGAGTTTTTGCAGACCTCCTTATGGCCTCTGACGTGGTTTTTGTGTTACGACTATCACCAGAGATAGTAGCCGGGACCAACGGCTTTAGTATTAGTATTAGTACTTATATAATGTTATGTAAGTGGCTAAAATTTATGTTTTTTTTTATGAAACTCTATTTTTGAAACATTGAGCTTACTATACAAGGTCCTTATTAATATGCTGACACTTTTCTTCAAACTGAACAAATTTACTCGAGCCAAATTTATGGGATTTATCATCCCCTTAAAAAAGTGTCAATATATTAAGAAGGACCCTGTAGAACCATAATTACATACGATATTACATATGCGATTTCAAATTTGGACCCATTGAGAAAGTTGTTTAGTTTGATGGTCTGATCATCCCCTTAAAAACCGTTAGCATATTAAGAAGGACTATCTATCTTTCCAAGATCCTGCTACAAAGTGTTCTACACTACACCCATAATATGTCTAGAACTCTAGACAATGGTGTTTACATATTACAGTGGAAAGATCCTTAAAATAGGGTTGCCTCTCTTAGGTTTAAGCTTTGACTAATTATTATAAGTACTAGCCTTGCGGTAGTATTTCCCCTCTGCCACGGTATAAGCACAATTGATCTTGTGCATTTACATTCAATTTTACACCTTATCACTAAACGAGACAGCCTATAATTGCAAAATAATAACTTCGAACTTAGAACGTTTGGGGTTCACACGAGACTACTTTTCATGATTTTTAACATTCAGAATTAGAATTTAACGTTATGGGGAATTAAATCCAAAGTTGCGGATTTCATGTTACCTCGCCCCCCGCAAAAAGTGGCAGAAATGTTGACATGACATATAAATAGTCAAAGGGTTTATGGCAAACCCTTGATCTTTCCCCTTGAACTTTAGAATATTTTTAAGTTTACAAAACATGTCCTAATTGTATATGTTGTAACAGTCAAAACAAGAGCGTTTCTTCAAAACAAAACCACCCACTGGATAACTAACGTAACTTGAAATATTGTTAGCCGTATAACTTAATTAGTTAACGTAATTAACTAAGTTAAAATCTTACAACATTATACTTGTTAACGGTAGCTGATAAAATACTCGTAAAATATAATATACTGCTTTGTAATATAGGTACTTTCAATCTATTATGTTTCTATAACCTTGTGTTTCTATTAATTCCTTAATTAAACTTCCTTTCATTTAATTTGATTCGCTATTGGCTCAATTATTAGAAACTGTAGGTACTAAAAAGAAACTAAAACATATGTCTATCAACTTATTAGTAGAAGAAACTATCAAATTGCTTATATCAAAAATGACTTCACACATTCCCCTTTTAAAAAACTAACTTAACTGATAAATTTACAAAAAAATCCTATCTCTACATCAATGAGATATACACAAAAATCACATAATAATGGTATCTAATATTATATATTGGTAAAGTTGGTAATTAACTCAAATTTTTATTCAGCCAAATGTAGGTAGGTATATAAGAAAAAAATACCTGCTCTTGTCGAAAGTTACCTATCTGAAAACATGAAAGCATTAATTTACGCGTTTATTTTCTCTGTATAGTTTTGATAGAGCGGTAAGTACAGAGACATACAAACAACTAGATAATTAATGTAAACAAAGACGTTCCTATTAATTTTTAAACTCAAAATTAACAACGTTAATCACTTTCAACCTTATGTCACTCACTGTAAAACACACTTCAACCTTACCTTATCGGGATTAGCGTCCTCCAGTTCCAGTAGCCTAAACTCCATCAGCTCGAGCTGGTCGCGCGCGTCTCGCAGCGCGTCAGACAGCCGCGTGCACTCGCGCGCCGACGCACTGGCGCGCTCCGCTGCCAGGCGGCACTGCCCGCATGACTGTTGGTGTGACCATGGCGCGTTAGTTCATAGGAAGTGGGCATTCGAGGCTGAAGGGCTATGGTTGTGAAAGGTCCGGTCCATAGTAGTGATGCGGACTTTATCTATGTCTGATTTTAAAACCGCTCCGCATGTTGCTAAGTTTCTTTATTTCAGAAAAACAAAAATCTTCGCTATTTTGCGGAAAATTGTTTGAACTAAGTTGAACGGACAAGTAGATGAACTGTAGAGCGGTGATAGATGAGGAACGGAAGGGAGCTAGCAACTCAATTACGATGCGGCGGTTTGATTCCTGGCCTGTACCACTAAGTTCTGTGGAATTTATGTACCTACGGTTGTATTTATCATTAGCGGTGAAGGGAAACATCATGAGGAAACCTGCATATCCGAGAATGAAAAAAGAAATAGTTCGGATACATGTCTAAAATATGAGCTTGGAGCAAAGACAATTGACCAGCAATGGTCGCAGTGTTACATTAGAAACCTTGCTTGAAATAGCCTAGCCAACAATAATAATAAATAAAGGGATTGACTGATGCAATACACATTTGCAGCCGTAGCAAGAAACGCGCGATAAGGCTATATCACGCCTTTTATCGCGCTCGTTCCCGCTCAAATAGAAAGAGAGCTAAGGAGCGATACCGCTATATCACGATGCCATACTACGGCCGCTGAAGATCATAACTGGCATGCAAAATCATTATATGTCGTCGACAGAGAGTTCTTTCGCTGTTTCAGTCTTTTGACTTGAACATACCTAGCCCTAGGTATGCGCAATACTAACTTTCTATAGGTGTGGTTATAAAACGTATAACAGGGAAATGCTACCCAATTCATAAAGATTTATGGACCTATATCTACTGTTGGGTCAGCAGCAGTGACTTTATATAAAGTGTGGTAAATAGACTAGGATTATTTCTAGATACCTAGTTTTAATGTTAAAGAAACAGATATGATTTCAAACAGCAGATTATAATCAAAATGAAGACGTATCCACTCTAGCTGTTAAGCTTCACCAACTTGATATAAGATTAGATTAATACTGATAATTAATTAGTTTTGCTGGCTGCACAAGAATTTACTATAAAAGTTTCACATGCCAAGAAAAGCGGAATTTCTTATAACCTTACAGAAAGTGTGGTTACCCGCTAAACTATGAAATACAATGCTTATGACGCAAGCCAAGCACCAATAGTTTACTAGGTGAAGTAGGTGACAAGAGGTTTACTTTGCAATACTATCTGACATTTAGCTGATGTCTGCTTAAGAGGATAGGCGGGCTCTCGAAGAAATTTAGAGAATAGGTCACTTTTTCGACTGTATACGTATTTGTCCGATCCGCCCCTCCCACACGCCGACTAGATTGCGAAAGAGACAACTGCAGCTCGGACTGATTTTATCTACATAAATGGACCAAAACCGGCATTTCGTATTCATCTATTTCCTCCTCCAAAACTAAACCGATTTTAATAATTCTTTCATGAAAAATATGAGAAAGACTTAGGCTGTGGGTGTATGTTTTGCTTTTTTTTGTTTATATTCGTCAAATTTGTTTGCTGGCTGTCTGAAAACAGGCGGTAAAATTAGTCATTTTCCAAGGTTCCTAGTTATTACAGTAATTAATTTATGCCAAAATGTAAAACATAGTGACAAAGCAGAAGTAACATAGATTGTATGGTAAAAAAATCAGGGGAATAACACAGACTTATAAACAGCTCTGGGGAATATAGTTTGTATGGACAAAACGGTACTAGTCTATCCTCTTAAAGCCTTAATGCCTCCTCTATCAAGGTCGAGAGCATTCCTCCGTGTTCATTGTTGATCATCATAACTTTATCTGTGATACAGTTGTAAATATACTTTTTCTACACAGCTTTGAGCTGTGTATGATTATAATTATGTAGTTTATTAATGGTATGAGTGTTGCCAGCCGGATCTTATCAAAAGTAACCGACTATAAATAAAAAGTTACCAACGGTTATAATGCACAGAAATTTCGTAAAAATACCATATCGATGTATCTATAGAACGATATCTTAGATACTTAGATAATTTTAGTATTTATCTTAGTGATAGATACTTTTCACTAATCTTATCTTATCTCATGAATAACATAAGTAGTAAAATTTTAAGACAATGTTGTAAGCGTTCTGGAGCGGATCTATATTACTGTTATTAATTCATCATCATCTCAGCCGATGGACGTCTACTGCTGGACATAGGCCTCCCCCAAGGATCGCCATAACGACCGGTCCTGCGCTGCCCTCATCCGGCGGGTTCCCGCCGCCTTCACCAGGTCGTCGGTCCACCTTGTGGGGGGGCGTACCCACGCTGCGCTTTCCGGTACGAGAACTTTTCGGCCCCATCGGTCACCCACTGCCACTTTAGTTTAGCAATACATACATATAGCAAGACTGTTATTAATTAATCGTTAGTTAATTAGGTACATTATATTCAAAATAAAAAAGACGGATTTCCTACTACTTACATTTTAAATCACAAAACACGCAATAAAATAATTAATAGTTATTATTATGTCCTACAGAAAACACTAGAATTTTTTCATTTATACTTATATGAAAGTTTTTTGTCATATGATGTAATTTTTAATGTTTTAAGGTACCTATACTTTCCAATCGTTCCAAATAAGGACGACAAGATTTTACAATTTCTATTTAGCTTTCTGGCCAATTCTGATTACCAAATGTATTTAATTTACTGGATATATATACTTATAAGTTAGAGGAAGTGTTTCAAATCTCTGTTTCTGTAGTGCAAAATAGCCTTAAAATTTCGTTGCTATTTCGAATGGAATATAGGTAAGCAAGGTAATTAAAAAAAAAACAGTCAAATTAGGTTATAGCACAGATTACTTAATAGTTACTGTTATAGGTTAGGTTTACCTATAGATTTTGGATTTTTTAGTCCCTTATTTGGATGTGTTCCACATCACTGAAATAATTTCTCTACAGATGTTTTTTTTATCAACTACATAAGCCTAAAATTCATTGTTATTATTATGTAAAACGTTTTCAGATGTGTACGTTATCACATTGTTTATGAACGTATCTTGCAATTCGTTTATCACATTAGCGTACTAGATTTTTATTCGACAAAATGTTATTAAATATCGTTTTCCCGACCAAGAAATGTCGAAACAAAAACAAAGAAACAGTAAGAATAAGTATTAATTACACATGCAAATGTCTGCTTTCATACCATTCTAATAACAGGCTTGAGTTGCAGAAGTGATAGTATTTACATATTTTCTTGCCTGCTTACTGTTAGAATTTGTTTCACATTCCACTGTAATTTATTACAGAAGTTAATGTAAACATTATAGTGCAGAATCCCGTATATCGACAAGTTGTGCCTGTCAATCAATTTGAAAGGTAGACCCAAGCAGATTAAAATATCTTGGGTAGTTCTTAGGACTTTATCAAAGCAAGTTGTTTGATGTTATGTATTGTGACAATAAGGAGGACAACTCTAATATTATTGTATCTGTCACGGTATTTCACGGGCCGTAGCGTAGCCCAGACCTTTGGCAGGCTTGCGTGGAGACACAGCTCCAACACGTAGAGGCCCCTATGAGACACTTATCTAAATGCGATGGGATGCATCAATCGTGGTCTATCTCTGAATGAATTATGCAAATGCACCAGAAGACAAACCACGTTCGGTGCAGAGACTATTGTAGAAAGGACAAAAACTACTCGGGTTATGGGGGTGAACTGGGTGGGCCGGAAAATCTGAGTTATTGCGGTCATTGCGGAGAGACTCGGGACGCCTGCCGTAACAAAAATGTCTCTAGTTTGTCAATATATTTTTTTTTTCATTCTTGTCCTTAGACAAGAGGACAATATTTCAAATAATTGGTTAACCATACACTTTCTTTCCTCATAGAAATGCTATTAGTATTTATACGGAGTGAAACAGAACCACACACTTTGGATCGTGTTTCCTTTAGTACTACATTTTTCCCAAAGAACTATTTATGTTAATATTTTTATAAATTTTCGAGATATACCTAGGTCGTCAAAGTACCTATTAAAGGAAGAATTAAACATTTTTTTTAGATACTTATTTATAGTCTTTACCATTAATAAAACGAATATAAATTCCAAACATAATACCGACATTTTCAGGAAAGTGGATTGTCCCTACACTTGTATGCGACGGCCTTATAGCGCACTCGGTAGTGAACCTGCCTGCTGTGCCGAGGGTCGCGAGTTCGAATCCCGTAAGGGACAAATATTTGTATGATGAATATTAATATTAATTTGTTTCCGAATCATGAACGTTTGTATCTATATTATGTATTCTATATCGTTGTCTAGTCATCATAATACAAGTCCAGGCTAGATTCTGGTACTTTTATTGTGACTAGATAATTTGTTGACAATGTCCAAGATATTTCTTTATTTATTTCGACGCTAACGATGCAGTCTGTCCTATATGACTTTTCCTGAAAGGGCGTTGCAAAAAGGCCAATCTGAAAACATGCCAATGTTTGAAAATATCGCATTTTCATGTTCTATTTGGTACATCGATTTGTATCAGCAGGACGTACAGGTCGAGGACATGAGATCCTTTTGAATGACGTCCTGAAGCGTACTGCGCACCCTGGCCAATCAAAGCATATAACGCTGATTGGAAAACCTTTCCACCATGATGGCAAGTCAAATTCAATGACATGCCATCGATACGACAGAAGAAGAAAGAAGTGTTAAAGTGATACAGACCCACATATCGTTGAGGGGCTGCGGCGAGAGGGAGGCGGGGGCGGATGAGACCGCCGAGTCCTCGTCCGACGGAGCCTCCTGTGAAACACCCTGTATATTAACAATTAAATTATAAACAAAGAAGGTAGGAAATCTCAGACTTAGGGTGCATCAGCAACCGCGGGGTGATAAACACGATATAATCATTTTTATTGTCACCCAAAAATCACCTAGGTATCCCAGACCATACATTTTCTACTCGTATTGGAATAATTGACCATCACCTCGATTTGTAACATCCCTGGCATTTCGGTGAAGGAAAACATCGTGAGGAAATCTGCATGCTTCAATTTCGAGGCATGTATTGTACCCATTGTCCATTACAAATAAAATGGCGACGGGCTCACTCCCCGTCACACTGGACAGAGTTTCGGTACTACGTAGTAATTATAGTACTCTGTTGTAACTACTAGTGAAACGTGGATGTTCTGTGGTTTCAGAATATCACTACTACCCCCTCGGGGAATATAGTCGTGAGCATATGTATGTGCGCATGTATGTAATTTTTCTTTTTTCTCGATTTCGATGTTGGTTCCGTAGTGAAAATTGTGCAGTTTGATAGTATGAAGGATATAAATATATTTATTTGAGGTTGGCGCAATATTCGTCTTCTTCATATTCATTTTAGCCGTCATTTCAGTACCAAGTTACTATTCTTTCGTACGATCCATTCATCCATCAGTTAGTTACACCCTGTAAGAATAAAACATCTCGAGACTCCTAAAAGTTTTTGGAAAGAAAGAAAGTACTTACCCGATAGAAGGTTTCTTTTCTATGTTGTATATCCGTTTTCAGATCTTCACGATTACTCTTCTCTTTACTCTGTAACAAACAGAAACCAATAATTAGTATCAAAGCACGGTATTTACCATTTAAATACACTTTAAATCGGTTAAGACAGAGCGCAAAATACTCTAACCTGTTTATGCGTATTTTCTGATGAGTTAAAATCCATTTATCAACAACTGACATAATAATGCGTAAATACGCATAAACCTTGACTGTAAGAGATCTTGGTAATGACTCCTAATGACTCCAAATTGTGGACAGCTTTCATCCAGCTTACAATGGTAAGTTGGCATGGCAGCCAATGGTTGGCATAATGGTCGCCCCGGGCAGACATCTGCTGACACTAATTCCTTTCAGTCGTGACTAAGTATAAGAAATATGGTTTGGATATGAGGATAGTTATTGATACAAAATAACTTTACAACACAAAGGTTTAAAAAGTTCAGTTGAAAATTGAAATTGGTCTTCAAACGCCTGAGATATTAGATATGGAAAAACAACGCTAAGCGAATTTGCTATTTAAAATTATCAGGCGCTTTTACTTTGTTTAATTGTTGTTGCATTGAAATGGATATTGATGATGATTAATTAACAATGACTGTAAGAATAAATTGGTCATCGTTAACACATCGGACGCGTAATTGTTTTTTGTCGCACTTTTTGGACCAAGCGAAGCTTTAGCATGAGAATAATAACTAATTTATCGCCTTAGGCGTTTTCGCTAATTGATTTACATTTCGTTTGTGTAACAGTTATGTATGAGAAAAGATTAATGATTTAACTGAATTAGATAACAATGTAACATAATCATTGTAGATTGTTTTTTCTATTCCATTTCGAATGGTTCAAAATATAAGCAACATGATAATCTTTACTCGTTTTCTACAGCAACTACAATCAGTTGTATTTTTATTTAGGTTTAGTATGTTGTACAATAAAGTGTTAAAATTTAATAAAAATTGTTAATCTTGGTGGAAATTGTAACAATAAAAATTAAGAAGTTACCACGGGTATAGGTTAGCTACCTAGTTAGGGAATTTACTTAGGTTTTATAGATAACATTTGACCTACCTACAGGACAGCTGATTTTTTTCGCGTTTCCTGAGGTAGGCTCAGGTCAGGCTGAGGTTGTTCAGTTTGATGGTCTGAGTTCACCGTTTCAGTATTTGCTAGGCTGTCACTTACACCCTGTATATATCCTAAGCCATTTTGAATAGGATTTGTATTTATGAGCTATATAAATTGTTATTGACCGTAATAATAAATCCATACTGATTATGATTAGTGTAATTTAAAATTGTTCTAATAAAACATAGTCACAGGGCCGGATTAAGACTGTATAGTGAGGCCTTAAGGCAGTTACTCTTCAATTTAAAAAAAAAAGTAAGTTATAGCCTGTAGAATCCCTCTGCAGGGCAAAGGCCTCCTCTCACGAATAAGGGTGAGAGGGAGTGGGCCATACTTGACCAAGCGGGCCTAGTGCGTCTTAGTGTAGGCAAGTTAATGGTATACTTGCTGTCAGAGAATTTTCAAGCCGCCTTAGTAAGCCTCTGAACTGGCTTAATAAATAGATACAAAGTAATTTTCAATTACCTAGTAATTTTTCGTTTTAATGTAACCATAAAATACAAACAAAAAGTGCACTAGTGACGATAATTTTATTTATTTCTTCATGTTTGGAAGTCTATTAAAAATATCGGGCCACTTTTTTGATAAGAACTAGGTAGGGCTAAGGTTAGCCCTTTCTTTTACACCTACATATTATGGCCTCGGGCAGCGAGGGCCCACAGCGGTCGCATGGCCCGGTGGTGCGGCGGTGTGTGGCCCTGAGAGTTGCGATGGTTTGGGGCCTACCGCCTAAGTGTTGCTGGGACATGAGCAGATATTCATTTGGTCTCGATGTATAATACGGCGCTGAATAGATACCCATCGTAACTATTTGATTAGCGAAAGCCGATAGAAAGCAGAGGGTCAGCTGTGTTCGCCTCAGATGGCTTGTGAATCAAACCAATTTCAAATTTACGATGTAGGATATAAGAGTTCTTTCCAGCGAGATTATGTTAATTCAACTGCAATCTATCTAAGATGCTTAGCCCCACATCGATGGGATACAATCTATTCTAGATTAAATATTGATTATTGATTAATGATGTGAACTGTTTTAATAGTGATTGAAGATTCATTTTCTTTGAGATCGAAAGGTCACTCAAGGACAGGAGTGCAATTTTTTAATCTCACAGTTACTAATTCGTATCTAAAGGGTGTAACAAAACACACTAGTAATACTTAAGGGGGTTACAAAAGTAAAAGTTGTTCAGTTTGATGATCTGAAGCACCCGTTTAAGTTTTAACGCATTTAAGTTTACACCCTGTTTATGACTAGAATGATATGCTATGCCGGAGGATCTGAGATAAGGATTGGGCCAATCTTCTAAGAGAAGAAGCCAATCTGATTGGTTATGAAGAATAGAGTTGAAACAGTCAACGTGGCCTAAATCTGTCTGGAGCACATCATCATCATCACTATGTAACACAAACAAACGATGTCTACAAGTAGCCAGTTAGAGTTCCCACTTAGAGTAGTGTTTTCATTGTGCATTACGGATTTCGCAGCTTTCGAAGTTTATCCAAATGTTAATTATGGAGAACAATGGCAGTGAAAGTGTTGGCCGGATCCCAACGTGTTTGATCTTCGGACAAATAGAGGAAACGCGCTTTACATTCTGAACATGTTGCTCACTTTCGTACTAGTACTAGTCCGTGAGATGTGAATTTAGAACATCTTTGAATTTACGATAGTACCTTAGAATACGTTTTGCAATACGGAAACTAGGTACTTTGTTAGTAAAATGGGTAAATATTTTCGGGTCCAACTTAATATGCTGACAGTTTTTTAAGAGGACGATCAGACCATCAAACTGAACAACTTTCTCTATGGGACCAATGTCGAAATCGCGAAAAAGAAATCAGCTGTCCCTTACAATTGGGTCGAGTAAGATTTCCGTTTAGTATGGAACAGCTGATCTGATCGCGATTTCGACATTGGTCCCATAGAGAAAGTTGTTCAGTTTGATGGTCTGATCGTCCTCTTAAAAAAGTGTCAGCATATTAAGGATGTCCCTATATAATGTAACTGACATAATTCAGAAGGTTTCACAAAAGTTTACTCGAAGTAATTGGGTTTAGAGCTAAAACCGTAATTTGACGCCACTGTAGGGAAAAGTAGGGGAATTGTAGTAGGTACGGAGAATTTGTAGTGAAAAATCTTTTGGTGATTTTAGTAGGTCATTAATTATGAATTGACCAATACTTTACATAACTAGGAATTGCGTTAGACATTTTAATGTAGTAGGTAAACTAGGTCGGTGTGCCTAGATGTCGTATGATTTAATTCAGTAGGTACTTCCCCTTAAACTTGTACAACTTTAATGGTTTCATTTGTGATGAAAGTTTGTTTGTGGATCAAGTTATTTTTTGTTAAAAATCTTCTTCTTGTGGTGCCATCTTCCATCGAAGGTTGGTCATCATTAGGGATATTCGGACCCTCTGGAGACTGTAGCCCTGAATAGTGAGGTGCATCGCAGTGCAGTTAACATCTTATGGACGTTATATTGAAGCAGAATATACTACCTACGTTAATGTTATGGAAATACCATAAATAGAGACTTTTCGGAACTTATCGGAACTCGCATCGTCGAACTTCAGAAAGTTTTATTTATAATTTTACACGTTCGTATACGAATCATTACGAGTGATAATGATAAGTGATGCATGGACTATAATTATAGATAGATTAACAGGGTATAACAAAACACCCTAGTAATACTTAAAGGGGTGCTTCAGACCATCAAACTGAACAACTTTCACTATGGAGCCAACATTGAAATTTTCTCTCTCATTCATACAAAACTGCAATACCGTCTCGACTCAAATGTATGGGACAGTGAATTTTTTGGTTCATCCTAGAAAACTCATTGCCCGATTTCTATCTATACACCACTAGTTTTAAATTAACAACATAATTTTAAGGGTGTATTCAGACAATGATACTAAACAACTTTCCCTAAGGAACATGGGTCGAAAAACGAGAAAAATTTTTGGACCTCCCATAGAAATTTTATTTAAAAAACATCTCATTTTTCGACTCATGTTCCTTAAGGAAAGTTGTTTAGATTCATGGTCTTAATACAAATACACCCTTAAATATATGTTAGTAATTAAAATCTAGTGGTGTGGTGTACAGGGTTCTTATAGTTGCGGCGTAAATGTAATACCTATATTAACTTATACCTATTATATGTTAACTTAGCGCTATAAAGTATACTATAACGCTCCTGTAAATCAAATTATACGACCAAATCAGTGTAACAGCATTAAATTACAATATACTTCAGTACGTTTACTCAGACAACGTTGCTAGCATGGGAACCGGGCCAACTAAACGAGATCTAGACAAAACCCATGGACACAAGGACTCTAGAGACGCCTATTAAATATACAATTACTGTACTAACATGGATAATGACTTACTATGTCAATTGTTAATAGGCATGTAGGTCTTACAATGGTTGGGAGTCGCGCTGCAATTCTGGCGGAGTACGGACGCGCTCGTATCGGCGCGTTGGGATTGAACGTGGCTCCACCATTTTGTGAACTCTTTTGTGTTTTAACCTTAAAACAATCACTTGAGATTATAAACTACTTACATTAGCAAAACTGCCACTCTAGACTTAATAAATACTACTGATCATTTTCCTTCATATACTATCCACATAACGAGACATTGGCTGAATTGTGATAACACATCGGATGCCACTAAACAAAAATTGAATCTTACAATTGTTTGCTGTCTACTCTACAGATTTACTACAACGTTTTCTACCAGCAAACGCTATGTTTATGTTCGTTTTATATTGTTACTATTAATGATTCTGAGCTATTAGGCCGAGATTCAAAGACGATTTTTTTAGTCTTAGTTCGAACTAAGTAGGGCGAAAATGTATGGATTTTGACATAAGGGAGTTCGAACAATGGTTTAAAAACCGTCTCTGAATCTCAGCCTTAGTACCGATTTGTTAGATACTGTTTTTCAAGTTGTTATCATCATCATTTTCAGCTTATGTTTTATTCTATCCAGGAGCGGATCCAGCCCTCAAAAAAGGTTGTGGTCACGGCCACCCGAAAATCGGCCTAGTGCGAGTCGGACTTCGGACTCACTCACGAACATTGCATTCCTACAAAGGAGACGTTTACAAAATGTATGACGCCCCGGCCAAGACCTTGAACATACGGGCAAAGCAGCGGGGCGAACACTAGTAAATTAATAAAGCTCTAAAATGGCAGTGTTTGCTAAAGAAAATTACAAAAGTAAATATGTGTTTGTTTGTACTTCACAATATCACATCTAGACTAAACTACTGAACCGATTTTGATGAAACTTTTACAGCTTGATAGCCTATCGACCTCAATCAGGGTTGTGGGCAAGCCCACCGTGCCCACAACGGTGGATCCGCGCCTGATCCTATCCCATATCCTCTGTTTTGTATACCGTCTTCCGACATTGGACGCGCATCTTTCAGAAAAATCACGTTCCAATATAGGTACGAGTAACGGCTCAGAATAATTCAGGACTCTATCTAGAATACATAATTAAATTACTTTGTGGTTTTCGCATTGCATTTTGCATGCTCTATGGTTTCGTACCTTTATAAATTGGCCTACTTAGACCTATGAATCAGAACTAGTTTTAGAGCTTAGAATTAGTTCAAAAGGTTAAAATTGGCAGCTGGGTCTCTAATCATAACAAAGTTTCTAACCTAAAGGGAAAATGGTTTGTGTTTGTAGGTATATAAGTTTCAATGTAACCATGTTTATTAAAGTAAGCATATTTTTATCGTACATAACGTTCTTACGTACGTTATACCGACTGCTCTCAAACGGTGAAGGAAAAATATCGTGAGGAAACCTGCATACGCTGAAGAATAAATTCTGATCTGTATGTGTCCAGTCGACGGACGACGGGCTCATCCCCCGTCACACTGGACAGAGTTTCGGTACTACTGGTGAAACGTTCTGAGGTTTCAGAATATCTCTGACTGACTGACCCCTCTATGTATGTGTCCAGTCCACCAATCCGCATTGTACATGCGTGGTGGACTAACGCCCATACACCCATACTGAGAGAATGTCTGTGTCCTGCAGTGGGATGTATACAGGATGTAATAAAACACCCTAGTAATACTTGAGGGGGTGCTTTAGACCATCAAACTGAACAACTTTCACTATGGAGCCAACGTCGAAACAACAAAATCTGCTGTCCCATACATTTGAGTCGAGATGGTACAGCAGTTTTGTATGAAATAGCGGATTTTTTTTTTTGCAATTTCGGTGGTGGCTCCATAGTGAAAGTTGTTCAGTTTGATGGTCATAAGCCCCTTTAAGTATTACTAGGGTGTTTTGTTACACCCTATATAGGCTGATGGCGATGAAGATATTTATTGATTTTTATTAATTCATAGAACCAGCAATTTCAACATCTAAATTCCTAACCTAAGTAAAACTGGATCAATACAATAATTTACCGCACAGTCAATACCAATAAATCATACAAGTTGACTTGATAAACAACCAGTTAATCAGTGATAACGTTATTCGATACATAAATTCATAAGATATCGTAACTAGGGGTGTAATAGGCATAAATTCGATCGCGCGCTGCGATAGAATCGATCTAGATCGTAATAAATCGAAAGTAATCGAGGCGCCGCACTAGTCGTGAGTACGATAGCTTACAAATCTTGTGTTGTTTCCTAAACTATCTATTAATTTAAGTACTATGTAGTAATTACTAGTTAATCTGTGGTACTAACAATACAAAATTTGAGAGGAATTCATGAATAAAGAATGTATTTCAATAGAAATGCTTTGAAAACTAATAAATATCGAATCGAAATACGTTTTTTTTGTAAAATATTTTTTTATACCATAGAAAATCAGCTATCATTTCTCTGTGGCTAATCCGCAAAAAAAAAATAGTGTTTTTCGGCCTTCCTCAGTTCCATCACAGAGTACAATAATTACTACCGGTTTCATTGTCTGAATGCATCCTTTTAAACATTTTGTTAGTAATTAAAACTAGTGGTGTCTATACACCACTGATAAAAAAAACCACTTTCGTACTCTATGTCTATACATAGAGTACGAAAGTTTTTTTTTTATCAAGACGCTGTTAATGCCTTGGTGTTCCAGTGGCGAGTAACCTTGCCTGCCGTGCAGGAGGCGATGGTTCGATCCCCGTCCAGACCGACTCGTACCAATGAGTTTTTCGGAATTTATGTACGATTTGTAACACCACTGGCTTTTCGGTGAAGGAAAACATCGTGAGGAAACCGGCATGCTTCAATTTCGAGGCATGTGTTGTACCCACTGTCCATTATAAGTGGCGACGGGCTCATCCCCCGTCACACTGGACATAGTTTCGGTACTACTGCGAAACGTGGATGTTCTAAGGTTTCAGAATATTTGTGACTACCCCCTCGGAGAATATAGTCGTGAGCATATGCTATGCTATACTCATAATCTAGATACTAGAGTTAACCCGCGACTTCGTCCGCACAAATTATATACCAGATTTTAAGTCAGATCATAAGCTATCAAACAAAATGCTTGATTCTCGCATAAACAAACACACAGACGGACAAAAATTCAAAAAAAGGTTGATTTGGAGTCAAGGACATATCGTAATCTTTATTTTTTGTAAAAATCTTACAGTTTTATAATAATTATAAGATAAGATGATTTTGAATACATTTTGAGTTTGACCCCTTTATTTAAAACTTTCGTTTCACGACCACAATTTATTTTTCAAGATCATTACTTTATTCTGTGTCATTACCAACTAAGACAATACACGGGAAAGTTTGACCCGATGCTTACAGCCGACCCCCAATGATTACAGAGCGTGGTAATGACAAATGGATGTAATTATCGATGGGAATAATGTACGGTATCTTACAGTTGTTTGTAATGATTAACTTTACATTATTAACCTTGAATTGTGGTGAATAGGTGTTATTAAGTAGAAAGGTCACGTTTATTTATGGTCTAACAATAAAAAGTTTAGTAACTATGAGTGAAGTGTGACCTATACAAGGTAAATTTTATATCTCTGCGGATAACTTCAGCATGTATTCTACTCATCAAACTGAACAACTTTTACTTTGGAGCCAACATCGAAATCGCGGACAAAAAAATCTGCTGTCCCTTACAAAACTGCAGTATTCGACTCAAATGTATGGGACAGATTTTTTTTCGCGATTTAGATGATGGCGCCATAGTAAAAGTTGATCAGTTTGACGGGGCTCACCTTATGCGGTCCATGCTCTAGAGGCTAGTCACCAATCTTTCTTATTTAGTTATATCAATGACCAGCCATAGAAAAGTAGTTTTTTTTTGCGAATATTCTGAAGGAGCTGTTCAGTATCATTAGCAAAAGTAAATTACCTTCCTAATGTACAGGTATAATGCTATCAGTACAAGCTGAACATGACATAACATTGCGCAACTAATCTAAAAGGGGTATCCACAAATCAATCATAGCAAATGAAACAATTAGTATCTATATGCACCAAAATGGCTCTTACAGCACAGTGACTCAGTCAGTTAGATTGCGAAACTAATGTAACACACACTGATCTAGTTACCTACACATACGCCATGACACTCCATGACCCTAGTTATTAGCCATTCACTTCTCATAGGTGTATAACTCTACCTATTAGTCTAGGAAAAATAAGGTTTGAGATTGCATTAAAGACACTTTAGTAAATTGTGATTGAAATAATATTACTGTTAGTTTATAACACTGTTGTCGAGATTTCATGGTTATATTGGCTCAGGAACCTGAGAAATACCTTAAAATCGATATAAATGTTTAAAGGGCAAACTTATTTCGAAAGATATTTCTTCCAGCATACTAGCAAAAGAGACAGTTAATTATCACAAGGCAAATTTAATGTGTACAAACAAACAGTAAATAATTTCGTTTTGAGGTTATAATTTATAAAGACAAAAAAAAAATTTAATATCTACTCAAATTTACGATATTAACCGGGGATTATTATTGTTATAAGTAAAACGTATTGAATGAAGCCGTCCTGTAAAAAATCACCAGTTTTCCATTTTTTGTTCATACCTAAATTTAATGTTTTGTAAATGTCTTAATTATTCAATAATACACAATAACAAATTGGGGATTATTGAGAATTTATGTTTTTCTGGTATTTATCTACTATATTCCAAATTATCACCAAAAGTGCAATTAATGCAACCTTCTCCATACAAAAATCCGTAGATTTCCCCGACTATATACAGGATGATCCAGAACCCACACGATTAACAAGAAAATATTTTTTGGTTTATCTCTGTCTTGAGGAACATTTTTCTTTTGAATTTCTTTAATGACAATTTTGTCCATTTTCATATGCCTTGTGATTCCTTATTAAGTATACTCTCTCAACAACAAAAAATCAAACCGATTGGTGTCCCATTGATTGATTTTAAGCAGACTAAATTTTAAATTAATAAAATTAAAAGGTATTAACTTTTTTTTTCCTGGCAGGTCCCCAAGTCAGTAACCTATATTCATCTGTTCTGGACCCTTTACAGGGTGAAATTGATTTCATTAGCATCCTTTTAAACTAAGAGTTTACCCATAAAATTGAACAACTTTTACTATGAACAACCCGATTGTTTTCGCATTTACATCCTGTATATCGAATGCCAATCCTTCGTGTTATACTCATTTATTTTCTCAAATCGACGCCGCAGACGCAAAATTTTTAAAGATAACTTGGTAGAGAATTTAAAAAACACATTATTAGATACCATTGATTCCAGGCTTCTAAAAGGCCAATAATAATATACAAATATTACAAATTAATAAAAAACCGGCCAAGTGCGTGTCGGGCCACGCTCAGGGTAGGCTTCCGTAGTTGCCCGTCACAATATACGGACTTAGAAGGGGGCTTTTTGTTTTATACTACGGTTTCACGGCTAATAAATTCTAAAAGTACATTTTACAAGTTGTTCGACTATTACTCGTTAACTTGCAAAGCCTACATAGCGGTGATAGTTTTCTCAAATAGCATCCGGACGGTACACTAAAAAAATATTTTTCAAGATTTTATTCTACCACTTTGTCGGCGTGATAAATATTTATACCCACGTCAAATTACAGCTTTCTAGTACTTAGCGTCTCTGAGCTAAACCGCGGACACACGGACGGACATGGCGAAACCATAAGGGTTCCTTGTTGACTACGGAACCCTAATTAATACCAATCACAACAAAATTACAAAACCCCCATTGTTATCCAAAACCATTGGCCAGAACAAAATAAGAAGCAAAAACGTATGCGCAGACGCAGCGGTTCATTCACAAAGAAACCAGTCCTGTTTATAGTTCCGAGAGGTAATAGAATATGTTAAGAACGGTGGGACTCATGGCGAAGGCTTCATTTTATGTGGTTTTATATTCATATAGCTTGAGAGAAGCTTGGGAATAAATTGAAAGGATTGGATGACCCGTCGGTATTTGTCAAAGTTAACTCGTGGAGTAATTTGCAGTTTTAGATTCATGCGAATTTCATGATAGATTTTTAGATAGGTACAGGGTGTAAGTGACAGCCTAGAAAATACTGAAACGGAAACTAAACAACAACAAACAGACCATCAAACTAAACAACTTTCACTATGGAGCCTACCTCAGGAAACGCGAAAAAAAATCTGCTATCCCATAAAAAACAGTTTTTTTTATTTCATTGTACAAAACATTAACAAGAAATTACATGGAGTATTATCATAGTCCGTATCAAACAGAAACCTCTAGGGTTTATATGTTGAAGGGAGTTCGAATATTACAATGTTCGGATTAACTAAGTATAGTTATAGTTGCGTGGCTTGTATAAGAAGTCACGTAGGTAAATAATCTTAAGAGAAGTTTATTTCAAATGCGTAAATGCGCGCTGCATACAAACGAAGTCTGGTGATATTTTCAATACTAACCAATTAAACTCAATTATATTTTGCAGAAACAATGTAGGAATAAATCTCTATGCTTGTATCGTGTCCGATTTTCGTTAAAATATACAGTTTTAGTGCTAGGATTAATTTATGATTTGTATGGAAATCTTTGAGGCACTGTAACTTTAAAACTATACATTTTAAGGAAAATCTGACACGATACAAGCACAGAGATTTGTTTTTAGATTGTTTCTGCAAAATTTCATTGAGTTTATTCGGTTAGTATTGAAAATATCACCAGACTTCGTTTGTATGGAGCTCGCCAACAGTAATATACCCTTAATAATTTATTGAAAGCATCAAGAACCTGTACCTACCCTATTCAAAGGTATGGGACAGCTAATTTTTTTCGCGTTTCCTGAGGTAGGCTCCATAGTGAATGTTGTTCAGTTTGATGGTCTGAGTTCACCGTTTCAGTATTTGCTAGGCTGTCACTTACTGTATAGCCTACCTATGAGCATTTCAGTTTACGTATAATTCTATAAAAAGTAAAAAAAAAATAATAATAATTTGTTTCATGCCTATAAAGAATCAAATGAGACGTAAATCATAGTCTGTACTTTGTATGAAGTTTACCATTTTCTTAATGGCTTCACAGTCCTTTTATAAAGTTTTTAGGAACCTACTATGTTGAATGAGGGAATTTTTTTTCATACATACTCGAAAAACTATAGAAAAGCCGGTTTGCTTTAAAATGCCGTTAAAATACTTTAAATTATGACGTTATCGTCAAATCGAGAAAGAAATTCGGTATTTACGTTCATAAGACCATTGCATTCAAAAGAATAATAAGTAGGTATAATTTATAATTACATAAAATTAAAACGTCAATATAACAATAACACTAATCGGTTTCCAGATGTGTCTGACCTTAAAACGATAGGTCACTCATCACTCGGATGCACCGACACCGGCGCAGGCGCAGCTCGGCCAACTTTCACCGGACATGTAACTTGCTGCACAATGCATCGATGTCCCGAATCGATACGATCGGTGAATCGATTGCGTAACTCGCGATTGTGGCGCTTACTTTGTGATTTATTGGAGTACCTACTCAATCTATAAGCTGTCCCAAACGCAAAGTATTAAGATGTAGACAAAATCCTAACCTCATCATTGAAATGTCTTCAGTATAAATCATGCTAACAAGACAACTTAAACTCAAAATACATTAATTATAAATAAAATCACATAGAAAGCTTTCTGATGTAATTTTTCTGACTCTACCACCGCGTCGGAAGGTGTTCCGTTGTAGAGAAGAGAAGATCACAGAGAGAGGCACATAATTTGTCCTTCCCAAACGTAGGCTACTTACGAGGTATACAGGGTGTAAGTGACAGCCTAGCAAATATTGAGACGGTGAACTCAGACCATCAAACTGAACAACTTTCACTATGGAGCCTACCTCAGGAAACGCGAAAAAAATCAGCTGTCCTATACATTTGAGTCAGGTAGGTGCAGCAGTTTTGTATGGGACAGTTGATTTTTTTCGCGTTTCCTGAGGTAGGTTCCATAGTGAAAGTTGTTCAATTTGATGGTCTGAGTAAGTTCATGGTTTCAGTATTTGCTAGGCTGTCACATATACACACTGTATGAGCTTTTTATTATTTGGAATACCACGTACAACAACGACATAAACATAGCATCCAAGACCATGATGATAGAGCATGATTCTTCCATGATAATGGAAGAATGTAAAACACAGGTGAAATTTCACTATTGACAAAATGTTACTTATTAAGAGACCATTTTACGAAAACTATACAGGGTGAAATTGCTTGCTTTTAAACTAAGACTCTACCCATCAAACTGAACAACATTTACTATGGGAGCCATCCGATCGATCGGTTAAAAAAATCTGCTGTTCCATACTAAACAGCAATTATTACTCGACACAACTGTATGAAACAGCTGATTTTTTTTGCTCGGATCTGATTGCTCCCATAGTAAAAGTCGTTCAGTTTGATGTATAGACTCTTTGTTTAAAAGGATGCCAATGATATCAGTATCACCCTGTATAATTTGCAGTAGTATTTTCTGTTTTTTGTACCTATGTATGATGATCACTCTCACCGATCCCAGCTTCTCACCGATCCCAGCTACCCAATCCGCCGCGTAGCCCCAGCAACGTCCTATGCCGAGGTCCGTACCCCCCTGGGGTGCCCCTAGGTCGGTTGCTTAAGTTCATTCAATTGGCTCGGTGATCCTTCTGGTCCCTCCAATAGTCCGCAGTAAAAAGCAGTAAATGCTCCCTGAGCAAAGCTGTATACATCACTTCAAAAAAAAAAAAAAATGATGATGACGTCAACAATTTTTGAGGCTGACCCTTATAACGAAGGTACTTGTTTGTCGAAAAGTGAGAAGGGAACCTGTCAGCGAAGACCACGTGTGGTCATGTCCGTCCATTTTTAGGGTCATCGCAAAAATAAAGTTAACGACCTGTAGAGTAAGCAAATGTTCACGACTATATTCCCCGAGGGGGTAGTCAGAGATATTCTGAAACCTCAGTACATCCACGTTTCACTAGTACCGAAACTCTGTTTAGTGTGACGGGGATTGAGCCCGTGTCGCCACTTACAATGGACAGTAGGTATAATACATGCCTCGAAATTGAAGCATGCAGGTTTCCTCACGATGTTTTCCTTCGCCAAAAAGCCTGTGTGGTGTTACAAGTCGTACATTTTCGAGAAACTCAATGGTACGAGTAGGCCTGGACGGGGATCGAACCATCGCCTCCTTCGCGGAAAGGTTACTCGCCACTGGACCGCCTCGGTTTTTTTTAGAAGTAATATTGTAAATCAATATAAAAGCCAATTTATAATATTTTATATACACTAGCTTTTGCCAGCGACTTCATCGTAAGGATTTCGGAAAACTTCAAAACCCCGTTGTAACCTTTGGGAGTGGATTTTAGAATATTCCTATCTTCTACCTCTGTAGAATTCATGTTTCTATCTACAGTGGTTTAGGCCGTGTGTTGTCTGTCAGTCAGTCACGGAACTGTTTTATAAGTATAAGATAAACGTATTTCCCTTAGGGGTCGTCAATATTGCAATTGTTGCACTTTCTTTAAGACTATGTATTTCATGATGTGACAAGTAGTGTCTATGTTATAAGTATTAGATACAAGGATGAACGCTCTTGAGTCTATTTAGGCTTGTGGAATGCTATAAAAAGTAAGAGTCTTCATCAATGCATTTACAAGAGTTTTAAAAGTCTGGGTATACTTCTATGCTGTAGCTAGCCTATGTTCCTATGAATCACCCATAAAACATTGCAAAGAAAATCTTATCAAATAAGTATAATCATGTATTCGGTCGTAGGAAGCTTCTATAACATATTTTTAACCAATTTATAAAAACCTGTTTATTAACATAAAAAGGTGCAAAACCTATCAATTTAAATCTTTTATAGTGTCACATCTCACACAGAGCAATAACCGACCCACGCAATTAAACGTCTATTTCTCATCAAAGCTTAACTTCCGATCCGGAAATCACATTAGTGGCAACCCTACTGCGACAGGTGTCCACACCCACACGCACACGTGGTCCGCCTGCCCCGCGGCCCACTTGTGCCCACTTTCCCAAAGCCTGCCCGATGTAGGCCGTGGGTCAAAAGTCTACGCCTCGCAAGGCGAGCCTACTTTTCGTGATTTGTATGAGAAAGAACGCGCAGTCTTGGATTATGTTTTATTGTTGTTTATTTTTATGGCCGTAAAAGTCTCAATTTAACTAAAAGATAAAGAATTAGTACTATAAAAGAGTTGTTAAATGTCTCTGAACACAAAGATATAAGTCGAAAATAAATTATAGAACCCAAAACTGTTCGGCTCTTAGATTTTATGTTGGACCCATGTCCAACTTATAAACTGCGATACTTTTTACCCGACTGACAAATAGATAATCATCCCCGAATAATGATCAGCAGGACCTTAAAAGCTAGTGTTTGGTATCCTAAAGATATCAGTAGTTTCCTCTCTCTCAAAGGTAGCTTGAGTGAGTTTTTTAGAGTCAGGATACCCAACGTATCAACACGATAGACTGTGTTAGGTATGGAAACTTTTAGGTCCATTAAAGGATAACAGTTGCCCTGCATTCTTACTAGTTCCGTGATTCGTGCATAACTAGGAGTTACAACAAACGTGCAAAATTCGTCATCAAAATGTTCCTCGTTGTATAAAATAATAGTCGTCACATCAGAAAGAAACCGTACAAGGTGACAGACATAAGGAGTGTACATGGAAAGGCACACGTGAGAATGCCGCACCTTCCGCAGGAAAAATGTAAAAAACACAGATTCTTGCTATGATTAATTGCAATTGCAGCGAAAACAAGAACAGATAAAAGCGGCATTTTGGTCAAAGAATTATGTAATTTTGTGAGTCAACAATTTGAGAAAACACGAGTTCTTACGTACAATGATTACATTTTGTAATTAGAGACAAAAGATATGATCACAAAAATGTTATGCATCTAGAAATTTATTTCCTTTGTGATCATGTACAATGCTGCTCATGGACTATGGGAGCATCTATGGCATGTTACTGCGATCAAATGCAGCATTGCTGATGATAACAAGCTGCTGCGATCTTTAAGAAGTGGGAAGCACCTACTCAATAGTGACTCTATAGATATTGTATGCTGCACAAAATTCGAACAAAGAAGTCATAGAACTACTGATTCAAAGTGCCCGGAAACATCTTCAAACTTGAATTCTTACGTTGTCACATGCTAAAAGGTTTTTAATATTCCATGTATCTTGTAGCCTCTAATAAACCGTCTAAACACGACACGAGACAAGAAACAAGTTCTTTCAATGAACCAGACAACCGGTTTCGGTGCCGTATCCCTAAGGTTCAAGTCACGACTCACGTCACGATTACATTTTGGGATGGACCCTTTCAAATACTCATACAAAAGAACTGCTTGGGCTCCTTATTTTAAAGAGCTTAGGGTCTATAGTTAAAGGAAACAGTGATGTTAATAACGTAGCTAGAACCTTAAAAATGGAGGTGAATCGTTTTTGTGGCATCTCATGAATGGATATAATAATAGGATAGGTTTTAGTTTTATTGGTACAAGAATTTAAAATGAAGACAAATTGGATTTTTATGCGTTTTGTATGGAATATTTTAACGTTACCTGTCGTGTAAGTGTCTATTAAAAGCGTTCTTTTGTTTAATATTCCAATTTCTAAAATTCCTACGTCAAACACTCTTATTATGGTAAGTGGATCTGATTTTCGAGCGTTGCTTGCTGCTTGTGGCCAAGACATAAAGCGTTTTCTAAGGTACAACAAGGTAAGATACAAATGTATGGGAGAGCAGATAGAAAGTTGTTCAGTTTGACGGTCTGATCATCCCCACAAAAAAGTGTCAGCATATTAAGAAGGACCCTGTATAGTCTATGTTGATGACGTTATAGCTCCAAAATACCCTCGTTACCAAAACGTCCAGCAGTAGCGACAATACAAGCAGTAAATTGTAACCCAATGCTCCACATGGTAGACTCGTAAAACCTGATCGTATGTGGACAGCAGACTGGCTATTAAGGGTAAGTGAGGCTCGGCGGAAATGTGAGCGTTTGCAATTCCAACAAAAAGTTACCGATATCCGACGTTTAACATTGAGGAGCTGACGGACGCGTTTGCGCTTTACTGCGGATCTATCGTTGTGTGTGTTTGAATGATACATTTTTTGTTCCACAGTTCTCGACTGTAGGTTTTGTCTTTAAATTGACAACATAACATTTTTTAACCACCTGTTTTTAATACAAAATATAAAATAGGTTAAAAAATATTTTTGATCGATATTTCTATTTTTAATTTAGTTTTGAATTTTTTTATAAACGTAGGATTTATGGCTAAGATACCTTGGCCGCAATAACATTAAAAATAAAAACTGTCAAATATAATATCATAATCAAATAATAGAAAAGCCAAGCAGGCAAAGGAATAAAATCTCATTCAACCTCTATTATATTTTTCAGTATTTTTCAAATAACTCAAGAAATAATGGATAGAAAAATCTGATAATTTTGATATAAGCTTTGAATCACATTATCTCCAAATGGTTTTCTTATTTTGGTACCTTTCTTAAAATGAAATGTTGTCAATTCAAAACAAAATGCTAAGGTACAGCTCTAATTATGGCATGGCGATTTAGGTGCTTAGCAAAATACCTACAAAAAGCTTTATTTTCTACACAAAAAGTTTACAGAGGTCTTCTTAAGGGTTCAAGGAAGACTTATACCTATTATAATATGTAAATAATGATTATATGTTCTCATATCTGTTTTTTTCTGTCTTAACCATCATCCCTTTTGGGGTAGTCAGAAATTACAACTATTCTCTTTATCGCCATGCAGTTGTAGCAAACTTAGGCTTAGGTACGTGTAGCATAGGTAGGTACTGAATTTCTTCAATGTGTGTTTCCATGGAATTGAAATCGAATGTTAGGTATCGTAGAAAATTAAACATCCTCGTTTCACTAGTAGTAGGTACCGGATCTCTGTCCGATGTGACGGGGAGTGAGCCCGTCGCCGCATATAATGGACAGTGGGCGGATGTTCTGAGTTTTCTGAATATCTCTGACAACCCCATTGAAGAATATAGTCGTGAGCATAAGCATATGCCATCTTTTGGAAATTAAACTATTTATGTAATTTATTCATTGATACAAATGAATTTTCGTTCGCCAATTAAATTCTGTACATCCTCACTTAAACTGTCCAAAACAATTTCATCACAAAACAGTAAACGCTACAATTTCCTTGCAACGAATAAACCTACTTGCTCTTCAAGGAAGTTCGCTCTACAAAATCACATTATCAGCTACCTCAGCAGGTCCACTGCCATATTGAGAGCTTCTCCTTAACCGGCTTGCAGCGTGGAGTGTACCGTTCGTACGACCGGTTCCGTGACGGTACGGTTCCGATATGTGTGGTCGTGACTATTGAGCCATCTTGTCTGAATAATATCTTCACTTCGCACTACCATTTGCTCAAGATTTCGTTCGCATGGAATCGATGTCGCCGCCATAGATGTATTATACAATTACTTAAGTCAAATGGATCCCCTTAAAAATAGTGTCAGCATATTAAGAAGGGCCCTATACAGTAAAAATGATGAATTTCATAGCCAATTTCGACTACAGCGGCTACTAATTCAGAAAAGCAGTCCAGTAATTCTACCTACGCAAGATCTCCCGGTTCCATCCATCAGGTTCGGAGACTGAGGAAGAGAGAAAGCATCTGCGTTTAACGCACAAACCCTTTAACTAGACAATACCTATTTCCAGCTTCCTGCCACTCATAATAATACAGGCAGATCTGATAAAAGTTATTTTCAAAATGCCATCAGTTTCCAAAAATGGCTACACGACTACCAGTCGTCGATTGACAGATCACCTGTCAACTGACATTAAAATCAGAGTTCCGCTAAATGTTATTAAATGTTATTAAATTAAATCTTGTTAAATGGTAATTCCAACTCGGTGAAATTGTTGATCCAATTTCTTTCTCATTACTTCGCCAATTATTGGGCAAATGCTAAGAGGAAGGATCTCCATAGAGTCCGCATAAATTTACGATTGTAGTTGGTCTCTTTTGTCTTATGACGTACCTTTAATAGTAGAAGGAGATGGAACTATAGATATTTGTTTATGCGGCTATCCACTTTTTTGTGAGCTAGTGTGTGTGAAAAGTGACCTTAAACATAAGGCCATATGTCACTTGGTGCCTTTTGTCCATACTACTTCACACCATACACTCAAACCTAAACGTCAAAAAAAGTGGACACTTTACAATTGGTATGGCTCACTCTAGTCTTAAAGAGAGATCCTTCCTCTTAGCGACTACCAGTTGTCGATTGACAGCTGTCAACCGACATTAAAATCAGAGTTCCGCTAAATGTTAAATCTTGTTAAATGGTAATTCCAACTCGGTGAAATTGTTGATATAATTTCTTTCTCATTACTTCGCCAATTATTGGGCAAATGTGACACGTTTTTGGGACAACAGAAATTTAAAATGTTAATGTATTTGCTGACAGGACGTATTTTTGATAGTTTCATATTAATGTCTGCTCAAGCAAGCAGTAGTAAAGAGACATACATTCTTAATATGCTGACAGTCTTTTAAGGAGATGACCAGACCATCAAACTGAACAACTTTTTCTATCGGACCAACATAGAAATCACGAAAAAAAATCAGCTGTCCCATACATTTGGCTCGAGTAGGTTCACAGTCTTGTATGGGACAGCAGATATTTTTTTCGCTATTTCGATGTTGGTGTCATAGAGAAAGTTGTTCAGTATGATGGTCTGATTATTCTCTTAAAAAACTGTCAGCATATTAAGTTGGACCCTATATAATTTTTAAATCGGGCACTCGCCCAAAGACACGTATGCAATGCAACACACACTGTCACACACGGGACTTCGAGACATCTGGTTATAGTGGACTTAGTATTAGTATACTGATTGATTAGTGCGATTATTGGGAGTCGAAAAGCATACAAGCTACTTGTATGTTAAATTCTCATTCGATATCTAAGTGTTTTGCATCTTTCTGCTACACACAATTTAGTGTTGGCTACCGATTTCACAAACAAATCAAATCGACCGCTTCCGATATCGATTCTGTGTGAACAAACGAAATTTTTATCACCGATTTCCCCATAGCTACTGGATGAGAATATGCACATTTCAATAGCAGATCCATAACAATATCAGAGACGAAATTTGAGTTGGAGTTCGAATCCAATTTATATTTATCCAAGAGTACCTACCTATATCAGAACTGTCTCACTCCACAGCTCATGTACGTTTGACGGCCGATCCCCACCGAGGGGTGAGTGGTCGCTTATTGACATAAGGCGCATTTTAGTTTTCGTTCCTGTAGCGCAAAGTTTAGAAATTCGAAAAATCGGGTTGAGTATGGGTTGAGTGAACTGCCATAATTATGTCAAAATCCATACGATTTCAACCTTACTCAGAATCTATCAACTCAAGGTCAGAACACGTCTTGTATCTGAATCTCTGCCTAGACTCTGCTCATTGTGACAGGTAGTTAGCCCGTATACACTGTTTAAGGGAATGCTTGCAGGTTTCCTCCCTAAACACTATCACCGTAAAGCCGCAGTGTTACGAATCTTACACCTCGTACAAGTCAATCGTCAAGTCAGTCATTTCAGAACGTCATAAACATATTCTATGAACCGAAAAGTAGATAAATGTAAGAGAAATCAGCAGTGCAGCATCCCAGTGACACGGTGACTCTACCGTTTGTTACCAACTTCCCACGAGAAGCGGAGAGGCTTTACTGTTTTAGCTTTAACCATGTTTTCCACTAGTAGATATAACATTAGAGAAGAAACAGCAAGCTAAGGCTCACATACGTTGTGAAGCTCTGTCTTTCGCTTCGGTAACTTTGTATTCATATGCCCTAAAATGTAAACATATAGAATTAATCAAAAACTCAATTTGTTAGCTATCGTTCCTCTGCATTTTTAAGAAAATGATACTAATGTACAAAAACTTGAAAACCGTGCCTAGATTCGATTAGGTACCTGCTAAGGTTTGGAATTTGACACAAATCGTGGACGCTAAGATAAAAAAAAAATTTGTACTACTTATTTATAATTAAAAAGCCAGACTATGCTCTTTTGTAACGATTTTAACTACATCGCTTCAGGAAAGGCTAAATACCTCTTTATTTCCAGGAGGTTCTTTAGTTTTGCTGTCCTACAGTTTGGCTTCAGGCTATGATACGATGGGGCCGACAAAGCCTCAAAGCTAAGAGCACCAAATAAAAAAATAAATAAGTATATAGCTTAGCTCCCCCACTGCAACTAGAGTACAACCTCCACAATATGACAATAAACAATGGTAGTCGTCCGGCGAACCTGCGCGCGCGCCGTATTTTACAAGCCGTCAACTTTATAGCTCCCATCCGTGTTGTAGCTTTGAGAGTCGGATGATGGATGCCGTTTTATTGTGCTCAATTTTGTTTTAGGTAAAAGATGGTTGTTGTAGCAGTATCTGGACCACCCCTGAAATGAATATGCCGGGATGCATTCGCTGCGATTATATTCGTTTCATTATGTTTTGCTGCCTCCGTGGTCTAATGGTTAAGAGCATTGTGTTCTTGACACGGAGGTCGTGGGTTTGATTCCCACGGGGGAAAACCTAGTGATATGTCACTTTGTGCGTTTTTCCCTAGTTGGTTAGGACATTGCAGGCCGAATCACCTGATTGTCTGAAAGAAAGATGATTCCGTGCTTCGGATGGCACGTTAAGCTGTTGGTCCCGGCTACTATCTCTGGTGGTAATAGTCGTTACATAAAAACCACGTCAGAGCGGTAAGGCGGTTTGAAAAAACTCTGACACCAGGGCTTGCCCACACTATAAGATGAAGATTATATTGAAAAACAAAGAAAAATTATTCAAGAAATTTGGGAAAAGTTTATGTGTGTGTGGGCATTAGAAGAGGCCTGTCAAACAGTCATCCATCATTGACTGATGATGATCTAAGTATCAACCCTATAATTTTATTTTTTGTTTTTAATTTACGTGTTGCAGCATATTATTTCATTAAGTCTTTTTCTAGTGGTGCCATCTCCTATCGGAGGTTGGCTATCATTAGGGTCAAAGTCAAAGTCAATATAATTTATTCAATATAGGAGCTTGCAGCACACTTATCAAACGTCAAATCTTTTTTAAAGCTACCACCGCGTCGGAACGTGTTGTCGCTGTAGAGAAGATGCGGCCAGAAACTCTACAACATAACACGACTTCATAACTTTTACAATATACATTCTTAAGCTAAAGGTATGTATACAATAATACATAGTCTATTTAATAAAATAATGATACTATACAGTAAAGTAAATAAACTACAACGTGTTAATGAATAAACGCAAAACTAGAAAGTAGTTTATTTAGAATCGAGAGCAGAATCGAATTATCATGTTTTCAACATAGATAATTTTTTTCAATAAATTAAATAATTTTTTTGTAAAATTTTACCTTTACTAATCTGAACGTTAACCCACCGAACGGGCACACTCAGGGTGAGTGAGTTTGACTTACTATCAAAACAAGATTCTTAAAATGTATCTATGAGCACGTTAACGCTTTCATTCATTGCTGAAATGATAACAAATCATTTTTGCCTCACAACTTAAAATGCGAATAACTTTAAATTTTAATTATCAAAATAATAAAATTATTGTTTCAATCTAAATATTTTGTTGTAAATCAGTTGGGGTGTATGAGGTTTTGCGCTTATTCATTAACACGTTGTATAAGCTAATGACCTCAGACCCAAGCATTTTGATCATTTAAATAATCATCCAGTTTATAATATGCTTTTTTACAGAGGACTTTTTTGATTTGAGTTTTAAACATGTTTTCAGAAAGATTCAAAATGGTCTCGGGGATTTTATTATAACAACGTATACAGTGGACCCATGAAAGACGTGTTGACCCTACTAAGCCGAAAGTGTGGAGATATCAGTTTATTTTTGTTTCGAGTGTTGTGGGTTATGGACATCACAATTTTTTGGAAATAGAGACAAATTTTTTCTTACATAGGGCTATTCGGACCCTGGAGACCGCAGCCCTGAACAGTTAGGTGGTGTTCATTTCAAATTTATTAGATAGAAGTCTACGGTAGTTAATCTGTGACGTCAAATAACGATGAATCATGATGTAGCCTCAAACACTCGCCTCTAATTATGATGAGTAGCACAAAGCTCAGAATCGATTCCATTCAATGAGCCAAATGGTTGTGTAACGGTGCTTTTTGATTATGAGAGAGTATAGTTGTGTCGGTGCCGAATATCGATGTTAAGGCGCAATAGTAGGACGAAATACCTTATGGGCATCTTTTATTTTTCATTTTTCGACTAGATTTATACAATTTACCGAAACCAACCTTTAGAAAATCGTCACAAAGATGACGTATTTTCATGTATTTTTAAACTTTTTTCTCGTTTTAGAAGAACTTAAAATAGTTTCAGATTTTTGGTATTTATACTCGCATATTCACCATTAGTTTATTTAGTGAAATCAATAAAAAATCAATCAAAAGTACTTTAGTTAATTCAGCACGCACTTTTCGTAGGGCTGACCAGTCGCGTTTCTCATAGAAAATATTCGTCTGAACCTTTAGAGATCACCATTAAAGATGGAACCTATAAATTAGGTGCAAGTTTTCATGAAATCCAAATACACTTACTTTATTATTTTATTTACAAAATCGATACATTTAGCACGTTTGATGATTCTCTTGGATTCTAGGAGGATTTTTCTTGCTTACTTGCATTGTTGAGGAGAAAAAAGTAAAGGTAAAAATAAGGGTGAAAATTGTAAGGGAATTCCTTTATTAACCATTCCGTAGATGACAATAAAATGTAATGAATTTTATTGTGTATGGATTCATTTAGGTACATGTTCATCAATCATCAAAATCATTCAATCATAAATAGGTATAGTTTTCAAAAAATAGGCGACAGGGATTCTGCATTCCAAGTGCCGTATATACTTATGTAAGTATAATTTACTCATGTGCCTATGCTACGTATTGTGGTCAATTATTATGTGGTCTAGGCGTACAAACTCGCGGGCGCGACTTCAGAGATGATAATGCGACCTCCTTTCTACCGAATGTTGGCGATTTGCGAATTCTCGATTGTTAGCTCAATAGCCACTTTCGATCAGTTGTGTAACCTTATTAAGGATGTTAATTTTTTAAGTTATGAGATTCTTTAGCCCGTTAATCATGGTTGGATAAATGTTTTGCGCGGATGTTTGCTTACCGAATATATTAACGGAAAGGAATGGAATTTGAATTTGAATTATGATAGGCAGTAGTTATCTATACCATAGAGTAACTTATATGTATATATCTATACATCTATTAGTAAGTACATGTAGTAAAATTGTAACATACATCCTGTATACTATATTGTATATTTACCTACAAAGACTTTCGTCTTTACGCTACTTTATTGACATCATAATTTGTCCTATTATAATAATTCTACGTCCTTCTGAATCATGCTTTTGATAGGGAAAAAACGGTACGATAGCAGAGTACGATAAAGCCAACAATCAAAATGTATAAATAATAATTTGTTAGGTGGCCGCGTTTGTCGCCATAACTATTGCATATTGTAAAACTAGATGAATCAACCAACGATGTTTAAAAAACAATTTTCCACATGTTTATTCACGTGTAAAAACTTGCATAGGCAATAAACATTACGCTAAACCGCAATTCTAAACGGGCTGTCACGTCATGCGTCAATTCGAACAGTAAATTTAAAAAATACCAATAAGTTAATTGACCAGTAAGAACAGCCATAATTGCTAAAAAAAACCTAACCTACTAACAGCTGATCGTGTTCTCTTTTCAAAAGCAGGTGCCAGGCTGAACCGGTTGCGCAACCGGTAACCTGACATGGCTATACTTTGACACCTGTCAAAACGCTACTATATGTGTCAGATGAGAAAGTGACGCGTAGAATTGTCTCGGCGAAGTGCAGCGATTAATCAAAGGGCAATTGGTGACAGATGTCAAAACAAATGTCATGTAAGGTTAGCCTTTTGTCCCCGGGGTTGTACGTGTGGACATTATGTATTGTTTAGTATCGGCTAAGTGCATATTTCACAATTCGGTATGTCAAGTTTTTTTTTGGTTCCCATTTTATATTTTTTACTGATAGAAGACATAATTTTAAGAAAACAATTTAATTTCTATTGTGATTCATCGAGTTTATCAAAATAAATTAAAATTTTAATTTACTTTGATCTGTAATCTCTAAGGCCAAGATTCAGAGACGATTTTTAAGTCTTAGCTCGAACTCCCGTATGTCAAAATCCATACAGCTAAGACTAAAAAAATCGCCTCTGAATCTCGGCCTAAGTGCAAAAATGCTAGAGAGAAAATAATTCAAACTCCATAGAGAAAAACAATTTACGGCTTTATTTAAAAAAAAAACCTGCCTTCTCTTTCTAACTCTATGCTGGAAACAAAAACGGCAACATCAAATGTCAAATTCTGACATTGTGAATGTTTTTTTCGTAATGGCCAGTTATTTTAAGTTGATTTTAAGTTTACCAAGGAGTTCATAGGTTTTCCAGTGACTTCACTGGACGGATCGATCGTTTTTCGATCCGTCCTGTCCTTTCGAATCCTTTCATTTTAAAATCTCGGACATAGAATAAATTATTATAGAGACAATTATCTCGAAATGGTTATCGAATAAGCCCTCCAAAAAAAAAATTTACATACCGAATTATAGCTCAATTCATTCTCATGACACCGTAATTTCAAACAATCGAATTTATCTCACTAATTATTTTAGACGGTACTTCATCCTTATTTGTGGCAAGATAATCACCTAATTACAGTAAAAGTAAAACACTTAGTTACGTAAGTGTACTTAACACACTTAATGGTCTATTAAAGAAACAATAGATATTTGGACATACGAACAAACATAACATAATATGTACCGTATCCATACCGTCTATTGTTCGATACACAAAACATTGTAACCGTTCTATTTATACGTTGATAGGTATTATGATTCTATTTGGATTTATGTCAATACGAACAGGTAATATGTAAGTTTATAACGAATTTTCTACAACATCTACCTATGTAGAAACTAGGTAAGTACCGAAAATTTAGCAAATATATTTCACCGGGGTGGACGACGAGACGAATCTGCGAAAAGTTGGTATACTCGTACCAACTTTCGTATCTTCCTGTCTATAGGCACAGACAGGAATCAGCATGCGTAAAGCTGGGGATCGAGAAAGAGTTGTACAGAAGTGGACTAGCCGTGGACAGATCATCATAATTAGTACTACTTTCATAACTTCAATAATATGAGGATTTTTTTTCTCAGTAAATTCGATCTTTTTGCAAAAAGTTCGAAATGAATTCTAAAGTTCATCATCAGGAAAGTGTAATTTCCTTGCGTTTTCAGATGTTTTGGAGCCCGATTGCGCTAATTTAAAACATCGAAGGTATATTCTTATCCAATTTCAGTTCTAATCACATTGCAATTCAATTACTATTCAACTGTGCTGAATTCCGCATCGCGCTAAACTCTATGTAACTGACAGCCTTTAACGTCTGAGCGATCTGTCAAAACGACCCTAACGGCTGTCAAGAGCAACACCGCGATTAGCACAATAATACCAAAAGTGTCAAAAGTTATGGTTCGTACGTAGTCCAATCACGGTTCAACACCGCGATTGCAACCCACAGCTTGTACCTGCGTCTATGCGATAACGTTCCAACTGGTGTACCTAGATCAATAGATATGTCTATAAATACATAAACAGCTGATCATGTATATACGCACCTGTTCAATTCGCAGTTTCCTGCTGAATTCAGTCACTGCACCCTCCATCCTTAGTGCCTGTAACAATAAAAAAACATATTATTAGCAATTTAGCATCATTATTGTACGTAACAATAATTATTGCATGTAAACATAGTTAGAAATATGTAATTAGAGAATTGTAAACTTAGTAGAACCTGAAGGAATTATAATGATTACAGGTGGTTGCAGACAGGTGGTTGATTATTTTATTTATAGTCAGCAGATGTTTGATCTAGGAGCATATTTTTTGGGGCATTACCGCATACCGTACCGGTACGAAAGTTGGTAAGTATACCAACTTTTCGCAGATTCGTCTCGTCGTCCACACCGGTGAAATATATGGTTAATGATTTCTCATTTAATTTTAGATATTTTGTCAAGATCCATGGATAGTATTTAGGTTCAAGTGATAATTAGGTATGGTTCCGGTACGGGTTGTCCAAATACAATTTTAGTTTATTTGTTATACAACATTTTAATGAATAAGCGCAAAACCTCATACACCCCAACTGATTTATAACAAAATAATTAGATTGAAATAATAATTTCATTATTTTGATAGTTAAAATTTAAAGTTATTCGCATTTTAAGTTTTGAGGCAAAAATGATTTGTTATCATTTCAGCAATGAATGAAAGCGCTAACGTGCTCATGGATACATTTTAAGAATCTTATTTTGGTAGTAAGTAGCGTGAGAGTGCCCGAGCGGTGGGTTGACATCGAGTTCAGTAAATTTGAAATTTTACAAACAAATTATTTAATATTTTGAAAAAATTACCTATGTTGAAACCATGATCATTCGATTCTGCTCTCGATTCTAAGCAAACTACTTTCTAGTTTTGCGTTAATTCATTAACACGTTGTATACAGGTATATATTATTTGATGATAAATTCATTGTTTAGTCAAATCAAATCAAATCAAATAATTTATTTGTTGAAAGTAGGTACAATGCATATAGATCTTATAATATAACATAATAATTAGAGTTCTTGCTACTCTCAGCCAACAGTGTCACTGGTGTCTCTCTACGGTTACTCTACGGTGTCACTGTGACCTGCCATGATACTTACAAGGTACCCATATCAATGTATGAAAAAATGATTGTCTAAGTCTTGTTTCGCCCAAAAGCAAGTTTAATTTCGTCCAAGATTCATTTCGCCCAAATTTCATTTCGTCCAAGTCATACCTAGGAATGGTCCAGATAGTCGGGAAGGCTGTTGTTTGTCGTTTTTCGTCGTGTTGGTTGTTAATCGGATTTCGATATAAAAGTAAAAGATATTGGATAGGAAGTATTTGCATAAAATGAATGGTACCTGATAATAATATACCTACTTACTCTTATAATTACATACACAATATTATCTAAGTACAAGGGAGTGCAAGGAAAGAGCCCCCCTCACCCTGGGCAGTCAGCCTCGATACTACCATTGCTTACACTATATGAGTTATTATATTTACGCATGAGTTGTTGCCATAGCTTATGTCTTCATGTTGACACGAAAGAAGATGTCGAATCACTGGAAAAATTATTATATCGCGTTTTGGTATATGTTATACAGAGTGTTAGGGTAAAGAGTTGCATTACTTTAAAGGGTGATTGTAGCTATGATATTGAACAACTTTCCAAAAGAAACCTGTAGGTAATTTGCAAAAACAAAATGTGTTCTCCATAATAAAATACATTCAGCTGATCGAGCATTCCTATAGGTTTCCATGGGAAAGTTGTTCAGTATCATGGGTACAATCAATCACCCTTAAAGTAATGTAACTGTTTACACTATAACCCCGTATATAGAGTTGAACCTCATTTGGCAGCACGGAATCGCATTTTTTGATGCTCCATCCTTTTCTGTCGCTCAGGAACGTTATTCGCTAGAGCGAGAAAGATAGCGGGAATGCGACAGCACGCGGCAGCACCGGCAGTGCTGCGACCTTTCTCGCTCTAGCCAATGACGTTCCTGAGCGACAGAAAACGATAGAGCGTGAAAAAATGCGATTCCGTGCTGCCAGTTAAGGCTCAATCCTAAATCGTTTAGTCTTTGAAGCATATCAAGTTTTTTTTTGTCAGATTTCAGTTCCTGCTGGAATAGAATATAGATAGTCTAATTGAACTACAAAGCACCCGAAGTGTTTCAAGTACAGTCAGAAAAAAAAACAAGTCGGTCGCATCAAACGCGGAGATATACAGGAAAGCGATCAGTAAGTGAACAACATCCGTTGCACTTGCATTATGCTATCTTGCATCCGGCTTGATAAATCACGGGATTACTAACTCTATACTCAGGTGTTAAAGCTCAGTTAATCTGAATCTAATAACGTTGTAAGCATTGTAATTTTCCAGTTGTGTTATTTAAATGTAGACTTTGCAGTTTAGTTTTAGAAGCTAGTTTTGAGTGTAACGGAGAGGTGTAAAGGATGGAAAGCTCATCAAATGAAGAATGAGTGGACGTGTCAGGATGTAACTAATAATGGTCAAGATTTGTGTGGTACGATATTATCTCATGGGATACATGCAGAACTTTCATAACGGTTACCACGATCAAGGAATCTTGTTGCAACTATGGGATCTATCAGTTTTTGCCATACGTAGTTTAAATTAGGTCATAGTGTTGCTTTAGGTTCCTCTTTTTGTTTTGCTATTAAATTTCTATCAAGAAATCAAGGCACTTTCGGAAAAAAGACAGGATTGGCGAATACTCCACCGAAAACAGCGTTCTTTTGCGGTATGGTCCTCAACCCTCCCATAAATGATCCCTGGAGTTGACTTACATAGCAATAAGCTTAGCTTAAATAACTATATCCATGTTTTTCTTATTGCTCCGTTTTCAATGTATTGTAGTTGGAAATTAGTTTACCTACTTCTTCTTTATTTAAATTCGATCCAATACAGATTGAGTCATTTGCGAGCTCGTTGGTCTTCATTGTCTATGAAAATGGTCGCCGCTGTTGATCCTGGTGGACAGGAGTTAGTGGGCCGGGGTAGCCCAGCCCAAATAAATACAAATAACATGCGTCCATGTATGGACCGTTCGGCTAACTTGTGATATGCATGTGATAGCTTTGCGTTTTGTGTGCGCTTTATAATAGACGAATATGATACAAAAACAATCCAATTGCAAAAATAGCCCCGAATAAAGTAGTTTTGTTTTACAAAATATCAATCAATCAATCAATCAATTATACTTTATTTTACACCAAAAAACATAGTATACAGAGAGTTAATAAACAGGAAATACAGACGGTACAAAAATAGGCGGTCTTATCGCTAAAAAGCTATTTCTTCCAGACAACCTTAGGGTAGAGGAAAAGGTAAAAGAAGATTGGTAGGCGGTGTAGATAACAATAACAGTATAGGTACATAACATACACAAATAAAGTTACACAAATACAAACATACCGTAATTTAAAATATATACTAATATATATATATATAAATATTCAATAGATCTTTCCACTAAATCCGATCCGATTTTATTCCGCTATTTTTGCACAGTTTGAACAAAAATATCCATCATAAAATTCAAGAAATCTCGTTTGTACGTCAAAATATATCGTTGAAATAGAACGTTTTAGTAATATGTTTATGCAAACTATGATTAATATATTTTTATGACGCCGCACATAACATTCGGTAGTACAAAAATGGCCCGTTTTGGAGGTTATCTTTTAGTCCCGGATCCGGTGACTTGGCAAAGTTTGTTTGTTTACTCTTTAACAAGTGCGTCGATGACTTGTGTAATTGTAATGCAAGACACAGGTAGGTATGTTCATCACTATTCATCACCATCATGAATGACAACAATACATCCTATCGGATTCGGTCGAAGGTTAAAAACGTGAGTGAAGACGGGATTAGTCATGAAGGTGCATTCTGTGATTTCATTTCAAAGCTTTCGAAGCGTAATTTGATGTCATCGTACTTTGGCCAAATCGGTTTGAGAGATAAGCCAACAAAAAGCTGAATGAACCCGAAGCTTGAAAACTGTGCAAAATCTATTGTTAAACATAATTTGAAATTACCAGAATAGCACAAAATTTAATTTCAGACCAATTGAAGTCACGCGACTTATGTTCATTGGTGCCATAGAGAAAGTTGTTCAGCTGGATGGTCTGATCATCCCCTTAAAAAAGTGTCAGTATATTAAGAAGGACCCTGTATAGTCCTTACAGTACGGCAATACTTGCGCAGAGCAACGGGGGGCCTAGCGGGGAAACGGGCGGCGCGGATCATCCCGAGATCTGTATGAAGATGACGGGATTGAGTGCATATGACAACGTAACTACACCGGCGCGGCGGCGAGGCGCGGCGCATCGAGAGCGTTGCTATACTGTATGCACTATACAGGCTGTAAGTGACAGCCTAGCAAATACTAAAACGGTGAACTTACTGCCAGTTGCACGTACGTTCATTAATGTTAATCCTCCATTGAATGTCTTGCTGTCACTTTTTGTCTCGTTGACGTAGTAAAAGCTAGCCTACCTCAGCAAACGCGAAAAAAAATCAGCTGTGCCATACATTTCAGTGATAGTTGTTCAGTTTGATGGTCTGAGTTCACCGTTTCAGTATTTGCTAGGCTGTCACTTACACTCTGTACAGTTATGCTGTGATAATGCCTCAGAGGAAGGATCTCCATAGAGTCCGCATAAATTTACGATTATAGTTAGTCTCTTTTGTCTTATGACGTACCTTTAATAGTAGAAGGAGATGGACCTATAGATATTTGTTTATGCGGCTCTTCACTTTTTTTTGAGCTAGTGTGTGTGAAAAGTGACCGTAAACATAAGGCCATATGTCACTTGGTGCCTTTTGTCCATACTAATTGACACCACACACTCCAACCTAAACGTCAAAAAAAGTGGACACTTTACAATTGGTATGGCTCACTCTATTAGGTATAATCTCTTTGGATAATGCACTATACATTTTGACAAACAAGAATCTAGAAATCCGACCACTTCAACAATAGAAACTGATAACTGTTTTGGTATCTAGTGACTTGCTTGTAACATTAATGACCTAAATCACATGACCATGACAAAACTACTTCTCAAACAAGTCGTATTTCATAATTGTCGTAATGGAACCGTATCGTTTTCACATAATTGTATAATAACATTATTATTATATATCAGCCCCGATGGCAAGTAGTTCGTGACGGAGGTTGATCCGTTGTCTTGATCCGATTGGTAGTTGACAGATATTATCAGACAGACTATTAGACAAGTTCCCTAACAGTTGACACCACAGCATGAGGACTATTTAGTACGCGACAAATAAAGTGACCAAAAAACAAAAATACCTATCAAATTAAATTCAACGTTCAAGTCTTACGCCTGCATCTTTATAAAATTGTCATTGTGACTTAAGACCTTTTTGGGAACGAAATGTATGAACAGATATGTTCATATCCACCATATCAGACTTCGTCTTTCCTCTGAGATATCAGCACTGTCACACGGGCTGCTTCTGCATGCTACATGCGGGCTCTTTCTTCTGACACAATATTTGAAACCCTAAAGCGGGATTTACACGAATCGATTTTCGCCATGCGGCTATGTGCGATTTGAAGTACATTGCTGCGTGAGCTTGTTACGTATCAATTTTATGTCAAACTAATCAGTCGATGTACTTCAAATTGCCCTTAGCCGCACGGCGAAAATTGATGTAAATCCCGCTTTATATATTCTTCTTCTGTCGAGTCGATGACATTGCCATCGGCGTCGTGGTAAAGAGATTTGCTAATTGGCGTTAGAGAGAAGCACGTCAAACAAAAACATCAAAGAAGCGAAGCAAACCTTCTACCGCTGGATGCTTCAAAAGCTTATCGGCATCTGTAAGAATCTTGATCATCCCCAAGAATGTTACGGTCGTGATTTTATGTAGGTACCTTTGTCCTATACTACTTTTATCATTGGCTATAAATTGGCAATGATAAAATAGCATTTTTGCAAAGACGAAGTTATTTCCTGCAGCTATTTGGTTATTTAGCGAAAAGGCTATTAGTTCCGAGGCCTATCAGAACATTGTATCGAATCGGATAAAGTTCTGGGCGTGAAAACGTGGAAACTATTAAAGTTTCGAGCTCCAATTCGAAAGCAACAATCGATTTGAAATTAAACGGCTGTTTCACACGCGATCTCAGATGTTTTGGAACTAAATTAAATGATCGAGATCAGTTGGACTAAAGGTAATCGATGAAATGAACACGCACTAAGCTGCACCAAATTAGGCATCACTCTTCTAGATAGGACAAAGAATTTTAGATAATCCTACTGTAAGTAAGTAATAGCCTGTAGAATCCCACTGCAGGGCAAAGGCCTCTTCTCACAAATAAGAGTGAGAGGGAGTGCCATACTAAACCACGCGGGCCCAGTGCGTGTTGTTGGAGGCAAGATAGTGGTCAATTTGCTGTCAGAGAATTTTCAAGCCGCCTTACTAGACCTCTGACCTGTCTTAAGAGAAGTTTATTCCGAATGCGTAAATGCGCGCTGCATACAAACGAAGTCTGGTGATATTATCAATACTAACCAATTAAACTCAATGAAATTTTGCAGAAACAATCTAGAAACAAATCTCTATGCTTGTATCGTGTCCGATTTTCGTTAAAATATACAGTTTCAATGCAAGGATTAATTTAAGATTTGTATGGAAATCTTTGTGGCACTGTAACTTTAAAACTGAACATTTTAAGGAAAATCTGGCACGATACAAGCATAGAATTTTTTTTTGATTGTGTCTGCAAAATTCCATTGAGTTTAATTGGTTAGTATTGAAAATATCACCAGACTTCGTTTGTATGGAGCACGCCAAAAGTAATATACCCTTAACGAATGAATTTGACTGTATACTTAATTTAATTTATACCCTGAAGTTAGTGGCCACACAGGCGGTGATGAAAAGTAGGCTTGATTTTATATCATGATATAAAAGAGAACTGTAGATAATTAAGTAGACAGGTTGGAAAAACAAGCTTCCGGAACGACAATCTTAGAAAAAATAAAATTAACGGCTTTCTTAGACCGAGACTACGCTAAATTTCTTCTTAGGATCTGCAAAGGTTATACCAAGACAATATAGGGTCCTTCTTTATATTATGCTGATGGTTTTTAACCAACCATCTAAAATACATTTCAAAATAAATGAAAATAGAAGAAAGTACCATCATCTTGCACGTCCATTATAACCAAGATTGAGTAATTGGAGAAAAATCAAATTCCTAGTCTAGTGTTTGTGATAACGATAATTACGTGTCGTTCGAGATGTTAACTTCGGAGGTCGAAATCTGGATGATTATTTTCAATTACTTGCAAACTATTAATACTTTTGTGGTGTTTATGAACTGGTGGATGATTAGTAAATGGCAAATGACGGGTAGTGGTGGTCGATATTTTATACTTATGACCTTCTACGGAACCACAGTACATTTGAATCGAGTAGAATTGCAGTTTTGGACAATAGCTGATTTCTTTTTCGCGATTTCATCGTTGGTCCCTTTGAGAAAATTGTTCAGTTTTATAGTCCATTTAAAATACCTTCAGTATATTAAGTTGGACCCTGCATACTTTTCATGTGCCCAAATTTTATCTTCTAGCCAAATTATTACAAGTGAAATCGTCCATTTTCGCAATACAATACAACCTCAACCTTCGCCAAACACCTGAGTAAATTAACAGTTACTAGTTACAGCACGAACATAATTCCTTTATTAAATTAAAACAGAACCGTTTCCGCCTATTATGTGTTACACAATAAATAAAAACTTTGTTAAACTTGTCACATCTGTTAATAAATGAGTTGGCTTCCCGCTAGAATTAACATAATCAGATACAATGAATAATGATCATTAAGTGATGTAACCATGAAGCCACACACGTTGAGCCCTTTCACAGCTTATAAGCTGAGTAGCAGCAGTGAATGCCATCGAAGATAAGCAGATGAAAGGTGGATTAACTTCTTCACCAAAAACGTTGATTAAATCCTGTTACAAATTTTTGGCGTAGTTTAAATGTCTATGTATACTGCATTTTGTATTATTTGTATAAAAGGGTTATTAGTAAAAATTTTTAGAAACAACATTGCATGTAAAAATTAATGCTGTTTGGTTTGTCTATTGATTGACATTGATTTTTTTTTATAATGTCTTTAACGGCTCTGGATACTAGTCCTTTTGAGACATTCGTTATTTTTTTTCTTTATATTCTTTATTTTGATGAAGGGATGATAGATGACGATGAATCTGTGGTCGATTTCGTAAGCTCGCGCGATGCCGCCAAAATGACAATGGACGAGTTAACTTGAACCAAAACTTATGTTCTGTTATCGTATTTATTTGAGATTCCTGTTACGTCGGTCGCTTTACGCAACTGTTTGGTACACAATCCGCACGAAATTATGTCACAAATATCACTAAAACCAACTGTTTACGAATTTCAAATAGCACGAAATACAGCAAGAGCAATGGCGCCAAGCAAACTCCGATTGACATTGATAATCGATGGTGTTGCCAATCATTCAAAAACTATTTTATAATGAAAACGCCTCATTTTTTAAAGGTGGTGTATTTTAGTTAGAATACTTAGCAGATAACACTAGTATTGTAATTTAATAAAATTGGGTAGACTGTGTGGTTTAAATATAAAGGGTAAATTTCACCCTGTGTACGTCCTACTGCAGGGCACAGATCTACCCTCAGGGAGTGCGTACACACACATGTACTTTAATGAAATGTGCATTTTGTTTACCAATTTTTCTTCGAATTTAGTGTACTCGAAATACTCATGCTAGACAACACCTTTTCCAGCTTCCTGAGAATACCTAATTCATTATCTTACGTCCGACTAGTTTTTTTTTTGCATAACGGACTTTGTAAAACTACCTATATAAATCTCTTTCACTTTCGCTGTCATCCTACGCGATAACAATATAGTTATGTTAAAACTTAACCCTATGGGCCCTAAAAGATGTCATAAAATAAATCAACGCGTATTGTAGAGTCCGGTTACGTCAGTTACGTAAGTGAAAAACGAATACGTAATAAAGAAAGTGGACAGTTTCAGTAAAACGTTTTTAAAGGTGTGTGGAAGACAAGAGATTTTCTTTTATAAATCTCAAATGAATCTATAGATGGCACTAATTAATTATTAATTAAAATAAAATTGTAAGGTTTTAGAGTCGCAAAATTATTATTGTATACAACGTGTTAATGAAGTAGCGCATAACCTCATACATCCCAACTGATTTATAACAAAATAATTTGATTTCATTATTTTGATACATAATTTAAAGTTATTCACATTTTAAGTATTCAGGCAACAATTATTTGTTATCATTTCAGCAATGAATGAAAGCGCTAGCGTGCTCGTGGATACATTTTAAGAATCTTGTTTTTTTAGTATGTAGGGCGAGTGTGCCCGTGCGGTGGGTTGAGATCGAGTTCAGTAATTATTAATATTTTTTGTAAAAATTATCTATGTTGAGATCATGATAATTCGATTCTGCTCTCGATTCTAAATAAACTGCTTTCTAGTTTTGCGTTTATTCATTAACACGTTGTATATCATCTAAAATAAAACTAATTACATAATATACATATATAATAGGTACTCATCGAAAAATATTATGAAAAGATAGTTTTAGCAAAGTTTTAGTAGGTACCTACGATAAAATGATTGATGGAGCCCCTTTGGACTAAAACCTTTTGCGAAAGCATATTAAATTATCTATACGGAAAATTGGATACCGTGGTCAATTATTAGGAAATTGTTTTATGATTCCCTACAATAAAAGTGAGGCGTTTATAAATATATAATGTTTGCTTGATAGCTGCGTTTATATTTGTTTACATATGTAATCATCATAAGCCTATACAGAGTAAAATTGATATCATTGACATCCTTTTAAACGAATATAAGCCGTGCTGGTCCAGTGGCGAGTAACCTTGCCTGCCGTGCAGGAGGCGATGGTTCGATCCCCGTCCAGGCCGACTCGTACCAATGAGTTTTTCGGAATTTATGTGCGATTTGTGACACCACTGGCTTTTCGGTGAAGGAAAACATCGTGAGGAAACCTGCATGCTTCAATTTCGAGGCATGTATTGTACCCACTGTCCATTATGTGGCGTCGGGCTCACAGTGGACAGAGTTTCGGTACTACTGGTGAAACGTGGATGTTCTGAGGTTCCAGAATATTTCTGACTACCCCGTCGAGGAATATATCTTTTTGCGTCTACCCATCAAACTGAGCAACTTTTACTATGGGATCAAAACGATCCGAGCAATAACAAAAACAGCTCTTCTCTTCTGCTAGCTGCTTCTTCGTGTTTTCATCCATTCAAATCGTACCATTTTCTTCTAATCCGTACTCGTAACCATTCTCAAAAATCAAGAATTCGTAACAAACGATGCGCATACGCAATTCGGAGCATCGATCAAATTTGAATAATTCCAATCACGAACGATTCGCGACGGCGATCGTGCTTTCGTTTAAATTGTTATTGATGGCGGTCTTATGCCGTTTGTTGTGTAATCGCACATCAAGCTGGTTTCCATCTAGTTTGAAGACTACGGGCATTGACCTTTTGATCTCCAGCTGGCAGCTTTGGTCAAACAAGGTCTCCCATAAAAGGAAGCTGGACTGTAATAAGCGGGGTAGCGGGGACCTAGTTCACCTGACAATAAGACTGTGGAAGGAAAAGCTAAAACAGGATTTATATACTAGCGAATAAAGTTCTTTTGAGTATAATGTGAACAGCTCGAACTTTGTGCTTTGTTCTCGAAGAAGCTTTGTGCTCGAAATTAACTACCGTGCTTTGATAAGCACGGTAGTTAATTCATACTCGTGTTAAAAAGTTACTACATTAAGTAACCTGATGGTTACTTACTGTTGTAACTTTTTAACGGGGTTGAGTTGTATATATTTCTGGAATCCTTGTGACGAGCTCTCTAATGAAACTTTGAGCCTTATTGTAATATGTCATTTGGAAGAGGTAGAAATCGCAAGCAAGTGCAGTAAGAAAGTTGGACTCTTTTAGAGCTTGTCAAAACGATTCCAAAAGTATTTTGTGGCTCAAGTTTGCCAAATGCTTACTGCAGTGTTGATAATCTCGACAGATAAGTGGACTCGATACATTTCTAATCGTTGCTAAATCTTTTTGTTAATTACGAGTATAAAGAAAAGTATAGATCGGTTAAGTCTCTGATAGCAACTATGCATTTGGTGCACGAACTCGGCATAGTCTCTGTCTCGTGTTTTTTTACAAGATGTTGTTAACATGTATCTTCGCAAATGTTGCCTAAGTCACACAGCCATGCTAGAACATGGTCATTTATAGGAAATGGAGAAGAAAGTCAGTGAACAGAATTTAATAGAACGTGAAACACATCTTATTTAATAATAACTATAGTATAGCATAAATAATCGTCATGCTGTGTAACTCATATTGATACGAAAAAAGAAGAAGTCAAAAAAATAGAATCAAATAATTTGATCTTTCAGTAGTTTCATAACATACTTACATCCTCTTAACCTTTTAACATGTCTAGCATAATGCCGCTACAGGTACTTATGTAGTACCTATTTAAACCAAAATTAATGAACTTAATTCGATGACCAAGACAAGTACAAAAGCATATTCAACTCCGACAGCCTTTTTATCCAGAAGAATATAATTGCTTATAAACTTAAGATGAAATGTACATCTGTTTAAACAATTATTTCTATAATTGGAAGCAGGTGAAAGCATCGTCCTGTGAAGACAGCCGGTTAAGTCAATCGGTTACCGGTTAAACGAGAACGTATTGTTTCCAGTTAACAATTAGTTCTATTTAATGACGGATAGTCAATTTAGAAAAGGTTACGCAATGTGGTTGTGTCATACTAGTATGTATGCACGTAAAGGTGCAAATATTTCTCGAGCTTCTTTGAGATGATAGAAATACCTCAGCTGTCACTTTGTGACTAGACTATGAACTTTTATATCCGAGTAGTAGAATAAAGTAAAAAACTAAGATAATTGTTTCAACGGGAATACGAGTATAAGGTAATAACGCGGTCCTTGCGTTTACCTAAAGTAAGATAGACTCCTAAATTTTTTCGCCGCTGTGCTCTATTTTTTGCTTTGACTAATTATTATATGGACTGGTTACGCGTGTAATTCTACTAACAAACATTTCTGCCACTTTTTGCGGGGGGCGAGGTAACATGAAATCCGCAACTTTGGATTTTATTCCCCACAACTTTAGATTCTAATTTTGAATGTTAAAAATCATGAAAAGTAGTCTCGTGTGAACCCCAAACGTTCTAAGTTCGAAGTTATTATTTCGCAATTATAGGCTGTCTCGTTTAGTGATAAGGTGTAAAATTGAATGTAAATGCACAAGATCAATTGTGCTTATACCGTGGCAGAGGGGAAATGCTACCGCAAGGCTAGTCCTTATAATAATTAGTTAGAGATTTTTTGACGTAACACGTCTTTCATTTCGGTCAGTAGGGGCACAGATTATTTAATGGTTACTACCGTCAGTAGGGGGTCACTTGCAAAACATGTAAGGAAATTTATTATGACAAGAAAAAAAAGAAAGAAAAAGGAAAAAAAAGGTGGAAAAATGGAGTGTGAAGGGGTCTGAGTCACTAACTTATAGTTTAATTACTTTACTGTATAGTATCAATTATTTTATTAAATAGACTATGTATTATTGTATACATAACCTTAGCTTAAGAATTTATATTGTAATAGTTATTCAGTCGTGTTATGTTGTAGAGTTTCTGGCCGCATCTTCTCTGCAGCGACAACACGTTCCGACACGGTAGTAGCTTTAAAAAATATTTGACGTTTGATAAGTGCATTTCAAGCTCCTATATTGACTTTGACTTGAGAGGATAATCAGACCACTTTCTCTACGGGAGCAACATCTAAATCGCGAAAAAAAATCTGCTGTCCCATATATTTGGGTCGAGCAGGTTTGCAGTTTTGTATGGAACAGCAGATTTTTTATTATTCTATTTGCAAGTTACATTTTTGGCTAGAGATTTAAGTTACAAAATGAAGTTCAGACGTGAAAAAATTATTGCCAAAACGAATTTACAAAAAATTATTGTCTTGTCTATTGCGTTTCTGAGAAGCGTGTCGCAGTAGTATGTGAATTCATTATTTCGTGACCGAAATTGCAGTAACACATGTTTGAAAATAACCTTGCGTTTTCGAAACATGGGTGCAAATTTATTTTTCCCTACCTAATAGTCGACGCGTTTATTAGAGCAACGATTGGGAATTCATTCATATTATAATAGCTAGGTATAATAGGTTTTATATTTATGCATGCATATGCATATGCTCACGACTATATTTCCCCGAGGGATTCCCGGGATCAAAATCGAAATAGCGAAAAAATCTGCTGTCTCATACATTTGGCTCAAGTAGGTTTGCAGTTTTGTATGGAACATCTGATTTTTTTTCGCGTATTCAATGTTGGTGCCGTCGAGAAAACTCCCCCATCCCCTTAAAGTGTCAGCATATTAAGAAGGACCCTGTATAAGCTGATGATTTATAAAAGATTTTCAGAAAATATTAGCGCCTAAATTTAAAAAAAAGCGTAGTTATTCGTCTAAATAACTTATAAATGTTTCGATTGAATGTAAATGCTGTCAAACGAAAGCTAAATTCATCACACCATAACCATTAAAACGTCATCTCTACCAACCCACTGTGACTGTGACATACCGTGAAGATTACAATCACTACGTTACACATTCATATACATCGTACGTTTTACGAGCATAATTACCTAGGTAGGTACTTAAACGTTTACATAATAAACAATTAACATTCATAGTGTAAAGGAGACATTACCCATAGACTTGGTTAAGTACCCAAAATGACACACATTAAACTGGCCAGTAGTTAGAGAGTAGATGCGCAAGCGCCGGAACACTTTCTAAGCGCAAACGAGCCTTCAAACTGTTATGAAGTTGTCGACGGCTAAGTAGCTGTAATTATGTTTAGGAGGTTGCGTGGAAGACGTCAGTTGTAAAATTTAATTAATGTTATTATCTGAAAGCTAATTTTATTGCTTGCTAACTGCGCCCGCGATTTCGTACGCGCAGACTACTAAAACATCATTATGATATCTTTTAGTCTATGAAAAATAAGGTTTGAGATTGCATTAAAGACACTTTAGTAAATTGTGTTTGAAATAATATTACTGTTAGTTTATAACACTTTTATCGAGTTTTCGTGGTTATATAGGCTCAGGAACCTGAGAAATACATTAAAATCGATATTAATATACAAATGGCAAGCTTATTTCTAAAAATATTTTGACCAGCATACCAGCAATAGAGACAGTTAATTATCAAAAGGCAAATTTTATGTGTAAAAACAAGCAGTAAATAATCTAGTTTTGAGGTTATAATTATTGAAGACTTATAAAATATTAAATATCTACCCAAATTAACGATATTAACCGTGGATTATTATTGTTATAAGTAAAATGTATTGAACGAAGCCATCCTGTACAAAATCACCAGTTTTCCATTTTTTGTTCATACCTAAATTTAATGTTTTGTAAAATGTCTTAATTATTCAATAATACAACATAAAAAATCGGAGATTATTGAGATTTTATGTTTTTCAGGTATGTATCTACTATATTCCAAATTTTCACCAAAAGTGCAATTAATGCAACCTACTCCATACAAAAATCCGTAGATTTCCCCGACTATTTGTCTTATTGCGGTTTTGCATGGACCTCCATACGGATTCCATGCTACTTTTGTCAGTCACTGTCTGTCTTGTATTGTTCTGGTAGTAGCGAGTTATCTACCTGTTCGTACCACACGAGTATTTTAGTCGAGTGGTGAGTATTTTACTAGCTATAGCTAAACATATCTGAAGAAACATAACTAATATAGGAGGTGCGGTGTACCTGAAACCGACTTGCATGTATGAAGAGATATACAGGGTCCAACTTAATACGCTGACAGTTTTTTAAGAGGATGATCAGACCATCACACTGAACAACTTTCTCTATGGGAACATCGAAATCGCGAAAAAATAATCAGCTGCTCCATTTGATTGCTGATTTTTTTTCGCGATTTCGATGTTGGTGCCATAGAGAAAGTGGTTCCGTTTGACGGTCTGATCACCCCCTTAAAAAGTGTCAGCATATTAGCAAGGACCCTAAATATTCTGTATTGTTGTCTAGTCATTAAAATACAAATCTAGGCTATATTCTGGTACCTAACTTCAACTGTGTAACAATATCAATGATATCCATTAATCCATGTAGCTCATCAGTCAGTCTTCAGGATCCATACGTGCAACATATCCTGCTCACCTCCTTCCAGCGTTCTATAGCAGCCACTCATCATATAAACCGATAATCGTCCACTGCTGGACATAAGCCTCTCCCCCAGGGATCGCCAAATCGACCGGTCCTGCGCTGCCAACAGGTTCCTGCTGCCTTCACCAGATCGACGGTCCACCTTGTGGGGACCTACCTACGCTGCGCTTTCCGGTTCGCGGTTGCCACTCGAGAACTCTTCGCTGCGAATAGTAGCCACTATACAAGGTGTTACAAAAAGACAAATAAACATTTAAGGGGGTGGTTTAGACCATCAAACTGAACAACTTTCACTATGGGACCAATATCGAAATCGCGAAAAAAAAATCGGATGTTCCATACTAAACTACAAATCTACTCGAGCTAAATGTATGGGACAGCAGATTTTTTTTTCGCGATTTCGATGTTGGTCCCATAGTGAAAGTTGTTCAGTTTGATGGTCTAAACAACCCCCTTAAAAGTTTTAAATGTTTATTTTTACTTTTGTAACACCTTGTAGAAGGTGTTACAAAAGTAAAAATAAATTATATTTATTTTATTTATCTTACAGTTAATGACGACAACACAACTGTATAATAAAGGAAGCGTCAGATGAGCTGAGAAGTGTCCAACATTTCCCGTAACTCTACCTGCGATGTGAGAATAAAACACCTGGAGAAATATCAGATTTGTTTCCCGACGAATGAAATGTGATATTGTTATAATAAAATCCCCGAGACCATTTTGAATCTTTCCGAAAACATGTTTAAAACTCAAATCAAAAAAGTCCTCTGTAAGAAAGCATATTATAAACTGGATGATTATTTAAATGATCAAAATGCTTGGGTCTGAGGTCACTAGCTTATAGTTTATTTACTTTACTGTATAGTATCAATTATTTTATTAAATAGACTATGTATTATTGTATACATAACTTTAGCTTAAGAATTTATATTGTAATAGTTATTAAGTCGTGTTATGTTGTAGAGTTTCTGGCCGCATCTTCTCTACAGCGACAACACGTTCCGACGCGGTGGTAGCTTTAAAAAAGATTTGACGTTTGATAAGTGTGCTGTAAGCTCCTATATTGAATAAAATTATATTGAATTGAATTGAATTGAATTGTAATAAAAAGTGCATTATGAAAGATTTTGTCCAACGACACAGGAAGTGTAGGAAATAATAAGACTTTTATTACTAAGCAGTTTCATGAGTTTAAATGAAACTGTTTCAGTTCCTACATAAATTTTACTCAAACCTATCTCCCATGGGTAGACAGAGACAAAAATTTAAATCAGAAACACCATTAAACCATTAACATTCATTATCACATGTTCTATTCGCTAATTTTGATCCTGGCAACTCCGTAGAATTGCAATGTCCTAAAATTATTCGAATTATTCGCAAATTATCAATTCTGGTCACACCATGAGAACGTAAACTCGTGATGACATTCAAGTTTAGGATTCAAGCTAAGTACTCAATACACTAATCAAGCAGTATCGATACTAAGCCTGTGGTATTGAACATTGCAGGCGACAGCGGCACACTCTGCAACTAGTAGTAGGCCATGTAGCACACATCTCTATTGCTAAATCCATTTTTAAACGGGTAATTTTATAATGTTGTAATATTGCTTACACTCAGTTGCAGAAACGCTCATTAAAATTAATCCTCCATTAAATCTCTTGCTGTCACTTTTTGTTTCGTTGACGTAGTGAAATCTAGCAAGAGATTTAATGGAGGTTTAACTTCAATGAACGTACGTGCAACTGGCAGTAAGACTTTTAAAATTGTAACACTGTAATCTTAAATTAAGGAAATAATTGTTTTTGTGTATGTAAATTAATACATATCGGCGCTTACACTGTTCTTCCTGAAAAAGCTCGATATACATGTAGCTACTGTCTGATAATATTGCGCTAAAGGCCGCCGCAGTATTTCACATCGTTAAAAAAGTTGAACGAACGACTTAATATTAATGTTGAGTGCATTTTGTGTTAGGGTCAATTCACACCGAGACGCGACGCGACGCGACGATACTCAAATACCTCGAGGCGCAGTGCTGCGTGGTGCAACGTAATCTGAATTCTCACAATGTAATGTGTATCTTTTCGTGTAGTGAATAAAGTATATTCTATGAAAAATGTGCGCGCAGCGTCGCGCCGCGTCGCGTCTCGGTGTGAACTGACCCTTATACAGTTTTTTTACATGCATCAGACGCTAATATTTTAGCTCAAGCACGAATTCATTCTGATTCAATCAAGATGAATGCAATCGCTTATCTGTTTCGTTTGGCGAGAGATAGAAAAGGCATACAGAGCTGACTTCCACACTCCAGTAATGGAGAGGAACCAGCCGAAGAAGATCCTAAATAAGGACATCCGGCGTAACCTGGGCAATTAGCATGTCTCCTACGCTGCTTGCAAAATCTCTTCACCACGATGCTAAGTCAAACTCTACAGGGTGAAATTGATATTATTGGCATCCTTTTAAACTAAGAGTTTACCCATCAGACTTACAACTTTTACTTTGAGAGCAAACCGAGCGGAGCAAATAAAATCATCTGTTCCATACTAAACTGCAATACCTACTCGACTCAAATGTATGCAACAGCTGATTTTTGTTTTCTTCGATCCGATCGGTTTGCTTCCATAGTAAAAGTTGTTCAGTTTGATGGGTAGACTGTACTGATATCAAATTCACCCTGTTAATAAGTATAAATATTGCCAAGATCTGATGCGACTATATAATTGCGTATTACGAATATGATCAGCATATTAATTCAAACGAATTCTCAGTTTCACTGTCATTCACATAAACCACAGTTAGAGCACCGTTGTGGAATATTTAATGTGATATTAAAGAAACCCAACTTGATGGCTATAGAATTATAATTGTTATATTCCAACGCGGATCAGTCGCGCAGGTACCAATGCGTATTTTAGGAACTTATGTATACACATAGCATAGCATGGCATATGCTCACGACAATATTCCCCGAGGGGGTAGTCAGAGTTATTCTGAAACCTCAGAACATCCACGTTTCACCAGTAGTACCGAAACTCTGTATTCTCCATGTAGGTATCAGGACATTTGAGCGAATCCCTTTGCGCGAAAGACATTTGAGCGAAGGACATTTGCGCGAAAAAAATTTGAGCGCAAAGACTTTTACGCGAAAGGAAACTTGCGCGAAAAAAAATTGAGCGAAGGACACTTGAGCGAATGTTGCGCGAACGGGACATTAGCGCGAATGGACATTTGCGCGAACGGGACATTTGCGCGAACGGGACATTTGCGCGAACGGGACATTTGCGCGAACGGGACATTTGCGCGAACGGGACATTTGCGCGAATGGGACATTTGCGCGAAAAACGCCCTAGAGCCTAAACGGCTTGATGGATTTTGACGTGTGAGGTGTCGTTGGATTCGTAAAAATTGTGGGAATAACATAGGGTATATTTAGGGCTCTAGGGCGTTTTTCGCGCAAATGTCCATTCGCGCTAATGTCCCATTCGCGCAAATGTGCATTCGCGCAAATGTCCATTCGCGCAAATGTCCATTCGCGCTAATTTTCCTTCGCGCTAATGTCCATTCGCGCTAATGTCCATTCGCGCAAAAGTCTTTCGCTCAAATGTCCATTCGCGCAAAAGTTTTTCCCTCAGTTGTCTTTCGCGCAAATGTCCTTCGCGCAAGTGTCTTTCGCTCAAATGTCCCAGATCCGGACTAATGCCCATACACTCTCCCTGAGGGTAGGCCTGTGCCCTGCAGTGGGACGTTTAGGATATCTTATTCCTATATTTATAACTAACTTTAAATCCTGTATAAGAGTACAAGGTGAGGTAAATTGAAAAGAAGATCCCTATGTGGCTCAAAATGCACAAGAAAGAGTAAATAGGTAGGTAATTCTAATTAGGCTCTGGTGGAGTCAGTGGATGCCAACCAGCAAACTGATGTAGTCTACACAGACTTCAGTAAGGCATTTGATCGAGTCTCGCACGGGGTGTTGATAGAGAAACTTAAAGCGTATGGTTTTTCGGGATCTTTTCTATGTTGGCTTAAATCTTATCTTAAAGAGCGTACATTTCATGTAGTAGTCAATGGATATAGTTCGAAAACTTACAATATTGCTTCTGGTGTACCACAGGGATCCCATTTGGGACCTATTCTGTTTAATATTTTCGTTAACGACGTAACTGAATGCTTTCAACAGTCAACACCATTTATGTTTGCTGACGATCTGAAAATAGCAAGAGTGGTATCGTCTTATACCGATATGAGTTTGTTGCAGGAGGATTTGAATAGACTAAGCAAATGGTGCAAAGACAACTGTATCAAGCTGAATTCGAACAAATGCCTCCATATCAAATTTACTAGAAAACTTAAGCCTTTAAACACTAGCTATTACATTGATGAAATAAGACTGAGAGAGGAGGGCATTGTGAAAGACTTAGGGATCACTCTTGATTCCAAGCTTACTTACTTGCCTCACATTGATGATATCGTAAAAAGAGCCTCCAGGATGCTGGGCTTCGTTATTAGAAATGGGAAGGTATTTAAGAACAGCCGAACGAAAATTCTTCTATACAACAGCTTAGTGAGAAGTATATTGGAATACTGCAGTACAGTGTGGCGTCCACACTATTCGACCCATATCTTGCGAATTGAGCGTGTTCAGAAAAGATTTCTTTGGCACCTTGCGTATTCCGATGGATATGCTAAAAAATTGCCATCTTACGCAGACAGGGCTAAACATTTTAAGATTTCCGTATTAAACCAGCGTAGAGATATTTTGGATATTGCATTTCTGTTCAAAATTTTAAGAAACCAAATTGATTGCCCACAATTGGTATCAAAGTTTCGTTTTAGAGTACCTGCGAGGTTGCCAAGACTTCCCATAACCCCCTTAGTCGCTCCTCTCCGTAGAACTGTTCTTGGTTCCAACTCGTGCATAGCTCGTCTTTGTAAAATTTGTAACAGCTGCAGTTCGTCAACAGATATTCACTTTGACTCAGTTTACGCTCTCAAAAAACAGATACATTGAACTTTCCACAAAATAGAAATAAAAAAAATAATGAAAATTTTGGTAATGACAAGAATATCATTCTTGCCCACAAACCAATGAGTGAATTTAATTGATTTTTAATTTAATTTAATTTAAATCGTTTACTTTAATTTTGATTATTTGATTATATTTGTTTGTTTTACTAATATTGTTTTTATTTTATTTTATTCTGTATTTGTTTTAAATCATTGTTTAAAAACAATATACAGTTATTATTTATTTTCATTTCAGTCGAATTTTGTTTGTTTAATTTTGATTAATTATGATCATTTTAATGTTGATTATTTGATTTTAATGGATTTAATCTTGTTTGTTTTTATTTTATAGTGTGTACTTATTAAATTTCTACTTTTATTTGTTTTAAAATCATTGTTTAAAACAATTCTAAACGGTTATTTTATTTTCGTTAAATTTTTACCTAATTTAATTGTGATTGTTAGATATTGTAATTGGTTTAGTTTGATTGTCCTGCTTTAATTGTGACGTTGTTTGATTTAATTATTTTAAATTTGTTGTTTAAATTCGACTGCATGAACTCAATTGCTTTAATCTAATTGTTTGATATTGTTTGATTTTGATTATTATAATTTGGTTTGATTTGATTATCTCGTTTTGATTAATTTAATTGTATTCTGATTATTTTATTCATTTTTCATAGTTTAATATTCTCCATTTAATTTTTTTGAATTTAATTTCAGTAGTATTTCTAATTTTTTATAAATCTAAGTGAAAGTTTAAAAATCTAATATGTTACTTGGCAAAATTTTTTTTGTGCATGCTGTGTTCATCTGTAATTAGTTGTGCATTTAGCTATGTTTCTTTCCCTAGTAATTAAGTACGCCATGTATTAGTGTAACAACTGTTGATGAGCCTAATAAAATAAAATAAAAAAAAAAAATAGAAATATAATTAGGAATTAGAAACAAAGCAAATATTTAGTCTGTGAAGTGAAATCTTAATGTTCTTTGACTACTTTAATTTGAGGTCAAAACTAAAGTGTCGAGTGTATGAAAAGAGTGTAAAATAAAAAAAGCAATTATGATTAAAGAAATTATGAGAAATGTTCTGAAACAACGGCACCAAATAATGATGAGAACTAGTTTTTATTGAAAGAAACTACCTAATATAGAAATAGGTAGAATAGAAATGGTGTCAAAAGTACCGAATGATGAGCGGTAAAAAAAAACCAATCAAATAGTGAATATAAGTCATGATATCCCAGTGAACTTCGTTATTGTTAACTGCAGTGTAACAAAAGAAACAATTATATTTGAGCGTGCGAATACGACTCAGTCACACGGCCATGTTTTTTGTTTAATTAAATACTGAAATAAAAGGATTACTTAAATGTTAAAATAACAAGAATAGAATCTTTTTGAAAACGTTAGAAGTCACTGCAGGGCAGAGCCAAAAATCTTCTTTCCGTCAATGAAGGTAAGATAGAAGGATAATGTATTTATACCCAACATAACCAACGCATATCATAAAATTTAATATTCTTGCAATGTAACAAAATACAAAAAAATAATTAAATGCACGAATAAGAAGGTACAAAAGGCAACTATACAGGATGGCCGGTCGACTGACGTCCAAAAATTTTTTTTTGGTTCCCGCGTATCGAGAGGTAACCGAATAACCCCCATGTATGTTCCGCGATTTTTTGTAGTTTTCGAGTTATGAATTTTTTTATGAAATTTTGGTAATTTTTGATCTGACCAACTTAAAAATTTTTTAAAAAAAAAGTAAGAGACTTTTTCAAGATTTTTTTTCGGAAACTGAATCTTCATGAGTTGTACTTTTATGCGTAAGATAATCAGCTTCGTAACTTTTATGAAAGTTACGAAAATGTCAGTCTAAAGTGAAAAATTTACATTCTTCGAATTATGACTTAAAATTTCAACTTTAAATTAAAAATCGAAACAGATGACTTCATGATTTCTGAGTAAGTTCCAAAAATTCGCCAAACTCTCAGCTAAAAAACTACTTAATTGGGCTATTTTGGCCAAAATCGGCCTTCAAAGAGAGCGAGGCGGAAAATTATTAAAATTAGGTGTCTGCCAAAAGTTTAACATTTTGGCTATTTTGAGAGCAAACCGATCGACGAAAAATTAAATCAGCTGTTGCATACATACAATATGAATCGAGTAGGCAATGCAGTTTAGTATGGAACAGACGATATTTTTAATGCTTCGATCGGTTTGCTCCCATAGTAAAAGTTTTTTAGTTTGATGGGAAACTGACATTTCTTATACCTACCTGTATTCAAGATTAAGTACCTACAGTTTTTGGTCTAAGTTTTATTAAAAACAAAAGTGTAACCTTAATTGATGGTTTGCGTGTGTTCAAAATAAACTTGTTAGTATTGAACAGAATTCTAGTTAAAAATGTCTAATAATTGTGAGAAAAGAGGTAAAAAGTCACTTACGGTCACTTACTTTTTGGGTCATTCGTGATTGCAAGTCTAGGTACAGCGAAATATCATTGTTATGAGAAATAATTGCATTTTTAGCCTAGTCTATGAGCGATACAATGTCGCCTGCCTATACATCAAGGTAATGTCTTTGTCTGTATGTTCGCGTACTTTTCTATGAAACAGCTGATTTATTTCAGGCTCGAATCTCCATCGCATTGTGCCGTTGTCTTGTTTCAGTAATAAAAGCTCTACAGCTTCAAGTTGGAGTCAAATGTAGGTATATGCTCCATATGTTTAGGTACAGTAATAGCCATTTCCAACATTTTCTGATTTCTATAGAACACTTTTTTTTTGCTATTTCCTTATTGTCTCCATTGTGAAGGATGTTTTCAGTTTGATGGTCTGAAGCAGCCCGTAAAATAAGTTAGTGACTTTAGAGTTAGATGAACTTTCCAAAAACGAGAGCCATTTTGTATTTATGAATTTAAAAGCTAAAGGTAATGTTTTCTTGGAACCGTTTCCTTTATTATCAAATCGTTTGCATTTGTTTATCTTAGATACTATACTAAATTCTTCCAGAAAGATCAAACTATTCCCGGTAAAAGCAATCGAACAGTGAAAATTAGTTAACACAACATCACTTTTTCGTCTCATACAAAAACCCGAAAATAACACATTTTAGGGGAAGTGGTGTCAAAAAAAAACACTATTAGCTTAAAAACTTGCTAAGAGGTGTGAACAGTCAGTAATAGGAACTTGAGAATAAAGTGTACACTTTTTTACCCAATACATTTATTAAATATATGACTTCAAAGAAGAGAATTGATTAACACATAGAAGTGACTACCTGTAAGGAAAGTTTATAATGAACCTAGTACAAAAATAGTCCTAAAGCTATTATCAAATTTTGTCTCGGTTGTCGATAAAGAGTCGATTTCTCAAACTTCGGTGAAGACATAAACAGACACAAATTGTTTGGTGTACTTAACCTAAGCATAAAAGAGTGTGTTACTACCTACCATCACATCACAGCACTAAATAGAAAACCCATAAACAATGCGATCAATGCCAAGACAAACACAATCATATGCCACCTACCCGACCGAAGAAGGTTAACTTTACCATAGCAAATAAATTATTGTAAATTCCACCATTTAGAACGGGGGCTACATGATGTAAAAAATAAGAAAGGGCCCATTGAGCCATACGTGGGAAAAATAAATAAACACACCCAGCTTTTGAACAAATATTAACTTCCTAACTGGTTATTACAACAAGGTTCCTTACTAACTGGGACCTTTCATTCATGGTCACCACTTTTATTGTTATGAGAGAAATGATACTTAATGGTTTTAAAAAGTGAATTGTATTCATAACAGTAAATCAGGAGGAAACAGAAAACACGAGTTAACTAAATACCGTACCGGTGAGAAAATTTTGGATTAAAACATTTGTTTTGACGCTTGATAAGAGATGATGCCGTCTAGCTAAAGTTGAGAAACGATTCTAAAATAGAGATAGTAATGAGCACCTGACACCAGCTTACGTATTTAATTAATTAACAAATAATATAGAAGCTAAACCACAGAATAGGTATATAGTTACTACATACAGAACGGCCACTCCCACCCCCCTCTGACTTCAGATACCCCACTTCACCTCACACTTTCTGTAAAAATTGAGGGGAGCCGAGCAAGCGAATGCAGTCAGGCGCACGCACCCGAAGTATATGACTACATAAAATTGAGTTTTTTCAGCGCATAAAAAACATTGAAATATAACGCTAAATTCACATTTTTAGTAATTATTTAGCTCAAATACTATTTTTTAATAACAGAAAGATCAATAAAAAGAAATGAAATATAGATAATGTTCATACAATGCGTGGTAAGTCAACCCTACATATATGTCAAAGACAATATGCACCAAGTGCGCATGTGCGAACGCCATCATGTCAAATCCAAAACGTTGTTTGAAGTGCCGGACCTGTGGCTAAACACAAACTTAAAGCTTCAAACTAAAACTATAATACGAAACGACACAAAAATACATCTAAATGCTAATACAGTTATCGAAAACAAACCATCAACTATAAACGTAACAGTTAACAATCTCACCGATATTATAGCGACAACGTCATAAAACTCGAAGCCATCTCAAAGCAAATATCCGCAGAAATATATCGAGATATCGCTAAGACCACTGATGCAATAACGTCAGGTGAAGGCAGAAGGTGATTGGCCGGTGTCCGTGATCCGAGGTGAATGACTGTAGTTTAGTCGATGTCAAAAAGAACTATGGTAAAAGTTCCTATCAGTTAGACCATCTTTGAATTGTTTAGAATTGGTCAGTGCCAATTCTGTCCCAAAGCTTTTATTTTAATGATGTATGAAAAGTTTATTGATTTTAATCGAAAAGAATTTTACGTGACTCGTATTGAAACAAGGCTGATCGGCAAGGTGCCAGTGAAAATAGAAGTAAAGACACAGAATACGTATTTTGTCTTTCTGGAATAATTCCTAATAACCTTAGTATAGTTTTTTTATTGAATTACAGATGAGTGAGCGCTAAAATGGCAGCTTAAAGAGGAGAATGGAAAAATATTACATTATTACGCCGACCCCAATGAAATGAAAGGGCAGGGTTAGTAAGTTGGAAGATTTAATTTACTGCACAGTGTGAGCTGATTATAGACACCCATTTTCAGTTTCAGCGACTGTACTTAATTTATGATCAACACTTTATCAAATTCCAGCGAGAATCTTGAAAATTCAAGATGCAATTCATCAGTTCAGCCTTCTTCTTCTATTTCTCGAAATATACACTTGGTGAAAAGGTCATGTGTTATCCATTAAATCTATGAACCTAATTAGCTGAAACCTCAATAAAGCTTGAGCTTAAATAAGGAAGAAGGCTAAAGATTGGCATCTGAAATCAATATAAAATAATTAAGTACCTATCTACAAAACAATAAAACTAAATAATTATGATGCAAGTGTCAAATATCTGGGACAAGCCTTAGGTGATAATTGCAATGCATTATCTTATAGTGTTAGGTGTTATGTAATACACACTGCTTGGTTTGCATTTCCTATCAAAAACATTGTGTTCATTATCTTTAGTATTGTTTGTTTTGACCTAATTGCAGACAATAGCATAAACGGAAAACGTTTTAAATTTGCTTACGAGCATTTTATAAAACCAACTCTTTTATTACTTCGTGCAATATTGTCGTTAGTAGTTTTCCATTGCCTTCCTAATTCCACTCGGGTTATCATTATTAGATGTACAGTTTACTCTTAAAAAATACAAAAAGCTAACTTATACCACAATTCCAAACTTCATAGGAGCTTAATCAGCTGTATCAAAGACTACGACCACCCCGTAAAGTATTGCGGTTGCAAGTTCAAGAGTCAATCTTTACAAAGATTGATCGTCAAACATACATTCAAAAATATTTCTATTTGTGTCCTTGTAAGATTTATTATGTTGCGTGCTACCTTTTTGTTAATTCGTTATGTTATATTTTATGGAACATTAACTATAATTAGTTTTTTGTGAATCAAAAAAGAGGTCCGAGAGAGGATTTGATAGAGCCTACTGTGTCGTGTGCACTATAATGACACATTAGGAAATACAGATAATGTAAATGCATTCTGACATGCTATGAAGAATGAACGGTAAAATTCGCGTTTGAAGAGTCCGGTAGGAAATGAATTCTTTATCCAATTGTTCCCAACAACAAAACACACTGCGAACTTTCACAAGGGGATACTACATGAAAAGAAATTCTAAATGTGAGAAATATGTAGATCTTTGTAATAAAAATCGTAACCACTCGCTATACTATATTAACCAGCATCCAGTGGAAGCGTAAGACCATTGAATACAAGGAAATGGTTATTTTTTCTCATTTGCCAGAAGGTTTTGTACAATGTGTTGTTAAACGTTGTTTAATGCCCATTCTACTTAGGGAATCTCGTGAAACGAGCAATTTTTATCTTTATTAAAGATACAATAAGAGTTTTGTTAATAGTTCTCCTACATGGAACGTAGAGTACAATTGAACCGAAGGGTTTCGTTCTTCTCACACCGGCGCGGGCGCATATGCAATTACTGCGCGTCCTCAACATGCTCGTTGCATGGTTAGAATACATTTTTAATTACCCTTCCTGGTTGAGAGATGTACATTATTATTTTTTTTAGCTTGAAACAGCGTGGTTCTACTGTTTTTCTCATAAACATGATTTATTGCTACGGTTATCATCATCAACATTTTTCTGCTTGTTGCATGTTGCGCATCTGCGTTATTTACAGATTTCCTTATCCTTTTTTTTCTTTGCCAATGGTAACTCGAGAAGTTTTCGGGCTCAGTGATAGAAATCTATGGTATACATATACAACGTGTGAATGAATTAACGCAAAACTAGAAAGTAGTTTGTTTAGAATCGAGAGCAGAATCGAATTATCATGGTTTCAACATAGGTAATTTTTTTCAAAATATTAAGTAATTTGTATGTAAAATTAAAAATTTACTGAACACGATCTCAACCCACCGCTCGGGCACTCCCACCCTACTTACTACCAATACAAGATTCTTAAAATGTATCCATGTGCACGTTAGCGCTTTCATTCATTGCTGAAATGATAACAAATCATTTTGGTCGCAAAACTTAAAATGCGAATAACTTTAAATTTTAACTATCAAAATAATGAAATTATTGTCTCATTCTAATTACTTTGTTATAAATCAGTTGGGGTGTATGAGGTTTTGCGCTTATTCATGAACACGTTGTATATAATACAACCTGCATTCTTTATTGTCCTTAGCCAATTTAGATAACAAACAAAAGCAAACAAACACTATAGGAAATTCAGAAGACATGATTTTTTTGCAATTTTCCAATATTTTATACGGTAAGGTCGTCAATTCATCTCTTTCTACAGAATCTGTATTATTCTCTAATCTTCTACTGAACACCAATCGATCATTTTATTATTATTAAACATTCTATCACAAATTGCACTTTGATTTCACATGACGTTTTTCGTTGCTCTAAAAACTAACCTTTCATTAGGTGCTAAAACAATAAAGTCGAGTGCTGTATTCTTTAACGCTACAATACAATACAGAATTCTCTGACATATCTCTTATTCTCTTTATCACAAGAATGAAAATAGTCTATTTTGCGGGGCTTCAGTGGAAGCAACTTTACAGTTTTTGCCTGCTTTGCAATTCGATCATATCATCTTATAATTGTCTCTAATTGTGCCTGATCCATAATTGCGAAATTAGATCGAGAAGCGGTTCGCTGATTGTAGACTGTGTCTCTTCCTTATTGATTTAATCAAGTTTGTAATGAGATGAGGATGGTAATGACCGAAGCATTGACTGTAACGATTACTTCTTGTATTGGATGACGCACTTTGTCAATAATCGAAGATAAGGTGCTGCCGAAATCAGGATCTTATTGTTTTATGAGAAATAAATAGTGTCATGAAAAATGAAAGGCGATATGACCGTTTAAAATTTGGCTTCATTTTTCAGGCCAAAATCCACTACGGTCCGGTAATGAAACGGTACGGTTCCGATAATGAAAACTACACAACTTTCCCTAAGGAACATGGGTCGAAAAACGAGAAAAGTTTATGGACCTCCCGTAGAAAATCGATCGGCTAGATCAGCACCTTTTTTTCATGGGAGTTCCAATAATTTGTCTCGTTTTATAACCCTTTTGGATTATTCTTTAATGTGATAGAAAGTGCAAAAGATAGGAGTAGGAACAACACTAATAGTATTCGTAGTAAGTATTTTGAACCTGGCCTATTTTGTTTCCAGTAACAAGAATTGCAGAAATACTCTTGCAATTCACGGAAATACATTATTCCTTCAGGTCTTCATTGACGTAAGGCATTAATATGCATAATTTCGTATGTCTTTTGATGGCTCGAGAGGTCTTCCAACATCAATTAGCTAATCTCATTTGCTCATTGGTATTAGGAAATACATTTCATAAGATATGAAGAGAAGATATTCAAGCTAATATCTCTAATATTCCTTTCTCCATAAAGATGACAATATCGTAAACAGAAGTTACGTATCTTACAGTGAGTTCAAATATTTTATAGTCGTTTAACTGCCTATTGATTTTACCTTATTCGTTATAACAAATATGTGTTTGTCTAGTCTGTTTGTCAATTTCACTTCCGATGGGCATGGAACTTTCATTTTGTGTTATTATTCAATATGAACCACCGACGAGCTGTTTTCTTGGAACCTTATATGGTGACCATTGACTATCAATTATGTTGCCTCAGTTACAATGAAATATGTAGCAGTTTATAATAACTGTCTATTTTGATAGCGTATTGTCTAGAATTACATATATATTTCATTTTTAAAACGTTTTGTTCTGAAATGTTGACATGACTAACAATTTTCTTGTAGCATAGTAGTTTCTTGATATTATGAGCATTACATTTTACCCGACTGCGGCAGTACGAGGGTAATGTTTTATAATCAATGATTTTTTGAATTACAAACAGGATCAAATATGAGATATATCAGCACAACTTACCTATACAAACTGATGTAATTGAAATTGGTGACCCTATCTAGAACTGCTAAAAATACTGATGAAATTCAGTGATCCGACCCTGTCATCATGATCATCCTCATAATAGGCCTTTATATCTGTTGCAGATGATTTAAGGGAACATAATTTGGAACGCGCTCCATACAAACGAATTCTGGTGATGTTTTCAATACTAACCAATTAATGTCAATGAAATTTTGCAGAAACTATCTAGAAATTAATTTCTATGTTTATAATTATGAAGTTAGATTTTAGTTAAAGTGTAAAGATTTAAAGTTACAGTGCCTCAAAGATTTCCATACAAATCTTAAATCAATCCTAGCACTAAAACTGTATATTTTAACGAAAATCTGACTTCATACTAACATAGAGATTCGTTTCTAGATTGTTTCTGCAAAATTTCATTGCCTTAATTGGTTAGTATTGACAATATCACCAGACTTCGTATGTATGCAGCGCGCATTTACGCATTCGGAATAACTTCTCAAAAACAGTGTTCTTAAAGAATTTCCGATCTTTCCCAATTTCCGATCCCTTAAGGGAATTATAATTATAGCCACGAGTTCATGACTTCATGTGTAGATTTACTATTACATAGATAATTATGTAGGTATAGTGAGGTCTTAATAGCCCCACCACCGATTAATTTAAAGAAAAATCTCTGAACTCTGCTAAGATGAGAATCGTCGCCTCAGAAGCCTATTTAGAAGCGTTGCTGATAATAAATAGATAAACTCCTATCTCCCGCACTATTGTCTATTTAAAAATCGATCTTTTTTAACTGCACCATTTTATAATACTTTGTCGCATTCTTTCGTAAGTAATTTGATTTTAATTGTATTCAAAAATCTGAATAAACTCGTGACGGGTTCATGTAAATTGACTTAATCGATTCCGATGGAGCTGTTCGTGATTGAAAGGCGAGAATAACCGTTATTAGTGATTCGTTATAACCTTGTTAATTTGCAAGTTATATCGCTGTTGTATGTATGTAACGATTCTAATTAAGTTACCACATCAGACTGGCGTCTGTGTGTCTGTTTGGTCAGGCTTGAAAAGGTAAAAGTACTTTACGGTTTAGAATGCGTGATCATCGATATTTGTGAAGGATTTAGTAATAACGATAGGACCTAGCTAGACTTGTGTTTCACATCCTAAAGTACGCAACGAATCTCAAGTTTTAAACAGGCGAAGGCTTTTTGAGTGGACTTAAGAATGCACAAGCGCTTGAGTTTGGTTTATTAAAAGGCGTTTTACCATATAGTGGCGCTCTTATTACAAAATGTAAGATTTCTATTGGATACCAAAATTTAGAATACCTTTGTGGGAATGTAGCCATAGCCACGAGCGTAATTATGTACGTATTTAGAATAAATTTTTTAAATACTTTTTCCTTGTTCATCATCATCTCAGCCGATGGACGTCTACTGCTGGATATAGGCCTCCCCCAAGGATCACCATAACCACCGGTCCTGCGCTGCCCACATCCGACGGGTTCCCGCCGCCTTCACCAGGTCGTCGGTCCACCGTGTGGCGGGCCTACCCACGCTGCGCTTTCCGGTACGCTCTCGCCACTCGAGAACTTTTCGGACCCATCGGCCATCGGTTCTACGAGCAATGTGCCCCGCCCACTGCCACTTTAGTTTAGCAATTCTTTGGGCTATGTCAGCTACTCTTTTTCCTTGTTAAATATATGAAATGTATTTTCTTTCATCTTCATTAGTGAGAGAAGCCCTGCATAGGTAACCAGGATATTAAGCAATTTAGAAATAACTCGATATCTTAATACCTTCGATTATCATAGCGAAACACTAAAAATACCTCCAGAATGTCCACATCCTGTAATCCTATAACCTTCCAATGCAAATGCAACAGGATTCTCGAGCCATTCTCACGTAGTACCAGGAATGTAATGTAACACAATAGTTTACATTGCTAATTTAATTTATTCTACTCGTTTGCGGTTAATTGACTTTCTACGTTTCTGAGAATTAAAGATTGATTTGTCGACAGTATTGTAGACATTGCTGTTGTTGTGTTGGCTTAGTTTGACAGATTGTTTTCTTGTTCCAAACCAAAACGGAACACTTTTACAGGGTGTAACAAAACACCCTATTAATACTTAAGGGGGTGTTTCAGAACATCAAACTGAAAAACTTTCACTATGGAACCAACATCGCAATCGCGAAAAAAAATCCGCTTGTTCATACAAAACTGCAGTAGGTACCGTCTCGACTCAAATGTATGGTACAGCAGATTTTTTTTATTTACCTCGATGTTGGCTCCATGGTGAAAGTTGTTCAAGTTGTACGTTGAAAGGTCGGAACTTTGAATGGCTGTATCTCCTAAACCAACTGACAGAACACGAAAGTTTTTGTACTGTTCACAGAGCTACAGTGCACATTCCAATAGTATCCTATGATCAGCCTTGCAGCTGATCGTTCATTTGAATCAGACCTTTGAACGGCAGTAACTCCTAAACCGACTGGAGTTATGCATGCAAACCTGTTCCATCCCCATCACAGAGATGCTCTACACCCTTTGAATACTGAATCAGCCTTGCAGCTGATGTTTTCCACAATTTCTCTTATATCTTATAGATATTTGATATTATGTAAGTAAGCATATTAAAAGAAAGCCTACACCTAAATTATTACGTACCTAAAACAACAGTTTCGCGGGTTGTGAATGTAAAGCCGCAGTATGGCGAAAGTACAATATTTACCGCAAAACAAATCTGGGAGCTGCCGCGTAGGTATTTGTTCAAAGTTTATTGTTATTACGTTTTCAGCACACACTTTCACGTCGTTATTTACTTTCCTTAGCCCTTTTACAAGTATAAACTTTAATTGAGACGGCCCTATAGCTCATTTGGTAGTAGAAGCTGCTTGCTGTGCCGAGGGTCGCGGGTTCGAATCCCATAAGGGGTAAATATTAGATGAATATGAATATTTGTACTCGAGAAATGGATGTTTGTATCTGTATTATGTATCGTTGTTTAGTTATCAAAATACAAGTCCTGGCTAGAATCTGGTACTTTACATGGGACTAGATAATATGTGTTACAATCAAGTTAAAATGTGTAGTGTACCCAGTCATGGATAGCAATACACTCTCGAATTAGCATGTAGGTTTCGTCACGATATATGTTTGTCTAAAATATTGTTCAAATGACGAATGATTACTGGATCAAATTGCAAAATGTATCCTCATAGTGTTTCTGTTCATTTGTTTCCTCAAAATATTATTGATATTAATTAGTTGACGTCAAGAAATTGTTTTGAATAACATATTTATAAACAACAAGCTGTTGCCCGCGACTCCGTCTGCGTAGACCTTAAAAAAGTATCCTATGTGTTAATCCAGATCATATTCTATCTGTGTGCCAAATTTCATTAAAATCCATTCATTAGTTTTTACGTGAAAGAGTAACAAACATCCATCCATACTTACAAACTTTCGCGTTTATAATATTAGTAGGATTTATTGGCATTCTACACAAATGCCTACTAATATTATAAATGCGATAGTTTCGCTATCTGTCCATATGTTCGTTACCTTATCACGGATAAAGTTCTGAACTGATCTTGATTTTTGGCAGGGATACATTGCATATTGAACTAAAGACATTAATATTCCACGTAGACGAGGTCACGGGCAACAACTAGAATAAAATACATCTGCGAAGATGACATGACGCAGTAGATACTCTTTCTTATACTGTGTCATGACTCAACCAAGTGGTAAAAGGTTGAGCACCTCATCAGCCCTATATCTTGATCTAGACGAGCCGTGGCGCCGACGCGGGCGCCGGTCGCCAACAGTTGCTTACAACTGCCCCACACGTACCAGATAATCATCACCACTCTTACCTGACTCCACAAATACTCCAGGATGTTTGTGAGGGGCTTTTGAATATTAAATAGAGGTGTCCATTTTATTCACAATCCTGACTTTGAACTCTTTATCTCTGTCATGAGTATTGAAATTGAAGTACTAATTATTGAAAAACAATTTCATTATTTCTCAGTTAAATAATTTTTCATTTGCCTACGCAAAAGAGGCAATGAGTAGTATATTATGTAAGTCTATACAGGGTGTTAGGGTAAACAGTTGCATTACTTTAAGGGGTGATTGTACCCATTATACTGAACAACCGTTCCCTAAAAACATAGGAAATTCGCAAAAATAAATTTCGACTATTCATACAAAAGTTCGATTAGCTGATTGCATTTAGTATGGGAAATCCAAAAATGTTTTTGCTATTTTCCTATTGGTTTCTTAGGGAATGTTATTCATTATCATGGGTACAATCACCCCTTAAAGTAATGCAACTGTTTACCCTAACACCCTGTATAAGAATGTTTTGTCTTAATACAGACAGTAGTAGTAATAAGGATGGAAGAGACGAAGAGTGCAATTTAGTGACGCGTACGCAACAGTAAAACGTCAATTGACATGTCCACATATTGAGGTGATGACAAAATTACCTCCGACCACAGTAAAGTTGCGCCATTAAATTAAGCGATGTTCAATTTTATAATCCTCGTAACTTCTTCGTTCTTACGACCGAAATTGTGGTCTTCAATCTTTGACATTTTGAACTTTTAGACACTTTATACACACTTTAGGCACAGCTTTAGATGTTTATGTGAGTGACCTATGAACACAACTCATCCTTGCATTCACACAACTCAATCTGTAGGGCAAAGTCGGTGGGTCTCTACCACAGGCCTGCCCCCCTAGACAAAGTGACATTCTATTGGCGTTGACGCTAGTAGAAAATGACAGAATGTATGGATTTGACATTAGCGATCGTCAAAATCGAAGAGATTATACCTAATAGAGTGAGCCATACCAATTGTAGTGTCCACTTTTATTGACGTTTAGGTTTGAGTGTGTGGTGTCAAGTAGTATGGACAAAAGGCAGCAAGTGACATATGGCCTTATGTTTACGGTCACTTTTCACACACAAGAGCTCAAAAAAAATGGACAGCCACATAAACAAATATCTATAGTTCCATCTCCTTCTACTATTAAAGGTACGTCGTAAGACAAAAGAGACTAACTACAATCGTAAATTTATGCGGACTCTATGGAGATCCTTCCTCTGAGGTCAAAATCGCCAATGTCAAATCCATACATTCTGTCATTTTCTACTAGCGTCAACGCCAATAGAATGACACTTTGTCTAGGGGAGCTGGCACTCTATAGAACGGTTTTGAATTTCGAAATGGCATCTGCACAAGCGCACTTTGTGTAAACTGTCCATGACAGTTATATTATCGTCATCTAATGCTGATGCACGTTTATTAACGTTGAGTAATCAATAAAACAGTAGGTACTTACATAAGTATAATATTACATTTACGTCCATAAAGTATTTACGTCACACTAGCTTCATTGTCACGTTGTTTACCTGAAACAAAACATAAAAATTAGTATTTTACTTTTATTAGAAACGTGACAATTGCCAATAAAGTGAATATAAAAACATGATGGATATATTATAGGTCAATGCATACAAACAATAAATGTTGTTTCAAATGAAAACAATTCAAATAGTTTTAAACATGGTTTAAAACAAAAAAACATCAGAAAATACTACCTCGAATTTCCATACAAACAAAGAACAAACATGATAAATGTGAACCTTTCTACAAAGGCTCAAAACGTCGTTTTGGTAGTTTTGGCAAAGTTAGGTACAGAGTGGAATCAAATCAAGTAATTTTCGGTATTAGTACTTTAATTGATATTGGTCTTAGACAACTTATATAGTGACCAGCCTCGCAGTAGCATTTACCCTCTGCCACGTTACGAGATCAATTAATCATGTGCATTTACATAAAATGTTATACCTTATCACTAAACGAGACAGCCTATAATTGCGGAACAATAACTTCGAACTTATCACGTTTGGCGTTCACACGAGATTACTTTTCACGATATTTAACAATCAAAATTAGAATCTAAAGTTATGGAGAATAAAATCCAAAGATGCGGATTTCATGTTACCTCGCCCCCCGCTAAAAGTGGCAGAAATGTTTGTTAGTAGAATTACACGCGTAACTCGGCGTCCATAACATAAATAGTCTATGGTATTTGTAGAAATCAAATAATTTCCTGATACAGATGACAACATCGATGACACACTGCTGACTAAGATAATGATTACAAGATACAATTAAATATACACCTTAAGTGGATAGACAATACCACATCATCATTAAAGCTAAATGTCCAGAGTCGTAGTGCAAGACTTTAGGGTGCGTCCACATCCTGGCGAATGCGCCTGCAAATGCGACGCGAATATTTGCAGATGTAGGCAATGACTTCATTATACAGTAGTCCTTCTTAACACGTTCCCTGCCAAATACGAGTTTACTCGAAGCGGCAGGTTTCATACTCAGTGCCAGCTACGAGTATATTCGTAGATGTTCAAGGGGAGTTCTATACTAAGTTTTCAATGCTGGCAGTTGAAGCAGAGCAGGAATTGATTCATTACTATTGGAAATAAAAAAATATTGTTTTTACTTTTTATAAGTTTAATACAAATTTTCAAAGATACAGTCAAAATAATAACTATGTATAGTAAGTTGCATTTTGTATGGGTGGCAAAAAAAAACGCGTATACTCGTACCAGCAGGCAACGTGTTAATATGCTGAAACTCTTTTAAGAGGATGATTAAACTACCAAACTGAACAACTTTCTCTATGGGACCAACATCGAAATTGCGAAAAAAAATCGAATGAATCGCGAGTAGGTTTGCAGTTTTGTATGGAACTGCTGGATTTTTTTTCGCGATTTCGATGTTAGTGCCACAGAGAAAGTTTTTCAGTTTTACGGTCTGATCATCCCCTTAAAAAAGTGTCAGCATATTAAGAAAGACCCTATATAGGGTGTTAGGGTAAACAGATGCATTACTTTAAGGGGTGATTGTACCCATGATACTGAACAACTTTTCCTAAGAAACCCATAGGGAATTCCCAAAAAAATTTTTGGGCTTTCCATACTAAATCGAATGTTTGTGTAAAAAGTCGAAATTTTTTTTGTGAATTTCCTTTTGTTTTTCAGTATCATGGGTACAATCACCCCTTTAAGTAATGCAACTGTTTACCCTAACACCCTGCATAACTGTGAAATTGCATGTAGAATATTAAAATAATTCTCAACATTTATGTGCAAGTTTAACATACGCTAGTGTCGCAAGAGTTAAAACCCACACTTATAGTACAACCTAGATGCATAGGTGATCAAGTTAGGCAACCTAATATTTAAGACCTATGCCCCTGTTACATATTCTATGAACAGAATGCAAATAGAGTAACTTTATACAGTACCACAGAATAGTATACAGGGTTACAGGTTAAGTCGACCTAAATCCTTTAAGAGGTGATAGTTTCCATCATTCCTGACTGATTTGACTATGGAACCCCATACCCTAAACTTAACCGTTCTCAAGTTATGGGACTTTGAAGTTTTTTTTAAAAAAATCCGGATTTTTTTGTCTAATGTCCCCTTTTTTTGTGTTTTGTACATCTAATGTTTTTGTTTTTGTATTTTTTGTGTAGCAGATTAGCTGCTTCATTATTTTAAACACAAAAACTGCAAGTAACTGTACCAACTGAGTCGTAATAGACGATTGATTGTTAAAAAAAGAAATAAATTTGTGAAAAGTTTATTTTTCTTACTTTTGTATTTTAAAAAAAGTCTAAGACAGTTGTGCTGCAGATGTGTTTAAAAATATCTACGGTTCTTCAGCTTTCCGATAAGGTATAATTTGCTAGGGTGTTATCAGGATTCTCGGAAAAAACATCGATGAAAGACTCCCAGGTAATAACAAAAATAACGGTATTTCGTAAAGTTGCTCGCAACGCCCATTGTCTTGCAATGGGTACAATGGGTAGCGCGTCACGTGCGAGCGGGATATCATACAATGTAAACGGGTGCAAGAGAGACAAGTTATTTCAAACGCCATTTTGTTGTTATTGTGTTTGGTTATGGTTAGTCTGCTTACGCCATTCGTCCGTGGTAGATGCGATACTTGGTGCTCTTCGTTTTTTACTCGACTTAGCTTGTTTTTCTGGACTGTTTCCTCCTATTCGTGACTGTGCTTGTTAACTGGACCTTGATTTGTGCTTCTGATTTGGAACTGTTGAAGATGGCGACCTTTACGAACGAAGAATATGCTGATATTTTGATTTGTTATGGGTACTGCAACTGTGTATCCTTACAAGCTCGTCAAGAATACATAGCACGTTTTCCTGACCGCCGAATTCCGGATATTAGTGTCTTCGACGGAGTTTACCGACGAATTAGAGAGACTGGCTCTGTTTCGAGGCGACGAACAGACCTGGGTAGACCACGTATTAATGATGATGATGAAGAGGAAGATAATGAGATTGTTCGACGATTTCGACTGGATCCGACTACGTCAACCAACGTTGTTGCCCGAGAACTTGGAATCTCACAATGGAAAGTGTGGTTTACTGTGCATACTGCCGGTCTCTACCCCTACCACTACACGCCAGTGCATGTTATCGAAGAAGGAGATCCTGTGAGGAGGCTGGATTTCTGCAGGTTTATGTTGAATGCAGATTTGGAAGATCCTTCGTTTTTTCGAAGCATCTTGTGGACTGACGAGTCCAAATTTGATCAAGATGGGATAACCAATTATCATAACGCCCATCATTGGGCTCCGAAAGCAGGAAGAAATCCTAATAAGAAAAGGGTAAAGGGGTCACAGAGACGTTTCAGCCTTAACGTATGGATGGGAATAATTTCAAACCATCTGGTTGGGCCTTACTTTCTTCCTCCAAATTTGGATGGAGAGACCTATGAAAATTTTTTAAGGCAAGATTTACCCGATTTGCTCGACGACATACCATTAAACCTCATTCGAAACATGTGGTTTCAGCACGACGGGTGCCCCGCGCACTTTAGAAGGAGTGTCAGAGAGTGGCTAGACACTAATTACCCAAATAAGTGGATCGGGAGAGGTGGGCCTACACCGTGGCCAGCTAGAAGTCCAGATTTGACACCAATGGATTTTTATGTGTGGGGGCACATGAAAAGTTTGGTTTACGATGAACCTAACCCAATAACATCTGTTGATGTTTTGAGGCAGAAAATAATTGATGCTGCTAACGAAATAAGAAGAGGACTCACAACTGGGGTAGTGAAAAGTGGCTTAAGGCACAGAATGCGTGTATGTGTGCGAAATAGGGGCGGACATGTGGAACATGTATTGTAAAAATGATTAATAAACCTCATTCGTTACCTATTTGGATTGTTTTATTTTGTTTTCTGAGTAAAGTTAAATTTGACGCTTAAATATCGTTATTTTTTACTACTACCTGGTAGCATATCATCGATGTTTTTGTTATAAAATTCCAATAATACCCTATTGTATTATACCTTATCGGAAAGCTGAAGAACCGTAGATATTTTTAAGCACATCTGCAGCACAACTGTCATAGATTTTTTTTTTAAATACAAAAGAAAGAAAAAAAAAACTCTTCACAAATTAATTTCTTTTTTTAACTATCAATCGTCTAATACGACTCAGTTGGTACAGTTACTTGCAGTTTTTGTGTTTAAAATAATGAAGCAGCTAATCTGCTACACAAAAAATACAAAAACAAAAACATTAGATGTACAAAACACAAAAAAAGGGGACATTAGACAAAAAAATCTGGATTTTTTAAAAAAAAACTTCAAAGTCCCATAACTTGAGAACGGTTAAGTTTAGGGTATGGGGTTCCATAGTCAAATCAGTCAGGAATGATGGAAACTATCACCTCTTAAAGGATTTAGGTCGACTTAACCTGTAACCCTGTATAGTTCTACATACAGAACGGCCACTCCCCGCCCCTATCTGACTTCAGATACCCCACCTCACCTCACACTTTCTGGGAAACTTGAGGGAAGCCGAGCAAGGGAATGCAATCAGCCGCGCGCACCCATTGGATTTAACTACATAAAATTGTGTCTTTTCAGTGCATAAAAAACGTTGAAAAATAACACTAAATTCACATTTTCAGTAATTCTTTAGCTGAAATACTATTTTCAATAACAGAACGAACAGTAAAAAGTAACGAAATGTAGATGGTGTTCATACAATGCGTGGTAAGTCAACCCTACACATATGTCAAAGACAATTTGCACCAAGTGCGCATCTGCGAACGCCATCATGTCAAATCCGAAACGTTGTTTGAAGTGCCGGACCTGTGACAGTACCTAACGTAGGTACTGGCTGACTGAATTTACTTGAAGGAATAAAAAATATACTTTACTACCGACCCGCCCCTGCTTCGCCCGGGTGAGTCTATAATACAGGGTCCCACTTATTAAAGGGGATGATCAGACCGTCAAATTGAACAACATTTTTTTTGCGATTTCGTGTTGGTGCTATAGAGAAAGTTGTTCAGTTTGAAGGTCTGATCATCCCCTTAAAATGGTTCAGCATATTAAGAAGGACCCTGAATAAGTCAATATATTATACACTTTAATCTTGCGGAAAAAATATTTAAACGACAGTGCGTGGTTTAAAAGAAGTAAGCGGAGAAGAAGAAGAAGCGGAGAAACAGAAATGATATGGCCAGACGTGGATAGCGACTTTGTTTTATACTATTTAGAGATACCAAACAATTTTATTAGAGGAAGTTTGAAAGCAGTGACTGAAAAAGTGTCATATTACAAGAAGAGTATTAAATTAAATATGAATGTGGATGGTTACATGAAAAGAGAACTAACTACGAAAGAAAAGGTCTATCGAGCTAATGAACTCACATTGACTTATTTAGTTATCTTTAGACACTACTCAGATACTATAATACAAGGATCATTACACATTCTTACTACAAATTAAGAGCCTTTTTTACAAGTTTTTATTATCACTAACTTATTACACAATACGAAGTCGGGTAAAAAGAGGTTATTATTGCTCTTAGAATTCAGATATGTACGCACGGCGACAGATCAACCTACCCATAGTTGGACCTTATGTCCATGAACATAGAGTTCAACTATGGGTAGGTTGATCTGTCGCCTCGTGTACTGCAACTTGAAACTGCATGACGAGGTTATCGACATGTCCATAATAATCAATTATTTAATTTTATTTAACTGCACAATGCAATCGATCGACTGTAATTACTATTGCATGATTTGTCCTCATTATTTAATTTTTATCGGTATTTTATTTCTTGACGATTTACTAATAAACTTCCCACATTACAACAGATTTTAAATACACATTATTTCGTGTACATTCACGAATCTAAAATAAAATTGTTATTAATATTTCTCAATAAGAGTCATCGTGCTAAGCTATTTTTGAGCGTAGGCGATTTCATAACCGCACCGCAGCGACGTTGCATCTGAAACGCCGCGATTTATATTGAACGGTATCGCAGCGACATGAAAAAGATGCGAATTCATGCGACAATGAGGGTCTACCCGGACATTCGAACTTCGCAATTGCGTAAACATTTTCGTTCCTATGTCAACTCTATTACAATGAAGTTCGGACCGAAACGGTTGCGATATATCGAAAATCGAAAGTCCGGGTACAGGGCCTGTTTGATCTCAAAAATATAGCGACGATAACGCGGCGATGTCGCACGGATATCGCGACAATATCATTCTGTCAAGGCTCAAAAATCGAGAAAACGATCACAAAAGTGGTTCATTGTTGACCACACCCTGTTCAGTGCATTTAATGGGTATTTCTCATGGGCGTTCAAACGCCCAGTCATTGACCTCATCGAACATTTTCATCTTGGGTGCTCTGGGCCTTTAAAACAGCGCTATACAATTTTGTTCCTTATAAACAAAATGAACATGTTCGACGAGGATAATGATGGCGTTCAAACGCCCAGAAGGAATACCCATTTAGAATTATCACAACAAAAATATCATCTTGGAGCGCATCCGTACTTCAGGAGGCACGGTAACCTCAAGCCTCCGAAAAACATGGAATTCCGTGACCTTAATAAAACATCGTAGTACATACATCGTAGAACATAGTAGTGTGGGACGCCCTGCTGCCCGCTGGACAGACGACCTAAAAAAAGTAGCGGGGAGCGATTGGATGAGGGAGGCCGAGGACAGAGTTCTGTGGCGCGCCTTGGAAGAGGCCTATGTTCAGCAGTGGACGATGATGGGCTGATGATAATGATGAATAAAACATCGTAACACAATTCTAAACTAAGTCATCAAAACTTAAATGTCCAACAAATATAATATTTTCGAAAGCAAATAACGAAACGCGAACGTGCTAAACCAAAAATGGTGCGGCTGAATCGTGAGCGACCGCTAAGGGCGATGAAAGTGTGTCCCAAATGCATTGTTAGATCAATATATGATATAAAATTGTGTTATGTATGGTCAAAGTATGTTATTAGTTGACCATCTGTGTAGGAGCCGTCCATTGAATGCTAAGTAATGATTGGTTATCGATTAGAAATTATTGTGATTGGACACTTAGATAATGATGTCAAAGATAGAAATCAACATTATGTAATTATAGGAAGTATCGATCGGAAATGTTGATTGTTCTTTTATTTACATAACATTTATAGACACTATTATACGGCTGCGTTGACGTGCGGTTCCGTGGTTAGAAACGACCACCATTGTCATTTCTTGATCATTGACACGACCACCCCATACCCCATGTATCAACCACTCTATAGGTGATTTGGGGACACTATTTGTGAATTCGCGTCGCTTTTAATCAGCTGGGATTTTTCAAGTCACGCCGCCTTTAATCACTTAAAATTTGCAGGTGATTTGGGAATACCAAAAACTGAACAGAAGGTCGAGTCGACTTTAAACACCTGGGTGATAATTTCGTCAGGATGACCCGGGTAATATCACCCAGGTGATTAAAGTGGAATAAGCCTTCTTATTGTGTCTAGTTGTACGAAGTTACAATTTTGCAATGTCATTGTGGGCGGTAGGCCACCTACACTAACATTACAAATCAAGCGGATTCCCAAATACTTACAACTCTTCACCATCAACTTCTTTATGCCCTTATCCCATTCGTGGGGGTCTTTGAGCCGACATTTCAGAGAAAGCTTTGTCTTCATTTGTTGTTTCTTCTTCTTCGTTCTTCATCTGTTCTTCATATGTTTTTACACAAGTTTCTAACATCCCGGGGTCTTAAGATAAGATAAGATAAATATTCTTTATTTGCACACCAAGAATAAAAAAGGGGTCTTATTGTGTAACTACCCGATTCAATCGGTATCAAATAGACATGGTGTTTCTTGGAAGCTCTGCTTCTTAATAGATACTGGATTTGGTGATCACAGAAACAAAATATCGTAATACGTTACGATATAGGAAATCGGAAACTTACAAAATATCGCAACTGATCGGGAATATATATATTATGTACCTTACCAGTTCTAGCTAGAGTAGAGCAAATGCAGTAGTGGAAAAGTGTTTACGACAAAAATAATGAGAAATCTATATCACAGCAAGACACTGAAGTTAATTTCGTTAAAATAAATAAATATAATAAAATTTTAAAACACATAATATTTTTATAGACTGTGACAACTTAACAGTTTTAATTTCATGATCAGAAAGTAGTAATAAGAAATCTTTTATTAAACCGATCGAAGTAAGAGGATCAAACGGGAAATGATACAGCACAAAATATAATGCCAAGTAAACAAACACGACACGTTTGACCAATCAAGACTGTTCGTGGGAATCTAAAAACCTTTCGGTTGAAGGCAGGACGGCAAGAAATCAATCGCTCTAACAATGCTGGTACGAAGACAAGAAGTGCATTACAAGCTGCTGAGATAAAGTAAATTGGGGATCCGTAATTCAGTGGTCTGCCTGCACTAGCTTATATTATACTAGTCTTAATAGTTAGATTATTACGGAGTAAGACACGTTGTGGTCTACTGTACATTCTATTTCATGTTATGAACAAGCATAGCATATGCTCACGACTATATTCCCCGAGGGGGTAGTCAGAGATATTCTGAAAACTCAGAACATCCACGTTTCATTAGTAGTACCGAATCTCTGTCCAGTGTGACGGTGAGTGAGCCCGTCGACACTTTAAATGGACAGTGGGTACAATACATGCCTCGAAATTGAAGCATGTAGGTTTCCTCACGATGTTTTCCTTCACCGAAAATCCAGTGGAGTTATTAACAATTACGTTGAAAATGTCATAAGTTCTTACAAATACTTTCACAATATTAATAATCGAAAATCTGATTACAGAATTTTGTCATTAAGATAATAGAATCATTCAGTTTTGAAGCCAAAAGTTCAGTTCTGAGATTTCAGAATATCTCTGACTACCCCCTCGGGGAATATAGTCGTGACCATGTGTGCTTTTTTGAAGCCGAAATTCTTGAAAAATGTAATTCTTCATCATCAATTTTCGAAATATCTAACGAATGTACTCCGATCCGAAATTCCATGTAAAAAATCAACCTTCATAGGAGAAAGAATAGACGTTTTCCAGGAAAAGAACTAGATTTCTGTCCACGCGCGTCGCTTAGGTACATGCCATCATTATTTTTCAAGACTCTCACACTCACACGAAAGCGTCGAAAAACATCCAAAACGACTACAGTTCTGATACCTGATAATGTTATAGAAATGAACACGATGGAACCCATAACATGTAACTAAAAACTCAACACTGCAGGTTTATCTCAGCACTAGTCGGTCAAGGCCTGTGACTGAGGCCGGGTGGCATCCACCATTGTTAGATGCGGTCGTGATCGGCGGAGCATAGAGATGAACTGAATAGGGCTCTCGAGGAGACGCTGTGAATGATGGAGGTATATGCAATGAAGACAAAAGCTCTCTTCATACTGAATAGTAATTAGTTAAAGACAAAAGAAGTATAAAGAAGGTAGGTATTGTGAATTGAGATAATAAATTAATTACTAACAAGTGTCAGAATACTATTTAATTTTGGAAACCAAATGTTTAACAGTTCCATATGAAACTGATAAACTAATAAACCAAGAAAGTGATACAGTCAAAAAGTTACTGTTTTGCTACTCATATAAATTATACAAAGAAAACGGTAAGGGTAAGATGAAATTCAATTAAATATACAACTGTGATTCAGTCAACGCATGCTGTTAGCTTATTACAATAGTAACTATTTAATACAAGGTTTAAGGTAACATTTTTTGTACAGAATCGATACGTGAATATAATTTATATAACGGGTGTGGTACTATACTTCATTATTGCAAAAAAAAATAAAAGCCAACCCAGCTGAGGGGCATTTTCGGCTATAAACATTATGAAAAGACGAAAGCATATTTGCAAATAAATGATATCCAGGTTTTGCGTTCATTTTGTTAACACCTTGTACAAAATGACTATCGAAGAGATGTAGTAACATTTTATCGATAAAGCTACAACTGATTTACGCATCATAATGGAGAGTTTAGCAATTACATGTTATAAACACTTACAAATTTGAATAAACTGTTTATTGCACGATTTATGTAAATGTAACATTAATTACGTTATGTGTGTGAGGTTAAAGAAACGCTTTGCGAAAGACCTTACGTGGACGATGAGTTGTAATACTTCGCGAGTTTGGGAAAATAGAAAACGTTACTTATTGCAGACTGCGGCTTAGATTTGCTACATAACGTTGGTTCCGTTTTGTAAGACGAAATAGTAAAAGTAAGTATTTTTGATTCAATGCAGAAACAACAAGAATAATAATTCGTTGAAATATCTCACACCACAATAGGTAACCTAGAAATATTCTTGGATAACATTAATTTCTTCTATATTTTCCCGCGATTTCGTCCGCACCGGCTCGCGTCTTCATAGCGAGATAAATGAGTTAAGTCATAAGTTTTGAGTATAGTAAACAACATCAAACAAACAAAACAGATAGACAGGCAAATAATCCTAAAATCGGTGATTTGCAGTCAGTCACCCCAAATACCATATTTTGTAGTAACTTTTTTTGTAATTATCTTTGATTTTTAAGCAATAAAATTACGTATTTCATACAAATTGACGTGAGATGTTCGGGTTGAAATATAATTGTTAATTTTGAAATGGGGAAACTGCACGCCTTATGTAAACGATAAAATAAGTAACAATTCGAAACAACATGCAGCGGATCGAATGCAACCGAGGACATTGCTATCGAGACATTGGCATGAAAATAAACTAGTCACGATCCTAACAACAATACAATAGTATGTTTTATTTGTTTTTGTATTGTCCACGAAACGTAAATAAGATAAGTTACTAAACTCCGAAAGTTTTCCGCTTTGCCGCGTTACGAAATAGAAACGAATTACTGAATTATCCAAAACGTTTTACCAAGTTCAGGATCACGCTTCCACAACTTTTTCCACATTGATCAACATCATCTTCTTTCAATTGTTGGAAACTTCAATCTTCAATAAACCAATTGACAACATTTAATAAATAGTTTCCCATCATGGTTCCCTGAGGGACACCTATTTATTTTCAATCGACACCAGTCCTCGGCCACCATGGTAACTTAACTATGAACCAAACTATTACGACAATCCATGTCGTTCATCATAACAGTAGCTACGGATTTTCCCTAAGCATTTAAGAATTATTGTGGGAAGCAATCGAGTTGTTGTGGGAGGAGGCATTGAGTTTGCCATTCAATACTAACAAGTTTTAAAATAAACATTGTACAATATGGTCCCCAGTGCTACTCCCTGAGGTACAACAAAGTAATCTCCTAACGACATCTATCCGCGTCCATCGTGCTATGATCCTATCAGCTAAGACACTCACTACGACGCTAATTTAGCTTAACTCAGATCTTAATGTAGTGAAATAGCTTCTAGGTTTGGAGTTATGTGTAACGTGACTAAGATTGTAATTTTAACTTCTTAAGTAGACGCTGTTTAATGTCTTTATTATTTCCATGCTACAAAGGTAACTTGATGAAGGTATTATTGAAGACTAATGAGCTAGAGAACCTACTCTTTTTAGACCCAAAGACGTTTAAAAAGATAAAATAGCGCAACACATGTCATGTCTCTTCGTAACTATGAATTTAATTAGCTACAAAACACATGATGTAAACTTAAATGCATTACATACTTAACGTGGTGCTTCGGACAAATAATCTGAACAACTTTCATTATGGGACAAACTTTGAAATAGCGAAAAAAATTTGTTGTTATTATACACTTGGGTCGAGTAACTACCTAGCCGTTGACGTTTTCCTAAAGAACAGCTTACTTTTTTTCGCGATTTCGATGTTGGCTCCATAGTAAAACTTGTCCAGTTTGATGGTCTGAAGCACCTCCTTAAGTATGTAGCGCATCTAAATTTACAACCAGTATCAACTTAAACATCTTACTCAATAAAACTAGCGCATAAAACTTAAACAAATCAAATAGACTATTCACAAGACCACATGCGTAACCTAAACTACTTAACTATAATGTCAAAGCTTAATCGCTGATCCGCCTACGCAATACACCGATCACAATATTTATCAGAGTGACAGATGCAAATGAAGTCGTTCGAACAAGAGACCGCCCACGGCGTTGCTCGGTTGCTTCATCCCTCGTTACTATTGCATGGGACTCCCTACTGTGCAATTTAGTTACTGATCTACAGTGATTTTCAATCCTTCGGACAAGATAAAAATGTTATTAATTGATATTTAGATGTGACTTTGGTTTTGCAATCACAACGTGTCTGAACTAAACTATCATAGTCATATTATCATAACTAAAAATTGCGAATTACAGACTGAAATCTTATAAAAAGTATTTTCAAGTAAGTAAGTAATCTTTATTTGCTATTGATGCAGAGTACATAAAAATTGCAGGTGGTCAGTACAGTAGAGGATCTCCTAAATCAGCCATTAACAATGGCACGCAAATATTAAACATAGGTAAATTTCGATTGCTAATTTTCATTTAATTGTCCGTGATTCATCAAGAACGTGAATGACTGTCATGCGATATATCTAGCTCATGTTGACACGAAAGAAATAGATTCAAGAAAGTCTCGAAAACAGTTAATACAATAGCGAAGGAAGGAAGGAAGTTAGAAGGCGAGGTGACGGCAGATGAAGTAGAGCATTGGCCGATGGAAGGCAAGCAAATTGTCGGTCTTCCGGCGGAACGATATGGGTTGACGATATAAAGAGAGCCGCTGGAGCTACGTGGATGCGGGATGCTCAGGACAGAAGGTGGCATAAACAAATGGAGACCTATACCCAGCAGTGGGTGGATTCAGGCTGTGGATGACGATGGTGAAATATAGGCAATAAACCACCAACTGAAAAACATAGTTCTTTCCAATAAAATTGATACAGAATTTTTAGTTTCATTCTCATACTATAAAGTTGTTCGTTAAGATTTAAATTAGATAAATATGTAAATAGGTACACTTTATAACAAGTTAAAGCTTAGATTGAAGATTCTAGTTACCTTATAAGCGTAGAACCATAATGAGAAAGATATAATTACCCAGCATCCTGGGTGACTGACATTTGAAGAGGATTTGTTAGACATTGACCATGAATCAAAGTTTTTAACTGTTGATATATCAAGGACGATGTCTGGTCCGAATTTGGTATGCTCCAAAATTGTACCATGAGTCACGTGAACTTGGATGTCTGACATTCAGATTAGGACAAAAAACAATACTTAAGTTTTACCTAGTAATAAAACACACCATGTTATTAAAAGCCGTGGTGGTCCAGTGCCGAGCAAGCTTGCCTGCCATGCAGGAGGCGATTGTTCGATCCCCGTCCAGACTGACTCGTACCAATGAGTTTTTCGGAATTTATGTACGATTTGTAGCACCACTGGCTTTTTGGTGAAAGAAAACATCGTGAGGAAACCTGCATGCTTCAATTTCGAGGCGTGTATTGTACCCACTGTCCATTATGTGGCGACGGGCTCACCCCAAATCACACTGGACAGAGTTTCGGTACTACTGGTGAAATGTGCATGTTCTGAGTTTTCAGAATATCTCTGACTACCCCCTCGGGGAATATAGTCGTGAGCATATGCTTAAGCTTATGTTATTAAATTTGTATCCTAATATCCCGTAAATAAACTCCCGATCGTGGTCAAAAACTTTGCTTACTATCTATCAATCAACATTCAAAGGTATTGCAAGCTTCGAAAGTTGGTTGATTGAAGGAAAATTATACACCAATTTTCATTTTTTGATTAAACATTTTTGGGTGGAATAACGTCGTAGATGACTATTCTTTTGCATATAAAAGCTACTGATAGCAGTACAGTACAGTAACAGTTCATTTAGTAAGTCAAAATGGTTTCTTTTTATAGCAAAAAGACACCATTTATAAGAATAACTGAAGAAACAACCTGTTAAATCACTAAGGACCTGTTTCACCACTTCTGGATAAGTCATTGTTAGCTTATCCGACAGCTCATTTCACATATTCTTCATACAAAATATGTCAAATGAGCTGTCGGATAAGCTAACAAGAACATATCCAAAAGTGGCGAAACCTAAATATTGCATTTTGTTGTCAGCTTCTGTTATATGGTATCTAGGTACCTAACAGAATTACAAGAGACAAATAAACGCTTGACTAACAGACCGAAGCAAAATCAGTTAACTACATAATTAATTCAGAAGTATTATTCATTCGACAGTCAATTGTTTCAAATTAAATAAACAAACATAAAGAATCAACCATCCATTCTTTATTATTAAACAAAACACCAAAACAAAGATATAACAAACGAACGGGCTTATTTGATCGTAGAAGTGGGCCAAGAACGTCTTGAATTCGCTATTAATTGTACATAAATTATCATCGACGTTATAAACACTGTAATTGAATTAATATGAAGGATTCTAAGTAAATACTCGCGAAGTAAAATGTATTCAACGAGATGCTAAAAGCTGGGTGTTAATATGCTAACAACTGTTATAATTTGCAGATACTGACGAACTAGGGTAAAATTTACGTAAAATTAGTAGTGATATTAATTCCTGATATTGCCCCTGGTATTATTATATACCACAGAATATTATAAGAGGGGTTAGAAATGCAAAGTAGCGCTTTTGCTTCGGAGACGGCTGTCGCCACTTGTCTTCCCGCTCACGCGGCTACAACTACACATGCCCTCTCACTCGCACCACGCCGCACGCCTTATGGTGTTATGCAAATCATTGCATAACCTGTGGCGACACGTTCAACGCCTACTTTGCACTTCTAACCCCTCTTATAATGTTCTGTGTTATATACTATGTATAATATACGATTGCGATAGCTGTGGACGATGATAGGCTGATGATGATGATGTATAATATTGTGTATGTTGGTGTGCAAATAAGGATTATTTGTGTTATGTTATGTTATAGTATAGCAATGCGATGCCTTTTGTCAAAATCCAGCTCTATTTTCCATTCTCATCAAAATCCTCAAATGTCCAGAAATTGCCATTGAAAATAGCTATGAGTACCTAACTACCTTATATCTATGAAATGTACAGGGCGAAATTATTAACATCGTTGGCAAACAGTTATAAACTAATACTCTACACGTGTAACTTGAACAACATTTTCTATGGGACCAACACAGAAATCGCAAAAAAAGTCAGCAAATAAAATTGCATACTAAACTGCAATGCCTATTTGACTCAAATGTATGATCCCATGGAAAAAGTTGTTCAATTTGATGTGCAAAGTCTTATTATAAATGGATGCCAACGACTTCAAATTCATAGACTTCGCTTAAAAATATAAAGTCTAATTATGAGCATGACCTATATTCCAATTGAAAGCCCATAATTTCACACATGATGATACAAGGTCGCTTATTATAAATTGTATAACGACGCCCTTGTCAACAGCATAATGGTAAAAGTACAATAATTATGGTAGTCGTAGTCATGCATGAAACTATACCGATACTTGTAATTAAGTTACTATAATTACTCTCTCCTATAATTATAATACGGGCATATTTTAATCAATTTTTGATTAACAAGTTGCATTAGGTATATTCGTTCGGATACAATATTGACGCAATAGGTGTAAGTGAGAATTTTATAAACATAGCTGTTTCGTGCCCTAAAAACATCCCAACAGTTTTTCTAAGAGGTGTTCTTAACATTAAAGCTTAGTTCAATATACTACTACAGGCTGTTAGGGTACACAGTTGCATTACTTTAAGGGGTGATTGTACTCACGATACTGAACAACTTTCCCCAAAAGAACAAAGGAACAAAGGAACTTTCAATCAGCTGATGGCATTTAGTATGGAAAGTCCAAATTTCTTTTTACTAATTTGCTATGTTTCTTTGGGATAGTTGTTCAGTATCATGGGTAAAATTACCCCTTAAATTAATGCAACTGTGTACCCTAACACCCTGTATACTGAGAGATATAGATATTGTCAATAGCAGCAACGTTTTGTTCATATTTAATGTATCATCAAAAATGAATTCAAATGTTTTTTTACCTACTTGAGTTCGTTCTTGGTCTACATGAGGTGTCTACAGTCATATTAAACCTACCATTACCATACCATTCAATACATAAGAACAAAGAAGCAACGACATATCTCAATGAAGATTTTCAAAAATTGCACAATAAGAATCGTCTAATAGTCATCTACAAAACATTCCAAACAATTTCATAATAATGAATGGAACAGAGATAGATACATAGTAATTATTATATTAAACTGTCGTCCCTTCTCTCTGGAGATAGAAATGTCAGAGGGTCTTATTTAGACATCATCTGGATAATTTTCTTGAGTGGTGAACACGCAACAGTTACATGACTTATTCGGGCTCCTTTGTTATAGTTTATGTTACTCGTACTATTATCCAGCTAGTTTTATTCCCATTTATTTTATCTTGTTATGTATAAATTGATACAGACTTTTAAATGCAACATAATACTGCTTTGAAAAAATTATTGTATTAAGAATATAATGTTTCTCTTAGAAAAACTTCGATAATTTTTCAAGTAACCTGTGTAAAGGAGTCAATTTCTTTTAGGCCCAGAAACGGTAACGTTTATTGATTGAGTGTATTACACTATAAAAACATAATTTAATTTATTATAGTAATCGGATGAAAGATTTGGTAAAAATGCAACCGGAATTATGAAATCAATATAAATATAAATCACCGTTTTGACTTTTTTGCTCAGATTCTTTTTTCTGTTAAACGGCACATGTAAAAGAATGCGTGTATAGGAACGTCTTACATGTTCAAACGAAAATAAAAATAGAAAACCAATATATTTTACCAAGACAAGATGTGCGCCAACTGCGATTATGCGACACTCGTATAGCTAATATTACCGGTAACATTTTTGTGGCCTATTTCCCATAGCTGGACAAATTGACTCCTTTATTACATTTCAGCATAAATGTATAGAGGATTTCATATCAGAAAATCCGTTTTAAAATTCCATTGTTATGTAAAAGATACTCCTTTCTTCGAAACGACTGGACCAAATTCCAAAACTTGCATTTTTGTACTAAAATCGACCGTAAAATAAAAAGAAGTGGAGTCTGGTTGCAACGTAACCTTATTATTATTCAACACAAGAAACAGTGATTGATTACGAAAACTATAGTATAGTTTGCTGTTATACTTTATCCAATAGATCGTGACCGACAAGCGAATGATATTCAATTATATACAGTTTATTTACTTTTTGTTCCGACGAGATAAATGGTTCATGTTGATTACATTGTGATTCAGATTCAACTACACTTTATCTAACTGGACCTTTGACTAATTATTATAAGGACTAGCCTTGCGGTAGCATTTCCCCTCTGCCACGGTATAAGCACAATTGATCTTGTGCATTTACATTCAATTTTACACCTTATCACTAAACGAGACAGCCTTTAATTGCGAAATAATAACTTCGAACTTAGAACGTTTGGGGTTTACAAGAGACTACTTTCATGATTTTTTACATTCAAAATTAGAATCTAAAGTTATGAGGAATAAAATCCAAAGTTGCGGATTTCATGTTACCTCGCCCCCCGCAAAAAGTGGCAGAAATGTTTGTTAGTAGAATTACACGCGTAACCAGTCCACATATAAATAGTCAAATAACTGGACTGGACTGTACATACATATTCTTATTCTGGTCACAATTTTTGCAAAGAATATTATAAATCTGAATGTACTTTACTTACGTAAAGTTGACGTAAAGTTCCCTTGAGTTTTCCGAAATGTTTCAAACTAAACCATGGAAAAACAACCAACCATAAAACCCATCTATTATTATTTCGAACTCACCTTAAAAGTATTCGACATCCAATAACAAATAATTTAGCAGCAAATTCTTGCTAAGACCCAAAATTGACGAAACCAAACACCGAATTAGGAGGAGATAAAATAATAATCTTGTTTTGAAATAAAACTATTGTACCAAATTAAATATCCAACTTACCTCTTGTTTTGAAATAAAAATTACAGTACCTAACGAATTAAATATCCAACTAACCTTTATGTTATTTGCGTGATGCTGCAACACATATTAACTTAATGAATCCTCACCTGAAGCAAAGAGACACGAACATTAACATTTTAGGCACTTATTATCAGCTCTTGCATAATTATACAGGGTCCTTCTTAATATGCTGACACTTTTTTAAGGGGATGATCAGACCGTCAAACTGAACAACTTTCTCTATGGTACCAAAATCGAAATCGGAAAAAAAAACAGCTGTTACTCGAGCCAAATGTATAGGACAGCAGATTTTATTTTGCGATTTCGATATTGGTCCCATAGAGAAAGTTGTTCAGTATGATGGTCTAGTCATCCCCTTAAAAAAGTGTCAGCATATTAAGATGGACCCTGGATATTTGAGTAGAGTAGGCACTGCATTTTAGCATGGAAAACCAGATTTTTTTTGGTACGATCGGTTTGCTCCCATAGTAAAAGTTGTTAAGTTTGATGGGTAGACTCTTATTTTAAAAGGATGCCAGTGATATCAACCTAAAGGTGAAGAGCGTAGCGTCGACCATAAAACTGAACACATTAAGGTGGTTGCAGAGTTGTCAATTTCATACAAAAGTTTGACGCATAATACGCGGTGACGGTATTAATAACAGTAATATTTTATATATGGAAAACTAGTTTAGAAAATCTAGATACCGCGTATCAAATAATATTTGCAATTTATAATATAATTACGAAGATATAAAGCTTTGAAATTTTCTATGGATAAGTTCAAAGCTTTATATCTTCATAATTATATTATAAATTGCAAATGTTATTTGATACGCGGCATCTAGATTTTCTAAACTATTTTTCCATGTATAAAATATTACTTTTAATTGTACCGTCTACGCGTATTATGCGTCAAACTTTGGTATGAAATTGACAACTCTGCAACCACCTTAACGATTTTTTTTCGCGATTTCAATGTTAGCTCCTTATTGAAAGTTGTTCAGTTTGATGATCTGAAGCACTTCCTAAGATATTGTAACACATTTTTTACACCTGTGTATGCAATGTAAAAGTGTAGAGTGGTTCATTACACCATCATCATTAACGAGACACTACGGGTCCGTAACAAGTATTAATTTCATAACACCGGCACCTTTTAAATTCACTTGCTTTCTGTTAAAGTCCACTTTTTATAAGCATTCTGTTCATTTAAGAACATGAGTGTAGTATTTATATGGTTAAAAATAAATATTATTTCTTTAAGTAAAAATTGCTAACAGATTACTGTTATGACTCTTCTGAATAAGTATTAAAGTGACCAAAAAATTTTGGTAGAGTAATGAGCATAGATTTATTCATTACTAGAGTTACCCCGCGTCTTCGTCCGCACAAATTATACACCAGATTTTAAGTCAGATAATAGGCTTTATTAAACAAAAAAAGTTTCATTAAAATTCGGTTCAGTAGTTTTTGCGTGATGCTCGCACAAACAGACGGGCAAAAATTTTAAAAAAGGTTGATTTGGAGTCAGGGAGATCTAAAGACCATATGGTAATCTTTTTTTTTTTGGAAATATCGTCAATGTACAGACACACTTTTGTTAGGTACAGTTTTATAATAGGGATACCAGTAGACTTACAAAATTAACTAAGCCTAATTTTTTGAGACTGGGTACAAGATTTTGGCGTTTGTGTCTAAATAGCAGACTGCTCTCACTGCAGTGGAAATGCCTTCTGTCACTAATTAGACTAAAAGAGAGTAACCTCCATGAACATCAGTGATGTACCTATTCGGAAAACCTGATGTTCATCAATTTTTTTTCCCCAATTCAATTTTGTGAATGCGTTATGTACCGTGTACACACGGCGACATATCAAGCTACGCAAAACCAACATAAGATGGCCGCGCGACATTATACATTACTCTACTTACGCGCGGCCAGTGTATTATAGTTTTGCGTAACTTGATGTGTCGCCGTGTGTACCTATTGGGCGGTACACAATCAATAGTCTAGGAAAATTAAGGTTTGAGATTGCATTAAAGACACTTTAGTAAATTGTGTTTGAAATAATATTACTGTTAGATTATAACACTTTTGTCGAGATTTCGTGGTTATATTGGCTCAGGAACTTGAGAAATACTTTAAAATCGATATAAATGTACAAAGGGCAAGCTTATTTCGAAAGATATTTCGTCCAGCATACTAGCAAAAGAGACAGTTAATTATCACAAGGAAAATGTAATGTGTACAAACAAACAGTAAATAATTTAGTTTTGAGGTTATAATTTTTGAAGACTTACAAAATATTAAATATCTACTCAAATTTACGATATTAACCGGGGATTATTATTGTTATAAGTAAAACGTATTGAATGAAGCTATCCTGTACAAAATCACCAGTTTTCCATTTTGTGTTCATACCTAAATTTAATGTTTTTTAAATGTCTTAATTATTCAATAATACAGAATAAAAAATCGGGGATTATTGAGAATTTATGTTTTTCATCTACTATATTTCAAATTATCACCAAAAGTGCAATTAATGCAACCTTCTCCATACAAAAATCCGTAGATTTCCCCGACTACAACGGTATATTAACTGTGTAGCTAATTATTTTTACGTCGCAATAGACAAGTAGTTGTCTAGAATATACAATGGACTCCACTTGGGTGATCCTGACATACCTACTTCTCGTGCTTCCTAGACCATGCTATAGTGCCGTGGCGTTTCATCTTAGAATCGGGCTGGATTTATTTCTGAATTTATTTGTAAGTTGCAGAGTATTTGACTGATTTCTTCTTGGCGTAGTCAAGTGAAAATGTTTAATTCGCTATCTCGTTGTCATAAATTTCCCCAAGCTCCCGACGCGCCGAGGCTCTGTCATGTTGACAGTTCTGACTGACTTTAATTAACTATAATGAAGTTTCGGTCTGTTTGTCCGTCCGTCTAATTGTTCTACATTCGCACGTGCGACTTTCGCAATGATTCCACATTAATTGCCGGCTTTTTAGTTTGTTTTCGGTAGTTCCCCAGCGTTCTTATAATTTGCTAGGTCGCAGAAAGAAATTTTGATGTTTATCAATTTGCTGGAAAGTGGATTTTAGAGGAATTCCTCGTTTTTGAAGAATTTAAAATTCGTTTGTTTACTACGGAAACAACTTTTCTTAGAACTCGCACAGGATAAGCGTAGATTTTAATAAGTAGAAATTCAAAGTGCTCCTTAAGTATGTATATCGTACAAATTAAGTATGAAATGGAGCGTACCTCGAATCCTGACGGAAAGGGTAGGTAGGAAAAATGTTTCAAAGCCAGAAAATCCAAAGATAAACATAGAATCTTAAACATTTTCACACCGGTTAGAAGGGTATTTTTAACCTCTTTTGAATATTTTATACAAATAACTCTACTTTTGTGACTAATTGAGTTTCAAGATATAAAAAACCACTAAGGTTTCAAGATATAAATGACAGCTGAGTGCTGGGCATTCATAAAACATACAAAAGTGAGTTCAAATTAATGCTCATCTACTTTTAACATTGCCTGTTCCATATTAAAGAACATGACTTCGTAAAAACGAGTAGGTACTGTGGCTATTGCATGCAGTAGTATTGACTATATCTATACAAACATACAATAACATAGCATTTTGATTACTGTCAGTTTTGATCTGTACAGAATCATATTTGCTTAGATACAATATTGTATAATGCGATGACGTTGTAAATCTTCAGCTAAATCAATCGCGTTGCTACTTTCCCGGCGGCCATATTGGATTTTATTAAGGTTTATTGTATGTAAGTACTGGTATTATATCCTATTTCAATAAGAATGGTTTAAGATGCAAACAAACACTAAACTAAAAGTTTGATTATAATTCTCATAGGTAATTCGCAAAGCAATATCCAAAATATACTACCCCATTAACATAACGAAAGTATAATCTCTGAGCTAAGCCGCCGGACATGGCGAAACTATAAGGTTTCCTTGTTGACTACGGAACCCTAAAAACTATCGGAAACTAATCGGTAATTCATGATTTTCGGAAGAAATGATTTAAATTTGCTTTGATTTGATTTATGGAAAAAATATCAGCTGTTCCATCCATACATTTGCGTCCAGTAGCTATTGATGTTTTCTATGGAAAAACTTTTTTTTTCTCGATTTCTATAATTAGATAAAACTTTTATAATTAGGTAATTATTGTGAAACTCATTTTCATAATTTCTATAATTAGGTAATTATTGTGAAACTCATTGGATAACTTTGTATTCTTAACCGGTAAAGGCCCACTCATTCCCCCCCATCTATGGCGCTGTTTTTAGGGTTCCGTACCCAAAGGGTGAAAGCGGGACCCTATTACTAAGCCTACGTTGTCCGTCCGTCCTACCTATTTAGGGCTGTAACTTTTAAGCCCAAATAGCTAGACAGTTGAAATTCTCACAGAATGTGCGTTATTACGGCGGATTTGCTAGCAAATAACAAAATTTTCAAAAAATTTAAAAATAAGGCGTGTCGTCATACAAGAAACTAGTTTTTATCAACGTTTTTTCTTCTCGCTTTATCGTAAAAACGGTAATAGATACAAGCGTCGAACTTGGTACGATTATAGAGCAAACTCTACAGTACAACAACAAATAATAAAAACCGGCCAAGTGTGAGTTGGACGTGCGCTAAAGGTACTGGAGAAAAATTTTTTGTTGTTGTAAGTTAATTAATTATGTTACGTATGTGTATGGTATGGTACGGAACCCTCAGTGCGCGAGTAGACCGACTCACACTTGACCAGTTTTTATTCAACATTACTTTACACAGAAACACCTAAACAAGACACCGTCTCGTCTTAATAGTACCACTTGTAAAATCACACCCAAGTTTTATCCCGAACCCGTTTGAAATCACCCAAGTTCACCCAAGCTCGTGGAAAGTCGTTTAAGACCAATCAGCGAAAGTTGTTGTGATAAGTATCAGGTATTATTGATAAGGCGATAGGGCTCGACGAATACTTGAATAGGACCTTTATAGCAGGTGAAAGGGTGACCGCAGCCTTATAAGCCCAACGCTTATCTGATACAATCATGGGATACTTGGCATTGGTATAACTGTGCATTGAAATCGGGGTTTTGTGAACAAAAAGATATTTATTCATCAGAAAAGATACACTTATTAACACTGATCATCAACATTTACTGAATGAACAGGTGGAGCCTCAACACAAATACTGTTTTGCAGTCTCCCCCTTTTGTATGTCAAATTTTAAACTGCTTAGTTAATTGATAATATTCATTGAATACCTACTTCTATCTATGCTGTTGCAGAGAAAACGAAAATTATGGAAATATACAAATAAATTTAGATACCTAGTTACAAGCTCACAGCCTACATGAAATGAATATTCATTTAACTTATACAAAACAAAACACATTACTATCATATTTAACGTTAGTACATACATTCAAATATTATATCGACATATTAAATCTTTATATTAAAAATTTAAATGAAAATTAAAGTTAAAATAAGTTAATAAAAGTTGAATAGTTATGTATGAAAATGTAAATCCGACATCTATAGGGTCCTTAATTTGCTGACACTTTTTAAGGGGATGATCAGACCGTCAAACTGAACAACTTTCTGTATGGCACCAATATCGAAATCGCGAAAAAAAATCAGCTCTCCAATACATTTGGCTCGAATAGGTGTGGAGTTTTATATGAAACAGCAGTTTTTTTTTTTGCGATTTCGATGTTGGTGACATTGATAAAGTTGTTCAGTTCGACGGTCTGATCATCCCCTTTAAAAAGTGTCAGCATATTAAGAAGGATCATCTTCTAACGCACGCAAGTTGCTAATCGCTTCGTCACTTTGCGCTGATTGGTGTTTGAAATTACATTCCGATCCACGTAACTTATAAATTTTATAATTGACGTATTTCGTAAAAAATAAAAACATTAGAATAAATCTTTCAGTAATGTTCTATTCACAACTATTATTATTGAAATATTAAGATAATTTCTCATTATTATCTTGGTGCAAGTTTCCCACTAATTATTGGCAGTAACAGCAAAGTTTCTGAACTCTCCGAAAGTGATTATGGTCGTGACTATATGTATGCGTACGTATGTATATTAAACGTATCCAAGATCAACACTATTATTAAACGATACCATCGTTTACAAAATGAGTTAAGAGGATATAATTCGGTGCGCGCTCCATACAAACGTACTATGGTGATATTTTCAATACTAACCAATTAAACTCAATGAAATTTTGATGAAACAATCTTGAAACTAATATCTATGCTTGTATGGAGTCAGATTTTCTTTAAAATATACAGTTTTAATGCTAGGATTAATTTAAGATTTGTATGGAAATCTTTGAGGCACTGTAACTAAAACTATACATTTTAACGAAAATCTGACTCTATACAAGCATAGAAATTTGTTTTTAGATTGATTCTGAAAATTTTCATTGAGATTAATTGGTTCGTATTGAAAATATCACCATAGTACGTTTGTATGGAGCGCGCTCCGAATTATATCCTCTTAAGTTTATGCAACTGGAAAGTAAACTAGAAAAACATTTGCATGAATAAAACTAAGAGCACACAGGCCATCTTTGCACTAAACCAGCAAACCTGAAGCTTTAATTACCTGCGCATAAGTAGGGTTACCTGTCACCATTTTATTTAATTATTTATATTTTAAAACAGCTACAGTATTTCTCTTAAAAGGACGGCTGAAAATTGTACCGTATAATTTTGGTAAGTATTGCCTGTCACATAGAACTTTATATGCTGACACTTTTTTAAGGGGATGTTCAGACCATCAAACTGAACAACTGTCTGCATTGGACCAACATCGAAATCGCGAAAAAAAATCAGCTGTCCACATACATTTGGCTCGCGAGTAAGTTTGCAGTTTAGTATGGAAGAACAGATTTTTATTCGTGATTTCGATGTTGGTGCCATAGAGACAGTTGTTGAGTTTGACGGTCTGATCATGCCCTTAAAAAAGTGTCAGCATATTAAGAAGGACCCTATATGTCGGAAAGGGAATAATACACTTGACGAGAGCTTCCCTGTGAGTGACATCCTTATAAAGTCCATCGTAACTTCGATCAAAGTATACTATGAAATGCGATCAAAGTAAAATTAATGCATGGGCCAAAAAATAAGATAAAACAATTTGCTGGTCAATAATTGTTCGATATTCTTGACACTTGCTTTTCTTCCTATTCGTGATTCTACATCTACACCATAGAACATTATAAGAGGGGTTAGAAGTGCGTTAGGCGTGGAACGTGTCGCCACAGGTTATGCAATGATTTGCATAACACTATAAGGCGCGCGGCGTGGTGCGAACGAGAGAGCATGAGTAATTGTAGCAGCGTGAGCGGGAAGATAAGTGGCGACAGCCGTCTCCGAAGCAAAAGCGCTACTTTTCATTTCTAACCCCTCTTATGATCTACACAATATGGATCCCGCACAACTGCCATTGATCATGATCTCATTCTCTATTCCACACAGACTTCAATTTTACACAAACGCTCCTATTCGCGATTCTACACAATATTAATTACAACTGCCTCCCATCACAGTCATTCGCTATTCCACGCATCTGTTATTGCATTTACTTTTGTGTGCTTCAACCATCGGCTTCAACAATAGGAGAAGTGTCATTCGTAGCTTCAATTAAATGCGCTTTGGGCTTGTTGGTTTAACTTTGATCGATACGTCCCACCCCGGGCAGTCGACGAGCCTCTAAAGCTAATTGGAAAATATCTTCTCTTCACCAGTATAGCAAGTTCGGACTGATAGCATGCCATAATAATAGAGGAAGAATGTGATAGATATTGTATGAAACCACATTGTAGCAGAGGTGGCAACCCTAACTAAACGATAAACTTTTTACTAGCCTCGTTCACTAAACCCTTAACGAGATCCCATTAAACCACGTTACGCGCTAGTTCCTTAATAATAAGGACTTTTTAATACTTGCAGTGGTTTACTCCGGCCATAAAAGCAAGGTAATATACTAATAACGTTAAAAGTTTGAATAATTTCCTGCTTCCATATCAGCCCACGCCTTGACCTGTCTGAAACTTAGTTTGTAAGTGGATAGTATTTAGTAGAGTAGTCAAGTCACCTAATTTCATGTAATTTGGGTTGATTTTAGTAAAGGATAAAGAGTGTCTACCGTAGATGGTAGATAATTTTCTCTTTTTAAGTAAATTTTGTTTCGGCACCAAAACTATTCAAAATAAAATGTTGAGTCCAGTAAAAGTTCCATGGTATTTTTGATTATTATTTGGGTTTTAATCAAAAGCTGGAATTATCGCATGTCAAGACAATGTCTTCATCTTTTCCTACGTTAGCAGTAGGTACCTTAGATTCGGAATCCTCTATGCAGAAGTATATACCCTTTTTTTTTAGATTTTTCAAGACTATTTCTGAAAATCCGCTGTCCATCTCTTCCGGGGTCGACCCTGACGGCGACGTCCATTCTCCGGAATCCATGGTGTTAGGACTTTGGCTCATGACGAAGGATGGACGGAACTGGCTCTGGACAGGGTTGCATGGAGGACAAAGGGGGAGGCCTTTGCCCAGCAGTGGGATGAAATAGGCTAAGGAAACAAAAAATATCTGAAAATTGCGCAATAACAAAACGATAAAATTTCGTAAAAGTCAATAAAGCCTTTTCGCGATTTCGATGTTGGTGCCATAGAGAAAGTTATTTAGTTTGATGGTCTGATGACCATCCCCTTAAAAAAGTGTCAGCATATTCATATCCTATATTTAGCAATATTTACTGGTCATGTTGAAACCAGGCTCCAAGTCCATGTGATAAGGAAAGGACCTATTTTTTATAACTGCTCCGTAACTAGTTATTAAGCAGTAATTAGTGGACCGACATGATATGAGTGATTGCAGTTCTGGAGTCGTTTTGACTTGCTAATGCGACCCGATCATTCACAAGTTGTCTGCGAGAAAATGAAATGTGAGGGTTGGTGTGCAGAATGAATAGTAATAGAATATTTAAAATGTACTTTCAGTAGAATGTTGTTAAGTTACTTCATTAACTTAAATTGACTGCTAAAAGTTAAGTAAACGCCAGTAGAACTCTATTGCAGGGCAAAGGGGTTGTTAGGTTTCTTGAAAAGGAAAATGAACGCAAAATATAACAACAGATCTCCAGAATCAATAACAAAAAATTTATGTATTTAACTTTAAGAGATTCGTAAAAACATTGGTTTTTGCGCATTTATTATGTTCTTATGTTCATTGCTTAGAAAAACCACCCCAATTATTGGTCTATTTGGAAATTATATTCTTTTATATACCTACCTACTATTCTATTATACAGGGTCCTTCCTAATATGCTGACACTTTTTTAATGGGACGATCAGACCATCAAACTGAACAACTTTCTCTATGATACCAACATCGAAATCCATTTGGCTCAAGTAGGTTTGCAGTTTTCTATGGAACAGCATATTTTTTTTCGCGATTTCGATGTTGGTGCCATAGAGAAAGTTGTTCAGTTTGACGGTCTGATCATCCCCTAAAAAAAGTGTCAGCGTAATAAGAAGGACCCTATATTATATATTTTTTTTGGACAAAAGGCTAGCCTTCATATGAATAAACCTGAAATCGTAATTGAAGCAAGATTTCTGGCCTCCTTGAAAGTTCACCACCTACCACCTAGCCCACCTAGAATATGCCTTACTAATGAACGACATATGGAATGTTTAAGTTCTGAAATAAAAGTTATTACAGTTTTTTAAAGAGAATGCCGTGTGTAAAGCAATAAATTATTGTTCTGCAGTAAATACTGCACCAAGCCTAATAACATCAGTGATGCTTATCGGCTTGCTCCACATTGAGCCAGTATAAGTTATACATACTCTCTGATCGAAGCTGCTTTCTTTTCACATTAACTATTAATGAATGGGTAACAACATGCACAAATTGTTCTATTAAATATTAATCATGAATATATATAGGATTGCGCAGTGGTTTAGTGGCCAGGCTAGCCAGATCACTACTACAAAATCTGGTGATATTTTCAATACTAACCAATTCAAGCCAATGAAATTTTCCAGAAACAATCTAAAAACTAGTCTCTTGGTTTGTATGAACTTTGCTATAACTTCAAACTTATAAAAAAAGATTGGTAGCTGTAGCAAGGTTTGTGACAACCACGGTGTTGAAATTCTGTTAAGAAGAATCTATTAAGAATGTGGGATTTGAAAATATTTATTGGCTTCTGTATAGCGGATTTCTATCATAACATGTGGTAACGTCAACAGCTTGTATAAACATCATAAGCTATTTTATGATGAAGATTGAACCTGAGGCACGCGGCGTGTTGCAAGGCTTTGTCGCGCCTTTTATTTATTCTTTTATCGCGCATAGGGGAAGAGACAACGAGCGCCAAGTTGCGCTGCCATGCTAGAACTACCAGATCCTTGTTCCCATAGTAGCCATCGATAGGATGTAAGACGTGACACTGCATGAAGAATTATACCATCGTTATTTCATTACATGCCATATTCATTTCATGGGAGCCGTGGTGGTCCAGTGGCGAGTTACCTTGCCTGCCGTGCAGGAGGCGGTGGTTCGATCCTCGTTCAGGCCGGCTCGTACCAATGAGTTTTTCGGAATTTATGTACGATCTGTATCACCACTGGCTATTCGATGAAGGAAAACATCGTAAGGAAACCTGCATGCTTCATTTTCGATTCGAGGCATGTATTGTACCCACTGTCCATTATAAGTGGCGGCGGGCTCACTACCCGTCACACTGCACAGAGTTTCGGTACTACTAGTGAAATGTGGATGTACTGAGGAATATAGGGGAATATAGTCGTGAGCATATGATATGCTATGCTATGTTAACATTATCGGGCTTTGCCATTGATAACCGATTCAGGAGAAAAGTTCTAGCTTTAGGTATCACCAACAAAAGTGGTTGTATAAAAACATCCAAAACACAGTTACAAAACAAAAGTTAGTCACCGTTAGATGTGACATAATAAATCCGGTCTAAACAACTACCTAGTTGATTATGATCGCGGTAGGCGGAACAATGGGCGCGCGTAGGGCGCAGCATCCGTCGGCGCCTGCGCAGGGAGCGCCCTAGCTATGCGCACGCATACAAACTACGCACCTAGAGCAAAGAATACTATAATTGACTAAATGCTGGTATATTATTGACGATTTATAGATGCATTGACTCGATGCTATGGGTCACTGGCCACCACGTTGTCAAAATAAGCGTATGTTTTCCATAGACTTGTACGCAACTGCCCATGGAGTGGTCCAGTTTCATTTTACTGTGGATACTTGAAGAGAATTTCTGTTAGGGCTTTGAATCAACTGGTTGAGTCGACCAGACCTGTGAAGAAGTTTCCTAATGTTAAAGCAGACTACTGGAATCGATGGAAATTTACCAGGAAGATTATTGATAGCGAAACAGAAGCAGGGTAGAGGAGATGGCGGATGTCTCTGAAATTCTTCAAGAAATTGTCTATGATGTATATGGACGTAGATCTATCGGTGTCAGCTAACTTTTACTAAAGTTAAAGTGTAAATTGGGATAAGTGACAGCCTGTCAGGGTACCAACTGCTAGCATCAGAAAGCAAAGAAGAAGCGGTCCAAAGTTGCGTAGAAAAGAGACCATTAACCATTTCTTCGCCAGCTCTACAATTTTCTTTATCATCATTTCTTTATCATATAATTTATGAACTACCTCTTGTCGATGGAATATTCGCCAATCCTGTATCTTTTCTGCAAAATCCTTGACGACAGGATATCACCCTTCTCTATTACCGCTATACTTAATGTTTGAATTGAATTGAATCGAACAAATTCAAGTTTTCTTCCACCTATAAATGTCTTAAACTCTTGCCTAACACAACCTGAAGAACGGCAATAAATAACATACACTAAACACTACAGTTTTTCGCAATTTTTTTGTAAACCCACCTATTATTTAAGAAGCGTAACACATGCGCATGATTGCACCGAATAAATGGATGTCGTGCTACTATCCAAATTAGAATGTAACCAAGTGGATAGTTCGATTGTTCTAGCACAGTTTATTGGATCGTTAACGTAACTAAGTAAACTAAGTTATGACTACGTATTTGCTATAAAGCAAACAATTAAGAATTAAGTAGTTAAAATTCATCTGCTGATCTTTTTTACTTATCAACTCTCGGGATGGCAATTAAGAGAAGTTTATTCCGAATGCCTAAATGCGCGCTGCATACAAACGAAGTCTGGAGATAAAATGTGCAGTTATGTGCTAGGATTAATTTAAGATTTGTATCGAAATCTTTGAGGCACTGTAACTTTAAAACTATACATTTTAACGAAAATCGGACACAATACAAGCATAGAGATTAGTTTTTAGATTGTTTCAGAAAATTTTCATTGACTTTAAACTGTTAGTATTGAAAATATCACTAGACTTCGTTTTTATGGAGCGGCTATCAATGATACCGGGCACCTTGTCCAGATGGTAATAAAATATAGTACAAATCAATGATACTATAAAGAGACGTTTGATTGTTAATCTGTGGTTTTGGAGGATACATTTAATGAACTGCACTTGAGTTACCGATATTTCCCTGATTTCTTGAAAAGAGTGGATTGTACCTATTGAGAATTTCGACTATTGCGTTATTCAGGAGAACAACTAAAAGCTATGTGTAACACCCACAATAGACAATTGTTCTTATTTCATCAAACTAACGAGGTTTTTCGGTGAATTTCAGAAATAATGCCCACACTTTGGCTTGGTGTTATACAATTAGGTAAATATAAAGAAATCGGTTTTGAAACATATGGAAGGCTTCTGAGCACGTATTGTGTAAATGACGATTCATAATGAAAAGACATAGCAAGACGCAAGATTTCAATGCAAATAGGTAAAGCTTAGTTATTTAAGACGCTCCCCATAGGTAAACGCAGGGCTGGGCCATATTTTGCTGGTTTTTTAGAAGCTATGTTCTCGTTATTTGAAAGACATACAAATTTATAAAAAATATAGCAATGATCTTCAACATCTGGGCTTTATTTACTACGAACTATATTTTATTCTTTTTCTATAAAATACAGATGAAACCTGTGTTCAAAGGAAAGCCTAAATATTGGAAAAAATCTATATTATGTGCATCTACTTTATAAGTTAAAGCCACTTTTACTTGCGACACACACCATTGTGTAGACAATATTAAGATCTAAAAATGAGACGAAGTAAATTTTTTTAAGACCTTTTTTTTAATGAGTTAATTAGATACATTCAAAATTTGGTTCGAATTTGATTTCCTTGGATTAGAAGGCACCTCAGTGATTTGATTGATTGATTGAAGTATGACAGAGATTAACTTTTTTTTTTCTTTATAATTAATGGACTTCTTGCTTTTGCGTTAGCACCGCATTTCCGCCAGTGTTATGTGGTTTGAGGGAGTATCTATCCAATCTCGAGGATTGTTTTTGAGTAAGAAAACAACTGAGAAGGATTGCGGAGCCTCGTGGCAGGCTGAGACGCGAACCGCGAGAACACCACGCGAAAGACAAGACTTGACACTTAGTGTTCGGGGCAAACCCTGCATCGTAACTCCGAGATTAACTTACTGTTCACGTAGTATGCATCTAACCATGAATGATCGAAACTTACCTGTAAAAAGAAACAAAGTTAAGTTAGTTCTCTTAGCATAATTAACAGTATATTCTTGGTAAATTAAACAATGTAGGTCACAGATAAAAAATCCCCAGGCCAGCTGTAGACGCATCATTGTTCTCTTTGCTCTATTTACCCAATGAAACTGAGACAAACATATACCGCTACGTACAGTGTTTTTTTTAAACGTAATAATAAGAAGCTACTCTCAGATTAAATTACTGCACGGTTCCTTTCTAAAAACTTTTGCGTTCTTTGTTACAAATATCTTGAATCTGATAAAATCGCGCGTTGATGGATTTTTCTTTATTTAGGATGGCCATAGCATATGCTCACGACTATATTCCCCGAGGGGGTAGTCAGAGATATTCTGAAACCTCCACATCCAGGTTTCACCAGTAGTACCGAAACTCTGTCCAGTGTGATGGGGGGTGAGCCCGTAGCCACTTGTAATGGACAGTGGGTACAATACATGCCTCGAAATTGAAGCATGCCGGTTTCCTCACGATGTTTTCCTTCACCGAAAAGCCAGTTTAGGATGGGCCATAAAAAAAAAGATAAAAAATACGCCAAGATAAATATTTTCGTCAGAGGATACTTCAGACCATCAATCTGAACTGAAGCAAGTCAACATCGAAAATTGCGCTTTTCCATATGTTTGAGTCGAGAAACCTAGACATTGACGTTTTCTATGGAACAACGACATGTATTTCATGAGAAATTTCATAAATATATTTCTGAGATCAAAAAGGTTACCTAGCTATACATTGACTTACTACTACTGGACGGAGGGTCCGCGCTCAAAAGTGTCCGAATAAAAAGAGAACGAAAATGTAAAAAAGAGGATGAATTACGCAACAGTCTTCGTTTGATCGCACGCGCGGGCGCGGGAGTGGGACGGAAAAGAATATCAGCATTTTCAATGTTTTTAGTTGGTTTAAATTACTATACGTAATTAGGTTTATGTATTTTAGTCTCGGACACATTATTAGAGTATTTTGTACTAGACCCAGCGTCCATAGTATTCTACGTCAATGTAGCTATATGATTTGTTTTGAATTCTCCCTAATTTTCCTTAATAAATTACTCCATTTTGTTTTGTTTTGCCTTTAGCTTTATTTAAGTCATAATTTAAATAGTAGGTACCTAACTTTATTCAGTATTGAAGTGTTTGTTTAAAAGTACTATTTTTTTTTAAATTTCATTTTGGTTTGTCAAGTTTGAGCAACATATCTACTGTAATTTCTATAAGTGGAAACTGTTTTGGTTAATTCGATGATTAAGTCTTGTAATTCAAGTGTAAATTCTTTAATAAAATAAAATAAAATAAAATTGTTTTTTTCTCGATTTCGATGTTGATTCCATGGTGAAAGTTGTTCAGTTTGATGGTCTGAAACACCCCTTAAAATATGACACGCATTTAAGTTTACGCTAATTTCGTTATAGAGTTTATTGATTTATTCCACTTGATTAGTTGGTAGGCTTATTTTCACGCATTAGCTTAGCATTTGACCGATTTATTCGGTTTACAATGACCGCGAAACCAAATAGCGTTAGTCAAAATTAACACAAAAGTGAAAATTTGTCAACAAACTACTTAGCACATAAAGCCATTAAGGGCTTGGCAGACGCACGCGCCGCGTAACGGAATCACGCATTAGAGTTAGTCACACACTTGTGTTTGGTCACACCTTACGTCTGCCGGTGAGGAATCCAGAATTAGTTCCGCCGGATTCTTTGGAAAGTGGCGTGAGGAAAGCACCGGGTGTGCTATCAAATGTTAAAACATTTAAAGTCCCTTTTCCAGTGTTTCTTCTGTTTTGTCGACAAAAATATGAATTAAAGGTACACCCTTGTGAACAGTGAACTCAGACCATCAAACTGAACAACTTTCACTACGGAGCCTACCTCAGAAACGCGAAAAAAAACCAGCTGTCCCGTACATTTGAGTTTGGTAGATGCAACAGTTTTGTATGGGACAGCTGATTTTTTTTCGCGTTTCCTGAGGTATGCTTCATAGTGAAAGCTGTTCAGTTTGATGGTCTGAGTTCACCGTTTCAGTATTTGCTAGGCTGTCACTTACACCCTGTATACTAAAGACGTCTAATGTTTAATGAGTAATAACGATTTTTTCATATTACCTATCCCTAGTATTCGACATAGTCTAATAGGTATAGGTAGTAATTATTCATTTTTGTTGATTCTTAATGTACCTACACATATCCTTATTTGTTTTTTTTGTTAATAATTTTTTTCATATAGTAATTGGTAGTGAAAAATTTACCTAACCTAACTTACCTATTAATCGCATATATCCTTTGACTATTTATATGTGGACAAGTTACGCGTGTAATTCTACTAACAAACATTTCTGCCACTTTTTGCGGGGGGCGAGGTAACATTAAATCCGCAACTTTAGATTCTAATTTTGAATGTTAAAGATCATGAAAAGTAGTCTCGTGTGAACCCCAAACCGTCTAAGTTCGAAGTTATTATTTCGCAATTATAGGCTGTCTCGTTTAGTGATAAGGTGTAAAATTTAATGTAAATGCACAAGATCAATTGTGCTTATACCGTGGCAGAGGGGAAATGCTACCGCAAGGCTAGTCCTTATAATAATTAGTCAAAGCATATATCGCATCCCTAGAATAAGCAGAACCGAATTCGTTTACTGTATCTCGTTTTTCTCAAATTATTATTATATCTAGTTCTAGGTATACTAATACAGGTACAGTACAGTATCTATTATAAGAATTTTAAACAGAATGTCTTGGCTTGGCCACTAAAAATAGGTAGGCTATAGATTTTTAGTATAATATCATAATGTATACCTACAAGCTATAAAAAGCGACCAAAGCAAACATGTCAACGCAACCGCAGGGACCACATGTGAACATTTTCTGAGCCATTAACCTTTATGACGAAGTCAGGTACGAACGTGATGTTTAATTCGTTCAAAACCATTATAAAAAAAACAATACCGAAAACGCACACTGTAAGATATCGAAAACTTTAGATAGCACCGAAGTTTACTGCCGAATATATTGCTTATAAAGGTTGTTAACCTAAAAGCGTTACATATTTAAAGGGGTGTTTCAGACCATCAAACTGAACATCCTTTTACTATGGAACAAACTTTAAAATCGCGAAAAAAAGCTGTTTCCTACATTCGGGTCTAGTAGCTTTTAATATTTTACAGGAGATCAATTGACGATTGCAGGATAGATAATACAACAGAATACCTGGATGAAATTCCACGAAGAGCAACAATCCATGTGCTCCTCGTGAAATACGAGTAGCTTAGGGCTCAAACTCAGTTGCTATTCAAAATCGGTGAAACTTAAACTCAAACTAAAAACAATTTATTCAAAATAATATCACATGGATAATAGCTTTCTGACGTCATTTTTGACTCTACCACCGCGTTGGAAGGTGTTCCGGGCTTGTGGAAAAGCTCCTTAATAGTAAACAGTAGTAATACACAAATGAATCCTGCTAATAATTTCTTAGTAAAGTTCTTAGTCGCCTTCTACACAGAAGAATTAATCTTATTTTAGCGTGAGATAGCACGGGAGAGAACAATTTTAGGATCGCATATACGCAAGCAAGAGTTCTTCTTTTTCGGGTTCTTCTCCATTGCTGAAGCTTCCATGCCCCTGTCTATCTCTAGCCAAACTAAACAGCTCTTCGACGCTGACAATGCCTGTCCACTCTTTCAGCTTCACGGAGCCTTTGCCAAGCAAGAGTTACGCCAATTAAGGTGGTTGCAGAGTTGTCAATTTCATACAAAAGTTCGACGCGTAATACGTGTTGACGGTACAATTAAAAGTAATATTTTCTATATGCAAAAAAAGTAATTTGTACTATAATTATGAAGATATAAATCTTTGAACTTATCCATAGACAATTTCAAAGCTTTATATCTTCGTAATTATATTATAAATTGCAAATGTTATTTGATACGCGGCATCTAGATTTTCTAAACAATTTTTCCAGATAGAAAATATTACTTTTAATTGTACCGTCACCGCGTATTACGCGTCGAACTTTTGTATGAAATTGACAACTCTGCAACCACCTTAAAGGTTGGCACTTTAATCCAAAACTTTCAACAGAGCCTCATTCCGTGCCATGTAAAACAAAAGCTAGCACCACATTTCCCGAGTTGTACACCATCAGGTAAACCATTAACGCTACACGTTTTAGATAACGCGTTACGGTTTCCTACAGTTGTCTATTCTCACCCACACTTAATACTTTCTCTTTGGAACCGAACAATTTGTGTCGATAGTCCATACTTCGATACTAGTCACGCCGACTCTATTATAATAATATAGAATAGTACCTTTTACGGACAGCTGTAAGCGATCTGAGAATAGTTCAAGTTACAGTGACATTTGCACCTGACGGTAAACTGGTTATAAAACATCTGGTTGTAAAAGAAAACAATGATTATATTGGCGCGGTTTATGCAGAAGAGACGTGTGGCGGTGGCCCTGGTACGTAGCATAGCGTCGTTTGAAGAATTACGCCCGCGCCTCCAGGCGAGACGTCACCTGGAGGCGCGGGCGCGATTCTCCTTTACGACAAAAACGACGCTATGCCACGTACTATAAGGTTTATATTGTGTTACTTAGATTATTCGCCACGGCCACACATCTCTTCTTTATAAACCGTGGCCTAGGTAGGCTGTGTATAAGACCAGACTAGTCAAATAACCCTATTATACGTTCATGGTTAAAGGGAGAGTCACAAAAGCAATGAAACAATCTGGATATACGAGTAATAAGCACATAGTTGTGTGCGCACAGATGCACTTCTTAGCCCATTGAAGATTTACAGGATCCTTCTTAATATGCTGACACTATTGTAAGGGGATGACCAGACCATCAAACTGAACAACTTTCTGTATGGGACCAACATCGAAATCTCGAAAATAAAATCAGCTGTCCCATACATTTAGCTCGAGTAGGTTTGCAGTTTTGTATGGAACAGCTGATTTTTATTTAGAGGAAGTTGTTCAGTTTGACGGTCTGAGTATCCCATTAAAAAGTGTCAGCATATTAAGAAGAATTTAATTATCTTGTTCTAGGAATGAAGGGCTAAATGCATGTAGCAGGAAGAGTATCCGCTCTATTGTTTCACCTACCTCCCGTCTACCTTGTATCCGGAACAAGAGTTTAGTAAATAATTTCGTATCTGGTATAGACCAAAAGGCTGGTAGATAGATAAATGCATAAATAAATGACCCTATCCCTATTTGAAGAGGTTAGTAAGTTTGCTACAACTAGGTAGGTACCATCACCTAAACCTACTTAGGATTTCAAAAGGAAATTGGCTATTTGACAATTGTAACGGTAAAATATCAAATATATTCGATATAGTAGCTTATATGTTCACAATAATCATACAATATGTTTTTTGCATTAAAGTAACTTTTAAATATTTTATTTTTGAAAAATACATTAGAGTTTTTTTATCTGTGGATTTCAAAAACTGAAACGCGGGCCGCCACGAGTGAGCATCGTGTGACGACACATTTCAAACAATAAAACGTTATGTGAGTTGAAGCGTCGTAGTTAGCTTTACTTTGTTTATTGAAATATGACGTCACAGCCAGAAGTGTCACGTGATCATGTGTTTTCGTGCGAATCTCAAATTAATGAATGAAAAATTTTGTTTTTTTCGAATAAATAACGCTTTTTAAGAAAAAAATAGTTGAAAGAGGTATAAAATAAACCTACGTATAATTTAAAATATCTTTCCGAAAACTGGCAAATAGTCAATTACATCTTTACACGTGAAACCAGCTCCTTGGCTGAAACCATTGATGATAAAATTTGGCAGAAGATGCACCTAAAAAGGATTTTTCGAACATCGACTCCTAAGTGTATGAAATGGGGTGTTATAATAATCAACGCGGACAAAGACAAAAGAAGAAAAACCCACAGAGCGACATGGCCTCAGACCAAGCTTTTTAATATAGACTTAAAAAAAGAAAGTCAAAAGAAGTCGCTACCCTTTCGCCCACAGAAACACTGGAAAAGAAATGTTATATCCCCTATAATTCAGTTATCTCATACAAAATCCACAGGAAGAAATACGATGTGCTTCTAAGTTAAACCTCACGGTAATAGATAGAAGAATTTGATCTGAATAACTAGATTAATATCCAGACAAAAATAACGTGAGCATTATCAATAATTAAAAGCTATAAACAGTTATTATTCTCGATCAAGATTACAACTATACTGATAGGCAGTACCGAAACCTGTTCAGATATGACTGATATGGTATTACCTCACAGGGAGCAACTTATCGAAATTTGCAACATTAAGCCGACAAGTCCGAGGCATTGTATTCAAATTAGACTATTCAGAGCAAAGCGTGAGCTGTTAGTATACGTACCTATTATTTGGTAACATGTCTAATATCATCATCAGTATCAAGGTCTCGAGGATACGTGAGAAGACATCGATTAGTGTCGTAATTCGTAATGGTAATGTAATAATTGTATGAATTAATTGTTCTTACGAAATGCTCCTTGAGTTTTATGTGTTGAGAATTTTAGTAGTGATTCTAATCGGCTAGAAACGTCGTAGAAGGAAACATCTTTAGCAGGGTGTAAACTATAATGCGTTATCAGACCATCAAACTGAACAACTTTCACTATCTATGGAGCCATTATCGAATACGCGAAAAAAATCTGCTATTCCATAGAAAATTTCATAAAACAGCAGATTTTTTTTCGTGATTTGAAAGTTGGTCCCATGGTGTATGGTAAGGGATAGTTGGGGCTTTTTATTTTTTTCATCCAACAAATAAGCATTGAGTCAGTAAGCCATATGCGTCTAACTTGGCTTATAAAATGGTGGGAACACGAATAGGTTTTGATCTGTCCAGATTGATCAGTCCTTCAGTACATATTGTGAAGAAGGAGGCCTATCTCTGAACATAGGCCTGCTTCTTTAAAATTTGTACTTACTTCAAAATAAAGGATCGGCATATCAAGCAACTTGTCTCTTTGCTGTTTGCTAAACAGATTGGATCAAACCTAAATGCTTAATTGGCATAGAATTTGCCATAAAAATACTTGACATTCATAATTTCGCAGATGAAAGACGAAAGTGAGACGTTTTCAGTCAGTTTTATTCTTTTTTTTTCTGAGAGAAACGGAACGTAACTAATAGGAAATAAGGAAATCACCGAAACGAAACTTTGAATTCGTTAGTTCGACCAAATCTACTTTTCACTTTCTGCCGATTTAATGTTTAACAATATTTCTTGTGACGTCATAACAACATCTTGTTTGCGATGTTCAATTGTTTTCTTTCCTCGAGAGAATACGATTATTATTTGTTTCTATTTTTATTTGGTTTAACGAAGCATATTGTTCTGCGTTCCGTTCTATGTACGAAATTGAAAGTGTTTGATTGTTTATCTGTGTGTGATTGTATGTTTTATAACTGCAAACAATCATTTTAACACTTGCAGATCGGAATCGGAACATAACATCGTGAGATAATAAGAGATCAAGGTTTTATACAAATCAAGGCGACATTCTTCGACTTTGATTGGATATAGAGCGAATGCTATATCATATTCTAGAATCCCTTCTAAAATTTGACCTTCGAGTCCTGTAATAACGGAATATTAATCTTTATGTTAGAAAACATCGTGAGGACACCTGCATGCTTCCATTATAAGTGGCGACGGGCTCACTCCCAGTCATACTTGACATATTTTCGGTACTACTAGTGAAACGTGGATGTTATCAGTTTTGATAATGTCTCTGACTACCCCTCTGGGAATATAGTCGTGAGCATATGCATGCATGTTTGTCAGAATACACCGAAATTATTAGAACACTGGGGCAATGGAAATTAAAAAAATGTTCGAAACGTAATGAATAAAAAATATTGGAATTTTTTTATTGGAAATTAAAGCCAGAGCGTGAACTACAAAAAGAATATAGCTATATTAGTTCGTTGAACTCAAAAAGCTATTGGCCAGAATAGATAAGAATCGGTTCATAATAGACGTGCCAGTGAGTCTCGTCTCGGCCATGTTCCGGTATTAAAATGATTCATAGTTTGACTCGAATACATTGCAATTATACCTAGCTATACTCCATTTTAAATAGCAACGATATATTAAGGCTATTTTGAATTACAGAAACAGAGATTTGAAACACTTCCTCTCACTTATTCATAGAACAGCCTCCCTAGACAAAGTGACATTCAATTGGCGTCGACGCTAGTAGAAACGGACAAAATGTGTGGATTTGACATTAGCGATCGAAACATTTTGACGTTTGTTTTCGTCACCATACGTCAAGTCCATACATTTTTATGCTTTCTACTGAAAGTACTTTGTCAAGGGGCCCAGAACAGCTTTAGTAACGTCCAAGATATGTTGGATAGTATAGTATAATTCGGAGGGCGCTCCATACAAACGAAGTCTGTCAATGAACTTTTTCAGAAACAATCTAGAAACTAAGCTATGCTTGTATTGTGTCAGATTTTCGTGAAAATATACTGGTGCAATGCTAGGATTAATTTAAGATTTGTATGAAAATCTTTGAGGCACTGTAACTTTAAAACTATTACATTTTAACGAAAATCTGACACAATACAACCATAGAGATTAATTTCTAGACTTTAATTGGTTAGTATTGAAAATATAACTAGACTTCGATTGTATGGAGCGCGCTCCGAATTATAATTATACCTTTAAAAAATAGATTCGAAATAGCGTACTTAGTCACTTTATGTATGGTACGTTATGATACGTTGCGCCTCTCGGCTTCCACTACATCCGTTTTTGAATATTCAATTCAAACAAAAAATGCTTCTTCTAACAAGGTTATTCAAATACATTAGATTCTATTAGCACTACTGATTCCATTATAGCTGTTAATGAAGCTTTGAATTATTCCAACAGATTTCACACTGACAATTCCGTTACATATTTACATTGGCACTCATTTACCGAAGTCGGTTAAACCGTTAATTAGATACTCAGTTATAATTAAGCGTCTTCTGTCTTTGGTCTTGTATGTACAAAATGATAGCTTAAGTACTACACTTTTAATATTTAAAATTTGTCTAAACTATAGAAATTACAGATTTAAAATAAGAAATGTTTTATAGCAAATGTTATTAGCTTTCTTTGTAATGTCAGGTGTAGTACAAAATTAAACTGTTTTTCGATTCCTTTTTATATAGATACTTAGTTTTGCAGGCTAGTGTATATTATGTCATTCATTTTATCCTGGTTAATAGGAGTTACAATGGTGGAAATGTATGTGAAACTGTGAACCTACATTTTTTTATTTAATATAATATCACATGGTGATAGCATTTTGATGTCATTTTTTTGACTCTTCCACCGACCGCGTCGGAAGCGTGTTCCGTTGTGGAAAAGATGCGGCAGAAACTCTACAACACACATCTTTTAAACAAAACAAAATATACAAAAGTATCAGTAGATAGGTATAGTAAGTTATAGCCAGTAGGTTCCCTGCACCGCATTGCAAAGGCCTCCTCTTCAAAGGGAGTCAGTTGCCTCAAGGTAGACTCTCTTGAGGAGCAAAACAAAACAAACGTGGAAAATGAACGTTACTGAATTGAAATGAAACTCTCTCGAATATGGATGAGAGGGAATAGACCTGCATAATCCACTCCACCACTCTAGCCCAATGCGGAATGTTGGAGGCAAGTTAATAACTACTGCTGTCTGAGAATTATCAAGCCGTCTTTTCGGCGACCTGGCTTAACGAATTTAGTTACACTGATATCTAGCGGAACAATCCGGGACGTGCTTTCAGAAGCACGACGGCGCTCAAGATGAAATACCACTAAAACGGTCATCTATCTAAAGACTGACGTTGTTTTTCGGCGATCGTTTCCTATATCGAATCTCCACTTCGCCAACGAGCGCCTTTTTCATCTTCTTCATGTGTAATTGTGTTTACATAATAAAATTAATAATGATTGAAATAATAAAGATACTATTATTCCGCTATTTTAGAATCTGTAGTTGAACAGTCTTACTTTATTGGATACCTTCTTTAAAATCAACACTGTTAACTGAGAAGCTTAGATATCTATGATGAGAGAGAGAGTAAAACGTGAATTTTAATATATTCAATCTAATAACATAACAGCTATTAAATCACCAATTAATTCTAAAAATCGCAGACGCAATTTCAGAAACTCGTCTCTCAAGTGTCTGCGGACAAGACCGCATCAATATCGGTACAGTTTCACATACGAGAAAGTAACCATAAACGTTCCACGGTTTCCGATTAAAGGCCAATTAAAGTGCAATCAATAAACCAACGTTAATGTCTCCAGACGGTAATCTGTGATGCCATTAGACAGGGTAATGATGTCTAGAACTGTAGACTTTGCATTTTTACAGGAAATGTTTTCTCTGTTTAACTAGACATGCGTGGTTGAACATGGTGTGGCAATAAGGACAAATGGTTGATCGATGTAATGACAGGGAAGTTAACTTTCGTTTAGCGTTTTGTTGATAACGGTTCTTGTTAGATTGTAAACTTCAATGCGTTTCATACTTTATGGGTGCTTCAGACCAGCAAGCTGAACTGATGGGAGCGACAACGAAATCGCCAAAAAATATACAGGGTGTGGTTTTGGTCAGCGATGCATACTTTAGGAGGTACTTCAGACCATCAAACTGAACAATATTCACTATGGAGCCAACATCGAAATCTCGAAAAAAAAACACCATTTTCATACAAAACTGCAGTACCAACTTGACTCAAATGTAAAGGGATAGCAGATTTTTTTTACGCGATTTCGGATTTGGCTCTATAATGAAAGTTGTTCAGTTTGATGGTCTGAAGCACCCCCTAAATGCGCGTCGCTGACCAAAACCACACCCTGTGTATGTATTGGTCCTTAGAAAAATTTAAATTTCAATGTTAGTCCCGTATAATTATGGTGATAGTGAAAGTTGTTCAGTTTGATGTTCTAAACCACCCGATAAAGTATTGAAGTTTACATCCTGTATAAACTAACGCCCATATTCTCATTCGGAATCGTCAGAATCATTACTACAACAACCAACGTGGCAGCACATTTCATTTCTAGCAAATTCATATTTAGGGCGTAGGTGGCTACTAAGTCACCATAAATTAATCTTGCTTGCCACAAATTATATATACCTAGTATACTTATTATGCTTCTGATCCCATAGGCATATTCTTCCGCTAAAAGAGCATGCTTGAAAAACGTCAATTAACACTTTACCGAGCGACGAAGGAAGGAATAGATCTAAGTTATATCCTTTGCTATTACCTAATTGGTAAATGAAGTAGTGTACACGTTATCTAGTAAACACTTAAACAGTCAGTAAGTAGTATTAAGTAGTTAATTCTGCGGGAAAGTAATAGGTAGAGTATAGAGGCGAATAACAAGGTAATAATCATTCACACAGTCGATTCCTCAGTGCTGTGATTATACTTGGATCTAAGGTAAGCTGAGTGAAAAGTTGCAAACCCTTTAATTTTCGTATCCACACTGGTCACATTACAGCTTTCAAACAATTTACTTAAGTAGTAAAAGGTACTAGGAATGCTTTAGTGACTAGTGAAAGATATTTAATCGTACTGTTATAATATCAAATTAAAGATTGTAAAATTAAGTCTCAGGACTTGTTTAAAAGAAGTGTGTTGTAGTTTCCGGCCGCATCTTCTCTACAACGGAACACCTTCCGACGCGGTGGTAGGTCAAAATCATGAAGTTATCTATGAGATATTATTTTGAATAAACAATTTTGACTTTGACTTTTACTTTGACTTGAACTACTCTTCCAAACCGGGGAATTGCGTTATCCAGGCCATCGAGCCCACAACCCAGAGAATGAAATGTTCAATCTGTTGTATCTTAAGGGGACGTGTTATAATATAGTATTGCTGTGGTATTTATGGATTGGAATATAAAAAGCTATAGAAAGACCAGCCTCTTATTCCTATGCTGATAAAATGCCGAAACGAACCACAAAAGCTTCGTCATTTATCACATTATTTAGGATATTTTGGACCAAAGGTTTTGGTAAACTTTTGAATCTAGGTTTATAGGAATGGGATGCATCCTACACTCGTTATAACCACAGTCTCATTTTGGGCACCTACTCCATTGAAAGATCTCACATAATTGAAGAGTCTACTGAAACAAAACGGCGGCGGCGTCGATGTACCTACTTCAAATCAGCGAAAATCGACCCGTGTAAATCCTGCTTCAAACATAACAAAGTTCCCTGAAATATGGTATCTGAAGTTAGTGTAAGTAGCCATTCTTAATACGCCGACACTTGTTTAAGGAGATGATCAGACCGTCAAACTGAACAACTTTCTCAATGGTACCAACATCGAAATCGCAAAAAAACATCTGTTCTTCCATACAAAACTGCAAACCTACTCGAACCAAATGTATGGGAGAGCTGATTTCTTTTTCGCGATTTCGACATTGGTCCCATAGAGAAAGTTGTTCAGTTTGACGGTCTGATCATCTCCTTAAAAAAGTGTCAGCATATTAAGAAGGACCTTGTATGTAGTATGTTTAACAGAACACAACAAATATTTAGCAGTTATAGCAAGTCTGATAAATATAATTTTATATGGTCGTGTGTTTATACAAACTCGATAGTAACGGAGAGAACCCATAGCTCTCTCGACTAGACCAGGGCCACAGACCACAATTGAATACCAGAATGACAGGTTTCGAAGCGCCTAGACCCGTCTGACCTTCGACCTGCTGAACCCTGCAGTAAAACTGCAATTTAAGAGATCAAAGGAATCTGCTTTTCTGTACTCTCGACAGTAGGTATCTCAAGTTTATTAGAACTTAGTTCAATTTCAACTCTTTTGGCACAGAAAAAAAAATCTGGACATTGTCAATTATGATGTGTTATGACCTTTGACTATATATATGTGAACTGGTTACGCGTGTAATTCTACTAACAAACATTTCTGCCACTTTTTGCGGGGGGCGAGGTAACATGAAATCCGAAACTTTGGATTTTATTCCCCATAACTTTAGATTATAATTTTGAGTGTCAAAAATAATGAAAAGTAGTCTCGTGTGAACCCCAAACGTTCTAAGTTTGAAGTTATTATTTCGCAATTATAGGCTGTCTAAAGTTTAGTGATAAGGTGTAAAATTGAATGTAAATGCACAAGATCAATTGTGCTTATACCGTGGCAGAGGGGAAATGCTACGGCAAGGCTAGTCCTTATAATAATTAGTCAAAGGTTATGACTCTACAAGCAATACGCTAATTTCTTTGACCGTGATACTATAATTTGAAATTTTTAACTTAGCGAGTCATTTCTCTGTGATTTGAACTCAATTGATATTTAAATACCTATTTCTAAGAGAAAAATTGTGAGGATTATAAGCAGGTAATTCGGTTTACATTCTGATGCAAATATTTGTGGAATTATTCAGTTTGTTTGTACGTGTCTGAAAAAGAGGTGGATGACTAAAACATGTGATTATCGAGCCTAGGAAATGCGTGACTTGATCTCGTTACATACAAATTATCGTTATTTTCCACATTCTTGTACAATCGTAGCACGCACTATCGTATGTCAACATCATTTTTAGGGTTCCGTACCCAAAGGGTGCAAACGGGATATTATTTTGAATAAACAATTTTGACTTTGACTTTTACTTTGACTTGAACTACTCTTCCAAACCGGGGAATTGCGTTATCCAGGCCATCGAGCCCACAACCCAGAGAATGAAATGTTCAATCTGTTGTATCTTAAGGGGACGTGTTATAATATAGTATTGCTGTGGTATTTATGGATTGGAATATAAAAAGCTATAGAAAGACCAGCCTCTTATTCCTATGCTGATAAAATGCCGAAACGAACCACAAAAGCTTCGTCATTTATCACATTATTTAGGATATTTTGGACCAAAGGTTTTGGTAAACTTTTGAATCTAGGTTTATAGGAATGGGATGCATCCTACACTCGTTATAACCACAGTCTCATTTTGGGCACCTACTCCATTGAAAGATCTCACATAATTGAAGAGTCTACTGAAACAAAACGGCGGCGGCGTCGATGTACCTACTTCAAATCAGCGAAAATCGACCCGTGTAAATCCTGCTTCAAACATAACAAAGTTCCCTGAAATATGGTATCTGAAGTTAGTGTAAGTAGCCATTCTTAATACGCCGACACTTGTTTAAGGAGATGATCAGACCGTCAAACTGAACAACTTTCTCAATGGTACCAACATCGAAATCGCAAAAAAACATCTGTTCTTCCATACAAAACTGCAAACCTACTCGAACCAAATGTATGGGAGAGCTGATTTCTTTTTCGCGATTTCGACATTGGTCCCATAGAGAAAGTTGTTCAGTTTGACGGTCTGATCATCTCCTTAAAAAAGTGTCAGCATATTAAGAAGGACCTTGTATGTAGTATGTTTAACAGAACACAACAAATATTTAGCAGTTATAGCAAGTCTGATAAATATAATTTTATATGGTCGTGTGTTTATACAAACTCGATAGTAACGGAGAGAACCCATAGCTCTCTCGACTAGACCAGGGCCACAGACCACAATTGAATACCAGAATGACAGGTTTCGAAGCGCCTAGACCCGTCTGACCTTCGACCTGCTGAACCCTGCAGTAAAACTGCAATTTAAGAGATCAAAGGAATCTGCTTTTCTGTACTCTCGACAGTAGGTATCTCAAGTTTATTAGAACTTAGTTCAATTTCAACTCTTTTGGCACAGAAAAAAAAATCTGGACATTGTCAATTATGATGTGTTATGACCTTTGACTATATATATGTGAACTGGTTACGCGTGTAATTCTACTAACAAACATTTCTGCCACTTTTTGCGGGGGGCGAGGTAACATGAAATCCGAAACTTTGGATTTTATTCCCCATAACTTTAGATTATAATTTTGAGTGTCAAAAATAATGAAAAGTAGTCTCGTGTGAACCCCAAACGTTCTAAGTTTGAAGTTATTATTTCGCAATTATAGGCTGTCTAAAGTTTAGTGATAAGGTGTAAAATTGAATGTAAATGCACAAGATCAATTGTGCTTATACCGTGGCAGAGGGGAAATGCTACGGCAAGGCTAGTCCTTATAATAATTAGTCAAAGGTTATGACTCTACAAGCAATACGCTAATTTCTTTGACCGTGATACTATAATTTGAAATTTTTAACTTAGCGAGTCATTTCTCTGTGATTTGAACTCAATTGATATTTAAATACCTATTTCTAAGAGAAAAATTGTGAGGATTATAAGCAGGTAATTCGGTTTACATTCTGATGCAAATATTTGTGGAATTATTCAGTTTGTTTGTACGTGTCTGAAAAAGAGGTGGATGACTAAAACATGTGATTATCGAGCCTAGGAAATGCGTGACTTGATCTCGTTACATACAAATTATCGTTATTTTCCACATTCTTGTACAATCGTAGCACGCACTATCGTATGTCAACATCATTTTTAGGGTTCCGTACCCAAAGGGTGCAAACGGGACCGTATTCATAAGCCTACGCTGTCCGTCCGTCCAGCCATTCTAGCTCTAAAGGACTGTATCTTTTGAACCGTAATACGTGGCGAGGTGAAATTTTCACTGAATATGCGATAAAAAGTGGTGGTTTAATTATATTAATCAATACCTAAAAGAAACGTGTTTCTTTCAAGTAATACGTACACAAGCATCAAACTGATTACATTCTAAAGTAAGACAATAAATAATAAAAACCTGCCAAGTATGTGTCTTGCTCGCGTTAAGGAAGCAAGAAAAAAAAAAACGTTTTATAGATAATTTTGGTACAGAACCCACGGTGCGTGAGTCCGAATCGCACCTGGCCTGTTCTCATTTTACTAGATTTCAAGTTACAAGATCAATTCGGGAAAACATTTTCCAAGATTTTACAGGAAGTTGTGTTAGATACGCATGCTATTTTCTTAGTCCAAGAGTTAGTTAGTTTGTAAGTACTACATATTAAGGGTATATTACTGTTGGCAAGCTCCATACAAACGAAATCTGGTGATATTTTCAATACTAACCCATTAAACTCAATGAAATTTAGCAGTAACAATCTAGAAACAAATCTCTATGCTTGTATCGTGTCAGATTTTCCTTAAAATATACAGTTTTAAAGTGACAGTGCCTCAAAGATTTCTATACAAATCTTAAATTAATCCTAGCATTGAAACTGTATATTTTAACGAAAATCGGACACGATACAAGCATAGAGATTTGTTTCTAGATTGTTTCTGCAAAATTTCATAGAGTTTAATCGTTTTGTATTGAAAATATCACCAGACTTCGTTTGTATGCAGCGCGCATTTACGCATTCGGGATAAACTTCTCTTAATAAGTAGAAGGAATAAGGGTAACGGTTGAAATAACTAACGTATGTCGTTAGATAATAATGGAGCACACATGAAAGTGGTCAACGCATTACACGTCCATCTCTTTGTGTAAGTTCGCGGTAAAATTGAAGATGAAAGCTCAACGCTGAGCGAAAGTTGCAAGCCGAACTGTTATGAACCTTTCCTCTAGTCTAGGTCTCTATAAAATTAGGTATACTTACTAACTTAGTGCCTTTAGATAGGCGAGTAGTTGACGAGCACTTTGTCTGAGAGACACTGAGAGTGCGTCAGTGGCGTATATTATGTAGATAGTTGGTGTGACGGGATAGCGTATTCTACTGTGCAAGAAATACTCAATACTTCATTGAATTCTATGATACACAGGAAGTTACAACAGTATAAGTTCTCCATTATCATGGACCCTGAGAGCACATCAAATATATTCTACAGAGTGTTAGGGTAAACAAGTTGCACTACTTTAAGGGGTGATTGTACCCATGATATTGAACCACTTTCCCTAAGAAACCTATAGGACATTGAAAAAAAAAATGTTTGGACTTCCCATACTAAATGCTGCAGCTGATCAAACCTTTGTATGAAAAGTAAAGAAATTTTTTTGCGAATTTCCTATTGGTTTGAAAAGTTCAGTATCATGGGTACAATCACCCCTTAAAGTAATGCAACTGTTTACCCTAACACCCTGTATATCTAATCTATAAGGTCTAACAAAATTAGCTGAATCTATTTTAAGGGGATGTTTAGACCATCAAACCGAACAACTTTCCCTATGGGACCAAAATCGAAATCGCGAAAAAAAATCAACTGTCCAATACAAAACTGCAAACATAAGTGGAATCATATGTATGGGAAAAAAATCAAATTTATGTCAGTTTGATGGTCTGATCATCCCTTTAAAATAGTTTCAGCTAATTTTGATAGACATTATGTCATCACTGTGAACGGCTGGACAGATTTAAGGCAAATTTTTTTTTAATTTTCCTACCAGGCCGAATTAGGTTATTAGGGAAAGAAAAATTGGTATAGTTGCCTGGAAAATTGGGAAATTAGGAAAAGCTGAAAGAACCTTTTTCCAATGAGATCTTTGCTGCTACGTGCAACTTAATACTACTAAATGTTGTCTGTTAGCAGCTACAACAACATTTTGGTACAATATGTCTTGATCTAACTAAATACCATTTCAACGTAAATCCAACCGTTTTAGTTTTAGCGCGATAAATTTTGCTTTTTATATGCTATGAGTCTTGCTCTAACTTTAATCTTAATTATATTAGAATACCAGTAGTATCGAAACTCTGTCCAGTGTGACGGGGGGTGAACCCATCGCCACTTATAATGGACAGTGGGTACAATACATGCCTCGAAATTGAAACATGCGGGTTTCCTCACGATGTTTTCCTTCACCGAAAAGCCAGTGGTGTTACAAATCGCACATAAATTCCGAAAAACTCATTGGTACGAGTCGGCCCGGACGGGGATCGAACCATCGCCTCCTGCATGGCAGGCTAGGTTACTCGCCACTGGGCCACCACGGCTTTTTACGGCGTGAATGTTCTAAGGTTACAGAATATCTCTGACTACCCCCTCGGGGAATATAGTCGTGAGCATATGCTATGCTATGCTATTAGAATACTAATAATATCCAGTCCTATTCTGTAATACGATTTCTACCAGTAGCTACTCGTATATCTATCTATATGCATACTTTCTATTTCCCTGCCCAAACAGTGTTCTTAATGATCCATTCAATAAGGCATATAGGGTTCTTTATAAAAATGCAGAAATTTTTTTAAGGGGATGATCGGACCATCAAACAGAACAACTTTCTCTATGGGACCAATATCGAAATCGCGAAAAAATCAGCCATTCCATACAAAACTGCAAACTTACTCGAGCCAAATGTATGGGACAGCTGCTTTTTTTGTGCGATTTCGATGTTGGTCCCATAGAGAAAGTTGTTCAGTTTGATGGTCTTAGCGATCCATAAAAGTTTTAAATATTAATTTTAACTTTTGTTATACCTTGGTATATGAATACTTTCTATTTCCCTGCCCAAACAATGTTCTTATTAATGAACCGTTCAATAAAGCATCGTACTCGTAAATAGTAATAATTTTAATGGGAATTTCTCTTGTTACACCATAGTATGACTTGCAGACCAGTAAGCCAGTTAGATTGATGACCAAGAATTTATTGCATTGGAATAAATTGCATAATAGGTTTAAAGGTTGATTGAAGAGCTATGGAAAATTAAAAAGAAGGTCAGAGTTTTTATTAGAAGCATTTTATCTATTTTGAATTAGTTGCTTATATTTTTTCCAAGTTTTTGGCCGTTTTTAGGTTATTAAGGGGTATAGTCACGCAAACCAAAAGTAAATCTATTGTGGAATCAATAGACTATTATCAATTCTGATATGAAAGTGTCTCCTGATTCAGGTATAACGACAGCCGATCGTCCTCCCAATCCAATATAAAATATTAGATTTTTACCTTAGGAAATGGAATTTCGAAACTTTACACAAACTTGAAAATACAAAATGATTCTTTAATGTGGTAATGAAAATTAGGAATGTTTTAAGAATTACAAAAAAGATGCAGACAATGTCAGCTACATTGATTCTTTAGAATCTGTTCTTATTTCGTTCTTATTTCCAAACCTTGCTAGTCAGTTCACAAAAAGTGTTCAAAAATAAAATCTATCTTTTGTTTTTATTTTTATACAGGGTCATTCTTAATATACTGACACTTTTTTAAAGAGGTGATTAGACCATCAAACTGAATAACGTTCTCTCTGGGACCAACATCGAAATCACAAAAAAAAAATCTGCTGTCATTGCTGCAAACATTTGGCTCGAGTAGGTTTGCAGTTTTATATGGAACAGCTGTTTTTTTTTCGCGAGTTCGATGTTGGTGTCATAGAGAAAGATGTTCAGTTTGACGGTCTGATCATCCCCTTAAAAAGTATCAGCATATTAAGAAGGACCCTATATTGGCCTAAAATAATATACAACGTGTAAATGAAAAAGCGCAAAACCTCATACACCCCAACTGATTTATAACAAAATAATTAGATTGAAACAATAATTTCATTATTTTTTTAGTTAAAATTTAAAGTTATTCGCGTTTTAAGTTTTGAGGCAAAAATGATTTGTTATCATTTCAGCGATGAATGAAAGCGCTAACGTGCACATGGATACATTTTAAGAATCTTGTTTTGGTAGTAAGTAGGGTGAGCGTGCCAGAGCGGTGGGTTGAGATCAAGTTCAGTAAATTTTAAATTTTTCAAACAAAATATTAGATAATTTGAAATTAAATGACCTATGTTGTAACCATAATAATTAGATTCTGCTCTCGATTCTAAACAAACTACTTTCTAGTTTTGCGTTAATTCATTAACACGTTGTATATGTAAGAAAACGTGAAACCAAAATAAATTAATACCAAAGACATCACTGCTATTTAGAATGCATCCCAAACACGTGTTCTAATTAACATAAATAGTAAATAATTCCAACTTTGGTATCAGAAGATGTAAAAGTAAACTCGTGACGGGACCATTAACAAGTGTGTACTAAGAAGCAATTTGTCAGAGCTATTTTAGAGCTATGAACACCTTCGTGTCTGTTAACATGATACTGCTAAAGAAATGAATGGAATTTTCACAGAAGCTGCACTTGCATGTGGAGTTGAGATCAATAATATCTGAGAAAATAATCTATTATTTCAACTATTATTGATTATAAACATGTTAAAGCCATGTTGCGCTATTTCGAATAAAATTAAAATTTGTCTCGGGCGGGACTTGAACCCGCACTCTTCCAAACCGGGGAAGTGCGTTATCCAATTTCGCTACCGAGTCTACTAGCCAGAGAACGACGCTCACGTCCCCTTAAGACGCAATAGATTGAAAATTTCGTTCGCTGGCTAGTAGACTCGGTAGCGAAATTGGATAACGCACTTCCCCGGTTTGGAAGAGTGTGGGTTCAAGTCCCGCGAGACAAAGTTTTCAATCTTTAATTTTAATCTGTTATTTATTTAATACAGGGTGTAAGTGACAGCCTAGCAAATACTGAAACGGTGAACTCAGAACATCAAACTGAACAACTTTCGCTATGGAAACGCGAAAAAAAATCAGCTGCCCCATACTTTTGAGTCGGGTAGGTACAACAGTTTTGTATGGGACAGCTTAATTTTTTCGCGTTCCCTGAGGTAGGCTCCATAGTGAAAGTTGATCAGTTTGATGGTCTGGTTCACCGTTTTAGTATTTGCTAAGCTGTCACTTACACCCTGTATATCAGTGAATTGTAAAATGAAGTGATGATAGCGAAGACAATAATTAGCCAATAGACAGCTCATTTATCCGATTGACACTCAGTTGCAGAAACGTTCATTAAAGTTAATCCTCCATTAAATCTCTAGCTGTCACTTTTTGTCTTGTTGACGTAGTAAAAGCTAGCAAGAGATTTAATGAAGGATTAACTTTAATAAGCGTTTCTGCAACTGAGAAAGAATGGAATAAAGTCACTGTAGTAGGTACCTACACGTAACGGGCCAATGCCATGATGACGAATGCTAATTGGTGCAATTTTTATAGTTTATTGAAAATTGAAATCAGCATTATAAAAAGTAAAATGTTCAGTCTAGAAAGTCTAGATCAAGGAATACTACCCTCTACCGAGAGGTCTAGAAGATAGGTATTTAGTTTTATTCAGTACTTAGCTATAAAATGTACACAAAATAAAAAACCGGTCAAGTGCGAGTCTGGCTACTCACGCATCGAGAGTTCCGTACCACAACATAATAACTACAATTAATAATTGGGAAAGTCATTCAACGATCATCGACAAATTAGAATGTAATTCATGTTACCGGAGTAGACTTTTCATAAAAGTCAGATTAAAATAGTCTAACAAAAGTAGGAACATACCTAATTATACAACATTAAATACATGTGTGTTTATACCAACAAGCGAACGGCTTGTGACTCCAAAGTTTATTAACCTAAAGCACGTAAATCTGTGCGGATAGCCAATAGCACATACAATGATAGAAAACTAATCGAGATATAATTGCACTCGCTTCTAACAGATTTCTAAATCAAACCAAGGCGAGGTAGAACTATATTGTAGCACGCAATATTCTAAGTAATATAACGAATGAAATATACTTAGTGCAATATATACTAGCTTATATAGCAGGGGTAGCCAAGACGTCGACCGCGGTCGACCGGTAGACCGCGCCGTATTTTATGGTAGCCCGCGAAAATATAAAAGTTGCGCTTAACAACCTATAAGTGAATTCATGGTTTATTGAAATCGGGCGATTAATTTCGTAAATTATTATAGATTAATTGATGCAAAGTCTTTAGACTGTAGTGCTCAAGAAGGAAATATTCAAACTCTGATACTTTGACTTACTTGCAAATTGGAAACTATGGTCAGTTTTTATATTACCTACGAAAAGATCAGCGTTTTCTACGATGTTATGAAACATTGGTCTCGATTAACAGACGAGCATTTAATAATGCCAAATATCCACCCCCTGAAGTACATTTTCTGGATGTAGACCGCCAGGTATATCTGAGTTTCAACATAGACCGCGTACTTGAAAAGTTTGGCCACCTCTGTTATATAGGTTTCGGGTATCGATCGGGATCGCATATGAGAAATTTGCTCGCGTAAAAAGTGAAATTACGTCTCCTATATTACCAATTATTTCAATATAAAATTGAAGCATATATTATTATGTTAACTAACGATAGAAGTGGACCAAAGTTACAATAAATCAAATCGTACGAACTAAACTATCGGACGTAATACAATGTTATATCAAATTAAATTAGAATCTAGACTCTTACGTGAACCTATTACGTGGTTTTCGGCTTTACTAATTACGATTCGCTTCGACAAACAGATTCATTCTTGTGTTCGTATACCTACTTATTTATAAATAGGTATATTAACACTCAGTTGCACAAACGCTCATTAAAGTTAATCCTCCATTAAATCTCTTGTTGTCACTTTTTGTCTTGTTGAAGTAGTAAAAGCTAGCAAGAGATTTAATGGAGGATGAACTTTAATGAGCTTTTCTGCAACTGAGTGTTAGGATATTAAATTATCAAAGTAATGCAGATCTACAGGGTGTAAGAAAACACCCTAGTAATTTCTAAAGGGATGGTTTATTAGACCATCAAACTGAACAACTTTCTCTATGGAGACAATTTCGAAAAAGAAAAAACCTGCTGTCCCATACTGACTCGAATCCTACCGCCAAGCGGTACTACAATTTTGTATGTAACAGATGATTTCTTTTTTGCGATTTCGAAGTTGGCTCCATAGTGAAAGTTGTTCAGTTTGATGGTCCAAAACACCCTTTAAATAATACTAGGATGTTTTGTTACAGCTTGTAAGTATTGTACTAAACCACGTTATTCCATCTAGAGCCTTCTCTATCTACGACTGCTCCATGTATCACTAGCTTATAATAAAACAAACAAACAAGCACATCTCAAGTCTCTACCAAGTAACGGCTTATTTCAATGAGAAGCTCATTGACTTCAATGCTCAGTGTAAATTAGGCTTCAAGCGATTCAATTCAAGTCTTGATATCGTTTGCCTTTACGCTGTGGATGTCAAACTAAACGGACTAACCATGAAAGGGGTATATGGTACGATCATAGATCAGCGACAAGCGGACAGTACCGGATAAGTCTAGGCTTTTGAGACACTTGATATGTTTATATTAGACACCCTTCTTGGCTTCGAAATTCAACAAACTCGGCTACATTTTTACGTCTTTATGGGTTGGATTTCGAAAAATACTTTTTTAGTAGCTAGAAACCCAATTTGTACCCTTCTTCGGTACGAAATCCAATAAACTACCAGCTACATTTTCAGTTTTTTGGTGGAAAACATCGTGAGGAAACCTGCATGCTTCAATTTCGAGGCATGTAATGTACCCACTGTCCATTATGTGGCGACGGGCTCACCCCCCGTCACACTTGACAGAGTTTCGGTACTACTGGTGAAATGTGGATGTTCTGAGGTTTCAGAATATCTCTGACTACCCCCTCGGGGAATATAGTCGTGAGACTATATTTATATATTACAGCATATGCTTATGCTACATTTTCTCATCTTTAGGCGTAGAATTTCGAAAAAAATATCTCGGGAAGCACCTGCAAACCCAAGGTATTAACAAGGTGAAATTGAATTCGATGGCAAACACTCTACTGATCAAACTGAACAACTTTTGATATGGGAGCAAACCTGAAATCGCAAGAAAAAAATCTTATCGAAAACATCAATAGACTCAAATGTATGGAACAGAAGCTTCTTTTCCGTGATTTCAATGTTATGTTCCTTAGTAAAAGTTGTTCATAGGTTGATGTTTAGAGTCGTAGATCAAATTGATGTCAACGACTCCAATTCGTAAAGAATTAATGAGTTCGTATAGGTAATCAGAGATTAATAATAAGTTTGGTATAATCACCAATTACAACAGGCAAGGTTTCCTTTTTGTCTATTTATAGGATCGTGAACATTGAAGATAAAAAACATCAAGGAAGATTTAAACGCATCCTTCCGATAATTTTAGCAGTCATGTTTAAGACAAGGCTAAAAGGAAAACTAGAAACTTGGCAAAATAACAAAAACTGGTTCTTAAATATGATTATTCAAAGCCTCTAATTCGTATATTTAATTTCATATAGTTACAAAAACCATTTTCATATTCTAATGGACGGAACAAAAGTGTGCCACTCTTATAATAAATAAATAATAAATACAATTATAATAAAACTATCAATAAAGTAACTGATGGTGTAAGTAGGTATAATAAGCGAGACTTTGAAGCAAACTAGTAAATAGTAACGGTTGACTAGATGCGCAAGATTCGGTCTACTTATTAACACTTACATTCTACGAATAACACACGCGTTTGCTGTGAAGTCAGCATTACAAGCATCGCAAATATTTATTACAATTTAATATACCTACATACAGATGTGCAAAACAGGGAAAAGTAAGATATTACTAACTATTACAGAAACATTAGTAAGGTAATGATAGGTAGAGGAAAATACTATAACCATTACCACAGATATACATAAGCTATTACTCACAGAGGTAAGTAAAAACTATCATTAATAATAATTAGATATTCGTAGCAGAAACACGAGATTACTATCGTAACGCCAACGTATCGAATGATTAAGATAATTTCACTCGTACCAACAGGACAGATTCTTACTGGACAGAATCGGAAGTAGACTTATTCGCAACTGAACAGGAAAAGTATCTTATCGATGGCATTTTTATTGAGTTTTACAGTCTAATAGGATGATACAAAATTATAAAGAGTATTATATTTCGGTGTGGTCAGAATCTTTAATATATCCAAGAGAAGTGCAGTTCCAGCAACCATCAGCATCTTTTAGTTAAATTATTGATTAACGTGTCAAATTCAAGTAGTGAAAGTAGAATCTTGTCTTAATCTTCAAAAGCTGTAAGCTAAACTGGAAATGTTCTAACAAATAGATAATAAAAGTAATAATACACTATATTTAGTTTTAAATGTTTTTGAAGACTGATGTAAAAATTACGTTATAAGCCTTTAAGAAAATATCAACAATTATAGTATGTAGAATGTAGATACCAATTTAACTGAAGCTATGACTTAAGTCAAAAATAGACTACATACAACCTACCTAATAATGACACGCATGTCACAACAATTCACATACTATTGAATGCAAATAAATAAACAATCAAAGCAACTAGACGAGAAAAAGAACAATAAGGCATGTTTTCATTCCGCTGATTTTATTTCCGTTGGGAACAATCGACATTTGACGAGGTCGTGTGTCGGAGAACGGTGAGCGGACCCGACCTTATTGTTTTTACTTTATATAGTCTGCGAATACTGATCTTCTGCTGACATAGCTATCTTTAAACAATCTTACTGACTTTTAATTAGATAGGTCAAACAAACAACTCACCCTGAAAGAACTGAAGAATCGGGAAGATCACCTATCCGACGGACAGACCTGATCAAGACAGCGACCCAAAAGACCTTACGTTTAGTGAGCGCGCGATGCCACCAACCGCCAGAAGAAGAGAAACTTTGCGAGAGTAGCAGCACGCATCCAGGAGAACACGAACGGAAGTATCATCGTCCACAAAACCACGACCACTCTGACAAAAGTGTATACTACTAAGAAGAATTGGGTACGTAAATACCGTCAATCTACAGGAATAATATTCATAGTCATGTCAATTTTCATGCCAGAAAAGGTCCTTATAGAAGCTAGTAGCATTCTAACCGAACGAGCATTGTGCTCTGAAAAACAATGAATAATTAAAAATCATATCAATAATAGTTATAGAATCGTAACAGAATTACCTAATAAATTTTTCGCATCTTTCATTTCCAAGTTGAAAATATGTAAAAACATCTAGACCCCCCGCCAATTATAATCTTCCCCACAACCTTTTGACACGATTTAATCTATGTAGATTACTGAAGAAAAGGGAAGCCTAACGCAGCCAAAGTGTTTAATTACCTCGATGCATTTAAAAACGTCATGAGAAATCTGAACTAAATAAGTTGTTATCATACCATCTTTGGAGACAAGCATCTTCATTTACCGTTTCTTAGAACTAAGATAGCGATCTTTTGTTCCGGTGTAGCCGGTTTCAGACCGATGATAATCATGGCTTTTTATGTTTGCTTATAGTTTCAAATAGATCCTAAAACAAATGTTGATGACGTTCCACGGTTCCCAATTTATCATTGCTGCATTTTTATCTCTACTTCCTTATCTTTTTATCTAATGCACGTTCAGATATTTTAGTTTTATCATTATCTCGTCTTTTTTCTTGAACGCCAGTTAAAAATGTTTCAAATATAGCTCAAGGTGCTTTCACTTTTAAAAATGTCGATGGTATCTTCAATCTGATTGAAGATCATTCGCATCATCATGATTGATCGCAATTGAGACTAATTCAGTTACGTACTTAATCGACTTAACAATGTAAGAATAAAGAATGTAAGTAACTCAAATCGCGAATCAGATTTCATGTTGTTTGGTCGATCAATAATCCGTTGTTGATAAATTCTTAAGTCTTGATTCATCGAAGTCAAATTCTGTGGTTAAATACCAATATCTCGTCATATTCTTGTAGTGCTATCATCAATATCATCATGACTATCATTAGGGCTATTTATGTTCTCCAAATCAAGATCAGGAAACGAGGGGTGGTGTTAATCTTATGAAAATCATTCATTTATTATTTCTATTCCATTAGCCATTGTACATACGACCTGAAACTATGGTCTTTAAGAAACTGTTACTCCTTTGTCTATGGGTTTACTATATTGTAGTCTTTATTGCATGTACGATAAGACTGGTTTTATAAACTATGGAAATTCTTACCCATTGTCATCTTGCTATCTAATTGATGTCAAAGCTAGAATAAAGAAAGAATAATGGTAATGGAACATTGCGATATGTCATCATAAATGCTAGTATGTACTACAGCAGGTACCTACAACAATAACTATAACTCCATAAAGTAAGAGGTGATAACTTATGAAAGCACAATTATCAAAAGGCAAGTGCCACGGGTCCGAGTAGAAAGTTCTTTACGAGCGTCCGACGTAGTGAATGACAGTTATTTATTATGGTGCATTCTTGGATCTTGCTGGGATGGGTGCTCTTGATCAAGTTTTTAATATACAAATTATGATCGCATTATTAATTTATGTTTCTGATATAAATTTTAATACGTCATTAAGATGATGAACGATTTAAGAATGCTCAAAATAAAAAAACATTTGCGAACGTACGTAACATACGAATGGAAACCACTAGTCTTATCGTCAAGCATTTTATATGAAGAGAAATATTTTGAAAACAAGCGGATAGGGAAAATTATTGAACGTGACAAGAAATAAAGAGAGACAGAGGAAGAACTAGACCAGAATATAAGAAAGAGTATGGTACCCTAGACAAAAGCATGAAAAGGTTGATGTCGTCGTGTCGTGTTGCGAACTCAGTACACTTGCAGAAAGATAAGACAATAGCCCAGCTCAAAAATAACATGTTCATGGCAATACAGTTATCATATCGCGTCCAACGACAATATAAAAAGTAAATGAAATAATTGCAAACATCAAAAAATCTGGTATAATTTAGGTTTCTCTGAGACAAAAGAGCTTTAAAGATAGGGATATCATTATATTGATATTGATGAATAACAAGAAAACTTACTACCATCCCTATTGCATCTTATATTGAAATAACTTGTAATAATTATGAAGGGACATGACCTTATAAGGACATTAAGTAGAACAAACAACATTCAGAATATTAAACAAGTTGCAAAGGTTGAAGCAATGAAATGCTTTTTACATTCGCGCGTTCTTTTAGCCGTAATACTTAATACCTACGTTTTACAAGATTTAGTAACAGTCGTATAAATAAAGGAATACCTTAGTAAGATATAGTCTGTAGGATCCCACTGTAGGGCCTACAAGGCCTAGGACTAAGGTACAAAGGAACGGTACTAATAAAAAAAAAAAAGTTTTAAAAAATCTGCCTTATTCGCCTACATATACCTACATATAGGGTCCTTCTTCATTTGCTGACACTTTTTTAAGGGAATGATCAAACCGTCAAACTGAACAACTTTCTCTATGGCACCAACATTGAAATCGCGAGAAAAAAAATCTGCTGTTCCACACTAAACTGCAAATGTACGCGAGCTAAATGTATGGGATAGCATATGTTTTTTCGTGATTTCGATGTTGGTCCCATAAAGAAAGTTGTTCAGTTTGACGCTCTGATCATTCTCTTAAAAGTGTCAGCATATTAAGAAGGACCCTGTATATAAACTCGCAAATATAATCCCATTCGGGGTGATCAGATACTTTACTAAAACTACCAACTATTAATCGTGCAGTTGTAATATGACTCTCTTAACAAATTAATGGTTTCAGGCTTCTTATTTACTTATATGAGGTTACAAAGATCTTCAGAGATAATTTGTATATTTATTTTCAAACTCAAAAAATGTATCATCATTCTTTCTCAATTTGCAACGAAACGTTGTCGAAATTATAGTTTTATCTGAAATTATGTAACGAATAAAATTTTACTGCTCTGTAACTGCCTTGGTCAGATAATAAAAAATCTTATCTGCAATATAATTTCGAAACTAAACAGAAAACTTTAAAAACTCGAATACAATGTAAGTTATAATAAAGGCGTACATTTCGATCTAATTTATTATAGACAGACATGTTTTGTGCAAGGGTTGTAATATTTTATTACTTTGCAAACAATATTCGTGCGGCGAGGTAATCACATTGTGGCCAAGCCCTGTCGGCCTCCAATTTCATAATTAAACGCAGAAATATACTTACATATTTACTTATTAGATATAGGTAATATTATTAGGTGTGTACTTAGAAGGTTAGTTACTTATATTTACGAGTATAGCGCCAATTTCATCCAATAGGACATAAACCTATGTTTTTGTAGGGTCATTTTGTTCTCAATTCATCGAATTCTTTACTTTTTTCACTCACTTTTCCAGGAAAATCTCATCTCAATCATTACCTACTTAGTTGTACGAATGTTTATCATCATCGTCATCATGTGTTGTAGGAAGGTTTCTGACGAACCTGAAAACCCCGAGAATAAGGTTGGGTATATCTTAAAAGTTACTTCAAAGATTATCTTCATCGCTCTAGCCGTGAGAAATCATTTCATTAAGTTAATAGGCTCTTAAACCTTCGATCAGTTTTCTATGAAAGTTTAATACTAGCTCCTTTCTAGATTCCGTCGCATCTTCAACTGAATCAACTTTAGATACCAACCTACTTATCTTTTAAAGACTAAAATCTCATCATCTTCGTCATCATATTTTGGTTTGCATTCACTAAAGCCAGGCAACGATGATCTTTAAACCATACTTCCAGTTATCATTATCTTCGTCAATACCTTCTCTATAACAAAAAATAAGCCAGAAGGTGGTAAAAATTGACGACACAAAGAAACTTCACAAACCATTGTGCTGATGCAATCTATCCATCTGCCTGAAAACATTTATTCTGCTGCCTCCGTGGCCTAATGGTTAAGAGCATTGGGCTGTTGACACAGAGGTCGTGGGGTTCGATTCCCACGGGGACACCTAGTGATACGTCACTTTGTGCGTTTTTCCCCAGTTGGTTAGGACATGCAGGCTGAATCACCTGATTGTCTGAAAAGAAAGATGATCCCGTTCTCCGGATGACATTTTAAGCCGTTGGTCCCGGCTACTACCTCTGGTAGTCGTTACATGAAAACCACGTCAGAGGCCGTAAGGAGGTCTGAAAAAACTCTGACACCTCTCGCTAGCTGCCCATACGATATCTAAGAAATTTTTTTTAAACTTATTATCTTAAATTAATAATTCTTATTGGTTATAAAGAATTTTAGAAAATAAAAACATTTTAGCTTTCTCATTCCGGAGCGTTGCTCCTATGGTAGCTCATTCCAGACAAATAGTGAATTCACATTTTGAAAATGAATTGTAACTACGAGAACGAATGAGAATGAACTATGAATTGTACAAGTGATTTAGGCTTCTTCTGCGTAAGCTCGCTACATCTCCGACCCCATCTATGTCCTGAGGACTGGATTAAGGTCAAGAGCAAACGCAACCGTAATAAAAAAAAAAAACTTTTGTCTTTGTCAGCTCTTCTGTCGTTTGTTTTCAACGAAGCCATTTCGAGTCGTCAAAGGTCAATAGCAAGACCAGAAATAAACAGAATGAGCCGTTACAAATCGCAATATCACCGTAGCACAGTTTCCTGACAAAATACCGGTGTTCCCCGATAATAGTTGTTGCGCATTTTACGTTATTTCAGCTAATTAGTTGTTAGCGTTACCAATAATTACTGTTATTATCTCCAATTAAAGAATGCTTGGCTTGGTTTCCGAAATATTCTGCGTAAAATAGGTAAGTAGAATTGTACGTGTTTTTACGGATGGTGCTTGCGAAATTGGTCAGTTATTTTTTTTATTTCCACAGTTATTAAAGTATAACCTAAGGAAAAAAATCGTATCTCAAAGAAGTTACTAATTCCGATGATTGCTTTCAAAGTTTAATAGATTAAAGTGTGTTCGCACAAAAAAGTGAAATTAACTATGAAGTAGGGTAAGAGTGGCAAAAACTGTCAAAATTGATAAATCATCTATTAGAAAACACAGCAAACCATAAATATGCGGAATTTGGTTAAAATACAACTGTTATTTAGAGTTATTAGCATTCATATTCTTAACAACAAATAACTCTTAATTATTATAAGCAGGTAGTAAACGAACTTTCTCCTTTAAAGTATTTTATAACTAGAAATAGAAACAATAAAACACTTACAGCAATAGAAAGTAAATCCGAAATTCGAAGTCCCAAACAAACTTAGGTCACGACTCTACAGCCGCTCTACCACAGTCACAGTCACAAAATAAAAAATTAAAACTAATTCTTAAAAAAAAAAGAAATTAAAAAATACGAAACGTCACAAAACACTTTTTAATTCGCAAGAATTAAAGTCAAGCACACACGATCGAGAAACGTTAATTTTCAAACGGAACGCGTGACCAAAATGACAGTTGGAAATTCAAGATGGATTCCGCGCGTGCGCGCTCCGCGGCAACCTGACTCGATCTGGGGAACCGTCTCTCTGCCTGCAGCGAACGAACACTGAACAAACGAAACGAGTATCAAGCTTGACGCTCGGCAAGGCACAAGCGGCTCCATGATAATAAGTTCCCGGTTTTTTATCTCAATCCCGTATCGTTAAAATATTGTAGTCATATGTAACCTTAGAGTGTTTGAACTGTGTGTGGCCTCTTCATAACTCAAGAGGATGATTGTTTTTGCTGGGATTAGAGAAGTCGTTAATCCATTGATTTCGTGAGAACTGTTAGAGGGTAGAGGCCACCTTTGTGGCCAGACGTCTAAATGTTTCGTGTCTTTTATGCACCTATTTTCTAGACGTATGCGGATTCTCTGGTTAGTTCTTCACCAATTTCAGCAAACGAAATGTCCAAGACTGGATATATGGCTTACTTACATCGGCATCGTCTCATTTACGTTATAAAGCTTGTTGTTGTTTATCAGCCTATAAACGTCCCACTGCACGGCACAGGCCTACCCTCAAGGAAAGGACGAACTCCGATACTTACTTTAACAAGAGTTTAATGAAATTTATTTGCACACAGCACGAAACGAACTAACCTGCATGTTGTGTTGATGCCGTCTTAAGTATTATTTATTATCGTCTTGCTCTAGGTACACGAGATTAGGTACACCATTATTCCAGCAGAAACCTTCAACTTATGCGAAAGGTGAACCTTACTATATTACCTACCTAGCACTTCACTAGTCGTTATAGCAAAGTTTTTGGCCCACACACCAACAAACTCCACTCTGTCTCATCCTTATTCGTGAGAGGAGGCCTTTTGGCCTGCAGTGGGATTCTACAGGCTATAACTTACTTACCTACTTTTTTACACCAACAAAACTGATAATAGTCATGAATTAAAATATTAAATAACAGAATATATTAAATAGCTCTACTAATCCAGACTAACAACTTTGCGCGCAATCAATCAATAAATAGAAAACTTTATACCTACTGTTACAGAGGGGAAAGGGTGGACTGTATAAAGGGAAGATCGGCTCAGTATAATGCTTTTAATAATGAAAGAGGAAGCAGGAATAAACAGAAAAATAGCAAAACAGAAAATAACCGACAAAAGACACGCCGACACAGGATTATAAGTGTTCTTTGGCCGACACCGAGCGCGCAAGACCAAGACCACCATAGAGTCTAAAAAGTATTTACATCCGGCCTGGTGGCCAGTTCGTAACACCTACAAGTATTTCATAAAAACCTATAAGTATATTTCTGATACCGCTAACGGGCCAAACGCATGAAAATCGAACAGTCAGTCGGTTTCAAATAACATTATTACCGTAAATAATAGACTTTTGCAACGTATGGTCCTCATCAGAAATACCTTGGATCCATTTTATTTCAATGTCGTAAGTATGAAACTAGCTTGAATAACAAGGCTTCGTATTTTGGACGAAACATGAGTTTTAACGGTAACTTTTTGCGCACAAACGCACAGAATTACGCGTTAACGTAACATTTTTTCCAAAAGTGCGTATCTAAATAGTGAATCGAGTTTAAAAGTTTATGGGCGCTTAACTGTGACTGTTTGTTCGAATGGACTTGCTATAAAGCGTCAACAATTTCTACTAACAACACTTCTAAAATATGCAATGTTACTAAGTAAACTTTATTTTTACATCAACATTACTTATGGCTTATAGAAAATAGATTATCTATTTAGGATTTGATAGAAAACACAATTAATGTTAATGTTAAGTTTTAACATGATGCCAGATAACAATTATCTTATACATAATCCTTCTTAATTCGGTTCAATTAGATGTTCAGATCATCCCCTTAACGTGGGTGAACCCTAATGGGACGAGAGCAGCAATGCAATTATCTAAGCGCAAACATCGTTACAGCCTTAAGAGGCTATGTGGAAAAAATCACTAATCAGCTATAACACCTGTATTTAAGCTAATATAATTTGAATGTTATTAGGTAGGTATCGCAAACGGGGACAAAGGAGATTTTTGGTTGGTTATTTTTGACCCCGCCTGCAATACCTACCTAATAACATTCAAATTATATTAGCTTAAATACAGGTGTTATAGCTGATTAGTGATTTTAGAGCTTGTTTTTCTCTTTTCAGTTAATAGGTTTTTTATGCAGTCGGGTTTTTTGTTTATCTTAATAATTTAGTTTATTTCATACTTTTTAGTCTTGTGTCGAAACGGTAACATAAAAGTACTATAATATTTATATATTTGGAATCGTCTGATCACTAGCTTTCATTTGATACCCATATTGTAATTTTTAACAAAAAAAAAATGTTTATTCCCTCTCTCTTTTTTAATTTGTAGACGCCATCTTGAAATAATATATCCTATGTCACTTTCACGATTTTTACGAATCCAATGACACCTCATACGTTAAAATCCATCAAGCCGTTTAGGCTGTAGGCCGTGCCAAAGAAATAGACATACAAACATACATACATACATACATACATACATACATACATAGATACATACATACATACATACGCTCGAAAAACATAACCCTCCTTCTGTCGCAGTCGGGTAAAAATAGGATTCTTCAAAGCTTCATTAGTACTTCATGAGATATGATTCTCATGAAGTACTAACAGTAGGAGTATGATTTGCGGAAATGTGTAAATTGAACATATAATTGAAGTTTTGATTAGAGCGAAAACACGATTAAGACACATTTTCTCGATAGAAAAACAAGCCAAAGTAGCCTCCGTCTTTATCGATAAACGCTTGGAAGTGCTAAACGGTGAATATTAGAAACAAGAGGCTTGATTTAAAAAAAAACCCGACTGCAAAAAAAACCTATTAACTGAAAAGAGAAAAACAAGCTCTAAAATCACTAATCAGCTATAACAGCTTTATTCGAGCTAATATAATTTGAATGTAATTAGGTAGGTATCGCAAACGGTGACAAAGGAGATTTTTGGTTGGTTATTTTTGTCCCCGCCTGCAATACCTACCTAATTAAATTCAAATTATATTAGCTCGAATAAAGCTGTTATAGCTGATTAGTGATTTTAGAGCTTGTTTTTCTCTTTTCAGTTAATAGGTTTTTTTTGCAGTCGGGTTTTTTGTTTATCTTAATAATTTAGTTTATTTCATACTTTTTAGTCTTGTGTCGAAACGGTAACATAAAAGTACTATAATATTTATATATTTGGAATCGTCTGATCACTAGCTTTCATTTGATACCCATATTGTAATTTTTAACAAAAAAAAATTGTTTATTCCCCCTCTCTCTTTTAATTCGTAGACGCCATCTTGAAATAATATACCCTATGTCACTCTCATGATTTTTACGAATCCAATGACACCCCATACGTTAAAATCCATCAAGTCGTTTAGGCTGTAGGCCGTGCCAAAGAAATAGACATACAAACATACATACATACATACATACATAGATACATACATACATACATACGCTCGAAAAACATAACCCTCCTTCTGTCGCAGTCGGGTAAAAAAAAAGAGATTGATTTTTTATAAATTTTGATTAGAGCAGAATATTGAACTTACATAAATAGTACAATTACAATTAAATAAAGTTTGTTTTATGCTTGCGTCGTTTCAGGCGCGCGCGCTGCCCTGTCTCTTTCTCACGCATCAGGCAGTAATATAAGCTATCACACGCCCATTTCGCTTCAATTATTTTTCGACATAGGCCCTTAATTTCGTCGTTGAAACATCAGCGTGCGGTCAATTCGGTATTCTCTAAGGCCATGTGCCATATAAAAGCATCGAAGATCTCTAGGATGTTACATTTGTGAGCTCGTCGATGTTTTTGACAGCGATGTGACGCTTAGAGAATTGCACTCCGGGATAACTTTTTTTGACGATCTATTGCATCGTTGTTATATCTTTAAGACCTTTAAATACTTACATCATATAACGTTCACATAACAGCCAAGCCTTTATGAATCAGCCTTTCAGCGTCCTATAACTCAGAAGATACGGCAGCCATTGTTACAAAGGTAGAAACAATTTGAGCCTTACTGAGGCTATCTAAACTGCCATCTTCTTCATATCTTACGAGAAACAATAGTGTTGAAGCTTGCCTTTAATTTATAAACAGTTTATGACTTGACAACTGCGCTTTGCTTTGAAATCATGCGCTTTGGTTGCGCTTTTCCTATTGAATTTTAAATGAAGTGTTTTGATGGTAATTCGATTTTTGTGGTTTTGGTCCTATTCCTACAACTAATATAAATATTCGCTTTTGCCAGCGATATCGTCCGCGTGGAATTCGGAAAACTTCAACACCCTATTGCGTTAGGGGTTGATTTTGGAAAAATCCTTTATTAGGGCACCCCTACATCCTCCATTTCAAGTTTCTGTCTTCAGTGGTTTAGGCTGTGCGTTGTCTGTTAGTTAGTCATTCAATCAGTCAGTTATGGAATTGTTTTATATTTAAGGGTATATTACCTACTGTTGGCGCGCTCCATACAAACGAAGACTGGTGATATTTTCAATCCTAACCGATTAAACTCAATGAAATTTTGCAGAAACAATCTAGAAACAAATCTCTATGCTTGTATCGTGTCAGATTTTCCTTAAAATGTACAGTTGTAAAGTAACAGTGTCTTAAAAATTTCCATACAAATCTTAAATTAATCCTAGCATTGAAACTGTATATTTTATTGCGCATTTACGCATTCGGAATAAACTTCTCTTAAGATTGGTACATAGAAGATAAAATAGAAGAAAGAAGGTAGAAAGTTTGTGACGATGTTTTGATGTTTGTCACTCAATCACACAACTGAACGGACTTGGATAACATTTGGCACACAGATAAATAATTATATTCTGGATTAAAACGTACGATACTTTTTAAAGCCATAACAGAAGAAGTCGCGGGCAAAAGTCTATGCTAGTCCTCATAGTTTAATTAAAGTAAAATGTAACTTGAGAGTTGAGAACATAATGCACCATCTTTAATTAAAGTTTGTTATTTGATGAAGGCAACAAAAATAAAAGTTATTAAATCCCTTCACGAAGATACCTGAATGTCGATGTGTCATGAGAAATCTGCATAATAATTTGATATTCTAAACGCGTGGGCAAAAACGTTTTTTATGGAGGTTTTTTGCTTATGAGCAACCGACCGACAGCACAGAATATCTATGAGTACACGACAGAACAAAGCATATCGAAATTCTGCTTCAGGAGTGCTATGTTTGAAAGTCACACGTTCAAATCAGCAATAGAAAATGCCGAAATTACTATATAGTTTATGCATCATTCGATCATGATTTTGAATCTCACGACTCACCCTAAAAAAACCGACCAAAACATATCCATATACATATTTCCTAAGTAACTTTTTGAGATAGCCTGCTGGGCATAGCCAGTAGAAGATAATCATCATAAATCGAAGGTTTTCTTTTTTGAGCAACTTCCTGGTACATTTTTTTGTTAGGTCTGCAGGTCTACCCAATATCAAACTGTACAAAGCATGATAAGATAAAGATTCTTTATTTGCACATCAAGAATAGAAGAATACAATTTAAAACAAGAATGAGAAGGGTACAAAGGGCGGTCTTATCACTAAAAGCGATTTCTTCCATAAAACCATAGTAGTATAGTTATTCCTTACAGCCGCACACAGATTGCCGATAAGAGTGGCAGAGCCAGATTAGACGTAAATCTGTTACGTCTCTTAAACAAATGTCACCACTTTTTAAGCAAATTCAAACAAAATTTGTCCTTAACGTAAGGAAATAGCATATTCTTCCAGCTGGAGGCCTGGTGACAATAAATGTTTCAAGATGGCATCTGTTTACTATTGACATCTCGCTTATTCTAATGGACGATTGTCATAAGTGTGAATGGATGTCAAGTAGTTATGTCTTGCTTTATATTATTTATCTACCCCTACACTTTATCTTTGAGTCACAGCCATGAATTCTTTATGTAAAAAAGAATTTTAGTATCCTTTTTACTGCACAAAATTTTTTTTGTTAAGTACCCAAGTGCCTGGATGACTGGGTGGTAAGAAAGGAAGGATGACACATGCAAAAGAATGTTCTCAAACAATAGCATAATCAATGGGACTCCTATGCGAACTTGCAGTATTATTTACTTCGATATCCTTTACGATGACGTCACGCAGTATAAACCAACAACCAATGATCCTTCTGTGGAATAATTTTAATACTTTGATTTCTGTGGCGATAAAAAGTTGGCTGCGCATGGTTGCTAGTACCTACTATGGTGATATTTTCAATACTAACCAATTAAAATCAATGAAATTTTTCAGAATCAATCTAAAAACAAATTTCTATGCTTGTATAGAGACAGATTTTCGTTAAAATGTATAGTTTTAAAGTTACAGTGCCTCAAAGATTTCCATACAAATCTTAAATTAATCCTAACATTGAAACTGTAAATTTTAACGAAAATCGGACTCCATACAAGCATAGATATTTGTTTCAAGATTGTTTCAACAAAATTTCATTGACTTTAATTGATTAGTATTGAAAATATCACCATAGTACGTTTGTATGGAGCGCGCTCCGAATTATATCCCCTTAATATGCTGATAATTTTGTTAAGGGGGTGATCATACTGTCAAACTGAAAAACTTTCTCTCTGGCACTAACATCAAAATCGCGAAAAAACAGTTGTTTCTTATAAAACTACAAACCTACTTGAGAAAAATATATGGGACAGCTGATTTTTTGTTTCTCGTTTGTTATATGTTGGTGCCATAGAGAAAGTTGTTCAGTTTGACGGTTTGATTATCCCCTTAAAAAGTGTCAGCATATTAAGAAAGACTTTAGAATAAATGAAAACGCTAACGTGCTTATTACACCGTGTTAATGAATAAGCGCAAAACCTCATACACCCCAACTGATTTCCAACAAAATATTTAGATTGAAACAATAATTTCATTATTTTGATAGTTAAAATTTAAAGTTATTCGCATTTTAAGTTTTGAGGCAAAAATGATTTGTTATCATTTCAGCAATGAATGAAAGCGCTAACGTGCTCATGGTTACATTTTAAGAATCTTGTTTTGTAGTAAGTAGGGTGAGTGTGCCCGTGCGGTGGGTTGAGATCGAGTTCAGTAAATTTTAAATTTTACAAACAAATTATTTAATATTTTGAAAAAAAATACATTTATGTTGAAAACATGATAAATCGATTCTGCTCCCGATTCTATACAAACTTCTTTCTAGTGTTGCGTTAATTCATTAACACGTTGTATATTGTATGAGCTAAAGCCATAAGTAGTAAATGAATATAAGGAAATAAAAGCTATGTATAGCTAATAGCCTACAATAAAAAAAGAGGTCTATGCCCAGGAGTGGGTTGATGTGGGTTGATTTGATTTATTATAATAAGCCATAATACTCAACAATAATAATTTACTTAACTATTTAAATCGATATCATACTGATAGCTTAAAGTTAGGCTGGCTGCTAAAAAATAAATGTAAAGCTTTTTCTTTTTAAATTTCGATCGATCCGTCAAAACTGCCAGCACTTGCGTGACCCTAATTCCCAAACCACCTGTGTTCGACTCGGAACAACTCTCATTATTACATTAATAATCGGAAATTGTAAACATTCCTTGAGGCTAAGGAATTTTTGTACCGCGCCCCAAGAAGTCCCTTGATTTCGTACCCTTGGGCGCTTTCACACGCTCCGTTTTTTAGAGGGCTCTTGAAACCTGTAGAATGTTCTAATATTAAGTTAAGTGTTTGGTAAAATAAAGGGTACTAAAGCTGCGTCCACACATGCATTATCGGACAGTATCAACATCACCGTAGCATAGTATCACCACAGAATAAATACTAGTACCAGAAGAATCACTTCGAAAACAGATTTAAATAAGCTAAAGTTAATCATGTTAACGGGTTCTTACCGCGTTTTTATTGTTTTTGGAGTTCCCGATATTTCAGCAGTGTTGCAACTGCCATGATCACGGGATGTCAGTCATCCGTCACAATCACAGTCACAATAAAAACGCGGTAAGAACCCGTTAAAATGATTAACTTTAGCTTAATTCTAAAAAAAAAGATTTAAATAAATAGCGAATCTCTTTGCACGGTAATAGAGTACAAACTTATTTGCACCCGTCCTATCGTACAATTCGCGAATATACCAACCGTCACAACGGCGCGCGTGCAAACAAAAATGAACCGAGTCATTAGACATGAAAGCTTCTTTTACATAGTCTCCACCTTTAATTTTTTCACGTGCTTGCATCGTGACATCGCTAGGAAACCCTAGGTTTTCAAGTCTCACATTGACTACTCACAAAATGGCGGCAAGTCTAATGAGATTTGACCAAGAAGTTTACACTGTATACCTAACCTATTGCCATTCACCACTCAATGGGGATCGCCGTCAAGCGTACCAGAACTGTGGAGTGAGACAGGCCTGCCTGGAATTGCTGAATAGCTCCAACCCAGTCGAGTGTTGTAAGACGTGACTAATTCCTTCAGGCGTCTTACACATATTTGACGTCCAAACCGGGCTGCTGGCTATAGCCACTGCATCAGACCCCACCCTGATCGTATCGCTCTCCCGTTTCATAAGACAAAGGAGGTAAGGACGAGAGAGTGCACCTGTGTGTAACGCGTACACTTCGAAAACGAAGGTTTGACTTTTATGCAACTAGAGGTAGCCAATATTACTGCCAGATGGCACTTCTAATTTTATTGGGACGCGTGAACTGTCATCTTTATACAAATACAAACAACGGATAGCTTACCCGTCCTCCAGTCGACAGGTAGCAGGAGGGGTAGGATTTCCTACGAAGTTTACTGGGACGGTAAAACAAGAGATCGATAGACTTTTCTTGCTGTAGTCAGGCAAACCCAGAGATAGATCGAAAATTGGGAACGGCCGTTAGTCGAAATCGACTAGGAATCCATCATGAATGCTAGTTTTGATGGCAAAAGAACATGGAATGAATGAGAACATGGAACATCGAGACAAAGGCTTAGAAAAAAGGCAAATTTGGCATTGTATATGTCTGGAATGAGCCTAGCGCGTCTACCGTATAAAACAAAATAGGCCAACTTTGATGTGTGTGAGGCGTCATACAAATTATGTCTGTGTGCGTGTATATGGATAGGGTTTAGAGGCCAGTACTGAATGTAATTTTTTTCGACGCTTTCTTAGCTTCCACTGTCATCTTGACACATAAATTATCCAAGGACAAAAGTTTGGTCTAGATTATTGGAGGCGTCGCGTTGCAATTCTGGCGGAGTACGGACGCTTGCGTATCGACGCGTCGGGATTGCACGTGGCTCCACCATTTTGTGAACTCTTTTGTGTTTTAACCTTAAAACAATCACTTGAGATTATAACCTACTTACATTGGCAAAACTGCCACTCTAGACTTAATAAATACCACTGATCATTTTCCTTCATATAATATCCACATAACGAGACATTGGCTGAATTGTGATAACGCATCGGATGCCACTAAACAAAAATAGAATAGAATAGAATAGATTATTGGAAACATTACAGATTTTTTCTTCGCGATTTCCATGTTGGTCCCATTGTAAAAGTTGTTCAGTTTGATGGTCTGAAGCACCCCTTAAAGTATGGTGTATGTTATGTGGGTAGTTAGTAGATGTATCTAAGTTTCCTCAAAACAGCTTTTTACCGTACAGCTACTTATAAAAATACCATAATCACATTACTAAGGATTTATTTTGGTTTAAAAACAAAACAAGTATAGTGAAGCCTTAGTACTTAGGTAACTTTAAGTCGAAAATTCTAAGAAGCAAAGCCCTTGAAAGAATGCTTTATTGAAACTCGTTAAACGGTAGAGAAATAAATTTTACGTTTATGTAAAATTGTACTTACGATATGTGAATAGCAATAAGGTTTTAATGGGTTTGTTTACATTTTGGGTTTACCTAGAGTCGTTGAATCCTATTTGATCTTCATATACAAGGTGTAAAAGGAAGCAACAAAATCTCCTCATTTTCTTGATGAAAAAAAAATCCCAATTTCAATGTTGGTTCCATAGTAAAAGTTTGTCAAAACAATACATTTTAACGAAAATCGGACTACACAAAAGCATAGAGATTAGTCTCTAGATTATTACTGAAAAATTGCATTTACTTTAATTCGTTAGTCTTGGAAATATAACCAGACTTCGTTTGTACGGAGCACGCCAACCCGGTAATATACCCTTAAGTTAACATTACACCTTGGTATATATGACTGCTTTTCTAAGTTTATCTGGCGCACCCTGAGTACTGGGCTGTCAGCCTCGATACGACCATTGCTAACTGGCTATCTCTGAAGAGATTACTACATACATATAAGTGCTTTTTATGCGATATAACCTTAGACAAGTTACGCGTGTAATTCTACTAACAAACTTTTCTGCCACTTTTTGCGGGGGGCGAGGTAGCACGAGATACGCAACTTTGAATTGTATTCCGTTAGTTTAAATTCAAATTTTGAATGTTAAAATTCATGAAAAACAGTTTCGTGTGAACCCCAAACGTGATAAGTACGAAATAATTGTTCCGGAATTATAGGCTGTCGCGTTTAGTGATAAGGTATAAAATTGTATGTAAATGCGTAAGATTTTTTGAACTTGTACGTTGGCAGAGGGGAAATGCTAAGGCGAGTCCGTATACCGTATACAACGTGTTAATGAATTAACGCAAAACTAGAAAGTAGTTTGTTTAGAATCGCGAGCAGAATCGAATTATCATGGTTTCAACATAGGTAATTTTTTTCAAAATATTTAATAATATGTTTGTAAAATTTCAAAATTTACTTAACTAGATCTCAACACACCGCACGGGCACTCTCACCCTACTTACTATCAAAACAAGATTCTTAAAATGTATCCACGAGCACGCTAGCGCTTTCATTCCTTGCTGAAATGAAAACTTAAAATGCAAATAACATTAAATTTTAACTATCAAAATAATGAAATTATTGTTTTGATCTAATTTTTTGTTTTAAATCAGTTTGGGTCATGAGGTTTTGCGCTTATTCATTAACACGTTGTATAAATCGTTTAGGGATATAACTGATGTTGACACGAAAAGAAGAATTTAAATCAGTTATTATTCTACATTTAAACTAAAGGATCTTCAGACACTAACCTGATCATTTTGCTGTAAAGCTGCCGCCCTCGCTGCCTCTCTCTTCATTTGTATTATCACCCTCTCTTTCGATTTGATTTCCTCCAGCTGCGGACAAATTGAAATAAAAATTAAAGATTGAAAAAGGTTGTCTCGGGCGGGACTTGAACTCGCACTCTTCCAAACCGGGAAATTGCGTTATCCAATTTCGCCATCGAGCCCACTACCCAGATAACGAAAATCTCGGATTTCTTTAATTTGATTCGAAATAGCACAACATGGCTGCAACATGTTTAAAATCAATAATATTTGAAATTGAAATAACCTTTATTTCTAAGTGCGCAAAACACAAAGTTGCATATGTTTCAATAAGGGTAAAAGGGTAACGGTCAGTTGCACGAATCCTCCATTAAATCTCTTGCTAGCTTTTACTACGTCAACAAGAACAAAAGTGACAGCAAGAGATTTAATGGAGGATTAACTTTAATGAACGTACGTGCAACTGGCAGAAAGTGAATAAAACAGATAGGAAGCTAAAGGCAAAGAAATTGAACGATGGTTTGAATGCTTTTTTAATGTCTCTATGGCACCAAATAAAACGACTATACTTCATTCCAAATAAGGACGACGAGATTTTCCGATTCCTATTTCGCTTTCTTGCCAAATCTGATTACCAAATGTAATTAATTTATTGGATACATATACTATCCGACATATCTTGGACTTTACTAAAGCTGTTGTAAGAATAAGTGAGAGGAAGTGTTTCAAATCTGTTTCTGTAATTCAAAATAGCCTTAAAATTTCGTTGCTATTTTGAACTGAAACTGGGCATTGAAAGAGATTACAATCTAGATTAAAATACCAATACAAATCTCAAAACCGCGCCAACGAGAACGCAAATACGCCTGATAATTTTATATTCCTGTGCTACTGAATTGCAATTAACATTTTAGAAGGCGCTTTTAAATGTTGTCTAGAAAAGTAACTGCGAAATAACAGGATGCCTCATTTAACATTGTGAATTGATTTATAGTTATTGTCGAATTATATTCTAAAGGAAAAAACACACACAAGGAAACTTGAATTTAAATAAAAACGGTCAATTGCGAGTCGGGCTATTCGCGCACTGAGGGTTCCGAACCACACAACACTATAACTTAAGAAAAAGTTTTGTTTTCTCCGGGATCTTTAGCGCGAGACTGACGCACACTTGGCCGGTTTTTATTATTTGTTATACCGTAGAGTTTGCTCTATAATCACACCAAGTTTGACGCCTGTATGTATTACCGTTTTTACGATAAAGCGAAAAGATAAAACGTAGATAAAAACTAGTTTGTTATATGAGGACCCCCCTTAATTTTTATCTTTTTGTCATTTTTATTTGTTAGCAAATCCGCCATAATAACGCACATTCTGTGAAAATCTCAACTGTCGAGCTATTACGGTTCAAAAGTTACAACCCTAAATATGTAGAACGGCCGGACGGTCGGACGGACTGACAACGTAGGCTTAGTAATAGGGTCCCGCCGCGTTTTCACCCTTTGGGTACGGAACCCTAAAAAACAAAGTTCGTCTCAAATTAGTTCGAAACTTGAACTGGTAATATAAAACGCCTACTGTATGCACTAATCTGGAAAATGTTGTATGTCACCAAGTATTAACATAAAAAAATAGTGTTTATGCTATCTTAGGAATGTCAAGCGTGTCGTATATACCTAACGCTAGGTATTATTCACGATACTCTTAGTTTGGCAGGGTGACATCAGTTTATGAACACGGTTTTTATTGCCTATCCTTTTTTACATAACTAAATATAACGAAAATAAATAATTACACCTACCTATTGTACCTGTACATTATACAGGGTGAAATTGATATCATTAGCATCCTTTTAAGAGGATATAATTCGGAGCGCGCTCCACACAAACGTACTATGGTGATATTTTCAATACTAACCAATTAAACTCAATGAAATTTTTCAGAATCAATCTAAAAACAAATTTCTATGCTTGTAAAGAGTCCGATTTTCGTTAAAATGTATAGTTTTAAAGTTACAGTGCCTCAAAGATTTCCATACAAATTTTAAATTAATTCTAGCATTAAAACTGTATATTTAAACCTTTGACTAATTATTATAAGGACTTGCCTTGCGGTAGCATTTCCCCTCTGCCACGGTATAAGCACAATTGATCTTGTGCATTTACATTCAATTTTACACCTTATCACTAAACGAGACAGCCTAAAATTGCGAAATAATAACTTCGAACTTAGAACGTTTGGGGTTCACACGAGACCACTTTTCATGATTTTTAACATTCAAAATTAGAATCTAAAGTTATGGGGAATAAAATCCAAAGTTGCGGATTTCATGTTACCTCGCCCCCCGCAAAAAGTGGCAGAAATGTTTGTTAGTAGAATTACACGCATAACCAGTCCACATATAAATAGACAAAGATTTTAACGAAGATCTGACTCCATTCAAGCATAGATATTTGTTTCAAGATTGTTTCAGCAAAATTTCATTGACTTTAATAGGTTAGTATTGAAAATATCACCATAGTACGTTTGTATGGAGCGCGCTCCGAATTATATCCCCTTAAACTAAGAGTCTACCCATCAAACTGAACAACTTTTACTATGAGAGCAAACCGATCGGAGCAAAATAAAAAATCGTCTCGTCTACATGTTTTTCACACAACCAAAGAGTTTTCATTCAATGTAAGAAAATATACCTATAGAACTGGCAGCTATGTGTCAGAAAAAATTGACGTTACGCCAAATACTCCAATTAAAAAGAAAAAAGTTATCTTCCTTTTTCGTTTTTATGACTTTTGATTTTTTTTCCAAGACGTCTTGCCCGTTCACATACAAAAATTTTAGGATCAATAAATAGTTTTTATTCCGAAATCCCAAAGAACTGAATTAAAATATTTAAAAAACAATGGGAAATTCCCTAAGAGCAAGGACACTTAGTTTTTCCAGCAATATTCCTAGTGGTGTACGGTAAACTATATTTGTTTCAACGAATATAATTTAATCATAGGAATTATCTGACAATAGGGTATTTGACACGTTTTTAAAAACTGTTCTACGTTAATCACTGATGTCTAAGGACTCTATAGAAAATGTATATTTTATGTTCCATTCCATATAATGCAAGAAAAAACGAAAACAAAAAAGTTAATATAATATACTTTTCCTGACAATATGTATACGTGGCTACAAGCAGGTGAATTCACGATGATGTAAACTTTTTACGACACTCACTCTCTCCACGCATCTGTTTACAAGCAGTTGACGTCATCAACCATTCGGCCAATCACAGTCGTTTACGATCACGAGACTAAAGCAGACAAAAACATTATTTTCTTTGTCGTTTTTCTCTTAGAATATCCAGTATTTTTCTTAACTGACTAAATAGTTGGTTTCAAATATTCATAATTAATACGGATGCCATCAATAAATCTTATATTTTACATGCTGTCAAATACAAGGCTAATAAATAATGATAGTCTTTTGTCCTTACCAGTTTGTGACACTGCGCGCGCGCATCTCTCCGCGCGGCTTGCTCGAGCGCCGCGTGCTTGGCGGCCTGCGCGCGCAACTCCGCCGCGCGGGCGCACTCCGCCGCTTGCGCTACCTGCAACACACAACACTGTCACACCATACCCTGAACACATTGACCAAGAAATGTCATTTGCGCTTGTAGACAGAATGTCAGTGTTACCGCGTACAATTTATATGAAGTGTCATTTCTTGGTCAGTGGCCGTAATACAAAAATGTGATTACGTCGATAAGGACAGCAATAAGTAGCGATCTAATTTTTTAACTAGAGCTAATTTGCTATATTTGCATCTCTTATTGACCTCTATTACTTCTCCCTCTACGCCTGAACACTTCTTGACTCCAGTATTTTAGAAGTTAGAGGGGGTCGGGAGGGGGGGCGTTAATGAGGCAGGATATACAGACAGAATGGACGAAAGTATAAGGGTTCCTTGTCCGGCAGTCAGGTTGGGTGCCGGTAGCACCACGTTTGCCGAGTTCGGTGCCGGCGGCGCCGCTTACCGAGTTAGCTGTCGCCGTTAGTTGGTTGACATTTTCGGTGCCGGAGCCGCAAGTTTAAAATATCTGCTGCTGGCAGTATTATCTACCGTCGGTTCCCAGTGGAATTTTTTTTGGTTGCCAGCACCGTCGCCGGCAGCAGTATCCATAACCAGATTTCTCCAAATAATGCCGGAGATAACAAGCTTAAAGTCGATGCAAAGCCGCAGCTTCTCGGAAGAGTTCTCGAGCAGCGACCGCATATCGGAAAGTGCAGCGTAGGTCGCCCTACAAGGACTAACTACCTTGTGAAGGCGGCGGGAACCCGTTGGATGAGGGCAGCACAGGACCGATCGTTGTGGCGATCCTTAGGAGAGGCCTATCCCATGTCCAGCAGTGGACATTTATCGGCTGAGATGATGATGACGATCAAATGAAAGACGCGAGTCAGTATGCCAGTCCGCCAGTTGCTGACTGGAAATAGCTGACGACCGATGCGGCTTGCAGGACAAAAATTAAAATCGGTTAAAATAGGCTACCGTGGCAGTGACTGAGAGATGACCGTCTGAAGATTGTTACAACTAAATTATATCAGTTGTTAAGGGCGCCTCAAACTGTGTTTGGTGTAAATAATTTCACTACATGAAAATTACAACAGTTCAACGATAACAAAGTAGTTAGAGTTAATCATTTGTAAACCGCCACCACTCGTCAGCTGCACAATTAACCGCACCAATATTTTCCTTGCGCCCGTAATTGACATGACTCTATTGAACACACAATACGTGCCTAGTGACATTCTGCCTAATGATCACAAACAACCCTACGGATTCGACCTTAAACCCTCAGTCCGCATCCAGTTGCCCTCAAAGGCCACACGTACCTAACCTAGCGAATTAATCGAGTCAGAATTTCAAAATGATTAAACCTCTATTCGTAGTCTTACTTGCTCATCAATCACTATGTGTAAGCCCAACCAGTGTGCTCTACACTGAAATTTTCACTTATCACAACGAAACGGCATTCAAATCGGACTTCGCCTACGAAGTAGTCGACAAAATCTACAACTCGTTCCGCGAATGGTTCTTCACAATCATCTTCTGTGAGTTCACCTATTTCGAAAATCGGATACTGAAATTCACCGAGACAATGAACTACGGCTATCCAGTTGTTCTTATCAATGGATGTGCTTCTACTGATAGTTCTTATAGAGTCAAACCGAAGATTGATAAACAAGGTGAGACTGCTTACGTGGTAACTTCTGACGATCTCTCTGTAGAAGTGAACGAAAACTCTATACGAGCTTTGGTCAGGACTGGAGTGTTTAAACCAAGATCTACAGTGATATTCATCATTAACTTACCGGTTGTCACCGATCAGTACTTCCATTATGCTGTACATCAACACTTTCAATTGTTAAGGAGCAACAGAATTACGAATACAGTCCTCATGGTTTGGTCTGACTATAAATTACGTATGTATACTTATAATCATTTCTTTGACGAAGTAAAAGATATAACAGACGAGAAAGACGTCAGTCTTTTGCTGACTAGAAAGTATTATAACCTTTATGGCCATGAGCTTCGTCTTAGTGTGTTCAGGAAGGTCTATATCTCTGACGAGACTGGACCAGTAAAATGTGACTCAAGATTAGCCACCACTTTGATGAGTTATTTGAACGCGACTTGCTTGCCTCTAGTACCAAGAGATGGAAATACAGTTGGTGATTTACTTGATAATGGCACAGCTACGGGAGTCACTGCAGATTTGATGGATGGTTACACTGACTTAGAACTGAGCTCTCGAGTCCTCAAAAACTCATACTACGGATACATCGACACGACCTACCCTCTTGTTCAAGATGAATTATGTTTCTTAGTAAAGAAATCAGATAAAGAAACGACGTTTGCTGCGACAATAAAATTGATATCGATTAAACTGTTACTATTTTTTATGTTCAATGTTGTATTCTTGATAACATCAGCGATTATATCTCGCAAAATGGAGATTTACATCATGGACATCAAGGAAAAACAGACCGCATCGTCAACAACGATTGACATGGTGAAATGCTTTTTGAGACAAACGGTCGATATCAAGTTCATGGGACCAGGGTTCAGATTAATTGTTCTAATTATCATTCTCTACTCATTAGTGATTGACTGCGTGATTGATGTAAGTATAAGTTATGATATTTTCCATATTATTATCCTAGTATAGTAAGACACCTAACACATCTTAACCAATCTTTCCAGGGTATCATAACTTCAGCTATCTCATACCCAAGATACAAACCAGAAATAAACACCGGAAATGATCTGATATCCCAAAAAAACTTAACGTTTGGGGTGCACAACCGACATATGCAACTTTTTAACAAAAGCATTAATCCAGAGTACTTCAAACTAGTAAAGAACAGATTAGAAATTTTAAGTGACAAGAAAATTAAAGATATTATTGATAGAAAGAATTATCATTATGCTATATTGTTGAGGAAATCAGATGCATTGTTTATCACCAGGAAACCGGAAAATATGAAGGATGGAAGACCACTGTACCACATGGCTCTAGAATGTCCCATACCGTGTTCAATTGTTTATGGCCTGAGACATGGAAGCCCACTTCTACCGAGGATCAACAACTTCCTGCACCATCTGAACCAAGCAGGCATACTGACCCACTGGACTCAATCTGACGAATACACTCTATACCAAAATCTTGGAGTACGATTTTACACAAGAGACGGGAAAGAGAAGAAACCATTGAATTTAGAAAATCTTCGAGAATTTTTCATGGTATTTGGGATAGGTCTACTAATTAGTTTCATTGCTTTTATTTTTGAAATACTAACAACACATTGTAGGTCACTCGTGGATCACCCATAATAACTAAATAATTACAGTCATGTACAATACGCAACTGATTGTGTTTCAAAGGTTATAATTTAAAGTGTCGTTGTGACAGAGTTTTATCAGTGAACCCTGTTTGTCCTTGCCCTTAAACCTATCATTAAATGAATCATTACATGGATCTTTGATTTATATCCTTAAGGGGGATATAATTCGGAGCGCGCTCCATACAAACGTACTATGGTGATATTTTCAATACTAACCAATTAAAGTCAATTAAATTTTGCTGAAACAATCTTGAAACAAATATCTATGCTTGCATGGAGTCAGATTTTCGTTAAAATATACAGTTTCAATGCTAGGATTAATTTAAGATTTGTATGAATATCTTTGAAGCACAGTAACATTTAAACTATACATTTTAACGAAAATCCGACTCTATACAAGCATAGAAATTTGTTTTTAGATTGATTCTGAAAAATCTAATTGAGTTTAATTGGTTAGTATTGAAAATATCACCATAGTACGTTTGTATGGAGCGCGCTCCGAATTATATCCTCTTAACCATGGGCGTACTCAGGGGTACGTGAGAGGCGCTGCCTCCCCTTTGGATTTAACCTCCTCTGCCCTAGAGCACCCTGTCTCCCGAAAACGAGCACCTACCTCCAGCAATGCTAGTTAATTATACATAATTAAAGGACTGATTTACCCCCTTAGGCCAGAAGCTGGTAAGCCGATGTCCTTAATGACTTACCTTGAGTTTCTCTTGAAGTCCCCTGTTCGCTGTTTTCAACGACTGAATTTCTGTAGTTAGTCTCTTCAGTTCGACAAGTTTGTTGCTTGTCTGCTCTTCTACTTTGTCAGGCTTAGATGTTCTCAGTTGTTTCTCTAAGACATCTTCCCGTTTCTTGTATTCAGTCTTTAAGGTTCTTAGTGAGCTGTCGTGTTGGGCCTTCAAGGCTCGTACTTCGCTCCGCTCGACGTCGAGCGATTTCTTCAAGGTCGCATTTTCAAGCCTTAACCTTTCGACGAGGACTTTTAACTTGTTCAAGAATGCTTCGTCGACGGTTCGCTTGTGCTCTTCTGGAGCTGCGGCGGTGATGGTGCTGGAGGTCGATGTGTCGGTGGACGCCATTTTGTTCTATGACGTCACCGGTCTCGTTTGACAGTTCGGGATTGTGTCCCGATCGTCCGCGGTCTTTAGCCTCGTACTATGTTTGTACGGATCGCTTTGATTTCGTTTTGTCGGTCGTTTCGTGCTTCAGGCTTGTGATGCGTTGCCAATTCTGAAATTTAAAAGGTTTGGTGTTTATTTAGCGCAGTGACCTTGGCGAGCGAGACTGGGTCGCACTATATCCTGTTTTCTTGCTTGTATTGAATGGGATTGTATTTTGAGACAGAGCTGTTGCGTTCCAAGTCTTTACGATAAATTGTAAGTACCTAACGTAATACCTACACTACACAGATCAAGCAGTTAGCGACAAGAACTCTTATACACAATTATCATCCGTAGGAATCCTTTATTCTCATTGGAATTGTTTTTATGTGTAAATTAATGGCATTTTACTTGTGTCTACCTCGCCATTTCTGCAATGAGTTTTGAGAGTATCATAATCTCAAGGATGTACAAAAACACATTTGAACTAATAGGTACAAAATAGTGGAGACACGCGCAAGCAGGGAAGGACCCTATACGCGACCGCCATAATTTCCCGTTGGAATTCTTTGTGCAATATAGGTATAATTGCTGTCATCAAAAGCAACCTATATTTTACCTAGATTTGTAACAAAATAAGTATAATGAAACAATAATTTCATTATTTTGATAGTTAAAATTTAGTTGTTTGCATTTTAAGTTTTCAGGCAAAAATGATTTGTTATCATTTCAGCAATGAATGAAAGCGCTAACGTGCTCATGGATACATATTAAGAATCTTGTTTTGGTAGTAAGTAGCGTGAGAGTGCCCGAGCGGTGGGTTGACATCGAGTTCAGTAAATTTGAAATTTTACAAACAAATTATTTAATATTTTGAAAAAATTACCTATGTTGAAACCATGATCATTCGATTCTGCTCTCGATTCTAAACAAACTACTTTCTAGTTTTGCGTTAATTCATTAACACGTTGTATATCGATCACCTGGGTACAGTATCACTATACTTCATTCCAAATAAGGACGACGAGATTTTCCGATTCCTATTTAGCTTTCTAGCTAATTCTGATTACCAAATGTAATTAATTTATTGGATACATATACTATCCGACATATCTTGGCCATTATTAAAGCTGTTCTAAGAATAAGTGAGAGGAAGTGTTTCAAATCTCTGTTTCTGTAATGCAAAATAGCCTTAAAATTTCGTTGCTCTTTTGTATGGAGTGCAACGTAGTTTTCTGTCATATTTATTCAGTTATTATGTATGACTAAAAGTTAATAAAATACAGAAGTTTCAACATAAATAGTAGAAAATAGTTATTGCATCATCTGACTAATCGTAAAGTGAGAAAAAGATGAGTTATAGTTCGGGATCAAGACAGCTATGTGTTTATGATCTTCAACTGGGTCATGGAAATGGAACTTCAAATGGATGTAATGTAGGAAGATTGTGGGCGATCCTCGTTGTTTAATTAGTAAGGTTTGTTAAAAACACACCGACCTACAGTCTTGCGTTCCAGAGCTAAGTAATTAGGTATATTATTAAGTAGGTAGGTGCGTATTAGTTCAGTATATTTTTGTTTTTCTTATTATTCCTTTGTTTGGAGTGGGGAAATTGCACCAAAATTATAATGAGAAATTATCTTAATAATTCATGAATAATAGTTATGAACAGAACATTACTGAAAGATTTATTCTAAAGTTTTATTTTTTACGATATATATCAATTATAAGTTGCGTGGATCGGAGCGTAATTTCAAACACCAATCAGCGCAAATTGACGAAGCGATTAGCTACTTGCGTACGTTAGAAAAGTACGGCAACATTTATAGCGGATGATTTGTGATGAGCTTCACGCGTCATGAAAAGGAGTGACGTCACGTCATGGCAGTGAGCGTTTTGGCGCGGAATTTGAACATTCAACTTTTGATTTGCAATAAATAAATTATTTGTGCATATTTTACTATTTTAGTTTTTGGTATTTTTACGTAAGCCTTAAATCTTTATGATACACAAAAAATATACAAAGTGGCGACGGGCTCACCCCCCGTCACACTGGACAGAGTTTCGGTACTACTGGTGAAACGTGGATGCTCTGAGATTTCAGAACATCTCTGACTACCCCCTCGGGGAATATAGTCGTGAGCATATACATACATACATACAAAAATATAAAACTGTGCAAGTTCCCCATTGTAGAATTGGTTTCTATTGGCGGCATCAATTAAATAATAAAGATAAGAGTATTAGGTACCTATTTTATTTTCTATTCGCAACCTACCAATTTATAGTCAAAATCATAATCAAAACCGCAGAAAAGAATCTTCTTTTCTGTTCCATAAAAACAATCTGCTAAAATTGGCTGACACCCGTCGTGTAGGTTCGAAACTCATTTTTTTCGCGATTTCGAACAAAGAACAAAAGAAAAACAAAAGAACATTCGTCTGTTTCTTTGCAGTCTGTGCTGTACATTCTACTATTAAATTATCTCCAATTTCATCCAGTTTGTGCACAGAACATAAGAGGGGCACTAAAAATTGTTCTGAAATGTTTATAAGATTGTCTGTGAGGCACAAACTCACAGAACATTATAAGAGAGGTTAGAAGTGCCAAGTAGGCGTGGAACGTGCCGCCACAGGTTATGCAATGATTTGCATAACACCATAAGGCACGCGCCGTGGTGCGAGCGAGAGGGCATGAGTAATTGTAGCAGCGTGAGCGGGAACACAAGTGGCGACAGCCGTCTCCGAAGCAAAAGCGCTGCTTTGCATTTCTAACCCCTCTTATAATGTTCTATGAGTTTGTGCCTCAAAGACAATCTTATAAACATTTTAGAACAGTTTTTAGTCAATGTCATTTATTTCTTTTTCTTTTCAAGAAAATTACTCATTCATAGTTTTCTGAATAAACAAATTACTTCCTCACACAAATCAAGTCCTGTCAAATAAAAAAAGAACAAATGACAGCTGCTTATTATATTATTTGTGTCAAAAGAGACGTTACACCACCGGCTCATTTTGTTTGGCCTAAATATGAAAGTGATAAGGTAAATAAAAATAGTTGGCTCATTTAAAGCGGGCACGGCCGTCACTCGACACCGACCGCCACATCATTAGCTAATGGTCAATCCTCACGGACGGCCCTATATGGGATATCGTGCTTATTAGCATTCTTTCTGATTATAAGGTCAAATTGGAATAGCTGCACAAAAAGACAAATATAAATAAGTATAGGGTGTAAGTGACAGCCAGGCAAACACTGAAACGGGGAATTCAGACCATCAGAAAACGTGATTCGTGAAACATGACTTAAATGAATGAAATTGCTGGGTCTTTTCACGTTTCCTGAGGGTGGCCCCATATTGAAAGTTGTTCAGTTTGATGGTCTGAATTCACCGTTTCAGTATTTGCCAGGCTGTCACTTACACCTTGTATAAGGTCTAACAAAATTAGCTGAAACTTTTTAAGGGGATAATCAGACCATCAAACTGAACAACTGTCTCTATGGGACCAATATCGAAATCGCAAAAAAAATCTGCTTTTCCATGATGATATTTTTTCGCGATCTCGATGGTCGATGCGATGGTCGGTTCGAATGGTCCCATAGAGAAAGTTGTTCAGTTTGATAGTCTGATCATCCCCTTAAAATAGTTTCAGAACAAGTTTCTTGGAACAACTTTCTCTACCCAAATCGTATTCACAAATAAATCTGCTGTTCCATACATAACTGCAATCCTACTCGACCCAAATGTCCCATACATTTTATTCCGGCAAATTTGTTTTCGCGATTTCTATTTTAGTCCCAACCATTTAGAAGGTTGTTCTGTTTTATGATCTGATCATCACCTTAAAAACCGTCAGCATATTAAGTTGGACCCTGTTGGTTGGCACTAAACTATTATTCCCCATGTGTCCTCTTTAAACCTCTTAAACCCTGAACTATCACATGTGATACACCACCCACAGATTTTACAGATGTGGTCAAAAAATATGATTAGTTCAATATTTGATTATCTACTTAGGCTGGCTTGCAACAAAAAGTATTTGGGCTTAAACTTGTTACAATTATGATGCTGTCACTGTCATTAGTATGAGCAGTGTGAGAGACAGAGTACGATCACTAAATACGTTTAAGCCTATAAACAGTTTTTGGTGCAAGCCAGCCTAAATAAGGAGAAATAGGGGGTCGATAATTAAATAAACCTTCACTTTATACTTATATAAAGTTTAAAAAAGATCGATTGTTAAAAGGGTTTGAACTTTTTGGCATAGTGGTAACCATAATTTTGCAGGAATTTCGGAAATTTTTCAACAATTCGGCGCACCCTGACACCGTTAACGATGTTTTCCTGTGTTAGGTCATTTATCTATACAAGATCCTTAACATGGATTATCACCAAAACGTTGCACTTTTTTGTTCATCTTTAGATCCTCTATCATATAGGTTCCAGGGTGCGTCGCATTAAGGAAATTCCTGAAAAATTATGATCATCACTGCCAGCCTCCCATACAAAGAGGTTCTAATCCCTTTATCGATACTTTTACTGAGCAACACTAATGTAGGTGCAGTCATTTCAGAGCCTCAAAATAAACACATACGTAGTCGGATAATCTCATAAAATCCATAACTAAGTCGGATTAACTGAATTTACATCGTAAGTTTAGTTAATCCGTAACATAATTAGTTCACTCTAATCAAGTTTGTAGGTTATAACGCCACACTGTTTCAGTTGTCTACAATGCCAGTGTCTATAAGACATGAAATTAAGCCTATTACAATTTTTTTATAAGTTGTTGCTAACTATGTGATTGAGGTAATGTGTATCCTACGTATTCCTGCAATAACACAGACTACACCCAAAGCCGAAATCAAACTCAAAATCCATCGGGAATTATGATTGCTTTACCGTTCAATCTTTCAATCAAGTCTCTATGTATCAGAGCGTTGGATTTGTTGTTATGCATTTAATAGCCAGTGATACCGCATAAAGCCAGCTGCTTTTCTTGATATTGTGGAGGAACTACTGTGGAAGGTTCCTCTGGTGAAAAGGTAAGATCTTCCGCCAGGCTAGGTGTGAAGCCTGGGGACCGGCCGTGGTCCAACAGATCTTAGTTGGACCTTGTATATGTATATATCGAATCTCTGTGATTATTTCTCTTGCGCGATTCATGTCTTGTATACGATTGTGAACCTTATGTGTAGCGGCTAACGGGTTACTAATGTGACGTCGCAAGTTGTCTTACGTACACATTTGCGAGTGCGACCGTAGCGCCATCTGTTAGCTTCGTTGCTATTACTTGTGGGTGTTGACATCTGTGGCAAGTCCCCACAATATCTTGCCTCTGTACTCTACCTCTTAATACAGGGGGTATTAAGAAACCACTGCGTCAGATATACTTTATTACTCACTTACATGAAAATTAGAAAAAACAAAGAAAATTAGGAAAAACAAAGTGACTTAAAAGATCCCGTTAAAGTATCTTTTATGTACTGTCACAGGTCCGGCACTTCAAACAACGTTTTAGATTTGACATGATGGCCTTCACACATGCGCACTTGGTGCAAATTGTCTTTGACTTATGTGTAGGGTTGACTTACCACGCATCATATGAACATCATCTACATTTCGTTACTTATTATTTTACGTTCTGTTACTAAACGTTTAGTACGTAGTAGTTTACGTTTTAGTATGCTAAAGAATTACTGAAAATGTGAATTTAACGTTATTTTTCAACGTTTTTTATGCACTGAAAAGACTCAATTTTATGTAGTAAAAACTACGGGAGCGCCTGACTCCATTCCCTTGCTCGGCTTCCCTCAAGTTTCTCAGAAAGTGTGAGGTGACGTGGGAGATCTGAAGTCAGAGGGGGGCGGATAGTGGCCGTTCTGTATGTAGAACTATATACTATTACCTGTTCTGTGGTAGTGTGTAAAAAATAAATCACACGTTGAACACTTTACAAACAAATAAAAAAAATTTATTGAAGGAACAACTTTCAAATCACATGACTAATTTCGATATTTTAGGTACAATATTAGGTAAAACAAGTCGAAATAGATTTGCTTGTTAGAAAAAATAGACAGCAGGAATTTAAATCAATCATCATTTAACAGAAAGTTGGTAGTTGTAGCAATGTTTTTGACCACCCCTAAAGGGATTACGGTCGTGAGTTTATATATGCATTATTCATCCTATAGTCAGACAGAATGCCGGTCGTCGTAAATTATTTTAAAGGAGTTTTTTTATCTAATAACAAAATCGTTCGAAGCTGGCATAGGTATTGTCAGACATTACTTTGTTAGTATAATGTGACAATTCGAGCTGCAGGCTTCGAATTGCAGGCTGCAGGTAACATTTTATTATGTAGTGCAGTGCAGACATTTTATGAATTAAATCGAAATTAATAAGGATATGACCGCAAAGGACGTGTGCAATTGTAACAATTACTGGCTGGAGTGAACTCTCTATGACCTACTGCCGAGCTGAGCTGAGTTTTATAAGTATGAATAGTTTTTAGGGTTCCGTACCCAAAGGGTTAAAACGGGACCCCCTATTCATAAGACTACGTTGTCCGTCCGTCAGTCTGTCTGTATATCTGTCTGCTTAGGGCTGTAACGTTTGAATCGTAACGCAATAGCTAGACAGTTGAAATTTTCACAGATTGTGCATTATTATGGCGGATTTGCTAACAAAACATTACAAAAATGTAAAAATTAATAAAAATAAATCTCATAAAAAAGAAACTAGTTTTTTTCTAAAAACAGATAATAAAAACCGGCCAAGTGTGAGTCGGTCTCGCGCTAAAGGTCCCGGAGAAAACAAAACTCTTTTGTTATGTTGTGTGGTAAGGAACCCTCGTGTGCAAGTAGCCCGACTCGCACTTGACCGGGTTTATTGAGTAAAGCTTCCGACGTGAGTTTTACCGTAGTACATCCTTCTTCAACGGAGCTCAACTAGGTACGTAGATTGTTTTCACATGTACCTATTTTCAGGTACAAAAGTTCAACAACCCTTTTAATTGTCATCAAGAAAAGTTGAAATAATGATTGTTTGTAGACCGGTTACCAGGCAACGGGAAGGGTCGACGCACTATGCCCATAATAGAGCAGCATGCAAAGTATTTCGGCACGGCCATGCCACGATGTTTCATTAAACTTTAGATTATTTACGGAACTATTCATAATTTCCACTAAGTTAATGGAATCCGGCTGCGAAAGATTGAACTAACGCTAATAGACTCTACTCTGTATTCAAATAATCTGCATTTACAATACTATGTAAAAAAAACCCTTAACGCCAAAAAAAAACATTTAGAAAGTAAGAAGAAAGTCGCGAAAAAAAATCATCTTTCCCATACATTTGAATCGAATAGGTACTGCAGGTTTGTATGGAACAGCTGATATTTTTTCGTGATTTCGAAATTGGCTCCAATATGAAAGTTGTTCAGTTTGATGATTAGAATACATGCTGAAGTTATCCGCAGTGATATAAAATTTACCCTGTATCTCCAAAAGGAAAAACATGAACTTATTTCCAAAAAGCATGCATTTACACAGCGTGTATAGATCAGTAATTATGTACCTACCTAATAACGATAAATGAATGTACAATTTGCATTAAAATATGTTTTATTAAAAATAGCTAACTCGTTTTATTTATCATGAAGAGCCAGATGTCAGTAGGTACCTACCTGATGTTGTGTCTAACGAAACGTGATCATATCTACGTAGAGTGCGTGACAGATTTCTGTTTAGGTAGACATTAATTAACAGGCTGATTATCTAAAGCATAATCACATAAAACTGCAAAAATATCAAAACAAAACATAACAAAGCTGCAAAAAGCTGCAGACAAAAAATTGTACCGACAGATTTAAGAGAAGTTTATTCCGAATGCGTAAATGCGCTCTGCATACAAATATTTTCAACACTAGCCAATTAAAGTCAATGACATTTTTCAGAAACAATCTAGAAACGAATCTCTGTTTGTATGAGTCAGATTTTCGTTAAAATATACAGTTTTAGTGCTAGGATTAATTTAAGATTTGTATGGAAATCTTTAAGGCACTGTAACTTAAAAAATAGAAAATTTTAACGAAATTCTGACTTTATACAAACATAGAGATTAGTTTCAAGAGAGAAATTTCATTGACTTTAATTGGTTGCTATTGAAAATTTTACCAGACTTCGTTTGTACGGAGCTCCCTTAACGTCAGAGATCAGAATGAAGACCGTAACTGTGACCGCACGCCGCGTTATTTTGACCGTACCTTTATAAGGTACATATCATTGGTATCATATGGTTTCGCTGTATACCTATTGCGTAAGGTAAGCGTTTACACAAATGCACATGCTATTAAATACTTGATAGGCGATGGAAAAAAACTGATTCAACAAATGAAATACAAATTCTTACTGAACTACTTTTGTTATAACTAGTTTGATTAATAACATTTAGTTCAATTCAATTCAATTTTTTTTAGTGGCATCCGATGTGTTATCACAATTCAGCCAATGTCTCGTTATGTGGATAGTATATGAAGGAAAATGATCAGTAGTATTTATTAAGTCTAGAGTGGCAGTTTTGCCAATGTAAGTAGGTTATAATCTCAAGTGATTGTTTTAAGGTTAAAACACAAAAGAGTTCACAAAATGGTGGAGCCACGTGCAATCCCAACGCGCCGATACGCACGCGTCCGTACTCCGCCAGAATTGCAGCGCGACTCCCTAACATTTAGTTTATAACGGTTGGATATCTTTAGTTAAATATGCCAAGTAAAATTAGGTAATTAGGTACCTATTTTTGGAGACTACAATACAATACAGGTAAACTTAATTATGCGATTCATATTTAAGGCTTTCATACTTCAGACCAACAATAACCAACAACAACAACATTCTGTGAACGACATTCACTATGAGACCAACACCAAAATTGCCAGAAAAAATCATACACACACCATTGTGTAGACAATATTAAGATCTAAAAATGCTATTTTATTAAGACCAATATTTAATGAGTTAATTAGAAAATTGTAAAATTTGGTGCGAATTCTTATGATTTTCGAATTTGATTTCCTTGGATTAGAAGGCACCATAGTGGCATAATGAAGCCAGTCAAGAATAGATATACCTACTAAAATGACGTCGTCGTTTAGTAGACTTCTCTGAAAGGGTCAAGGTCGTCTGGTCCTCCTCTTGAGGGAATATAATTCGGAGCGCGCTCCATACAAAGGAAGTCTGGTGATATTTTCAATACTAACTAATTAAAGTCAATGATATTTTTCAGAAACATTCTAGTAACTAATATCTATATTTGTATGAAGTCAGATTTTCGTCAAAATGTACAGTTTTAATGTAACAATACCTCAAAGATTTCCATACAAATCTTAAGTCAATCCTAGCACTAACCTGTATATTTTAACGAAAATCTGACTTCATACAAACATAGAGATTAGTTTCTAGATTGTTACTGAAAAATGTCATTGACTTTAATTGGTTAGAATTGAAAATATCACCAGACTTCGTTTGTATGGAGCGCGCATTACCGGGCATAGTTCCCTGAAAATTTCTACCGAATCAATCGGCTTCCAAATGGTCATCAATTTATTATTATGAATGCAATAGTCGAAGACGCTTCCCGTCGGCGCCGCTGCCGGTGCATCACCAAAATCCTAAATATATATTTCCTACCAAATGTATTCATAAACATTTGCCAAATATCCTGATTCACAGTCGTCATCCGAAATACAGGCGCGGCCTTCAAATCACTCATAGTGTTAAATAATTTATGGCTCTCTGCCAACTCGTTACGGTCGGATTTGGATTGGAGGCAGCTGGAAACTGCTCTGCATCAATGGAGAAGAGCAAGGGCACAGACTAAATAAAACCACAATAAAACATTTAAAAAAAACAGATTTAAAAAGTTTAGGGATTAGTATTCCATTTCCGTCTGTTGTTTTTAAAAGTTAATGGCTATGTTTTTAAATGGATTTAATTATTATGTTTTTTTAAAGCCGGCCATGGCGTTGATAGAAAAAGACGAAGCCAAAATAAGCTTAGTAAAAAGTGTAAACGAAAATAAACTAGGTACTAGGTTTTAGAAAATATGGGACATAATTAAACGCCCTTTATATTGGGTCCTTCTTAGTATGATGACACTTTTTAAGGGGATGATCAGACCATCAAACTGAATAACTTTCTCTATGGGACCAATGTCGAAATCGCGAAAAAAAAACAGCTGTTCCATACTAAACTGAAATCTTACTCGACCCAATTATATGGGACACCTGATTTTTTTTTGCGATTTTGACATTGGTTCCATAGGAAAATCCTCTTAAAAAAATTTCAGCATATTAAGTTGGACCCTACTGTATGCCAAATCGATCAAAAGTTGTTTCTACAAAAATGTTATAAATAACTAGGCACTAGGTATAAAAAGGTAGATATCAAATGAAGAAAATATTATTAATGATTCTTTTATCCGTAATTATGGAACAAAACGTTTATATAGTTACTCAACAGTTATAGAAATGTTTTAGCTCAATATGTTTTAACATTACTTTAAATTCGCTGTAAAACAAACGTATATACAGGGTGTAAGGAAAAGTAACCACATACTCTACCCATCAAACTGAACAACTTTTACTATGGCAGCAAACCTGTCAGAACAAACAAAATATCAGCTGTCCTATACGTTTGAATCGAGTAGGTATTGCAATTTAGTATGGGACAGACATATTCCATAGTAAAAGTTGTTCAGTTTGATAGGTAGAGTATGTGGTTTAAAGGTTACTGATACTTTTCCTTACATCCTGTATAAATCGTTATTATTACTGAAGCCACTTTTGACGCTATAAAATATGGGTACCTAACCTACTACGCAAGAAAACTCTTACTTTAGTGAAACCGTTTTTAGTGTTGACAGAATAACATCCCAAAACATAAACCCACAATGAACATGTAAATTAGAATGCTCGGTTAATAACGACACAGTTTTAAAACAATTTCGCCCAATCGTTACGAATTAGAATGACTTACAACCGGTGAATAATTCAAAGTGGTTTACATATCCGTCCAACTAGAATGGACAACTTTCGAGTAGTTCTAAGTAAGTATTAGATTGTAAATTTGGTGAAAAAAAAAGTCTACGAACCGAATGTTATTTGGATTACATTCCGATGCGTACTGAATCAATTTGGAGGACTAGACTATCCTAGTCCTCTACAGGCCTAGGCCTGTCTCACTCCACAGGTCAGGTACGCTTGACGGCCGATCCCCACCGAGGGGCGAATATATATTTTTTTTATGTTGGATAAAATATTATGTACTTAGCACATAGTCTTTATATAAATCATACAAATAAACTTAAAACAGCAAGCAAGCAAGCTTAGCTTTATTTGCAAAATAAATATTCAGGATTTTGAAAGTCAGGGCCTATAGACAAAGTCAGCGACTGATCGAGAGTTCTCACCAACCTAGGCTAATTATGAGGACGCCCCCGCCCCAGGTGTGTTACGATCGGCCTAAAAAGTACCTAGTATATTAGTCTTGACTTTGCTTACTAGTGTGAAAATTGTAACATGGTTCATATTACCTATAAAAGTTTTCAGATCGATCGATCTGCAAGCGAAACTAACGTTGTCCTTTATTCTGCACGACATTCAACCTTAGGGTGGCAAACCATTTTTTAAGCTGACCGTACATAAAGGCAAAGCATTTTTTTAAATTCATTATTTTTTTATTTGGGCTTTTAACCGTGAGGTTATGCCAGCCCCATCGTGCCTTAACCTTGAGACTACACAACAATACAATGAAAACCTAACACTTCCTAACGAATATACGACCAAAATCATGACAAGTAGGGTAGATGCAATGATGCTAGATTAGTGCATGCGAAGACACGATTTCAGCGCCCCCCCCCCCCCCCCCCGGTCCTCGCGCCCGTGAGGACTAGTTACGCATGTAATTCTACTAACAAAATTTTACATTCTAATTTTGAATGTGAAAATCATGAAAAACAGTGTCGTGTGAACCCCAAACGTCATAAGTTCGAAATTATTGTTCCGGAATTATATGCTGTCGTGTTTAGTGATGAGGTATAAAATTGAATTTTTTGATCTTGCACGTTGGCAGAGGGGAAATGCTAAGGCGAGGGGGGTCCGCATATAAGTAGTCTAAGATTGAAATGTATATTATACATATAGCTATGCCTACTTATAATAATGTAGGTATTGTAAGTTTCTATAACGATTTATAAAGGCAGGGGCACAGTGACAGTGGCTTTCCCCAGATTAGTGGGAATAGGGAAAAGAAGGGTCGGTAAGTCACGCAATATTTTGTTTATAGTTTATTTACATTTTTAGGGTTGTTTCTAAAGTGAAACTCTATAAACTTATGAGGAATTCAAGGATTTATTTGAGATTCAAAAAAAATTTTGACTTTTAAATTAGGGACCTGCCTATGTTGCCTGCCTAGTTGTGGACATGCACCTATTGTGCAAGCCTAGAAAATACACATTAAAAACATGGGAAAGTCCCCAAAGGGACTAAGGTTGTGAGTTTATGTTAGTATCTATGTATGTGTTGTGTATACAGTGTGTAAGGAAAAGTATTTTAACTTTTAAACCATATACTCTAATAGAGTATGCGGTTTAAAGGTTAATGATACTTTTCCTTACACCCTGTATAAAATATAACGTTTTTTTTAAGCGGTTTAAATTTTAAATACCTTCTGGAAGAGACAATATTACCACAGTTAATAATTATTTTGTATCACGATGACAGTATGTAGACTATAAAATTGGAAACAATTCGTAACTCTATGTAGGTACTCTAACGTACGTAATAATTAATTACCTTGAAATAAAGAATCCTTGGTATATCCTTCAAAAGCACCACAAAATATTGTCACTCAGTTCACCCGAAACATTTCACGAGCACCCGAATCGAATAGCGTGTCACCGTTGCCCGCAAAAAAAAAACAACAGTAAAAAAATAAAAAACAAAATGGCGCGTGTTTATGAAGTCACATGCGAATTTAGGTTAGGAATAATGAAATAAATAGGGGGGTTAGTGTGGGTAACGGCAGGCGGACCGCGCGGAGTGGACGTCGAGACTGATTTTCAGTGGGCGGCGAGCCCGAGCCGTAGCCGCCCAGCCGAGCCGAGTGACGCCGGCGTACCGTACGCGTCATGCAGTAGTGAAGTAATATGTTTTATTTGAGCTTGTACACGAGAATGCTGAAGATGAGAAATAGCTCGTGGCCTACAGTCATTTAGCATTGCCTCAACTTGCTATTTATGATATGACTAGAGTTTACCCGCGACTTCGTCCGCACAAATTATATACCAGATTTTAAGTCAGATCATAAGCTATCAAACAAAAAAAGTTTCATAAAAATCGGTACAGTAGTTTTTGCGTGATGCTTTTACAAACATAAAAACAAACTAACAGATTCGAAATTCTAAAAAAGGTTGATTTGGAGTCCGGGAAACCTAAAAGCCATATCTACACATATCTATAACATATATACACTTTTATACAGTTTTATAATAGTTAAGATTAGAGAAATTAATGTAATGAACTCGGTTCAAAATAAGTATTGGCGCGTATTAAAACTTTTTCCCGCGTAAATGTAGGCCATAGTCGATATCTATTTTTGGCCTTGAAATGTCCTGCTAGTAGTTAAGTACCTACATACTTACCTATTAGCAGGACAATTTATATATTTATCAGAAAAGTTTTATCATCAAAAATAATAAAAGAAACGCGCCATTTTGCTTTTTAATAATACTGGGCAAAGGAGAGTAAAAGTCACAGTTCGATTCGGGTCATTTCTTTTCTATTCTAAACATCAAATTTTAAACTTATTTCCTTTATATCGTTTCTATCTGCAAGATTTGCTGGTCATTTACGGTTGAGCCTCGTCTGGCAGCACGAAATCGCATTTTTGCACGCTCTATCCTTTTCTGTCGCTCAGGAACGTCATTGGCTGGAGCGAGAAAGATCACAGCACTGCCAGTGCTGCCACTTGCGATCGATTTTATCGCTACATTTCCTTGGGTCGATAGGTACCCAGAACACTTAGTTAATCCAGATGGATCTTCGATATACTTCCAGTATACTGTTTTGCCTCACGGAAAGCACTACCTATCGGCATTCGGTAGCGTCCTTATAGCTCTATTCATTCGATTATAAAAAACCTTTAAGTATGATTACGGCTTTGATTAAATTATAATAGGAAGATAGGTGACCGGCCTACAGCGTATGGACCGCATAAATTGAGCCCCCGTCGCCTAATTCCTTAGTTAAATTACGATTGGCATTGCTTGATTGAGTTACTTTTTTAATTTTAGGCGGAATAAAGGTACCACAATGCCTTTGTGTACAAATCATTCTAAAAGAAAAAACAATACACACGGAATTACTTTTCACTCATTAGATACACGAAAAGCAGGTAAATTTTTTGAGTATGTAATGCAAGAACGTTACCTATCTTCCTATTTTAATTTAATAAAAGGATTACGGTTTCTAAGCCCAAATAAAAATAGTGATGTAGTTTCGACACTGCAACCACTTTGTAAAAATATTTTATTACTAGCTGACCCGGCAGACGTTGTTCTGCCATTTTCCCTACCGGGTAGGTGTAGGGTAGGTGTAGGGTAGGTGTAGGGTAGTTGTAGGGTAGCTACACCTACCCTACAACTACCCTACACCTAAAACTACCCTACACCTACCCTACAACTACCCTACACCTACCCTACACCTACCCTACACCTACCCTACACCTACAACTACCCTACACCTACCCTACAACTACCCTACACCTACTCTACACCTACAACTACCCTACACCTACCCTACACCTACCCGACACACACTTGGCCGTTTTTTTTTATAAACCTTCCCTGGCATATGCACAACAACCCACCAAAGTTTCATCGCAATCGGTCCAGCCGTTCAGGCGTGATGCCGTGACCAAGGGAAATAGGGATTCATTTTTATATATATAGATTGTCCAAACAATATCAATTAGACAATCTACTTCTTGGTGAATGTTTGCATCACACAGTGCACGATATTATGTTCATTGGTACAACTAAAGCCGATGAGCGAATTCAAAAGCGATTGACCTAAAAATAACGCAAGAGTCCGCGGCAAAGAATTGTTTACTATACTTTCGACGCGGCGATGTTCAGGGCTGAAAAATAAGCTTTCAAGTTACACTAAACACTTTTCTTCTGTAAAGAAGCGATAAATAGTGATGTGGACTTCGTTACTATCGATACTTTACTTGAAATTCTAAGAGATTGTTACGCGTATCTCGACATTTGATAGGCGTATACAGAGTGTTAGGGTAAACAGTTGCATTACTTTTAGGGGTGATTGTACCCACGATACTGAACAACTTTCTCTGAGAAACCGATAAGAAGGAAATTCGCAAAAAAAAATTGGGACTTTCCATACTAAACGAACGAAAAATCTAATTTTTTTTTGCCCTTACACCCTGTTTTGACATTTAACGCGGGAAATTCGTTTCTATACAGGGTGTTAGGGTAAACAGTTGCATTACTTTAAGGGGTGATTGTATCCGTAATACTGAACAACTTTCCCTAAGAAATTCGCAAATTAAATATCAACTTTTCATACTAACTTTTGATCAACTGATTGAATTTAATATGGAAAATCCAAAATGTTTTTTGCAAATATAGGTTTCTGAGGGAAAGTTGAACAGTATCATGGGTACAATTACCCCTTAAAGTAATAGTGCAACTGTTTAAAATCCGCTGTCCCATACATTTAGCTCGAGTAGATTTGTAGTTTAGTATGCAACATACTCGTAAAGGTTTTTTTTTTCGTGATTTCGATATTGGTCCAATAGTGAAAGTTGTTCAGTTTGATGGTCTAAACCACCCCCTTAAATGTTTATATGTATTTTTGTAACACATTTTTTCCACCCTGTTTATCATTGTCTAAGTCTGGACAAAATTTTGGTACCTACTACTTTAAATGGGGCTGGATAAAGTCCCGTTTGATTTGGATAGATACGGTACATTTTATTAATTCTATCTCCATATTAAATGGTGGAGAGTGCATGTTTTTAAATTGCAGTAAACTTTACTATCTCATAAGACTTTCTCCGTACCTACATGTGAATAGATCATTTAAATTACATGTTCGTTATTATTCGTACATTTTTCACATTGTCCATTTATACAGAATGTAAAGAAAAGTATAATTAACCTTTAAGAGAAGTTTATTCCGAATGCGTAAATGCGCGCTGCATACAAACAAAGTCTGGTGATATTTTCAATACTAACTAATTAAACTCAATGAAATTTTGCAGAAACAATCTAGATACAAATCTCTATGCTTGTATCGTGTCTGATTTTCGTTAAAATATACAGTTTCAATGCTAGGATTAATTTAAGATTTGCATGGAAATCTTTGAGGCAATGTAACTTTAAAACTGTACATTTTAAGGAAAATCTGGCACGATACGATTTGTTTCTAGATTGTTTCTGCAAAATGTCATTGAGTTTAATTGGTTAGTATTGAAAATATAACCAGACTTCGTTTGTATGGAGCGCGCCAACAGTAATATACCCTTAAACCATATACTTTACCCATCAAACTGAACAACGTTTACAAGAGATGCCATACAAGTTATTCGCGATTTCAATGTTTTTTGGTCCCACAATGAAAGTTGTTCGGTTTAATAAATAAATATCTTGGACATTTTTTTTTTCAAATCTATATTAAAGAGCTTGGCCTGAGGCCATGTCGCTCTGTGTCACACAAATTATCTAGTCACATTTAAAGTACCAGAATCTAGCCTGGACTTGTATTATGATGAGTAGACAACGATATACAAGGTGTTACAAAAGTAAAAATAAATATTTTAAACTTTTAAGGGGGTTGTTTAGACCATCAAACTGAACAACTTTCACTATGGGACCAACATCGAAATCGGGAAAAAAAAATCACCTGTCCCATACATTTTGCTCGAGTAGATTTGTAGTTTAGTATGGAACATCCGAATTTTTTTTCGCGATTTCGATGTTGGTCCCATAGTGAAAGTTGCTTAGTTTGATGGTCTAAACCACCCCCTTAAATGTTTATTTGTATTTTTGTAACACCTTGTAGAATACATGCCTACATAGGGTCCTTCTTAATATGCTGACACTTTTTTAAGAGGATGATCAGACCATAAAACTGAACAACTTTCTCTATGGGACCAATGCCGAAATTGCGAAAAAAAAACAGCTGTTCCATACTAAACTGAAATCTTACTCGACCCAATTGTATGGGACAGCAGATTTTTTTTTCGCGATTTCGACATTGGTCCCATAAAGAAAGTTGTTCAGTTTGATGGTCTGATCATCCTCTTAAAAAACTGTCAGCATATTAAGTTGGATCCTGTATAGATACAAACATCCATGACTCGGGTACAAGTATTCATATTCATCATACAAATATTTGTCCCTTACGGGATTCGAACACGCGACCCTCGACACAGCAGGCAGGTTCACTACCGACTGTGCTATCGGGCCGTCGAATGCGTTTCATGGTCTGAAGACTATTCGCGATTTCTTTTACATTGCCCCCGTCCCTCAGAAAATGAATGACCCCTTCCAGAACCAAAAGTACTGGATATACGTGTAGCTTAGTTGTACTAAAGTTTGTGACCACCCGGAAAGGAATTATAATCGAGAGCTTAATGTATTATTGTAGCATAAATCGAATCGAGAACACCACTAGCCACGCATACCCAGCTCCTGAGCCAGAAAGAAAAGTAAAATAAACACCTCACGGATTATCCTAACCCGTCTCAATTCTATACAATTATCAACTTTATTAGCCTTTAGCATAAAGATCAACAAGTTTTAAAAAACACAGCTACATGTATGGTGTTACTTCCGTGAAAGTTAACGGAGATGTATGTGTATAAATCAATCTGATTGGTGTTTTTAGAAGGCACGTGTTTTGAAGAGTTGAAGTTAAGCAGGTGTTCAGATTTGTTAGATGGGTATATTGACTGGGAACCTTTTTATTTTATGTTGCGTAAATGGGTCGGGACATTGTTGATACGCTATGGATATTTAGAGACGTTTTTGAGCGTGAGTTGAACTTGGGTATTGGGCTCCAAAATACTATATTTGGTCAAAAAAAAGTTGGCAACCCTAGAGGCCTAACAGACTCTGGGAGCATGAATAAATACTTATCCCTACAGAACGAAAGCTTCATACAAGAAGCTGCTGTCGGTACACTCACACATAGCGCGCGTTAAAAGACGTACAAATACGTGCACACATAGAACGGCTGAGTGTGCGTGCGACAGACAGCGGCCGCTTGTTGAAGCTTTCGTTCTGTAGGGATATTTATTGATGTTCTTAGGGTAAGTTGGCACTTACTAGCAGCTAGCACTGGCGTAACTACTGGCTGGCAGAACTGGCTAAATGACAAAGGCACCAGGCCAGAAGGGCCCTCTTCTTCTTCTTCTATTCTATTTTTAAAAATATGGCTGCCATCTTGGTATTGATGATTTTGCCAATGTCAACTTTATGTAGCAAGAGTGCTTGACTTTGAGCTTGACGTTGTACGGTAGTTTATGTATGTCGGTAACTTCAAGGATTGTTTTTTGAAAAGAACACTATCTTGAGCCACCACTGGAGCTTCGTTGTAGGCCCGGGAGGGCCAACAATCGACGAACGACTTCTGATAAGAAGAAGAAGGGAGTCGCGTTGTGCCCTGGTGTCCCTGGTGTCAACGTTTTTCAGACCTCCTTAAGGCCTCTGACGTGGTTTTTATGTAACGACTAATACCACGAGAGATAGTAGCCGGGGCCAACGGCTTAACGTGCCATCCGAAGCACGGAATCTCGGAAAATCATCTTTCTTTTCAGACAATCAGGTAATTCGGGCCTGCAATGTCCTAGCCAACTGGGGAAAAATGCACAAAGTGACATATCACTAGGTGACCCTCGTGGGAATCGACTTCCCTTAGACGACGGAGGCAGTTACGAACACTTATCCATAAAGAACAATACCCTAAAGAATAATGTTACGAAGGGCCCTGACCAACTTAACTTTTTTTAGCCAATGTCTATAAGATTTTGCCTGGGCCTACGGTGTAGTCCCACCACTGAATCCTAGATACCATGTATAAGGAAAAGAAACATATAAAACATAAATACATCTTTACCTACCTACTTTGCCAACAGTGTAGGAATATAGAAACATTATAAATAACATAATTATACCATTTCGTTATAGAGAAGTTTATTAATGCGTAAAAATTCTAGAAACTAATCTCTATGTTTGTATGACGTTAGATTTTCGTTAAAATATACAGTTTTAGTGCTAGAATTAATTTAAGATTTTTATGGAAATCTTTGAGGCACTATAACTTTAAAACTATACATTTTAACGAAAATCTGACTTCATACAAACATAGAGAATAGTTTCAAGATTGTTTTTGAAAAATTTCATTGACTTTAATCGGTTAGTATTGAAAATATCACCAGACTCCGTTTTTATGGAGCGTGAATAAGAAACAGTAGGTATATAGCCATGTAGGATATATCTTGACAAGATCAATAATGTATTTATAACTGTACCAGGTAAATGCTATATTTAATTAATGTCGTGTTTTCCGATCATCAATATATCCTTCTTCTTTGCCTAGGCGTGTCTGTTGTGGGTTGTCGGGACGTCTACTTGGGTTTCCTTCAGGTCGTTGTTGATGACGAACAGTTTGTGAAGCCGGTGTCTTGGCTCAGGACTTGTCTAGACAATTGATCTTTACTCCTTCTCATTATATTGCCGTACCACCTCAAGCGTGCTTCGGAAAGTTTTTCTTGAATTAGACGGATCTAAACTTCCACGGATATGCTCGTTTCTCACCCTGTCGAGCAGAGTGACATCTCCTGCTCACCTCAACATCCTCTTATCTCCGTCCTGTGCACCTTTGTAGTGTGGAGTTGGACCTTTTTCATATGCCAGCACCATAGATGAGAGCAGCTTTCACGTGTACGGGCATTCTGTTATCGCATAGCATAACACACCTGAGAGTTCTCGCCACATCATCTATCCTGTTATGTCGGCATCGATCGTACCATCATTGGCAATGAAAGAGCCCAGGTTTTTGAAATTCTCAACTTTCTTCAGCTGTGACGGCGGTTCAGCGGTGACTCTAGATGCTCCCTCAGCTGGTCACTCTACATGCCGAATATTCTATGTACTCTATCTTTTTCCGGCTGATCTTTAGTCCAGCGTTCTCTAGAGCTGATCTCCAAGCTTCAAGAGACGCTCAAGTTCTACCGGGCTATCTCTGATGATGACGATATCATCGGCGTAAAGTAGATCCCATGGCGACTTTTACTTTTGCTGTGAGATGTTCCATCACAAGATTAAAATAGCCCTCCTTATCGCGCAGTCGGGTAAAATGTAGTAGACTCAAGGCCGAACCTTGGTGTACGCTATAAACCATGTGTACACCTACTCCTATCGGGAATTCGTATTCCTGCTGGACTCCTTACTCTTGTAGACTCGTTATTGTGCATGTTGATGATTATTTCCATTTTCAATATATGAAATCAAATCTTCTTCTTATCGTGTGGGCAGAGTTTTTTCAGCCCGTCTCACGGCCTCGGACGTGGTTTAACGTATGAAATCAATGATCATCATTATATCCATTGTCAAACGCAGAATCTTCAAGAACTAGTAATAAGCACTATGCCAATTTGATACACAGAATCGGGCAGTAGGTTAGTTACACATTTATAAGATCAATCTTTGGATTGGTGAAGTACCACCCAATGGTGACCGCGTTATGGGCTGCTTGGGGGTTATTTATTTATATTTATTTTATTCGAACGCCTCCGAGCTTCGGAAGAGCAGATGCTCTCAGTTAGAACTGATAATAATAGATGGTGGTCTTATTAGGTACCTTTTCGTTAAGCCACGTTAGAGGCACAGTATAAGATAGAGTATGGGGCAGTGAGTGAGATTCTACCGCAGGCAGCTACCTTCTTAAGTTATAAAGTTATAGCCTGTAGAATCCCACTGCAGGGCAAAGGCCTCGTCTCACGTATAAGGGTGAGAGGGAGTGGGCCATACTCCACCACGCGGATCCAGTGCGTGTTGGTGGAGGCAAGTTAGTGGTCAACTTGCTGTCAGAGAATTTTCAAGCCACCTTAATAGGTAACACCGCCCTCTGACGGAACTATCCGAGACCAACTGCTTAACGTGCCTTCCAAAGCACGAAAACCGCTTGAGATGAAATACCACTAAACGGTCACCCATCCAAAGACTGACCGGACCTGGCGTTGCTTAACTTCGGTGATCGTTTCCAATACCTTTACATATTTAATACAAATCTTCTCTACAGCGACAACACGTTCTGACGCGGTGGTAGCTTTAAAAAAGATTTGACGTTTGATAAGTGTGCTGCAAGCTCCTATATTGAATAAATTATATTGACTTTGACTTTGACTTTGATTTACCGAAGCTCCACTCCGCCAACGAGCGCTACCTACTTAACTCACCTAAAACTAAAAAATAAACCACGAAAAACGGGTTAAGCGCTTCTAATGTGGCTAAATGGTTACCTACTAAGTGCGTCTTGACTGTCGCATTTTATTACCGGCTAGGCTACGGCTAGTGGAACTCGAGGCGAGAGTTGAGTTGAGACGATTCTACCCACGGTCTTGTTAATAAACGAGCTAAATTGAGCTTATCACGGACTATTGACCTTTGTTAGTCGCTTGTGTGGTGTGGAGATGTTAGATTAAGATTTCAAACTTTTCAAAGGGGTAAGATTTGTGGTTTGTTATATGAAGAGATGAGAATATTGCAAACTTTTAACAAGTTCAAAAAAGATTCGACTACTTATTCGTAAGGTAATCTTTTTTGTGAAATTTTGGTACTGGTTGAATTGTCCCAAAAAATTATATAAATACCGTTTACTTTTTAAAAAGAATTTGTTATATTTTGTTAGTTTAATATAATGGTAACACAAATAAGCAGCCAGTTTAAATAGTACCTACCTACAAGTATAAAAAGTCTTAAATAATATGCGGAAATAAATAAGCTAGTCAAAACAAAACGTTTATTTAAAAGTTATGTTAAAATAAATATCGTCAGACAATGAATCATCCGGAATCCCTGTTTATCAGCAAATCAATGCTGCCAACATTATTCACTATAACGTTCCATTCTTCACTATCACACTCAACGTTAAATTGTTATTTACTTTTCAGATTTGTTAAAAACTACTCTCCTGAATTTATATTCACATTATTTGATCAATATACGTCGATTTTGTGACTTATTTTACGCGAAATTTAGTGTATATTTAAGATTTTCCAACATCAGTTCCTCAAATCTCACGCATACGTAAAACGTAACGTAAGTCCATTCATTTGACAGATGATAAGTTTCACCATTTCTAGATTTTTTTTCCGTCCGCGATTTGCCACTCCTATTTAGCGAAAACCGATTTCACTTTCATCCAAAACAATATCGCGCGAGAGATGTAGTGTTAGTGTACACGAAACGTGCTAAAGGATATGTCCTAAGTGTTCCTAATAAGTTAAAAAAGTGTGCAAAGATGTCTGGTCGAAGTCGCGGAGTATTTGGGAAGTTGTTCTCAAAAAAACAGCAGAACAAAGATGAACGTGCTACGGACATAGGAAGGCCAACAAACGTCAAACAGCACATACACGTGAGTAAGAATTCCGAGACAGGAATGCTGGAAGGTCTTCCATCTTCCTGGTTGCGTCTACTGAACACCCAAATATCTCCAGACGAGCAGAATGAAAACCCTGATGCGGCCATCCAGGCCGTCAAGTTCCACATGTACACGATTAAAAAAGAAAAAGCCCAAGATGAGCCGTTCAAACCGTTCGTCACGGCGGACATGATCACCGAAGAGGATTTGGAAATAGAGAAATTATTAGACAAGAAAAACCATCAGAGTCAAGACTCCGATTTATCAGTGGGACAGAGTAGCGAGGAGGATGTCACCGTCAATGAGAAGTACTCCCAGAGGCAGACGATGCCCGTCGGACCTCATAAACATAGCCTTAAGAAGAAAGATCCGATTATGGATTTAACGGCAGTCGTTGAAGATCTAAGTCTTATTGGCAAGGAAGAAGAGAGCCCGATATTGAGGAGGAAGGAGATGATGAACGCACAGATGACGGACGAGGAGATTTATGAAGAGCTACGAAGGATTTGTAATAAGGATGACCCATACGTTAGGTTCGAGAGGGTCAAGCAGCTCGGTGCGGGCGCTTCAGGTTAGTAACAGATTAACTGACCCCATAGAAACATCCCAAGTAGTATATTACACATAAATAAAATAAAAATAAAATAAAAAAGCCTTTTTTAATATTCCATATCATATGGTTATTATAACACTTTATTGTACACAAAGACATAATAATATACAAAGTTGAGAAAACATGCACAAAGGGCAAGCTTATCTCTGAAGAGATTTCTTCCAGCAGACCCTCAAAAGAGACAGCTAATAATTACAAGGTTACTACATTTCAAATGTTGTTAGTACTGTTAGTATCTACACTTTTTGTGTTGTTAGTATGATTAGTTTTCTTCTATGTTTGAGATATGGACCCCACTTTGGGTGAAGGCCTCCTCCATCCTCTTCCACAACTCTCTGTCCTTGCCCGTGCTCATCCCGTTTTCTCCAGCTACCTTTGCAATGTCATCATCATATTACACATACATGACATAAACTCACATCCAGGGCCATCTTTACCCAGGGGCAGGCCTGTCTCACACACATGCATGCATGCATGTCATTGCATATAGGTAACTAGAGTTTACCCATGACTTTAGCTTAAGAATTTATATTGTAATTGTTATTAAGTTGTGTTATGTTGTAGAGTTTCTGGCCGTATCTTCTCTACAGCGACAACACGTTCCGACACGGTAGTAGCTTTAAAAAAATATTTGACATTTGATAAGTGTGCTGAAAGCTCCTATGTTGAATAAATTATATTGACTTTGACTTTGACTTCATCGGCACAAATTATATACCAGATTTTAAGTCAGATCATAAGCTATCAAACAAAAAAAGTTTCATCAAAATTGGTTAAGTATTTTTTATTTGATGCTATTACAAACATACAAATAAACAAATAACAGACAAACAGACTGACAATAATTCTAAAAAAAGGTTGATTTGGAGTCAGGGATACCTAAAAACCATATCATAATCTTTTTCTTGTAAATATCACATTTCTGTTAGTTTTATAATAGTTTAGATTCATTGACTTTATAATAAGCAACTGTTAAAAATAGAATTAACAGATAGTGCTGTGATGCTGTCAGTATTCGTCATCGTATTTAAGATAACATAATTACTATCTAACACAAAAATAGTAAATAAATAATTGAAATAACAAGTTCAAATACGAGGATATAAGGGTGCAACCACATCTGGCGAATGCGAAGAATGGTGAGCGGTTCTCGAGCTACATGCGTGTCGTTACTGCAATTCTTTGGCGCGTAATGTCGAGGTGGTCCAGTGGCGAGTAACCTTGCCTGCCTTGCAGGAGGCGATGGTTTGAGGCAGACTCGTACCAATGAGTTTTTCGGAATTTATGTACGATTTGTAACACCACTGGCTTTTCGGTGAAGGAAAACATCGTGAGGAAACCTGCATGCTTCAATTTCAAATCATCACTCAATCACTGTCCATTACAAGTAGCGACAGGCTCACTCCCCGTCACACTGGACAGAGTTTCGGTACTACTAGTGAAACGTAGATGTTCTGATGTTTCAGAATATCTCTGACTACTCCCTCGGGGAATATAATCGTGAATATGCTTATGCTACGCCTCTTTAGTGCAACTCATGAAAGGCTTGTATAGTGAGCTCGCGACCGGCTTGCACGCTTACAGTTCTGTTTGCTTTCATACTGTAAGCCTTAGTTGTTAGAGAAGGAGCGATGCACGAGCATAAAAAGCCAGCGGGCGGCTCGCGAGCGGTGCATTCGCCAGATTTCGACGCGGCCTTCAAAAAAAATTTTTAGTGCTGTGTTGCAGGTGTTACATTAAAAATAGAAATTACATTTAATCCCTTTGAAACTTTTGCTTTTGAGCTAATCAGACCTTGAGGATCGTGATGAAAGAGTTGAGGAAGAAGAGCAGACTGCCTTACAAGCGGTGAAACATGAATATACTCCTTGGCGGGCGGTAATCTTAGTTCTTCTTTCATAAATTCCCATCGTTGTTTCCAACGTCAACTTTGTCCCTTTCTAATCCAACGACAAAAATTGATAGAAAGGGAAAGGTAAAGTCAGAATCATTCGCAGAACAAACAAAGGACGAACATTACCGAATGCCATGGTAAATTTTCGTGTTTCCATGCTTGTAAGGAGGTTATGGATCCATTGGTTATAAATCCATGGAAATTACTTATATTATTCATCTACCTTATACTATGTATCTATGGTTAGGACACATGTTTTTAAAACCATAAGTAACCAGTAATGTATCTCAAATTGTCATTTTAAATTTAAATTGTCACGTTGTTTATGAATGAAATAGGCCCTAAGAGGAAGGATCTCCATAGAGTCCGCATAAATTTACGATTGTAGTTGGTCTCTTTTGTCTTATGACATACCTTTAATAGTAGAAGGAGATGGAACTATAGATATTTGTTTATGCTGCTGTCCACTCTTTTTGGAGCTAGTGTGTGTGAAAAGTGACCGTAAACATAAGGCCATATGTCACTTGGTGCCTTTTGTCCATACTACTTGACGCCACACACTGAAACCTAAACGTCAAAAAAAGTGGACAATTTACAATTGGTATGGCTCACTCTAGTCTTAAAGAGAGATCCTTCCTCTTAGTTAAAACCATAAGTAACCAGTAATGTATCTCAAATTGTCATTTTAAATTAAAATTG